>JAKFHU010001244.1:27347149-28609474 GCA_023783475.1 Daubentonia madagascariensis
TGGGGGGGTCTAGACCTCCAGCCCAGGCCACATTGACGTTGAAGCCCTCACCACTTCCAGCCCCTACCTGGAAAACAGACGCAAGGGAGAAATGAGGAGAGCAGAGCCTCAGAAGAGGATCCCCGGATATGAGTGCTGTCAGACCAGTTCATCCAGCCTCCTCACTTCTAGATGGGGAAGCTGAGGAACAGGGAGGCTAAACGATCTGCCCAGGGCCACACAGCTTGTGGTGACAGAAGCAGATTAAGTGCCAGGAGGAGAGTCATCAGGGCTGGAGGATATAGCCCCACCATGTGGTCACCTCATCCACAGCCCCACTGCCTGGGAAGAAGTTGCCGTCATCATGGCGATGCAGGGAGATGTAGAGCACACTGGGGTCTTGGTAGAAGGTTTGCTGGGTGCCGTTTCCATGGTGAACGTCCTACGTAGGCAGATGGACAGTGGATTAGGGAAGGCATGAAGGCAGAGAGATGGGGACCAGGACAGTTAGAAGGGTTTCAAGGTCGGTAGCCATTCTGAGGGTCAGGACCCTAGACCAGGGGTCACGAAACTGGGGTTCCTAGAGCCATATAATTCAGTGGCCCCAAGTAACCCACTACCCAGCTCTGAGCCTCAGTCTCTCCATATGGAGGATCTTTCTCTCTCTCTCTCTCCATAGGGACAGAAAGAAACATGGTGGATGGGGCTGGCTATAATATGAAATCCTAAAGGAGAGAGGCATCCCAATCTCTGAGGCGGCAAGCCGAGGGCAGGCCGGCCCACATGAGAAAGCATGTGGGGTGGATTAGCGGCGGGGAGTGGTAAGAGACCAGGATTACACACACCGGGAACCCTCACCACTCTGTCTTGCACAAAGTCATGAACTGACACAGGTGATCAGAAACTGAACTCAGTTACGGAGGGGCAGGTACCTGGCCCAGCCCCATCCCTCCTGGGAGCCTTCGCTTGACTCACAAGACCATGCATGGGCTCAAGTGTGCGAAGTTCCTCCACTGTTCTCAACTTCTCCTTTGAAATGACCCTTTCACAGCCATCGGTGCAGAAGGGGCATAGCTTAAGTAGTTAAATACATGCACTCTAGAGCTAACCAGCCTGGGTTCAAATCCATCTCACGGCTCACAAGGTAAGTTGACTGTGTGCAAGTTACTCAATCATTCTGTGCTCACTTTCCTCTTCTGTAAAATGGGTTATAGTCAGGATTAAATCCACCTATGTAAAACCATAGTGTCTGGATGTGATTACTGGTGTACTGATATTATCTGCTACTATTCTTATAACTACCTGTAAGGGAAATGCAGAAATTATTAGATCTGCCAAAAGAAGCCAATAGAGGTCAAAAGACAACACTTAAATGAGAACTCCTACCCACTGTGGGAGTTCGTTATGGCTGAAGGCCTTCCCATACACCATCTCCTCCGGGCATCCCAACAGCCCTGTGACGTGAGTGTTATCTTCATTGGAATTTTACACAAAGGGAAACTGAAGCTCAGGGAGATTAGCGCAGAACTAAGACATGGAACCACATCTCTAACACTGGGCTGCGGGCTCTCTCCACAGGACTCTCGGATCTGAGATACAAGGAACAGGCACCTACCCAGTCCACAATGAGAATCTTGCTGGCTTTGCTCTGCTGTTGCAGCTGCCGGCAGGCGATGGCCACTGAGTTGAAGAAGCAGAAGCCCCTGGGAGAAGGAGAGAGAGGTCCTGCTGGCCCTTTTCCTCCCTGCGACCCCTCCTCTCCAGCCCCTTCTCTCCCCCAGCCCCTGGCTTGGCCCAGCCCCAGAAGGCTCAGGGAAGGAGGGGAATGTCCCTACAGGAAGGCCCTGGGGGCCTGCCCCCCACCTCATCCCACCCAGGCCTCCCCCACGCCTTACATGGCTGTGGAATGATCTGCATGATGTCCTGGAGGCCGCACCACAGCAAAACCATTCTGGGAAGAGAAAGAATGCTTGTCGACCAAACAGCCAGCGCTCTGACCCACATCTGCATGGACCAGCCCCCCAGCCCCAGCCTCCTCCTCTGAGAAGGGGCCACGGGCCACAGGGCATCAGCTGCCAGCATGTCTGACCCTGTCCAGGCTGGAGCTAAAGTGACCCAGTGCCCCACCCTCATGCTGCAGGCACTCTGCTTATAGGCTGCATGTGAACACACAGCCCCTTATCCTGGGGTGTCCTGGCTGTTATCACTTTGCAGTGACAACTGTTACTGACTGTCAAGCAAAAACGACACACCTAGCACTGTGCTAAACACTTTATAAATGCTGGACTTCATCCTTACAGCATCTCTGTGAGGTCAACGTTACCTAATCCTCCATACACATCCTCATAACATTATTATCTCCAGTTCACAGATTAGGAGAAGTCTGAAGCTTAGGTGAGAAGCAACTTGTCCGAAGTTGTCTGGTTGTAAAGGGTAGAGCCATGCTTTTAAGCTCCACTGAGGCGCTCTGACACTGAGGACACTGTGACTGCCTTGGGTACATGCTCCTTAGACAACTAAGGTGTGGGCCACAGGACAAGTCCTATAGGATGCCCAGCCCAGAGTAAAAAGCATGGGCACCAACCCAGTCTATATAACCGTAGCACTGGAGGTCCGGAGATGTCCCAAGACTTGCCTACAGCCATGTGGTGGGCCTTAAATGATCCTGGATGATCAGAATCCTGTGTCTCCCAAAGACCAAAAGTCACAGTGGCTTGCCTCCCTGCCACACAACATGAGCCTAGGGTTGAAGGTTCAACCTGGTCCCTACAGACCTCAACTTCCCTTCCAAAACCGTGTGGCAATATCCAAGAGGAACGAGACACCTGGGGTCCTGGGCCTGGATTCCCCACTGTTCCACCTTGTTGCCTCCTCTGTGGTGGGCCCACCTCAATCCAAACTTCCTACCTTCAGCTCACGGGAAGCCACTTTGAAGGCGAGGTCAGTGACGCTGCCGGCGGCCCAGCGGGCTGCATTGGAGGAATGCAGCTCGTTCCAGATGGTGTCAGTATCCACCTGTGGGAGCCAGAGTCAGGGCCCGCATCATCCAAGGCTTCGCACAGGAGCCAGGGCCCAATGGGGCAGTCCCCACCCAACGGCCAGGACCCCAGGGGCAGGGAGCTGGGCAGACAGCGCTGCCTCCCCAGTGCCCCACCGCCCAAAGGCAAGGCCTCCTGTGTCCCCAATCCCAGCACAACTTCTCCTTCCCAGCTTAAGTCCCAGCACCAGCCCGTATCTGGCCAGCACTCTGCTGGCAGCATTGCGCCTGCCTCCCCGGTCAGGGGAGGGGGCATGGCGTTACCTGGGCGGGACTTGGGGTTTGGGCCGGGAGGGGGTTTTAAGCCCCAGCTGACTCTGCTCAGGCCCTGCGGGACGGTCGGAGCTGGAGGGGCCGTCTGCACCACTGTCTTCCACTCAGGGCCCCTAGCCCAGGCTGGGAGGCCCCCCAAACCCAGTCCCTGGGCCTCAAGGGGGGCATGATGGGGAGATGGGGAGGGCGAGGCAGACCAAGAGAGGCGAGGAAGGCAGAGAGAGTCGCAAGAGGCTGGAGAAAGAGAGAAAGAGAGAAAGACAGAGAGGGAGAGGAGGGAGGAGAAAACAGAAGCAACAACAGTTGGAAAAATCAGAAAGTGGCAAGAAATGGGAAGTTGTGAACAGGGCGCTGACTGGCTCCCAAACAGCCCCCCACCAGCTATAGCTCCCACTTTCCCTCAGAGTGAGGCCTCCATCCCCTGCCTCCACAAGCTTTGCTTGAGAAACCACTGCAGGGACGTTTCTAGGTGAGGAGAGCTGAGCCAGGGGGAGCAGGAAGCCCCTCTAACAGGTGAGGAGTGAGCAAAGCTGGGGGGCAGAGGGCTGCATCCCGGTGTAGGGAAGTGCCAGGAGCACCCCCACAGCCCCATGCCAGGCAGTCCCGGGTCTGAGGCCCAGTCTCACTCTGCCATGGAATGTCCAACACCCAGCCACTGGGGTCTCAGGAAGGGAGAGGATCCCAGCCCCAGTCTTGGCCCTGCTCTTTGAGCCTCACTCAATGTCTACCAAACACCTTCTAAGTGCGAACCTAGCTAGACTGGGCTCCATGCTGGGGAGACACTGGTGGGGCTAGGATACTCCCGCCATGGGGAGCTTCCAGCCTGCAGAGGGCATCATGGGGAAGTCCCTGGCCCGCCCGGTCTGGCAGAACCACGAGCACAAGCAGGCAGGGGCTGGGCCTGGGAGAACTGGAGGGAGGAGATCTGAGAGCCCTTGGCAATGCCGGCTCAAGACCCTGGGCACACTTACCCCAACCCCACCACAGGGAAGCATCACGAACATCCGCTGTGCCAGGAGCCCTGTGGGGAGAGGCCCAGCCCGCGTGAGTGTGAGTGCTCTCAGCCTTTGGCCCAGCTGGGAGCAGGGAGGCCCTGACAAGAGGGCTGGGTGGGTGTGGGGGAGAGAAACAGTACAGGGAGAGGTGGGGGTGGGCAGCAGAGGGGCCAGCACGGCAAGCTGGAGTGGGGATGTCCAAGAGGCTGCACGATGGCCAGCAGGGACAAGAGCACAGGAGCTGGGCGAGACCCGGGGCCCGGGCACCACCAAGCCCCTACCTGTCAGCTTCCCGTTGTCCAGCTTGAGGCGGCTGAGCGGGTTGGTGCCATACAGGAGCACATGCCGCTCAGAGTGGACTGACTGCAGCTCCTCCAGGTAGGCCTTCCGGCCCCGGAGACACTGAGGAAGGGCCCACAGAGCTCCTCAGCCCTTGCCCACCCCCTCCCATTACCACTGCCCCCCCTGCCCCTCATCTCTTGCTGGCCCTGAGGCCTCCCACCCTGCTCCCCCCATTACCCTTACCTCCTCCCGTTGCGTGGCCCCCACTCCCACCTCCTCACCTCACACTGGCTCCGGAGCCCCCGCTCCTGCAGCCGGGACCAGATGCTCTGGATGCGGCCAGCATGCTCTGGGTGCCTGCTGTTGTCTCCGCAGGAGCACTGGTGCTTCAGCATTACTGAGTCATAGACCAGCCCTGCGGGAGCAGGGGTCAGGACTAGGGCCCCGAGGCCTCCTCCCCAACCCCCATGGCCACAGCCCTCACACAGAGCCAGGAAGGGCACACGCCCCCCACACCCACACATTCCTGGCCCTGCCCCAGCCCATCACACCCATCTGCACACCCAGACACTTCCCCAGGTGGCCTCGACAACACACCAACACAGTGCCAGCCAACACAGCTGCCACAGAACCACTGCCTTCCTGCCACGCTGACCTGACTGCTCATGTGGCCCAATACATCACCATGCCCTCAAGCGCTCAGAGCCTATGCACAACAAGGCCTACTGTTGGGCATCTCACACTGGCTGTCATGACCCCAAAGAGGCTACCAAGGGGCAGCAAGAGGTGAAAGAATCCCTAGGAAACCCCAAAACCGGGAGCTAGGAAGCCCACAATGACGCCAAGCCATGTGATAAGACAAATACAGGTTTGGAGAAGTGACTCTTTCAGTCTGACCCGAGAGAAGTATGTAGGGGAGGGCCCTGCACATCGCTGGTGGGAGGACGAGTTCCTGTGCATCTCAGGACACCAGGGACCTTCGAAATGCTCCCACCATTTTTCCCAGGAATGCCACTCCTTAAGAGTGAACCTTGGGAAATAATCCCAAGCATGAGTAAAGACTTATGCATAAGGAAATGAAAATGAGCAATAATCTAAATGTCCAACCAATAAGAAATCACTGAATAAAAACAAAATACTGTGAGACTCTCAGTTTTAAAAATTAATTATGTCAAGAAGCATTCATAATATGTTACCCAAAGAAGGGTACAAAACCAAGCATCTATACATGTACACGTGGCTAGAACAAAGACTGGATTGAACCAGAGCAGAACTTAAGAGGGGTTACCTCAGGGTGGTGGGATACTGGTTGGTGATTTTTATTTTATCCTTATGCTTTTCTGTACTTTACAAACTTTCTAAAATAATTCTGAGCTCTTTCTACAAGCAGAGCAACAGTAATAAACGTCATTTTTAAAATGGGCTGAATGTGTTGGCAGGAGACTGGAATTCTTATCCTGGCCCAACTGGTAGTTGCCGTCTGACCCCAAACTGTCACCTTAGATTTCCCAAGCCTTGGTCTCCTCAATGTCCAAACAGAATAACCACCTGCTCTACCCGCCACATGGGCACTGTGTGGCTCTCACAAGACTAAGAGCTCTGTGGCCTCTAAAAACATCCCGAGTGCCACCACAACACAGACATGGACTTGTGCGGCCAAGCCTCTCCCTCCTGCCTCCACTGTTGTCCCATTCTCACCTGTGGTGAAAGGCAGGGTCCTGGGAGGGGTCTCTGAGCCAGAGAGGGCGCGGACCTGGCTGGTGGGCTCTGGGGTTGACAGTGAGGCAGGCGCGGCTGGGGAAGACTGAGTCCTGGACAGGGGCCGGTGTCCGCCCTGGGCCAGAGGAAGCAGCACAGAGTCCCCTGTGCTTCCCCGGGAGAGCCGCCCGGCCAGTCGCTGCTGTTCCCAGAGCAACACCTGAGGGAAACAGGGGACCTCAGTCTCCAGTTTCTCAGGGTCCTGCTTGAGGTCTTGAGAACTTCCAGATGGGCCCCATTCCTGGAGAGCCTCCAGGACACACCTAGCCCTGCCATACAGCTGGGCTCTGGCCTCTGACTCTCTGAGCTCCCTGCCCCCAACAGTCTCCTCAAAGGCCTGCACCCCAGACTGACCACCCAGTTCTGCCAGAGCTCCCTGGGCCCTTGGGACTCCAAAGCCAGAACCCCGGCGAGGGGACTTGGGTCTAGCTCTGAGCAGAATCTCCTTAACTGCCCCAGAACACGTGTATGGACCCACGTGTCACACTATGTCCCCCCAACCCAATTCACATGTTGAAGTCCTAGCCCCCAGTACCTCAGAATGTAACCTTATTTGGAGACAGGGTCTTTAAAAACAGAGGTAATTGAGTGAAAATGAGGTGATTAGTGTGGGCCTTAATCCAATATGACTGCTGTCCTTACAAAAAGAGAAAATTTGAACACAGACACAGAGGGAAGACCATGTGAAGACACAGGAAGAAGATGACCATCTGTAAGCCAAGGAGAGATGCCAGGAACAGCTCCTTCCCTCGCAGCCCTCAGAAAGAAACAACTCTGCCAACACCTTGCTTTTGGGCTTCCCCAGCCTCCAGAATTGAGAGATGAGAAATTTCTGCTATTTAAGGCACCCAGTCTATAGTACTTGTCCTAACAGCTCTAGCCAATGAATACACCACAGCTTGATTCACATGGTGAGAATGTTCCGGCTGGAGTGCTCCAGCCTAGCTCCGTCCCCCTTCTTGTCCTAGCCACCTGCCTGGATACAGAGGAGGCACACTAGGACAGGAGTGCACATGGCTCCATGTAAGGCCAGACTCCCTGCTGGAAAAGAGACATGGCTTCACCCTGAGACTGGCAGGCTGCTGGAGCGTGTGTATATGTGCGTGTGTGTTTATGTGCATATGTGCATGATGTGCGCGCACATGTATGTGCCTGCATCTTGGTGGGGATGCGGCATCCAGGATCTTGTAGGGTAACGATGGGTCCCAGAGCTGTCCCCTGTACTGATGTCAGTTACCTCCCTCCCTTCTTCATCTCATGCCAGGCGGCAGTGTGTGCACAGTCTCTGAGGGGTTCGTGGGCACTGCCATACCTGCTGGTGCTGATGGAGAGGAACAGGGCCTCTGGCTTCAGGCTGCCCATGGCTCAACTCCCTGTGCTCCAGGCCATCATCCTGCAACTGTCCTGCTGCCCCACCATCTGTCTCGAGGTCCTCAGCCGAGGGTATCTGCCGCAGTCGGGGCTTCTCACTCGGCTTGGCTGGCCTCTGAGGAGGGGAGACGCCTGGCTGAGAAGCCACAGTACAGCGACAGGAGTGGGGTGGGAGGTGGTAGGCAGGGCCAAGGTCTCTAGCACCATGCAGCTCTGGGCCCCCAGAAGCCACATCCTCCCTCTTGCTCTCCAAGTCCCTACCCTTCCTAAGCCCCCTCTGTTTTCAGGCCCCTAGGGGCCCAGTTAAGCACTCCCTCAGAACCTCCCCTAGCCACTTCCTCTCACCTTGATCAGCTGGACGTGAGGTTTGAGCTGCTCCTGGCGGGGCTGCAGGGGGCCCAGCGGTGGGGGGGCGGTGGCACTGGGGGGCAGGGGCTCTGAGCGAGTCCGGCTCAGTGGCCGGTGGAGGCCTGACCCAGAGAGCCGCTCGGTGGTCAGTAAGGACTGGGCAAAGTGGAAGGGCACGTGCCCAAACCCAGGCACTGAAAAGAACGGGGTGGCAGGGGCATAAGGAGGGGACCATGGGGAGCAGTGGAAGGAAGCAAGGGTATGGGGTGGGGGGCCGGGGCACAGCAGGGAGATACACAGGACAGGGGGATGGAGAGGGGCAGGAAAGAGGGGCCCCTTCCCGAGCTTGGCCCTTAGCAGGGTGCAGGGATCCACAACCCCCCACCCCCGGAGAAGCAGTAGGACTCACCAGTCAGCAGGGGGGTGTGAGAGACTGAGGGGTCCAGGAGGAGAATGGGCTGCAGGCGAGAGGGCAAGGCGCCCCCAGCCTCAGCCTCCAGGCCATGGGGCAGGAAGAAGGGAGTGTGGGGGCTCCCCAGGACCGGCCCCCGAGGGCCCAGAGTCGGATGGGTCCTGCGGTCACCATCAGCCTGGGAGAGAGGTGGGGAGAAGTCACGGGGGAGAAGATTCCAGCAGACAGCAGTGGAGGTGATAGGGTGAGGCAGTAGGAAAAGGGAGTGAAAGAAGCTGGGGGGCCTGGAGTGGGGGTGGGCACCCCAGCCACTCACCCTGGCAGGGGCGGGAAGCCCCAGTGTGATTGCGGGCAGCAAGGACACTGTCGGCAAGGCAAACGGGGCCAGAGAAGTCTCCTGCAGCCGCAGTCGCTGGCCCAAGAGCGCCTGCCATAGGGAGCAGGGCCAGGGGTCACTGGTCCCAGACCTCCACCCCGGCATGCTTCCCCAGAACACCCAGAGGCTCTGCTGCGGGCTGCCCAGACCCTGCAGCCCCAGCCCAGGTCAGGCTGTCTGCTGGAAGAAGGCTGAGCCTCAGAACTGCCCCAGGAGAGCCCAGTGTTGGCAAGGCCTTACCTCCGAGCCCAGGACAGGGTTAGGGCCATGCTCGCTGTCATTGGGGGAGCTGCACCCTGATGCAGGTGTGCTGCTACTACTGGGGGAGGAGTCTGAGGGTGGGGAGAAAGGGAAATGCATCAGAGGCCGGAGCGGGCAGGGGGGTACCCAGGAGCAGCCTCTTCCCTGATGGGCAGCCTCTGCTTCCTGCTTTTTTCCCATAAGAGCAGAAAGAAGGCAGGCCACCCCTAGCCTACAGCACCTGGGGACTATTTTTTTAAGGGTGCCCCCCTTTCTGGGCAGATGTCAGCTTAGCCAACATCTAAGTAGGGTCGGATTCAGCACGTCCCCCAACCCCCTCTTAGGTGAGTGTGTAGGACACACCCAGTATGACCATACACAGTAGCCCTAAGGAGGGGACCCCCATCTGGATGGGACCCAACCCAAAGGGACGAGACCTGCCAGGATTGAGGGTGGTTGCTGCCCTCACCTCCAAGGGTTTCTGCGGGCCTCCGCCGAAGGCTGGATGGTGCACTCTCCTTCCTGAGCAGTGGATTCTTCCTGCGCTCCAGGGACTTCTTGGGCTTGTAGCGTAGTTTCAGGTTGGGCTCAGAGACTGTGAGGAGCGCCACCGTTACTCAGGGCCCCACACCACCCTTTGGTCCCTTGCTCCCAGTCATCTCTGTGGGTTAAGGCAAGAGAAGGCAGCGCCAGAGAGAAGACCACGGCCTGTGGACCATGGCCCCCATCCCTCTACACTCCTGACCTGCATCTGAGGCCCTTCCCCCTTAATTTCCCTGCAGGGTCCTGCCTGTGTGCCCAGCTCACCTGTCTTACGCAGGGGGAAGTGCTCTGGGGGGTCACTGGGCAGGCTGGGCACAGGAGGCAGAAAGTTGCTGAGCATAGAGCAGGCGGCTCCTTCCGTCTCCAAGGGCTCCAGAGTTCTGTGGAGGGAGTACCCAGGCACTTCAGAGTGGCGGATGCCACACACAGGCCTGGGACCTGCTAGGGAGGCAGCAGCCGGGCAGGGCGGGCAGTGTGGGGCCGGTAGGAATGGGGACCATCGCCAGGGGGCAGCAGTGGGCCACCCATCCTGCTGTGATCTAGGCAAAGAAGCCAGGGTCTCAGCGCTTGGGGGAGGGCCCCACTGGGGACTGTCTGTCTCCTGCGGCAAGAACCTGCTCTAGGAACTAGGACATCTTTGCACTTAGGGGAAGATACAAAGAGAGAAGGGACTCCTGCGTGTGAGAAGAAAGCCAGCAGCGCGCGCGCGCGTGTGTGTGTGTGTGTGTGTGTGTGTGTGTATGGGGGGGGGCCTGAGGTGGAGTAGGGAGAGATCATGGGAAGAGAGAAGAGGGCAGGGGTGAGTGGAGAGAGAAGCTTGGGGGCATGATGTTCAGAGGCAGGTGATGGCAGCTGGGGAGGAAAGGGTAAGTGTGCATGTGGGGCACGGTGGGACAGGAGGGAGTGGGTGGGGAGAGGGAGTTACCTGTAGGGAATGCTGGGGCTATTGGGGTGGCCTGTTCTCTCTAGAGCTGCCTGCTGCTTCTTCAGAATCACCTCTGCCAGCTTCTGCTTGACTACACTGCTGGCTACGGCACCTGCAGGGGCGGGAGTTGTGAGTGGGCTGGGAGTGGGTGGATGGGCAGCCTCCCTGGCACACTCTCTGCCCATCGCCTTGCCCACACCGCCGTATGAAGCATCCTAGGGACTCCTCAGGCAAGAGCCAAGCCAAGGCCCCACCCCTCCCTGGAGCCTCCAGACACCACCCCCCAAACCCCACACCCCCCCAAGGCAGAGCCAGGCAAGCAGAGGGAGAGCAGGTGGCTGGTGGCCCAGCCTGCTGTGCCCCTCCCCCTTCCCAGGCCCACACAGGCAGCCGTGGGCACCCAGTCTGTTGCTGGGGCTGGGGCCAGGGCGGCCTCCATCCTTACTTCGCTTGCTTTTGTCCTTATTGAGAAGCTGCCGCAGCTCTTGATCCTGCTGCCCGCCCTGTAACTCAGGCATTGGCGTGTCCATGGAGAGCTGTGGGCAGGGCCAGCAGCCCAGGAAGGGACAAGGAGTTGAGGACTGAGGCTGGGGTCTAGGCAGGCTAGAGGGAGGGAGGGAGGCTGGGGGCTGAGCCCAAGGTCGCCCTGTGTTCGGGGAGCTCTATCTTTACCCTCATGGGCTCTGCCGAGTGCTGCTGCTGCAGGCCTGCCAGGAAGAGGTGGCGGTGCAGGCGCTGGGGACGCTGCAGGGCCAGCAGCGTGGGCTCTGGTGGGGGCTCCACCGTGGGCCGCTGGCCTACCCGCAGGTCCATGGGCTGGGGCTGCGGGCCTAGCGTGTCTGCACGGGGCTCGGGGCAGCCTGGGGACAGAGAGAGAGGACAGGGTCAGCTGGAAAGTCTGTCTGCAGGTGCATGGTTGCAGCCCACTCAGCCTCCTTCAGGCTTACTTAACAACCGCAACACACCATCAGGGCTCTTTTCCTCCCTTCATCCATGCCATGGTCCTGCAAGGCAGGTATTATCAATTGCATTTTACCCATGAGAAAGGAGGTCATACCATCTGTACACAGTTACACTCTATCGCTGGGGGGTGTGTGAGTTGATCTGACTCCAGGCATAAGGCTTTTCCACAAAATATGTTCCTCCCCAGGCCTGGGGCTGAGAGCTGCAGGGATTTAGTGATGGACTGCAGGCCCCATAGTGGTATATTCTGGGCCCTGCCCTCTCCTTCCCTTTGCTCCCCAACCCCTAAATGAGAGGATCTGCCCAGCTGCCCTCTAATGAGCTGGGCTCAAAAGAAGCAATGAGGCAGGCAAACAGGCCCACACTGTTCCTCCTCCAGCCCCAAGGGGCCTCACAGGCCCTCTCAGTCACCACCCTCCCATGCTCTAGCCCTGGTCACTGGAGGAAGAAGTGATGCCTCATGCCTACAGCGGCCCTGGCCAGCCACCCCGGGCCTGCACAGCCCTGTGTCCAGGGCAGGTTCCTCAGCTGCCTGGGCCCATGTGCTCCTGGACCTGCTCCTGGGTGCCTCTACGGCAGCTCTGGGCCTGGCACAGTGAGGACGGCAGGCTTGGCTGCCTCTTCTCCAGTCCTCTGCACCCACTCCAGGAGCACCCAGTCTGTGGGTGCAGGGGCCACCAGACCAGGGTCAATGCCAGCACAGCCAGCTGGGCCGAGCACCCAGAGATGCTGAGACACTCGGAGGTGGACCTGTTGCAGGGAGACTACCCTGGAGAAGGGAAGCAGGTGGCGAGCAGGCCGGCCCCAGAGCAACCCCAACACTGGGCATCTCCCAAGGGGGCAGCCGCAGGCCATCCTTGGGGCCCAGGCTGAGGACGGCTAGAAAGGCCTTGTGGCAAAGCACCAGTCAGGGAGTTAGGAATCACAGCCTCCAGGTCCCAATCTTTACATCTGTAGTATGTGTGCACAAGCATATGCAGAACCCTTTCACCTCATCACCCCATCCACCCTAGGTGGTAGTTATTACTATTCTGTTATCCCAAATGAGGAAACTGAGGCTCAGAGGTGAGGGACCCATCCAGTCTCCCCGCTAGGGGGCAGAACTAGCATGGGTTCTGGTCCTGTCAAGGCCAGTGCTCTGTTTTTCCACCAACTCTCAGGAAGTCACCACCCCTCGAGGGGGCTTCTCACTGGGCAAAGGAAGAGAGGCTTGCAGCATGTTGTCCCTAAGGGACACTTACACTAGCATTCTTTGTGAGACGGACATGAGAGAGGATGAGCGAGAAAGTGCCTGCCAGAGCCCCCACCCACATCAAGAGCCCTGAAGGGATGGCTGTACACCCAGACGTGGCCCACAGCAGACAATGCACAGCTTCGATGCCCCCGCTCCTGTTCACATGACCATGTAAGGAATCCAGATTCTCATTCTGGTTGAGTCTGGGCCTCCAGTGCCAACACACTCCTGCCCCGGGTAAAGGTCTTAGTCCCCCCATGTTCTGGTCTCCTCGCTTCCTGGGCTGACTCCCCTGATAATGCAAGAGAAGCTTAGGCGAACCCAAGGTGGACCACCTGGACCCAAGACCAGTGGCTTTGGCCACACAGACTGTGAGCAACCCCTAGCAGTGGCCCCATCTGTCACTCTCAGCACAGCCACTGCCTCCAGAGCAGATGGGACCATAAGAGGGGCCCTGCCTGGGACGCTGGAAGTACTTTTCAAGGTGCTTTAGCATTTGGGGGGGCTACACAATCTGCTCCTAATGTGGCTTCTCTCAACTTGGTCTCCTCCATCTGCACAAGACCCTCCACCCTGGCCATCAGCTTCTACCCTGTCACAAGCCTATGTATCTTCTGCCCTCTGAGCTTTTGCTCCCAATGTTTCCTGCCTGTGCTGTCCTCATCCCTACATTCTGCTTTTCCAAATCCCACCCTTTGCTCAGAGCCCAGCCAGAGTCCTCCCTCTTCCCTGGAACCAGCGCAGTAGCGCCCAGGGTCCTCCCTCTTCTGCACAGCAATCATGCTGGCTGTTTCACGGCAGAAGCACTTGGTGGGCAGGTACCATGTCTGAGTTAAGTTCCATAGAGCAGGGACTTGGCTTCATCTGATGCTCATTATCCTCAGCACCTAAAATAGTACCTAGCACATGATAGGCACTCGGTAAACATGAGATTAATGAATAAATCCCTGCATCCCCCCTAAAATGCCTAGGCAGGGATCCTGGCACAGAGATGGGGTTCATTGATTCTTGAACGAATGGATAAACTCATTAATCAGGTGTCTCTTATTTGGCACCGGGCACATACTGCATTCCACTATTTTTTTCTTCTTTTATTTGTGTGTCCCATCTCCCCATACTGCCTGTTAGCATTTGGACAGCCAGGACTGAAGCAAGGAGGATACCTGGGCTCCCCTTCTCCCTGCCATATGGAGTCACTGGGCATCAGGCTGTCTATCCTGCACTCAGTAGGCCCTCTGTGGACATCAGCTGAAGGGAAGGAAGGGCAGGCCTCAACCAGTCCAGACCTAGCTCCGTAGGCAGGTCCTAAGCCAACGTGGTGGCAGGAAGTCCACTCCTTCCCCAGGGCAGCCTAACAGCAGAGGAGGCTCGGGCCGGCAGGGGAGGAGGCAAGGACAGTGAGAGCGATCTCACGGGGGCAGCAGCCCCTCAGCTCCCACCAAGCAGTCCTGCACGGGCTACCAGGCCCACCGAATGGGTCGACAAACAAGAACACACTTCGCTGGTGTCTGACTTGGGGCAGGGGTCTGAGTATAAATATTAGCTTCCTCCTTTCCTTCCTGTTTCACTACACCCAGCAAGGACAAGAAGAGCATCCTGTCTTTCCTTTTCCTGTTGTGCTTCCTGGCACCGGGCCCAGCCCCCATCCAGAGCTGCCTCTCTTCCCGAACTCCTCAGCCCTTCCCCATTGAATCCCAACTTCACCCCTCCCCTGGCATCCCACCTGCCTACTGTCTGGCCGATCAGCCAGCCACCCTGCCTCTCCAACCCCTCAGTTTCTCCCCTTCCTGTGGCCCCTCCATCCCTCACCTTCCACTCCCCACCACAGGCTCCCTCAGGCCTGACTCTTACCTGTGCCAGGGGGGCTGGGACAGCGGGCACCCGGACTCACCTGGGTCCCATCTGCAGAGAGAAGAGAGACGGAGTGAAGGGCTACAGGGAAGGGCAGGAAAGGGGAAAGGGGGCAGAGAGGCCCAAGCCAGGCCAGCCCCTGCTGCTCCAAAAGACCCCACTCCAGCTTGAGCATGCCAAAACCTGGGCCTCCACCAGAAGCTGACCAAAAAGAGAAGACCCCACCCCACTCCTCTCCACCAATCCCCACGCTGGCTGAGAGGGGTTCCTGCTCCCTCTTCCCCACCCACCCACTGAGTGACCTGAGCTCAGCTCACGGCAAGAACCTAAGGAGGCCCCAGCTCACCCAACAGTGCCCTCAGCCCTCCCTGGTGTGGTCAGATACAATCTTCCCTGGGCAGCCAAACCAGGCTCCCATAGCCTGAAGGGAAAGAGGGCTGGGAGGAGAGGTGGGGCCAGAGGTGAGAGAGTCGGCTGGGGAGGCCAGCGTGGAGATGGGGCACAGGCTCAGAGATGGGACTAGGTTGTGGCCTCGAGGCAAAGTCAGATCTGGTGGAAGCTGTGGAGAGCTAAGGTCTGGAATGTATAGCCCGAGGACCCCAAATGGGGACCCATTTCCTCCTACTGCCCCAACCTGTATCCTCAGCCTCTGTTCCCCCACAGAAGAGACCTACTCGGCCTCTTTCCCAGATAACCTGAGATAGAAATCTTTCCCTTTGGAAACAGCTACCTCTGCCAGGTACCTCTACCTCTCCCAAGCCCAGCTCTGGCCCTCCTATCTCATTCAGAACCCACGGAGCCCTATCGTAGGGAACCCAGAGGCTGGCTGGGAAGGGGCAAGACAGAGGTAAGTCCTGAGGCCACCTGTCCATGAAGGACACCTTTCCCTCCTGACACCCCAGCTCAGAGCCAAGGGGACAGGAGGCCACCTGGGAGGCACTGGGTGGACACAGAAGCACTGCGCAGGCCAGACTTGCGGCAGAAAGGAGACTTTCTGCAGAACAACTGGTGAGCACTACTCTTTGCGTCTATGTCTCAGGGACAGCCACAGTTCCTCTTCCAGAAGCTGAGAAAGGAGAACTCCTTGCAGTCCAATGCTGCCAGGGGAGGGGGAGCTCTAGTCACTGGGAGACTCCCATCAACTGCCCCCAAACACCAGTGCCTCATGCTTCAATGACAAAGTTTAGTCAGGAAATGCCGCTCCCCCTATTCAAATGCTACCCATCCTTTGAGGTCAAGCCCAACATCTCTTAGTGAAGCTCACCCTGACCTCTCCTCTCCTCCCTTCCCATAGCACTGGCTCTGTTACCACTGCCTCGATGGTTCATCAGTCATGATCTCCGTGGTGCCATTTGTAAGCCATGCTCTTCTGCACCTAACACCTTGCTGGGCACACAGCGGGCTCTGTGACGGATGAATCAAACACAGTGACTCTCTCCTGGCCACCTGCCTGAGACACAGCATGAATTATTTCTCAAGGTTTGTGAGCCCCGGAGGCAGACTCCCCTCCCCAGAACACGGTAACCCCTAACCCTGGGCTTTCTTAGGGTCTCCTCTTTCTTCTGCAGGACCTGGTCCCCCAAGAGAAGTTTCTGGACTGAGCTGCAGGGTACACTCCCAGAGGCCGTGTCAGGCTTAGGGTCCCCTGCCTTCTGGGAATTCTCTCCCACCTCCCCTGGGTCTCCTGCCTGAGGGCTTGTCAGCAGCTTTCAAGCTTGGGAGCAGAGCCAGGTTCCTGCGCCTCGCTCCCCTGGTAACCACAGATTCTGAACACCGTGCACTCTCTGGATAGGAGAAAAATTAATGGCCCTGAACTCTGTGGTGTTTGTTATCAGACCCAAAAGGGATGTTTTGTGGTGATGATCTATAATATAAACTGTTCAGAAAAGCTGAGTGCGTGCATGCATGCATGTGTGCATGTGTGCTGGCAACAGGGGCTGCTTCCAAAAGCAATTCTTGGGAAAAGTCTGCTTCTTCCCCGACTCCTTGGCTCTGTGCTTAGGGCCATTGAGTTCAAAAGAGCCCAGGGCAACAGAGATAAGACCTGGGAACAGCTCTCTGTGTGTCCCAGAGAGAGGGAAGGTGTCTAATGGCACCCAGGCAGTAGCTGAACTGAAGCCAGAACATGAACATCCTGCATTCCAGTTCTGGCTTGAATTTGGGGACCCCTCTCCTCATCAACCCCTCACTGCCTCTCTCAGAGAGCTATTACCACTAATTTGGGACCAAACTGAAATAAAATGAGGAGTAAGTGGACCTGAGGGACGGGCCCAGGGCTGGACCCTTCTCCACACAGCTCTCTGCCAGGGTGGGGAGCTCTCCTTCTTGGAATCCTCGCTGCTCCCCATCTCTACCTTCTTTGGAGGCAAGTACAATTAGACTTAAGAAGCAGTTTACTTGGTGCAAAGGCACGTGGGCCTACCGAGTCACCTTTTTAAATCAGAGCACCTGATCTCACCCAGAACCAAGGAGGCCCAGAAATCCTGCTCCAATGGGTCCACCCCAGCCCTCAGCAACCTCCAGAGTAGACACAAACGCCACAATTCTACCCCTGAACACCTGGGACAAGCTGGCTTCCCCACTGCTCCTACCTAATTGCCTCAGGCCCCAGCCTTGGTCTTACCTGCCCAGGAGGTATGACTTTGCCCCCCAGATCTATAGAAGGTGGCCACCTGCTCTCCCAGGGGCTTCAGGCCCTTTGTTGGGGGAGGGAGCTTCCCTAGGAGCACTGCCACCCAGAGGCCTCTCTCAATCCCTCTGATGTCTTTGTTGAGGCTATTCCCACCTCCCTGGTCTCCTGAATAGCTGACAAGGAAGTAGGAGAAGACCGGGGCCTCAGTGGCAAGAGGAAAGCAGGCAGTGGCAGGAGGCCACAGGCCTGGGTTCAGGGCTGACTCTGGGTTCTCTTTCTCTGATACAGCCTGGACAAAACTTGACTCCGCAGGAGGGCTGGCAGAGAGGATGAAAGCTGGGGGTGAAATGGCTTCAGGAAAATCCAAGAATAAATAAACAGGAGAAAGAACATTGTGGTTGCCAGGCCTCCCCAACACAGAGTGAGGGCTGAGCACGGAGGAGCAGCTCTTCTTCCAGGCTTTAGAGATCATTCAGGCCAAAGCCCGCACTTGGCAGAGGAGGAAAGAGCGAAGAGAAGGGCAAGGTCACAGTCACCCAGCAGGCCAGTGGTCCAGCCAGGCCAGGCACGCAGCGGAAACCCAAAGGTCAATCTCAAGTGCAGGTACTAACAACCTCCATGAGAAGTCACTCATCTAGGGGTTGAAAAGATGGAAATACAAATGAAACTGGATTCTCACTTTCAAGGAATTTAAAATACAGCCTGTAGTCTTAAAAATTTTTGAAAAAATATACTACTTGCAGATACTAAAAAAAAATTCGAAGAGCCCAAAAAAGTATAAAACAAAAGGTTTCTCACTCATCCCAGACTCCCTAGAACTACTCTAGAATCAGCCCTTTCTAACAGTTTCTTGCGTCTGCCTTCCAGAAATTCTCGATACTGCTCATTATCTTGGCACTGAACTGCTTCTTGCTCAGATTTATCCAGAACTCAGCAGGGGGCTGAGAGTGGGCCGGAAACCCCTGTGACATGAAGCCTGGCAGGCCACAAACTGAGAGAGAAGTAAGGGTCTGAAGCACAGAGGACACTGGCTTTGAGGTCAGATGGGCCTGGGTTTAAACCCCAACCCCTTCAGTGACTGGCAGGGACAGCCAGAAACACAATTCAACCTGGTCAATCCTGTCTGCCCCTCCTGTAATCAGGAGATAAGAACTGGTTGGAAGAGGTCACCTGAGGCTGGCAATGCTGTGTGTGAAGCAGCCGGCACACGTGGGTGCTCCCTCAAGGGTAGTGGCTACTATTTGCCTCCTGCAGTTGGCCTGCAGTCTCCCTTCTGGTGTCTGCATTTCAATGTCCAGTCCCAACTCCCCTCCTTTCCTCTGCCACAGACCCCATTCTCCCAGATGCACAATCCTGCCCCTTTCCTATCCCGAACCTCTCCCCAGTACAGTCTCTTCCTTTTCTCTCCCACCTGAACTTTACTGTGTGCCAGGAGTTGTTCTCCTTGTGCCTTACATTTGCTAACTTATCTAACCCTCACAACAAACCTATGAGGTGGTTATTGTTTTTATCCCCATTAGACAAATGAGGAGACTGAGACCCAGCAGCATGAAATAACTTGTCTGAGGTCACACAATGCAGAGCGGCTGAGCTGGGACTCAGGCAATTTGGCTCCAGAATCCATACTCTCAACCAATATGCCCTACGGCCCCTCCAGAGTATTTCTACTTGCCACAGGCCAGCGGGCACGGGACAAATGCAGGACCTAGATGGGCACGGGGAAAGACCGAAAAATCACACAGGCAGAGACCCATGCCAGCAGCAACCCCCAGCCCTGCACAGGTGAAAAGGCAGAAGCTGCCTATTTCATCTTCGGGCACCCATGAAGACAGTCCTGAATAATCACTTGGAGCGGCTGTTGACATCGGAGAAACCAAGCAGTGATTTGAGACTGGACGCTGGCAACAGGGGGCTGGCAACAGGCTTCGATCTTAGAGGAGTATCAGCTCCAGGTTCCCTGCTCTTGCGTGCCCTGTTGTGTCCTTTCTCTAGGAGCTCCCCAGTCCCTCCAAGAGGCTGTCATTAGCATTGCAAAGCAAGCTGCAGGGCAGGGGCTCAGCTGGCAGGTGAGCAACCCAGGAGCCAGCCTACCCAGACGAAGGCCCCGTCAGTCTGAGGCAAGGGGATTGAGCCGCCCTGCAGGCTCTGCAGGCTCCGCAGCTGTGCGCCAGGCGGGAGGCTGAATGTGAGGGCCGCAGGGCAGCCCTCCTGCCTCCACAGTGAGCCGTGCCCCTGTCCCGCCACCTCTGGGCAGCTGGGGCCCGGGGGCAGCTATTTTTAGATCTTGACACCTGGGTATTTTGCAGCCGCAGGATGTCCGGTTTGGAGTCTCTTTCTGGGAATCCCACACGCGGCTGTTGTAAACAGCCCCACACAGCGGTGGCCCGAGCCTAGAGCCAGTGTACCCCCCTTCGGCTGTTTGAGATGACTCAAACAGGAAGCAGATGTAACCATGGCAGCGTCAGCTCGAGCTCCTGGGGGTGGGAAAGTGTCCTCCCTGGTTCCTTGTCCCCCGCCCCAGACCCCCCTATTCCACCCCAAGGCCTCTCTTCCTGGATGGAGACCTGGCTGGACCCTGAGGCGGGGGTGCTGGGCCATTCTGATTGGCGTGTGGCTGTCAATTCCCGGGCCTGGCATTCCCCAGAGAGCCTTGCTGTCCTCTGGCAAAGAAAACCAGGGGTCCTCCCAGCCCTGCCACCTCCTGGGGCCTCTCAGACCACCACACGGCCTTCCCTGCATGCCCACTGTCAAGGGGAAGGCATGGCTACTTTCTGGGGGTGGCAGGCCTGGAGAGCCTGCATCCACTTCCTGTCACCCACAGCCTTCTCCTTACAGCTTGGCCTGCCCCTGCATTGCCCTGCCCACTTAGGGAATTTCTGAACAGGCATGCTCCCTCCACCCGTCCCCACACCGCCCTAGGAGTTCTCAGGTCCTGAAAGCCCTCAAAGACACAAGTGCCACACTCCCCCTCACTACCCTGCTCCCATATTCCAATCCCTGAGATAGGAAGTTCACCATGATGTCTAACCACCATCTTTCCTATCATAAGCAGAACATCCTAAGCAGGCAAGATTTGAGGCCCTATCTGTAATATGAGGCTAAGAGCTTAGGTTCTGTCGGCTTTTGCCTTCACCTTTCCCCTTCCCCCCACCCTTCTGGAGCCCCTCTTAGACCAGCGGCTCCCTCTTAGCAGCCAGTCCGAGCCAGTCTTTCTCAAGGGTCAGTGCTCCAAGAAGCACCATCTCCACCCTAGGCTGCCTCTCAGGGCCGCTCCTTCCCTTCTCGGGTCTCACATGCATTCCCTTGCTCTCCTGTCACCCCCAGCTCCTGGGGCCCCAGCCAGACCCTGACTCCCTGCATACCCCACTCCTGCTTGCCCACTGGTTCTGCCAGATGTGCCTTCCTCGGCTCCTATATGTGCCACCCACAAGGCCCGTAGCCCACTCCCAAGACTGCCAGGGAAATGTCTAAGTTACAATATCAACAATAATTATATTATTCTGATTTATTAATTGATAATATTAATAATGATCAACAACCATGTGTGAATGTTTACTGTGTGCTGATTACTGTGCTAAGCATTTTAATAGTACTACCTCATGTAGTCCTCATAAAAACCCTATAGGTAGATATTGTTATTATTTTCATTTTACAAATGAGGAAACTGAGGCTCAGAGAGCTTATGGAACTTGCTGAGGCCACACAGATGGTAGTGGGGCCGCTAGGGCTCCAGGACCTAAGCTCAGGATCAGCGCACTGGTGTGAACAGCTAGTTCAGCCCATCTCCTAGCAGGAGGGGAGGCCACCGAGGGGAGGCAGGTCACAGTGTGGTCCTAGGGTGTGACTCCCAGCGCCTGCATGTTCCCACAAAGTGTGCTGTGCTCTGTCCCAAAACATCAATAGTAACAAAAATAAAAACAGAGATATGGGCTGGGCACAGTGGCTCACATCTGTAATCTTAGCACTTTGGGAGGCTGAGGCAGGAGGATCACTTGAGGCCAGGAGTTTGAGACCAGCCTGGGCAACACAGCAAGACCCCATCTCTACAAAAAAATATTTTTAATTAGCCAGGCATGGTGGCACGTGCCTGTAGTCCCAGCTACTAGGTAGGCTGAGGCAGGAGGATCACTTGAGCCCAGGAGTTTGAGGTTGCAGCGACCTATGATGATGCCACTGCACTACAGCCTGGGGGACAAAGAAAGACCCTGTCTCAAAAAAAAAGAAAAAAAGAAAAAAAACTCAGAGACAATAATCTCTGCCTGTGTCCCTCACGTCTTTTGTCTCCACGAGGCACCCCCACCCCACCTTCACTCCCTTTTTCATCTTATATTTTCCCAGCTTTTAAAATGTACATATTACCATTTTATCGTATTTCTTGTAAGCTGCCTCCAGCAGGGTATCACCAAACAAGCAAACCTCCAAGGGCTGTCGTGCAGGATCAAACGCTGTGCGAGTACTCTGGAAACTGTCAAGCCCTGTACAAAATGCGGGTTGCATAACCAGAACAAGTCACGCTGCAGTGGGCACTCAGGAGTGAATTCCCTTTGGAGGAGATGGTGTGTGTCCTGTGTCCCTCTGTCTCTGTCTCTGTCTCTCTCTCTCTCTCCCCATCCCACCCAGCCTTCACACATGGGCAGGCCTTGGGCAAGTAGAAGAGCTGGAGGCATCCACTAGTGCAGAAGGGAGCACCCACCTTCAGGGCAGCCTCCTGGGGACTAGGAACACAGCCAAGTGGCCATTGGCACCCCTGACCTGATGCAGGGGAAGGCAGAGGCCACTGAGAAGACCCTGGCCTGCTCCATGGCCCAGGGCCGGGGGTGGGGGGGCAGGTCAGTAAGGCATCTCCATGTGAATAGCAACAAGCTATGAATAGGGGAATTAACAGAGATGCCACATTAATATTAATGACAGTAAATACCCCAGAGGTCCATCCCAATCGTGCCCTAGCATCCTCCTCCTTTTGCCTGTTATTTTGGAAGATGGCAGAAGCCTACTGGGCAGATTCTCCAGGTGGCCCGACTCCCTCTTGCAGCCAGGGCTGCCCCTGAGACTTGGTCGGCAGGGGTTCTTCCTGATCTCAAATCCAGCCGGGGTGCTTATACAGCCTTCAGGGAACTCAGCAGACAGACACAGGGTCCTGGACATCAATTTGAACAAACCAGCTATAGGGACAATTTCTGGCCAACTGTGAATTTGATGAGATAAAATTTTACTGTAATGGAAGGTGGAGATCACTGACTGGAAAAATAGCATATGCAGCGTGGTCTCATTTTGGTAAAAAGTACAACGTATAAGGACATATAAGGAAATGAAAAGGTGTGCAGAGGGCTTATAGCAGTGATCTCTGATGAGTCTGTGATGTTTTTTATTTTTTATTTTTTGCTGGTCTGTATTGTCTGATTATCTACAATGCACATGAGCTGCCTCTGTAATAATAAAGCAGTACATATATGTATACACACACATATAAAGATGGTACAGCCTATAGGTAGCAAAGTCAAGATGTGACTTCAGGTTCCTGTGAGAACTAGGCCACAGGGCTTTCATCGCCTCTATGTATTCTTGGACCACATATCCTCTGAGGTTCTGTGTTCCCTACAACCCAGTGTCTTCTGCCTCTTCTGAATCTCACCAAGGGCCTAGCACAGGGCTGGGCACAGAGTCAGGACTTACTTAATGAATGCCTGTCAGCTGAATAATGATCATTTCCTGAAAGAAATGCCTCATGCCTCTTCCAGGGCCGCTGTGCTGGGAATACTCACTGCTGACATCACTGACCTGCCCACCCCTCCTCTGCCTCATGTTCCTCTTAAGAGCTGCCAGGGAGGGGCTAAAATAAAGGTCACTCCAGCAGATGCTGGCGAGGTACTCTACACCCTGTCCTAGACCCTCCCCAGGCTGGCATGGTGTCCCCTGCACAGGGCCAGCTGGCTGTGAGGCCCTGGGGTCCCTCCTCACCCTGCCTCATTGGGTGAGGCTGGGGGAGGTGGAGTGAACGAGAGAAGTGGGGGTCCACCCTGTGACTTCTGGCTACAGACTCCCACTGTTCCAGGCCCTTATGGGTGGAGGAATCTGGAACAGGGAATTTGGCCTGGTTTTTTCTGGGAACTGGGGCTGGGCCCAGTTTCTGTTCTTCATGTCTTCAACATTCCCTATCCCTGACCTTCAAAAATATCAACAATAACATTAATAATAATGATGAATATTCAGCGTACACTGACTTCATCCCAGGCATGGAGGTAACTTTATTTACAATATCTCCTTTCATCTTTATAGCAGCTCCATGAGATTGAAACTACCATTATTTTTACATTACAGGTGAAGAAACTGAGGCACAGAGAGCAATGTACCCAATGTCACACTTAGATGTCTGCAGGAGAAATAGGGATTCTGCCAAGGTCATCCCAGTCCTCCCTCTGTGTCCTTACAGGAAGGACATCTTGCCAGGCTTTGCAATGGGCACAATGGTCTCCAGTGATAATTAACATCTGTAGGGTGCTTTAAACACCAAGTGTTTACATACACGTATGAGAAAATCCCCACTTGAAACTAGGAAATCAAGCTTAGAGCACTAAGCATCTTTGCACAATGTCCAACAGCCATGTGGCTGGGATTCAAACCTGAGCCTCTGGCCTCAAAATGGCCCATTTCTTCCCCAGTATCACACAATCCCCCTGGTCCACTCTCAGGATGGCCCTGATGACCCGGAGGGGAGAGTCACAAGCTCCTCCAGCTCTGGAGAGAGGTGGATGAAGCCTGTGCTCAGCCCCTTGCCTGTGGGGGTGGGGCTCAGTGTCTCTACCGTCTTTACTGTGACTCACTCCTGGGACCCAGGGGAAGCACAGCCCTGCACTGCGGGCAATGTTTGCCCGCTGCCCGCCCCGCCCCGCCTCCAGCTCCCCGCCTCCACATTTGCTAACCGAAACAAGGCTGTGCTATTTTTAACCCTCCCGCTCCCCCTTGCCTGGGGCTCCCCCCTTCTCTACCCCCCCACCCCCTGCCCCAGCCGGGTGCCACCAGCCTGTCATTCTGAGAGCAGTTCTACAACCTGAACGCCCAGGAGGGCGCAGCGGATGGCCGGACGTGCAGGTTTTTAGGGCAAGCAAAACAAGACGGTTACGGACCAGTCGCCGAATTCCCCCACCCCGACTCTTTCCGAACCTGTAACTCCCAGCCTGCCCCACTAATCCCTGTCATCCTGGGGGCTGGGGGAGGGGGGAATGGGACTTCTGGGCTGGGGGTCACCACAGGAGCCAGTGGCTTGAACCAGACCCACCTGCCTCTCTGGTCTCGGTCTCACCCAGTTTGGGGAGCAGATGCCAAGCGCCCAGGAGAGGCTCCTTAGAACGGGCTGTGCAGGGAGGAAGCTGAACTAAAGGGGGATGGGGTTCCCCTCATTGTACCCAGGGCATGAGGCTGCCTTTAAAGGTCCGAGGCTTCTGACCACCAGGGTTTCCAATCCCTGCAGGCAACATGGGGGAAAAAGGAAGTGGTGTGGAGATAGGGCGGGGATGGTGAGTTTAGCCAGGGCCCTCATCACTGGGAGAAGTCCCCTCCCCACCCTGCTGCGGGGGCTGTGGAGTTGGGCAGGGAAGGCCTGGCAGCCTGGGGGAAGAGTCGCCCAGGGAGGAAGGACAGCCTGGGCAGACCAGCCTCTCTCTTCTTTGAGGGATCCTCTAATACTCTAAGGAAAAGGCCTGGCCACACCTTGCTGCAGCCCGAAGCTCCCAGGGGAAACTCTCCTCCGAGAAGAGGCTGGAGGTGACAGGGTCTGAAGGCCGCTGGCCTAGAGCAGGGCCTTTACACCCAAGCTGCTGATGTGAAAGTGAACCTCCTGAGGGAAGGCTGAAGGGGCAGGGCTGAAGGTAGACCAGAGGGAGCATGTCCTTCTAGCGGATGTAGAGCCGGTGGCTTGAACCAGACTATGTGTCCCTCTGGTCTCAGAAACACCCAGTTTGGGGAGCAGATGCCAAGGGCCCAGGAGAGGCTCTGGAGAGCCCAACCAAAGGGCATGTGGGCTCAGGTCTTCCTCACGCCTCTCCCCTGTCCTACACCCTGCTCAGCCAGCCCCGGCCCTCTCTTGAGCCCTGACCTCTCCCAACCACGGCTCTTCTTTCTGGCTCTGTTCTCTCTCCCAGGGTCCTCTCTAAGACTTGACCACTTCTCTCCTTGGTGATTTCTGAGCCAAGTAAATAAACCCCAGTGGCCCCAGAGGTTGGCAGGCAGGCTAGAGCCAGAGAGGAGGGAACTGGCACAGAAGTTCCCTGGGTGGGGAGACAAGGAGGAAGGGAATAAGGTGGGAGGATGGTGAGGCAGGAGGGCCAGGAGCAGGGTAGTGCTTGAGAGCTCCTGGAGAGGGGCCGCCCCCATCCCCCAGACTCAGCCCCATGAGGGAAAATGGCTGCTCCCCACACAACAGAGCGGCCTCGATCTTGTCTTGTGCCGCTCCCTGTTCTGCTCTCCCCCTCTGCCAACCGTTGAGGGCTGCTTGAGGAGTGGAGCTCTGCCCAGGCCCCCCACCTGGATCCAGGTAGTTGCCAAGCATGGCTCTAAAGGCTCTACGGGCTCACTTCCAGTCTGGGGAGATGAGAGAAGGCATCACTGTCACCTTCTTAGGCAGGCCTCCCCTGGCTACCCTATCTAAGGAAGTCCCACTTTGTTATTCTCTGTTGCTGCACCACGTTCATTTCCTTCCTAGGGCTTATCACAGTGTGTAACTAGTCATATAGACTCATTCCTTTACTTGCTTACTTGTTCTGTTTGTCTCCTCCACTAGAGTGGAAGTTCCCTGAGGTCAGAGGTTGTGCCTATGTGTTCACTGCCTCTCTGTGCCCAGTGCCTGGCACACTGCAAGGCTCAGCAAGTATCCAATGAATGGATGAATTGCTGAATGACTGGCTCAGTAAATGGGGCTCCCTGGTTGCCAACACTGACCTTTAGGGTTGACACTCAACAGTTCCAGGATTTCCCCAAGGAAGAGGAAGCAGGATATAACAGGAACAGCAAGGTCGGGAAAGCTGGGACCCCAGGGGAAACATCAGCCCAGCCAGAGGCAGCACCTGCACCAGCCCTGTCGGGTCCACTGCATTACACAGTGTGTGTGTATGCACATGCACACACAGAGGGCATGATGAGCGCCAAGTCCTGGACAGGTCTTAGAAGCCTTGAGTTTTATCTTGGTTCTTCCTTTTAACAGCCCTGTGACCTTATACAAACTAGGTATCTTCTCCTCAAAAGAAAAAATGAACAGGTTGGCCCAGATCAGCGGTTCTCAAACACGGCTTTGTACCAGAATCACCTGAAGCAAATGTCAAAATCCAGATTCCCGGGCCCCACTCCTGTAGATTCTGACTGAGTTGGTCTGGAATGGGGCCTGACGATCTTTATTTTTAGACTTTTCCAGGTGACTCTGAAGTAAATGGTCCAGGAATTGGCATTTGAGGACAACAGATGAGATGGTGTTTTATAAGCTGACATCTAGACTTCCACTAAAAAGCCACTCCTGCACAGGTGTACAGCCCCTCTATACCCCACATAGGGCCATAAATGACACAAGTGCACTCTATGCAGATGATGCACATCTGTACTATATGTGTGCATACTCCCAAGACACCCAACACAGAGCCCCCCCATGCATCATAAATTGCCAAGGAGCCACCACATCAACGTACACAGCCTGGGGACACACACACAGATTCCTACCACTCACCCAGTGTGCTGCTCACACACATCACATGCTGACCCACACTAAACAGACACTATCCTGAATTTATTTTGTCTCTGGGAACTGGTCCAGGACAAAGGACCTATGCTCTGCTGATGAAAACATCCCTCTGCCTCTGCCACCCCCACCCCTACCCTTGCCCCAGGCAGCATGCTGTCCACCTCCCCCTTGCAGGGGGAGGGCTGCTGGAGGAGGACCGTGGAGAGATGGGTTGAGGGGAGGCAGAGGCCCAGGCCAGCGATTCAAGTCCAGCACCCTCCCTTTCTTCCCCTTCCCTCCAGGAGAAGCCAAAGGGCCTCCACCCAGCCCCCAAGTCAGTGCTCACTCAGGCCACTTGCCTAGATTCCCAGGCCTTGGTTCTTGGGAGCCAAAAGGGCCAGGGAGGTGGCTAGATCTGGGGACTCCTCCTAATCTCACTCAGGCCTCTAAGGAAAGGGCTGTCTGGGGGCACCTTCCTGCAGCCCTAAGGCCTGGGGCCCCCAGGGAAGGTTACCACAGAAACGGGGGAAAATATTACAAGGAAACACAATACCCGGCAGGGTCACCTGCTGACCAGGCTTCCTGCTGTGTTGCCCACCCCCCATCTCACTGCCCTCTAGCCTCCTCCAGCCTCAGCCTGGGCCTCCTAACCAAGGCTCTCCTTCCTGCCTCCTCAGGGCTGGGGGAAGCAGCCTTAAGCAGAAACTCTAGCCCTCTGTGGTTCCAAACAACATCAGGGATGGCTCAGAGTTGAGCCCCCCACTCCTAATCCCTACCAACTCCCCCCCACAGGAAATCAAAGCTTCCTGCCCCAGAGGAAGTGCCCCATCTAGGGAACAAATCCAACACACACAAACGTACAGTCCAGTCCCCAGAGCCTCGGGGAGGACAGATGCCCTCCCCCAGCCCCAGGCCTCACTCTGGCCCTGCTTCCAGTAATACCCCACACCCCACTGGAGGCCCCAGTCTGGCCAGGGAGGGCCAGGGTGTGAGGGGAAGGCCGAGAGAATGGGCACTGGCAGAGTTAGAAGTCCTGGTTCAAGCCCTGCTCCGCCTGCCATTCCCTGGCCAGGTGACCCTGGGCCTTGCATTATTAGCTCATCTTCTCTCAGGGCCCTGCCAACTTCAAAATTACCAGCTCTTGATGGAAGGCCAGGAGAAAGAAGACAAGGAGGAGGTGGGGTTACCCATGCTTCTGTCTTCCAAGTCCTTGGGCAAGCATGTCCACAGCTATAGGAGGGTCCCTGTTCCCACCCCCTATCACACATGAGCTTCTCACTTGCCCAGGGGTTTTATATCATAATTGAGAAAGTTCCAACTTCCATGCCCAGAAGCCACCAAGGACTAAATCTGAGGTCTATTATCCCTAAAGGACATAGGGGGAGCATAATAGCACCCACTGGACACTGATTCATCTCTTTACAGTCAACCTCCCCTGCTCTGTGCTCTGGGAAGTGTGCTTGAAATTTTCCCCTTATTTTATTGATGGGGAAACTGAGCTTGAGTATCAAAGTGGAGTGACCAGCTTAGATATGCAACTTTCTCTGTCCCTGGGTCCCAGCGAAAGACTTGGTGGCCAGAGAGACACCCACCCAATGGGCTTGAGCTAAGGGACAGAAAGACCTCAGGAGAACACTGCCCCAGGACCATCCAGGTGCACAGGAGGCAGCTCTGAGCTGGACTTTGAGTCTGGCCCTGCTGGGCAGTGAGGGACAGCAGGAGACTAAATGCAGGGGACCAGTCTCAGTGGGTCCAGGACCTGGGTCCAGTCTGGGTTCACTGGGTACAACACAGCAGGACTGCTCCATGCCTTAGTTTCCCTCAGAAGTGACTGCAGAGAAGAACATGACTAAGAACTGAGGTGGGTAGAGGGAGCAGAGAGCAGGGAGTGAGCAGGATGCAATGTTATGCAGTGAGGAGCTGGAGGAGGAGCCTGGGAAGGTGTGAGAGGTTGGTATGAGAAAGGAAGAATGTCCAGCAGCCTAAGCGGCCTATGGGGTCCTGCTGGGGAGAAATGGGCCACCAAGAGCCCCATTAGAGGGTGGGGACCTGAGTCACAGTCTCCTTTCTTTTAGCCCAACAGCTGGACAGGGGTCTTGAGGAAGGTCCCCATGGATCCAGGTGCAAGTCCAGGGGACAGGCTGGTAAGTCTAGATCTTGAGCTCCCAGCAGGGCCACTAAGGACTGGTGCCCCATTCTCACCCTAGAAACTGGCAGGCAGAGCTGGGCCTCAAGCAGATGTTGAATAGGTGTGTAGGCAGGGAGGGTTAGCAGCAAGACAGCCAGTGCCCAGATGCAGGGGGAGGCTTTGGGTATGCAGGACAGCCAGCAGAGACAAGGAATGGGGAGCAGCAATGCTGGCGAGGTCAGACCCAAACGGGCAGCCAGAGAGAAAGAAATGGGAGTGGGGGGCACAGGGTGGCCTGTAGGCCCAGAGGGCTCTCTCTCAGCCCACAGGCATAGAAATTCTGGTTGTGGGAACCCAGCTCGGTTGCCAGGTTTGCCGCCTGCTCTCACACTCCCCAACACCAACAGACCCGCGCCTGGGGGGTGCACATCCTGTCCCCACCTCTCAGTGCACAGCCTGCAGTCCCCACCTTCCCGCGCCCCTGCCGGCAGTGTCCTCCAAGCTCACTTGGGCACAGGTGTCTCTTCACCCTGATGGGTGAGCAAGGGTGGGTGGGCGATGCTCAGAGAAACCCCCCAGCCAGGGACCCCTCCAGGGGGAACGGCTTTCACCCGCCCAAGGAGCAGAGTAGGGCCCTGCCCGGCTCCACGGGATGGGGGCGCTGATGTCCAGCCCCACAAGCCCGGCCCCAACTCAGTGGGTCCTGCCCTTTGCCCTCGCGCTTCCAAACCTTCCGCCCCGGAGCACCGCCCCCTCTCCGGGCCACGGCGGCCGTCCTCCCTCCCGATCCCCCGGCTCGTCCTCCCCGGGAATGGGGATGATGGAACGTCGGGCCCGCGCACCGGAGACCCGGGGCCTCCAACTCCCTCCCTCGGGCCTGTCGCTGCCCCCGGGCGGGCGGATGTGGACGCCCCGCGGGAGGCCCGAGCCCTCCGGCCCCGGAACCAGCCCCGGCCAAGAGCCTGCCGGAGCCCCGCTGAGCCGGGCGGGGCGGGCGCGGCCCGGGGGTGTCCGCCGGGCTGGGCCCGCGGGGCGGCCAGAGCCGGAGCCGGAGCCCGAGCCCGAGCCCGATCCTGTGCGGGCGGCGCTGGGTGCCGCGCGCAGGGCGGGACGGGGGCGGCCGCCCAGTACTCACCAGCGCTGGGGCTGTGCATCCAGGGGCCGGGGCCCTCAGAGCGGGGGGCTCATGGCGGGGCGGGGGGCTGGGGCGCCGGCCTCACATCCCCCCAGTCGCCGGAGGCTGCAGAGCGACTGTGAGACGGCGAGAGGAAGGGAGGGGGCCGGGAGGGGGAGGGCCCTGGCAGCCCGGCCGGCCGGGTAGGATGACAATGGAAGGAAATGCTTTATCTGAGTCTGAGAGCGGGCCAAGGGGGAGGGGAGGGAGGGGCAGGCGCTCGCGGCCCGGGGACACACCACCCCGGCAGACTGCACCGCGCGGCGCACGGGCGGGCCGCAGACACAGCGCGCGGCCGGGGCGCGGCGGGTCGCGGCGCACCGCCTGGGAGGCAGCGCCGAACCCGGAACGCCGGACGCGGCCCCGAGCCCCGCCGCCGCGCGGCGCTCCGACCCGCGCACAATTCCCGGAAACCCAGATACCTGAGCGCACGCACCCTCGCAGACACTACGTACGCGAGCATGCATCCATGTTTACACAGGGCCAGAATCCTTGACACAGACACACGCTGCGGCTTCGGGGAAGGACCCCCGTGCCCATACCTACAGACACGTACAGCCCGCAAGCGGACAGCCACACGTGGGGACAGTTGGACACGCGCGCGTGGAGTCCCATGTCCCATGCAAGGAATCCCAGACGGACACCACCACCCCCCAACCACAAACACACACACACACACACACAAGCACGACTTGCCTCGGGAAAGTTCCAGGATCTGATTTGAATCACTGCCCAGCCCTCCCCCACTGGCACCCCCCACCCCCAATGCCTGCTGAGGGGAACAGAAGGGTCCAGCCTGTTCCTATTAAAAGAAAAAGGGGATGGGGGTGGTGCGGGTTTTGAAAGTTTTCTTTTTTTAAAGAAATTTCTCAAGGGATTTCCTTCCCTCCTCTCCTCTTCCTCTCTTCCTCCCATTCCTCTCCCTCCACATCCTCCCCTCCTTTCCCCCTCCCGGTCCCTATGAGTCAAACTTCAGCAATGTGCCCAGTGTCCCCCAGTGCATTACAGCGGATCACAGAAATGTTCCAGTCTGTGAGTCGGAATGCAGCCGCCTCCAGCCCTCCCTCAGCTAATAAACTCAGCTCAGGGCCGGCTTTAGGCAGTGGCCCTCCTTGCCTCTCCCTCCCAACCACCCTTTTAGCTGGAGAGAAGGTCAGATTCAGGGGTCAGGGGCTGAGGACCTTGCCATGGTGCTTCCTGGCCTAGCCTATCAGCCATGTCCACCTCCAGCAATCTGCTGGGTCAGAAACACAGCTGCTCCTGGGAAGGGGAGAGGTCCACAACCCAGGAACACTGGGCTCTCCTGCAGTGTGGTACCACCACTGGAAGGCAGGGAGCAGCTTCCCTCTAACCCCATCCTACCTTCCGCAATCCCAGGAACTCGAAAAGCCTACAGAAGGAGAAATTGAGGCAGACCCAGAGGAGGAGTCATGTCAGATTGGAAGCAAGAGTCCACAGTTGCCTGGGAGGGCTTGGCCATGCTGAGGGTGAACTTCTGGCCTTAGACTTCTTGTTCCCTCAGGCACAGCTCAGGGCTGCTAGCTGCTGCCCGTCACATCCTTGTACTTTCCCACTCCCTCGCCTTGGCTCACCATGTTCCCTCCAAAGTGAATGTCCTCCCCAGTCCCTTTCTCCTCCTCTTGAAATCGTTCCAATCCTCAAGACCTACAGCCCATACCACCTTCTCCAGGAGCTTTCCCTGACTCCCATAGCCAGAGGGATTCTTCCCTTCCCTTAAAGGACCCCTCCCCAGAACTGTGTTGGTCTTTCTCTGTACGTTGGCCTTCACCCACCTAGTCTGCTTGTTTCAACTCTCTTCCTTCTACCCCAAGAGCATTGAAGAGTAGATATCCCCACACAGCTACTGCCTTAGTCATGGGTGCATGTCTTGCAGTGTCTTGCATAGAATTCAAACTTGCTGTAAGTTATTTGTCGAATTGGGACAGATGTTCATGACCTTCAAAGACCATCCTACAGCTGGCTGCCCCCAATACACTCTTTCACCCAATAACTACCTATGCTGACTCTGCAAAACACATGCTCTTCCACTCAGTTATGTCATCCCGAGCCCTTACTTCCAAATCAGATCACCCTCTTTCTAAAGCCCTCCTTGGCACCCACAGCCTCCAGAAAAACCACTTGGTTACTGCAGACCCTCAGCCTCTCCCCTGCTATCTCCTTCCCCAGCCCCACAATGCCTCCCACTTGCACACTCTCCTAGCTCTCCTGTAGCTATTTCTGTGAAGTCCAGCCCTCGTTTGCTTCTTTCTACCACGTGCATTGTGCATGTATTTGTTTATGAGTCTTCTTTCTCTTTTTAACCTGATCACTGAGTTCTGAGTGATGTGAACAAAGGGTGTCTCCCTGCCTGTCTATCCCCACAGTGCCTAGCATGTGGCTTTCTATACACACCAGGACTCACTGCCTCCAAAACATAGAAAGACAACATGTACGACCTGCATCGGGAAAGGTGGACTGTGTCCTTCCTTCCCCTGCCAGATATACTTACCACTCCACCAGCCCCTGCCCCACAGCAAAGTCCTAAGCCACTTTCTAAGTCACATGTCCCCTGCCAGGATATGTTAGACAGCCTCCAGGAACCCTTAGAGACATGAGACAGAAAAATGCAGGCTACCTCTCTCTCCTCCAGCCTGGTTACCATGGGAAGTGTTTTTTAAAAAGGCTCTTGAGTCCGGGCCTCTCACTGACTACTCAGCTGAACACCTAGCAGAAGAGACTGACCCCAAAGGACATGCCTTGGCTTCCTGAGTCTTCCTTGGAGTCTCTGGCCAGCACAAAGCCCGAGGGCACCCCCCTCTGCTTCCCTCTGGGGCTCTGGGCCTACTTGACCTTCTCTTTCTCCTTCTCTCCCTGCCTTAGTTAGCTACAGTTTACCGACTGTTTACCATGTAGCAGTCCTTGCTATCCCTTTGACAAACATTAGATCATTTATTCTTAACAATAATCTTTGTTATGCTCATGAGTAAAGTATGACCCATAAAGGTTAACCCTGACCAAAGTTGCACAACTAGTAAGTGACAGGGCTGTTCATTCATTCAACAAATATTATTGGGTACCTAATTTGTGCCAGGATTTAAAGCTCTAGACACCTCAGGGCTCTGAGACCCCTCCTGTCCCGGCCTTCTAGATATGGGGGCCGCAGCCACAATTTGTTCCTGTACCTGCACTTATTCTCACAAACACTCCCCACAAAGTGAACCAGAAAGTACTCCTTCCCCAAGACACCAGTGAGATCTCAGTGAACAGCCATTGCATTGGGTTGGGTTGAGCCTTGTGTTCCAGTTTCTGGATCTGAGATCAAATGCCAATTCATAGGGTTTTGGACTTTCAGATTAATAGAGGAGATTAGGTCCCCAACTCCAAATAAAGGGTTTCATGGAACCAGATATAAGAAGTGCAAGGAAAGAAAGAAGGGAGGAAGGGAGGGAGGGAGGAAGGAAGGAAGGAAAGATAATTTAGGATTTATTGAACAGTTCCTACATATCACCTGCTGTTTAAGGCCCTTTCACTTACATCTCATTATTATCCCCATTGTTTTAGTGAGCAAACTAAAGCTCAGAAAGACAAAATGATTTGCCCAAGGCCACAGAGCCAGTAAGTGACTTAATCCCAAGTGTGTCTGATTCAGAGCCTGTGCAATTTCTCCTCACGGGTCAAAACAATGGAGAAGCTATTGCCAGGGTCTCCTGCTCCAGTGTAGCCTTGTTACTTGAGGTCCTGGTTGATGTATGCTTGTCATTCCAGATGCCAAGTTTCCTGCCTGACTGACCCCGGCCATGTGGTCTCTCCTTGTTTCCCACCTTTCTCTGTTGCATTGCACAGGCAGGATCCGAGAAGCTGTGTAAATATTCTGGGTAGGACTGAGGAGGGTAGCTTTGGGGTACAGGCAGGCAGACCCCCATGTAGGATTTCATGGTCTGAGACAAGAGGTATCACATCCTTCTGGGCCAAAATTGAGTGAATAAATCAAGAAGAGGCTGCAGCATGGCCACAAGTCCTGACAGCTCAGATTGGGAGGGGAGATGACCATGGGGATTGGGGCAGGTGGAGAGAACTAAGCAAGTCCTTTACCCATCCCCCCACCTCCCTACAGACTCAGCAGGTGATGTGGTTTCCCCTGTGGTCTGTTGCCCTAGACACCTGCAGATCTGCGTATATGTGTATGTGACTATGTGCCAACAGTGTGGTGGGAGGACACAAGGAGAAAGCACTGGGACAGGATAGGGAGGGGCAGGAAGCCAAAGACAGGGTCTCCTCAACCCCAAGACAAAGAAGATACAAAGAGTGCAAAAGATGGCAAAGGTCACCTGCTTGGCCACTCTGGGTCCCTGGCCAGCAGCATAGGGAGAGCTGGAAGAGAGGCATCGTGAGTATCAGGACCCTGAGCTGGGAGTCAGGGAACGTGAGTTCTAGGCCCAGTTCTGCCATTAACTTCCTGGGTCACACCTCTCTAAGTCTCAGTTTCCTGCTCTGTAAATAGCAATATCCTGGCTACCTACCTCACAGGGCTGGTCTGAGATCAGGTGAATAAATAATATATGCAACAGTTTGTGCCGCTGCTGAGTTTTAGAATTATTGTCCTGATAGCATAAAAATTATTACAATTGCTTACTCTAGCCCTTGAATATACAACATACATACACGCACACACACACACCCGTCCCCCCAAACGTGGGTATAAAGAACATTAAAGACAAAAACAAAAACACAGCCCATGCCCTCATATTGATCACAATGTGTTGAGGAAACAAAACAAACACATAAAGTACTTGAAAGCCTCTTACACAGCCAAGTATTTAAACCGTCTCACTATCTGTGTGATCTTGGCCAAGTCACAACCTCTCTGGGCCTCAGTTTTCTCATCTATCAAATGAGGGGGCTGGCTGAGATCTTCTCTACTTGTTTTTCTGAGTCTAAAGCAGTTTTCTGGTTCTGTTACTCCAAGTGTAAATGAGCACATCAAAAAGAGGACAGATCTGAGCGGGTCAGGGCAGGGCACGGCCTGAATGAAGTCGCCAGCGTTGAACTGGGCTTTGAAGAGCACAGAAATGTGAAGCGGTGCAGGGAGAGAGGAGGGGGTGACATTCCAGGTAGGGAGAATGGCATGTGCAAGGGCGAGGCAAGGAGGCAGAGGGTGGCAAACAGATTAGCCAGGCTCAGGAATGAGGTTGGCAGGATTGGAAGGAGCCTGGGGAGGAAGTCAGGGAAGGAAGAGTAGAAGGAGCCATGCCAGGGCTGAGGGCAAAGACTGGAAGGTGGGGGAGGAACGTGGGTGGGGAGAGGTCAGTGCCAAAGCCTATCCAGCCAAACTCCACCCAGGGGAGGCAGAGAGCAAGGCCCCCTTGCCAAGAGGCCCCCCCCCCCAGTCCCACTCTAAACCCTGAGGGAAGCGAGGACCCCTTAGGCCAGAGCCTGGTTCATGGCAGAAGCAGATGGGGCCACCACAATATCCTTCTGTAACAATAATGCCAGCAGCAAAATAATAATAACGATAATGATGATAATGACATAAATTACCCCCCCACCCTCTGATAAAACCCCACAGCAGTAAACCCGGTGACCATTCCATTTACTAGAATCTTGGCTCCCAAGAACTGCCAAGTGTTTTTATAAGATTATCTGGTCTGTAAGATCCCCCAAACCTGACATCATATCAAGATCACTTGAGAGAACCTATGAAAAACAGATTTCTGGGCCTCATCACAGACCCAATCAGACTCTCTGAGGGGCTGGGTGGTACCCAGGAATCTGCTGCCCCACAGGTGATTCTAATGTGTGGTTAGGTTTGGGACTCCCTGATCTGATCCAAACCACTTCTTTCACAGATAAGGAAACTGAGGACACAGGAGGAAATAACTTGCCAGAGATGACATGGTTAATCAGGGCCGGGGGCAGGCAGAGAGCTTGGGCCTCCTGGCTTCTAAGTCAGTGCTCCTTCCACGGCTTGTGCTGCCCAGCCCAGAGATGCCTGTGCCAGCAGAGATTATGGTCAGGGAGGCAGCCACTGGGGCACACTCTAATCATGAGCAAGAAGAAATTCGTCTGAGTTGCAAAATGCCTTTCTGCAGCCAGCTCATGATTACTCGCTCCAGTGGGCCCCTGCAGGGACGCTATGGTCCACTCACTGGCAGGCTGGAGGTCCGGTCTTGCCATATCCCCCAGCACGCCCCTCTGTCGCCCCAGCAACTGTGTTGGCTGGTGGGCAGGATCCCACTTTGCTACAACTCTCAATGGCTCCTCTTTGGAGGCACGTACCTCTGGTCCCCGACTCTCCAGGAGGGACCGTTGAGAAGGTCCTGGCCTAAGGACAATCACCTCTCTTCCCGTAGGAGTGTCTTCCAGGGTGGGTTTGGATTATGCACCTGTGTGTCAGGAGACAGGAGGCAGGAAAAAGAGCAAATGGGGTTGGGGGTGGCTAAACTGGGCAACGAGCAAGGGTGTCCTTGCTAAGACCTTAACATACCCCACCCATGCATGATCACCATCATACTCCTTTTCATCAGCTCCTATGAACTGAGTGTCTACTCTGTGTCAGGCACCATGCCAGGCTCTCAGCACAGAGGCACAATAAGCCACAGTCCCTAAAAATTGAGGAATCCATCATCTCCTGGGGAGAAGGATACAGTCTAAGAAAAGAATTTGGAGAAGAGAAAACTGTCAGATGAGGGACTTGAACAACGCATGCTACAAAGGAGATGGTGGGTTCAGAGTCACCAGAGTTCCAAGTTGGAAGGGACCTGACAGATCACCGGGCCACTGTGGGCTGGGGCAATGGTTCTGCCCTCAGGAACTCCTTTGTGCAGACTACCCAAGGAAGCCTGGAACAGTGATTCTAGAAGTCTCTGCCCTGTCAGATCCCTCATTCCAGCTTGGCCTGAGTAGCTGGGGATAGAAGGGCAGAGGAGGCAGAGAGAAAGTGTGCAGATGACACCTTTTCCCTTGGGCAGCCCCCGAGGCCTGGGCTCCAGGGGTCTCTACACCGAGTTTCAAGTGATCATGCAAAAAACGTGTGGAGGAATGGACAAAGGGAGATGGTGTTATACTGTGGCTAAGAGCAAGTATTCGGAGTCAGGCTGCTTGGGCTGGAGTTTGTCACTTCCCCACTGCACGACCTTAGCCATGTTATTTAACCTCAAGGAGGCTTGGTTTCCTCATCTGCGGAAGAGAGTGTGAAGCTCCTGCCATGTTAGGGTTGCGCGCCAGGACTGATGAGATTGGGACGTGACGCGCTCAGGACAGTGCCTGCCGCACACTGGGCTCTGTGAAGTACAGAGCTCCGATGCTAACACTAGCAATAGAAGAAAGACAGTGTCCTGTCTCTTCTGTCTCTCTAAGCCTGTTTTCCCCTACAAATTAAGCCTCAAAATGAGCACTGACTTAATTTATGCAAATGAATCCAATCGGGTCTATAGCCCAAACGGACCTTTCTAGGCTGTACAGGTAGTTTGGCCAGGATATGGGAATGGGAAAATATTAATAGGTGCGACCTTCCCCAACCCTCCCAGAATACGCAGGTGTTGTCTGGGAGTTGAGGGGAGCCTGGACCAGGCTGCAGGGAATGCCATACGGACTGCAGAAAGGGCCTGGATCCCTCTTCCAAATCTTGGCACTGCACATCTGGAGTGATCGGCACATCTGGCTGCATCCCTGGGGCAATGGTCAGAGCTGTTGATATTTGAGGGTGGAGTGATCCAGCTCCTCAGACAGGGCCTGGGGGGCTATAAATAACTAGCTAAGAGACCGGGGGGGATGAGGTTGACCTTTGGGGGGGCAGGAGCTGCTGGCAACTTCCCCCTCCCCCCTTGGGGCCAGAGCCAGAAGTTTAGCAAAACAGGAAGAGGTGGCAGCAGCTTCTGGGAAAGTAGGAGTGGCTCCCCTTCCCCCACTTGCCTGGGGCCTTAGGATCCCAGCCAGGACCTGGGAGAGGTGGAGTCATCTAGGCAAGAAGTGGGAGGGGTAGACCCACACGGACTGGGCCCCAGCTTCAGTGCCCTCCTATGGCTCATCTGGAGCACAGGAAAGGCAGGAATGAGACAGAGGAGAAGGGCAGCCCAGTGGGGTGTGCTTGCCACCCCGGCCCCCTCCTGTTTCCCCTGTTCCCCTATCAGTGGGCCAGCAGGAAGGATAGTCTCAGAAACAAAGCACAAAATGTGCCTGCAACCCAGGTAGGGTATCTGGAGGCCCAAGCTCAAGTTGAGCACACCTCCATCTCCATTCCCTCCCAGCCTAAGGTGGGCTGAGCCCAAGCCCAAGTGGGTGGGAGAGAGGGCTCTAGACAGGAGGAAGGATGCCTCTGGGCTTCTGGAAAGGGGTCCAGGGCCTGACCCAAGTGGAATGATGGAAAACCTCCCAATGGACTATTGAAGGGAGGAAGATCCAAAGCTCTGGGTGGTCCTGGGTAAGTGTTTTCCTGGAATAGCAGGGCAGCTATAGGGACAAGCTCAGGAGGGCTAAGCCCCAACTCAGAGGCCCTCATAAAGTCAAAGATTGAAGGAATTATCCAGCAAATGTTGCATTGTTTTGCTTTGCCTGGGTGAGTTTGGCCACTGAGAGTCTGTCCTTTGGTATCTGTCTGCAGACATCTGGTTGGAACTTTGGTTGGCCCACATCTGCAGTAGAGTCTGTCCCTATATCTGCCATGGACCATCCTGTCTCCTCAGCCTAGAGCCTCATGTTCCACCTGCTGGGAGGGTCTAGACCAGCACTGTCCAAAAGAAACAGAACGTGAGCCACATATGTAACTTTAAGTTTTCTAGTAGCCACACTAAAAAAAGTAAAAATAAATGGGTGAAATTCATTTTAATAGTATATTTATTTAACCTAATATAGTATATTTTAAATATCATTTTGGCATGTAATCAAAATAAAAAGTTATTAATGAGATCTTTTACATTCTTTTGTCATACTAAGTCTTTGAAATGCAGTGTGTATTTTATTATACTCATAGCACATTTCAATTCTGACTAGCCACATTTCAAGTGCTCAGTAGGCACATGTGGCCAGTGGTGGGTTTAGAGGACTTGTAGTTTAACTTCTTCTTCATCCCATCCAGTCCCTTCCTGGGGAGGAGGCTCAAGAGATGGAGGAGGAAGCCGTTGAGGTCAATGTTAAGGGTTAATTTGCTCCAGGAGGATGACTACCCACTTTGGTTTTCAAACATCCATCACTAGACCTGGAATCAGTTCTATTATATAGGCGGGCAAGGAAACTGAGTCACAGGGCAGCATCTTCCCTGACAACTGGCCTTCTCCTCTGCTTCCCAGCTGAAGGCTGATAGACTCCTATTTCCTCTTCAGGTCTGCTGGTCTGTACATTCTCCATCCCTCTTCGTGAAACAAACCCAAACCCAAAGGTGTTTGGGTGGCCAAGTTAGGGAATGTGGGAAGAGAAGCAAATTTGGAGGGTAATGCAGAATCGAGCTGTGGACAGGTGGAGTTTGAGGTGCTGGTGGGACAAACAAGGGCAGATGTTGGTGGGACAGTTGCTATCTGGGGCTCAGAAGAGGCGCCAAGGACAAATAAAGACCTGGAGATGAGTGAGAAATGAAGCTGCAGGATGGATGAGACCACAGGAGCAGGGGAGAAGAGAGGAGAGACAGGGAGGGGAGGGGAGAGGGCTAAATACAGATACCTGAGAAAACAAAGATTTCAGATGGGTGGAGGAGTAAAAGCGGGGGAAGGAGGTTGAGAGGGAACAGTCAGAGATTTAAACGAAGCAAGAGGAAGTGCCACATGGGAATCCAAAGTGGGAGAGAAGGTCAAGAAGGAGAGATTTGCACTCAATTGTAATTGACAATGCTTTAAAATCATCCTTATAAAGAGAGCTCACACAACTTGTTAAGAACAGTAGTACACTAAAGTTCAAAGCACAGAAACAGACTCTTCCAGGAAAGAGGAAACACAGCTAGTAAGCAAAGGTAGGAATGTTCAACCTGATTGTAATCAAAGCAATGTCAATTAAAATGTGTTGAAGGGAGGTACTGTTCTCAAACAACAGTGAGAACCTGATGAAGTGTGTATGTTGTCAGTAGTGGCATAACCTCTTTTGAAATCAATTTGGCAATATATAGTAAGAGCTACAAAATGTTACCCTTTGGCTCAATAACCCTACCCAGAGTACCCTAAACTAGATTTCAATGGCCAGAATTTGGGGAGAAGGAGTAGAATATGAGCATAATTATGCTCACCATCACAATGCTTATAATATGGAAAATTAGAAACAATTTGAACACCTACAATTGGAAAATTACGAAGTAAGTTATAATATTTCCACTTAATAGAAAATTTACAAAGCTGTTAAGAAGATGTTTATGAATGCAACATAGTATCAAAGGAAAATATAGATTTGTGCATGCCCTATGATGGCAACTATTGAAAAAACATAGGCAAGGAGGAAAAGATTAAGAGGAGGTATTTGCCATAGGTAATGATTATGCAGGGTGGTATGAGCATACATGTTTTTCTGATCATTTAATGATTGTCAACATCGTGGAGGGCTGTGGAGAGCAGGGATGAGGGCTGACGAGAAGCCAAGATTTGGCTATGAGCAAATCTAGCAAGTAAATGTACCGAGCTCAGTCCACATGCCAGGGGACTGTCACTGTGGGTATTAGCTCAGCCTTCTTCTGCCAGAGAAAAGCCCACCATGAGGGGTGATGGCCAGGTGCTCACCCCAGATTCCCTGTGTGGGTTCCAGGGTAATCTGTCCACGGGAGGCAGCTGGAGCTCTTTTGTCTCCTCTGTTCCTACTGAGGACAAGGCGGAGAATGGAGGGAAGTCAAGAGCAGGCGCTGGAGGAACAGTGTGTCTGTCACAGTGGCCAAGGAGGTTGGGGGGGGGCGGCCCACTGAAGAACTTAGAGGGAGTGAGGGCCACTGTGCGCCGGGGAAGGGTTGCTGGCTGTGGTTGGCCACCTGCTGTTTCACATCACCCTGAAGGTGACATAAGATTAGATTTGAGGGGCCACCACCTCCACCGCCCCCCACAGGAACTCTACCTGGGCCCCCACCTACAGGCACCATCCGGCAGGGCAGCCTCCTGCTCCTCCCCCCTCGGCTCTCTTCCTACAACGACACACTGGGGCCTTGAAATAACACATCTTTATTTACGCCATCATTTCCACATAATTTGCCTATGATTCATTTGTTGTCAAGAGGCATTAAAACCTCCAGCTCCCGGGCACCCCCAGCCTGTCCCCTCCCTCCTAGGCCCCACCGCCACCTCCCACAGTGTCCCGCCTGGCTGTCACCCCCATCCCTGCATCCTGAGCCCTGCATCCGTGTCTCAACACCTCTTTTCCCACGACCACCCCACCCCTACTTGGCCTTCCTTGGGGAGCAGGCGGAGGGGCAGGGGCGGGTCCAGATTTCATCCACCCACCTCCCCAGCCCAGATCTGCCTGAGGAAGGCCCTGCTGGGAAGGCCTCTAGCCTCAGGACTTGAGATGACCTCATGAAAGCAGGAAGCCCTGGAAAAGGGAAGAAGCTTCTCTCTGCCTAGAAGCAGGAAGCTGTGGAAGCCCCAGCCCCAGAGGCTGCCCCTTTCTGAGATGCCCACACCCTCATTTTGTCAGGCTAGATTTTCCTCCTGCCTCAAGGCCTGGTCCCTGGCTCCCTCCCCCTCACTGTTTCCTAGTAGGCATAGGGGTATAGAGTTTCCACTGTGTGTGTGTGGTGTGTGTGTGTGTGTGTGTGTTCACCATGTGTGCTGGGGAGTAGGAAGAGTTGTCTTCTCACGCCGTCATTACCCAGCAAGGCTTTGGGGTTCCCCTCCCTGTCCCTCCCGGGGCCATCTAGGTGCTCAGGGAGCTGGAAGGTGGGGCAGGCAGGGGAGGAAGAAGGTGAGGGGCGAGGGGTGCTGGGAGCAGAGTATCGGGTTATCTGATGTGAGGAACCAGGTGTGCAGTGTTGGGGCTGTGGGGTGGGGGAAGAGCAGCCTGAGAGAGAAGCAGAAACTGCAGAAGCAGTCTGGAGACCAAGAGGCAGAGACAGGAAAGGCAGAAGGTAGGAGAGAAGAGCGGCCCTGAACCACGAGGAAGACCCAGAGGGACTGAAGCTTTCTCCCTGTCAGAGGCCGGCTTTCCTCCTCAAGCTCTGGAGGCAACACCGGGGTGGGGGGGTGGGGGGGTCCCCCAGCCCCTGCGATGCCCCCCACCCCCAGCTCCCAGGCAGCAGGCAGCCTCCCCTCAACACCGCGAGGCAGATGGGGACAAGGGTCCAGCCTTATCCCTGAATCAGAGCAGTTGGAGACAGTTGAGGGTCTATAATCTCGGTTGGGGTTAACGGGTGGAGGAGGCTTTGCAGGAGGAGATAATGGGGCGGAGCAGAGCCCTGGCCTGGAGCAGCATGCCCTTGGTCCCCCCATCCCGGCACTGCCCTGCACCACACTGTGCTGTGAGCAGGGCTGTAGGCACCATGGGCCGGGCAAGGGATGTGCCCGCCAGCCTTGCAGCCCGGTTGGGGGGCCAGCTTGGCCTTGCACAAGAGTGGTCCCCCTGTGAGTTCCAACTTCCACCTCCTCCAGCCCTGACGTGGGATGCATGTGCGCTGGGGGTGCAGATGTGAGGAAGAGGATATCTGTCTAGAGGAGAGGGTCCCCAGAGGAGATGAAAATTACGGTAATAAAGGCTAATCTTACTTAACTACATGTCGGGCACAATTCTAAACACTACATGGTAACTCATTTGGTCCTCACAACACCCATGAAGTAAGTACCATCATTACCTTTGCCTTACAGAAGAGAGGCACAGAGAGGTTCCACCGATTGCCAGTGGTCCCACAGCTAATAAGTGGGAGAGCCAGGGTTCAAATCCCACTCCCCCTGGATGCTGTTTGTGCTGCTCTTAACTGCTACCATAGACAAGGCCCTGCCAGGCAGCATGCTACGAGCCTTCCTTCATGTTATCTTTACAGAGACTCTACATCGCCATTCACAGATGAGAAAACCAAGGCCCAGAGGGCTCGCGCCATTTCCCCCCAAGGTTACACAGCCAGTGAGAGACACTGTCAGGGTTCAGGATGATCTACTCTTTTTTTTTTTTTTTTTTTACTTACGAGGTAATTTTATTTTATTTGGAATGCTTGAAACAGTCGTGTATACCTGTAGGTTTAGAGGGTGGGGAGGGAGTCTAAGTTTTCTTATAAAGCTCTGCAGGCTGTCCACATTAGCTCCCTACATTTTCTTTTTTTTAATTTATTTTTTTAATTTCAGAATATCATGGGGGTACAACACTTTGGCCATACACATTGCCCCTGTTCTGCCCGTGTCGGAGCCACAATCGTGGTCGTCTCCCAAACTGTGCTCCCCACATCCATTCAGTGAGAGTTTTTCCCATCCCTTCCACCCCCCCCCCCACCCGCCCGCCCGCCCTCAGATGAATGTTATTGCCCTGTGTGATGTAAGTGTTCATCAGTTAGTACCAGTTTGATGGTGAGTACCAGTGATGCTTGTTTTTCCAATCCTGTGACACTTCGCTTCGAAGAATGGGTTCTAGCTCCAACCAGGATAATACCAGATGTGTTAATTCACTGTTGTTCCTTATTGCTGAGTAATACTCCATGGTATACATATACCACAGGGATGATCTACTCTTAAAGCCCATCTCTTATTCACTAATCAGCTGCTTCCCTCAAGGCCAGGGAGTGGAGTGAAGAGGAGGGTAGAAGAGCAACTAAGTTCAATCTGCCTCTGTGGCCCTCCCGGCCTAGCACTCTGTAGGGCATGGTAGGAGGAGCGTGGTAAGTATTTGCTGAGTGAATGAACAAACAACCGAACACAGAACAATGAAGGGTCATCTTCCAAGGCAAAGGATTGCAGAAGCCACTGATGTCCTGCCCACCACCCTCCCCACCCACTCCTCTACCACCTCAAGTCCTTCCTGTAAACATAGCAGAAGGCAGGCAGCCCCTTGGGGTGGGGTCCCTATCAGGGAGGAAGTGCATCTGGCTTCTCCCCCACCCCCTTTATCACTTCTCCCTGTCCCCACTTTATCACCAAGGGCTCTCTACAGTGCCCCCTCCCCTGGGGCTCCTGGGTAGGAGAGGGTAAGACATTTAAATTAGTGGGGCTGGGGGAAGCTGAGACAGAAGGGACACCAGGAAGGTTTCCCTGGCACTCTTAACCTGGTGCTCAAGTTCCTTGCCCGGTGGGCTGGCAGTGTAGGGGGCCAAGCCCTGACTGGCCACTTGATCTACGTGGCCATCCTGGTAGGCAAATGCAGGAATGGGAGCCAGGCGCCAACCAAGTTGGGGTGTCTGCCCTTGGCTCAGCCCTAGCCCCACACAGGCTGCCACAGATGTTCACAGGTGTCTGCAGGATTTTTAATTAGCTGGGATTGGGTCAGGGTGGCATGGGCTTTTCCGGAGGCCCAAGAGGATTCTGAGTGGAGGGCAGGGGAGAGGCCCCACGGAGCTAAATAAGGGCTGAGAAACTGGGCTACATATGACTTCTCCATTCCCCACCAAGGTCTGCAGGCCTAAGGAGAGTTCTGCCCAGCACCCCTGGGTCTCACTGGAACTTCTCCCTGCCTTCCCAGCAACCAGTGTCCAGGAGGCCATGCCTTTCTCCTCTGAGTCCAGCTCAGATGGAATTTGCAGGACAATCCAGCTTGGAATTTGATACTTGATCCACCCCTTCCTGCACCCCCTAGTTCAAATAACCCTGGATCTCTGACCCTTGGCTCAGATCGGGTCTAATTCTATAAGAGTCTAGTCAGACTTGGGATGAGACTGTTGGGTCCTGAGGAGGGAGGGGGTTGTGGAAGCATTGACAAGCTCCCCACATTCCTGGGAATGCCTGAGTTTTTCCAGTTGCTCCCCTCACCTGAGACTCAACGCTCATTACCCACCCCTTTCCCTTCCTTACCAGTGAGGTCTTGAACAAGTGAACCAAAGAGTTTCTGGTTAATGCACTAACGTCAACTTGCAAGAGGGCGTAGTCCTTGGCTCTGTCTTAATCATCTCTGAACATGGTCTGCAGACCTAAGTTTTGGAAGAGGCAAAGCCAGGAGGGATGGTCAGACTATTGGATGACAAAACAAGGATTCAAAAGACTTGAGCAGGTTGATGTGGAATAAATCAAATCAGATAAATATGAATAGGGATAAATGCTAAGTTCTGCATTTGGTCAGATAACAAATTGGCCAAGTACAGCATGAGGGAGATGCAGCAGACACTGTAGGGAGAGACAGTAGGTTGGTTCTAGAGCCACAGGGACTTAACTTCTCAGTTTCCAGACAAAGTTCAAGGGAAGCTGTTTAAATTTGCATAAGACTGTTTGCATTTCATTTTCTAGCAGGGACCCAAGTAGAGTTTTTTTAACTTGACATTTATCATGCAGACTAGATCTTTTAGATGCTAACAGAAGTGGGCAGCACATTGTGTCATGTGCATTCATCCATTCATTTATTCAGCTACATTTATGGAATCCTTACGTGTTCCAGTCTGGTAGGGAGCCCCAGAGGCAAAACAGAAATTTAAAACACACTACAATGAACACTTCATGCTATAATAGAGTGGGAGAGCAAGTCTATCCAAATGGGGCAAGTCGGGGGAGGGGTACAGGATGGTGAAGGTAAGGGGAGAATTTGCGACAGACGTGAAGCCTGAGCTGGAAATTTAAGGAGCAGTAGGAGCTTGTCTTGTTGAGAAAACTGGGGGATAAGGAACAAGGAGAGGGCATTTCATGCCAAGGAAACACCATGTAGAAAGGTGTATGCATTGGTTTCAAAGTGGACCCCTCTGGGTCCCTGAGACACAGGGGGTCTTCAGGATCAAAACTGTTTCCATAATAGTACTAAGATATTATTTGCCCTTTTTATTCTCATTTTCTCACAAATGTACAGTGGAGTTTTCCAGAGGCTCCTAGACGTGTGGTATCATGGCAGGTTGAACGCAGAAGCCAGTATGAGAATCTGGCTGCCTTCTATTAAGCCAGACATTGAAGAGATATGCCAAACTGTAAAGCAATATCCTCTTGTCATTAATTTAGTTTTACTTGGGAAAATGGTTATTTATAATAAAAATTGTGTTATTTATGTTAACTTTAAATAGGTTTGTTATTTTTAAAGATTTCATAAATGCATTTTAAAATTTTCTCAGTTTTCATTTCTAACACGAATATTGATAGATATAACCTACATAATCAAAAGTTCTTTTTTCTCTTTTAGAGACAGGGTCTCACTCTGTTGCCCAGGCTGGAGTGCAGTGGTGAGATCATGGCTCACTGCAGCCTCCAACTCCTGAGCTTGAAGGATCCTCCCGCCTCAGCCTCCCAAGTAGCTGGGACTGTAAGTGTGAGCCACCACACCTAGCTAATTTTTTTACTTTTATTTTTTATAGAGATAGGATCTCACTATGTTGCCCAGGCTGGTTCAAATTCCTGGGTTCAAGCAATCCTCCCAACCTGGCCTCCCAAAGCATTGGGATTACAGACATGAGCCACCATGCCTGGCCAACAAAAGTTCTTTGCAGTCCTTATTTTTAAGAGAACCACTGGTCTAGAGGCAGGCCACCAAGGTGTAGGTTCAGAGAGCTGCAAGTGGTTGGGCACGGCTGTGGCTTGAGTTTCAATGTCTGGAACAATGACACATGATGCTGGAGATGGAGAGATCGTGGTGGGATTTACACCTCACCAAGGGAGCAGGGGTCCAGTAAACGCTGGGATAAACGAATGAGAAGCAATGACACAACAAATACATAGCTCGAACCTGATTCTTGAAACTTGTATTGATTGCCCTTCTCTGGGCACAAGCCGCTCCTTATCAGAGAATATTGGCATTAATTATGGGTCAGTAATATGCAAGTCTGGGTGGTGGTAATTGTGGAGGGTGATATTGGCAAAGAAAGAAAATAATAGAAAGAAGTTGGGGACAGTGGTAACTAGAGTTCCATGTGTTTCAGATTCGTTCACATTCCTACCTTCCCATGTCTTTGCCACACCTTTCTTCCCAGGCAGCTTTCAGCGGGGGCCACCTGCCCCCTGGTGGCTAGATGGCACAATGACACCTCCCCCAGCTCCCGCAGACATTCACGGAACAGGAGGCCCTAGTGACAGAGACTGAGATCCGGAAGGGGCCCAGAAAGATCCGTCTGGGTCTAGTCCAGAGGACCCCACAAGGATCAGTGGTCAGAGCATGGGAGCAATGTCACCTCCTTGATGAAAACTTATTTGGCCATCCCTCCAGCCTCTGCAACCTGATAACGACGCTGGCCAGCATGCGTGACAGATGACGAAGTGGCAGGTACTGTGCTAAGTGCTTTACACAGATATCACAGCAACAGCAAACCTATGAGGTAGGTGCTATTACAGTTGCCATGTTATCGATGAAACTGAGGCTCAAAAATGTTAAGTAACTTGCCCAAAGTCATACAAGTAGCAAGTGGCAGAGCAGGACTGGGGCCCAGCAGTTTACACTCTTATACTTTTGCAGTTTCCACTGCTTTGTAATCGTATGTTTTTTAGGTCTGTCTTCTCCCTCTGGACTGTGTCCCTCTTATTCATCACTGTATCCCCAACACTGAGCTCAGGGGTGTGTCTGTTCTTAGAAACACTGGAGGGACTACACAACCAGGCTGGACCTCGGAGGGAACCCGCAGCTTCCCACACTCTCAGAGTGTGCTCAGAGGCCCCAGGCACAAGATCTCAGCCTTGGGAGACCCTTGGCTGAGGTGTGAGAGTGTCAGATTCTCCTGTTGCTGTGACTCCAGAGGTGGCCTGGGAAGCGAGAAAGCAGATCCCTTATCCATGTCGGTGGCATGAGGAGAGGTAACCACCACCAGGTGCCCTCAGTAGCAGGGACTAGGGGTCATGCTGGATCCCAGTCAGCATCACAGAGACAGGGAAAGAATGGAAGGGGGGAACATGGGGCAGGGTGTGGGGCTGGGGGACAGGCAATTAGCACAAACCTGTCCCTGTCGGGCGGTATCACCACCTAGTGGTGAAGCTCAAGATGATTTAGGAAAACAACATCAGCTAACCCACAGCGGGGCGGGACGGGAATACCCTCCTTTGGAGGTAACTCCTGAAACTGTCGCTGTCCCCCTCCATAGAGCCACAGGAAAGGGCCTGGAACTCTTCCAGCCCCTCTCCACGCCAGAGCAGCTCACTCCAAAAGGGCTCACCTGGTTGTATAAAAGGTGAAGAAAGCACCCCTTAGTCCTATTGGCCCTTGGCTGAAAAAAGCCACCGAGCTCAAGGTCATATCAAGATCTCACTCTGTCCTCGGGGACAGCCTGCATCCAATGACTACCTGATTCAGGAACGCAGGAGCCTTTCTCCCTCACCTCAACGTGGGGCAATCCGAAGGGCCAGCCTAGCTTCAGAAGTTCCATGCCAGGAGGCTGATTGAGGCCTTCGTTGAGCCCAACTTCTTCCTCTACCTCTCCCCCATAAGCTCCCTGCACTTCAGTCTATATTTCAGAGTCTACTTCCCTGGAACCCATCCCGTATATCAGGTATGATATGTGTGCATACGTATCAAGGAGCCTCACAGAGTCCTTGTCCATAATGAAGACTAGCTGCTGATAGGAAGATAGGATGTAGGTGTGATGAGGCATCTCCTTGGCCATACTGGGAGTGTCAGATATCACCTATTCTCCTTGTTGCCTACAGGGGCCATGGGGTGGGCAGACGGACCTACACTGCTTAGGCAGCCTGCTAGGAGCATGGTGGAAGCTAGAGAAACGGGAAGGTTCTGGCCATTCCAGGCAGGCCCTGTTTGCTTGCCCCCAGGGCTGAAGGAATCAATATTTCCCAGCATACCGGTGACCTGTTTTATGCTACATGATGCTCTGAGCCTATCAGCCCCATGGCCTGTGTGGTTTTTTTGCTTTATGTGTCTTTTGAGGAGCACGTTTGTTCACAGGAACCCAGGTGCAACACAGTCTGATGTAAGAGGAGGACGTTCCCTATTCATCTTTTACATGATGTCAAACAGTCTAGTGGCTGTTTTGTCCGACAGATAAACAGAAGCATATTGGGCCAGTATCCTCCGGGAGTCATCCACAATTAGTACCAGATAAGAAAGCATTGTGTAGACCAGCTGTGCAATAGAACTTTCTGCAATGATGAAAATGTTCTGTATCCGCATTGTCCATTACAGTTGCCCTGAGGCTGTTGAGCACTGGAACTGTGGTTTGTGCGGCTAAGGAGCTCAACGTTTACTTTTATTTCATTTTAATTAATTTAAATAGTTGCATGTGGCTAGTTCCTACTTTATTGAATGGTGCAGGTGTAGAACCAAAGTGAGAACGTGAAGACTTTAAAATCACTTGATTTTAATTATAAGAATTTCCTGGGGTACATCCCTGTCAGTTTTCCGGAAAAGTTGGTTATAACACACAGCCCTGGAGATTTTGTGTTCTTTTCGATCATCTACAAAGATGTCAAATGAGATTCTCCTAACAGTCCCTCAGAACTCTGTTCTCCACACTCCTGCAGCCAGAGACATGCAGCTGTTGATCTCCTTTCTCTAGGTCTGTTCATTTTTCACAACAAAATAGCCCCCGAGCTCTAGCCCCAATTCCTCTCCTCCCATCTCATCCAGACTTGGCACATTTTAGCCTTTGGTTTGAAATCTTTTCAGATGCTTCTGAAACATTAAAATGAATCACATTCACAGGTTCCCAGGCAAACTTATTCTAAATAAATACATTGTTTGGGCATGATTTCACCATTTACAGATCATGATGCTCTGTCCTTGGTTGGTTATTTCTGTTTGCTGTGCTTAGTGATGCTACCCCTCACCATAAACCCCTCTTGCGTGGGAAGCAGAGTGGGGTGCATTGGCTGTAACTCCTCTCGGTGCCTTGGGAGTCCTGTTTCTGCACAGGAGTCACGTGCAATCCTTCAAGTCACTGGCACAGCAGCCATCTCCAATGCAAGACACATCTTTGCCAACAATTGCCTGGTTTTAATTCTTGAGGTTCTCAAGTAAATGGCACACTTGATTGAGCCCAATACATTTGCCTGAACACTTCCTGAGAGTAGAGCACTGTCTGATCCAGCACCTCTGATTTTCCCACCTCAGGGCCCACTTTAGAAGTGGGAACCTCCTTTACGTCCTGTCTAGGAGAGAGCTAGCAAGACTGTCTATCATTTGTCAGGCCCCTCAACTCAGTAGGAAGCAGTATAATGTAGCCATTAATTAGTGGCTTCTGGAGCAAGCTGCCAAGAGTACAGGTCCCATCTCTCCCCTCCCGCAGTGTGGCTTTGGGCAAGTTATGCCCTCTGTCGAATGAGGGCAATAATAGTCCATCTCCCATGGGGTCCTTATAAGGATAAGGCAAGTTGGTTTGCATAAAGCATTTATTTACAGCAGTACTTGCAACAAAGTAAGTGCTATGTAAGTGTGAGCCATTTTTATTACCATAAGCAGAGCTTTCTTCATTGGTTTATTTGACAAACTTCTGGCAAACTTTTTTTCTCTTTGGAAATCACTCAGCAGGCACCCTCTACAGCCTTCTTTGGCTGCTGTATTTCTAGCTTTCACCAAATCTGTCATATGGTCCAACCTTCTCTGTTGGCCTCACTTGCTTCCAGTTAGGCAGCAGGAGGATTTTTCTATCTCTGGGAATCTTGTTTATTTTGCATTTTGGTGCACACTTCCTTCAGTTCCAATAATATACTTTAAGAGTTTAAGATTTATAAACGCCTGTTTTTCCACTCTCATTCTAAAACAGAATAGATGATAGCATTTTCTCTCAATTCTGCCCCACGAAACCCCGCTTTTCCCTCTCTTCTTTTGCTTCCAGCTCCCAGACTTCCCTTTGGGAGTGTCCTGGGTTGTTGTGGGCCCCAGGACTGGGGAACCAATGCTCTTGCGAGTCCAGTCGAGTTCCCTGGAAAAGGCAGGGCCAGAGGGAGAGCTGGGAAGGTGGAGACATTACAAAGACAAATGCACTTTATTGATAAGGCAACAGCATTACACAGGGCTGAGGCAGAGGGCCCAGTGGGCCAGCGCCACAGAGAGGGGGTCTGATTCACATGGAGACAGAGGCTGAGTGTCCTTCCTCTTCCTTCTGATGGGTCGGTGGCGTTACAATGCAGGGAAGGAAGGAAGGAAGGGGTCCCAGATCCAGACTTGTTCTGTCTGAAACCCAGGGCTTCCCCCAAGGGACTGGGTCGGCCACTGGGGGATGGGGGATGGGGGTCTGAGCTCAAGTGTGGTGCAGTGAAAAGGGCACTGGACCACGAGTCCAAAGTCTGGCCCAGTCCTGGCACCACTTCTAACTAGTTATATGAGCTCAGGCAAGTCATGCCCTCCTCTAAGTGTTAGTTTTCTTTAACAAGGGGGTTGAACTGGTTTAGCAATTTTCAAGCTTTTTCTCTTACTGAATAGCAAGCTGGACCAATGTGTTCTGCAGCTAAAATCAAACCAGGGTCTCTCCCTAGACCCTTGTAAAATAACAACAACAATAATAATTAATGTACAGAATTTTCACAATGTAAGTTTTTCCTCCATAAATATGTCTGAATCAGTGGTGCCTGCTACCCTCTATATTAGAATGTAGTACAAACGGAGTCTGATTCTGAAAACAACTCATATCTGATAAATTTAAGATTAAGTCATATGTATGTATTCTGCAATAGGGAATGTGGCTTTCAGATGATTTTCCCACCTGAAAAATTCTGAGAGACACAAGGCCAGGTGGACACTGATGGCCCCTGCAGTGTTAAGTCTGATTCCTTCCAGGATTTCCAGGGAACTGCAAAGGCAGGTGGGGAGGCTCATCTTCCAGGGGTTTGGCAATCATGTTCCCACTGACATTACCTCCTTGGCAATACGTCAAACGCAGCCAAGTTCCCCAAACTCAAGCAATGATCTGAAGAACCCTCTGTGATCTTCCTGGAAGAACCCCCTTCTGCACTGGTCCCACACACCTGCAACCCACTGTCATCAAGAAACCCACCCTGGAGTAAATGGACCAAGCATTGCCTCCTCCTGGGCTGGGATAACTACAGAGGAGAACATGGAGTCTGAAGTTATATTCCCCCAACCCTGCCTCACAGGCCCCTTTTGACTTTTGGGTGGCAGAGTGAGAATAAGTAGGGAACCAGCCTCACACCCTACACTCCTCCACCCTCAACGCTCTCTTCTGATGAGCCACCAGAGGATGCCCCCTGGCTGCTGGGCCTCAGGCTCCAGGCTCCGTGGGTGAGCAGTCTTGGAACTGCACCTAGGCAGCAGGGAGGGCAGGCTCCGCTGCTGGGGTCTGGGAAAGTTCTCCTCCGCTCCACCCTGCTGCTGGGAGATTGGGCAACTTCTGTAGGGGAGGGCTCGCTCTCTGGGGTGGGAGCTAAGGCACTGGCAGGGGAGGAGTGAAGACTGGGACTGCAAGCTGGGGGCAATTCAGTCTGCCACACGAATCAAACGTTGGAAGGAGCACTCCCATGTCAACCAACCCCTTAGACCCAGGCCAAGGAGCCATGGGCTTGGTGATAGGGACAGCCTGTGGCCATCACCCACTACTCTTCTGGGAAGCTGGTTTTGTCTGTTCCCCACCACCCAGGCCCTGCATTCTTCCCTCCTTGGGCCTCTTGACAGGTGGATTCCGGGCCAGTGGCTCCAGCGCTGGGGAGAAAGCCCACCTCCCCAGACCTACTGCCTGGGAGAGGATGTCTGTGGCAACGGGATGAAGGTGGGCACTGAGGGGCTAGGCAAATGCCTTTTGGCCAGCAGAGGTGGGGGAGGGGTGAATTGGGCCCTTGGTCACCTTGTTTTTGGTCATCCTTGGCAGTGAGTGTCCTAGACATGCCAGAGGTGGGGAGGCAGAGGAAGGAGACCCCATCGTGGCATGCTGCCTGGGGACAGACAGCACCGTCTGGCGGCAGGGTGAGATGGGGAGGGTGGGGCTGTGGGCCAGTTATTTATTGTGGGTGGGCAGGGGGAGGGAGATCCCCACCAGGCTCTGGACATGTGGGCCTGGAGTGGGGGAGGTACTCTGTCCCTGAGGAATGGGTGCACTTCTCCTGTCTGCCTGTTCCCTCGGCACCAGCCAGCAGCCACCTGTGGAGAGGTGGGGGTGTCCCTGGACGAGGCCCTGCCTTCAGCCTCTGCCCTCTGCCCCCACTTGAGTTTCTCTGTCAAATAAACAGCAAGTCCTTATGACTGAGGTCTCGAGGGGCTGGGGGCAGCCTGTGGCCTGCAGGAAAGGGAACCTGGGCTTAGGTTGGGCAGGAGACAGGCTGGGCTGGGCGGAGAGGGGAGGTGGCAGAGGAGGGGCTGAACTCCAGATGGGGTGGGGAGGGCTGCTGGGCAGTAGCCAGCCCCGGGCCTGGGCGCGCAGCCCTGGAAAAGCAGCCCTGCCCAGGCACCACTGCAGGCTGCCCTAGTCAGGAGATCTCATTGCCAAACACCTCAAGCACGAGGGGCGTGAGCTTCATGCTGCACTCGGGCTGGAAGGAGAGGCAGCGGTACTGCTTGGAGTGCTCCTCGTTGAGGCTGCGCAGGTCAGCCAGCTTCTGGATCATCTTGGCATAGAGCAGGTGGCTGCCTGGGGGTGGGTGGCGGCAGCGGATGTAGGTCTGCAGCGTGTTGGACAGGCGGTCCTGGATGGCCTCGACCAGCGCGGCATCCTGTACCCCAGGACGGTCTGTGGGCATGGGGGTGGAGGAGAAGATGCAGGAGCTCTGAGCTGGGTCCCTCACTACTCAATCTTGCCACCACCCCCATCTACACAGATACCCAACCATAGCACCCCCAGGTCACCCCTGTAGGACTGCTGACCTGTGACACCACTGCCTGGCCCAAAGCCCCACAACAACTTCCCATTGCATTTAGGATGGAGTCCCAGGTCACCTGTCCCCACCTCACCTGGCTCCCTCTCTGCTCTTTCTTTCTATCAGTGTCCTGATGCGCCACGCTATCTGGCCTCCAGGCTTCACATTTGTGTGCCCTCTGCTTGGAACTCAGCTGTTCCATTTCTGCCTGACTCTTACTGATCCTTCAGGTAATAGCTTCCTCAAGAAGGCTATTCCTGACACCCCTCTACCTCCATGCCCCAGACTATATCAGGTTCCCTCCTTCTATTATACCCTCCTGTTAGTAGCATGTCTTTATTTATTTTTTTAACTCTCAAGATATTAGGAATTAGTTGTTAAATAGCACTTGTTTCATGGCTCTTCCTAATCTTCATGGGAGATAAGTCTGTGTCCTGTTTGCTGCTGAGTCCCTATGCCTAGCACAGTGCCTGGTACCTAGTAGGTGCTCAATAAATCATGGAGTGTATGAATGAATGAGTGTGTGACTGCTGACTGGGCAGGGGAAGGGAGCCCGCTTACATGCCTTTGGCCCCCAGCCAGGAAAGCATCCCTGGACAGAGGCCACCAGCTTGTACCCTGAACACTATCCAGGTGGAGGCAGAGCTGTGCCCCTTTGGGACTCGTCACCAATATAACATCCCTCAGGCCACAATAACTTCCTCTTCAGCCTTTTCTCCTTCTTCTCACCCCAAACAAGCAGAAGAAATCAAGGGTCACAGCACCTTGCTTCCAAAATCAGTCTGATAAACTGTCTAGGCTGGACTGTCCATCAGGCCTCAGGGTTTTGTACCCTGCCTCTGAGGAACCCCAAGTGACAGGAAGATTCGGCTCAGTTCACACAAGAGCAGAGCCTGAGTATGGGAAGACTCAGGGCTTTCTGTGGCCTGAGGAAACTGTTCATCTCGTTCCTCAGAATCCTACCTGTGGATCACCCACGGTCTCTGTAGGGTGAAGCCAAGGGCAGTGAAGGACCCCTCAGCATACACCATATGGGCTGTGCAAACCCAGAAAAGTGGGTGTTTCCCTATCTGCTCTGCTTTTGCTTCTCCCTACAGGCAGCCCTGCCGGTCCTCAGCAGGTCTTTGTTTCTCACACTGCCCACTTCCCAGGCCCCTGAGTTCCTCCCTGTTAGGCCCATACCTGGGGAGACAATGCAGATGGCCATGAGCAGGACATGCTCCTCCTCATGCAAGTTCAGCTTCTTCAGCCCCACCTGGAACTTGATGAGGGGCTCAATCAGCTCCAGGCTGTGTCCAGCTGTGGAGACAATGGCTGGGTGCTGTGGGCAGAACTGAGGAGCCACTCACCCCACTGCCAACCCCGACTGGGCCTACCCCTCTCCCTTCTCTCTTTGTTGTTGCCAAGCCCCCGCCCATAGGCTTGATTGGGGCCCACGACCCCAGGAGGGGTGGAGGCAGAGTCTGGACGCACCTTTGGCCACATCTGTGACGTCGTACTTATAGTCCTGGCTGCCGCAGGTCCAGGACATGTCGTCCATGGTGAAGGACTGGTTGGAACGCAACATGATGACTTCAATGGCGCTTGACTTCAGCAGCACAATCTGGTCCTCAGAGGTGAGGTCTCTGCCAGGGAGGGAGAGGAGGAGGTCAGGTTAAGACCTTCAAGTCATACAAATCAGTTTGGTGTTTTGACAGGTATACACCTGCCAGGTGACCAGCATATGCCCCGAGTCCTCCATTGAGGAGCTTGCAGCCTGGTTGGAAAGGACAAGAGTGTTCCTTGAGAGACCACAGCGTAGGACTATGATCATGTGCCGAGGTGAGAAGGGAAGTAGCTCAGTTACTAAGACAAGGAAAGCCCAGTGACTGAGCAGCCAGAGCTCTTAGAGACAGGAAGATAAAGCCTCAGGAAGCTCCCAGCGCTGTGGCATAAACATGGTGGTCTGCAGATGGTATGGCCAGAGTCATCTTCAACAACTCCCGCGTTTTTTCTTCTCCCTCCTCCCGTCCTCCAGTCCTTCTTATTAGCAAACTCAGCCAACTCTGTCCCCAGGCCATGCCTCGAGCCCTTGACCTTGGGCCCCCTCCCACCGGGACTACTTTGCCTCAGAGCTCCATCCTCTTTTACAACAGCCTCCTCCCGGAGTCTTGGACTCGAGTCGCAGGTCTCTCATCCATCTTTCTTACTGCCGCTACAGGTAAATGTCACTCTTGTGGTCAGAAGTCCTCACTGACTCTCAAACACCCCAGGATCAAGCCCGTACTCCATAACTTGGCTCCAACTTGTCCTTCCAGCCCCCTTTCTCATTGCAAACTCCACTGACCTTCCATTCTAGCAACATCGGACTACTCTGCATTCAGATGCTGTACATCCTCACACCACCATGCCTTTGAGCATACTACAGCTCCAGCCAGGAATACCCCTGTAATGCTCCGTCCAGTCTTTCTGGTCCTTGGAGCCCCTGCCCTCTGATTCTCTTTAACGTAAGTAGAGCCATTTCTTTCTGACCCATTGTACATTGCTGCTGCTCCTATTTTGCCCTTTTCCCTCAGCTCTGTTCTTTATATGCTTGTCTCTGGCCCTTTAAAAAAATTTTTTTATATATATTTTTAGAGACAGGGTCTTGCTCTGTTGCTTAGGCTGGAATGCAGTGGCATGATCATAGCTCATTGCAACCTCTAACTCCTGGGCTCAAGCGATCATCCTGCCTTAGCCTCCTGAGTAGGTGGAACTACAGGAGCACACCACCATGCCTGGCTAATTTTTCTATTTTTTGTAGAGACAGGGTCTCGCTATGTTGCCCATGCTGGTCTTGAACTCCTGGCCTCAAGCGATCCTCCTGCCTCGGCCTCCCAAAGTGTTGGGGTTACAGGCATGAGCCACTGCACCCAGCCTCTGACTCTTATTTATAAGGTACTTGAGGGCTAGTACCACTTCTTAATTACATACCTGTTGCTCACACACTGACCATTGAGCCCTGAGCATAAGAAGAGGATCAATAAATATGTGTTGATGAGTCGAGAGGACAATCCACTATTCTGAGTCACAGGTCATATTGGGTTTGTCTGAACAATGGCAAGGAAAAAGCAGGGCCCACATTTCAACTTGCTTCCAAGCTTTTATTCCCATTCTCTGCCTGTCTGCTTCCTCCTGGTTCCTGTAGATAGGCTGTCACGCCCCCTGTGGCTGAATGTTGGTATGTAAGGACAGATAGCAGATATTAACTGATGAGAGTCTCGTATCAGCAGGGGATACATGACGGGGGATGAAAAGGCTGGCGTGATCAGGATGGCCAGCAAAGGGTCTGTATTGAAAATTTAATCACAAAGTGCTAGAGTCGGAAGGCTCCTCTTAGAGACTACATGGTCCAATTCCTCCTCCAGCATTCCTGACAGATGGCTCTGACACAGCCTCTGCAGGGTTCTCCTGGTGTCAGGGAGCTCACGGCCTCTGGATATATGTGTTGTTAGATAGCGCCTGGGTTAATGGCCTCTTCTATTAAGCTACAACCCACATGATGATGTACTCATTCATTGCTTAGAGTTTTGTACTCTCGAGGAACATAGAACCAGACTTCTCCATTGGCCGTGGGACTTCCCTTTAACCACGGCCAATGGAATTTTTTTTTTTTAAAGAAAACTACCATGTCCTCCTTTTGTCTTCTCTAGGACAGACAGTCTAATGACATGGTGTCTAAACATCTCACCATCCTTGTCACTTTTCTCTAGATGCTCAATCCATATTTAAAATATAAAAACTAACACCACCCCTATTTTAGTTTTAACTTGTTATACAAGTAAAACATTTATTACCAAATCTTTGGAAGATACAGAAAAAATATAAAAGCAAATGAAAACTGCTCACAACCACAGTTAACATTTTGATGTATTTCCTTTCTATCCTTTTTCTATGAAAAATAGATAGATGGGTTTTTAACATACTTGACTTCATACTAATTCTGTATCCCACTTCCTATATCATTTAACATTCTTTAGCCCAATTCTTAGTGGGTTACATAATGTTACATCATAGCAATATACTATAAGTTATTTAATCAGTCTCCCATTTGCCTATTTTTGGACATTTTGGTTGCTTCCTAACTTTTGCTAGGTGATTCTGTGTGGAATATCTTTGTATATAACATGTTGTTCAATGCCCCACTCAGAATGGATGGCCAGTGGAGAACACACGTTCCATGGGCATGTGGCCAGAGATTCCAGTGGGATCACTGCTTATAGCGATCCAGAATACCACTGCCATGAAAGCAAACCTAAAACGACCTCAAATTACCACCCACAGCCTGGAAAAACAGGGACTTTCTGAGTGCAGGTCACGGCCAGAAGCAGGGATGGTGGCGGAGTGGGAGTCAAGGCAGCATGAAGGGGAAACCAGTCAGAGAGCTTGGCCTGCGATGGCAGGCTCAGCCTGGGCTCTGTGCCTCCTGCCTGACCTGTGTAATGTTCACACTCTGGCACCGCGTGGCTGCCTCGGCGTCACCACCCCCACAGGCAGAGCCCAGTCCCTCCTCTCTGGGATTCCCACGGTACCTCTAGCAGAGCTCTTATCTCTCTGCAGCAATTGTTTACATGTCTGTCTCTTTCATCAGACACTGAATCCCTGGATGCCAGGGACTGGGTCCTAGTTGACTTTTATCCCTCGCAGTTTACATAAGAAGGCTATTTATTGGCTTGAGTAAACAAACGTGGAGGAAGAGGCATAGGACAAGGGAAGCGTGGTGACCCCCGGCCTTTGGCCCAGGAAGGAGCCCTAGAAATGGAAAGGGCAGTGAAGTGGAAGGCATTGAGCCCGTGGGGCCGGGCTCCCGCTGATGTGGCCTTATCTCTTGTGCACTTTACTTGGCAGTGGAGCCTGAGGGTCCTATGTCCTCTGATCTGAGGCTGCTCCTGGCCATTTAGATGCTGCTACTGACAACACCTCCTCCATGTCTTTCTTTTGCAGCAGTGCCAACAAGGAGAGAGATTTGTGGGGTGAGGCTGAGAGGCTGAGGGAGGGAGGTGGGAGGAGGGAACAAGGCCAAGGCCGCACCACAGCGCAGTTCCCGCCCAGAACAGCCCATCCAGTCCTGCCCCGTGTTGGTCTCATGCTTGCATGGGAGACTCATCCTGCCCCCCTCCCCACTCACCCACACAGAAGTCTCATCCTGCCTTCCCCACACCCTCCGCCCCCGCCTATAGGCAGCGAGATCAAAGCCACCAGGGACACGGCCACTGTTCTTTCAGTTCTTGGAAAAACAGAACCCCTAAGTGTGGAAACCAGCAGAACCAGAGAGCTGCTGGGCTGGCCCTGCCTGGGCCCAGCTGGAGCGTGGGCTCGGGCCCAAGTCTAGGCTTGGCATCACTCTGTCCAGCCACAGAGAGTGTCCCCATCAGTGTGTTCCCCCTGAGGAACTCTTGCCAAGGCTGGCACCATTTTCACTGGACAATGTTCTGCTCTGGGACTTTTCAAGCCATGCTGAAGAGAGAGAAGACAACTCAGGGATGTTCAGGATCAATTTAACCCATTTTGCATCAATGGCTGGGCAGCTCCAGTACATGCCCATATGTACTTCACTTTGACCATGACTGCAGGGCTAGACTAGGGAAACCTTGGAGAAAGTGAGGAAAGGGAGGTGGCATGTTTCAACTCCACCTCAGGGAGAGAAATTGAGGGGAGGGTGGTGTTATTCATGTCAGGTATGGGGGAGTGGGGACAGTAAGGGACAGTGGCCAAGGGCATGGGGCAAAATGGAAGCTAGGGTTACTTGGTGATGGGGGCAGCATTGGGATAAGCTGGTTTAATAAGTAACTTTCTTTTTAGGACAGTTTTCCCATGTGTGCAATCCCAGCACCACCTATAATCTCTGAACCTTGGTATCTAGAGCTTGGGGGTCCTCTGTCCAACTCCCCACCAGACTGGGGAACAATGTCCTGTGTAGGTGAGGACTGCTGCCTGGCATTAGGATGGATGCCAGTGCTATGGTGTTTTTCCCCTAGCTGTTTACACACAACAGGACTTTGGAATACATGGAGTTTGCAAACAGTAACGTGAAGCATGGAGGAGGGAGTTGGAACTTGTGCTCAGTGGAATGTGTTGTCAGTTCCAAGGAAAGGCTCTGGGAGTAAACCGCAGGCCCAGCACGATGCCGGGCTCACAGGAGATCAGTCATTTGCTCCTGCCTGCCTGCCAGAGGCGCCCTGACTCCTACTATTACAACCAAAATGTGTAGTGCAGCTAGAGTGTCTCAACACCATTTGATGTTTTTCTCTTCTTCACAATTTTCACATTAATTCCAGGGGAAGAGCATTGGAGAGTTTCTGGTGTTTGGGTTGGTGAGAGGCATAAAATAACACAGGGCTGGTTGTTTTCAGGCAGAAACAAACTGGGAAGTGCTGAGTTTAGTTCTGTGAATTACCATTGTCTAGCTGGCATGGCGGTGATTTAGACAGTAACTAATGGCTTCCCTACACAGCAGAGGTGTCCTCAAAACAATAAATGGCGCCTCATATTAGTTCCTATCCAGAACTGGCCAATGTTAATTTTCCAACTCCCAGTATTCCAGCACTGAATCTGAGCATCGGTATCTAGGAAGCCTTCTGTCCCTTCTGCTATAACTACAGCTACTGCTATTACTTGAAGTAATAATAATATTGCCTGATATTGATTTATTTCTATTTCTCAACTATATTATGTATGTTTTTTATGGCAATGTCCCAATGATCATTTGGAAAGAATGAGGATATAAATTTACATAAATACAGATATATCTATCTCCTAACATATCTACTAAAACTGTCAATACTCTATTGTTTTAAGAATATTTAACACTGCATGAATATTTTAATATTGGTATTAATACAATAAAACAGGAATGAATGAGTGAAATTTGTATGAATGAATCCATAGAGGTGGGTCCCTACTCCAGTATAACTCCTTACACCTATCTATTTTGGCAAAAAGGTTTTAGTTTGGTTAGGAAATGGTCTTTAAATGTAAATTTTGGTGAAGGATGCCCAGGTCATATATGTCAGCAAACCTGTCTCCCTCTAGTCCTCCTAGACTATTTCACAAGTCTACATGGCCAAGCTTTCTCTTCTCTATCACTTATTCTGGTCTCAGAATTAGGTGTGGAAGAATAACACAGGTTGAATTTAAAGGGATAATATGAGGATTAGAGTCAAGCCAGCAGGAGTGGACACAGCAATGAACTGGGAGTTCCAGGCCTGGCTCTGACACGCTGGCTGCAACACCAGGAAGGGATCCTGGCTGGCCATCAAACCTTTCTGGGCTTTCATTCCATCATCCAGAAAGTGTGGGGATGGACTAGTTCTTCAGTGCTGGTCCACAGAGTAATACAGGATGGGCTGCACTTCCTAAAATACAGATTCCTGGATCTTCACCAGAGATTCTCATTTAGCAGGTCTGGGTAGGGCCTGAGTCTCTATTTTGGGAAAGCAGTGGACTGGTGATCTTCAAGCCTTCTTCCAGCTCAGTCTAGGGTTCTGACTCTGCTCCCCAGATGTCACAGAAGCTTCTCACCTGAATCCTGGGATCATCTTGGCGAAGCCAATGACCTTTTGGATGCTGTAACTGACCAGGTCAGCCAGGTGGGGCAGCATGGAGAGCTGGGACAGGTCCAGGGTCACAGAAGGGTCATCTGAGTCCTCTTCGTTCAGATCCAAGTTGGAGAAGCTGGATGGCTCCATCATGTCTGGAAAAGATGAGGGAAGAGAAGGAGCTATTTTCTCCTGCCTGCTGCTGCATGGCCCTTGTGTGCCCTGGCAGCACGGCCAGCTGGGATCCCACAGTGACCACCTCTCTCCATAGGTCACTCTTCAGCCTCAGGCTTCCCTCGGCAACTCTCTCTGTCTCTTCTTTCAGCAGTGTGAGGCAGTAAAAGCAAAGAGCCAGACATACGCAGAGATGAGACTCCCTCAAGCCAGGATTTTTCAGACCATGAGGTGTTCCTCATGATCTCAAATCAAAAATGAATTTGGACCCAAGTGACCCATGGAAAAAAATGTTCAACTTCACTAGTGATTGAAGAACTGCAAAGTAGAACATCTAACACTTTTCACATGTAAACTAGAAACAAATAGGTTTAGATGTTGATGCCTGTATTTGTAAAGAGGCAGGGAATCAGGCAATCCTTATGCAGGGCTGGGGTGCTAAAGAAGGTGGACATTTGTGCAGGTAATCTAGAAAACCATTTGGCATTATGGGTCAAAAGCCAAGAAGTAGGTGTACTCTCCCACTAGTAATCCCACTTCCATGAATTCATCATAAGGAAAAAATCAAGAATAAGTGTAAATATGTAGCCGCAAGTATACTATCTTACTGAAAAGCTGGGAAACATTCTAGACATCCAATCCTTTAAAAAGGATATTCTAGATATATACTGAATGATATGGAAATATGATATAATACACTATTAAGAGAAAAAAAGCAAGTCATCAGTCTGTATAGAGCACAATTACATTTCTGAATATACATACATGTTTAAAAAAAAGACAGGAAAGAAATACATCATAGTGTTAACAGCGATTATCTTTGGGTAGTAGGATTAAAGATTTTATATCTATATAAAATTTAGTTTATATTTTCTAAATGTCTATGTTGAACATGTATTATTTTTGTATAACAATTTTCAAAATACTTAAAAAGTTAACTTGTTTAATTTTTATTGCTTTTATAATTTTTATAATTAAATAACTATAGCATATTTAATTTTTAAATAACTATATGCTATACTGAATATACCATTGGTGGGAGTGAGCACTCTGAATCAATTAACCATGAGAGGGCATCAAAACTCCTAAATAATATGAAATTATTATTAAAAGGTGAAGTACAGGCCAATGCCTAGATTATACAGATTGATCCTCATTGGTACAAATGAATATGCCACCAAGTGAAAAGAGCAGGCAGGTGGGTAGAGAAAAGTAACACATAGGAAGGATCCTACCAGGTGAGATCTGGGAGGGTCACTGCAGTGGTCAGTGCTTCTCCATAGTGGCCCCCCTCCTTCCCTCCTGTCACTTCTTCTGGGTGGGTGGCTGCAATGTCTGGCTCTAACTGCTACCTCTGGCTGGTGGTCTTGGACCCCTTCCACCTACTCCAGAGCCACGCACAGATCCCTCACTGACTCTGGAAGTACCATATCTCAGGGTTCAAGCTGCCCTCATGGGAGGGGGTTTTTGCATCCTTGCCCTCCTGCAGGCCCCAAGCAGAAGACACCAGGGTTGGGTAAGAGGTAAATGGAGGAAGAACAAGGGCAGGGGGAGGATGAGGTGGGATGATGAAGAGGAAGGTAGAAAAGGGCCTTAAGAAGAAAAGCACAATACCTCCCAGACTCTCAGGTGAGCTGGAGGTGACAGGTCTTCCAGGGCCAGAGCGGTCCCCCAGGGCTCGGGTGGAGGGTGGGCTGCAATGGGAGCCATATGTTCTCCCTCCCATTCCAAATTTCACCTTCCAAATGGTCCAGGATCAAAACCCCATTTAATGAATGAGGCCATCCCCAGGGAGCAGCATGGGCCCTTGGGCTAGTCACCCCTCATCTGTAAAAGAGGGCCGTTTTGAGGACACTGTGTGGCTCTCAGCATATAAGTGCTGCTCATGTCAGGGAGCCTTCTGCGTCCTTCAGTCCCCAGCCCAAGGGCAGGTGGGTGGGAGGTGTGAAGTCCTGCTTACCTGGACAGGTGATGTAGTGATCTGAGCAGGAGGAGGAGGAGTCCCCGGAGAAGCTGGCAGTGTGTCTCGAGTTGGGCACGGAAAGATGGTTCCCTCCACCCTCACCTCCGCGAACTGGAGGCTGGAAGGGAAAGGTAGGGTCTCAGAGACTCACGTGTTGGGGCCACCTTCCTACCTTGGCCCTTGGCCCTTGATCTCTCATAGGAATGGCTTCAGGGAAGGTCTATGGGAGGGCGAAGCCTCCCAGTGCCAGAGGGGCAGAGCAGGACGCCCCTCGCCCTCCACGCCTGCTCCCCATTTCCTCTAGGTCGGCTCTTCCTGCCTGGCCAGCAGGCAGACGCACCCGGAACTGGCTGAAGTCCGCATAGGTGGGGTCGTAGGTCTTGTGGTGGGCGTCCAGCAGGATGGTGATGATGCGCTGCTGCTCCTCGGACAGCTTGGGCCGCAGACTGTCCTTCAAGGCCTCCTCCTCCTTCCGCTTAAGGATCATCTCACGCTTGCGCTGCACCTCCTCATCCGTCAGGATGACTGTAGGGGTGGGAGGAGGGTCAGGAGGGCCACAGCCCCTCCAAGAAACCTTCCTCCATTGTTAAAGGACCAAGATGGGAGGGGCTTCAACACTCGGGGCTCCCTGGGGAAACCCCCTGCCACAGGGGACTCTAACTCCACTGTACGGAGGAAAATGGGTTTTTCTATGACGAAAAGGAAGGTACAAGCAAGAGAAAAAGAGAGAGAATTGAAGAGGCGGGATGGTCTGGGCATTAGGGAGTCTGGGTTCTCAAGAATATGTTGTGAGACCTCAGGCAAACTGTTTAAACTCTCTGGGCTTTGTCCTCTAGTTTAGAAAATGAGAGGTTTGGACCATACAATCTCTTCTAAGGTCCCTTTCTTGTACCTTCCTCCATAAAGTGTGTGTGTGTGCAGGTGGAGGAAGTAATAACACCTACCTCAGAGGATCGACTGGTTTGAGAACTGCATGCATGCCTGGCACAGAGCAGAAGGCCACTAAACGTTAGTTCTCTTCTTTTCCCCCAGAGCCCCCTCCCCACCATGTCCCATGATCCTGAAGAAGACATCAGGGTGGAGAGAGTGTGAAAGAGGACACTCAGAGGGTTGGCAGCTGGGAGGTGCTGAGAAGACTCCTCTGCGTGGCCATTCCCACCTCCAAGTTCCCAGACATGGGACTCAGGCATCTAGTCTACTCTAGCCACTGGAGAAAGACTTGGCCTCTTTAGCTCTCTGCAAAACAACACCTCCTCCAGCCTGTACAGTCTTGACATTTCTGCCCATGGGAGTTTTCGAGTCCTCTTGAAGGCCCTGAATGCTGAGGCCTCACAGCTCTAATCTTGGAAGTTCTCTCCAGCTGCTAATCAGGGTGTTGGGCCATGGGGAGACCCTCCGTCACCTGTGGGCTTGTGCAGGGGCTAGTGCCTGACTCTCGGTGCCGGGGCACCTGCCTGGGAGGGCGGAACTGGGAGCAGGGATGCCTGGCGCCGGGGCCAGGCAAACAGACCTCCTGGCCAGGGCTTGCAGAGCGCTGACGGCAGGAGTGGGCACCAGGGCCCTTGGCCTGTAGCTACTTGCTTGGTGCTGGTACTGCCAGGGCATCTGCCCACAAAGCTGGGGAGTTTCACAAGAGGAGGGAAAGGAACCAGAACCTCAGAGAAGGTGAGCTCTGGGCTTCAAGAAAGGCCCATTGGCCCAGGCCCCTCAGGTAGCGGGAGGACGAGAGAAGTTGGTGGAGGTGTGGGCACCTGGTGCCACAGGTATGGCAGGAAAGGGAAGCCTGCTGCAAAGATGGAGCGTCCCTCCACAGCTGAGGTAAGCCCTGCCGAGAGAGGGGCTGGGAGGAGGCCACGCCCAGAAGACTGACTCACCTGCCCAAAGAGCTGCCAACTCTCCTCCCACGGAGGGTGTCTGCCCAGACCCTACGGGGTCACGCAGGGTGGGAGTGGAAGGTTCAGAGAGCACCCCAGAAAAAGGCAGGGTGTAAGGCCCTAGCCTGGGGAATCCAAGATTAGGTGTCTGGTCTTTCCTGCTCACCTGAGGGGCGAGGCAGAGGAGATGGTGACACTGAAGCTAGGGTGACCTGGCTCTGCCAGTCACACCAGGGGTGTCTACAGGCATGTCCTTTGGCCTTACTGGACTTTGCTACGTGATTCTATGATGTTATTCTCCTTCTGCTGTAGGCATGCTGGCATTGCTGACCTGTGAACGTGGCCTGCTTACACTTGCCCCTGCCTTTCCACCTGTGCTGGGTGCCTGTCCAGCTGGGTCTCCCCAGTAACCGTGTGAGCTCTATTGGTTCTTCAGTGCCCAGCAATAGCCAGGCCTCTTTTGCCATGAAGCCTTTCATGATTGCCCTGATCTGCACCAAGCCTCATTTCCTATGCCTGTTGCATATTTCATCTTTCCCACACACGTCGGCACCCAATTGTCTTCCACTGTGTAAGACTCATGGTTAGGACAGTTTTCAATCAATGCCTACAGAGAGAGCCCAAAAAGTCCAAGGTCTCCTTCCCTAGACTGCAGGTTACTGAAGGGCAGGGGCCACATCTTATGATTCTTGTGTTCCCCCACAAAGGCTAGTGCAATGGGGCTGCCTGGCCATGGTTCTTGCTCCATAGCCTGACACCAGACATCAAGCACATCAACTCAGATTGCACCTACTATGTGCAAGTCATTTTCCCGGCTCAGGGGAGGACAGTGGGGAATGCAGCAGTGCTGCCTGTGCACTGCAATGCCGGGAATGGCACACAGCATGCCAGTCCACCGAGCAGCCGAGCAAAGCTGACCTCTTTCATCTTCATAATTGTGACTGAAATATTTTCAAGACAGAAAGCCTTGTAATGGAGCACTTGCAACATCATATAACTTTTTCCTGATGATTCAGAGCTGAACTTTGCAGGACAAGGTTATGACCTCGGCGTTGTCTGGGGCTCTTTGCCCTCCATCGTGTGGCTCAGGCTGCTGTGCTTTGGAGTGCTTGTGCTACTTTTCATAGCTTTTAGTGTTAAGCTGTGTGCTGTCTCTTGTTATTGGTACCTGCCTCTAGAAGTGTGCCTTTCTCCCCCTTAAGAGTTACTTCTGATTCTGAGCTAGAAATTCTGGTGATCAAGTTCGATGTAGTGAAAAGATAATATTAATCATCACGGATAATACATACAGAGTTTTTCTATATACCAGGCACTATTCTAAGTGCTTGTTGTATATTAACTCATATATTTAGTCCTCATAACAACCCTTTAAGGCAGGTGCCGTTGTTATCCCCATTTAGCAGATAACGGAACCGAGGCCCTGAGAGGCTATAGGTCTTGCTCAAAGTCACACAGCTAAGCAGTGGTAGAAATGGTATTCAGCCCTGGACAGTCTGGTTCTGGAGCCAATGGTCATAGCCACTACCCTACACCATGTCTGATTATAACCAGTTGTAACGAATCAGTAGAACTTGGCTCTCAGCCATGCAGTCCTGATCCACAAGCTGCTCCAGTCCCTCTGCAGAGTGTGAAAATGAAATAAAGTAGCAAAGCCTATAAAGGATTTACTTGAAAAAGACAAAGAAGAATCAAGGTTAACCTTACAACATTTTTCCTCCCAGTCACTTGTACCAAATAGCAGCCACCATCCTCTGTATGGGTAATAGAGGAAGAGATGCTGAGATCTACTGGTTTCAAACAGGGGCACCCAATCACGGGCCTCCTGCAAGGCAACATTGTTTTGGGGCTGAATAAGTCATAAGTCTCTCGCATGTACAGATGCTGTTGTGATTTATGAAATAATTTGTTTAAAGGGGTTATTAATTTCATAGGAAATTTTAAAATCATTTTCTCAATGAGTTGATACTAAAATGTTATTACTATCATGTAGGAAGACACATATTTCAAAGTTAAAAGGCACTGACCTGGAATAAGAGTAAATAGGCTCTGAAAGAGTGTTGGGCTCTCCAATGAATAAAGCACATGAGTTTTGGCACGTGGATTTTGTACAATCCTGGCCAGGGCAGGGAGGCGGCCCTTGCACAGAGGAGGCACAGGAAGGAAACCAGACAAGGATGGTGTATTGACTATCTAGCTTTTGTGACTTCCTTCTAAGGTCCTTGTGGAGTGGGAAATAACTGGAGTGCAAGTTATTCCCATGCAAGAAATGTTCCCTGCCTAACAAAGTTGAGAATCAAGTTGGGAAGTCAAGATCTTCAAACATAAACAATTTTAAAATATTTCAAGATGCCAAGGGTGGTCTAAGGACAATAGGGAAGAGGACACAAAATTTTTCCAAATGAATGACACAGACAATATCAGGTTTGGGAGAATTTTACTGATCTATAGACCAGTGGATGATATAGAGATATGAAGAAGCATAATGGGGAGCTAATATTCACTCATTCAATACACATTTACTGAGCACCTACTATGTGCCAGGTGCTGTGCTAATGCTGGGGAGAGAAGATATATATCTGTAAAAACATGAAACAAGTTAACATAATAGATGGTTCTGTGCAGAACAGTTGTAGTATAAGCAAGAAGCAAGAACTCAATTATGAAATTTCTTGGGTTCCAAGGGCATAAAGTTAACAAGGACTTGAAGGGAAAGAATAGTAGTCTTCCATGGGAACAAAGCTCTCTTCAGCACATGTCTTACGGCCCCAGGAAGTGCCTGAAAATGCACAATGGAGTGAGCTCTGACCCACTGGGGGCACCTGAGGGGCTTCTTGGGGTGCATCCCACAAGCCTGGCCTTTGGAAGTAGACAGACCTAGATTGGAATGGATGTTGATATCATCATCTTATTAGCTCAGCGGCATGATATTTTAATTCCTCCAAGCTTCCTTTCAGCTATTAAAAAAATAGAAGTATTTACATATTTAGGGAATGTTGTGAGAATTTAAGAAGAAAATGCATGTTCCTGACATAATATCTGACGCACAGTAGATAGTCAATACACCATCCTTGTCTGGTTTCCTTCCTATGCCTCCTCTGTGCAAGGGCCACCTCCCTGCCCTGGCCAGCAGGAAGCCTGCTATGGTTTTCAGCTCCCTTCCTATGGTTTTACAAATGTTAAGACAGTCAGTTGTCTCTGGGAGGCTAGGCCTTGGGAACAACAGCCAGCCCAGGTGATAAATAAGCAGGTTTCCCAGGGTTCTGAGTTGGGGGAACTCCAGGCCCAGATATACTATCAAGGCCTCCTTGGGCTAACTTGAGGCAGGGAACTATATCTCTTCCTGGGCAAACTTCCCTTCGGGGCAGTGGGAAGCACCAGCTTTGTGCTGGCCCAGCGTTTCTGTTTTAACTGGAGCTCTAGGGCCCAACCCTGGAAGTCCAGCTGCAGCAGCCTGTCCACAACTCAGTACAGCTCCCTGTACCGGGACCACGAGAATGCTGTGGACAAGGGCTCCCCTGGGTATACAGCAGGACAGGGACATGGGACTCCATGGGGGGAGGACTAGGCTGGGGTGGAGGTGGCCGAGGCACCCAGCTGATTTGGGGATGGGGGTGGGCATGCACTTCTGGGCTGCTAGCCCCCAGCACATGGTGGGGTGTTCCTGGGGCAGAGGCCCCGAGTCACCCAGGGCCTGGTGCTGTTCTTCACTGTGGACACAGTGCTTGAGGAAGGGTCGAGGAGGGCACATGGAGTTGGATTCTAGCCCCAGCTCAGCCCCAGCATTTCTGACCCCCAGCTTGGCCCTGACATGGACTCCTGTGGCAATGCCTCACTGAACCCCAATGGTGAAACCCTGTGCCATGCTTGGTTGGCGGCAGCCTCAGAACCCAGGCTCCTGGCCCTGCAGAGGCCTGTGCTCTGCCGAGACAGGGGCCGTGCCGAGCTGCACCTGTTTATGTCTGCCCTGGTGCTGCACGCGCTGAGCAGGCCCCAGGAGAATGTGTGCGAAGCCCCACAGGCACACCACTTCTCACTCTCTCCAGCATAAACACTGGAGTCGGGTGGGGCAGGGCTGGGGTAGGCGCGGCTGGCGTGTCCAGGCCTGCACGCTCCTGTGAGGGTGGGGAGGAGCGAAAGCCTGGAAACTCCTGCCAGGGCTGCCAGTGTTGGCTGAGAAGCGGGATCGGCAGCAAGGAGTCGGGACCCCCAGGAGAGGAGGCTCGAGGTGAGGGCCTCTGCCTCTGTTTCCCAACAACAGACAATTCATTTTCCCATTAAGGAAGAAACTTCCCATCCCCTAAGCCTCATCCTGTGACTGTTCTCCTGTTCCTGACACATCTTCCTGGTACCTGTCTTCTCTCTATCCCCTGAGAAAGGTCCAGTAGCCAAGAGGGCCTGCATCTGAGCACCCCTGCTAAGATACCTCAGGTCCACTGCTGGCAGGGCCTGGGCTCTGTCCTAGGGCTGGGTTGGGGTCTGGGTGCAGATGCAGAAAGCAGCAAGTGAGGGGAGCAGAGCAGGGACGAGTGTGCAGGGGCACCCCTGCCAGGGCTGGCCCAGTGCCTTGCTCAAGCCCAGGGACAGTCTGGCAAGCCCCTCCTGCATCTGCTGAATTCAATGGCTACTTTGGTCACCAGATAACTGTACTACAGCTCCGATGCAAAGTCCAAGTGTTATTTTCAATGGTGGGTCAGAACATTCCTGTAAATCTGCCACGTTGGACAGGAAGTCCTATAGGGTCACCCCTCTTCCTCCATCTGGATTCAGAGGGCTGTCCTAGCCTATGCTTCCTGGCAACTCTTCCGGTCTCCTGGCACCAGCCCTCAGATCTGCTCATGGGGCCAGAGTGGCCGGAAGTCTCCAGTGGGGCTGAAAACGGATGCCAGCTACGTTCCGAATATTTATTGTCCCCATCACTCCTGTCCTTCCCAACCCACAGCGCTCTCTCTCCCAAAGTCCAGAGAGTCCTGGGGTCCTTGAGCCTCATTCTTTCCTCCAGGTCCAGGGAATAGGGAGCTGCGGGAACATGGTGATGCCCTGGAGGAAGACTCTGAGGAAGGGGGCACTCTTGAAGACTGTGCCCTGCCTCTCCCTTCTTTCAGGCTCACTCCAGAGGGGCCCTCGTGGGGCCTCTGAGCGCACACACAGATCTCACAGAGGCTCACGGGATGGCTCAGTGCCTTTGACCCCAGAGTCCCAGCTGCCCTGCTGCCGGCTGCCGGTCCCACTCACAGCCCAGCCACAGACGCTGGCGGCTCCAGAGGAAGGGAGGCAGACCTCTCTGCCCAAACCCGCGTGGTGGGGGCCACGGCCCGCCCCTGACCTTGCCCAGGCCCCTGGACACTCACACTCTTTCATCATGCCGATGTCCACACAGCGCTTGAGCCGGCAGGCCTGGCAGTGGCGCCGGTTGTCCTTCGTGATGCGGCAGTCCCCATTGAAAGGACAGGTGAACAGTGCCTTCCGCTTCATGCTTCGCCTGCAGAGAAAGCACACACCCTGCCCTAGGTCACTGACCTTCCGGCTCCTCTGCCCTGGCTGCAGAGAATAGCTTACCGGGGCTATGTGCACAGTGACCTGCCCAAGAGGCCCCCAGACCTCTTTCCCTCCCAGCCCCAGGGCCACACTCACTTCTAGGCTGGGTGCGCCCTGGCCGCCCCTCCTCTCACTGCCTGCTCAGCTCCCATCATGGCTTGTACTTACTTGTATGATCTCTGCTCCCCTCCCTCTTAAAAATTACACAGGAAACACACAAGTAAATTTTTCTAGTAAAAATGTGTTAAAATACTGACATCTGCATAGTAGCCCTCATACTGTCTTATAATGAGCCATTGGGAGAGGCAAGGATGCTAGCTAGTCTCAGCGTTAAGTCTTCTACAGTCCAAGAGATCTGTGACTAGGACATTTCCCATTCCAGGAACAGACGTGTGTCCAAGCCATAGCTCCAGACATCCAGAGAGCCTGCCCAGAAAGGGAAGAGGCCAGATGAGCAGGTGGGAGCCCTGAGGTTTGGCTTTGGCTTTCTGAAAGGCAAAGGAAGCAAGGGCTCTGTAAGAACAGAAAACTAGTAAAGGTTCTTAGCTAGGAAGCCGGCACCCCAGGTATCCTGCGTAAAACTCTGTGTGTGTGTGCGCACACGTGCGCGCAGGAACCATGCACCCTTGTGTGCATGTGCAAGCTTAAGGGCTCATTTCCTAATCCTAACGTTCTCCGCCATTGCCAGCCACACCACTTGGACTTTGTGAGTCTGCATAAAGGACACCTGCCTAGAGGCTTCTCATCAACCTCAGTGGTCCCATCTATAAAACGAGTGGGGCCAGTGTTCAGGGGACGGAGAGCTCACTCTGGGAGAGTCTTCCCAGAACCCAGATCCCAGAGCTGGACTTTCAGGCGTGTCTAGCCTAGCATGGCTACTTGCTGAGCCACAGGTCCTATTGGCTCAGAGGTCCTATTCTTCCCTATTCTGCTGCCTTCTAAGGGCACTTCCACGCATGCGGCTGTCATTTAGTCTCTGCCCACGAGGAGCCAGGGCAGCCAGACTGCCCAGCCCTGGCTCTGCGCTTTGTCCTGGAGATCCACACCCTACCCTGCTTTCCTCCCAATACTAATTGCTTATGAACTGGTTTGGTTTTGAGAAAAAAGAGCCTCAGGTTTCCATGGGAGCCCATTTCCTCAGCTGCTCTCTGAGCCTGAACCCTGTCATCCTCTGGATGGTTGGCAATTATACCCTGCTCAGGAAGGGGGGTAAGGGTGGTGCAACCAAGCTAAATATAGATGCAGTTTCTAGAAAGCCAGGGGTGAGAGAGGACATTGACCGACTCTCATGCCAGAGACCAATTTATCCAAACACAAAAGAGACAAGAAGCTCACAAAAGCATCAAGCGCCTGGGGCCAGGGCCTCAGGTCTGTGACAGTAGGGCCTTTCTCCAGTAGCTGGCCTCTGCCAGCAAAGACACACCTTGTATAACCCAAGCATGGGGTCAAGTACCCCCTCTGGGCTCTGTCTCCACTGCAGCTGAGTGTCACAGAGATCCCAGTGCCTGGTCAGGACACAGGAGCTAGGTGGAGCTGCTGATCTGAAAGACTTACATGAGCTAATGGGAATGTTAGCCAGCTTCATTATGGTCATTTCACAACGTATACATGTGGCAAACCATCGAGTTGTGTACCCTAAATGTAGACCGTTTCTATTTGTCAATTATACCCCAATAAAGCTGGAGGAAACAAAAAAAGAAAGACGTATGTCACCTGATTGGGGCCGATTTGCATATGCCAGCTTCAAGCGGTTCTCAGCAGGTGGGTTTAGAAAAGCTTTATGCAAATTGATCAAGGGGTTGAAAAAAATAAAAAATTAAAATAAAATTTAAAAAAGCTTTAAAGGAAGGTTAACACTGTAGTAAGGAGCACAGACTTCTTTTTTCTTTTTTTGAGGGCAATTTAGCCATATGAATTGAACATGTTAAATGCAGAGACCCTTTAACACAGTAAATTCACTCCTAGGACTTTATTTTGTTGGTAGATCAGTCTGTGGGCCCATGGGGGGTTACTGCAGCACTGTCTGGAGAAGCCAAAGACTGAATCTAAATGTCCATCAAGGGAAGACTGCTTTATCATGTCATAGAACCTCCGTACACTACAATGTGACTGTGAAAAAGGTGAGGAAGAATGCAGAAATGGGAGCTAGCTTGAAGAAATGGCTATAGTACACTCCCATCTGCATATGCACATGCGTGCACACACATGCATACACACACACACTCCTATAAAGAATCTGGAAGTGAACACAGTGAACTGGTAACAGTGATAGCTTCTGGGAGGAGGTAGAGAACTGAGAATTAGGTTCAGTAGGAGACTTACTTTTCACTTATATACCCTTTTAAACTGCTTGCTTTTTAAAAACCATGTACAGACATTATTTTAAAAAATTCATAGCCACCACAAAGATTTAAAAAATAAAAATGAAATACAGGCTTTGTTTCGATTTATCTGCTCGAGTTTAAATCCTAATGCACAACCTTGGGCAAGTTACTTAACCTCCCCATGCCTTAGTTTCCACATCTGTAAATTGGAAACAACCCTACAGAGGGGGTTGTTGTAAGGATTCATTAAAGAAAAAGGGAACAGAACCCGGACAAAGGAAGCCCTAAGTAAAGGGAAGGGAGAGAAATTGGTAGGGAGAGGCAGTGGCAGGGACTGCTGAGGAGTGGCCATAGTTTTTAAGCATCGCAGTGAGAATCTGAGACCCTAGAGGCAGACACCATGTCTTATACCTGCCCTCTGGTGCCTAGCGTAGGACTCTGCAGGCAGAATTGTATAAGTTGTTCCTGATGTCTAGACCCACAGACCATTGTCCAGTTCTGCTGAGCACCAGCTGGTTCCTACCGGGTCTCTGACTGACATGAAGCTCTCTCCGAGACCCCAGCCCAGCCCTTCCTTTCTCACACCTGATATTTAACACCTTCTGTTCAGGGACCTCTTTTCAGAGACCCCTGCCAACACATCACAGTCAGACACTTTCCAGGTTCCATGGTAAGGAAGAGGAGGAAAGGATTGTCTGTCCTTAGAAACTAAAAAGGGATAATGATACTAGCTATCACTGTTGAGAGCTTTCTACGTCAGTACTTCAAAGTATTATCTCCAATGCTCCTAACAAGGGTAGGTATTATCTCTATTTTACAAGTGATACAAGAAGGTGCAGAAAGTTAAATAACTTGCTTAATGTCACACAGCTAAGAAGTGTGAAAGCTGGAATTAGAATTGAGATCTGTTTGACTCCAAAGAATCTGGTCTTCTTACATGCCACGGTCCCCATCACTAATCTACCATCTCTCAATCCAAGCTGGAGCAACAATCAAAAACATGCCTCCCCCAAGTCCAGCAGCATGAAGCAGAGACTGTCCTCCTCTAGGACAAAGAAGCCATTGGGGTACAGGCAGTCCCTGGATGGATGGTTTGGAAGTGACGTCTGGCCATGCTCTCCACTGGCTCTATATTATCTAAGCACAGAGAGGATCCCAAGTGCGTGCTGAGAGTGAATTCAAGCAAATGAGCCCTGACTAGAGTTCTGAGTTCCTAAAGAAATGACCAAAAGGAAATGCAAGATCTTCTTCACATCCTTTCAGCCAGCTGTCTTTCTTGACAACTCCAGCAACGTTTCCTCTCCAAATACTCTGGCTTCCTCTACGAAGCTTCTGAACATCACTCTTGGCCCATCCTTAGATAACCCCACTCATTCTCTTTCATCTACTGCCTTGCACATCTGTGGATGGAGGTCAGCTTGGCAGCAAAGGACAAAGAACTTTGCTGGACAAAGTTCTCTCCAGCAACGCTGACTTCTTGGTGACTCATTTACTTGTGCCAATAAAATACCCTCTGTGGATGTTCCTCCCCTTTTCTCTATTTACTCTACTGCCTTTAAGCACTGTGGGTCCTAAATTGCTGGACATCTGCCCCATTTCTCTGCCTCTCTAGACATCAAGGTTCCTAGAAGAGCTATAGCATCAGCAGGGTGACCTTCCAGAATGCCAGAACATTTTTCATGTTCCTGGACCCTTGCCAGCCTGCCTTTTGCCCTCTGCACTCCACAATTAACAAGGTCTCCAAGAACCTTGGGGCTAGCAAACAAAAACACACTTCTCCACATTGTCTTTGTTAGCTTGGAGCTTGTAGCACACAGTTTCAGTGTCCTATTTAAGGAAGTATCAACAGGGAGGAAGAAGACAGGGTAGAGAGGTAAACAATGATCTGTCCCTCAACCTGCCTTCCAGGATCAACTCTTAAACTTCACCATCAACCTTCATTCTCTTCATCAAAGGGATCCCTCTGATTTTCTCCTCTATCCTTTACACTTCTCCCTTTATATCACACCCTGGACAAAGCCATCCATGCCCATATTTGTCCACATCCATACACATAAATGGACCATCCGCTCTCTCTCTCTCTCTCTTCTCTCTTATATATATATATATATATAAAATTAATATTTATATTTTATATATATAGAATTTGTAATAGATCTACATATTTTCCCCCTCTGGCTCCTACTTATGCTCTGGCTGTTAACATATAGCCAGGAGGTGTCTGACCATCTACAAACCTACCTGTGCTAACCTTTTATTCACACTGGAAACATCATCTTCTCTGAGGATGTCCATGTATTCCAGGAGAGCAAGAAGCAGAAGCAACATGAAATAGCTTTTAGGAGGAATTGACCAGCAATGGCCTCTAATTCCTGATCATAGATCAGTAGAACTGTGGTCCCTGTCCAACCTTCCAACCTTCATAATCACCCTTTGGTTTAATTATGAGTATTGGACTTGCTGGGATGACTATAACTAGCTCCTAGAGCAGTTTAGTTTGACTATCTTAGAAGTCGAACCAACTACTAAATGGTCAAACAGGATTACCGGTTTCCAGAGCTTGGAGAACAGCCAGGGACCCAACACTAAAGCAATGCTCTTCCCTGAGAACTGCCATGACAGGGTAGAGTGAGCTCTTTGAGAGCAACGGCATGGTTGCCCTCATCTCTGTGTCCCCAAGGATGCAGCGCCTGACACAGAGAAGGCACTGGCCAAGGACATAGTCCTCCTTCCTGGGATCAGAATTTCACAAACAAACAGATATAAGTGACAACAGGATTCTTAAGCCATGATTTGAACTAGACTAAAGTGGAAAAATTCCAAATAAAATTTGGGTGAAGCAAAGGAGAGGAGAAATGATGTATACATAGTCAATTCCCATTATTTGCTGTTACGATCATGGTCTACAAAGTGAATGAGTAGTGGATCAGTGAATCCTAAACCATTGCTCCTGGGGGAAATACAGGGTTATGTTCCTCTGGTCACAACATTTTCATCAACTGATTAATATGTAATCTTGTTTTATGTATGTTTTCTGTTTAAGACACTTCATTTAATACATATTGTTGATTTATTGACATAGAACCAACAGCCAACAGTACCATTGTCTGAATGAAGCTTGTCTAACACACATAGTTTCTCCATAAGGCACATCATGGCCTTCTTACACTTAAGAACACCAGACAGGAAGGCTGCACTACATGTGGGAACCGCTTTGAACAGCAAAATCACCAATAAAAATCACAAAAATGCAAAAAACATAGCACTAAATAGATTGTGAAAAGGACACTTGTTTATAGTATGAGAGCTGAAACGGAAGGCAGACTGTCACCTTGTTTGACCTCAGCTGAGAAGATGCACATTGGGTGATGCAAATTTTTCCCTGCTCTGCACATGTCCATAAATGACCACAAAAGCGCTGCCAGTGTTGATTTTGGTAAATTTTAGTAAGTAGGCAAATTTGCAAATACAGAATCCATGAATACTGAGGATCAATGTGTGTGTCTGTGTGTGTATTTATTTATTTATATACCAAATGAAATTCAAGCCAAATGACAGAGATGTGTTGGCTCTTTAGAAAGTGCAGCCTGGCTCAGTCATCCAGACAGGGACAGTAAAGATCTAAGGTAGGCTGAGGACAGGATAATAAGACAAAAGCAGCCTGCGGCCATAGTGCCAGGGCTCACAGGTAGTGGCTGTGGCCATCAGCCAGCAACAGATCCTAAGGGGTCTTATTGAGAGGGGCCAAGGGCGGGTCATGGTAGCCTTGTGTGCCCACAAGCAACACAGCTGTACTGTTGGTCTGTGGTGACAGGCATGTGCAGACATATCATCCCTGTCCATTCTGCATCTCCCACGCTTGGCCTTGGGCATGAGGGGACCTGCCCTTCCTCCACCCAGGTGCCTAATATGGTCCTGTCCTGAGGATTCAGAGCCTAGTGGTGTGTCTGAGGGCAGCACCCACAGGTAACAAGAGTTAGAGCCACTCTAGTGAGGAACTGACCTCCAATATGTCATAATCCAACAAGCAGCCACCTAAGGGTCCCATTTCCCAGAGCTGAATCCCAGGGGGTAGGTGGCCTGGGAAGACAGTGGGGATTTGGGGTCAGCTTGAGGCTGTTTGGTCAATGAATTAACCAAACAGCCTCAAGTGCTGTTGGAGACGTGTTGGTGGCAGATTGGCAAGCTATGGCCTTTGGTTAGAATCTCCACATTGCCAGCTCCTAGCCCAATGCTGGATCACAGATGTTCATTCAAATCTGGTAAGGGAGTGAGTGAAAGAAAACACAAAAAGGGGGTGGTTGGCCGGATGGCTAGAGAGACTTTTGTTTATTTTATGAGGGCCTGGTTCCACTAAGGGCAGCAGTAGTGGCCCATTGGGCTAAAAAAAAATATACTTATATTGTTCTTTATGTTTTCCAAAGCACTTTTATATATGATATAATCCTCAGATTAACTCTGTGTAGTAGTGGGGTCAGATATCAATACACTCAGAGTTAGTTGAGTTAACTGAAACATAGAGAAGTCAAGGTGTTTGAGCAAGGACATCTGGTTAATTAATGGCCAGTGCCCCTGCCCACACATTTCTGACAGGTCTCATGGCAGGAAGCAGGTCCTGATGTGTGCACCCAGATTCCTTCTCCATTACCATGCAGGAGGCAGCTCCTCCATCCTCAGGCCCTGGCAGGAAAGGGTCCAGGTGGCACCTAAGACACACTGCCATCTCTGGAAGGCCCACCATGCAGGAAGTGTGGACTTCAGGCCTGAGGAGCAACAGGACGTAGAGCCAGCAATGCTGCTGGTCTGGTTACAATTAGCACCCACAGAAACCCCGCTGCCCAGCAATTGCTCAAGGCCATGAAACTGTGGGCCTGCTTGTTCCTAGGGTGAAGGGAAGGTGAGTCGAGAGCCTGAGTTTACAGAGAGCCCTGGAGTCCCTGAACCAGAGGAACGTGTACCACATGAGTCCCCTGGGCTCTGATTCACTCTGCCCTCAAGGCGAAGCGAGCTCTTAGGTTCAGACAGGAGCCAGACCACCCTCAGAGTGCTCATTCTGGACCTGATGTGCTCTTTCCTCATTGGACAGTCAGAGCCCTGTCCTGCACCGTGCCCACCTCCAACCTGGACTGTTAGACAGACGCTCTCTTCTGGCCGCCTTCTTCCAGGCTACTAGCTCTCACTCTCTTCAATATATGCTGATGCTAATCTCTCATGGTTCCCAGTTCCCACCTGCAACCCATCACTTTCCCACCCTCCCTCCCCGGCTTTGGATGGGAAACTCCTTGGGCCTTTCCGGCGCTTTCCCCGCACCGTTTGCACTTATAATCCTAGGCTCACATAAGGAGAGAAGACGTGCTGCTAGGGAAACGGGCCCTGACCAAACAGGATTGCTGGTACATTCCTGACATTGCCTGGCATTCTGAGGTTGGCTTTCAGACCCGGGACAGAGAAGCCATGGGTGAAGATATTGGTACAGATCAGGTATGGTGGCCCAGCAGGGGTGCAGTTGGATCGGGTGGGGAGGTACGCTCTGAGGCCAAGTTCCTGGGCTTCCCCAAAGACATGCCTGTCTCTTGGGTTAGGAGGCTGTGCTCAACAGCCGGGGAGGAGGTTCCCTCTGGAAGGACAGACACACGGGTTGGTGCAGGGGGCTGTGGTCCAAGGGGTGACAGGAAGACAGAGACCCACACAGCAACCTCAGGAAAGTGATATCTGAGAGGGTCAGAGGACATAGCTAGAGCTGGAGTTGGGGAGAAGATACCCCTCACCAAGACCCTGTTGCTCCCATGGCTGTGAGAGCTGGCATGTTCCATGGACATGGAAGGAAGAGACATGGAAAATGCAGGGGTTTTCTTCATGGGAACATCTTGTTTCCTTTCCCTCCCCTTGTTCTTAGAGAGCTTTGGAGGAAGCCTCACCTGAAGAAGCCTTTGCAGCCTTCACAGGTCATAGCATTGAAGTGAAAGCCCGTGGCTCGGTCTCCACACACCCCACAGATCCGGGGAACATTCCGGTCAAAGTCGCCAGGGTCAGTCAGGGAAGTGCTAGCCGCCATCGCTTCCATCCCTGTAAGAACAGCAGACAGGTCACAGCCAGAGCCAGGGTCAGTGCCAGGGCCTGCTGGCATCCTTGATACCACCCCCCCACCCACTGCCCCACCGCCACCAGGGAGCTCAGCAAAGCTGGGCATCTCCCCAGGGCCCAGGCCTGAGCACGGTTTCTTTGGAGCACTCACTATGTGGCTCTCCCCACACAGCTGGCTCAGAGCATGGCCTGGAATCAAACTGCCTGGGTGAAGATGCTGCATCTGCCAGGCTACTTTGGAGGAGGTGGTTGGCCTCGACGTGTCCCCCAACCCTGTCCTCATCTGAAGAGGCATTTTACTTCTAGGGTGTAAGGATCATACGAACGAACATATGCACACCACTTGCACCAGCTCTGCCTTAGTAGCAGATCTGAACCAGCTCGGGGGCCTCTCTCTTGCCCAGTGCCCTCTCCTAGAGAAAACAGGAGACCTCCCACAACTTCAGCCCCTCACACACAGTGGCAAACCCTCAGCTCCTCTTCTCTTGAGGCTCATGAGGGAGACAGAGGACTCAAGTGCCCAAGCCAGAGCCCTGGCCATACAGCTCAGGACTAACAGGCACATGCCCTAGTGTCCTGGTACCAAGGTGATCAAAATACTTTCCCCTTTTTGTTCGCAATAATATTTAAAACATTAGTTTGAATAGCCTTCTGAGTCAGGTGAGTCATATACAAGTAACTGATTTTGTTTTCAAAAATGTTTTTTATAAATAGGCATTATCATTTAGACATGGATTTCACACTTGAGCAAAAGGGGAAAAGAGACAGGAAACACAATGTAACAGCTTTGGGAGGCCCTTCTCAGGAAGCAGCTGTCTTGACTCTTCCATTAGGCAAATTGGGCCCTTGGCTTCACCTGCTGCATCTGATCCCCACCACTGTCAGGCTCAGAGCAGACTCCAGCACACCTCAGGCCTCCCTAAAATGCTCTCAGACCCTGCTGCCTCCCAGCTCTCCCAGTGTCCTCTGAATCCTCACAAGGGACATTGCAGGTTTAAGTGGCCCCTTTGACTCAAGGCAAGAGGGTCCCTCTGGTCAGAAGAAAAATAAGAGAGAAAGCCACGAATGAGGGAACAAGCAACCCCCCCACAAGCCCAGGGTACCATTTTCTCCCACCCCTGGGCAAGACAGATAGATCCCGGGGGTCCCTTGAGAGGCTCTGAGCTACTTTCCAACACCGAGGGCCATGATCTCTGATCCAGGCTTTGGAATGTCAAAACTCATTAAAGTCTCATTTCATGTCCTCTTCATACCACCCCCTTTACAAACGAGGCCCAGGGATGCCCAGGCCTTGAGGCATCTCTAGCAACTACTCTGCGAAATGCACAAAAAGTACTTAATTTTTAAAAATTCCGTAGAGAGCTTCATGCCAAGGGAAGGAAGTAGGGCAGATAAGCAAGGACACAGCATCATCAGTCCTGAAGGGACAGAGCAAATCCTGATCACAGACAGACACAGGAGATCCCTTAACCTTCTCTTTCAGCTTTACTTTTCCTGGAAACTTTAATAGAATAGTAGTCACACTATTGCCCATCCCTTTCACAGCTAGATTTATACTTGCTAAACTATAATGTTTATATATATATAAATACATACACACATACACCCTGTCTTTCTCTCTCTCTTTGTGTGTGTATATACATACACACACACATATATATATATATATCTTGCTTACTCTCTCTATATATATCTTACTCTCCCTCTCTCTCACATAGAAAAAGAACAAAGGAATGGTAAACAGAAGCCTTTGAAGAGATGAGACTGGGGAGGAGTATGTAGAGGTGTTACACAGTAGAAATATTCTGTTGTTTGAGTAGTAGGTATACGGTACCTCATCATTATGATGAAAACACTATGTCTATATTTACATGCCCTTCTATATATGAGAAACATGTCATCATTTAAAAACAACTAAAAATAGAAAAAGTGCTTGTGGGTCTGTCAACATTGTCCCTATAGACCATCCCAAGTCCCATCTGACTCCTACAGGTTTTTAGAACATAGCACACATCCAAGATGTGGGCAGGGGTCCCAGAGGCCCCATACCATGGTGGGGTAATAGGAGAAACTGTCTAGGATGCTTGTGGCTTAGCCCTGGGTCAGCTGAGATGTTACAGCTCCGAGTCTTCATGATGTTGTTGCAGAGTCTGGGTCATCCAGGCTCCCAAACATCCAGTGGATTTGGTGGAAAAAAGAGAACTCAAATGGGGAGTAGAAAGGAATATCAGTCAAATCAGGCCAACAAGTGTACAGCATCACATGGGCTCACTTGGAGACGCTATGATGCAAGCGAGTTGGAACAACACACTACCAGGGCACGGCAGCAGTGCAGTCCTGCAGCGGGGTGAGGGACTGATGGCCTTGACATCAGAAACTGTCCGGCATGGGGGTGGGGTCCAGGCACTGGGTTAGGCTGGATGGAAAGGCTTGATCCAGCAGCCAGAGGCCCACAGTGCGCAGGACCATTTCAGGGGAGCTGACAGAAGACCCAAACCTGCTTGGGGTTATTTGCGGCCACCAAGAAGCCAGAGCCCAGGACCAGAGACCAGATGTGGAGAAGAGGCCTAGGACTCTATGGCCCAAGAGCCAAAAGTCCCAGGAATGACAGGCAGAGACTACAGAGGGCAGGAGAGAGAAAGAGGAGATTGGGGCTGGATGGGAAACATCAACAGGCAGGACAGCCCGCTGTGGTCCTGGCCAGGAGCCAGCAAGACCCTCCCTCCTGAACCTCTCTGCAACCACACCCACCCCATGCCTGGGGTCTCAGCTGCAGCTGTGGGACCTGCATTGGCAAAGCCTCGGGTAGTGTTCCCTACCTTCCCTGCCCACTACCTTCCTATGACCTCCCACCCCTCGAAAACACAAAGCCAGGGAGGCTGTGGCTGATGGTGAAACACCTACCTGAAAGAGCAGGGGGCAGGTAAGTGGAGCCCGAGGGTGCTCTTCTATGAGGACTCACAGACACGTCAGCCAAAAAGCTTCTGAAACAAAGAAGGGGAAAGGTTTTCTCTAAAGCACAGCTCTGACCTCCTAGCCACTCCTCTAAGTAGCCCAAGAAGCATGCACAAGAGGCTTTTTCCAGGGGCTTCAGTCCCCAGATCAGGGACTGAAACAGAAGTGGCTTGTTGGGGGCAGGCACGCCATATCATCGCCAGCAGGGCTGTGGGGCGGGGCTGGGCAGCTGTCAGAACCGCTCTCCCTGAGGCTGGGAGCAGAAAGAAGCAGTGGGAAGTGGGGGGGGGGAGCACCCAGGCCGTGGGCTACAGGAGAGCACCCCTGCTGCAGGATCTCCTCCTCCTCTCCCAGCCCAGGGTGTCAGTGGGGGAAGAGGCCCTTTCTAAGGTAGTCCTCACGCTCCCCCTGCCCCCAATGGTAGGTGTGCTCAAGACAGAGCCATGGGGCAACGCAGCCACTGCTGAGAGCCAGACTGCAGGGCAGCCGCCAAGGAGCTGGACCAGGTGGTGGGGACAGCTTCCAAGGCAGGAGTCTGAGATCTCCCATCTGTGGAGACTGGGTGTAGGCGGTGCAGGTGCTGCAGGGGTTAAATACAGCAACACACTGCTTTCAAACAGGATGTTTTCTGCCACTTTTAGATCTTCCCCAGACATACTCAACACCCCCGGCCTCAGCAAAGGCTGAAGTGGGGCTGATTCTGGGGCCCAGACTCTGGGTCTCAGTGGCCTGACGGGTCACCAAGGTGGCAAGCTGGCAGAATGTCACCCTTCCCACTTCTACCCATGCCTGGCCCTGCTCGTTCACCTGCAGAGATAGATGGACACACACACACACACACACACACACACTTCCTCCCTTCCCTGATGCCAACAGGGGGTGACTGGGGAAATACATAGATATGCAAGTACCTGACCCTGAACCCTGGCCAAGACTTTTAAGCAAATCCCAGATGGAGTGGGTCCAGACCCCCAGCTTTTATCTCTCTTCAGAGACCTCTTTCTCCTAGTGGCCTGACCAGGTAGGGAAGGGGACAGCCCGTGGGGCTTCCAAGACCTGGAACCAGTCCAAGAACTACCAGCCCACTGAGCCATTGGCACCCTCTCTGGCACTGCCAGCCCCTGGGGAACACCCAAGGAAAACCCCAGCGGACAAGCAGCTGAGATGGCCAAGGGCCGTGGGGAGTGGGAGGTGTGCCTGCTGGGGACAGGCGTGCTGCCACGCACCTCCATGCCAGGATCCCCTTTGCTCCCTCTGCTCACACTGGCCAAGTGCCCCCCAGCTGACCACGCTCTTCTGGACTCTACCCTATGGCCTTATCAATTTCTCAGCCTCCCTTCCTGATGCTCAGGAAGGCTGAGGTGAGGGTGAAGCGGGTACAGAAAGGACCAGTGCTTTCCTATCCTCAACCCCTAAGGTTTTCAGAGGTCATAGGTGGCACCCAGGTAGGTCACCACCCTTGAAGTTAAGAAGAAAAGTTTACAGAGTATCTACGACGTGCCACGTCTGCTAAGCTCTGCCTACATTATTTCATTTAATCTTCACAACAATTCTGTGAGGCGAGGAGCAGTCCTATTTCACAGATGGCAAAGCCAAAGTTCAGAGCACTTGGAGTGACTTGCCCAGGTCCCACAGCAGGCGAGTGGTGGTGCCAGAGGCCAAAGAAGACAGGTTGAGGGCAGTGCCCATGTGCATTTTTTTGCCCCCTGCTCACTCCTCCCGTTCCCAACGATAATCATCAGAGAGGATATCTATTTCTCTGCACTGGGCCCTGCTCCAAGTTCTTCATGTGTACTCATTCACCAGCCTTGTCAGGTGAATTATTATCCCTATCTTAGGGATGGGGAAACTGAGGCACAAGGAGGTTGATAGTCTTTGGAGCTGGAATTTGAATCTAGGCAGTTTAGCAAATTCATTTCCCCAACCCTAAGCCTTGGACACTCTTCACTTCCACTAAGTCGGGGAGCAATGCAGAGAACAGCCCCCAGGTCATGAGGGAGGAATGTGGCAGCCCTTCTCCTTCCAAGGATCCCCAGGCCAGGGGACAGCAGGCCTCAGCCAGGATCCACTTTCTGCCATCAGCCCTCTCATCTGGGAAAACCCTATTCAACAGATGGGCCTCTCCTCCCCACTCAACTTTTTACTACTGGATGGTCCTCTTAGGAGAGATTATCCTCGATTTAGCCTCTAGGTCCAAGTGCAAGCCTATGGGGCAAAGACACAGGGTGAAGAAGAGGGCAGGTGGGAAAACCACTCAACCCCCTGCCTCTGCCATGTCAGACATCCACCCCACCAGCAATTCATGTTCTGAGTACATACAACATCCCACTGCTTTTGCTGGGGCTGTCCCCAGAGCAACACCCCCCCGACCCTGCTTCAGAAATACCCAAATCCTTAGCCCTGAGCCTCAGAGAAGCAGAGGGGGAGGAGCTCAACTCTGCAGAAAGCCCCTGACTTCCATTCATCCAGGGCCTGCGTCCCACATCAAAACCGCTGCCTGGTGCTGACCTCAGTCCTGACCTTGCTTTAGCAAAAATGAGAAGATAACATATTTCCTTCCAGTCACTGAAGCCACAACCTTTGCCTCTCCTACACGTCTGCCTGTCAGCTCACACAACTGGCACCCCCATCTTCCAGCAGCTTCTGTTAAAGGGGCATCCTCAGCAGTCTTGTCTAGGACAGTCTTGTGGGGTGGTGGCTGTGGAGTGTTCTGGGCAAAGCCCTGGGAAGACAAAGATCAAAGTCCCCCTGGGCTCAATTTAACTCCAACACATTAAGTGGACCCTCCTCAGAGGACTGAGGGAGGTAAAGCCGTGACTCTGAGGAAGACCATGGGGTGGACAAGAGGTCTGACCACTGAGGTCTTCTCCAGCCCTGGAAGTGTGCAGCTCCAAGACCGGAATTCCCATGTGAGGCTTTGAGAGAGAGGCATTCATGGAGCTTTCTCCCTGACCCCTCAGTAACCAGATGAGCCCCAACACACATGCCTGAGTGAGTGAGAGCCACTCATCCCCAGATGCCAATGGGCAGGAAGGGCATGGAAGATGTGGCCCCTAACAGACCCCCGTGGAGAATGGGAGCCCAGGAGAGGGGCCCTCCCTCAGCCAGGTTGGGACAGACAAAGTGATCAAAACTGGGCTTTCTAATTGTTGACATTAGCTCAAAGCTCCCACTCCTTCTAGAATGAGGTTGAAAGCTAAGCGATTTCTCCACGGAGGGGGAGAAAATTCTTCTTCCTAAAGCTGGCACACACAGTCACCCACATGCTGGGCTTTCTCTGGAGTAGATAGGCCCATGTGTCCACCAGCCACAACTGCACATGCACTTGTGCATACAAACCCTTGCCTTGCTGTTTTTCATTTTATCATCCTTTTGGCTCTGCCCATAGAGTGCTGAGCAGTGCATGACCTACCTTTCTATTTGTCATTTCTTTATTCTAGTATATAACTTAGACTTAGCAATATCGTGGCCAGCTCAGGGGATACCTTTTCTACCTTCCCCACCACCCCCAACATATACCCACTTTCATTGCCCAGAACAGTCTCAGCATTACCTCACAGAAGAAGCTGAGGGGGAACAGAGTGGAAATGAGGGTAAGTGGAGAGGGTGTACTGTATAAATAGAACTTGTTCAAACTGCTTCTTGCCTATAGCCGTCTCCTCAGCTCCTTCATACACCCGTATTTTAAACATGGCTGAGAATGGTTGGAAATTATTTTCTGCAGTCTACAATGTTCAAAGGAAAACCCAATAGATACTAGTCATCTCAGAAAGTCTCAAGATTGGAAGGTAACTTACCACCACCTAGTTCAAGCATCTTAAATCCCTTCTATAATATTCTAGCCAAACAGTTTTCTAGCCTGTGTGTGAATATTTTTCCTAATGCAGAACTATCTCCGACAGCAATCCGCTCTCTTTGGATGGCTCTATGCTTAGGAAGCTCTTCATTACGTACGGATGAAATAGCCCCTGCAGCTTTTATTTTTTATTTTCTTTAGAGATGGGGACTTGCTCTGTCTCCCAGAGCTAGAGTGCAGCGGTGCTATCATAGCTCACTGTAACCTTGAACTCCTGGGCTCCAGCAATCCTTTGGCCTCAGCCTCTGGAGGAGCTGCGACTACAGGCCTGAGCCCTCGCCCAGCCCCCCGCAGCTTTTAATTACTGGTCCTAGGTAAACTCTTTACAGCCAGATTAGACTAATTTACTAGGCCATTCCTACAGGGTCTCTAGAGGAGGTTTTGGCAAAGCCACTACAGGTTACCATTGTGCAAATTAGAAAAAGGGGCCCATTCTTCAAGACACTTTACTTCCATCAGTCAGAAAATTATCATAAAAAATATAAAAATATACAATGTTCCTGTTGTGAATGAGGCAGCAGGGGAGAAGCTGCAGAAGGTGGCCTGGGTTACCTTTAATTTTGATTTAGACCCCATGAACTTCCCAGGTATGATTATGATCCTCGCAAGAGCAGTAAGTAAGGTGGAAAGTGCAGACAGCATCTGTCTCTGTGGCCTTCACCTGGAATGAACAGTTTCTGGCCCAGGACAAGGGCCCCATGGAAGAGTGTGAGGGGCTGGGTGTGCTCCCACCAAGGCTGCCTGCCTCCTCTGTCTGCCGCTCAACTGTTCCCAGAGAGGCTGGACCCTGGCACAGCAGCTCAAAGAACATTTACTAGGCTTACCAAACGTACTTAATAACTGACTGTACAGGGGAAATTAAGTGGCTGATGACCCAGCAGTTACAGGAAGGAATTTACCCGTAAGGGCAGTTCTTAGTTAACCCTTTTGGGAACATACATCACCTTGAGAACCTGGTAAAAGTCATGGACTGACACCGCACACAGTGTCAGGGCTACTGGGTCACTCCATGGAAACCAGGCTACCAATTCCTATTCACCAGCACTCTTTTTTGGCCAGCTGCCCTACCACTCTTGGAGCATGAGCAATTCTCGGAGTAGGACTCACAGGTGGGAACCCATGAGGCCCCAGGCAGTGGGGCAGGAGATACATGGCTTACTTAGACAGATTTCCACTTCTTATCGCTAACAATTATTTCTGCAAACTGCTTTTTTCCAGTGGAAACTCTGCCCTCAGCTTTGTCAACAAGATTTCTGAGCTGATTACTGCTCTCCAGGTAACAGGCTAGGAAGTGTGGGCACCGGCAGTGGCTAGTGAAGCACAGGGAAGCACAGGCTGCAGCCCAATCTCTCTGGTTTTACAGCTGAGGAAACTGAGGCTGTGAGAGTAGAATTGTAGATACCAGAGGCTGAGAAGGGGAGAGGGGTGGGGAGGATGGGGATAGGTTGGTTAACACAGTGGTCCCCACCCTTTTTGGCACCAGGGACCAGTGTTTCACAGAAGACAATTTTTTCATGGACAGTGGGGCGGGGGGATGGTTTCAGGATGATTCAAGAGCGTTACATTTATTGTGCAGTCAAACCCCTCTGCTAATGATAATCTGTATTTGCAGCTGCTCCCCAGCGCTAGCATCACCGCTTCAGCTCCACCTCAGATCATCAGGCATTAGATTCTTATAAGGAGCACGCAACCTAGATCCTTTGCATGCGCAGTTTACGGTAGGGTGTGTGCTCCTATGAGAATCTAATGCTGCTGCTGATCTGACAGGAGGCGGAGCTCAGGCAGTGATGCCAGCAATAGGGAGAGGTTATAAATACAGATGAAGCTTTACTAACCCACCCACTGCCGCTCACCTCCTGCTATGCGGCCCAGTTCCTAACAGGCCGTGGACCAGTACCAGTCTGTAGCCCGGGGGTTGGGGACCGCAGGAATAACGGATACAAAATTACAACTAGGTAGGAGGAATGAATTCTGCTGTTCTGCAGCACTGCAGGGTGAATATGGTTAACTATAATTTATTGTATATTTTCAAAAAGCTAGAAGAGAAGATTTTGAATGTTCACCACACAAAGAAATGATAAATGTTTGAGGTGATGGATATGTTATATCAAACCCCTGGTTTGATCATTACATATTATTTATACATATTGAAATATCACTCTGTGTCCCATAAATATGTACAATTATTATGTATCAACTAAAAATAAAAGGAAAAAAATTCTTGGAAAGTCAGGAAAAAAAAAAAGAAAACTAACCAAAGAGAAACTGAGGCCATCAGAGGGGAAGTGACTTGTCCAAGGCCACATGGTGAGAGAGTGTGCTTCCTCACCCCAACCCTGGCCCAGTCCTGAGGACTGTAACCACCGCCTGAGCAGCTTCCAGGACAGAGTGTGCTATGAGGGCGAAATGGACCTTGGCAGGGTGTGTATCTCTTTCTTTGGAGGAGGAGAGTTGTGGAGCGGCCCTGCAAGAGGGCCTGATGCAGACTGCAGTGAGACCACCCAGCACTGACTCCATCCTTACAACTTACACACAAAGGTGGGAGAGCATCACCCACTTGCTCCTGCCTGACCAACTCCAGCTCCCGGCTCCATCCTCTGGGGCCAAAGACATGGACACAGACTCAAGACAGTCAGGGAATACTTTGGAGGGAAGAGGGATATGCCTGGCTGATCTTGCCCTACTCTGGGTGGGTTTTCCTGGGATACTAGGATTTGGGTACCTCCCAAGGATATCTGCTACAGGTGAAAGTTGACGGGGCAACAAGGCTATTTGTCTAATTACTTGGAGACCAAGAAATAGAAACTGAGGCAGCCCCAGAGCGACAGGACCAAGAATACAGGGAGAGCAGGTCCAGCCCTTCTTTGGGCAGACCCAAACCACTGCTATTGCTGGTGTAGCTGATGGCTAAATGGGATTTTCTCTGATATTCTTTAAAAAAAATGGCTTCAGGACAATAAGAGAGAGCTGTTTCTTTCTTCCAAATGGTTCCCAAGCCCAGCTTTTAGCTTCCCCGTGTGCCTCTATCCATGCCAAGCATCTGCCTTAATGCTGGGACTGTTGGCCCACGTCCATGCAGGCCTGAGTCCACGCTTGCTCAGGCAGACCTCTCTGAGGCTGACCCCACCTAACCCTTCCCAATCTATCCTGGCCAGTCTTCTTTTCCTTATTTTCCTTCTGGGACCAACATGATCTCTGAATCACTCAGACTCTTCCTGCACTGTGTGAAAGGTCAGTATCCAAACCCCAGGTTCTGCCAGCTCCAAGAGATTTGAGATCCTTGGTGTAAGATCCCTTGCCTACATCCAGCCACCTGGGCCAGCCTGACACCCTTGGCCACTGTTCAGCTTCCCCTGAAACCATTCCCATCTCCTCCTCTACAAATAGGGACATGACGGCACCTGAGTCTCAGGGCTGTTGTGGGGATCAAACGACCTGGTCTCTGAGCAGCACTCAGAAGGGCGCCCGGCACACTGCACACTTTCTATAGGTTAGCTATCAGTATTAGAACCATGCCTGTCATTAGTACGGTCACTGGGGAACCCAGGAAAACAAGAAGAGCTGTGGGCCCCAGAGGGGTGCCGTGGGGGGCTGGGCGCCTGCTCTCAGTCCCAAAAACTCCACCCCAAACAAAATTTGCCCAGGAAGCCACATTTTTGCTGAGCTGAGAAAAACTGACCATCCCACCCACTGTCTGTGGCTTCCAAAACTCTGGCTGCTTGGAATGGGGAGAAATGGGTCATTCCAATCTCTCCCCCAACAAGCAGAGAAGCTGAGCTGCAAATCCAGACCTTGGAAGGAAGAGGAGGCCTGTGGCTCCCCAGTCACCCCTCTCTCCCCTCTCCCAGCACCGCCCCTCCCCCACGGCCCCTCATCTAGTGCTCGTCCAGTGCCTCACCCCAGCGGGACCTGACACGTGACGACCTCTGGGACGGCCCCTCCGTCTGTCATCAGGGTAGCTCCTCACCCACTCCTGCCCACCACCATGTGCAGCAGAAGGCAGTGCCGGAGGAAAGGCTGAGGCACGGGCCAAGGGGCTGGAGCTGGGAGGTGGCAGTGAGGGCTGCAGCAGCCCTGGTGGCAGGGTGGCCCCTCTCCCAGACTCTGGGCTGGCTTTGGATGCCCCAGCTCTTGGAGGCCGTTCACTTATTCTGGGATAGATTCTGAGGCCTGTGTCAGAATCGGTGAAGGCTCCCCAGGGTCCTCTGGGATGGACAGGGCTGGGATAACTCTCTACCGGGCAGCTCTAGTCCCATAAGGGACTAACCAAAATCGTCCTCTCCACCTTCTGGGTTATTAGTGATGGGTGGACACTTTCCATGTACAGTATTCATGAAGCTTCTCAGGGCCTGGGCCAAGTGGGAGGTTCCCATTCACTTTTGAGAGCAGGAGTAGTCACTGCAAAGTGACACTGGCTGCTCCTCAGTGTCTGATTAGAATGATTTCCCCCAAAAGAGTTTTTCCAGAGCTTCTGTTTGGTCAGGATCCTGGCCATCCTTCTGTGTAGATTCCCTCTTGGGGACCCTCTTGGAGGGCCAGGGAGGTTACAGCATTTCTTCTTAGCCTCACACTGTGGTGGGCATCGGTTCTGGCCTCTGCTGCCTTACCTTAGATGGTGACCATGCCTAGTGTCAAGCGCTGACTACATGGCAAGCCCTGTATTAGAACTTAGAGACACAACAGTGAGCCAGACATAGAACCTGCGCTCTTGAAGCTTACAGTCTACAGGGGGAGATAAACAGGAACCTCCAATTCAGTATAAAACATGCTACGATCCAGGTACACACAAGGCATAATGGGAGCATGTGGGAGGGCCCCTGGCCTCATCTTGATGAGAAGAGAGAAGACAAGGCTCTTTGGAGGAGGTCCCCTCTCAACTTCTCAACTGAAACAGGAAGGAGCACAGGAGTTTAATGTGGTAGTGGTGACAGTGGTAAGGAGAGTCCCAGGCAGAGATACCACACGTGCAAAGGCTGAGAATAAAAGAGAAAGGACATGTTTGGTGCAGAGAAACGAGTTCAGTGTGGCTGGAGAGAGTGAGAGGGTGCAAGGAAGAGACAAACCAACTGACCACATTCATTTTAAAGACCTGTAGGAAGTACATCCCATTCTTTCCATTACTGAGTACTTCTTCCAGTTAAATCCAGTGAGTCCTGACTACCAGGAATTTTAAATTATTGCAACGACATTTTGAAACAGAAGCCTTTCAGACCCCCTTCAGATTCCCATTCCAGCCTGAATCCACCTTGCGTGTTGTGAAGAAAATAAAAATGGGGCCTCTCTCATTGTTTCATTGAGAGGTCAGCCAAGCAACAGGCCTCTTCCGCAGCAAAGTTGAATTGCTGGCTGGTTTACACACAAAACCACCATCCCCCACAGCCCTTTGGGGAGATCCTAGGACCATCAGTAATTGAGCTAGATGGGAGATATAGAAAAGAGAGTTCTGGAAAATTCAGCCCAGCCAAGCAGGGAAAAATATGTTTTATAACAGAAAATCAAAAGAAAGAACAAATGATTCAACAACGGCAGACGGAAGGGAAGTTAGTGAACAACTCAGCTGCCGTATCACCAGTCTAATCCTTACTTAATTCATCAATCTGTCCAGAGTAGCCAGAGACGGTTGCTGGGCACAGGGAGCACTGGGCTATCACACGGCCTCCAGGTCCCCAAACCTGCCTCCACCTGTCTACTGAGCCCACTGTGCTCTCCTGGTCCACAAGGTCGCTTCCTTGTTGCCAGGAATTGCTCTAAGGAAGGGCACCAGGTGCAAACACACGGTGCTCACAAACAACCTGCACCATAGACACGTGAGGAAAGTCCACATGCATATAGGCACATACCAGTCCGTACCCCAAGTCCAAACTCACTGCTGGCCAACAGAACACAAGCCTGCCCTGTCCTCAGGGCCATAACTGAATGAAACCCTCATATTTCAGTGTTTCAGGCCAAATATCAGAATCTGTCTGGAGGATTCTTCCCCAGGGCCACACAGTGGTAGGGAATAGCTGCCTCTGTCCTAACCCACGACCCTCTCCAAACTGTGATTCCCCTCCCCATCCCTTCCTCTTGGCCATCTTCCTCTTCCTTGTTTTTCTTTGGTATCCAGGAGCGAAGATGGGACAGATTTAATCCACAGAGCAGCTTTCAATGAATGCTGGCACAGGACAGAGGAGGAGCTAAACCCAGCGTCTCTAGAGGAACAACCTCTTTCCCTCCCGGCAGTCAGCTGTCTGCAGCCCCCCAGCTGCCCTAAACTAGGCTGGGTAGTAGAATTTCCACTCCCTTCACGCCACACTTTTTCTGGCAGAGGCAAACATCCCAAGAAGGAATTCAATGCACTAGCTTAGAGCCTGAGCTCAGTTAAAGGACCGTGGATGAAGCCCTGCTCCCGCGGGCTGGTTGGGCCCCACTAGGTCAGTTGGAGTTGCTGGCAGTCAGGCAGCCAAGGGGCAGCATTCTAGGGGAGGACGTCAGTGGCCAGGGCCCATCTCCAGCCCTGGAGGAGATGGGGCACCCCTCCACCCACTGCTTCCCCTTTACTCCCCACCCTTACTTCCCCCAGAACGCCCCCTGACCTGAAAAACAACTCTGCAGCCAGGCTCAACAGAAGCCAGGGGTTGAAGTTTAACAGAGACAGAAATAATTCCCCCAGTGAGCTATTTTCTGCCCAGCTTTCGGAACAATAGCTCAGAGTAATGGGCAGCAGGTAGGGGGAGGAGGCTGGCCCAGGGCCACTGCCCATTTAGGGCCTTTCCCGCATTCCCCCTGGAGCCAGGATTTATAGAGAGGTGGGACTGTTGTCAAGGGCTTGGATTAACCGTCTGCCCCACCTGCTGCCACCTGTGGATCAATGTGGAGCGGGAGGGTGTCAGGTCGGGGACGAAGGCCTGTGGGAACGAAGGGTTTCTCCATCCTCCATGGCTACAGCTGTCTTACAGAATGTAAGGAAGAAGAAGAAAACATTACTACTTTACCAAGCCTCAAAAGGGAATTCTATATGATTATTGTATCAGCTGAGATAAAATATTTAAAATGTGTTATAAAAATTGTTACACTCTATGAAAGTGTTACATATTGTTTTACTATTATTCTCCCAGGTATTTAAGAGTAGGAGGAGGAATAAATTCAGATACAAAGGGGACGACTGTGACAAAACACCTCGAAGGATTACATGGCGCACAATCCTCTCCCCGCCAGCATGAGGGCCCCCAGCCCGGGACAGCCCGAAGTGCAAGAGGTTCCATGTAACGCACGAGGAGTACCGTTCCCTGACTACCAAGCCCACTCTAAAATGCGCCCCCACCTTTTTTTTTGCCTAGAGACCCTTTCCTTGACTGTTTTCTTTTGATTTCTCTCACGTAATTTTTCCAGCTTTCTATGAAAAAACTGGCTAATCCGGCCACACGGGGTTGCAGTGCCCATGGAACCCTGCTGGCCTGAGGCAGACGGCCCCTCTCAGCCAGGCTCGTGCCCTCTGGTCCATCTCATCAGAGTTCGCATCCCTCCAGCCTCACTCATTACCCACCTGGCCCTGGCCTTGGAGCAGCCCACAGTGACAGCAGAGCCCTGTGGTCAGGGAGACACAGTTAAAGGAACAGGCTCTGTGGGCGGCCTGCCTGGGCGGGTCCAAACCCTGGTTTCCCCCCACCACTGGCTGTGCGACCAGAACCAACGACCTGCTCTCTCTACGCTTCTGCCTCCTCACCTGTGAAATGAAAGAAATAGCAACACCTACCTCAGAGGTCTGTGAGAATTCAGTGAGATAACACCTGGCACTTAGTACCTGCTCAGGACATGTTAGAGTGCGTGTTACTGTGCACATTTGGCGCAACAACTAAGGAGAATTCATATAAGTTGCAGCCCAGCTTTTGAAGATTTAACCACACAAACAATTTCCCTTCAACTGTCCTTTCTAGCTCAGGGTACCTGGTCTACATACAAACATATTTTCATCCAATAAACATCTATGGAGCATATCTGTGATGTGTTAGGTACTCTGTTGAGCAGGGACACTTCAGAGATGGGATTCAGACCTGTTCTCAGGGGCTCACAGCAGAGTGAGGGGAACGGACAATGGAACAGACAGTCACAGCACTGCCAGGTGGAATTAAGCACAAAGTTTTCCCCACCCAGCCTTGCCCGGAACCATTCAGGAGTGTGGCATTCAAGGAGGGCCTGGAGGTGGGTCTGACCCTTCTCCTTCTCCTTCTAGGCTCCAATCGTTTGGGGGAGCTTTACTAAGAGACACCCAACCTCAAATTAGCCCCATTTCATCTCCAGTTTCCCAGGCTGCACATGTGATTTTAACAAAGCTGGTCAGATCTCAAATGGAGTTCATTATAATGGAATTTTACCCGAGGCAGCCCATCCCCCCTTTCTTAACATCATGGCACCCAAGAAGTCGGTGTGCTTGCCAAATAGGCTGGGCAGAGTAACTTCCTGCCCCTGGCAGAAGTCCGGAAATTCAGAGTCATTTGGAACAAAGTACTCTGCCCTGAAGGTGTTTTCCAGCATCTCCCTGGCCAGCTCTGAACTACCCCATTCCCCCTCACACCACCTGCTGCCTCTTCCCAGCCCTCCTCAGACAGGAAGGGCAGGGGGAGACTGAGCTGGTGACTGGGACACTATGCAGGGACAGGCAGTGAATGAGTGAGGAAGGGCATATGTTCTGGACTCAGACCTGAACTTAAGTTCCGGTTCTGATTTAGTATCTCGGTGACTTTGGGCAAGAAATTTGAACTTCAGTTTATTCTGTAAAATGGGCATAATATTACCTACCTCATAGGATTATTGAGAGACATAAATGAGAAAATTCATGAAAAACACAGTGCCTGGAACATAGTTATAATAACCATTGCTTACTATGATTGTCAACTACTATACAATATGGCAACCTCACAAGGGTCAAAGGTTGATGTTGAGAGAGAGACGTTGGATGGAGTTGGGGGTGAGGGGGTGGCTGAAGTGTAGGTGGGGCCAAGCTGCTGAACCCAACACAGGCCTGGTAGCCAAGGTGAGGCCCAGGGCAGAGGCACCTACTTGCCCCAGAGCTGACAGGCATGGGCTGGATGAGTAATTACAGAGTTGAGGGCTGGGTGGCCCATGGAACTGCCCAGACAGCCACATTCTTTTGTCCCATGGGTAGCTGGGTGGTGGGGAGCTGGCTGTTTATGTGACTACCGGGACATCGAATATATCTAACACCTCTTTCCCCAGCACCCCCAGCAGGGTGTTCAACCTTAGAAGGGGAAGTGATTCTCTACAGGCATTCTGTTCCTTTTCCTGCAGCACCTCCTCTGTTCCCTCCACCCCAACCCTCCAGCTCCCCCCTGCTTCTCAGATTGGTCGAGTCACAAGGCCAAAGAACAAGGCCAGACTCTGCATGATTAGCCAGTGGAGACTATTAAACTTCAGCCCACCTCACTTGGAGCATTAAATGATCAAGAAGCCCTGGACAGATGTGACTCCATCACTGCCCCTCCCCATGTGCTTTGCTTAGGTAGTACACTCGTGCTTCTTAAATTTTCATGTTCTTTTCTCAAAACTGATGCCCAAGGAAAAGCTATATCCCTCCCAATCCACTTGACAAAAATGCAACTCGTCAGGTATTTATTGAGCACCTAGTATGTGCTCAGTGCTGACACCAGGCTCTTGGCTGAACTGAAGAGACCACCAAGTGTTGGGCAGATATAGAGCCATGGGATCCCTCACCCACTGCTGGTGGAAGCCCAGAGAAGAAGGGCTCAAGTGTACCTGGAGGCCCAGCACAAGGCCCTCAGAGTCAAGCTGTGGCATGTACAGGGTCACCTGTGTATAACACATCAGACAAGCTCACACGTAAGCCAGAAACCAGGTCCCTAGGTCATGGATGTTACTGGGTGGAGCTGGGGGTGAGGGGGTGGCTGAAGAGTAGGTGGGGCCAACCTGCTGAGCCCAGCAAGAGGTACCTGCTTGCCCCGGAGCTGACAGGCATGGGCTGGATGAGTAATTACAGTTGAGGGCTCTGTTATAGCTAAAAGGGACTGTAGAAATTCATCTAATACAACTTTTTCATTTTAGAAATGAAGTCTGTCTGTATCAAGTTTTGAAAAGGATGGGGAACAACGTGAATTTTCATCCAGTGCTGAAAGCAGTATTGTTTGGTACAGCCACAGTGGAAAACGGTTTGGCATTGGATAGTAATGCTGAACGTGGAATGCCATGTGAGCCAGCAATACCATTTGTAGGACTACGCCTTAGAGAAACTCTCACACACGCACCAGGAGACAAGTATAACACGTCCCTAGCAGTATCATCATATCATAGCAGCCCCAAGTGGAAATGGCCCAGATGTCCATCAGCAAGAGGAAGGATGTACAAATCGTGGTGTATTTTTACAATGGAATACTACACAGCAGCATAAACTAATGAGCTGCAGTGACGTGCATCAGCGTGGGTGAATGTCTGAGACAGGATCTTGAGTAAAAGAAGTGCACCACAGAGACATACATGTGTGTAAACGTCAAAGCCATGTAAAATGAAACAACATACTGTTCTGCAAAACATATGTAGATGATAAACACAAAGATAAACAAGGAAATAATTAACCAAAACTCACCTTGGGGTGAGGAGTGAGGAAGGGGGATGCAAATGGGAAGAGGCAAAGGGGGCTTTGAAGGTGCCCTGAATGTTCATCCCCAACTTAGGTGGTAGGTATGGAGTTCGTTACATTATCCTTTAATGTATACATGAGCATATTATATACTCTTGTGCATATGATGTATTTCACAGTTAAAAAAAACAAACCAAAAAATTGAAGAACTGGAGTCCCAAATAAGATAAATAACCTTCCCAAGCTTATCAGCTGACAAATGACAGAAAGAGAAATCAATTTACCAAATCTGAGTTTAGCCAGATGCCAGGACAGCCATTGTCGAGTTCTAAAGGGGCCTCACACAACGGTGGGTTTCTCGGCTAGAAAATTTGAAAACAATTGCAAGAGCTTTTTTTCCCCCGGTTAAATTGCCAGTGTCTTGAGTAGTGCCTGGCACATAGTAGGCCCTTGACCCATGTCTACTGAATGACTGTCTGCATGTGCCTTTCAAGGGCCTACTTTGTGCCGAGCCCTTGACTTACATTATCTAATCCTCCCGCAGTCCTATAAGGGAGCTATAATTATCCCCAATTTACAGATAAGGAAACTGAGATTTGGAGAGATTAAGAAACTTGCCCAAGGTCACAAGCTAGAAAGTGATGAAGCCAGGATTTGAATCCAAGTGTCTAACCCAGACCCTGTCTTTCTCGTGTTCTGCAGCTGCTAGCACAGTTTCTAATGGCATTAGCTATTCCAGTCATATATCAAAGGACCCTGGAACCCACAGCTAAGGGGGTCCTCTGTCTCCAGGCTCTGACACTTATGGCCAGGCCCAGTGCCAGTAAGCAGTGTAAAGCAGTGCTTACAGGCTGGCTTTGCAGCCACGAGCAAGTTATTGCATCTCTTTAAACCTTGGTTTCCCCATATATATACTAGAAAGATTGATAGTACTTACCCCAAAGAGAAGCTATGAGGATTAAAGGAGAGGATAAAGTGATCAGCACAGGGGCCTGGCAGGAGGCTATCAGAGGAGGCTAGCGGCCATTTCTCCTTCCAGTTGGGCTAGGTTCAGCAGTCCTTAAGGGATAGCCAGGAGGGGAAAGAGGTAGGGAAGGTAAGAATAGCTCCCCATTGGCCAATGGGAAAATCACTTAGCACCTAGTAGGTTATCGATAAAGTGGCTTGTTTGAAATTAAAAGAGTGTTTCTTATTTGCCTTCCAGACCATTCAAGTCTTATTCAAGTCCATGCAATCTTTCTGCACAGTGTTACCTCTGTCAAGTTCTTCTTTGCTATTCTTAACCTGGTGCCCAAGACTGCCGGAGAGGCACTGAGGTCTAAAGGTGCTGGCAGAGGGAGCCTCCTTCTGAGAGGCCACTGTCCCCAGACTAACCTTTGGGCAAACTGAGCTTGCTCTCAGGTCAACTTGTTCAAACTAGTTAGTAGATCTAACCCTGCCACTCACAGACACTTATTACAGGCCTATAATGTGCAAGACATGACACTAAGTGCCCTGTGGCCATCCTGTGAATGCAGAGGCGGTAGATCTTCATGGAGGTTAAGAGCATGGGCTTCTGCACACCTGAGCGTGAGTCCTGACTCTTCCCCTTGCATGCCATGTCACCTTGGCATATTGCTTAACTTTATGAAGATTCAGTCTCTCCATTTGTGAAGTGAACATAACAGTGGTTCCTATCTTACAAGATAGCGATGGTTCTGGGAGGCTGTGCTGGTAATGCACATAGCACAGCACCTGGTACCAGGGGAGTGTTCAGCAAGTAGCTATTCCTGGAGCTATAACTCCAGTGCCAGCAGGTGGCACACACTGGATGTGTCACCAGCAAAGCCTTGGGCCTCATGGGTACTCCACAGTGCCTGGAATGTCACACCTTGCATAACACCTCAAAGGTTCAACTTGTCATCAGAAGGCCAGTGAGAGGCAGCAAATTCCCAGGAACCAGCCACTGGGTCCTGCCCAAACTCCACTTTCCCGCTGGTGCAGCTGCCCACACCCAGCTCAGGACCAGGACTCTGCCTTGTGCAGAATGAGGACTTTGTGTGACATCTGGTTCTGGGAACACTGCTTAGTCTATTCCTTGGCATGGGACCTGCAGGGCAGGTTTGCAAAAGCATGACACACACTTAGACTCACAGAGTGCCGACCGCTTCTGCCTCTCGCTGTGGCCATTTACCAACCAGCCTCCCTGTCCTCCCCCAGCCAGCCTGGGGGTCTTACCACCTCCTCCTCCCCACAAGTGGCTTCAAAGGCAGGACTTCCCAAGAGGTCTTCACTTGCCCTTTTCACTTGTTGGTGATGAGAACAACTTCCTTCCTGCCACAGTGAACAAGAGTCACAGGAGTGCCTCCACTCCCTCCATGCCCTGTGCCCAAGCACTCACACACTGGACCTCTGGGGAGTCTCCAGGAAGCCCGCCCTGAGCATCTGGACCACAAGGACCAAGGACTCAGAAGGGAGGGCAGTTTCTCTTCTATATGTCACCACAGCAGGATGCAGTCGCTGCCACCAACGCCTAGAGCTTGGGTTGAGCAAGAACAGTTTGTCCCCACCCTGGACCATTTCCCCAATAGTCAGACCAGATAAGAAAGGCAAATTCTAGTGTCCCTGGGAACTGACTCCATCTCCTGCTAAGCAGCTTCTCTCTGGCTCTGGCCTCCATTTTGCTCACCATTTCCCTGGAACCTGATTATAGGTGACCCGTGTCCTTTATCTACATGGGCAAGGTTTGATAACCCTCCCTTCCTCGTGTTTATGCTTTAGAGCCAGACTTTCCTGTGGGATAGTAGAGTCCCCAGAGATTTGGGAGGCTGGATAGACCAAACGAGGAGGCTGTAGATGCAGGGAAGGGGAGGCGGAAGCAAGAGGCTGAGTCTTGGCTGCACTCACGGTCCCAATTCCCCCAGGGGAAGCTGAAGAGGAGCTGGCAGGCCTTCCTGTCCCTGTCTGAGGTAGGGGTGGGGCAGGAAAACCAAAGGTGAAGCTGTCACAAGTCAAGGGTGAAGGGAAGTCACCGAGTGGTGGGCTGTGTCCTGGGACAGGGTGGCTGGGGGCAGTCCTGCCCTCAGGGAAAAGACTAAAATTGGCTGATCACAGCAAGAGGCAGACTGGGGTGTTGGGGCTGCCCTCAGAATTAAGCTACCCCCAACTTTCCCTTAGCATTAAGCCTCCCCTCCCCATCGCCCCTCTTCACTGTGTGTGACCCCTGCTGGGTTTGGAGTGGTGTTCATTAGAATGAGTAAATGTTCCATTTTGCCCTGGACAGTTTTGCTTTATGTCCATTGTCCTGGCCTAACTATGCATAGCATCCCCTTTCACCCTCAAAAGTATCCCAGTTTGGACGATAAACACCACCGTCACTTTTCTGGCATATCCAAGAGGGCACTGACGTGGGAAAAGGTTGAGGACAAATCAGAGAGAAGCAGAACTAGAAGTGAGGCCTTGGTGGCCCAGAGCAACAGCCAGGCTGGCTTCAGCCCACATGGATCCTCTCACAACTGGACAGTCGTGGAGGGCGAGCCTGAGAGCCACTGCCCATCCTGGGCTCAGATTGTCCTGGGGCAGAGGCCTGATCCGGTAGCTTCTGTTTCCTGTCATCCTCAGAGGGCCTGGAACCAAGCTGGGCACACAAGAGACTTTTAATCAAATCTGGTTGTTTCCTTACTTCCCTCTACCTGCGTCCAAAGCAGACTTACAGCAGGGATGAGTGGGAGCTGGAGCCCGGTGCTTCTCTATTCAGCAACAAACTGAATGTCATCCAGCTACTCCTGACTCTGGCTCTCCAGCCACACACCTGACTGCTGTGTAGGCAACAGTAGGTTTCTAGCAGAGGTTCTAGAGGCTCATCCCAGCCAGGATGGTGCTGCCTCCTTAGGATGTGGGGCAAAGAACTGAAGAACTGTCTTAGATAACCACTTGGTCTAGCCCACTAGGTCCAGGCCATTGAAGGCCCGGGCTTTGGATACCTGCTTTCCGTTCTGGGGTAGAGTGTAGGGGTCCAGGGGATCTTCTTGGAGCTTCCTCTGGGACTTAGTCCCTAAAGGAAATCAGTTCTGAGGTCAAATAAGGGAAGAAGACTGAGAAACCATAAACACAGGTTATCAGTGCACCCTAAACAGCACCTGACCTTCCATAATATTTGTACAAACAAAGTGTGATGGCCTTGATGGGAGAGGAGTGAGGGGCTGAGAAAGCTCACTAACTCTCCTCCTTGCTTACCCCATTTTCCAGCCCTTCCTTCAGCGGGCAAGGGTCCCAGTCATAGCTGATCAGGACTAGCCAAACCCAAAGCCATGGGTCCCAGCCAGAGCACAGACTGTGAATTCCCCAGCTTTTTGCAGTTTGAGTCAGCCCCACAGCCTGGTTGGCCTCCCTGGACTCTTTTCAAAGAAGTCCAGAGAGGCTACTGAATGGGGGCCACAGACTCTGTGGGGGCCTACTTCTGTTCAAGGATCTCTAGCACCCAAAACAAAAGCCACAAGAAATTTGCAGTTTTGCTACCTCCTGGTCTGGCTGCATGCCAGTCCTAAAACTATTCTAGAAAGACCCATAATTCCCTCCAGCACTTGGACAGAGAAGGGATGGGTGAAGGTCCCCCAACACACAACACTCTCAGTTCATAGAGTTGAGTCTCCAGTCCAGATAACTCATCTCTACCTTGGAAAATCACACCCATTCCCTAGCCTGGGTTAAAACCTTCTTTGCCAATACCATACCTTCTCTGGTCCCAGAACCTTCTCAATTTCTTCTGCCTACCCACTTTACTAGCAGAGATGGACAGGGGCAGCTAATGAGACCACTAGGCAGAATGGAATGAGGGGCTAGATGCACCTCCTTATCCTAGGAGAATAAGAGATGTGGAACTACCACAAAGTCACAATCCCTTCACAGTCACCTCCTTCTGGAATCATCCCGTAACCACTCCATAACCACTGGTGTCTGAACCCCTGCCCCCACCTCCCACCCCCGCCATGAGGAAGACTGCCTTCCAGCAGGGAGCTGGAGCAGAGCTGAACTCTGCCCAGGAGAGCTTCTGCAATGCTCAGAAAATGCCTGCCCAACTGCTTGCCTGGGCTCTGGCCCCTCTGGCTGCAACTGAGCCCAGACAGGAGGCTGACTCACTCACCGCACGGAGGAGGAGGAAGAGGAGGAGAAGGAGGAGGAGGAGGTGGTGCGGGAAGGGCCTGGGCTCAGAGACCCAAGGTTCCCCCAGCCAGGCAGACTGGGTCTCAGACTCTGGTCCACAGGCTGGTGGGGGAAGGAGGGGCAGCTGTCCACTGGCCCTGGAGACCACACACTGTTCCCTCCTAGATACTGCCCCTGAATCCTCCTCAGTCACCACCCACAGACTCAGGGCACCTCGCTTCCCAAACAGAAACTACTCCTTGAGCCCCCTCCTCGCTTAAATGCTTACCCCTGAGTTCCTCTGGACATCTATTGACAGGCTGTCCTCAAAAAATAAATGCAGTGCACTAAGACCAATTAGGTCTAAATCTTTGGTAGTTTAAAAAAAAAGTCAAGAAAAAAAGAAAAATACTCTACTTAAAAGACCCAACTCCACCATCGCAGGTGACCAAACGTGGGCCCTACAAGACAATAAATAAGGTTACACATACTCCACCCCCAGAAGACCTTAGCGCCATCAACCAATCGCTCCCTTTCTTATTCCTCCACTCCATGCCAAGGCGCCCCGACAGAGGAAGGAAACAAATGCTTCTTGTTGCCCAAGTGCGGAGCACTGTGCTAGCGGAGCATTTCTGCGGTAAACGGCGCTGCCCAGCGCGCAGGATGCGGCGTATCCCCTGGCCAGCCTCGGGCGAACTTCAGCTTTCTCAGACCTCAGTGCCCCCTCAGTGCCCCAGCCTCATGGCACGACAGCCTGGATCTCAGTCGCCAAGTTTGCCCCTGAGACCTAGACTCTAATGCTTGACCCCGGGCACTCAGGCCCCTACCCCGGACGCCCCGACCCCGGTCTATTCCCTATCCTGAGACCCCCTTGCCTGCTGCTCCCGGGTCCGCACCTGGTCTGGCCGGCGGGCGGACAAGCTGCTCCGCGCTCCCGGCGCCTCCGGCTGGGCTGCCGCCTTTTGACAAGCAGAGACAACCCAGCACCTGGCCCCGCCCCTCGATCAGGCCCCGCCCCTGTCCCGCCCCGTCCCTTGGCCCCGCCCACAGGTCCGGTCCGCTCTTGCCCAGCGCTCCACCCGTGCTGCAACCATCTTGACTTGGAATCAGCCACTGACTGCGCTGTCTATGCCTCGTGCAACTTTCTCCGACTGCCGTCCCTAGGGCAAGGCATGCTTTTGCCCTCTGTGGGTCAGAGTTTTCGATGATTATGTGTGTGCAGAGCCATACTGCGATAACTGGTGATGCATCCCCGCCACCCCGGTGGCGGTGGTTCCACCCAGCCTCCTGCGGACGCCTCCACCAGGTGCGTCACCCCCACCTGAGCTGACCCAGCCAGGACTTCGTCGTCCGCGGGACTGTGGGGGGCGCCTGCCGACTGGCACCAGCGGCTCTCCCAGTACTCCTGGGAAATCCTGGGCGCCGCTCGCCGTCGTGTTACTTCTGCAGAGGCCGGGGAGCTCAGCCCGACCCCACAGGTTAGGATAAAAGAACACACGGGGCCGAAGTGGAACCTGGAGTTGCATCGTTGCTCGCACCCGATGTCCCCTCAGCAGCGGCTACAGCTGACCACGTTCCTGGCCTGTCGCGAATCTCCGTACAAGCGGGCTTAGTCTCAACTTCCTTGATCCCTGGTCCCCAGTTCCCCCTCCCCCACAGTGGCATTGGTGTGGAGGGAAGAGAGGAGATGAAGAGTACATCCCGAGACCTGGAATTGTGGATGACTGCGAAAAATTCGCCATGGAAAAATTTGACTAAAAATTACTGCTCCCTAGGCACTGTGTTAGATTTCTTCGTAGAGATGAAAAAGATGGGGTTCCCGCCTTCTTAGAGCTCACTGTCCAGTGGGAGAAGGTATAAATAAATAGTAATTAGAACATAATTACAACATAATGTTCTAGAATAGAGATGCCCACAAAGTCATCCAGCAGTTGATGACCTCCTTTAGGCAGGGCAGGTATTGCTATTCACCTCTTTCAGAAAAGGAAACCATGGCTCAGAGGGACAAGCTGAACAGATGGGAAACTGAGGCATAGAGAGGTTAAGTGATTTGCCCAACGTGACCCAACTATTCACTGAAGGACTCATACTAGAGCCCAGCAAATCTCCTGGTGCAATGGCAGAGGAACCTTTCTTTCTGAGACAGCTATGCTAGACTGTACAATAACCAGGCCCCTCACCTCTCAATAATTGCATCAGGAGAAGTGAACTGAGCCTAAATGGAAGGAAGAACCCTCAAGCAGTGAAGTTTGTTAAGCACTGAAACAGTTCATTAAGGGGGTATCATGGAAACTTTCTGGGAAGGCTAAACAAAAAACAAAAGAGATGCACATGGTCTGATTGAACCTGGGAGTGGACCATCTATTCTGAGAAACAGATGAAAGGAAGCACCTCTTCACTGGAGCAGTGGTATTTGTATTTCACATGTGTAAGATGTTTTATAGTATAAAAATAACCCTTTGGAATATTTTATTTGATCTTTACCACAGCCTTTTGAGACAGGTACAGTAGAAAATACTCTCCCCATTGTACAACTGATGTGCATAGTTGTCAAAGTTCTTACAGCTGGGGAGTGACACAGCCACTTGAACCCAGGTCTTCCCTCGGTACATCCCACTGTTCCATGCTGCCTCTCAAAAAATGAAAGTTATTTCCATGCACTTTTCATCTGTTGGATCAAAGTCTAGATAAGCCAGCCTTGGAGAACTCAGAGGTTCTGGGTTTGGCAGATTTGCAAGATTGTAGATGTTGTCATGGTCCCCAGCACATGCTATCATCAGCCGCATCACCACATCCCTAACCATGTTTTTCTCATCGTCCTCCAATACCTGAACTGCTCTCTCTCATCTATTGCTCTAGACCCTATTCTCTCTCAGGTGCTGGCTATCCCATCAGGCCTTTCCCAACATCTCCAGGTCAAAATGATCCGATAATTCTCTAGTTTTTGTAGCATGTATTGTCTGTATTTCATGGTTTGTCACCTGATAATGAACCATCTTGTATTTACATTGAAGAAAGATGGATTTTTTCCTCGTCTGTTTTACTCTTAGGAGGAAGGTTATTTTGTAAGAGTAGAGGAGCAAGATCACATGAGATTCAGTTCTCCGTGTTCTGTTGTAATCACTAATTTTTTCCTGCCCCTACTTCTCCCTAGTCAGGCACATGGCTAGAAAGGGAGGCTGCTGTTCCAGACCCTGTCGTCTGGAAGCCTTGATAAGAGGCAGCATTCCTGAACACTGCAGAATTAACAGTTTTGAATTCCTCTAGCTTGATTGCTGTATGAACCATGCACTAGAACCTCTGCAGAAAACACTAATTTTCTCTTTCTTTTCCCTGAAGTTAACATTTCTTGTATTCTCACTTGTCCCTGGGAGGGGTGGTGGTCCTTATTGGGATGGTCAAATTATTTTTGGTTAGCACTCATCTCTGATAAATTATATCATGGAATAGCTACTGAGTGCTTGCTATGTGCAAGATGCCATGCTAGAGTGCTAGAGATTCAACGATCTATATAGAAACAAAAGAGCCTTCCAGGTACATCCTACCTCGGAGGAAGGATTCCAGAAGTGCCAGGATGAGGCCATCCCTGTTCACTTCATTCCACGGAATCCAGGGAAAGGCAGAGCCTCGCCTCTTGACCTCTCTTCCAGGCTCTGGGTGCCTGGAGCTGGCCTGGGCAGGCGTGGCTGCAGTCAGGCCACAGGGCTGCAACCTCTCCTCAGCTGATGGGCTCCCCTTTTCTGCAGCCTGGCCACTGTCCTCAAGGCTGGCTAACACTCTCTGAACCTCTTTCCATGGTGCCAGGGCTTGAGTTGGTCATCTTGTCCTTGTAAGGTTCCCAGAGACCCCGTGCCCATGGACAGAGGTTTTTAAGCTGTCCAGAGGCTGCTCTGCAGGTACAAATGTGCCCTTTGAGCTCTGTCTGGAACACTCCCATCTAACTGTTTGCTTTTCCCTTTTTTAGGGCCCTTTTTTTCCCTTAAATATTTTATGGTTATGGGCAGGGTAGGACTGAAGGGAAGCCTCTCATTCAGCAAACTCTCAAAGAACATTATGAGATACAGTCATGGAGTCATAGAAACAGAAGGGACCAGGCCACCTTCTTGGTTAGTTCCTTTGTTTTAGAGATTTTAAAAAACCCCAAAAACCAAAACCCATTAATTCCAGAAAGGTTAATTCATTTATCTTTCCTAACCCATGTTAGGACAAAAAGAATCTAGGACTATTGTCCCTGTTTATGTTCCAGATGGTGAAAATGGAATGAATACATGGATGACGTTGCAAGCAATGAAAGCAAACCAGACACAAGGGTCTTCCCGGGACACTGTTTTTCAGATTTTTAACTGAAACCCATAATAAGAAATAAATTTTTATCATGACCTAGTATGCCGATGCATATATATACGTTTCATGAAAGAAAGAGATGTTCTGCAATGCTTTCTATTATTTTCTCTATCCTCCCTTCCTTCTCTCCTTCCTTCCTTCCTTCTTTTCTTTTTTCTTTCTTTCTTTCTCTGATTTCACAACCTATTTATGGGTTGTGACCCAAAGTACAGCGTTGAAAATCCTGCCCTACGTGGTGGGCTAGGCTGACTTGATTGTTTGAGTAAGCAATGGACAGAAAACTCCACCCAGGAATTTGATTGAATCTTGCCTTCCTGAATGACACGAGCAAGTCCCTCTCACCATGGGATCCCCTCATTTAGAACCCGCAACATGAGATTCACAGAAAGGCATTTGTGAGACCAGCGGTGGCTTACATGTAATATCCTCAGAACCCCATAGTGGTTCCGTGATGGCTTCAGGGCTTTGGTGATTCTACCTCCAAGTTCACATGGTCAGGGTTAGGTAACTGAGGCAGTGTGTATCCACCCAATGTTTGCCTTTGTGGCCTTAATTCAGCTGACATCTTACCACTCTCCTGCATTTTCCAGCTTTGGGGGGGCTCTTTTAGCCTCTGGAAGCTTTATGGCATTTCAGAAATCTTGATGTCTCCAGAACAGACAGCTCTGGGGAGTCATGTGCAATGCCATGAGAAGTGAGTGCCCGCAGACTCAGCCTGCCCTAGAAAGAGTAGGGCACCGCCAGTTATTTACTCCAAATCCATCTGGCTCTGGGGCTCCATTCCCAGTAGCCCAGCTCATGTCTCCATCCTCAGGGCTATTGGCATTTGTCTTTCTCACCTGCTCCCATATCCTCAAGCACCAGGCTGCCAGCCCGCTGGCCCGCACACAGTGTCTGCTGGCATGGTAAAGCAGAGCCTTGGGGCCGGACGAAGAAAGGTTCAGACTCCCACCTGCACCTCCAAGCAAAGGCAGCTCAGAGCTCTCCCAGGCTCCCAGGTATTTGCTGGGCTCCTGTCCAAACCCCAGAAAACAATGATGACTTTTCTCCAAGCCCCAACCCCAACCATTCAAACACTGAGACCAGCAAAATAGACTAGAGGCTCAGGGTCCTTTCTCATCTACAACTATCTGTTGCTGTGAGTTTTGCAACCACCATGATTACTCTTGTAGGAGATAAAACGAACCTCATCCCTGATGCCTTTGGGGAATTCTTATTTTGCTCCTTTAGGGTAGAGTGCCTTGTGAAGAGCCTAGTGATGGAGGTAACTGGACAGGCTCTGTGGTGCAGGAGTGTCTTGGGAGGAGGTGAGAATGGAGTCAGTGCCACGTGGCTGCTGAAGAGGTCAGTAGGGGAAAGCCAACTATTTTCAAAAGAAGCTCCCCTTCCCCGGAAGAAAGTCTCCAGGGAAGATGATTAGGCAATGACCTCCTTTTCTTCATACCAAACAGAAGCCCCGCAAGCCTCATCCTGGGCACGCCTGCTTGTTTCTCCAGAACAGGAAGGACATTCCGTAAGCAGCCCAGGAATGCATTAAAGAACTCTCCCCTGGGGCCCCAACTGTAGAAAGATGTAGGCTGTTGACAGCTTTTCGCCTTTGCCTTTGGCCTCTGGCCTGAGACAAACATACTACAAAGCATGGCTGCCCTTTCTGTTGTATTTGCCTCCTTGTCCTATGTCATTAAAGGTGTTGCCATTGTTAAAACTCTTGTTTCTCATGTCCACCTCCACTTCCAACTGGGTCTATTTTGCAGTCAAATGCTCTACCACCAAGCTATACCCCCCAACTGGATCTATTCTGGACCAAATGATAATGGTGTTGTGTTGCTTTGTATCATCCACATGTCCTGCAGCCAAGAAATGATCTCTAAATGTTTTCCATTTTAAAATCCTATCGGCAAAAAATAAATGATATTCATATAGGAATATTATTTTTAAAGTACTGTCATTAGCTAACATCTCAAGTCACACCACATGATTAGGGTGAGATCCATGTCAACATTAATGAAGGGCTTCGATTTCATGGAAGCATTTGTCTTAGGGAAGGGAACTAGACAGACTGGCTCAGAGATACCACATTCCATTCTCTTCCTCTTTGGAAGTTCTCCTTCTGGGAGTTGTAGCTTCTGTATTTAGCATAGTCTGGCTGAAGGTTTTGTCTTTAGTTTGGGCCTACATACCCTTGAAATATAAAGGAGTTTGGATTGTGCCTGACAACATTCTTGTCACATTTTTACAAAGTTCCAGGGACTGAAACTGCATGGAGAGGGGGATAGTACGTCAAGCGTATAGTATAGTGGTGAAGAGTCTGGGTTTGTGCTACTGCTTATTGGCCGAGTGACTTGGCAAATTACTTAATCTCTCCCTGAGCTTCAGTTTTGCCATTAGTGAAATGGGGATAAATAACAGTCACAGGGTTGTTGATGTCATATTGTTGCTGAGGAGATCAGGTGAAATACCTGTGTAAATCCTTCAGCACTGTGCCTGGCATATAATAAGTATTCGATGAATATTAACTTAATAGCTAATAGCTATTCATTGTAGTCATTAGCAAAGTCCGTTAAAACTGTCATGGCCCCTGGAGTCTCAACAGGATATTACCCTTTACCTTGGTTTTTAATTCTTATCTCTCTGATTAGGAAGGAAGGAGGATGGAAGGAAGGGAGAAAAGAAAGGAAATATGAGAGATGAAAAGAAAAGGAGTGCTTAGCCTTGCTGGGATTTTTAAAAAATCTGTAGGTCTATTAGCAATATTGCCACCTATTCTTAAAATGACCTTACCCCTGATACCACAAACCTGAGTTATTTTTGCCTTTTGCCCAATATATTTTAGACTTGGTCTAAATTCTTGGAGGTCCTTGGCTTGAGGTGGGACGCTTTGATCAGCTGAGAGAACCAGTAGACTCCAGACTCCAAGGTCTTGTGGGATATTGATATTATGAAGCCTTTGCTGATTTCCTCCAACAAGTCACTTCCTCTTTGTGAGAAACGGGGAAAGGGAGTTAAATCTATCTCACAAGACCAAGAAGAGAATCACCTGGAGAGAATTGCCAAGGGTATAGCTACTGTGTGTCTGAGGAAGTCTGTAAACTCTGTGGGATCTGGGTTGCCCATTGCCATTTGGGGCACAGAATCAAACCCAACAATGGGAGCTGTTTGTAGTGGGGTTACCAAACCAGGAGCATTTTTAGAGTAAAGCATTTAAGATAATAATGTTTTGTGCTTTATGCTAACTGTACTCCGTATCCAGGAAGGACCCTGTCCTTTGGGGACCTTATCTCTTGATTACAAGAGGTGAATGGCATTTATATTCCCCTTTTTGCATGTGAAGATGAAAGTTAACTGAAGACTTTAGGATATATGAAATGTGGTTTGTACAGCAGAAAAATGGTATTTTCTTTCAACTCAGCAAAGCCTGTGTTCAGGTTGCTTTTTAAAGGTCATATGTAAGCATCAATTAGGACTTAAAAAGCCATATGGGGAGGCTTCCAGGACCTACGTAGTTAGCATCCAAGGCTCAGGCTCCTTCCTTCTCAAGATGGCCCCTCTCCAGCAGTGGGAGTCCTTCTGTTTGGTAGCAGGGCCAGTTTGCTGTAGCCTGGGTCTATCACAGTGAAGACTTTTACCCTTCTATTGCCCAGTTCCACCAAAAGGTACATCAAACTTTCAGCAGCTCCAGGCAGAAAGCTGCTGGATACACCAGGGACATGAGGAACTCCCAACAATGTGCTGAAGGTATGAGCAGATTTAGGCAACACTCATGGATTCTTGTGGAAGTTAGGATGCTGACGTCCACAATGCCATAGACCTGGATTACCTCTCCCCCATGCTGCAGTCTGGTCCTCTGGCTCTTAGAATAGATGTTCAAATCATGTGGGAGAATGCCTCACAACTTCCCAAAATGCCCCTAGAAATATTTGCTTTGGAGCTGTAGCTCCAGAATAAAAGAGATCTCACCAAATTAGAATCATGGTGCCCTTTGACTCTGTGCCCTGCTTGGCATGTACCAACTCATATTATCCTGCAGGTTCAGTTTCAAATCTAGTTTATGAATTTCTGGGGTTAGAAGCAGAACAGTGCTTACTTTTGGGAAAAGGACTGGAGATCATGACTGGGAGAGGGCACGGGGGCTTCCATGGTGCTAGTCATGTTCTATTTGTTGACCTGGGTAGTGGTCACCTGCATGTGTTCATGTTATGATAACTCACCATGTTCTACAGTTTGGATTTGTGTGCCTTTCTGTGTGTGTAATACTTCAATAAGAAGTGCACCTCCTGCCACTTTCTGACTCCAGTTTTCTTTATACCCTCATTTTATAGATGGGAAAACTGATGTTCAGAGTGACCCTCTCCACAGAGGCAGCATCCTTGGGCTGGGCTGCCTTCTGTAAGGACAACTAGTGGGTAACGAATGGCATATCAACAGCTGGATCAGAAGCTCCTTTAAGGAAAGCACCATGTCTGTATATTCTCCAGTGCCTGAGACAGTGCTGCGTGTACAGTGAGGCCTCCATAAATAACTAAGCGGTCAAGATTCTCTTCAGAACTGCTGAAGGAACTGAAGCCTGAGAAGCCAAATTCTTTGACCTGCTTGGCTTATTTAATTAGAACTTAAGACAGGATCTGAGTAACATTCAAACTGTGGTCTGTGTCTGAGATTACCAAGAGTCTGGTGCCACACGTCCCCGACGAGATTAAACCAGAGACGGAAACAGGACAGGCTCTCCTGGCAGTGGCCACCAGCAGGAGAGGAGTGGTGGCTCCTTTTGGGTCATTAGGAGAGTAGACTTTCAATTCTTACCTTGGCCATCACCAAGGATCTTATTCTCAAGGACAGCTCTCCCTCAGTTGGGGTTCCTGGGACCTGGGAAGGAGGGGTGTCCAGCTTGGCTGGCCTCTGGGTGGCAGCTACCAAGTCCAGAAAGAATGTGGTGAAGAGGCCCAATCTGTCAGGGTTTCCATCTTCCTCATGGGCCTCACCTCGGTTGACTGATGACCTTGACTTTCCTCCCCGCCCTCCTGCTCTATGCAGAGAAGCCAAGCACTTCCTCTTAGAGCTCTCTTTCCTGCCCTCCTTCTGCCCCAGCATACCTCATGTGCCTCTGCCCCTTCTTCCCTGGGCTCCTCATCTGTCAGGTGGTGAGGAGTTGAAGGGCCACCAGAGCTGATGGTCAGTGAGCCTAGGACTTGGACCTGCCCACATAGGAGGATAACATATCAGTTGCCAACACCGCTCACACATTCTCCTTTCTCTCCCTGAAGTAACACCTAAAACATGGGTGAAGAGGGGGGAGAGAGACATTTATGCAAGTAGTTCAGGTACCTGGTCATGAAAACAGCACCTGTGAGGTGCTGGCAGGGCTGGGATGGAGGTTCTGAGCAGAATGCTTGACCCAGACAATGAATTACAACAACTAAATATTTTTTCTATATCCTTGAAGTAATCTCAATATTCCAGTTCCCTGTTTTCTTTTCTGCTTCCCAAGAACTTTATGCTTGATCTTGACAAGAATTAAAAGTGAATCCCAGAGGAAATGTCAAAAGTTCCATGGTTGCTTCCTAGAGACAATTGAAGTAATTTAACCATTTCTACCTTGTTGGGGGCTGAAACTCTAGAGAATCAACTGTTTCTACATTATCTTTCCCACCCCCACCTTCTCCCCCATTCCAAGAGTCTTAAACTTTGGACTGACACGATATACCCCGTCAGTTGTGACAATGCAATCTGGCCCAGTAGAGAGGCTGATTTGGTGCCTACGGCTGGTTTACTTCCTTATCAAAGCTGTGAATGTGAGGAGACACAATTCCTGCTTTGTAGTTAATAATAGTCTCCCCTCTAATCTCTTATCTTACTGTATTAAAGGATTTGTTAACATTTGATCTGTAGTAATTAAGGATTTATTGCCATGTTTCTTTCTCCCAAACAGCACATACTCTTTAAGTAGAGGGCATTTGGGAACCAGCAGTGTTGGAACCAAAACAACTGACAAAATGGGTAAAGGCTGCATTACCTTCATATTAACCCCAGCCTTGAAAAAGATGTTTCTAACAGTACAGTGAATTAGGCAACATGAATGATCCTCCCATTTGAAACAACAATTGTCTGAAATCTTAAATTTATCACCAACCTGGCACTAAAGAAAGAAATCTGCAGAACTCAAAATGAAGTGAAAGTAGGAACACAGGTTGGTAACCAAGACCAAAGCTCCCCTTAACTCTGAGAGTTTCTGTAGAACCCTGGGAATTTTGAGCTTTCTTTTACTTTAATGGCTTCACAAAGCATGGGGACAGGAGATAAAGCCAAGGGATCATTCCACATAAAGCCGGGCCTTCGAAGGGTACATCCCAGGACTCTCTGTGTAAGGAAAAAGAGAAATAAACCTCCATACAGAAGGGGACAGCAAGGAAACTGGCCTGGGTCATTCTGAATGGTAGAAAAACATAATAAATATCCCCTTAAAATTCACAAAAACAAGCCAGTGCTTATCTGGGTTTGTAGTCCAAATTCATACGCTATGTGATCCAAAAAGGAAAAGAAAAAAACTCCAGCATAAAATTTAATTTAAAATGATCCCACATTGGTACTGCTCAGATAACTGGCAGAATCAAATGTAAATCTTCTCTGCAGGGACTCTTAACATCATCCCAGTACTCAAAGACTTGCCAGAGATGAAGTTTCAAGGATAATTACAGCTCACAGTCAAAATCACAAAACACACATGAAAATAAATCACAGTGAGTGAGAATCAGCAGAAACAGACCTACAAAGTCTTCAGATATTGAAATTTTGAGACATAATATAAAATAATAAGTTTAATAGGTTTAAAGAAATAAAAGAGAGCTCCAAAAATGAGCAGGTAACAAGAGACTATAAATAACTAAGAAGTCTTGGAAAAGAACCAAAAAGAATTTTTAGAAATAAGAAACAATAAGTGTCGAATCTTAAAACTTGGTGAATAAACAGCAGATTAGACATAGCGGAGGGAAAAATTAGTAAGGTAGAAGGTAGGGCTGAAAAAATTATCTGGAATGTAGACTAGAAGGACAAAGACATGGGAAACATGAAAGGTTAAGGAATATGAAGGAGAGAATAACAAAATTGAATTGTGCCTAGTTAGAGTTCTAGAAGGAAATAGAAGTACAGGGAAGAGGTAATATTCAAAAAGATAATAGCTGAGATGTTTCCAGAACTGTGGAAAACATGAATCTTTAGCTTCAGGATGCCCAGTGAGTGCCAAGAAGATGAATAAAAAGAAATTCACATCTAGGAACATCATGGTAAACTAAAGACCAAAGAAAAAAGAGAAGATTGTGAAACCTGCTAAGGAGAAACATCACCTACAAAGGAATGGTGATTAGACTTTTGGCTGACTTCTCAACAGCGATAATGGAGGCCACAAGACAGAGGGATATAGCAGTATTTTCAAGGTGCTAAAAGAGAACCACTGGGAACCTAGAATTTTGTGTCCAGTGCAGCTATCTTTCAACAATGAGAGCCAAACAAAGATATTTTTCAAGAAAAATTGAGAGCATTTACAACTAATAAATACTCACTAAATAAAATTCTCAAGAATTTACTTTAAGCAAAAGGAAAATGTTCTTAGATTGACCATCTGACATGCAAGAAGGAATAGTCAAATGAAGATTCTGGTAAACATGTAGGTAAATCCCAACCAAAATAGTAATTATAATGTCTAATTTATGTGTGGTAGGGGAAGGCTAGAAATAAAAGAATAGATATTAAAAGCATCTAAGTTGGACAGAGGTGATTAGGGTGAAAGTGTTCTAAAATCTTTGTATTGTTCAGGAGGAAGATGCAGATATTGATTAATTGCAGACTTTGTTAAGGTAAGAATGAATATAAAAATAGCTATCAAAAATAAATATAGAGTGTATAATTTCAAACCAAGTAAATGGGAATAAAAGAAGTCAATAAAAGTATATTTTAAGAAACAGATATAAAAATCAAGTCAAAGCACTTAATACAGTTGTAGCAATAAATCAAAATATGTCATCAATCACAATGAGTTATAATTAAATAAATGTTCTAGTAAAGGATAAAGATCATCAGATTGGATTTTTAAAATTCAAGATATATGCTATTAAGAGTCAAGAACCAGGAAGCTAAAATAATTCTAAACTTGTATGCATTTAATAACATAACCTCAAAAATATGGAGCAAAATGACAGGGTAATAAGATGATAAATTCACTATCACAGTGAGAAATTTTAACACACAACTCTAGGGAAGTGATAGATTTAGTGAACAAAAAACTAGTGAGGTTAGAGAAGACAATTAATGAGCTTGATTTAATATTCATGTAAGGAACATTACTTACAACAATTAGAGAATAAATACTCTTTGCAAGCACTACCTGGAATGTTTATGAAAATTGGCCAGATGTTAGGCCATGAAGCTGGTCTTAACAAATTTAAAATATGGCTTTTATACTGATTGTATTCTTTGACCACAATTCAAAATAACGTCAAACAGGATAGTCTAGGTGATGCTGTGGTTACAACATCAAAACTCGAGTAGCTTGACACAACAAAAGTTTATTTTGGTTCAACTTTCAGACAAGCCCTCCAGGGCAGCTGCTCTCTCCATGTGGCTCTGTATTCTAGACTGGTCTGAACTGGTGGTGCCTGCATCTCAACATGTGTTTTCCCAATTCCTGTGGCAAAGGGAAAGAACGTGGAGGTTGCATGCTGCTTTTTAAAATGCTTCCACTGTATTTCATTGACCAAAATAAGCCACTTGGCCATGGCCAACTTCAAGGGTCGGTGAAGAGTATTCCTTCCATTGGTCCAGGAAGGGAGAACTGGCACTAGTGATGAACACCAAAATAGCCAATGACAAAGAGTCCAGGAAAAACCTTTTACAACTGGAAATTTTAAAATATGCTTCTGAAGAATAAACCATAAAGTAAAAAAGAAAATACTTAGAATTTAATAATAACAATACTATATATTGAAACTTACGGATATAGCTAAAATAGTACTTAGATGGAAATGCGTAATACTAACACTTGCTTAGCATTTACTATGTGGCAGACATTGTTTTATGCACTCTACATACTTTACTCATTTAATTTTCATAACAACCCTTAAGGCAGGTATGAATGAGGAAACTGAAGCACAAAGAGGCTAACTGAAGTCACACAGCTAGTAAGTAGCAGAGCCAGGAATTGGACTCGGGCAATTTGGCTGTAGAGTCCATGTGTTATAGTTGCAGATGCTTACACTGACTTTTTTTTAAAGTTCAAAATTAATGTGTTAAGCTCCCTATTTAGGAAGTTTAAAGCTGGGCGCGGTGGCTCATGCCTGTAATCCTAGCACTTTGGGAGGCCGAGGTGGGAGGATCGCTTGAGGTCAGGAGTTCGAGACCAGTCTGAGCAAGAGCAAGACCCCGTCTCTACAAAAAAAAAAAAAAAAAAGAAAAGAAATATTAGCGGGCCGTGGTGGTGTGTGCCTGTAGTCCCAGCTACTCAGGAGGCTGAGGCAGGAGGATCGCTTGAGCCCAGGAGTTTGAGGTTGCAGTGAGCTCAACTGCATGATGATGCCACTGTACTCTAGCCAGGGTGACAGAGCAAGACCCTGTCTCAAAAAAAAAAAAGAAAGAAGTTTAATAAAAGCAAAACGAGCCCAAAAAAGTATAAGAAAAAAAATAGAATAGAAATTAAATTCAAAAAGATAGAAAAATAAAATCAAAAGCTGGTTCTTCAAAACAACTAATAATACAAATAAACCTATGGCAACATTAATCAAGACAAAAAGAAAGAAGGAAATAAATGATGTTAGGGATTAAAGGAGAGTCTAAAGATGCTGTGAAAATTAAATATTTGAGAAAATAGTAATAATTGTTACTATTAAACAGCTTTATGCCAATAAATTTGAAGTTTTAGAAGTGGACAAATTCCGAGAAAAATACCATTTGCTAAAACTGACTAAAGAAGAAATAGAAACCTGAATAGTTGTATAAGCATTAGAGAAAAAGAATTAAATTGGCAGTTAAATTCTCCCACAAAGAAAACGCCAGACCAAATAGCTTAATAATAGGTAAGTATCATAGCCTGGGTTCCCGCAGGAAGTAGAGCCTAAGTCAAGGGCTTGGGGATAGGTGGCTTATTTTGGGATGTTTTATTTTGGGAGTGGGGGACCAGGAAAAAATGAAGCAGGGAAAGAGGATCAGTCAACACAGCTAGGGCTCAATCCTGCTGGGTAGAACGTTCCTCAGAATGGTACACCTGAGGGATGGGAGAGGAAAGCATTTAGTCACCAGCTTCCATTCCCTACTGGTCAAGAGTTGCCCTATGGGGTGTTAACTTTCTTGAACTTTGAGATTTGCAAATCCTCAAGTGCTAGGGGCCTTTCCAGGCCCCAGTAAAAGCCTAATAGAGAAGCCCTACAACAGAAAGTGAGAGATAGTGGGACAACTGAGGCAAGATGCCTCAAGTTATACCTGTGCAAAGCTGGCTGTTGATGCAATAGCTGGAGTGAAAGGGCTGCCTGAAGTGTGGGGGGTGGGGCACAAGAAGTGATGCATGTATTAAATAGTCAGTTCTAGCAAACATTTAAGGATCCCATCATTTCAATCTTATACAAATGCTTGCAGACTATAGATAAAGAAAGGACACTCCTCAACTCATTTTATAAGACTAGTGTAACCTTGATACTACAACCATACAAGAAGAGTACAAGAAAAGAAAACAATGAGCTAATCTCACCCATTAGCATAGAAAGAAAAATCTTAGAGGAAATATTACCAAACCAAATCCAGCAATGTATAAAACATTAACAGATTAAAGAGGGGGTAGAACCACATGCTTACCTAAATAGACGCAAAAAAAAAAAAAAAGGTGTTCAATAAAGTACAACGTTCATTCTTGACTTTTAAAAAAAATTTGCAAAATTGGTATAGATGGGAACTTCCTTAACTGGATTGAAATAGAGAAAACAGCATACACATCATTAACAATGATGCTTTGAAATATTTAATATCTCTATTAAGATCTAGACCGAGTTAAGAATACCCATTATTACTGGTTCTATTCAATATTATACTGAAAGTACCAGCCAGTTGATGTAAGTCAAGAAATAGAAATGAAAGGATTTCATCTGATTATGAGGATTAGAAAGAAAGAAACTAAACTGTCATTATTTATAGGTAATGTGATCATCTATGTAGAAAACCCAAAATCATTTACAAATAAATTATTAGAATTAATAAGAGTTTTGCAAGATTGCTAGATACAAATTAATATGTAAAATCAATGGCATTTCTATGTACCATCAACCATCTGATGGAAAAATTAAAAGATTAAAAAGAAGCAATGTGCAATAATAGCAAAAATATAAAATTCCTGGAAATAAAATCTAACAAAAGGTGTTCATGTTATTCATGGAGAAAATTATAAAACTCTGGAGAAACGTATTAGAGAAGATCAAATAAATAGAGATATATCATGTTCTTGTCTAAGGAGACTCAATATAATAAAGATGCAGTTATTTACAAATTGAATTAAGAATTCAATGCAAATCTAATAAAAATCCCAACAGGGTTTTTCTTGGAACTGGGTAAGATAGTTCTAAAATTTATTTGAAAAATCAAATGCCAAATACAGACAAAATACTCCTGATTTGAGGGGGGAAAAAAGGTGAGTTACTAGCTCTATCTGATATCAAGTTATAGTATAAAATTATAATTAATATCATGGGATATCAGGGCAGAGAAAGACAACTAGACCAATAAATCAGAATTGAGATACAGATCCATAAATGTCTGGACACATTTGTAACAGAGTTAATGTTGCATATTAGTGGGGAAAGGATGGACGATCTAGTACATGAGGCTGGAACAACCAATCATCAATATGGAAGAAGATTAAATTGGATCTTTACTTCAAACAGTATACATAAGCCAATTACAGGTTGATTAAAAGCTTAAAAATGGGGAAATGCAAAACTAGAAAATTAGAAGATAATGTAGAAGAATATTGATAGGACTTTGACATTAAAGAAGGATTTTTTTTTGCATTTTGGACTTATAATCCAATCATTCATTTTGTCACTGAAATTGTTTCAACTTTGGCCATAGGGAGCTCTTTAAGGTGGCTTCTGTGTCCCTTTGACACATCCCCATAATTTTGTGTTTTTTTGAGCACCTCCTTACTTTCTGACACTATAAGATGCTCCAGGCACGTCTTGTATATTTCCTGCCCCAGCCCTAGAATCAGCATTTCTCCAAGGATCCCTTGTTCCTTTTATTGGAGAATGGTATTCAGAATCAAAATCTGGGCATTGGCTGTGCTTGTTGCTATTTGCCTATTCTTGCTTCTGGACCCTTTCGGCAGACAAAGCTAAGAAATATATATGTATATACTATATATGCATTTACACACACATCTATGATTATTTCTATATCTATCCATCAGCATCTATATTAAGCTAACCATGAGTTATATTAATGTCTCCAACTCGCATCCAGAACCATGGTTCATTCCAGCCTTGGTCCTTGCTTATCTGTAAGCTCCCTCTGCAACAGTGAGAAACTTGGCTTCTACCATCCACCTTTCAAATGTCCAGGATAAGCAAATAAATATTAGTAGTGATTGAATAGGTAAATAAGTAAGGAAGAGTAGATAATCTCCTATACAGAAGAATTCCAAATAATTTATGTAGATACTATCCATTCAAGGAGGTGGAGTATAACTCCCTGCTCATTAGGTGTGAAATACACATTATGACTTCCTTCTAACAAGTATAGTATGGAAAGGGGTAGGAGATGAAACTTTACAGGGGAGATAACTGACAAACATTACCTCAGCCAGGTGATCAAGGTCAACATTATCAGTGATAAGTAATATTAGTAGCATATACCCTTGAGATGATATGATGAAAATGACACTTTCCTCTGTAGTCTTCTTCCCTAAAACTCATAATTTCTGTCTAGTTATAAAAAAAGATCAAACCCAAGTTGAAGGAATTCTACAAAAATACCACATCAAAAATGTGGAAAGTTTGAGAAACTGTCATAGTTGAAAGGAGCCTTAGGAGACATGATGACTATATGTACTGTGGGATCCTGGATAGGATCTAGGAACAGAAAAACTAGGGAAATTTGGATGAAGTATGAGCTTTAGATAGTAATGATAATGTACTAATATTTGTTTATTAGTTGTCAAAAATGCACTATAGTAATGTGAGATGTTAACAATAGGGGACACTGGGTGCAGCGTATATGAGAACTCTCTGTAATACTCTTGCAATTTTTCTATAAATCTAAAACTATTCTAAAATAAAAAGTTTATTAAATGTTTTAAAAGAGGGATTTCTTAAACAAGAAAGGAAAGGGGTAAATTAAAAGGAAAAGACTAACACATTTGACTGTATTACAATGGAGAATTTCTGTTATAAAAAGACACCAACAAAATAGTGAAAAGACAAGCCAAAGAGCGGAACAAGATACTTGACACATGGTTAACCAAAGAACAACCGTGAGTCAATAAGAAAAATATAAACTATCAAATAAAAACATGAGCAGAAGATTTGAATCGACATTTCACAGTAGAGGAAACACAAATAGTCAATAAACATATAAGAGAGAAAGTCCAACCTTATCAGTAATCAGGGGTATGCAAATTGTAACCACAATAAGGTACCACTTCATACCTCCCAGATTAAAAAGTCAGTCAACTAAAGTTTTAGCAAAGATGTAAAGCAATCGGAACTCTTGTCCACTGCTGGAGGTAGGGTAAATTGTACCCACCATAGAGAACAGCTTATCACTACCTAATGAAGTTTAACATGTTCAAACCTTATAACCCAGCAATTCCACTCATAGATATGTACCCCAGAGAAACTCCTGTTCATGTGCACCAGGAGACAGGTTCAAAACACTCACTTAAAAAATTATAATAGCCAAGAAGTACCCCTGGAAAACAACAGATAGCCATCAATGGAATAATGAATAGATAAATTGTGGCATATTCAAAAAATGGAATACCATATGGCAGTGAAGAATGAAGGAACTTCAACAATGTACATCCACATAGGTGAATACCAAAAACATGAAATGGATGAAAAGACAAGTGACAGAATGTATACAGAATGGTTTCATTTATTTAATGTTCAAAACATGCAAAATTAGATACTCAAACATTTAGGGATACATACACAGGTGACAAAAGTATAAAGGGAAAGATTAACACAAAGTTTAGGATCATGGTGAACTGTGGGAGGAGAGGCATACAGGGGGCTTTTGATGTACTGACAATATTTCGTTTCTTAATATTGTAATATTGGTATTAGTATTTATCTGTGTGCGCAATCATAATACACCGTTTTGTGTATCATGTATGCCTCAATAGTCAATAATAACAAACTTGCTAAACAAAAGATATACTGATGAGCAAGCCATGTAGACAGATAGCTGATGGTAGGTGTGAGCTGGGAACATTTGATAGGTAAACTCCCTTCCCGTTGTCCTCACTAAGGTTGACTCAACTATCCAGTCCACCCAAGTTCTCATTTTAAATTTGTATTTAAAGGTCTTTTCATATTTCCTCTGGTCATTCCAGGTAATTGTCAGCGTGGTCCTTTTTGTGATCATCCTCTGGCCTTCCCTGCCATTCCCAGACACATGCTGCCTCCAGAGACTGCACTATCTGGTCTGCTTTTACCAGTCCCACTGGGGCTAGATTTGTAAATACCTGGACCTCTCTCTAAGTTCCCTGGCCTCGGGCACTGCTTTTCAGATTTGTCCTATTACCCAAGGCTGAAGATCTCCATGTTTCGTGTGAACTTCTGGTCGCCTTCTTTTGTGGGACTCTTGCCCACTCACAAGCATCCTGGTCTTATTGTTCTGCTGTTTGTATTCTTTTCATCTCTGGGCAAGAAAAAATTTCACTTTAGAAGTCTATATCCAGACCTAGGATAAAAAGATTAGTTTTCCCTATATTACCTTCAAATTCAACAAGTTAATGACCAATGTTTTGCCTCCACATTTTGGCAGTATAGGATAGTGATTAAGTGCTATAGTTCTGGACTCACATTGACCAAAGTTTCAATCTCAGGCCTGCTATTTAATAACTGAACGAGTTTGAGCTAATTATTTAACGACTTGAATCCCCAGTTTCTACATCTGTATAATGATCTGAGACCATTTTATTCTACCTCACAGAGGTATCTTGAAGATTAAATAATGCACATAAAGCACTTAGCAGGTTGTCTGAAATGCAGGAAGCACTCAATAAATGTCAGTTATTATTACTTTGTTTTTTATTACTGATTGGCTTTGGAAGCTAATTTCTCCCTCTTGGTGAAACTATTTCTTGTTCACTTTCCTAGACTCTGAAATGGTCCTTTCCCCAAATTCCTTACTCTCCTATTGTCGCTTCCACTGCCTTGAATAAAAATGAGATTTCAGGAAGTTAACCTAAAATCTGCCCAGGCAGATGAGGAGCCTGTCCATGTCCTAAAAGGCTGCTGAGTGGTCAGAACATTCTATACCATTTCTCAGTGATTCCTTGGAAGTCTCACATTCTTCTGCTAGTCTTGAGGTTCTTCCTGATTTCTGATTTCAGTTCCTTTTGCCACGCTCATGCCTATTCACTTACATACATGCCTCAGTGAGGGTAAGGAATACCGGGCCTTTGCCTTTAACCCTATGCACTCTTCTCTTCTCCACGCAGAAGAATCTTAATTTGTTTGTCCCTCCCTCCTCTCTTTGTGTCATTCAGTCATACTGATTTCAAAACTGTTTAGGATGTAATTTTTTTTTAAAAAGCTAACAGTCAAGAAGCAGATTGGCATTCAAATATTTAAAACTTACAAAAACAATAATCTACATAAATAACATTTTACAAACTCTTAAAATAAACTTTGACCACCAGGGCATGTTTTATGATTCAAAATAAAAATCAAAAGAGGAAAGAAAAGGTAATATTTTCCCATCTCCTGGCTGAAGTCTGCATTCTACTTTAGTCTATTCTGTTAGACTAAATCCCCGTTAGAATGCAAATTCCTCCAACAGGATGCAAACATTCTGAGAGGGATAACACTTCTGACCTGGGCTTTGCAAACTGTGTTTCACAGTGTACTAGTTCTATGGGATGTTAATAGATATTTTTATACCAGAAAAAAAGCCTTATGATCAAATAAGGTTGGTAAATGCTGGATAAAATAAATACTTTGCTGCAGTTGACAAGATCCTGGATGATTGGGCCCCTTCCTACCTCTCAGATCTCACCAAGAGCTCCCTCCAGCCTCAGCACCTTTGCACTGGCTAGGCCCTCTGCCTCGGATGCTCTTCCCCAGATCTTCACGTAGCTCACTGCTTCTTGTCATCCAGGTCTCAGCTCACATGTCACATCCTGGAGAGGGTCTTGCCCATCCACCCCGTCTAAAGTAGATACCCCCATCACATCACTCTTTATGACAGTCTTTAACACTGTCTAAATTGTAAGTTTTACTTGTGATCCTCCAATTAAAATTAAAAACCATATCTATCCTATTTATTGCCATAGCTCTGGTGCCTAGAATAACACCTGGAACACTGTAAAGAGCTCAATAAATATTTGAATGAATGAATGAACTCACATTACATAGATTTCTTTAACACAAGACTTCTCAGGGGTTTTCGTGTGTGAATCTGTGTTAGAACTCTTCAAGCAAGAGATATAGTATGCAGAGTTTTCCAAACCTATTGGAAGTATTCCTTGAAGCACCTAGTGGAAAATATTTTCATTGGTCATACTTTTGGAGTATGGTTTAGGTTTCATAAGTGACTTTATACCTAAATGAATTTTAGATTCTGTCTGAAATCTAGTTTAGCAAATTGGACAGTCGAGAGTCAAGAGGATCTATGAGGCTATAAATGGAGTGAAGATGTATGGATAATGGGCGTGGGGGTGGAAAAGTCCCAAGTGTTAAGTAGTAATAAGTAGAGGGAGACTTTTGCCCAAGGTTGCCCTGAAATCTAGATGATTAGATCTCTCTTAGGATATGACTTTGAATTAAGGTCTTACTCAGTTCAGTTGTACCTACCATTGGACTTGCCTCTGCTGAAGGTTTATTTATAAAAGAAAAGACAGAAAAGTTCCTACCCTCCATAAGAGCAGATACACACACATACACACATACACTTAACATAAATAAATGTTAACAACTTCAATAAATGCTCCATATTATATCCTAACAGGTAAATTAGAATGTAACTAGCAAAAATGTTATTTTATAATAGGCAAGATTTCTGTGCCTGCAACACTATGGTGTTCTTCACTTGAATGTTTCAGTAATTGCCTTCTTGCTGCAGCCATTGAGGGCCAAAGTCAGGTCAGACTGGGAAAGGGCTAAGGAGGTTGTTGTGTCCACTCTGTCTCTTCTGTGGGGAAAATATGGATATGGATTTGTAAGTATCTTTCTAAACTTCTTGACTGCTTTCATCTGGGCAGGAGAAAGATGAACTATGAAATGAGAATGGCATGGTGGTGAGGAGGAAGAGAAGAAGCTGCCATCTGGGGGAGTTAAAATAACATTTCATCTTCATCTTGGATGAACTGTAAACAGGTTCAATACTTTAATTTGCTTGAAAAATAGTTTTTCTAAATGCTTCTAAATTGACTTAATAGTTCAGAGGAGAGAACATGATCTTTGAGGAAATAAGTCCCCCAATTAAACTGTGTACTAGCTACAGAAGTATTATGATTGAGCTTAAAATGCAGGCATCATAAAATTTTTTTTTGGAAAAAGATACAAGAAACTGTCAACAGCGACAGCCTTTGGAGACAGAAACTTGGGCTGGGTGAGGGGTATGTGGAGGGAGATTTTTACTTTTCATCTTTCTATTTAGTTTAACTTTTTACCATATACACATATTACTTTTTTTTAAAAAAAGTTCATGCATCAAAAGAATGCACTTCCTTAATTGGGTTACCTGTCTCCATTTTGGTACCAGGGTCTGGGGTAGGAAGAAGCAGAAACTGGAATCATGGGAGAAGAACCAGAGAGAGCCAACTCAGAACTTGCAAGAAGGGTTTCAGATGGGCCTTGGCTAAACTGCTGGGCTTGGTGCTACTTGCCTCATCAGAGTGGCTAGCCATTCCTCATTACTGAAGACAGAAGACTGCATCAATAGGATCATTGCCCCCATGCCTCAGCTGGTAAAATAAAGGCAAGAAATCTAATAACCTATTATTCAAATGTATGATTTTCCAAATATTAATAGAAAAGGCTTTGATTTTTCTCATCCCCTTCAAAACATTTGTGCTAAACTCAAAGACCTCACCTGGTTCATAGCCGTCTAAAACTGGAAATATTCCCATACTTTTCAGAATATGTCCTTTGTTTGGCTCTTCTCTGACCTTAGTTATTTCTTTTCTTCTGCTGGGTTTGGGATTGGTTTGCTCTTCCTTTTCCAATTCCTTGAGACAATTCATTAGATTGTTGATTTGTGATCTTTCTGTCTTTTGGACATAGGCACTTAAGGCTATGAATTTTCCTCTTATGAATGCTTTTGCATAATCTCACAGATTTTGGTAACTTGTGTCCCCTTTGTCATTTAGTTCAAAGAATCTTTTGATTTCCATCTCAATTTCTTCCTTGACCCAACAATCATTCAGCAGTAGGTTGTTTAATTTCCATGACTTTGTGTAGAGTTGAGTGTTTCTGTTAGAATTGATTTCTAATTTTATTCCACTGTGGTCTGAGAAGATACATCATATAATTTCTATTTTTTTAAAATTTGTTGAGACATGTTTTGTGGCCACAGATGTGATCAATCTTAGAGAATGTTCCATAAACTGATGAGAAGAACATATATTCAGTAGTTTTGGGGTAGAATGTTCTGTAAATGTCTGTTAGGCCCATTTGTTCTAGAGTCCTGTTTAAGTCCATTGTTTCTTTGTTTATTTTCTGCTTGGAGGATCTGTTCAGTTCTGTCAGTGGAGTCTTGAAGTCCCCAGCTATTGCAATGCTGTTGTTTATCATTTTGCTTAGATCAAGTAGGATTTGCTTTATTAATCTGGGCACACCTGTGTTAGGTGCATAGATATTTAGAATTGTAATGTCTTCTTGTTGAATTGCTCCCTTCACCATTATATAATGACCATCTTTGTCTGTCTTTACTTTTGCTGATTTGAAGTCTACGTTATCTGATATCCTATTGGCACCTGCCCTGTGAGAGAGGAAATGACTACTGGGCTTACACTATTAAGGTCAGACCTCTTGAATTGGTTATTTTGGTGAATAGATCATGCACATTGCTAGAAAACAAAAGTATAATTAGCTCTTGCCCTCTGGGAGTAGTAAACAAGTGCCGAGTCTGAAACTTTTCCAAATCAGGTTTGAAGAAGAAGGGGGAGAGGCAAAAGAAACTTTAAAAAAAAATGGAGTGATCCTAGTACCCTCAATATCTTTATAGAAATGTGATCTTTCAAACCAGATGACCTTTCAGGTGCTTGCCATTACGTCCTTATAGCCTCTTCTTATTCCTTTCTTCTTTCCTTCCTTCTTTCCTTTCTTCCTTCCTTCCTACTTCCCTTCCTCCCTCTCTCCCCCCTTCCTTTTTTGGTTCCTTCCTGTCTTTCAATAAATTTTTATTGAGTACCTACTAAGTGATAGGCATTGGCACAATAGAAAATACAAAGATGAATAAGACACAGTTCCCTACTCAAAGAGCTCATTCATACAACATCATAAGAGGTCTATCCAAGTGTCAGTGAAGTGCTAGGAGGGCTGTTAATTCCGAGTGGAGAGACCAAGAAGTCTTTACAGGGTTGTTAACATTTGAACTAAGGAGAGAAGGTGTGGTAAACAGGATTGCAAGATGTCCCCATGCCCTTCACCCATGGTCTTACTCTCATGATTATATGGCAAAAGGGAGATAATCCAGCTGGGTCTAATCTAATCACATGAGCCCTATAAAAGCAGGGAATTTTATTTGGCTGGTGACAGAAGAATAAGTCAGGGAGATTTGAAGCATGAAAGGGCTTGATATACCATTGCTGACTTGAAAATGGAGGGGTCACCTGAGAAGGAATACAGGTGGCTTTAAGGACCTGAGAGAGACCCAGCTAATGGCCAGCCAAAAAACAGGGACCTCAGCCCTGCAGCCACAGGAACTGAATTCTGCCTACAATCTGAATGAGTTTGGAAGTAGACCCCTCCCCAGAGCCTCCAGATAAGAGCCCACCTGACTGACACATTGACTTTGGCCTTGTGAGACCCTAAACAGAGAACCCAGAAAAGCCCACCTGGACTTCTGGCTTACAGAACAGTGGGATAAAAAATGGGTGTTGTTTTGTGACATTATGTGTGTGGTACTCATTACAGAGCAATAGAGCACTAATACAGTAGGGTTTTCTATTCAGAGGGAGAAGCGTGAGCATGACAACACAGAGTACTCAGAGACTTTGAGAGAGAGCAAGGAACTCGATAACCTCGGCTGCATCAGTGGGAAGAGAGTGGCATGGAAAGTCTGCAAAGTTGAGTTTGAACCAGACTGGGAAAGTCATTAATTTTCATGCACGTCAAGGAGTTTGGGCTTTGTTCTGGAGCACCATGTTCTACCTCCCCTTTCCCCCTAGAAGGTACATCATCTCCACCTAGCATGGAAATATTTCTCTTATTTGACTAATGTCTGGGATATTAGGGGTTTTTTATGCACCTGTCTTTCTTTTCTGTTTAATATCCACCTGCATCATTCCTGCTCTTCACTCTTAGCATGTTCCCCTTCAGGTAGGAGGAAGCCCAGGAGTCCTGCCTGATAATGTGGTAAGGTGTAGTGGTGGTGGGAAGACAGAGCTGTGTGGCCATGGCCTTGACGATGTTCTCCTGCCCAAGACCACCAATATTCACCATCAGGTCTTTCAAAAGGGACTGGATGATGGTGAGAGAGAGTGAAATCATCTTCTCCAAATGGAAGGAACAGAGTGGACCAAAGCCTGGGTGTCTCATTTAGGCAGTAGCAGTAGTGAAGCTCTGAACACCAATACAGGATCCTATTGGTCATAAAAGTGCTATCTTTTTGGGAAAATGAAGGCAGTGAGATGTATCAGTCAGAGCCCTAGAAGAAAATATAATTCGCCCCAGAGGGTTCAAATGAAGAGACTTTGAAGAAAGGTCAATTGAAGGAGGTGTGGGCACAGTTAAGGGAATGAAATGGACTATGGGAATAAACAGAAATCATTACCACAGCCCAGTGAGAGCTGGAACTATGGTGAATGGGGTACCTGGCAGGAACTGTAGTCATAGGGGTGGAGAATCGGCCCTGAAGCAAGGAGGAGCAGGGAGAAATACCTGACCTCTCTCTCCCCTGGCCCTTGGATCCCCCAAAGGGGCCTTCCCTGCTGGACCCAGTCAGAAGCCATTCACAAGGGAGGCCAGGGAGATATAGTTCAGAGGACCAGCCTCCTGGGACATAGAGGAGGGCAGAGAAAGGTGGAGAATGGATCTAGGGATGAGGTAGGAGGGAAGAACAGAAAAGAACCAGCATACAAGGTAATGAAGAGGTTCATTGGCCTTGCCATGATATTGACTTTGCCATGACCTGGGCTATGCATGGACTCAGCCAGGATCACCTTTAACCCTGAGACCCTCCTATGGCTATACTTTGCTGGTGGGACCAAAAAGGGACCATCTGAAAGGGAAAAGGCTCCCATGACAGAAAAGCTCACATCTTGGTCCTCCAGTTCAGAGACCCTCTATGAATACAATCACCTCCCATGACAGGAGAAGGTTTAGGGGAATAAACGGGAGTATCAGATGTCATCGTGGGAGCTTCTACCCAGGAACATTAGGGGCTTCCCAGAGATCGGAGCCTGAACTATTTAGGGTCCACATACTCAGAGTGGTGGGAAACCATGCTTGGAATTGTGGGCTGGACTGACAATTTCTGCCAGGGTTATAAGGCTGTTTTGGAGGGAGAAGGGCAGCAAAGAGATCGCACAGGGGAAGGATGTGGTTGAGCCCTTCTTTAAGAGCAGAGCTTTTTTATCTTTTGGGTCAAGAAAATTATAGAGGATTGGTAAATTTACTAGAACAGCAAGAATCACACTGGGTTTTTCAGCTTTAAATAAGGACATTCTTTTCCCAAAATATCCTCCTTAGGCTTAGAAAGATCCTAGGAAAGTTTCTGACCAACTCAGACACTTAGAAATTAATTCTGGTAAAGAGCTACAGTCAGTGATATAGGGACAAATGGAGCCCCTGAGTGACCCAAATTCTGCTACATGCACCATGAGGCTTCCTTGTCCAGTTTGGACAATCCCCTGCCACCTCTCAACCTTTTTGCTCAAAAGGTTACATATTATCTTATCTCTCACCTCTGGCTCAATCCCGGAGCTGGCCCCAGCCCCTGGGCTCACTGAGGTGCTTCTTCAGCCCTGTGGAACTTCAGGACCAGATCAGTGACAGAGGGCAAAGATAAGGCAGGCTGAGACCCCAGATGAAGAGCCAGGGTATACGTTACCCACTAGAAGAGGACACGCCCTTTGGCTGGAGTGCAGTCTCCACTGCCTCCAGATGATTTTGTGTGGCCTGGCCCAGGACAGTGGGCCCTCTCCTTCAACCTCAAGCAGCTGGTCAGGGCAGTTCTTCTCAGGAACTTAGCTTGTTTACTCTACCCTGTGGCCCCAGTTCCCTCTTGAGCCCAGAGAAAGCCCCCACAGCAGAGGTCTGGCCCCAAACTTGCACAATCAGGCCCTCTTCCCTGGGTCCCCAGACACAGGGAGACTAGGCCAAAATGGGAGTGGGAAGCCCAGGTCAGTGTGGTCAGTGGGGAGAGTGGGAGCTGAGCCCAAGACCATGCTGCCTGGTGGCCTCTGCAGCCTGCCTGAGACCATAGGCAAGACGCACACAGAGGCATCATTGCCCAGGCCAACCAGTTCCTCCAAGGCTCCCCAGGGACTCCCAGACCCCTGAGCTTGGCATGAAGACTTCAGTGAGAACTTTGAACCCATTAGTGCAGACAAGGGGGTGGCATTTAGGGCCTGAATGGGGATAGGCAGCCATCATTAGACCCTCCCTGGTTTGATGTCCAAAGACAAACTAAGAGCCAGACATGACTTAGAGTTTATTAGTGTCACTGTCAGCAAGAGAAACTCACTGTAAGCAAGTGACCCAAAGTTTAGGATCTCTGCCCACCATTAGTACAACCATCCTTGCCATAACCCCCAACTCCAGGCCCCAAGAGCAGATTCTTATGCCTAGAGGTGCCAGGTGCAGTAGCTCTCCCTATCAACAAGCCAGGTTTCAGTTTCCTAAACTCACTTGCTTAGGTTCAGGTCTGCCTGCCCACCCCCACCCCAAGCACAATCACACACCTCACCTGCCATGGCGGTAATCAGCAATCGTGCCAATTACTCTAACTGCCAGGTGCTGCAGAGGCAGGGACCCACCCACACACTGCTGCTGAGGAACTTTCTTCCAGAGCTCTGTTTGCCTACTCTGAATGGCACTGATATCTGGGTGCCCTCCAGGAACTTGGTGTACCGACTGCTCCCCTTTCCACCCCTACCAGAGGAGTTAGGGCCGGAGGTAAGTCAAGGCGGGCAGAGAGCACCTCTGTGTCTCTTAAGATGCTCCAGACGAAACCCAAGTCTGTTCCCAGCCAAGCAAGTGGGTGACACGGTGGTGATGTCTGCACAGAGTCCCTCGAGAGGTCTGGGTTTGCATGCTGAGGTGTGTGGAGAAAACCTGAGATCCCCTGATCCTGGAATTAAGAAAATGCCACCCTGTGCTGTGGGCCACTGCCCCCAGCCTGGTGTTCTTGCTGCCCTGCTCCCAGGGATGGGAGTGCTAGCCTTGTCTGGCTCTGTCCACCAGTCTTAACTAGCTAATGCTGGGTGGCCTGGGTATATCTGGGCATGCTTGCAGATGAACTGAAGGAGAAAGTTACCACGTGAGAAGATGCCCCGGCGCCTGTTTTAGATTTGAGGGTATCAACACATGTAGAAGCTTTTCTCTCTTTGCTTAAGCAGGGGAAAGTGTTGCACCGATGTGTCCACCCACACGCTTACTGCCTTTTATCCTGGAGTATGAAAAACCAAGATGATTGGCCACAGGGCATTGTTTAGAAATTGTTTTAATGTATCATTTTTGGTCAATGATTGGTGTAAACACATATTTTTAATGGGGTAGTCTATTTCCTAAGCATAGGTTATAGTTTCTGAGAACCCTCTTGTTGCCAAGAAAACGTGGCCCAGTCTATCATTTTGCACCAGCAGGAAGGCTTTCGAGCAGCAGAAGCCATCCCCTGCCCTGGAGGAGGGTCTCTGATGAGCTGGTTCAGACTCTGCCCCTTCAGTGCAGGCTGAGATGGTGGCAACGGCCCTAGTGATACTAAAAAGCCCCCTTCATCATGCCCCTCACATTATTCCTACCCCCAGGTGCTGTCACCCCTGTTTCCCTGGGCCCCTGCACTTCACCTGGCAGGCTGAATCAGGACTTAAGTCTGATCAGGCCTTAAGAGAGCCTCCTTTTGCTGTGCCCAGGTAGCGCAGCATTGGGACAAGTATGTGGTCTTTTGCTTACAAGGTCTCTTAGAGCCTCCCCTGATGTACCTGTATTATATTCCCTGCAGACTCCTGATGTGCTGCGTGCACATCAGGGCCCCTGACTACTGCCTTTCAGCCTCCGCTTTCCCCAGGCCACAGACACTTACATAGCTGCCACACTTGCCAACTCCTAAGCCACCAAGGTGTGAATCAGAAATGCTAACCTCAGGTTGGATTGGGACAGAGCCTGGATACACCAAGCCCAACCCTGTCATGGGCAGGAAATATAGGACTCACAACTGAGTAACTATGGGTGCTTCTTAACTCTCCCCCACTAACACCATTTGGTCACCTGATCACTGTATCTACCTACACCTCACCTCTCCTACTCTGACCCCCAAACAAATATATCTGCTTTGCTGACTTCAAAGAAAGGCAGAGCCATTCCCGCCAATGGGACTCTTCAGAGCAAATTCCTCCCTAGCCATTTATACTGGAGCCAGCAAAGGAATCAGTGTGTGCGTGTGTGTGCGTGCCTGTGCATGCAAGGAGGGAGGGTCGTGGGGGAAACTATGAGATAGGAGAAACTACAGCCACACAGGGAGGAGGGGACAGAGGAAGAGCCAGGTGGACAGAGCTTGGGAGAGCAAAGGGTTGGTTCAGGCTTGTAGATGCCGGGGGCGGGGGGGGGTTGCTGTGTAGATTACTGAACTGAGTCAGTTCCTATGTACATCCCTCCCACATGTGGAAGGAAATGAACACCCCAAGTAAAATAGCCTCCTGTGGATTGTGTGAGCCTAGCAGTGGGGGACAGAGGTACACAGGACAGATCTAGGGCTGATAGATGCAGGTGGCAGAGGATGGCTGCATTTAAATGGAAGATAAAGGTAAAATAAGTGCAAGATGAAGTAAGTTCCAAGGCCAGGACTCAGGAGAATTGTGGGAGAGTAACTCATGTTCATTTCCCTAGGAAAGGCAACGACATCCTCAGTTCTTCTCTGGATAGCTCCTGCTTAAAACCCAGGGATATAAAAAAGTAAACGTGTATAATGCTAATGGATATAATGTATCTGCTAAAGCTGGGGTCCCCAACCCCTGGGCCTCGGACTGGTACAGGTCTGCGGCTTGTTAGGAACCCGGCGGCACAGCAGGAGGTGAGCGGAGGGAGCGAAGCTTCGTCTGTATTTACAGCCGCTCCCCACCGCTTGCATCCCTGGCGAGCTCCACCTCCTGCCAGATCAGCGGGGAGCGCAAACCCTGCTGTAAGCTGTGCATGCGAGGGATCTAGGTTGCGAGCAAGCTTCTTATGAGACTGTAACGCCTGATGATCTGAGGTGAGGCTGAGGCGGTGATGCTAGCGCTGGGGAGCAGCTGCAAATATAATAAATGTAATGCGCTTGAATCATCCCAAAACCAGCCCTGCCCCCACGCCAGTCTGTGGAAAAATTGTCTTCCGTGAAACCAGTCCCTGGTGCCAAAAAGGCTGGGGACTGCTGTGCTAAAGGACAGGCACTCTCAGATTGGTTTTTTTTTTTTCAGAGTCTCACTCTATCACCCTGGCTAGAGTGCGGTGGCATCATCCTAGCTCACTGCAACCTCCAACTCCTGGGCTCAAGGGATCCTCCTGTCTCAGCCTCCCGAATAGCTAGAACTACAGGCCTGCCACCACGCCTGGCTAATTTTCTCTATTTTTAGTAGAGACGGGGTCTGGCTCTTACTCAGGTTGGTCTCCAACTTCTGAGCTCAAGCGATCCTCCCGCCTCAGCCCCCAGAGTGCCAGGACTACAGGCGTGAGCCACTGCGCCTGGCCTCAGGTTGGATTTTTAAAGTCCATCTATATTTCATTCATAATACACAGAAACACAAAAATGTTGAAAGTGAAATGATATAAATAGATAGTTGGTGTAGCAATATTAGTATCAGACCAAATAGAGGTTAAAGCAAAGCAAAACAAAAAACCCCATAAGCATTAGAGGGATAAAGAGGATCGTTACTTAAAGATATTATATCAGGAAGATATGATAATACTAAATCTGTATGCATTTAGCCATATAGTCTTGAAACAGTTGAAGCAAAAATTGATACAATTATAAGGAGAAATTAACAAATACACAACTGGAGTAAGAGATTCTCTTCATCTGTTTTAGAAACACAAAGCTTAAGATGTCAAAAATTGAATAAGAATGCAAATTATTTTAATAAAATTTATAATTAAGTCTTGATCTGATGGACATATGTAAATCTTGTACCCCAAACTGGAGAATACACATTCTTTTCAAGAACACATGACAAAATATTTACAAAAGTAGATCATAAAGCAAGTCTCAAAAAAGACCAACAAAATTTTTATATGTTCTGTGACCATGATAAAGTAAAATAAAAATTTAATTTAAAGAAGATAAAATATTTGGGAAACTTCAATTACTCTCCTAAATAATTTATAGTTCAAAGAAACATAATTATGGTTATGAAATAGTTAAACCAATAATAATGAAAACAATACACATCAAAATTTGTGAATGCAGTGAAAACAGTTTTTATAGGAAAATGTATGGTTTTAAAATAATGATTAGAAAATAAGATTGTTGATGAACTATGTATTCAATTCACAAAAAACAAGAGGACACTCAAAGAAAGTATAGAAAGAAACAAAAAAAAAGCAAAAATTAATGAATCAGGAAACAAACAAGAATTGACAAACCCAAAAGCTGGTTTCTGAGAGGATTAATAAACCTGAAAAACTTAAAGGAAAAAAGAGCAAGATTCATGTAGGAAGAAAAAGGAAGGAAGAAAGACAGAAAGAGGCCTAAAGGCAACTAGAGGTGTTGTTAATAAGGCAGAACCCTAAGAGAATATGATGTCCTCAGGGGAGACAAATCTCCCTCCCCCATTCCAGCTGGTTATTCATCTTTGTATCCGCAGATGCTGCAGCCTGGTGCATTATAGATATTCAGTTGGTTTGCTGCATAAAGTAAAATCCACTTCTTGAGCTGGCGGCCTGTGGCCCCAATATTGAAGCAGAGAGTCTATGAACAGACATTCTCAACAGAGAATTAAATGTCACTGTTTGTTACTGATGTTAAGAAAAGGACTGAAGCTTAGGAACACTTAAAAAATAATAAGAACAAATAAAAGTTATCCTGATAATAATATTCTTCTCATTTACTTGAATGAGATTTGCTTGAATAAGAAAGAAAAGGATGGAATTTTATCTGTGGGGCGGGGGAGGGTGTTCATTGCCCAGGATGCAACTGCCCAGGCGACTGACAGTGTCCCACACTTGAGTGTCAACTGCCATGGTTGCTGTGGGCAGGAAGCAGGCTGAGACCCCCTGGTTGGTGATGGTACCCTGTGACCAAGCACCTTCATAGCCAAGAAAGCTGGACCTGCCAGATGTTCACATCTAGGCTTTCACAAACACACTCAAGCAGGTCAGCAGCAAGATTGGGAACACTGCAAGGTTTGAACACTTCCGGCTGAGAATGGAAAACGGCAAGGCAGACAGATCCAGGACACTGAAGTCTAGGAGTTCCAAAATGCCACCCTTTCTGGGCACGTAGGCCTGAATGATTCCCTTGTGGTTCTAACTCCCATCTTGACTTTGTCCCCTAAGGAGAGGTCACCCCTAAGCCTTATCAGTCATTGCTAACTCGGTGAGAACTGGTGTATCAGATGCTTTCCTGACATGAGGATTCAATGTGGGCGGGTTGGGTGGAGTGAGCTGAGGGCACGGGAGCAGGAGGGCACAAGGGCACTGGCTGCCTGAGGGGACAAACAGGGAGGGAAAACTGCCTAATGCAGAGTTTCACTGAGGGCCAGCCCCGAGCGTGCGGTCAGCTCTTTAAAGGGAGAGCCCACAAGCTGGGAGAGAGAGGAATGCATTCCCGATGCCCCAGCACAGATGGAAGCCATGTGGCCTCTCTGGGTCAGGGCCAGGAGTACAAGCAGACTAGCAATCAGAGGGTGGAGGGCCAGACATATAGCATCTGGCTCTGCAAACAACAGCTTCCAGGGAAACAGGTCACTCACGTGAGCGCACCATGCAACGGATGCAAGGATGTGACCTACTATCACTCCATCAGCCCTACCTGCTTTGTCAGCAGCACCTGCCTGGGAGTCTTTGAAGGCAGAGCCAGGCAACCCCAAAACAATACTAACAAACATTTGTAAGGCACTGTACAATGTAGAGAGGGCTTTCAAATGCGTTATCTCCTGTAGGCCTCACAACATCCTCTGGAAAATATGTATTCAAGACTGTTTTTATTTTGCAAAAGAGGAAACTGAGCCTCAGCAAAGATAAGATGAAATAAACAAACCTGGGACTTCTAACTCCAGACTCAGTAATGTTTTATGCCTTTGCTTTTCAAAGTGCGATCCACCGACCACCACCATCAGCCCACCCTGGGAGCTTGTCAGAAATAAGGAATCTCAAACCCAGACCTACCTAGTAAATCACAGTCTACATTTTAACAAGATCTTCCCAGCAATTATCATTTTACGGGCACATTAAAGCTTGAGAAGCACTATTTCCCCCATACCTGACCACTTCTCATAAGCCCTTGATGGTCTACCTGGGTTATACACTCTTATGGCATCTCAATATTTTAGAGCTGGAGGAACTTCTCAAAAGCTCTCGGGCCTACTCTATCAAGGGACAAATGATAACACTGACACATTTTCAAAGCAAGTCCCTCGCAGAACTGAGGTGAAACCAAAATCGCTTTTTTGATGCAAAAGGCTTCCATTATACTTGCTCTCTTCCTGTTTCTTTATGTTTTTATTTTCATTTTTTGTGCTTTTTATTTGGGATTCTGTTTTAAAATTAGGCTTTCTTTGCCGATTATGCTAATAGTAAACTTCATTGCATTTTCCTAAGCACATCTTAATAGAGAATGAAAACAAAAACAGAGGCAATAATGGCCTTTTCTAGCATGTCCTCATTCTTCAGTCTTATACCCAGGTTCAGTCACATGATACGTAGCTGCAGAAAACCAGCCTTGTATGAAAGATTAGTCCTGAATGATCTGGGATAATCATTGAGTTGGTTATAAATGTATATTAGATATAATATGTGGACAGATGTACCTACTACTAAGGTGTAGAGAGATATCTACTCATCTGTGAGGATGCAGGCCACCCTAACAGTACTCCTGCCCGTCACAAGTGCAGGGCTTTGCCACGTCTCTGGTTAATTTGCTAAGTATAGATGGCCAAACCATATTATGCAGGCCAGTGGTAGATTTTTGAACCTAAAGATTCTGGTTTGGCTGTCTTCATTTATAAAGTTAACCTGATACTTGCCAAATCACTGCTTCATTCATGCTGTATGAAGAAGAAAGAAATGCTCATGTGAGTGTGAACAATACATGTTTTAACACATGCACATGCATGTAACTTGTCTTTGTTGAGATGGGATAATATGGACTCAAACGTTCAACACACAAGTGGTGGGAAATTCAGGGTCCCTCCCACTATCTCTAGGGATGTTTGGGGAGGGAATGGGGTTGGGCTTATGCTTCCCCTAGTCGCTTCTGGTTCTAAGTTCCTGCTTCTGTGGAATTTTATCTCTTTCTTATGTCATGCCTCTTGTGAACATTTCCACTCCATGGACTCAAACATGTAATTCAGCCTGCATTCCTTAATTTCTCCAAAACATCCCTCACCAAGGTCAGTGAAAGTCTACTGCATGCAGACTACTATAGATTTGGAAGTAACTCAGGGGCAGTTCTGTGCTGCACAACAGAATAGATCATAATGTTGATTACTAGAATCTTTGTCCTTAAAAGTCTTTTAGTTATTCTCTCTCCCCATATACCCTCCATGGAGAATTGTCTTATCCTTGGGCTCAATCCTCCTACCATGCTGTGGCCCCTTCCTCATCCAATCTGCTTCTAAGCTAACCAGCCCTCACCCACAAATTCCTATGTTGGTCATCTCTTTGTCTCGGTCAGAACCATCCCATTCAACGACTGCCTTCCACAACCCAAATTGTCCCTCAGGATGTTTATTCAACAAAGTGCTTGAGGATGGATTTTCCCTGAAAGTAACAAAGGGCCCTTTCCCAATACATCAGCACCTTCTGTTACAGACCAGACAAACAGCACATCCATGTGCTGGTATGTGTTTGTGTGTGTTTGAATGTATGTGCAAGCATGGGTGAGAGCATATGTGTGTGCAAGTGTGGATGTGTCGTTGTATGTGTGCATGTACCTGGAGGGAGGAGCCCTAAGAATTAGACCAAATGTAATTAGGAAAAAGTATAGAGAGTATGTTTAGACTCATTCATTAGGTGTTGGAGCCACAGCTGGGAAATCTCACATGCCAGTCTCATGAGGGACCCAAGGAGAGATTTCCCAAACCCAAACTGCATCTGCTTGAAAATTAATTAGTTAAGTGGGAAATAACATAGAGACACAAAGGAAAATAAAGAGATAGAGCTATGGGAAACTGGAAAGACAGAAAAAGAATTAGTCGAACAGCAAGTTCCATGGTCATCTTGGTTCTCAGAGATCTGGGCTGCAGCAACTTGCCACAAATGCCACCAGGAGGGACAAGGCTGGGTAGGAGTTTCTACTTCTCAGGTATGGAAGACCCTGCGGAGGGGGAGCAAGATGGGCTGTACAGCTCCTCCTTCCCCAGAGATCTCTGAGACCTAAGATAGCCCACCTGTTGAAATGGAGCTAGGGTCTGGACTTCTTGGACGGACAAGGAAGGCAAGGATGGGCTCCTGAAGCCCAACCTAATTCAAGAGATTTCCAAGCAAAGCACTGTGAGCCCAGCTGCAGCTCCAGAGTTAGAAGGGACAGGTCTGTCAGGGTGGAAGGGGGAACAGGGTGGGGTTGGCATTTCACCAGCCCCTTCTCCCACACTGCTTAGAAGCCACCACAGGGGAGTGAAGTCATTAGACGATATTTTTAACATCACAGGGAGAGGCAGGTGAGACAGGACACCAGTGGAGGTGGGCTGATGGTCTGCCCTATCATGTGTCCAGGCAGCTCCACTGGGCCTGTGTATGAAAAGGCCTTTAGGAACTTTGTGCTCTGCCCCTTGTTGCGGGCAGCGCTGGTACATCCAGGAGAGTGCTCCCTCCTCTCGCCTCCTCCAGCCCCACCAGATTCTGACCCGACTCAGACAGTGGTGGTCCTCTGAGTGGGATGAGTTCTTCAGGGAATGAGAAAACTGAGACCGCATCCCAGCACCATCCCTCACTTCCTGCGTGACCTGCGCTAAGTGGCAGAATCACCTGAGCACCTGTTTCCTTGTTTAGGAAATGGCGGTGATAATGCCTACCTTGCGGGGTTGTTTCGAAGATGAAAGGAGACAGTGCAGGGAAGGCACCCAACTTTGCATCTGGAGGACAATTGTCCTGGGAATGGCTTTCCCCCAGGGCCAGACCATGCCATCCAGTGCTCAAGTACCGAGCACTTGAGGACAGGGACAAGGCTTACTCATCTCTGTGCTCTCAACACCTGGCACAGTGCCCAGCATGTCCTGGCGTATCCAATAAGTGTGTTTAAATGAACTAAATTTGACAAGTCAGAAGGTCATGGAGATGGAAGCCTCTGACAGGTTCTGTCTGTGACCTTAGAAGGGCAAGGACCTGAGTCTCCACCTCCCCCAGCCCCCACCCAGGTCTCAATGTCCCTCGGAGCTTCCTCTTCACCCCACTTCTCTCAGGCCGAGGCTCATCCTGACAGTGCGGCACATGGGTGCACTGCGTTGGCGTTAGGTTTCATAATAGCTCCATTTGACCCCAAAGCCTCTGCACACTGTCCTGACATACCGTCAGGCTATGACCCTCCTACCACCCCACCCTCCTTGCTTACCTGGTTTCCAGGATGCCCAATTAAATTTTAATTTCAGACATACTTATACCAAACAATGATTTGTTGTTTATCTGGAATTCGAACTTAACTGGGCATCCTGTATTTTTCCTTGCTCAATCTGGCAACCCTACCCAGGCAGTGTCTTTCTACCAACCATGGTCTTCCCTTCCTCCATAGCTGTCTTCCAGCTCCACCAGAACCTAAATGGCCTTAGCATCTGAGACCACTCATTCATTTATTCATTCATTCACTCAACACATTTTCAGTGCATGTTCCACCAACACCAAGCCCCTGCTAAGCATCGGGCATACAATGGTGAAAACCTCAGACATAGGCCTGGCCCTCAGGCTTCAGCCACTAGGAAGATGGAGGTGATTCAGGCAAGTCTGGGGGTAACAGGGCGAGAATCCAGAGTTCTCATCTGGACACATTAAGTCCGAAATATCTGAGAGGCCTCCAATAGCAATGTTTCTGGGGGTCAGAGCTCAAAGAGGAAGAAGGGGCTTGCCACCATACAGACGGTATCTAAGCCGTGGAAACACAGAGAGAGAAGGCCGGGACCAAGTCCAAGGAGCACTGGTTTTTGGGTCACTTTGAAGAGGAACCTGCCAGGAAGCCTGAGAAGGAGCTGCCAGCAAGGCAGGAAGAAACGAGTGAGGAGAGCAGAGGGGCCTCAGGAGGGGTGAAGAGAGAAGGGGCAGGTGGGACAGAGAGGTGTTCCTCAGTGTGATGGGTGTCACACGAACAGCTGCAGTGGAGTAGTGGTGTGCGTGGCGGCCAGACTGCAGTGACTTGGAGAGAGAATGGCCGGGGAGGAAGCAGAGGCAGCAGGTGCCCCTCTCTTGTGAGGAGGGCAGCTGTGGAAGGATCGGAGCCATGGGACTGGCGGCATGGGTCTTGGAGAGGGATGTTTTTAAGGCTGAGAGGGAGCGCAGGTTCATGCTGGTGGGAGTGGTCCAGGAGGAGGTGGGAGGGTGAAGATGCAAGGGGGGGGCAGCCCTCTCCCTCAGACGCCCCGCCCTCCCCACCCATGCGGCCCTCCCCAGGCGTGGATGGGGGGAAATGCCGAGCCCTGGCTCGGGCAGAGAAAGCCATGGAGGGGAGGACCTGCCTTTGCTCTGGAAATAGAAAACCAACACTGGTAACTGAGTAACTCCTGGAGAGCGGGGCAAAGGCACTGGCAGAGTCTGAAGGAACAAAAATAACCTGTCCCGCTTGGGCAGCCAGGCAGATCGGATGTGGCGGCGTGGAGGCCTGGCCTGCAGGGGCCGACCGGCTCTTCTCAGGCTTGCTCAGCCACCGGCCAGTCATCCCAGTAGACAGAGCACCGCCAGGAAAGGTCAAGCGCTCAGCCCCAGGCGGGCAAGTTCCGTTTCCTCTGCCCCATCCATCGCCACTGCCTGCTCCAGACTGCAGCTGGGTGCAACACCCAGACTGACAGAGCAGGGCCTGAGCCCCGGCCAGGCAGAGAAGGCCTGTGCACAGGAGCCCAGAAAGGCCGCTGCCCTACCTCCCTCAACCCCACTTCCCACTCCCTTTCTGCTCACGCCCCATCCTCCAGGAGGCAGGCCTCGACTGCGCCAGCTCTCTCAGCTTCCCTCTCCTGAGGTCCCAAAGCTCTTGCCACACACCTCCCCTGCTCCCACCCACACGGATGCTGGCTTTCGAGCAGCATCTGCGAGCGGTTGAGTGATTGGTTGGGTTTCCGGTGCAAAAGCTGCTGAATGAGGACCCGGGCCTCCTTCTTTTCTGCTTTCTGTGGCCTCACCTCTTGCTCCCCAGGCTAAGGTGCTAAGGTCACAGGAGGCACATCTCCCTACCCAGCTTCAGCCTCCAGGCCTGCCCTCCTCCCCCATGGCTCCAGGGAAGGGGGCTGGGCCGCTCTCCGAGGAGGAAAGGAAGGCGAGGTCGCTGACCTGAGAAGTTTCCACGAACTCTGGCCATGAGGGAGAAAGGGTGGTGGCACCAGGAGGCTGGGCCCTGAGCAGGGGAAGGATCAACCTCCCCATAAACTTCTAATTGGATCCCGTGGTAAACAGACACACGAGACCTGCCCTTAGCAAGGAGATGGGCTGGGGACTGCCTGGGCATTAGAGGAATTAGAGATGTTTGGAGCAAGGACAACGGCGGGGTCGGTCCCGGCTGAGAGGAAACGGCTTGCCCAGGGAGGACAGCAAAGGCTCCTGCTGCTCCCAGCACACAAGTGCGGTCTGGGTTGGAACTGAGCAGGCATGAGTGAGAGAGAAGGGGGCATGATGGTCCCAGGAAGCACCAAGTTCTGTACCCCCGGCCGCTGACTCAGTGCCTCCCCCTCCCCCTGAACACCTCCCTCTCAAGCCATGGGAACAAAGACACCGCAGGTTTCCAGTTGTAAAGATTGGGAGGAACAATCAAGAACAAAGATCAAGGCTTCAGATTTTCCATGACATCGGTGTAGGGGCGGGGGCACCATGCCTGTCTGGCACAGCCCCTATCCCCGATGCCCTCTGGGAAGCAGGAAACCGACACCCGGGCACGGGCAGCACCAGCCTGGCCATTAGCATGGCGCCTCCCCTGGGTCAGCCTGGGCAGGGGGCGTGTGCACTGCCAGGCCAGGCTATCTGGGCAGAGCCTCCTCAACTCAAGGCTCCTCCCAGTTCTCGGAGATCAGCCAGCCTCGGAGGCCAGGAGCTGGGAGGCAGGGGGCACACCCAGCAGATCCCCAAACCTGCAGCACTGTGCAGAGGTTAAGGGTCAGGAGGGAGAGGGGCAGGTGGCCAACAGATAGAGGATAGGAGAAGGAGATGTGGACTTTGGGTGGTGGTGAGGGGCAGAGATCTGGAACCCACTTGCCAGAGGTCAAAGGGCAGCTGAGACTGGACTGCCTCCAGGGTGGGGCTGACACTGAGAAGCCAGTCTCTGTGCCCCCTGACTCCCCTTGCACCCTACTCTTGCAACTTCTAGGAGACCGGGGGAGCCAGGACACTGAGAGGTGAGCCCACCCAGTTAAACATGCGATGGCACATCCATTTAATGGAGTACTCTTCAGCTGTAAAAAGTGAAACAAATCCACGTGCACTGACAGGGACAATGATCAAGGTACATTAAGTGGGGAAAAAACATTGAAAAATGATATGTAGATTCTGATACCATTTTGTTAAAAATAAAACCAAATACACTTGGATATGTGTATCTAGGTAATGGAGATAACTACACATTTGAATGTGCTTGGCAAAGAATAGAAGGATAAACTCTAAATTGTTAAAAGGGATTATATCTGAGATAATTTGGATTACAATGAGAGAGGAGAGACTTTTCGTATTTGAATATTTCTAATAAGCATATATAATTTTATAATTAAAAAGGAAAAAAGGTGGGGGTGGGGGGAGTGGTTCAAAACAGTCCAAGTATGTAGACAGATCTGGGCATACATGCACGGACATGCCAGCACACACACGTGCACACACGTAGACACCAAGCACGCCTGGCCCACCAAGGGGGGCACACCTGGTAAACCTGGCAAAACTTGGGCAACACCTGGCTCAGGCACATGCCCACCATGCTGAGTCCCCTTGGCATGTGTCAGGCAGGGCCCACGGCTCTCTCTAGGCACCAGTCCTATCCTGCATCAGCCCAGTTCCTCTTGCTCCCCCAACCTCCAGTTTATCTCCCCTCCCTCCACCATTTCCTGCCAGGTACTCAGAAAGCAGGACCTTCTCCAGAAAGTCAGGAGAGTCGACAATCCCTGGTGGGTGGCGCCCGGCCTGGCTATCAAGATGGCTCCCCCGTCTCTAGGGCACTGGAGTGCCTGTCTCCAATGCTGGGGCTGTCCCAGCGTTTCCTATGGATTCTGATTTAACCAAGGAACCACCCCAGGAAATCGGCCAATCCAAAATATGATCCTGGTTCTGCCACTTACTTGTTGTCTGGCCCAGGACTAGTTATTTAACCTTTCTAAGCCTCAGTTTCTTCATCCGTAAAATAGGAATAACAAGGTTATTGTGAAACTCAAAGATGACAATATCTGAGAAACTCTAAATGCTTTGGAAGACAAACAAGGAAATGATGATCACAAAAGTCAAGATACCAGTTCCTTCAGGGCTGGAGGGATGGGGTTATGATCAGGGAAGGATACAGGGACTTCTCGCATGCTGGCAATATTCTATGTCTTGACCTGGGTGGTAGAAACATGGGTGCTTGACTTATAATTATTTATTAATCTGTACATATATATTTAATACATATATGTTATGTTTCACAATAACAGAAGAAAAAGTAAATATGTTGGAAATTTTCATGCTTAGTATAAATGTGAAAGTAACATTAGGAAGTGCAAATTCCTGTCTTCATACCCTCTCAGGAGACTCTGGGACTCTATATTTTGCCTGACTTCCCAGGGAAATGAAAAGGGGTGGACAGCGGGAGAGCTATGGCCCGAGTTAGCTGGGCAGCAAGGATCAACTAATAAAAAGAGATTCCAGTTATAAATTCAGACCAGCGTGGCTTTCCTTGCTGGGAGATGCCTGGGAGGGAGGGGCACCTCAGGGGTGCAGACAGCTCCAGGGGAGGCTGTCAGTCCACTCAGGACAGCTCTGCCTTTCCCGTGGCGCCTCCCCACCTCGGACTGCTGCAGACAGCAGGCACATGTTTCTGCCCTGACTTCCTGACTTCCTGGCTGGCGTCGTCCTCACCCCTGCAAAGCCCCCTGCACCCCAAACAGGCTCCTTTCCACATCTGCCCCCCACCCCTTATTCTTCCACAGCACGCCCCTTCCTTGGACCTCAGGCCCAGCACTTCCCTGTTCCCCTGGCATCCCCCCTGCTTGTCAGAGGACCCCAGACAAGGACCCCAGCCTTCCCAGTCCCCACATCCCCAGCCTCTCCTCCCCCTTCCACAGCTCCCCTAGACTTCAAGCAATGCTTTGCCACCCCAGCACATGGTGCCACCCCCTCTGCTCCCACTGACTCCATGCTCTCCCCACAGTGAAGGTAGAGGGAGCCCTCAGGAGACCCCAGGCACTGGGCAGCCACAGGAATTTCCACGTGGGCCTGGCCAGGGCACTGCTGGGTGGCCACCGTCTCCCTCCTCCCACATCTGACTTGCTCCCTGTCTCCTTCTGACTTGGCTTCTGTTCGACTCTGTGATTTAGTTTCTCTCCCATCCTTGATTTTCTGTGCGTCTCTGTGTCCACTGTCCTCTCTATCCAGCACAGGGGCAGCAGGAGCCTTCTGTCTGCATGTGGGGCAGCCCATGGGCCTCTGGTCCTGGCTGTCGCCTGCGGCCGAGGGAGGCGGCTGAGGTGAGGAGCCCGAGGGCCTCCACGGCAGAGCAGGGCAGAAAGGGAAGAGGAAGCTGATGAAACCTGGGGTGCAGGAGGACACGGAGAGTGGAAGGGGCAAAAAGGAAGTTCTGGAGAAAAAGATGGTCTTGGGGAAAATAAAGGTGAATTGCAGGGATAGGTTCTGATGTTAAGAAGTTCTTTTCAGTGTCTAACCTCAATTCTGCCTGCTGCAGAACTAGCTTTTTCCCATGTTATTTCTTGTACCCTCAGAATTCATGCCGGACAAAATGTGCAAGCAAGCACGAGAGGTGCTTGTGAGGGACAGAGTCCTTCTCCTTGGCCTGTGAAGCCACCAGAGTGTCTCCTCCCAACTGCCAAGCACCTGATAGCTCCTTAGTCCTTGGCATGGTCCAGAGACCAGACTGGGGGTAGCGGCAGCTCCAAGCCGTTCAGACAATCTTCCTTTCACAAGTTTATTTATTATTTTTTTCCCACCTCTCCACCTCTTCCCCACCAGCTGCTTAAAATATTTTTCAAACAGAAAAATCCAACCACAGCTGGAAACCAACCCTAAAGTTAGTCCGGAACGTGGGAGCTGCCAGGGAAAATTGCTGGGGCTCAGGCAGGGCTGCGGGAAGAAGGGCCTCAGCCATGGAGACAGGCTTGTCCTACAGTGCTTGCCGGGGGACATGGGTGAGGGGAGAGGGCACGAGAGCCCATACGCGTTCCACAAACCGTCGTGAGGACCCGCTGTGTGCCAGGCCCTGCACAGGGGCTGTGGGGGACACACATTGGCTTGAGTAAAAAAGACGGACCCCAATCGCAAGGAGTTATAGGCTTGATGAGGAGGTAAGGCACAGACACACACACTCCCATGACCATAACAGCATGCACTTACAGAGTGTTCACTTTGTACATGGTCCTGGCCCCAGCACTTTACACACAGTACCTCCTTTAATACCCTCATCAACCCTGTAAGAAAGGTACTATTATTATCCCCATCTTACAGCACAGGAAACTGAGGTACACAAAAGGTAAGAAACCCTCACACCATGATGCAACTAGTCAGCAGTGGAGTCAGGGTCTGGGCCCAGGGAGTCTGTCCTGAATCCATCTCAGCGGCTGTGCTCTGCTGCCTCCGTACAAGTGTGCAAGGGGCAAGGCAGAAACCCCATGAGAGAAGGAGAAACAAATTAACGTGACAACTCAGAGCAGAGAGAGGATGGTCCTTGGCAGAGGGTCAGAATCAAGGACTGCTTCACGGACGGTAACACACAGCAGCATCTGGAAGGATTGTGGGGATCCTGAGCCTATACTCAGGGGCAGGGACAGAAGGTATTTGGCAGAGAACATGGAAAGACGAGCAGAGACAGGACCCGAGAGGCCAGCTCCCAGGGCACCCACCACTCAAAAGGCTGTCCTCACAGCTGCCCAGTGCCTACGGGGACACGGGCCTGAGGAAGGTGCCCAGCCAGGCTGGGCTCACCCGCACTGGAACAGCAGTTCAGACTCGTGCTGCATCTCCAGCACCTTGGGCCTGCGTTCTTGCCTCCCTACACCCTCCTGCCTGCTCAGCCCTCCCACTCGCACCGTTTACCCAGGTGCCCTTCATGGGGAGGAGTGAAAAGACAAAAGCCACAGCTCTTTAAAAACTCTTCATGTTATAAATGTTTGGTGGCATCTCACTTAGACAAAAATCAGCCAGCTATCTTGTTTGGCATGGCTGGGCCCAGTAGGGTGGCCACAGAGCCATGTGGCCCCAAGGTCTCAGGAGATAAGCTGGCAGGTTAGTAGACTGGACTCTGTCTCTACTTGCCTCTGTGACCTTTGGCATCTCTGGGCCTCAGTTCTCTCTGATGTGAGGGGTGAAGGAATACGAGCCCTTTCCCAACTCTGGACCAGTTCAACTCCAGCCACAGCCTCCACCTGCAAGCATCTTGCCTGTTCTAGTCGGCCTTGCCTGAATGCATCCAGACCCCTTCCTGTTCCACCAGGCAAGAGCAGGCTAGGCCAGGCCAGCCCTGGGCCTGCTTTTCGGGTAATCCTGCCCTTTGATCCTGGCTGCCTCCTGAAGCCTCCAGCAGAGGGGAGCAACCTCAAACCTCTTGTGGGTTTTGACATTTCTTAGAGACTTGCTATGTTGACCAGGCTGGAGTGCAGTGGCTAGTCTCAGGCGCGATCATAGCTCACTGCAGCCTCGAACTCCTCGGCTCAAGCGATCCTCTGCCTAAGCCTCCCCAGTAGCTGAGACTACAAGCCAGTGCCACCGTGCCCGCTCCATTGAGGGTTTCAAGAGAACGGCCGAGTCTGGAGGGCCCGGCTCCTGGGCCTCCCACACCCCCTGGTGGAAGGAACAGAGCTGTGTCCAGGCCTGCAGCCTAGTCTGAGGCCACCCTTCCCACGGCTGCCCTCCCCTCCCTCCTCTCTCTCCCACTCCTTTGTTCATTCACCCCTAACTGCATGTCCGCTGAATGCCAGGCACATGCCATGAGATGGAAGTGCAGCAGTGACTGCCCTGAGGTGCCCTCCATCCATTCACTCAACTCACTCATTCAACAAATATTCACAGAGCTCCTACTCTCTGCCAGCTCTTCTCAAGGCCCCAGGGACACCATCCCTGCCCTTACACAGTTTACAGTCTAACAGACATACAACCTGGTAAACAATCACGACACTGTGGGGAAGGCATGGGTGCCACAGAAGAGTTCAAGAGAGGAGACAGACCAGATGCAACGACAGCTGCCCTGACACTGAGCAGCAGCTGTGGGAGCACAGGAAGAACGTGCACGTGTGCACGTGTGTGTGCATGTGCATGTATGTAGGGGGGCAGGAGATAGGTTTGCAGAGATGTCAGGGCGATATCAGGGCTGGGCTTGGACCATTGTGTAGGATCTCTCCAGGCACAGAAGACAAGGTATGGCGGGGGAGAGCAGGGAGAAAAGAACATCCTACACTGAGAGGACGGAACAAGCAAGCACATGAAGTACCGCCTGTTCAGGAAGCTGCAAATAGTCTCCTGTGGCTGGAGTGTGTGGTTAGTGGGAAGAGGGCAGCAGCAGAGCAGAGCAGGCCTTGCAAGCTGTGTAAGGGGTTTGGGTCTCATCCTGGAGCCTGTGAGGAGCCACTGAAGACTTTAAGAGACAGAATGAGGCCGGACACAGTGGTCCACACCTGTAGTCCCAGCACCTTGGGAGGCCAAGGCAGGAGAATCACTTGAGCCCAGGAGTTCTAGGTTGCCGTGAGCTATGATGATACCACTGCACTTCAGCTTGGGCAACAGCGTAAGACCCTGTCTCTAAAAATAAAAAAAAAAGAGACAGAATAATACAAATACATTTGCTTTTTATAATAGAATAGGACCACCAGACTAAACCAGTAGACCAATGGAGTGTGGAGGGAGGGCCAGAGGACAAGTGGCCAGAGATGGGGTAGCACTTGTACACCAGCTGTGTGACACTGGCAAGTCACATCACTTCTCTGAGCCACAGAGGCCTCCTCTATCAAGTAGGGGTGAGAACACCCAGCCCATTGAGTTGTTGAGAGTACTACACGAGATAATGTGCAGGAAATGCCTACCATGCTACCTGACACATAATAGATACTCAGTAATTTATAATTTTTTTAAGTCAAGAGAGCCTACCAAGAAGGCTATTTGCAATTGCTTAGGCAAAAAAAAACATGTATAGGGCCTGAATTCAACCACTGACTGTAGAAGAAGAGAAGACGACACAAGAGCTATTTCAGACAGTGGCCTTTTAGGATGGGGCTGGATATGAATTGTGTCTTTCTAAAAACCTCTTGGAGTTCATCTCAGGTTTTGTTCTCAGGCACTGCCCTGTGGCCCCCTCATTCCTTGTCACCCTCCTGCATCTTTCACTGCCTGCTTTGTATAAGGCATACACATGCTTGTTCAAGGCTTGTCCATCTGCAATTTGGCTGGCCTCAGAAAGAGGCTGCCTGGGGTCAGGCAAAGGTCAGGCTGAGCCTCTACGTATGGATGTCCTGCAGGGCAGTGGACACAGCAGGAGTTTAATGGAGGTCGTGGATGACAAGCAGATGTGGATCTGTTCAGCCACCATGTTCATGCGTGAAGCTGGCCAAGGGGGTGAGAGAGGAAGTGCCAAGGGAGGTCGACCATGAAGACTGGCTGACTGGGCCTGGGTCTCACCAGATACTCACTGCAGGATTACAACCTGGCAAGCCCACCTCTGGCCTACCCTTCGCACATAGCTCCCTGAATTCCCCAGGCCAGGCAGCCCTCCTCCTGCACCTGCCTCCAACGTGCTAGCTCTAACACAGGTCCCATTCAGGGGGTTGTCCAGCCCCTCCAGCAGTCAGGGCAGGAAGGGGCAAGCAGTTTACCTGTGTGTTCATCTGAGGTTACCAGTACCAAAGCCATCACATGGAGTTGACACCCTCTCTGTGCCACACCAACCCTGGGGACAGTTGTACATAGTGTTCAGGGGCCAGCTATTGGTCTCCTTGGTCTGCAGGTCCCTCTACAGGATAGTCTCACTCAGATATTAATTTTAAGATGTTAGTTTGTGTTTGGTTTTCCCTGCATTTCTGTCCCCTGTTCCAAGGAGATAACTCAACCCTTTCGATTTCTTTGATTTCTGTAGGGTAGGAATTATTTTTTAAGTGCTTGAAGACAACCCCTCAAACTGTCTTCCATGAATGCCTGAGTTTTTGAAGACATGATATCAGGTGTTCCTGAGATGCCATTGAGGAGAGAAAGGAAACCAAGGAGCGAGTAGGGGATCCTGCAGGGAAGGGGCCTCAGCCAGGCATGCCTGCTGGTGGGGCCTTTGAGGGTTCAAGACCCTTGCCTTGGCAACACTGTGGGGAGGGGCCTGTGAGGCACTGGACAAGGAGGTCAGTGTGACATGGTGGGCTAAACATGAGAGGCCTTTCCTTACCCTGACCCCTGGGCTCTAAGAAACAAGTCTCCAGGACTCCTGAGTGACCTAGGGGAAACGAAGACAGCATCAATAACTGAGACTAACTTCCCTGCCAGCCAGTCAGGATGGGGCTCTGAGTTGGATTTAGGCTGGTTTAAAATTTTTTAAAAATGGGACCTGTTTTGCCCACCTGGGTTTGTGAAGGAGTCATCCCTCCTACAGCAGCCAGGACCCTTATTGGCTGTTCCAGGTGCATTCCTGAGCCAGGTAAACATGAGCACAATGCAGGTGAGACTCTCCTTCCCTAGACCCACAGTCAGTCTTGCTGATGACCCTCCAGGAAGAAGCTGGGGAAAGTCTCACTTTTTGGACCACTTTGGTTGACAATGGTTTCAGAGTCCCCTTTACAAGGTTGTGGTAGATCATCAGTTCCTTGAACACATAATCCCCCAGCACATCCACCTCGTTTAACCTCTCTGAGCAGAGCTCCCTGCCTACAAATGCTGTGGTCACAGGCTCTGGGTGCAGCCCTCTGCCTGGAACCCTTTTGTAAGTAAGCACCCCCTGTGCCACCCCTCTTCCTAGAAAAACCTGTGAACTCTCTTCCTGAGAACCACTCTTCGTAGGAAATAGCACAGTAAAGTGAAAAGAGACAGGACTTGGGGGCAGAAAACCCAGTGATTCAGGTTAGACCCTACCACCATCACTGGAGCAAATCAGCCCCCCTGTGTCTCAGTTTCTCCACCAGTAAAATGGGAATAACAGCTGCTTCACATCAGAAGAAGTGCCATGTAAGTGGTAAAATGCTCTACAGCTGTAAGGAGTTCTTAAATACAAGGGACCCTCCTTCTCCAGTTTAGAGAACTGAACCTGGAACTTCAGAGGATGGGACTGTTTCCTCTCTTTAGAAACATATGGGCCAGAGCTCTGGGCTCCGACATCACTGATTCACACAAAAATAAACACAGAATCCATTAAACTAAAAGGACTGTGTGCCCCTTAAATCCACTTGTGTACCACAATGGCTGCAGCAATGGGGCCACAACCTGGCTCTGCCTCTAACTGTCTAAGTTTTAGGCAGTCCCTGGATCTCTTTGGAAAGTACACCAACCAAGGGAACAGCAGAGTCAGTTCTGGTCTCACTGGGTGTCACTTAACCTTGAGCGAGCTTTCTCAACTGTGGAATAAATGAAAGGGGGCAGGATGAAGACCGTGAAGAGCACATCCAGTCCCCAATCCTCAGTTTTCCTGTCAGTGCAAAGGGAGGCTAACACTGTCCTAAATGCCCCCTGCATCTTCCTGTCCCCAGGTATGAGTGGGGGCAGGGATGCAGAGCCGAGCAGGGCTAGTCCCTCACCTCCCTGTCCCTGCAGGCCATTCAGGACCAGCAGCCCTCTCCGGCCTCCCCTCCCCTCCCTCCCCCAGCCTGTGGGGCCGGGTACACAACACACTGGAGAAACTGAAGGCTGGGAGTGCAGCGATGCCCAGCTGGCCCCACTCTGCCCCGGCCCACCCTGAGAGCCCCAGTGAGCTCATGTCTGCAGCAGCCTCACTGCTCATAACCGGGATGGTGAGACAAACCTGGAAGCCAGGCCCGGGTGAGAGGTGATGGCTGTCTCCTCAGGAATGTGCTGCCTAATTAAAACTGCCTCCCAGATGGCCCCTGCGGATGCTGGGACTGCTCCCCCAGGCAGTGCAGGCCAGCCTCCAGCTGAGTCATTCTGAAAGCATTTATTGATGGCCTACTACGCACCAGGCATTGAGTTGGGTGTTGGGGAGACAAGGAGGAATAAAACCCACCCTGGAGAACATAGTCTGTCTGTCCCAGACACACTTTCGGAAGCAGATCATCAGACAGCCTCAAGAGTTCTGCTGGTGAAGCCCCCAGACCCTTTCCAGGCCCCCATCTGCTTCAAGCCCTGCCCAAGCCCTGAACCTCTTTCTCTCCCTTTTCAAAGAATCCACAGTTCTCAGTCTTCTTCTGGGCTCCTCTTCCTCTTATACTGGGATGGATCAGGTTACTGCCTCCTCATTTTCCCTGCTTCTGGGATAATCCGGAAAGCTCACTGTAATGTCCTTCTGCAGTGCAGACATTAGGCTTATTGCATCCTGTCCTTGGCAGGGTGTCCAGTAGAGGCCACAAAGTGGGGTGACACCCATGTGACTAGAGGATGGGCTCTCAGTAGAGGTCACTGTCCAGGTGAGTTACCTGTCAGAGGCAAGTTGTCAGACAGGAAAGCCTAACTTGGAAGACAGCACTTAGACAGGCAAGGGGCCTCCCTCTCTCAAAAGGCATGTGCCCTGAGGGCTGAAGTTGGAAGGATAGAAAATGAAGTGTGCCTACATGGTATGCTTTCAAAGCAGTCACTCTGCTTGTGTTAAGACCCAGTCTTTCATTTTTACTAGCTCTGTGTCTGTATTTGTTAGGATTGCATCCTACTGTGAGAAAGAGACACCCAAAATACAGACTTACACGATTTTGAGTGGTTATTTTTCTCATGTAATGAGAGCTCAGAGGACAGGTAGTCCAGGGCCTGATCATGGCTCCAAATGCCATCAGGGACCCAGGCTCTTTACCCTTCTATCCAACCTTCCTCAGCATGTACTTCTTGACTCATTGTCACAAGATGACTGCCCCAACTCCAACATCAAGTCCAAATTCCTAGCAGGAAGAGAAAGGTCAAAGGACCAGTTGAGTCTCCACCCTCCTTTTCTTTTCCTTTTTCTTTTTTTTTGAGACTGGGTCTCGCTCTGTCACCCAGGCTGGGGTGCAGTGTCGCGATCACAGCTCACTGCAGCCTGGACTCCTGGGCTTAAGCCATCCAAATGCCTCAATCTTCCTCCCGAGTGGCTGGGACTATAGATACACGCCACCATGCCTGGCTAATTTTTGAAATTTTTTGTAGAGATGGGGGTCTCACTATGTTGCCCAGTCTGTTCTCAAACTCCCGGGCTCAAATGATTCTTCCTCCTCAGCCTCCCAAAGTGCTGGGATTACAGGTGTGAGCCACTGTGCCAAGCCTTCCATTCCTTTTAAGGAGCTTTCCTGGAAGTTCCACACAACTCCTTATACTTCATTGGCCATAACTGTATCACATGGCCACCTCTTTCTGCAAGAGAGGCTGAGAAGCATATTTTTAGTTGAGTGTTTGCTGCCACCAACACTACCAGATTCATTTTTAAAAGGGATATAAACTGGTATAGAACTTGCAAGGAGAAAGATGTGTAGGGGTGAAGGGAAAACTTCCCTTTTGCCCTTTGAAGGTGCTCCCACTTGGTTACAAGTCAAGCTCTCAAGGACATAAAACAAGATGAAAGGAGAACTTCATTTGGTTTTTATTTGGGAGACCCACAGCAAAGTTCGTCTTAAAAGACACTGGTCTGGTCAGAACCTCAAACTGGCCAGTCTGCAGGGATGGCTTGAACAGGCTTATAGGGGTTTTAGGCCCATGTTTTACCCTAGGGTTCCCCCCTGTATGATATAACAACTCAGGAGGACAAAGAAAAAGAGTATTTCTGGGAGGAAAAAAGATCAGAAAATATGAATATTCATTCCAAAAGTACACCAGAGTCGCTACACCCGAGACTAGACACTCAAATTCTTTTCTCCTATTAATCAAGATTTTAGAGACGAAAAAGTGATTTTTACCATCCCCTCGACTGGATTCCACAGAGAGCAAGACTGTGAGCCTGGCTGATAGGAATTTCTTACCCTTCTGCCAGCTTGTCAGGTCCTGGGTTCCCTTGCCTGCAGCTTCCAGAAAAGCAAAGAAGCTTTGGTATCCTGCTCACAGTGCCAAAACTGTAAGGGAAGTTTTCGCTTTGCCCTTTGAAGGTTTGCTGAAAATCAACTGACAAAAGGCAGATTAATAGGAGAAAAGGCATACAAATTTTATCAACATGCATGTGGTGGGATCACAGAGTGATTACCCCAACCCTCCCCTGGGATACAGAAGCTTACATACCTTTTTTGCAGGGCAAGGAGGAGATAGGGAATGTAGACAATTCTTTTGAGTGGCAGTAAATAATTATTAGGGAGAGGGAATGGACCAGGGAGAAAGAAATTAACTTGTAAATGATTCTCTTTGTAATTTGAATGCGCCTGAGAAGCAGTCCTTATCTTGTGAAAAAGTCCTTCCAGATGTGGTTCCAGAGAGTGTCTCTCCCTGCACTTGGGGTGTGTGTGTTTGGGGTGGGGGGAGACAAGGTTGGAGGGACCTTGATTCTGAGGCCTTTTAATTTTCAAAAGCAGTCAGCATGCCCAAGCACCATTTTTGGGGGAATCGTTTTCTGCACCCCAACAGATGTAAAACAGATTTCAGGAAGGAGAAGACGTGGGCCCGAGGTTGGAGAGGGGAAGCAATGGCTCCTTGTGGCTTCTTACTCAAGTCTCAGTGGGCTGACTGTGGCCAGCGGTTGGGCAGCTGGCTAGATGGCAGCAGGTGCATCCGCCTCCCCCACAGGAGAATGAGGAGAAGATGGAGGTGGCAGAAATCTCAAGGGTCGCCAACCTCACTCTCCATTGCCAAGCAGGCCCCTCATCATCCCGTTTTAGAATATCTCCTCCCTCCTAAAGCATCCTCTTTAGTAACTTCACCTGCTTACTGTCCGCCCTCACTTCCTTCTGCTGTGGACTGAGCTCAACCTAGCAGTATGGACAAAGAAACCCAACTGTTAAGTGTTCTCTAATCTCTTGCTTGCGTGCGTGTGTCTTTTTCGTGGAGGGCTGGGGAAGGGGAGGCCCTGGTGAATCTACTCCCTGGTGCCTCCCGGCGCCTACCTGGCTTGCAAAGCTCAGCGCCGGGGTCTGTTCCTGCAAGAAGCCCAGAAGCTGCAGGACTGCCCACCCCCACCCCGAAGCTCTCCCCCAGGCTGGGCTGGGGGCCTTCCTGCTTGAGAGCCCTCCAGCAGCACTTTCATCTCCAGCGTTGGAGTGGTCTGTGGAAGCGTCCGCTTCCCCTCCCCGATTGAGGACCGGCAGTGGGTGTTTGGCATCTCTGCACCCTCAGAGAGCTCTAAGAATAGTTGAGAATGGCTTTGGTAGCCGGCAGCGCCTTCCTCCTCCCGCAGCAGAGAGATGTCCTGCTCCTGACTCGAGCCTTTCCCAGCGTCTCTAGGCACAGCTCAGTACCGCCCCCTCGGTGCGGACCAACCCGGGCCGAGCCGCGTCGGGCGCAGCTCCCCTGGCTCTCTGCCGCCCTCCACCGGCGCCGAGGGAGCGCGTCGGCTGCGCGGCGGACGGGAAGGCCCCCGAGCCACGCAGAGCGCACGCGCGAGCGCACGCCGGCGTCGCCCGAGCCCTTACCGTTCGGCGCGTGCGCACAGACAGCGTGCGGCTCCGAGGACCGACGAGGCAGGTAAGCCCGCTGAACACTGCAGGAGGCGGGGGGAGTGGCCCGGCGGGGAGCTTCCGGGCGTTCGTGCCCTGCAGGTCCCGGATGCTGGCGTTCGCTCCTGCCTGGGCCACTCTGATGGGCTCAGAGTGTCGCTTTTTCCAGGGGGCGTGACCTGAGCCCGCCTCCCGGGGCTGGTAATGGAGGAGGATGGGGCTTGTTAATGCTCGTTATTAGTTTGGTGCCTGTTGTTTGTCCGAGAATGTTTGCTTGAGGAGGGCACAGATTGCAAATAGTGAGGAGGAAGGGGTGAGGCTGGACCATGTGGGAGCTGAGGTGCCCCGACTCCCAGAGCAGTGAGGACCTGGGCAGGTTGGCAGAAGACAGGCCCCATTTCCCCCGCTGTGTGTAGGGGGTAACAGTGGGGTGGGGAGCACTGCCGCAAAATGAGAGTCCTGATAGAAATTGTGCAGGTGTTGGGATCATGGGCGGCAACTTGTCATTTTTGTGTTTTCACTTTTCTCATAGAAAGAATTGATTTATTCTCTCGTGGCGTAGTGTGGACGCTAACATGCACTCCCTTGCCTCTTTTCGTCTTAGGACATGACACAAGTGGCATACCACGGCCATGGGATCTCAGCATTCCACCTCTGCTCACCCCTCCTGCAAGCAAAAGAAAGAAGATGACAGGGAGGATTTGCTGGCTGAACGAGAGCAGGAAGAAGCCATTGCTCAGTTCCCATATGTGGAGTTCACCGGGAGAGATAGCATCACCTGTCTCACGTGCCAAGGGACAGGCTACATTCCAACAGGTGAGAATGTTGAGTGATCAGGGGAGGAATGATTCCCTGACAAAAATCCTAAGGTACCCTCAGGGGTTCTTGTGCATGCCCAGATGGCTTTTTCTTCTAAGCCATAATACCATTATTGTCATAGACAGTGCCTTTAACAGGAGCCAGCTCAGGTGACTTGATAAACTTGGACAGATTCTGCAACTTCTCTTCATCTCCTTGTATTTGAAACCCTTTCTTTTCTTCATTTCCACGCTGTTGTTCTTTTTTTCTTTTTCCCCCTGTGGTTTGGAACATTCAGTTTGCTCTGTGTTGTGGGATTTGTTGACAGGTACATTTCTTTATTGCTTTTGCTCATAAAGACTGGCACAGCTTTGTGGGGGGACCATCCTGGAAGCTTCTTTTCAAGGAAGCAGATAGCAAATCATTAACAGCCTAAAGTCTGAAAAATATATCAGGTGGGGAGAGAGAGACAAATGTTCAGGGGTGGAGCCTGGATTAGGTACAGGATCATCTATTACTAAGTAGGCCTTCAGAAAGTCTTAACAGTTTAGTTGGAGGGTCACAGAAGTTTAGAGCTGGTAAGAACCTTAGAAACCCTTGACTCCAAGACTCCGTGTTAAAGGTGAGGAAACAGCGGCCTTGAGAGGTTCAATGACTTTGCCGAGGCCATGTAGTAAAGCCAGAACAAGATCCCAGATTTCTCAGCTTCCATGTCACTGCCCTGGCAGCACTGATAGATGTTTTCTAATTTGTGGCACTTTCTACGGATTTACTTGTTTCTTGTTCATTAGATCCAAAATGCGAATTTCACTAGTGTTTTTAAAAATGTCTCATTCCAGAAGAATATTTGTTGTGGCAGGCTCAAGTGAGATGTGAAGGAAAGTACCACGAACAGATGGGATTTACAAAATAATTGTTTGGTTCTTTTCTAGAGCAAGTAAATGAGTTGGTGGCTTTGATCCCACACAGTGATCAGAGATTGCGCCCTCAGAGAACGTGAGTTACCTGCCTCCCACCTGTTAATACCTACTTTTGTCCCTAGTCCCTTTCTAAATTTCCCATTTTCTTTGTTATTATTTACCTGAGCAAGATATTTCTGTCTTCATTACAATCTGGGGAAAGAAACTAGAAGCTAGAAATGTTCTGAGGGCCCAATAAAGGAACGGGATTGGAAGGAACTGGAGAAATGGGTGTTCTGCGAGGTACGGAAATGTCTGTGTCCACGCAGCTCCTCTCTTCAGTTTCTCTTCCTAGAGTGCAGACAGTGTTCAAACAGGTTTAAAAAGGCTTCTCCTGCTCCAGTCATCCTTGGCTGGCTTGTGGTTCCTGGCACTTTGAACTTCCCTTTCACTTCCGCCTCCTTCCTGGTTTTATATTTAATCTTAACTGATTGGACTGTGATATCTGACTGCCTGGGTCAGTCATGTGCTGTGTCATTTGCAGTAAGCAATATGTCCTCCTGTCCATCCTGCTCTGTCTCCTGGCATCTGGTTTGGTGGTTTTCTTCCTGTTTCCACACTCAGTCCTTGTGGATGATGACGGCATCAAAGTTGTGAAAGTCACATTTAATAAAGAGGAATCCCTTGTAATCCTTGCCATCACGGTAAGACTTAGGGCTTCATTTCCTGGGTTGTGCCCCTGCCAGTCTTGGGCTCAGGACACTTACACTTGTTTCCTCACTTGCCCTGATGCAGGCCACACTGAAAATCAGGAACTCCAACTTCTACCCTGTGGCAGTGACCAGCCTGTCCAGCCAGATTCAGTACATGAACACAGTGGTTGGCACATATGTGACTACTAATGTCTCCCTCATTCCACCGCGGAGTGAGCAACTGGTATGCTGTTCTCGTAGGAACCTTGCTCCCGGGCCTAAGAGAAAAGTGGGGGTTGTGGCGATGCCATAGCTACGTTACGTTCCTTCTTGTCTCCTCGTTTCCACTTGTAGGAACAGGTTTGTGAGGAAGACCTGACAGGCTCTGTAATTATGAAAAATTGTGGGAGAAAATTCAGCTAGCATTTAAGTATTTGAGGAGCAGAAGAATTCATAAGAGAAAGAGTAGTCTGAGGTCCATTGACCTCTCAAAAGGGAAAAGGTTGGAAGTATTTATTAGAGACCCGTAGACTATATCAGGCACAATCTCGGGGAAGTATTTTGTGTGTGATAGAGGAATGATCCAGGGGTCTTTGGATTGCCAATAATAGTGCTGTTCTATGTCAAGCCTGCTTGGCCACAGACTGACTCTGGTGTCTTATTTTCAGGTGAATTTTACTGGGAAGGCTGAGATGGGAGGACCATTTTCCTATGTGTAGTAAGGACAATGTTCTCTATATGTGTGCTCTCTACTGGATGAAAGAGTTGTATTAATTGTTTGGGGCCTGGCCCTGCCTTAAGTTATAGCCTTTGGCCTATAGGTTCCCAGCCAAAGGAGTGTCTTGAGATTTATTTGGAGGATGTTTATTTGATATGTGACTAAAGTGCTGGAATTTCTGAAAGAATATTAAGCCACTAGCAAAATTACCAAGCTCCAGCATTTATATGATGGATTTGGAAAAACAAAAAATTATTATGATGTGGGAGGATGAGAAGGACTGTGAGCCTTGGCAGCTCTTAGGTCAGAAGGGTGGGTGTCAGGGAGGGGAGGCACCCCAGACAGACCTGACTGCTTCTCAGTTTGACAGTGTAACTCTGCACTCTTCTGCTGATGCTCCTTTCTGTTCTGTTTTTTTTTTTTAACCAGACTGACCATTTTTATTATATATTTGCTGTTTTGTAGCTTCTTCTGCACATTACCAGATATCCTGGTGCACAACATAGTGATCTTCATGCGGTATGTCACTCTTTTCCCCATCCTGATGGCCCTTATGTTGAACCTGGACCATCAGGCCATGTGAGCTTACCTCCTTTGCTCAGGAGATCCCTATGTGACCGACAAGGCAGAGGCACCTAGCCAAAGAGGGGATACCCAATGCCTTACAGGCATAGATACAGTAGACCGTAGGTGTTCTCTAGATGCAGTGTCCAAATTCCCTTCACAAATCACTAGATTCACAGCGAACAGTTGAACATATAATTTTCTCCATGAAGTGGGGTCTGGTTCAACTGAATATGTTGTGATCCCTTTAGAATCCTAACGAGAGCAGTAATAAACAGAAAATCTTTCTCAAGGTGTACGTACTGGGCATTTGACCAGACTTACACTCCAGCCACACAAATTACCACATCATGGACCTTTAGGGCTATTCCTGAAACCACGACTGTTACAGGTGACAAGGGTCTGCTGCAAACATTTGAAATATGAGGGGTTAAAGCAAGATTTCTCAGCCTTGGCACTATTAACATTTTGGGCCAGACAATTCTTTGTTGTAGGGGGCTGTTCGGTGTGCTGTAGGATGTTTAACAGTATTCCTGGCCTTTACCCACTAGATGCCGGTAATATTCACCACCTCCTCTCCCCCTCAGTTGTAACAACCCAGATTGTCTTCAGATACTGCCAGAAGTCTGTGGGTTAAAATCATCCCTGGTTGAGAACCACTTATTTAGAAGGTTACCCCATAACACAGCATCTCTATGTATGTAGAAAGATATTCTGGCCTCCTACTTACATAACCATGAGGATATATTCCTGGGGCTCATGGGTATTGTTGCCTGAACTTGCAAGAAATTATTTGGGCAATTTTTTCTTGCTTACTTAATCTCAAAAACAGAATAAATTCTGCTTGGTTTTTTTTTCCCCCTAGAACTTCAGTGAAGATTTCATACATTGGCCACATGACCCAGAGCTCCTTAGAGACACATCACTATGTGGATTGTGGAGCAAATTCCACAGCTGTTTAGCAACTGCTCTTGGTTCTTCCTCAGCAGCACCTATAGAAGAGAGCACAGCAACTGTTCCCAAGGCCTTAGTTCTGTACCTACCCCAGGTGGTATAAGCAGAGGAGGAATTGATTTCTCTTAACTTCCAGCAAACATCCTCCTGCCACTTAGGAGGAGGCTCCTCTCTACAGTACCATTTATGTTCCTCAGAACCAGCAGAATCACTGCCCAGTGCCTAGCCTGTGCCTAGCAAATAGTAGGCACTCAATAAAGGTTTGCAGAATTTAGTTCACATCTTTCCAGCTGTTCTTGGGGCACTTAAATGGAAATCATACCATGGTTCTAGGTTATCAAACCAGAGTAACATGGGGATAGGACTGTTAGTGCAGCTGCAGACAATTACCAGTGTCTCATCTGCACAGAAGTGGCAGCAAAGAGGGACCATCTGAATACCGAAGAAAGCACAGACCTATTCAATATGTGAATTTTTTTCATCTATTCCCAAATGCTTGGGAGCTTTTAAAAATCTTCAAAAGCTTTTAAAAAAAAAAAAGTGTGGGTTTTTTTTTGTTTTGTTTTGTAGAAAGTTGTAATTGTTTTTACTAAGAGTATATGTGGGGCTTGACTTACCCTGCATTCACTGTCTGGAACATGGATTGGGGATTTGATAGAAAAATAAACCCTGCTTTTGATTCATCTGCATTTCCTCTGATTTCCTGGATGTCTTTGTAGGCACCTCTGGGGAACCATAGAATAGTTGCCTACTGAGTGGGTCAGGATGGGATGGGAAGGAAAGGAGGAACCTGATTGTGCTCCTGTGGCCATGAGTTCCTGTCTCAGCAGCCTCGCTTTCCTCCATCTGCCTCTGAGGCAACAGGCTGCCCTATTGCTCTTCCAGTGGAGCACTCAATGCCCCATAGAAGTTGGAAGAGGCAGGACAGAGATGCCTGAGGAGGAACAACTACCGCCCCCCACACACCCCCGCCAGCTGGCTTTAGTCCTAAAGAAGAGGACCTAGTTTGAGGTTGAAAGGTTCTTGAACTGTCTCCACCCTCTCAGCCACTGGAGGGTGGGCTACAACCTGGAGCTGGCAGAGAATCTAGCTAGGATCTAAGCTTGACTAGTCAGGTTTCAGAACTCAGCTGCAGTGGGTGCCAGCTCCTCCCATGGCACCGGGGCCTCAGGAAACCCTGACAGCAGCAGGTGATAGCTGGGGTTTTCTATTAGTTTTTGTCCCTGTTCCCATAGATTTTCAATATTTGCTGAATGACTTTTACACTCTGAATCCTCAGACTAGGGCTAAATTTCATTACTATTTGGCTGATACTGACCATGATTGAACAACCCAAAAGCTGAGGGTGGAAACAGTTTTAGTGTTGCACAGGGTCACACAGCAATGTGTGTGCATGGCAGTGATGACTGTGATGTGTGCTGGTGATGGAACATCACCACTGGCACGGAAGCAAATGTGCACCACTTCTGAGAATGTTGCCCTAAACACAACATGCCCTAAACACATGAAGATGTTCACATTGCTACATTTCCTCTTTAGTTTTCCTGTTTTCCAAATAGCCTCTATAGCACATTGTTCATATAATTTTGAAAAAGTTACTCATATTGGTACTTCAGTTTTGAATCATTTCTTGTGACCACATGCCTCAGTAATATTTCTTGCTTTTGATATTACCTTAAAATCCAACTATGAGGTTAAAGTGAGAACATTTAAGTTTTTTAAACATACAGCAATAAGTCTGATCTCATGATGCTATGAATTCTCTCATCTGCCTTACATTTTTACCATCCCAAACTGCACTTTGGGGTGCTCTGCATAGTTTTATCATGGTGTCTGTCAATTCTTGACCAAATGCCTAGAATATTCTCTCAGCAACCTCAAAATAGAAAGGGGAAGTGGTTGGTTTAGGTGTCATTGTGACCACCATTGTGTTTCTAATGGATTGAAATTAGCAGAGTGTGTCTTGGAGCGGCTTTGCTAGCCATCTCTCCTTTGTAGCTTCTGGCTTGGCCGATGTTGTCAACTCTTCCTTGATCTCAAACCACTTAAACCAGGTCACCTGGTTGAAGAGTTGCTGCATACAGAAGTCTTAATTCCTTTGTCCATGTCCTCATTCCAAAAAAGTTTTTATTGAGCACCTGTTGTATGCCAAGGATTGCAATTTCCGAGGCATTTTATCCAGAGTCATAACTAGAGTTTAAAACACCATCACAGCCTTTTGTGTTCACCAGGCCTGTATAGGCCACAGTTTACCTACACCAACTGTTCTGTAGCCTCTTTACACCAAAGCAGGACCCCCAAGATCTCTGGGTCAACTCTCCTGGGGATTCTAGCCCAAGGTGTGAAAGAAATTATTAAAAGAATCAGCCTATTTATTAAAAGCGCTATATGAATCAATAGGGTCCCAGATATTCTCTCTTGACAAAATCATACTTATTCTTTGCCTTCATAAGTAAAATTCTTTATTAGCTTGTCAGCATTCTTTTAAGACTCTGTTCCTTCCAATTGTTTAGAAAGGGAAACGATTTCAGAAGTTGTTCTGTGATTTACCCAGGATCCAAGGGACTTGAGAGTAAGTCTAAGCTGGAGCTCAGACTGCTGACAACCAGTCCAAAGCCTTTCCTTCCTGGGCACTTTCATGGCAAAAATGAGGGAAGCTCAAGAGAGGGAGAGTAACCTGACCAGGCCCATCATCAGGAAGCCGGGTCTATCCACTCAGTCCTGCTGGGGTCAGGCAGAGCCTCGTCTGACGAGTCACTCTGGAGAGACTGCCTGCCTTTCCTGGGCATGGGGCGTCATGGGAGTTAGTAGAGGTCCTCGGGGACGAGGGAGCAGCAGAAAGCACGGCACTGCCAGCCAGAGTGGTGCATTCTGAGTGGACCCTAGAAGCAGGCAGAGGCAGGGCTCTCTGTGCCATTCTTGCCTGGGCTCTTCCTTCTGGAGCCTCAATCAACTGTGGAGCGGTTGCTATTATTTCCAGGTTTTACCGGGCACTCAGGAAGTGGGTGGGCTGCCAGGAATCACCTTGATATCCTGGGACTTCTCTCGCAAAGGTCTAAGCTGATGGAGCTGATGGTCACAATCTACTGAACCATGTTATTCAGAGTAAGCAGCTGTGACACCTCGTGGGAGGAGAAGTGAGCAGGAAGAAGCGTGGGCTCTGGAGTGTGACAGGTTGCAAGGAAGCTCAGCTACTCGGCTCCAGCTGTTTTCTGAGGAAAAGTTTTCATGAGCATCAATATACCTCACCTGCTTTCCTCTTTGCCCTCATTAGCTCTCTTGTGTTTATTTTAAATTATGAGATAGCTGTTCTAATTATGTGTTTTTAGTTGTTTTCATTTTACTCCTTTAGTATTGTTACGAGCTGGCCCTGGTAAGATATTTTATTCAATAAATTTACACCATGAGTTGAGTATTAATACATGCAAACAAAGCCAACAAAAGTGTCTTTATTTGTGTTATTTCTTCAATGGAAATGCTGTCAGTCTTAATTTAGAGGAGGTAGGGCCAGGGATTGGAGAGAAGGGCAGAGAAAGGGATGGCTGTCTAGTTTACCAGCCGTGCCAAATGTTTTATAAAACACTACTGCCTTTGATCTCGATTGGTTTTGCTCTCCTGCTCACTTGACACTCACCACCGCCACGGCCCTCTAGTGGAGAAGGGGACAACTTGTTCATACCTGCCACATACCCAGGTCATGGAAAACAAGGGACACCTGACAGTAGGAAGAAAAGGAGGCTGTCCATTCTTAAGCCTGGCACTCAGAGGAAGTGCGTGGAAACTTTAGGTGCAGGCCCAGGAAGGGAAGAATGGCGGCCAGAGGGGCGGGGGCAGGAAAGAGGAAGGTTGGGGGCGGGTAACACATCCACCTCGCCTTGACCTAAAAGTCTTATAGAAAGACAAAATAAATAGATGGCCTAGATTGATCATATGCACGTATCACGGGGCCCAGCAGGACTTGCTGCCTGTCCCCCTTCCCTTCTCCGTGCTCCCTTCCCTGGAGTATCTGCCACCTCACCCATCCAGCAGGATGCGGCCCACAGCCGTCCCTACCCCCTAGGCTGGCAGGGTGCCTCGCCTCCAGCATGGATCTGCCCCAAAGCCGTGTTCGGCATCTACTTTCAAAAGCAAGGCCATCCCTTTGGCTTGCCTCCCTTCCCAAATCCCAGTCTCTGGCCCCTGTTCGCCACTGGGTTCCACACAGTGCCAAGGTTTACCAAAGAGGCAAGTTCGCGTTTGTGTGAGATTGCTAACCCAGGCAGTGTGGCTTCAGCGACCTCCCTCTTGGGCTGGCAAGTCAACAGAAGAAGGCTTTAGGACTGCCGTTTGGGTATGCCTACAGAACCACGGACTGATGGAAAACAAACTAAAGAACAAAGCATAAGTCAATATGTACTTTCCAATAATTTTTTTGTTTTTAATATCAATTGATGTTTTAAAAAATACAGAGGTGTTTGACACAGAATAGCACCATTGTGTAGGACACACACAGTTCCTGCGCCCGGCACCTGAAGGGGGTCTTCTTGCCTGGGCTGGGGGCAGTCACTCAGGGGGTGTTTGACTCACACCAGTTAGTTTCCTGCCTCTGCCTTGACCCAAAGGTCTTACAGGAAGACAATAAATAAATAGAACACCGAGATTTTATTTTGCAGTCTGCCCAGTTCAGGTATCTTAGAGGGGAGAAAAGTCCGAACTGTGAGAGGGTGGGGTGAATGGACATCAGGTCAGGTCAGCCATTCAGTGCAGAGTCCTAGAGTGACTGGGATTGGAAAGTACTTGGGTCCTTTGGGTTTGCAACGGATTGTGTTGTCTCTGGGTTCGGGTTTTTACAAGAAGCAGGCTGGCCCTATGTCCACACCAAATTCCTGCTCGGGCCCTCCTATGTCCATAGGTGCAATGTCAATGATGGGGAGGCGTGAGGTCTTCTGTGACCGGTACTCGATGACAGTCTTGTCCCACTTACCGGTGTGTTTCTAGGGGAGGAAGGGAGGAGACACTGGTCAGTAGATGCCTTGCAATCCAGTGCCAGGTGCCCAGGACCCCAAAACTGAGCAACCTGATGAGCATCATAGCCCACAAAGTGTGAGCCACACATGGGGGGCTCCCTAGACCCCTCTCTCTTCTTGGCTTGCCAGAGCCCTCTGTGTGTCAACCTCTATGCTAAGCAGCAGGGCCCTCCTTCACCTTACCCTTCCCTCCTCCTTACTCCCTGTACTGAGCTCCCCACCTGTGCCCCCTCTTTACTGTGTTCATACACATCCCGTGAACACTTCTACATGAGTCCTTGGGCACGCTGGGTAGAGTCTTGTTTCCCCTGAGCTAGAGGTGGGAGAAGATAAAACAATATGTGCCTCTCCCTCACCTGTCACTCAGCTTGTCTTCTCTAGGTAACCCCCTAAACTCACACCTCTGATGATCCTGTCACTGTAGGACCTGACACTTGCTGCAGGCCGGTTGTCAGCCCTGCTCTGGCTAGCCGCACTCACCGTGCAGCCATCCTTCAGGGTGGTGTATGTGAACCTGCTGTTGCCCTCTGCCCGGATCTCTACGTCGTTAGAGCCCTGGATGAGCAGGGCCTTCTTGAGGTTGCCAGCTGCTTCATCTAGGTAGGCAATGCTGTTCTTGCAGTGGTAAGTGATGTTCTGGGAGCCCTCCGTGGACAGCAGGCGTAGGAAGGTCATCTGGACGTTGGCAGTGTTGGGAGCCAAGTTGTCATCTCCATAGCTGAACTGTTGGGGCACAGAGCAGGGGATGAGGCCTGGGAGCCAGCATTTGATGAGACCAGGGGCTGTGGGGGCTGCCAGGTGTTCAAGGTTCAGAGGAGCTGAGGGGTGCTGGGGCAGCAAGGAGCTGGGAGGATGTTTTTGCTTCCAAGGAGTGGAGCAAGCTCAGAGGACCTCTTTTTCCACCTCAAAATGGGAAAAAATACTCTTCCTCCTCTTCCCTTCCACTCAAGCCCAAAAGAGAACTGAAGGAGAATGTGGGGACTGTGCTAAAAACTTCCAGGGAGAAAGACGACAAAGAGTGGAGGAGCCACCCCAGCCCCAGGCACGCAGGCACTCACGTGGAAGCCCCCGTTGATGGTCTCCCCAAACCAAACGTGTTTCTTCTCCTTGCTCTTGCTGCTCCACCAGTTCTTCTTGGGCACACTCGCTGGGTTGGGGTAGACGCAGGTCTCACCAGTCTCCATGTTGCAGAAAACCTTCATGGCGTCCAAAGTGCAGCCCTGGTTGGGGTCAATCCAGTAGTCTCCTGCATGGGGAAGAGGCAGTGCCCCACAGGGCTCAGATGGGTACAGATACCAATGCCCAAGGGGGCCAGGCCTGACTGGGAGGGACAGAAAGGCCTATAGGGAGACCAAAGAGAGGACTGGGGTGGCCTGAAGGGAGGATGCAGGGGCAGGGAGGCCTGGATGAGCAAAGTCCAGTCCTATGGAAGGGCACAAGCAGAGGGCAGGAACAGTGCCCAGCTAGTAGATGGGATCTACCTTTAGGTCACCTCTGCCAGGTAGCCATGGCAGGACAGGTGCCCAGCTGTAGTTTCTCTGCTGTGAAATGGGGGAGCAACCCTCTGCCAGAACCTTCCAGGCCGAGCTCTGCCCTGCACTGTGGGGTATCTCCTGCCTTGCAGTGGGGGTGGCCACACCAAAGGGGCTGACTCCCTGCTCCCCAGGGTGGGGGATCCTGTCCTCCAGGCTCACCGCTCTTCCACTCAGGGTGGCAGAGTTTCAGGTCCCGGCAGGTGCGTGCAGGGTTCTTGCGGGAGCCCTCAGGGCTGCGGATGCTCTCAATCTGGTTGTTGAGGGACTTGAGTGTGGCATCTACCTCAGCATCATGCTGTCTCAGGGAGCCGGCTGCCTGGTCAGCCCGCATGTACTGCAGGGGGTCGGGGCCCTTCTCTCTCTGGCCTAGGCCAGCAAAGGCGGACATGTCGATGCCAGGGCCAGGGGGACCTGGGGGACCAGGGGGGCCAGGAGTCCCAGGAGGACCCTGCAACAGGAAACAGAGATTAGCCAGGAACTGTGGGAAGGCGCCTCTCCAGTGTCCCTCCCCATCCGCTAGAGTGCACTAGAGTGTCCTCTTCCCAGTCCCATGGTGGGCCAGGGGCTGAGAAACCCATAGCACCCTCCCCATTTTTTCCTGAGTCCCTCTCTTCTGTCTCCCAGCACAGTCATGGGCCTGTGACCTCTGAGGAAGCCTCAGGGTAAAGGATGCCATCACCAGCAGCTGCAGATTGACACCCCAAAAGAGACCCTGGGCACCAGATGGCTCAAGCCTGAGGGGACAGCTCAGACAGCAGGGAAGGAGTCAGGACACTTACAGCAGGGCCAGTTTCGCCTGAACGTCCACGAGGACCAGGAGGCCCGATAGGGCCAGGGATTCCGTTAGCACCATCTTTGCCAGAGGGACCGACGGGGCCGGGAGGACCCTGCAGGCAGGAAGGAGAGAGGAGAGCATGAGAAACGAGCGGTCCCCACAGGAAGGCCCAGGAGTAGCCGGAGCTGGTTAGGAGCCGTCCCGATTGCACCAGCCACTCTGCTCCTGGTTCTTCACACTGCTTGGCCATGGACCCTAAAGGTTGGTCTCTACATGGCCAAGAGCCAGCAGGATGGCTCCGTGGCTCTCCTACCCTCCTAAGCTCCTCTGTGTAAAATCCTGTTACCAGCTGCTCTCACATTCATCTACGGTACTATGACCTCAGGTGCTTCTCTGGCCACAGGGACTCCGAGCAGTCCCACCCCCGCAGCTGATGAGGACCCCTGAGCCCAAGGCTTCCCCAGAAGCAGCAGCATTTCCCTCCCCGTGGGAACACCTGGCCGGCACCCTGGGCCACCCCTCTGGCAGGGCCCTTCCCCCTCCCACTCCATCTCACTTACTCTAGGGCCAGAAGGACCAGCAGGACCAGAAACACCTTGATCCCCAGAGGGACCCTGTGTAGAAGGAAGAGGCAAAGGGCAGTGGTCAGCACAGACAGACATGGAGATACAGATATATCTTGGGAGTTGGGGGAGCAGCTGTATGTCCCACCCGTGTTCCCTTTCCACTTCCTCCTCCCTCTAGCCCTGAGGAAGTCTTGGAAATGTGTTAGGATGATCCCAAGCTGTCTTAGCAGCATGGCAAACTCAAGTGGGCTCTGAGCAGCAGGAGGCCTTGGGCAGCCCCGCGCAGGCAGCAACACTCACAGGAGGGCCAGGCAGGCCCTGCAGACCAGTGAAGCCGCGATGTCCCTTCAGGCCCCTCTCGCCAGGCTCTCCAGACTCTCCTTTGTCTCCTCGGGGGCCTTGAGGGCCCTGGGAACAAGACAAGCATGAATTGGGTCAGGTCAGGGCCAGGACAAGAGCCCTCTGTGTGTCCCACCCAAGCTGGGTGGATAGGGTCCCCACTGTCCTCCAAGCCTGCCTCTGCTGGGGACCCAGTGCAGGACTCTCAGACACTCACTTGGAGTCCCCGGGCTCCAGCTGGTCCTGAGGGTCCCATGGGGCCTTGTGCACCCTGTGAGGAGAGAGTGAGAATAGCGTCAGAGAAAAGCTAGGACAGGGTGACTCTCCTCTGCATCTGCTCCAGGCTGGGCACTGAGGCTGCCGCCCCTCTGGCCCAGAGACACCTGGACCCAGGGACTGCCTCGGTCCCTCATGCAGGGGAGGGCGATCCCGGAAATGCTCTCTCGGCCACCCTCCTCACCACCGGCTTTTACTGAGTTAAGGATACTCACAGCTTCTCCTCTGTCTCCCTGTTTGCCAGTTGGGCCGGCAGGGCCAGGAGAGCCAGGGGGCCCAGGGGCTCCGGGAGCACCCACGGCACCAGTCTCACCACGATCACCCTGTCAGGAGAGAGGCTCAGGCTCAGAGAAGCTGCTCCAGAAGAGGCAAGGACAGAGGGTCCTTCCAGACTGAGACAAGACTCTGATTCCAACCTGCCAACCCGGGCTGACCTGTTAGGCCCGAGGCAATGTCCTCCCCATCCCACCACACACAGAGATACCCAGATGCTCACCTTGACTCCAGCTGCTCCATCTCTGCCAGGGGGGCCATCTGTACCGGGGCTTCCCTGGGCAAAGGAACAAAAATGCAATCAGAGTTGCTCCCTGCCCCTGTCTCCCGCTCTGCTCCCCTGTCCTCCTGTCAGAAGCCCAGGCCTATTCTTTTCTGCCTACTGACGCTTTGGAGCCAAAGCTTCCTCATTGAACTTCTGTCAGCCGTCCTCCCTGTACACCCAGCTCTTGGTCTCTGTGCCTGTCTCTCTCCCCCATGACCTTCCCATTGTACCCTTGGGCCTACTGGCTGCCGCTGCCATCCCCTTCTCCAGGGCCCCAGGACTTGGCCTGCTGCTCCCGGCACAGAGAAAAACAGGGCTTCTCTCCCTAGTCAGAGCCACCCTGGGTGGGGGTGTGTCCCACTGCTCACCTCTCGTCCAGGTTCACCTGCAGGACCAGTCAGGCCAGGAGGACCCACAGGGCCAGGAGGACCTCTGTCTCCAGATGCACCAGGCGCTCCCTGCTTGCCAGGCTCACCCTGGAGAGGCAGAGACCAAGACAATGAGTGCACATGCTAAGCACCCGTGGCCAGGGCCCAGTGACCCTTCAGGGGAAAGGACAGACAGAGGGACAGTCCGAGGGTGCTGAGTGGATGGAAGCCCGAGGTGGCATTTCTGCAGAGGCCAGGCCATTGCACCAAGAGTGCTGAGCAAAGAGCCTCAGGCCTGAGCCAGGCTGGGCCCAGCTCAGCTGGGTAGAGGGGCATCCCACACTCACCGATGGGCCGGGCAAGCCGGGGAATCCTCTCTCTCCTCGCTGCCCAGGCAGACCAACAATGCCCCTCTGACCAGCCAGACCCTGGGGACCTGGAGGACCGTCGGCACCCTGAAAGAGGAGGGGTGGGAGATGAGAACCAGCCACAACTCTTCCTGCCCTCCCGGAACAGTTCCTTCTGTGCTGCCCCTCCGCTGCACCCCCATAGCCCTGCTCCCTCCCACGCTGGGGGCTGCACACTCTGGAGCCTCGCTGGACCCTGCTCCCAGGGACCCCAGCGTGGCCTGGTGAGGGACTTACAGAGGGACCGTCATCTCCGGGCTCTCCCTTCTCGCCAGGGGGCCCAGAAGGACCTTGGAGGCCGGGGTCACCAGCTCTGCCAGGGGGGCCGCTGTCTCCTCGAGCACCTTTGGGACCATCTTTTCCAGAAGGACCAGGGGGACCAGGGGGTCCAGGGTTGCCCTAAAGGGAGCAAATGCAGGAAGGGAGAGCTCACCTCGCCTTTCCCTATCCAGGCTGCCAAAGCCACAGTGGCCTCAGAGACAGCACTTTCCCCCCTGGGGGCTTCCCTATCTCCCCACACTAGGGCAGCCTCCCCCAGTCCACCTCTGTGACAGTCTCTCCTGTATTAGAGCTCTGGGCAGCCAGCCCTGCTGGCTCTGCTTCCTCCCCTCTGTCCCCAACCCCCATTCCTCGAGCAACAGCTCCAGCCTCAATCCTCTGACCCTAAGCCTTCCGCTCACCCCAGCACTCGCTCCCTCTGCACCTGGCACTGGTGAGCTGGGTGACCCTGCATTGCCTCTGCTCCCTCCATGCAAACTCTCTGAGAGTGAGATCCAGGATGTGTGGACTTTCTTATACAGCACAGAGCCAAGTGCACAGAACATGCTCAAGAAACGTATGCCCAGGATGAAGGTCATTATGGCAGCCCCGTCCTGCCTACCCACCCAGAGGTCTGAGGGCCGAGCTCAGAACAGCAGGGCAGGCCACACCCTGCCCCCAGCTGTCTTCAGGGGACAGGTCCCCAGGGTCCATTAGCTACCACTCCCTGGAGTGGGAATGGGCAGAGGGGAGGCTGCCTGGAGCCCTCTGGACCCCTGTGGGGGCTTGGGCCAGATGATTCAACCCCTGCCCATGTCACCTAAGCCAGGAGCGTCACTTACATTGGCGCCAGGAGGTCCAACGCGGCCAGCAGCTCCAGGGAATCCGGTGGCTCCCTGTGTGAGGAGAGGAGAGCCCTTGAGTGCCCTGGGCCCTCAGGAGGTTGGAGAATAGAATGGGCAGGGGTGGGGACTCAGAGGCTGGTGTGGAAAGGGGCGAGGGGCCGCAAATCAGCACAGGGAGCTAGGGAGGGAGGACGGGCCCCCGTCTGGCCATAGAATCAGGCATGGCTGCTCCCTTGCCTCCTGCTCCTGCAGGGGTGCACTCTGCACTTCAGGGAGCTGAGTGAGGGGCCAAGCCCAGGGCCAGGGGAATCCAGGATCCCTGTGAGCCCAGCAGAGAGAGGTGCCCTCTCTCCCACCTGGCTATGGGATGGACGCAGGCCAGGGCACGATCAGGACTGAGACAGAAGGAGGTGGGGTGAATCCCAGAGCACCACCCGCTGTGGGTGCTTTGTGAGAGGGGTGCAGGATGTGAAGGGCTTCACTCACTGGGGGTCCTTGGGCACCGCGGGCTCCTTTAGGACCACTCACTCCAGTAGGACCCTGGGAGGGAAAGAGGGAGACAGTGAGGCCAGTGGCCCAGGGAGGGTGGTGGGCTTGTTTCTGAGTCCCAGCAATGGACTCCCAAGGGCTAGGGTTTCAAAGACACAGCTTTCTGGGCATTAAAATCCCAGCCTAGAGAAGCTGTCCCAGGCAGGCCTGTCCGCTTCCCCCGACAGAAGACTTGTGTTCTAGGAGAAGCCTGTCAGGCATCCACGGAGCCAGTCCAGTGTCTCACCTCCAGGGAAGCTCTTCCTTCCACCCCCTCCCCACCTCCTCAGGAGACCAGCTGCTTTGTCCTGGCTACCTGTCATCAGTGGAGACCGACCTGCACTGTATGTCACCTCCCAACACCTCCCCACCGGCCCACATGCCACACCAAGACAATGAAAGCTCCTTCTACCGACTGACAGGTGGGGCGTCCTCCAGGCCTGCTGACCCTTCTCTGCCTGTCCAGTCTGCTGGGGCCTCTCCTCCTGCACCCAGTGACCCCTGCCCCCAGGGAACAATTCTCGGGGGAGTTCAGCATCACCCACCTGAGGCCCAGGAGCTCCAGAGGGACCCTGAGGACCAGGGGCACCAGCATCACCCTTCTGGCCGGCCTCTCCTTGCTCACCCTTGGCACCAGGCTGGCCGTCAGCACCCTGTAACGGGAAGGAGGGGAGGAATCAGTGAGGGGCAAGCCGAATCCTCGAGGTTCTTCCAAAAGAGCCAGAGACTCTGTGAGTGTGTGTGTGTCCACCCTGGGCCTGAGAATTGGGTCTAAGCCAGGATCGTTGTATTAGTATGGTGGCGTGAAAGGAGAGGAGGGGACAGTCCTCTTCCTGCTTCTTTACATTGCATCCCTCCCTCCCCCCACAGGCTCGGGTGCCCTCAGGTGCTGGATGTGGAGCTGGCTGTGGGGGGCTGGGAGGGAGGTGGCCAGAGATACTCACGGGAGGGCCGGCGAATCCAGCTGGTCCGGGGGGCCCAGTCTCTCCACGTTCACCCTGTGAGAGAAGGGGGCCCAGGCAGAGGTCAGGGCCTGCCACCTGCTTCTGCTCCTTCCTGAGAGCCCAGAGCCCCTCAGCCCCGCCCAGCCTCATGCTGCCCAGAGAGAAGGCATCTGAAAGTAGCCTCCGTCCTAAACGAAGGGCTCCACGTGAGAAAGCCTCTCCTGGTCAGAGGCCCTGTCAAGCCACAGGCCTCGCCCTGACCGTGTCCTCCCATCTCTCCTCCCGCCCCTCGGCCCAGAGGGCAGGCAGGGAGCGAGGGCTGGGCGGCCTGCTGGCCACATGCGGGGGCAAGACACTCACCGGGGCACCTCGAGCACCAGCGCTTCCTGCAGGACCAGGGGGTCCAACTTCTCCCTAAAGCGGTGGGGGGAAGACCAGAGATGAGGAGGAGGGGTCGGAGTTGGGGGGGGCACGGCGTGTCCACAAGCCCCGCCCCACCACGCCGTGTTCCCCAACTCAGCCACACCCGCACCCTCTCAAGGGTCTCTGCTGAGCGCACTCTTGCACCAGCTGCTCCACCCACCGGGGCACACGGCCAGTGCCTCACTCTAAGAGGGCCCCCTTCACTCTTCAAAGCCCCTGGTGGGCAGGAGGGTGACAGCTGAAGAGCGAGGAGATGCAGCAGTCTGGCCAGAGACCAGAAGGGGCACCAGGCGGATGCGAGGCAGAAAGAGGAGCGGAGCCACAACTCACCTTCTCACCATTGGCACCAGCCGGGCCAGGGGGCCCAATGGGACCAGTCAGGCCCTGGGGGAGAAGGTTCAGGTGAGGGAGGCGGGGGCTTGGCAGGGACTCTGGGGGCCCACACCCAGATCCCCCTTTGGCCCCAGTTTGACAGGGGAATCCCTGTGGCCCCCACACAGAGGCAGGACCAGGGACCCCATTTACACACCGCCCAGCCCCGCTTCCCTGAGTGCAAGGCTAGAGACCCACAGGGGCCCCTGCATGCGCCCCCACCCCATCCTAGGGTGCTGACACCAGCAGTCACTTACGCGTCCACCATCCTTTCCGGGGGCTCCTTCGGGGCCTTTCTCACCAACATCACCCTGGGAAAAGACAAAACCAGTTGCCTCAGGGGGGCGCTGCAGGACCCCCTTGGCTGCTCAGTCCCACTGGAACCCCGCCCAAGAAGGATTTGCTATGGTCTCAGAGTGGGCAACAAGGAGTAGCAGGCCTAGGGGAGAGGATGTCACTAAAAGGCAGAGAGCTTTGGGAGGGGGTCTCCAGGTTCCTCAGGAAGGGCTAAGTGGGAACCTCATCCCCAGGCACCACAGGGGAGAGGGTAGAAGCGGAGGGGCAGGCGTGTGACAAAGTCGTGGCCTTGGTGAGTGGCACACTAGACCTGGTACTTACCCTGTCTCCCTTGGGCCCAGCGATACCAGCTGCTCCCCTCTCGCCAGGCATTCCCTGAAGACCCGGAGGACCCTGAGCCCCAGGGGGGCCAGCTGGGCCAGATGCACCCTGGAGTGGGAGGCAGGAGGGAGGCTGTGGTGGGCAGACCTCCCCCAGCACCCCAGGGTCCCAAGACCCTCTTTCCTCCCCTACCTCCTGCCCAGACCTCCTTCCCGGCTCTATCTTCCACTCCTTCCTCCTGTTCTTTGTTCCTCCTGAGCCCCCTCCCTTTCTCTCGCCACTCAGTGGGGCCCCCCAGAGCTGCCCAGAAGATCCTTCAAGACTTGGCCTCACTTACTTTGGGACCATCAGTGCCAGGAGTGCCAGGGAGGCCGCGGGGACCCTGGAGGCCCTGGGCACCAGGAGAGCCACGTTCACCTGGGAAACCTCGTTCACCCTGCAGCACAGACACCAAGGAGCAATCAGGCAAGAGCAGTTGGGGAGAAGGCCCAGGGAGAAGCAGGGAGGTGGGGAGGGGAGGGGGCCCAGGACCCTGGGGCATACTGTGGTGCTGGGAGGTGCTGGCAGAGCCGCACAGGGAGAGGACAGGCCCAAGGAGACCACCCAGTGATGGCTGATAAGACACTCACCCTGGGACCCACGAGGCCGGGGGCTCCAGCTTCACCAGGAACACCCTGCAGAACAAAGGAAGATGTGTGAGTGAGGGAAGGCGTCATGTCCCAGACCCCTGTGCGTCCCTCCCACGGGGGCCACTGAGCTCAGACTGTGTCATCTGTGGAGACCTGGGACGTGGGTCTGGGACATTCCAAGGCCTCATGGGGCTCCTCATGCCCTCTTGCCCTTGCCTCTGCGGCATCAGAAGAGACCTTTCCATCTAAACAGGCTGCAGGTATTAAAGAGCCCCATACTCACCTGGTCACCTGGTTTTCCACCTTCACCTGGGGGACCGGGAGGGCCAGGAAGTCCCTAGAAGCCAAAGTGACAAGCGTTAGCAAAGGAGTGAATTTGTTCCCCAGCCCTGCAGGGAGGCATGGCACAGGGCAGACCTGAGGAGGCAGCAGCCGTGAGGGCCCAGGTACAGGGAAGCCTCAATCCCCAAGAGAAGGGTGGGCCCCCTGCTCACAGAGCCTGTTGGTGCCCCAGACAGCCCAGGCCAGAACCTGGTCCAGCCACCTACCTGGAAGCCAGATGGCCCAGGAGCACCCTGCTCGCCTCGTTCACCAGCAGGTCCCTGCAGAGGAAAAGAGTGAGCTAAGCCGGCGCTTCGGAGAACCTGAGAGCCACAGCTAGCCTGGGGGGAGGTCAGGAGGGTGGGCAGGACAGGTGCCTTCCCACACTGCCCAGTTCATGTGTGCACATGTGCCTCGCTGCTCTCCCATCAACAACCCAACTCCTCTCCACCAGCGAGGGGTCCACACTGCCTCCTGAGATGCCCTGCGACAGCTCAGGGTGGGTCTGGGGTCCTGGCTCAGCTCCATTACTGGATAGGCTTACAGTCACCCTGCTGTCACCCTCCAAGCCCCTGCTGCCTGGAGAGGTTGGGCAGGTACTTACAGCAGGGCCGGGGGGTCCTGCAGCACCTGTCTCACCATCTTTGCCAGGAAGACCCTAGAGGGAAGAGAAAAAGATGATGCAATGACTTACACTTTTCTTCAGTTCTGTAGTCCCCCCAGGACTGCGCAGAGGCACTTTTGGGCCCAGGGTTTTCAGACCTCCACCATCCCCCAGCTGAACTCCATTTCCATGCCCTCCCCTCCCTTCCTTCCTGGGCCCCAGTCTTTCTCAGCATGGACGCCTCCTCCATCTCCCTGGCCTACTGACTAACTACAACCAGAAGTTTCCTGTGTGGGCTCCCACAGGGCCTGGCCAGCATGGGGTTCAGCCACAGGGATGCACATCGCTAACAGGGGTGCCAGGACCATGCCATAGGGAGGCCACTCCCTGTCCCCTCCCTGGTGTCCAGCCAACACCAGGCACAGGCAGTGGGGAGGGGTACTTACTCTCAGACCAGGGGCGCCAGGCAGTCCCTTCTCACCAGCTTTGCCAGGCTCACCCTGCAGGAAAGAGAGTTTGGGCCCATGAGTGGAGGCCTGGGAAGGAGAGGGGCAGGGCCAGCTGGGGGAATTGGGGCTTGGGCCACACCCTGATGGACAGCAAAGGGTAAGGCAGAGTATCAGCCCCTTCTCTTATGTTCAGAGGCATTAATGGCAGCCAGACACTGGGCACTGCCCCATGGAACAATGTCATGGCTGCAATGTCCCGAGGCTCTGTGGGGCCCTGGGTTCCCCCAGATCACACGCACTCCTGCAGGACACACTGGAGCTGCCCATGGCACAGGGATCCCACTCGTCACTGTCCCTGGATTAACTCCACTCAGGATCCAGCCCTTTCCCCAAGGGATCAGGAAGGTAGGTAGCAGCACACGGGAGGAAACAGAAGAGCAAATTATTACTTACATTGGCACCTTTGGGGCCAGGGAAACCCATGACACCGGGCTGCCCACGAGCCCCCTGAGGACCTGGAGGTCCAGGACGACCATCTTCACCAGGGGCTCCCTGAAAGACAGGATGCCATTCTCAGACCGCAGATACTCTGACCACATCTGTCCATCCAACATCTACTAAGTGCCTGCTGTGTGGCCAGCACAGGACTAGGCACTGGCCACACACACAGCATCTAGGATTGACCACAGTTGTGACCAGCAGGCCACAGCAGCCGCAGCACACACAGGCCCATCTGTGACAAAGCACTGCTGAGCTCAGGCACACTAAACGTTTTCGTTCTCCCAAGGAAAGGCCCAAATGCCTAAGGGGGTGGCATTTCCAGAGCTCACAGCTACTAGACAGGCCATTCCTGGCCCCAGAACCTACCATCTCTCCCCTGCCCAATTCTCCAAATTCACAGCACTCCAGGCTGCCCCACACAAGCTCCCATCTCCCTACCCCCTGCCTCCCCCAGAATATCCCCCTACCCTCCCAAAAACCCCAGGATGGTGGACTTACAGAAGGGCCAACTTTGCCTTGAGGACCAGCATCACCAGGGCGACCAGTGAGACCCTTTGTTCAGGAGAGAGAAGAGGGTGGCATCAGAGGCAGGCCCCAGGATCTCCCAATCCTGGCAGCCCAGGGCTGGAGGGAGCAGGAAGGAAGGGCATGAGGGTCTGTCTGCTCAGAGTCTGAAGCCAAGAGCAATAGCAAGCAGCTCTGATACTTACCCGGGCTCCAGGAAGGCCAGGTTCTCCGGGACGGCCAGGGTCACCATTGGCTCCCTTGGGACCAGCAAGGCCACTGGGCCCTCGCTCTCCAGGAGCTCCCTACACAGGAAGAGACAAGGAGTCAGCAGGATGCCATGTGGTCAGGGGCAGGTGCAGGAAGGGACCCCAGCCCCTCTTTCCCCACTCACCTTGGGACCTGCCAGACCGTCCTGACCTGGGAAACCACGGTTGCCAGGAGCACCCTAGGAAGAAGGGGGAGGAGAGGCAGTAAGTGAAAACAGCCCCTAACCTGATGGTGGCTGGAGAGAGCCCAGCCAGGCTCCAGGGGGTCCATCCCACCAACCCACCAACCCAGCAACCACAGTCTCTGGGGAGCAGTAGCTGTGGCCTGTAGGATTCTGAGAGGTTAACTTCTTGAGCCTGTCCCCACCTTTTTGGAAAGGAGCTCAAACTGTTTTATGTCATCCTGGGGGCTGGGGGACACAACTAAGGATAAGGGATCCCTATCCCCATGGTGGTGGTGGAGAAAAGAGGAGCATGATGTCTAGAAAAGTCATGAAGCTTGGCAAGAACACAGCCACAAGGACTCGACTTCCATCTTGAAGGCACAGCCCCAGTGAGGCTGGGGAATCCCAGCTCACTTACTCTTTCTCCAGGAGGACCGATGGGCCCAGCACCACCAGGCTCTCCACGGGCACCTCTTTTGCCTTCTTCACCAGCAGGACCAGGGGCTCCCTGCGGGCCAGCAGGGCCCTGAGGGCCAACACAAAAGAGAAACAGGGTGAGTCTTCAACTGGCCCGGGGGCAAGCCCTGGCCCAGAGTGTGGAGGAAGTGGCCTTGGTGATTGTTTCAGGGCTGGGGGACTTGGGGAAGAAGGGCCATGAAGGATCAGCCATGAAAGAGCAGACATAGCCCAGCAGGAAGAGGGAGGGTATGAGGTTCAAACTATTCAAACTGATTAAGCCAAAGATGAGACCTGACACTGCAACATTGTCTTCTTAGCCCTGTTAAGTCCCCTTCTCTGGGAACAACCTGAGAGGACCCAGATTGGGGGATGCGGTCCCAGAGGAGGTGGGCAGTGGGGCGGGGAAATGGCTCCATGCCCCGTACAGCAGCAGCAGGGACAACGGGGGCTCCTGGCAGATACTCACGGGTTCTCCCTTGGGGCCTTGTTCACCTTTGAAGCCAGCAATACCAGGTTCACCCTTAACAGGAGAGAGAGGCAGGTCCTCGCACTGGGTTCTCTCCACAGAGCCTGCCCCACCTCCAGAACCCCTGTTCAAGGTGCCCTTGGATGGACACTGGTTGAGGCCAAGGCAGGAGAGCATGGGAAGGAGGGGCAATGGCATTTGACTCCAGGGATGTCAGTGGGACTTGGGGGTCACGTTGGGCTCTTACCGTCTGACCTTTCGGGCCCAGAGGACCAGTTGCACCTTGAGGGCCAGGAGGACCACGGGGCCCAGGGAAGCCAGGAGCACCAGCAATCCCAGGAGCACCCTGTCAGCATGAACAGAGGGGAGGAGCATCAGGAGAGAGGCTGAGGCGAGACTGAGCCCGCTTGGAGGAACAAAGTCCAGGGGTAGCACTCACAGCAGATCCTTTGGCTCCAGGAATTCCATCAGTTCCAGGGTTACCCTGAAAAAGGAGATGGTGTCATTGTAAAGTAAACAGCAAAGAATGAACCCCAACCACCTCCCAGCCCTCCCGGGTCAAGATCCTGGGACTGGAGCAGGCTCTGTCCCTTTCAGGGACAGCCTACTGCATGTTTCCAGGGAAGACTCTGGATGGAGGGAGATATGTTTAGAGATCAGGGGACAGGCATTGGGCCAGAACAAAGGTTTGGTGACTGGGGCCTTTTCCCCTCAGAGCAAAGCACAGAGTCAAGAGTGCCAAGGCCACAGACCCTAGGTCCTCCAGGCCAAAGAGAAGCTGCACTTACAGAGGCACCAGCAGGCCCGGGGGACCCAGGAGTACCAGGTTCACCACGAGGACCTTGAGCGCCTTCAGGACCACGGGCACCAGTAGGGCCAGCTTCACCCTGGGAAGAGGCAGGAAGGATGACATGAAGAGAAGAAGGCGGACACAGACCTCTAGGGGGCTGGCAACAGTTCAGGGCCAGCTGCGTGCACGGCACCCAACAGCTGAGTTATGCATATGCTTCCACCCTTGCACATGAGCATGTGTGTTTACACGTGTGTTCACACACAGGTCACATTGTTGTTGTTGTCCCCATTTGACTGAGCTGCTGACTGGAAGACTCCCATGCCTTCCCGTTCTACTCCTCTTCTCCCTTCTACACTGTAAACCTCCACAGGCAATGGCACAGTTACATGCTCTAGCAATGGGCAGCTTGAGGGTTCCACCAGCGCCTATCAGAAAGGCGTGGGCTGGGGACCCTGCCATTCTGGCACCGTGGGATGATGGACAGATTCCACTCTCTCCCCACCCCTCCTGTGTTTCCATTTCATTGAGGAACCAAGACCCCGGGGGTGAGCTTGCGGCCACCTGGCCTGCTACTTCCCTGAGCATCTCGGCTCAGAGCACGCTTCGTGCCTATCTGGCTGACGGGTGCACAGGGACGCCCCAGGCTCTGGCCCCAGCCCGTTGGAAATGACCTAGGAAGCCAGGGCAAAAGCATGCTGGGACAGGCGCTCCAAGCCCGCTCTTCCCTGTTCCACTGCAGGCCAATCCCCTCGGGGGGCCTCTGGCAGCCCCCTCCCGCCAAATGGCCTCTGCTTTTACTTTCATTTTCTCCTGAAATAGTTATAACTCTCTCTGGACAGCAGAGTCCCTGGGGAGGGCTGCTGACCTGGAGTGAGGGCAGAGCCTCCTCAGGTTTCTTCTGAGAACATTCTTGCTTCACTTTTGTAGTTACTATTTTCTAAAGGTCAGGCCCCCTCACCTTCTGCTGTCCCTCTTCACAATGGGTCTCCTTCACCCGGCTCCAGGGGCCTCAGACACTGTCTGGTTGCCATGGAAACCCCCAGGAGGGGAAAAGCAACCTGATGCCAGTGACACACGGAGGCTCCTTATTCATTCCCAGGGACGTCCACACTGGAATCCCTCCTGGGCCACAGGAGCCTGTCCCTGAACTGGCTGGCCTCCCACTGGCCTCTAGTAATCCTCCAAAGGACCCCATTAACTCGGCTCAGAAGGGCCAGGCACCCGTGGTGAGGCAGAACCCCAGAGGGGAAAGGGAAGCAGGGAGCCGGCTCCTTGCCCGTGCACCTCCCCTGCTCGTCCCCTCCAGCACCCTCTGGGTCTCCAGCCTGCCCAGCTGTTGGGTCCCCTCAGACTTGTTTGTCTTCTCCCTGCCATTCCTGGCCTTCTGCCCCCTCCCAGATCTCTGGTAAGTCCCCATCTTTTTCTCTGTCTGCCTTTCCCCTCTCCGAAGCTGTAACTGGACCTCTCGCTTTTTATCATCCCGTCTCACTTTCCCTCCAGCTGGTGACGCTGTGAAGCACCTGGCTTTGTGCCCTGCCTGGGTGGAGAGCAGCAGTGGGTGGTGGGAGCCACTCCTCAGAGCGGGTGGCTAGCAAGGGTTTTAGGGAGAGGGGAGTGTCTCGGCACACAGCAGGGCACCCACCTTGGCTCCGGGAGCACCAGGGAAGCCAGGACCACCAGCGGGACCGACAGGACCCTGGGGAGAGGCATCGGGAGATAGGAGGGTGAATGCCAGTTCTGGACACAACCTCTCCCACCTCCGAGGTGAGCCACCCACACTCCTCACGCTCCTTCCCACCTTCGTGCTGATTTTACTCTACATCCATTGTGGCTAAAAGTCCCTGGATGAAAACTGCCCCCACTGCCAGTGTCTCTAGGAAACTCCAGAGAGAGGCCTGGCTTTGCCTGGCTTCAAAAGGCAAAGCAAGTTTCTGATTATACACGAGGTGCGAAGCAGAATTTCTTCCACCGCCTCCTCAAAAAAGACCGAAAGGGCAGCTGAGAAAAATGAACGAATGCTTCAAAGCTTGTTATTGACATGCTCGGGTAAAATTTAAAAATGATTCCTCCTCCTTTTCCCTCTTTTCCAGTAGAAGTCAGAGCACTGCTACAGTTACACCAAATAAAGCCTGCAGACTTCATCCAGCTGTTTACCGGGACTGAAAACACAACCACCACCTGCTGAAGAAAACAGGAACTCACCGGAGGCCCTGCGGGGCCTGGCTGGCCGTCGTTGCCCCGGGCGCCCTGTGGGCGAGGAACAGGAAACCACCATGAGAGGTGCCCACAAGCCCTGTCCCTCCCCCGCTCCCCCCCCCACTCACACAGCCCACCCTCGTAGAAAATGAGCGAGCCCTGGCCTTCTGCCCCCTCCGGGGCTGAGCACAAAAGGGCGGGGTGTGAGCAGCAGGACAGCCCACCGTGGGAACCCCTCTGTGGTGCCCATGTGAGTGGGTGGAAGCTTAGGTAATTTCCCTGCTATTCCCTTATTTCTTCAACTTTAGTTTAGACTCTAAATATCCCTAACTTCAGGTCAAGTTATCATTTAAAGACTCAATGGATTGGGCAAAAGGAAATTGAAATAGCCGCGCAGCAGCCTGGACTCAGCGCTTGCAGCCTGCCCACAGACGGAAGCGCTTTCAAGGCTTGGTTAACCTCCTTGGTTAAGGCGTGGTTAAAGCCTCCTCTTGGTTGGCTCCAGGTTGCCTCTGTGCTCTGGCCCCTCCCCAGACAACCTGCTCTTAAGGAAGACAAAGATGCTTGTAGGATGTCTCCCACTGGCTCCCTGATGGGGACAGGGCACCAGCCACAGCCCAAAGACACACATCTGAACTCATGCCCCTGGGAGGTTTTGCCTCACAAAACAAGGCAAGGCTGCCAGTTCCTTCTCTACAGGACTTGCGCTTTGAGGGTTTTTTTCCCTGGGTTTGTGATATGCACCCCTCAAATGCTGTCTCAAGGCCCCTTAGGGCCCAGAGAACTCTTTACCCAAACTCTGGGAGCCAGCGGGCTGGGCAGAGCTGGGCCTGGGACCTGGGCCTGGGCAGGGGACCTTTCCCCTCCTGGGCCCCGCCTGCCAGCCTCTGCCTCTCCTCAGAAGCTGAAGAAGAAGGATGCTTTAGGGGGAGCTCATGTATTAAATAAGACTCAAATCAGCTTCATGGCTATGGTCCAGTTCTCCTAACTGAGACTTTCCAGATTGGCATTTAGCGGGAAAGCAAGAGAAGATGTAACAGAAAAAACGTCAGAGGGAACATAAAGCCTCAGCATTGGCCACAGCCCTTCTGGGCTGGTCTGGCCACTTTAGGAAACTGTTCCTTGAGAAGCTCTGGAGTTCCTTCCCACCAGGAGTCGGCCAGCAGAGAGTCCCAGGCTGGGCATGAGCAAAGGGGAGCTATACACTGCTCTGACAGCCAGAGCTGGACTGGCATCTGCCAGCTCTTCCTGCAGCAAGACTGGGCAGAGGGCACAGTCAGGCCCAAGAGAGGGCACATGACCACAGCAGGCAGGGCCGACCCAGCCCAGTCCCCAGCCCAGTCCCCAGCCCAGCCTTGACACCAGGCCCACGCTTGGAAGTATGTGAGCCTGCCCTGTGTCTGGGGCCTGCATGCCTGGAACACTGCACAGCCACCTTCTAGCCGTCAAGGCTCAGAAGGCGGCTGGGAGACCTCAAAGCAGAGGCTGGCCAAGAGGAGTTTGATTGGAGGGCAGAGAGAGGAGGAGCAAAGAAGGGCTCAAAGGCAACGTTGTCAACCTTCGAAGCCAAATCTTATACACACGCTGGCAGCCTGAAGACTGTGGGGACAGGAAACAGCACAGAGTCGAGAGCAGGGCCCAGTGTGCCCAGGAAGGAGGAGGACCGGGGCAGGGGATGCAGCTCGTCTCTACCCCTTTCCCGAGCTGAGGCCACCATGGCTCAGAGCCTCGCTGAACCGCCAAAAGCCAGCACCCACTAATCTGTAGAAACAGTGGTGATTCTTGGCAGGCCCAGCACTTTCTAATCCCCTCACACAAAGTGACCTGGGCCAAGGCACTTCAGCAGCCCTGGCTGACAAATGGGGGTTGAAGCTGCTGGTTATTTCACTGATCTGCTATGGAGGGAAATTTCAGCCAAACAGATACATTATCTGGAAAGCAGCACGACTGAGTGAAGCGGATTTATTTTGGCCAGCCCTGTGAGGACCTGTGAGGAGGGGCTTCGGAGCTTGGGTGGTTGGGGTATATGAATTCAGCAGAAAGCATGATCTTTCTTAAACACGGCTTTCATCACCAAGCACCCACAAGGACTCTCTATTGCTAAAGGATCAGAGCTAAACGCCTCCGTCTGGCACCCTGTACCCTCTGTCGGCTGCCGGTCCCTTACTCTTAATTTCCCACATTAACTAGGGGCCACCAGAGTCTGAGGCTGCAAAGCATCATTTATCTTAAGCTATTTAACCTTTCTGTGCCACAGTTTCTTCCTCTCTAAAATGGGGAGAATAATAGAATCTACCTCATAGGATGTGGGGGAAGATTAGATGAGACAAAGCATATGAGGTATTAAGCCATGAAATGGTGGCCACCAGTATGATATCATAATATCACCAGCAGCAGCATCAAGTATAAATGCCCCGTGAGTGGATGCTAGACTCTGTTATACTTTTCTAAGGCATCATCCTCTGAGTAACCAGAAAGAACAAAGAGTAGCACAGTGTCCAGAAACTTCAACTGGATTGGCTGAGGAGCAGGTAGAGTCTGTTGAAGGGGTGACCTGATAATCCAGACTGGTTCAGAGAGTCCTGCTCCTACCCACACCTGTGCAGATCTAGCCTGGGAATTTTTGATGGGCACACTTGGAGTGAATTGTTACGGGATGATGATACTCTCCACACCTCACAGGGTTGTTTGGAGGGTCAGGTGAAATAAACTTGTGAACTCTAAAGTGCTGGGCAGATAGTGGCATTTGGCTTTGTCAATTACTCACTGCAGCACCAGCAGGTCCAGCTCGTCCTCTTTCACCAGGCAGGCCACGGGGACCCTGGAACACACATCAGGACAGCCCAAGCATGAGTTGGCTTCATAGCACTCTGGTCATCACCCCAGGTCCCACAAGAGAGGGGGCCTGCACTTGCCCGGGAAGCACAGGAACTCCTGAGGGTGCTGCCTTCCTGCCTAGCCCAGGGCTCCTCAGAGCACACCGAAAGGCCTCGGACCCAGGCAGAACTCAAAGGCTCCTGTTGTAACCTAGCGGGAACCTTGTTACAGGCACATCTTACCTCTTGCAATAGAAGAGCTTGCCAAAATGTTGAGAATAAACAGAATGTTTAAAAATTGAAGCATCTTTTAATTGTGTTAACAGGGCTATTTCAAGGAAATGTTGGTGAAATCTTGAACAAAATGTCTATCTACTACATTTTACTTTTTGCTCATAATCATATCAAATCTACAAAATTGAATATGTACTTTGCACAAGAGAGCACTGGTGTTTCTAGTGCAGCCATCTGTTAGGCTCTAGGAGGTGTCTCAAGGGCATCTGACAGCCTTCCTGGGGTGGGGAGGGGGACGCCCATACTCACCATTGGGCCCGGAGAACCATTCTCACCAGGGGAACCACTCTCGCCCTGGAAAAAAGACACACAGGGTCAGTGTCTGGGACCCCATTTCCAGCCCCTAGGCAACTCCCACGGAAGACGCTGAAAGCTCTGGTCATCTCAGCTAGCAATGACACACTCAAACTTCAGTTCTGTGAGGGGTAATGCCCCAAGCTCTCCAGGACTGCTGTTCACCCATCAGGATGTAGGACTGGGTGTTCCCAGCCAGAGCTGTCCTGATGGGCTAAGCTCTACAGCGTCTCCTGGACTGGACAGAAAAGGTCCTCCCTGTGTGCCTCCTGGTCCCTTACCTTCACGCCTGGAGCACCAGCTTCTCCCTTAGCACCATCTAGACCTGGGTAACCCTGGGGAGCAAGAGAAAACATTCAATCACAAATAGGAAGAAATGCACACCCCCCCAAAGTGCTTTTCTCTCCCCCAGGCAACCAGTTCCTTCTAACACCCTCATACTCACTCTGTGACCTTTGACACCAGGAAGGCCTGGGGTTCCTGGGAAGCCACGAGCACCCTGCAATCCAAAGCAGAGAAGTTCAGGGCACAGAGTGAAAGCTGCTCTGGGCTGCTGGAGCACCTTCAGCTCCCACAGGCCACCAGGGGATTGTCACGAACCCCAGCACTTGGATAGTTCTTTAGTAAAACCCAGGCCACACCTCCCCATGCCTCCCCATCTTGTGCAAAGTGGGTATAAATAACAACTGCCCAGCATCCCCTGTGGGCCTGTGTGAGGGTCACACGTGACTGTCCCCATGCAGGCGTGATAGACATAGGGGCCACTAGTGTTTCGTTTTAGAAGTGGCCTCATGGAACTGAATGAACCAGGTTTAAGGCTTTTACCAGGAGGGAGAGTCTGAGAAAGGCGTTTGAGGCTGGGAAAGGTGGGCCTATACCTGAGGGCCAGGAGGGCCTCTTTCACCAGATTTTCCAGGTTTTCCAGCTTCGCCCTGAAGGGAAAGAGAGAGATGTCAGCTAGCTCAGAAGACACACCACTGCAGCTGGCACTCCAGAGCGGCATCTCTGCCCCAGCCCTCCACACCTCGGGCCCACCTGCTCACTCGTCTCCCTCACCTCCTTCGGATTCCGGTCCCCTGAATGCCTGCCCTGGCTCACAGCTTATTCTTTCAGACACATGCATGGCCTGTGGGCCAGCTCCTCTGTCCTCACCAGCCTCCGACTTCCCCTGGAGGGCTCTTTCTCTCCTCTCCCGGGCTCTGCGGACCGGACTAGCTCTCCCTGACCTTGAGAGACTTTTACTGTCTAATGCTAGTCACAAGAATAGCTCGAGAGTGCCAACTCTTGTCTCTTCACTTCGTTTGCATCCTCCGCAGACATCCTGACTCAGGCTGAGCTTTTTCTAACTCATTTACAATTAAGATAACGTTGGGTTGTTCAATGCTTCCTTCTTTGTTTTTCCTTCTCTACATCTCCTCGCCTTGTGCATTTTCTCTCCCTTCTCTCATTTCTGAATTTCCCTTCCTGGGGCTAATGATGTTTTAATTATTTTCCTTCCCATTGGGTCCAAAGCAGTCCCAAAGGAACTTGTGAGCTCAGTTGCAAGTGGGCATGTAGACAGGGGACAGAGTCAGGGTTTAGGACTACCCAGTCTTGCTCCTCAGGACACTGCCACTCTGGGTGCTCCCCCACCACACCCCCAGCACACACCCTCTCCAGCCCTTTCAAATGAGGTGGCTTCCCATTGGACTACCCAGGTATACTCACATCATCACCAGGTTTTCCAGGGGGGCCAGGAGGGCCACGGGGACCCATAGGACCCTACAAACAAAGTAAGAGAGGTTAAGAGATGGTTGGAGGGGGAAGACACCTGATCAGTGGACAAAACACTGGGATGGTAGTCTTGGAAGTTAGTTCTCCCATAAGGAAGAAAGATGCAAAGGTCAGAGCAAAGGTGCAGAGGTGCAAAGGCAACTACAGGGCAGGCTGGGGTGACCTGGAAGGAGACATTAGGAAAGAGTTCCTGGTGGTCAGAGTTCTTTCATATCTAAGAAATGATATTTGGGTTTCTCTTGGGCTACACCACTGTGGAAAAGAGTTCAGCAGAGCCAGGGAGGGGACAGCAGCTGGGGTCCCAGTGGTCTGTCATTAAAAGGGGGCCCGTGCTTGTACTCACAGAGACACCAGGTTCACCAGGTTCACCAGGATTGCCTTGAAATCCTTGAGGCCCCTAAAAAGTAAAGTGAGGACAGTGGGTTGACTCCCGTAAAGTGTGCTAAGACATCAGAGTATTTGACAATCATCGGTCACACCACCGAGAGGAAAGGACCCAGTACTTACAGGAGCACCAGCAGGGCCTGGAGGTCCTCGAGGTCCCATGGGGCCCTGCATTGGGACAGAAAATAGGAGGTTTCTGGAAATGCTTCACCTATGGCCTCCAGCGTGCCACCTTCTCCCAGCCAAAAGCCCAGACAAAGAACAAGAAGTTAGTCTGTGGTCAGGGGGCCTATGGTGGCTGCTCCCTCTCATTTCCCACTCCCCACGCAACAATCTATTTTTATTTATAGGCACCATTTGGACAAAGAAGCTGGCCTTGCTTTCTCCTGGACAGCAGCCATGTTTACTAAAGTCTGAGTTTCATTTAGCATGTGCCAAGTCAGAGCTGCAGGGCTGAGATTTCCTGCTGGAAGTCTGTGGATGCTGGAGAACAGTAGCTGCTGTCTGCATTCTTCAGTTCTCATTCCAAGAGCAATAGCAACTGGCCTCCTAACAGATCAGCCCGTGTGCATCTCCCCATCCTCATTCTTCTTAGTCGCTCCAGCGCATCATTAAAACTGGCACCCGTCGCCATTAAAAACCAAATGCTATGGGCCAATTGAACGGGAGGTTACGTAACTCGTGGAGAAGAGCTGCTCTGAGCAATTATCTGTAAAGCACAGGTTGTCACATTCTCTGGCTCTGCTAAGGGCCACCTCCTGCCATTCTGGCTGCAAAGAACTGGTGTCTTTTCTTACCATTGGTCCTTGCATTACTCCCATCTGGGCGCCACCAGCCTTCTCATCAAATCCACCAGCCATCTGGGCAGCAAAGTTCTGCAAATAAACCCAACAACATGAGAAGGTTGAGAGGTCCTAGGTATTTCCTACTTGGCTAGGTAAGCTCTGTCTGGATGGAAAGAACTCAACTTAGATAAACTCTAATTGTTGGAGACGAAGTCATCATTGATCAGAATTACCAATGACGCCTGAAAAATAGTTTTGGGAATGTGTTATTTGATGACAGTGGCAAAATCATTTCCCTGGAAGATGAAGTGTTATTTGGAGGAGTATCAGTTTCTTACATTTCATTTTATAAAATTATTTTTATATTCTAAAATATGACATATTTTATTTAACATATCTTGAGAAACATAACTAAAACATCACTTTTAAAGGTGTTCTTTATTCTCCAAGACTTTAATGCCCAGAAAAAGGTCTAAAATCAACAGTCTTGAAATATTTCAGCAAGAGATGTAGTAGACATCTGTGAGCCCATTTAAGTTTAAGAATTTAAAACACAGCAAATATCAAAATGGCAAATATGCAAAAACTGGGCAATAATATAATTTGTTGATTGGTTTGATTCCAAAAATGACTAGCCACACACCTTCACTCAGTGGAGCTCTTTCATGAGAATGAATAGTTGCTTGGAATGTACTTGGCAAGGACCATGAATAAATGTCTTCCAAGGACAGTGGTCACTCTTCTTCCAGGGAAGTACAAGTGCTCAGTCATCCTTCCTCCTAACCTTACACCCACCCCCAAGAATCAACCACATAGTGCAGATGCCAGGAAGCCAGGTAACTGAAGACTTTCTTTACAAAACCCAACAAGTGAAAAAAGTCAGCCCTTAGTGCCACATCTCATGCCTAATATGTGATTCCACTAAATTACAGGCCTGGGGGTGAAGCCCTTGGACAGACTATGTACACACTGCTGGCAGCCCTGGGAGCCAGCCAGGTAAGTGCAAGTAGCAATTTAGAAGCCACATTTCTGTAGGGACAGCCTTAAGGAAGGGGAAATAAGGATACTTACTCCACCAAGCCCAGGGGGGCCAGGGGGGCCGGGAGGACCAGGGGGGCCAGGATTTCCAGGGGTTCCAGGCTCTCCATCTCTGCCACGAGGTCCGGGGGCACCCTTGGCAGAAAAAGAAAAAGGCACCAGTGTGAAGCAGTGTTTCTTCAAGAACCATCTGTCCCTGGGCGGCTGTTGAAAAGGTGGTCAGGTACACGGTGGGGCCTTGGAGGACCTGGGAAGTCCACAAAGGCTTAGCATCATTGCTCTCTACTCACTTTTTCACCTTTGTCACCACGATCACCTCTGGGTCCTTGTTCACCTGCAGGTCCCTAAAGGTGAAGAACTTGTTAAAATGACAGCAAGGCCAGGACCCTGCACATCAGTAACTCAGATGTAGTGAGGAAGGGATGGAGGAAGAGATTTCCCCCTTTCTTACCTGAGGTCCAGGAGGTCCTTTGGGTCCTACAATCTGCGAGAGAGAGACCCACAAGACAACAGGTTAGAGGAGAACACAGGGAAATGACCCATTTAGAGCAGCAGATGCAACACAGTGTGCGAATAATCCGTACTTACATCCTTGATGTCTCCAGGTTCTCCTTTCTGTCCCTGAAACACGAAACATTCACAGGGTCAAGCTGAGTAAGCCCACTAAGCCCCAAGTACAAAACCCTGCCAGCAGCCCAGGGCTGAGGTGCCCTCTGAAACAGACGTCTTCTGATGTCTGCAGAATCGCAGGCTGGATTAGCACAGCATTGCTCCTGAAGAAGGAAGTGTAAAGGCAGAAGAAGAAGAAGGAGGAGGAGGAGAAGGAGAAGGAGGAAGCGGAGGAGGAGGAGGAAAAGGCCCTTACCTTTGGTCCTGGTTGCCCTGCGAGGAAAAAAAATAGAGAAGGTAAGAATTATGAGATGGAAAAGTACCAGTTCCTGCCACTCAAATACTCTTTAGGGCATCAAACAAAGAAGAGGACACAACCAAGGAAGGAGGCAGCATCCTGTTACTTGGCTGAACCCCTCTGTTGGAGAGCTAGGGTCACTGTGGCCCTGGGGTTGCTGAGGACCCATGAGGAAGGGAGGTGACCCAGGCTTTGTTATTCAATGGGCAGGCAGCGTGCAAAAGAAAGGAGCAAGGGCAGCACAGAGAGAAAATGAAGAGGTCAAGATCTAGTCAGCCACGGAGGAAGCAAGCACAGAAGATTCAGGCTCTTTTCCCCCACAGGGTACGAAGCCCCTCCCGAATCCCAAGCCATCCCAGAAGAAGAGTTAGGTACTTAGAAAGGTCTTACATTACAGCTGGGTCTCCTTGAAGCAAGCACAAAAAAAAAACAGCAGAGCACAGGAGTTATAAAAAGCATTGTAGCCAGTGCCATCCCAAATCAATAACCCATCCCTGTCATAGCAGCAAAATGGTAAAGGCAATCAACACTTCGCTCACATGGACCCCCTCAGAAAGGATCTGGGAATCTGTACCACAAAGGAGCCAGTGTTGGTGAAGTGTTAAGGAAAGGCCACTTCCCGCTTCCCTTTCAACTGTCTTCTCTACTTGAACAGGAAGAGAACAGTGAGGGCCACCCAAGAAACCTAGACTTGCATCCCCACTCACCCTGCAGTGAGACAGGACATGTGTTTGAGTGCTGGGGAGGGGTCACCTGCACACATACCACCCACCGGCACTGGCTCTAGCTGGGAGTTAGCAACTACCTGCCAGAGTGCAAGCACACGGGTCTCTGTCCTAGCCCCATCTCCACCCTTCCCCACTGGCACTCCCAGAGCCCATCCCCTCCTGCTCCTATTAACTTGCTTTTTAACTGGTGGTCAACTCCAAGAGAGGTAACAGCAAAGAGGAAACTACCACCAGTGTTTCACACCTCAAAGAGGGAGCCCACCCCCTGTCTCCCCACTAGCTGGCAGAGGTTTCTCCACACTGAAGACCATATATTTGGAGGTCTTCTAAAGAGGATACAAGGCGTGGGTGACGGAAGAGGAATTTATTCATGCTTTGGCCCGACAGAGCATTTAATCTCCATTGTGGCTCTAGTAATTTGCAGAGATGATTCCAGAAAGGATACTTTTGTGGAATCACATCTGTACTTCCACATGTCTTGGAAGCATATATTTTTTTGGAGGTATTGGGCAAGAAAGGACTCCCCTAGTGTCTCGGACTCATTCAGTTTCAACCTGCAAGCGAGAAGTGGCCTTTCCTTTCTGCCCCAGCTGCTGGGGTCCCATGGATAACCAGCTCCTCTGTTTTGCAGAGATGCCCAGCATCTATGGGAGGGCGTTTGCTGTGCCTGCAAGTAATTTATTTATGTTGAACAGGAAATAAATAAATTACAACCACTGGCAGTGGCGAGGTCAGTTGGGCAGATGGGGCAGCACTCTCCGAAGGGGATCTCAGGGCTGAGGCAGTCTTTCACATCTTCACAGATTATGTCATCGCAGAGGACAGTCCCAGTGTCACAGACACAGATCCGGCAGGGCTCGGGCTTCCACACATCCTTATCATTATACCTCTGCCCGTCCTGCACACAGCTGCCAGCCTCCTCTGTACCAAGGGTGGGGCAGGGGGAGCAGAGAGCCAAGGGAAGGAGGGGGTGGGGAGCCAGAAGAGAAAAAGAGAAAGGTTGCTGTCAACTTGATGTAATTCAAATGCTGAAGAGCATGGGCTCAGGCCACCTGAACATAGAGAACTTAAAAATAATTTTTCTAAAGCATCATTCATTCTTTCATGCATTCAACAAATATTTATTATGCACCTTACACTGTTCCGTTATTCACCAGTGAAAATCCTGATCCGGCAATGAAGATGAGGGGGCTACTGCACCATATTCTCTTCACCCATCTATTACGGGGGGTGGGGGGACCCGGGGATGGGGTCGGGGGAACAAGCTGGAAGGTGAGCAGAAGAGAGGAGATGAGACTCTGAATAGGAACTCCGGGACTGTAAAGAGAGAGGAGACAAGAAAATGGTAAGACCAGCCCAGGAGCAGAGAGGACTTCTTTTTTCTGCCTTCCTCTAGGAATTATGGGATTTGCTAAATACAATTGACAGCTAAAATTTAGAGGGAATGTAGAAAATTCTACCTACAAAAATTAGAATCTATAAACAGCTAGGCTCCAAAAATGGATATATGAGGGAGGGAGGTGAAAGCAGGAGCTATTAGAATTAGGATCTTGTCCCATTCTTTGAACCATAATAGAATTAGGACTAATTTGGGGAGAAGGATGGACCCATTCAAACAATACCCTTGGGACTCAGGAAAGCTAAGAAACGGCTGGGGAGGCAAGCAAGGCCAGGGCCAGGGCGCGGTGCTGACCTCCAGCTGTAGCCCTCCCGGAGAGGCCCTGCCTCCATGTGAAGACAGCACTCCAATCTGGGGAGTAGGGGGCTTTGAATGCCTGGCCTGGCCTCCGCCAAGAATGCAGGGGAAGAATAGCAGGTCCCTCTCCACAAGCGCCCTGCCGTCTGGAATTCGTGCTGCAAATGAAACCTATGCTGACAAGAGGTTCCTCAGCAGCCAAGGACTGTAGAGCCCGCACCACGTGCCAGGGAGCGCCCAGCGCTGTTTTTCTCATCAAAAACCCCAAAGCAATGGCAGCAGGAGGGGATGAGTAATAGGAAAGAGCCACAAACCCGGTGGGCGGAGAAATAGTGAAAATCTAAACACAAACGTTTCTTACTTCTTTTCTACCAGAGGAAATCCACCTCGCCTTTAGTCAAGATAAGCACGGGGAGGGTGCGGGATCCCAGGGAAACTACAGACGCTGCTGGGACACACGCACCGCTAAAATAGCTGGAGAGTAGAATGCAGGCAGAGAGGAAGGTGTAGGAGGAAGGGGGGCGTCGGTTAAAGATCTGCAGTCGGGACTGAAAGAGCCTCCAGTCCTTAGAAGAGCCCACCCCCACTCAAGAGGGGGAAACGCGGGGAGAAGGAGGTGCACTCTGAACGCGGATCGGGTTTCCCCGGGCAGGGCCGCCCTGGGTGCGCGGCGCAGGGGCGGGGCCGCGCGGCGCTGGGTGTGAGAGCCGCTGGGTGACTCTCTGTGGCTGCGGCTCTGGACGCGGCTCGCCTACAGACACTGGGAGAGTGAAAAGTGGGATTAAATGACTGCCCCAGAAAGGAGCCAGAACCGTAATTGGATCCCCTAGGTGTGAACAGAGGAGCCCAGCACCACCATAATTGCCGCTGGAAAACGGCTGCCGATAGCATCCCGGCGCGCCCGATCCGGTTCCCCTCATTACCGCACCGCGGTATAAGTGACTCTTTGTGGCAGGCCAATTAAAAAGCTACCTCTTTCGGGGAACTGTTTTGCTTCGCCGCCGCTTCGCGCAGGGCTGGAGCCCGGGAGGCGGCGGCGGGCGGGCACAGGGGGGCATTGTGGGAGAGGGGTCGGGGAGTCCGGGGGAACCCACCGGACCTCGCCTCTCATGAATGGGGCTTTTCTCGAGCGCACACAGAGCCCGATTCACAGGTCTCCGCGAGGAACCAGTTTAAATAAATACGGGCATCGTTTCAGCCCCATCTGGAAGCCATCGCTGCCAATCTTCCAACGCAAACAAGCCTCACAAAGGAGGACTGAGATCTCTCCCCGAGCCAGGGGCACTTTCGGAGGCGAGGGCTCAGAAATGCAGATGTGGGTCAAAGACGCCGCCGCCGATCAGTTTCCCAACCTCGTGGAAAGACAGATAGGAGGGGCGTGGCCGAGCTCTAGGTTTGCGACTTTCCTGGCTTCCACGCAGACTGCGCTTTTCCCCACGTCACATCTTTGGGTCCGCTGACCCCGGGCGGGGGCGTTACGGAGGCGGGGTGCGCCAGGTCGCAAGATCAGCCGCTGAGGCAGAATCACACTCCCCCTGGGAGGAGGAGGAGCCACTGAAAGGTTTGGTCCCAAAAAGCTGTGGAATTCACTCCCTCCCGGGAAAGATGCGGCGGTGAGAGCGCTCTGCCACTTAAGCGAGCGCCCCTAATACCAGATGGAGAAATTGGGGAATTATTTTAGAGTCACCCAGCTAATTCCATTGCGTACTAAGGCAGAGGTCGGCCAAGAAGACACTTTGTGAATGTGTGCTTACAAATTTAGGACAAAAATATAGTCAGTGTGAGCCCAGGCCCCGTATAGACACGCCACATTCCCCAGTGCCCAGGAGCGACGACGGGGAGACCGGGCCAGAGTCTCCCGCCCTGGGCTTCTTGAAGCTGCACTGCGGGCTCCAACCCTTCCCCGCTGCGCTAATGAACGGAAAGTCCGCCCGGGCCTGCGGCCTTCCAAACTATCTCTGGAGACAGCCTGGTGGCAGGAGAGAGAGCACAGAGCCTCGAAGGCAGAGGGACTTTGATCCCCCTCCCCCCAAAGAGTTTCCCCTGCGATTGATTTACAATCTGTAACATACAAAGACAGGGCTAGAATCCCAGCCGTCGGAAACGTGCCAAAACACGTGGAAAAAAAAAATCCTCTCTACCTAATACACTTTCCAGGCTTCGTTTGTCCTGAATATAATCCCAGACAGTGGACCTTACCAAAGAAGGGGGTAGAAAGGTGCGGTCCGAACCGCCTTTGGGCCATTCTACAACTGCCATCTCTAACTATATTCGGTTGAAATAGTTACAGTAATCGACCAGCCTTGTCCCCTTCTCCTGCTACACACACACACACACACACACACACACACACACACGCCGCAGCCTGGCTCGGTGAGTTCCAGAAACTTAGAAAAGTAACTCATTGTAGTACCTCGGAGGGGGAGGGGGGAATGACGGCGGGGAGGGGACGCTATTTTCCGGGGCATTTGAAAAGCAGCGTCTAGTTGGAATGTTATCGCCTTTCAGATGGCTTCTACGGGAAGTTTTTGAACCCTTTATCAATCAGAAGAGAGGTAGTGGGAAAGCCGAGATGCGAACGGAGAGCTGCACCTTGCTCCGGGCCAGCTGGGAGGGGAAAGGAAGCCGAGAGAGGCGCTGAGGTCTGGGAGCGGCTCTTCGAAGCCTTTCTTTGTGGCCTCGGATTTGAGCCCAGCGGTGTCAGAGTGCTAGTCCCCTTTGTCTAACTCCCCAGTGAGCCCCTCAGCCACCAACCCCCGGACAGGCTACGAAGTCAACCCTTTGGCGCTTGCTCGGTCCCTCGCTCGTGCTCTCTCTACTTCTCCTAAGTTTGATGGGCCGTGATCTGTTTTGCTGAACTCGGGGCGCTTCGGCCGGGCGAGTGGTGTGCACGTGCGCCCAATTATCAAAGCTGTTGGAAAAGCTCGTTAATATCTGTGTGCAAATCTCTCAGACCTGACACTCTAAGTTCAATATTCTTGCGCAACGTAGGGACCTGCAAAGCCTCCAACCGCAACCAGCGCTGAGGACGCTGGGACCGAGTCCTTGACTCGCAGAACCCCGCTCGGCGAACTCCTGCACATCCTTCACCTAAGTCTGGGCGTGCTAAGACCCTGGGAGCCGTTCTAACCCGGCCCTCGCAAGCTCCAGAGAGGGGGTGGGCCGGGGAGGAGGATGCTGAGGGACGCACGGAAGGCAGGCGGGCAGGAGCGGTGGGCGACTTACGGACATCCTGGCCCTGACACCGAAGGACAGCGGCGACGAGCAGCGTCAGCAGCACCAACGTCTGGGGAGCCCCGAGGCGGATCATGGCTCACCGCGGGGCCTGGCGGAGCCGGGCCCGGACGGAGGGCAGCGAGGCGGCAGGAGCACGGCGCGGGTCCGGGTCTCTACCGCGCCCTCATGCAGGAGGCCCTTGCAGCAGGAGTAGGAGGCGGGAGACCCGGCAGCCCAGCGGCGCTCTGCGTCTTCTCCCCGCCGCGGCTCCCGTTATATGCGCCGGGCCCCTTTCGAGGCTGGCGAACTCGCCCAAACCGCGGGCCGCCCCCGGCCCCCTGCTGGGCTGTAACCTGAGACCCCGCCCTGGAGCCCGCCCCGGCCCTGCCAGAGCCCGCACCTGCCCGGGCCGGACCCCCCTCTCCGCGAGCCCCGCTTCCCGCCCCCCACCCCTAGTGTGCCGAGTGGCCTGATCGGGCGGGGCGCAGAGGTGGCCCAGGCTCCCCACACCCGGGGCAGCGGCGCAGCCCCTCCGACCGCAGGCGGGAAGGGGGGCCTCCGGCCCCTCCCCTCGGAGTTCTGCCGGGGCTGCAGGGGAGGGGGGTGTTTGCAGAGGCGCAGGCGGCGAGCCCTAGACCAAGGACGGAAAAGACTTTGGAGGGAGGAGGGAAAGCGGTAGAAAAGAGCAGCGGGGGGAGAGCAGGGTCACCGTGTTGGGCGCTTGGGAGGGGGACAGGGAGGAGCCCACCAAGCTATCTGGAGTCCTAAATCTTGGAGACGGGCTAGCTGAGCCAGATTCGAGGGGTTGCCCCGACCTAGCTTCTAATCTAGCCCCTTCGGGAGTACCTGGCCCCTGGACTCCCACCTGGAGGTTCAGAGTGACAAGCCCCAACCCCTCCCCTATCCAGCTAAGCGATGAAAGAGCCTCCTCTGGAGCCCAGGCAGACCTTGGCCTGAGCCGGCGGCCAGGAAAGGAGCGGGTGCGTTACAGCACAGAAGGAGACCTGTGTGAAGGTGTCGGGGGTGGGGGCAGGCCCTGGGAAGGGGACTGGAGGAGCTACAGAGAGCAGAGGGAGCCGAGACTAAACGGTACAGGCTGCCGGCTGTGGGGGACTGTCTAGCTCCAGGCTCAGACGTGGTGTCTGCTCTTCCTGGCTGGGGTCCGGGAGTCCCTGGGGGAGTGGGCGCTGCCGGCTGGGGTAGAGCAGCTCTGGCCAGGGACAGTTGGTCACTGCTGCGGCCCTGGCCAGGGAGTGAGGAGGCTGCTCCAGCTGGACCGAGTTCTGTGAGTCGGGAAAGAAGCGCCAGAAGTTCCTAGCTGGCCCCTGGCCCTCCGCATCCCGCCTCACCTCACCTTCCCCGGTGAGCGCCCTGCCGTACCTTAGCCCAAAATGCTTTCTCCCCGGGACCCCGCTGAGCTCTTTTCTTGGTCTCTGGTTCCTTCTTCGACACCAGGGAGGAAAAGTCCCCAAACAGCTCTTGAGCGAGATGGTCCCTCATCAAAGAACTTTAGGCAAAATGAAACTCAGAATTTGGGGTCTGACTTAATCGGAACTTCCCCCCTCGGGCAGCTTGGTTTCTCTGGAGCTTTCTTCCTAGAAGCTGAGAGCACTTGGAAGAAGCTGCTTCTACCGCCCAGGCTTCAGCCTTCCATGAGGGGCCGTGGGGTCCCCCAGTCCCCCAACTCCTATTCCCTCATGCTTTGAAGCTTCTCCAGGTAGAGACTGGAGTTCCAAATGTGCAGAACTTAACTTCTGTTCAAGTGTGCTGGCTGGAAAGGGAAAGAATTCATTGTTCAAAGAAATGCCTCCGAGCTTTGTCCAGTCTGGATGGGGATGGGGATGGGGAAGGACCTTCCGTGGGCCTTCCTTGCCTGTTTCCCCATCCTCCTATTCAGGGCCTTGTGTTAAGCTCTGGGCCCTTCCCCAGCCCCAGCCTCTAGGCTAGGAGAAACAAAGTTGGTCTCACACCCACACTGTCCCATGTCCTCCTTGGGGCCACAGGTCCTATCTTCTCCACCTGGAAGGTAGAATGACCAAATACTACAATTCCTCAAGACCCCCTAGGTTAAATCCCCTCTGAGAAGCCTTCCCTGATAGCTCTAGAAATAGATCTAGAATGCAAGGTCTCCCTGCATTTCTGATCCATCTGGCATTTATAGCCTAAGCTACATATGTTTTTGTGTGGTTTCATTTTTTTCCCCCTTGTATTTCATTGGTCTTTATCTTATCAATGAGTCTGGGACAAGAACTGTACCTAGCACAATTTTAACACATAGGAGGATTTAGGAAAGCCCCTGTGGACTAATGATTTAGATACAAAATATTATTTATTTTATAATACAAGCAATATGTAAGCAACCATAGAACTAGGCAGCCACACAACTGACCTCAAATACAAGTGGCCATAAAAATTCAATAGAAAAAAAAGAGTTTGAGAGAAAACACTAAAATATATTTTAAAAATTGAAGCCTATTTCAAAATAGTCTAGTTCAGTGAGCAGCAAAGTGGTACAGACTTTCACTGCTTAATTTTATCCTCTAACTCTGTGATTCATCTTTTATATCTACATGTAAGAGTTCTGGATTCTTTCCAGTAATCATGGGCCATCTGTGAATACAAGGTTTAATTCTCCACTCCCTGTGGAAAAAGATTTTTTTCATCAGAGATAGGAATTGAAAAAAGCAAACTGAAATTTAAAATTTAAATTGACAAAGCCAAAATAAACTATGAAAATTATTTAAATTCTAAAGACAACTAAACACCAATGTTAATATTTTGCCCATCCATGAACTCAAACAACTACAATTTTAAAACCTCTAATTTGTGACCCAAACTGGAATTGGACCTATATGTGGCAAAGAAAACCCTCAAAAAACAAAAACAAAACAAAAACAAAAAAAAAACCCAATCCAATCACTGATTTAGTGATTACTTATCCAGCAATCTTACCATCCAGAACATAGCCAAGAAACCAAATAAATGAGTAGCCAGAATTTATGTTATATGCTAAAGCTTATGCATTTTATGCATAGTAGAGTCCCTCTTATTCTGTGTCTATTAATTCATAGTTTAGGTATTGTATTAACAGGTAGTGTCATCTGACCTCACCAATTGGATGCAGAAACATAGAGGTAAGATCAGAGAACAGTCGTTGGGTGAAAGCACAAAGAGAACAGCAAGAAGGAACAGAGAGGAGAGGGAAAAGCAATATGAAGTTGACACAATGAACACAAAACATGAGGACTGAGGGTCACCAGGGTGGTATCAACAGCCCTACAGTTCTCAATGCTTTCAGGGAGTGTCCTGATTTATAGCATCTACTGCAGTCTCTGAAGTTCATAATGATGAACTTAAATGTCCAATAAAATGTTAGTTAATTTTAATGTGGTCTCTTTGAGGAGACAGGGAAATATGTATTCCATTTTAGAAAGGTCTCCATTAAGCCTAATGAAAATAAATGTTCATTCACTTAATGTGAAAAACCTGATGTCATAGCAGTGTCAGTTGAATGAGGAAATGCTCCAATTTCTAGAGCTATTGAACTGGAAACAAAAAGCTTCTGTTTTCCCCACTTGGTAGAGGAAGGACATCGATGGCTGGGGATGAGTGTGCCATATGGCCATAGTCATTCATTTACACCTTTAAGTACAACATGTATAAGTAGTAAGAAATTAAATAGGCACAATCGGTGTATCTACCCCAAATCAGACCAACTCAGTGAAACAGATGGATTAAATCAGTAATATTGTGTTGTATAGACAAAATAACCATTTCACTATTTTTCTCTCTTTTATGGGGATATTAAATTTAGAGTTATATAGACACAGCCTTAATTGGGAAAGATATTTGTAGGTAGACTGTCAAGAAAAGATCTCTTTCTCTTCCTCTGCACAAATCCCATTTAAAAATAGTGATGAAGTGAGGAAGGATTCACATTCCAAAGAGGTAAGCCCACCCCAAATATGGCAGGTGGTGAATGCACACACTTCACACAGGCAGCCACAGTGAAGGGAGGGAGGCCCACCTCGCTCAGTGACACTCGGCTTCTGTTGGTTGGGCTCAGTTCAGACAGCCTTTCAAGATGTGTTTATGTTTTCCTTTGGCATTTTTGGGGCAGAGTAACAGGATCAGGACTGTCCAGGATAGGGTTTTTCCAGATTTATGGTGTACATTCCATTCCATAGGAGCATAAATGTGTTACTATGTATTCTCAAATGCAAACAGCATTAAGAATCCCACCCAGTCTCCTCGGGTCTGTCCCAGTGCCACACAAATTCAACTTAGCACTTGTGCTAAGCACCTACTTCTGTGTGAAATGGGGATATGGAGAGGATTCAGATACTACCTCTGCATCTGTAGAGGACACAAGAGAAAAAAAATGATTGTAAAAAACGCTGCAAGAAAAGTACCCCACTCCCCCCGCCGCATCCCCCCCACCAAAAAAATCAGAAAAGAAAGAAGGGCATTCTGGAAGCTGTAGAGTAAGCTGGGAGGTTTCCTAGGAGAAGTGTGTCTCCAGGCATGGGAGGGGTTCTGAACTGCAGAGGCGGTGAGAGGGCAGGAGGGCTCCCAGAGGAAAGCAAAAAAGGGCAGATGCAGCAGAAGACATGGCAGGGGGGCCAGAAAAGCGTGGAGCCACCACGGCCGCTGGGAGCAAGGCGTGGCAGGAGGGAGGACATCAAGGCCAGACACAGAGGACCCCTCAAATGCCACAAGTTCAGACCTGCCTTTCTTCTCATTTTCCCCTCTTCTACTTACCTCCTAATAGCTAGGCCTTTGGGGAAAACATAAAGATGTTTGGGCTTTCTTAAGGCTTATTTTTTAAAGGAATAGCTGAATTTTTACTCAGAAATCATCTTCCCGTTTCTTTTTTCTTTTTTTCTTTTTTTTTTACAAAATCTTTCATGCAAAATCTTGCATTTTCTTGAAGTGGGTAGCTTTCTGGCTTTAGGAACATATGTCTCTCTCATCAGCTTTCGATAGTTCTGGGATGTGAGAAGAACACAAATGCCTCAGCGCAGAGACGTTCGAGCGCTCCCAGCAGAAGTTCCACATGAAGCCACTGGCTCTACATCAGACCACGGTCGTTTCCAAGAGCCGGAGAACGTTTGCTCTGGGTACTTTTCAAGCAATGGCACAGCATGGTGGTTCCAAGGGACACCCTTTGAGGGCTCAACAACCCACAAGACATGTGAAAGTCTTTCTCCCCATCTCTCACCCTTCCTTGAACTCTTACTGCATTTGTGTACAAGCAGTACCATGGAGTTGTACCTTTAGTCATCCATCCATCCATCCATCCATCCATCCGTCTGTCCCTCAAAAATGTAGAGAAATCCCATATGAGTCTATTCACATACCTCCTTGAAAGCAGGGCCCAAAACTTATGCACTTAACTTTTTCCCCACAAGGCCTACAGTGCCATCACATAGTAAGTGTTCTAAGTTCTGCTACTGGAAGTGTGGTCTGCAGACCAGCAGCATCAACCTACCATGGGAGTTTGTTGGAAAATCAGAATTGGCTCTCCGGATAACTCATATGCACGTGAAGGCTGGCAAAATGCTCTAAGTATTGGTCAGTGGATAGTTCCCTGTGGCCCTGGCTAATAGCGGGGTGTGGTCCGCGTGGTGCACCATCACAGGCGACTGGGCTCGTACGTGCACTAGTTGCAGGCACGGCAAGGGGGGGCCCTGAGTTAAAAGTGGCAGAAAGGAGAAGTGAGTTGAAAGAGAGGAATGGATAGACGATCCTAAAGGAGGTGACAGGTGCAAGACTTTGAAAAGTCTGCTGCTGGGGATGTGAGTGTGTTAACTGTCAGAAGGTCGTCTCCTTCTAAAGCAGGTGGGAGGTCACTTTTCTCATGGCACATTTCTCCAACAGGAAATGAGATCAGTGCAAGGAAGAGACTGACCCACGATTAGAACTCGAGTCCTGGATTCCATGGAAAGAGTGTCGGGGCAGAGCTGGCAGGAGAGCAGATTCTGCTGCCTGACCCTCCCTCCCACTGTAGCCCCTGCCCCTTGGGGACTCCTGACCGATGACCTCTTGTATCATGGAAAGTAAGGAATTGACTGAGGTGTCTCCAGGACTAGCAGGGTGGGGGCCATCTCAGAGAAAGCCAGGCTCCTGAAAACCAAGTTTATCCTGCTCCAGTGGGTGGGGTGGGCCCGCCCTCCAGGAAGTCCCTGAAAAGCTCGAGGGAACATGTGGTAAATTTCTAGTGGGCTCCTCTGCCAAAAACAACCTCAGGAGGGAGCAGAAGGACAGTGCACGGCACCCTTCCCTGCACCGCAAACCCCATGAGGGCACCTGGTCTGCCTGCGCCCCTGCCCACCGCACCTGGCCAGGGGCAGCCAGGGCCCCGCTGCACTCTGTCCACCCCACCCCACTCCGACCTTCAGGCCAGCTCCTCTGCTGGCAGCCCACCCAGTGCCCTCAGCACCCCCCAAGATCCCTGGGCTCAAAACCTTGGGGTCCTGTTTGACCCCTTTAACTCTGTCCTCCTTCCTGACGCCTCCCCCCTCATTCCTCAGCTGGCATTCCTTCAGCTCCAGAGTGTTGAGCAACAGCTATGCACCCAGTGCTTGCTAGGTTGTGTGGGGGGTGTGGATCTTGCCCAAAAGGAGATTACCACCTCCCAGGGGAGGGTAGATATTCACATAAGAAGCCAACCTACGAGGTAAACAAGTTATAATATACTGTGATGTGCTGTAGCACAATTGGATGTCATATATAGAAGCGCTCTGTTCTGGCCTTTAACTGAAAATAGCTCTTCCTGACTCAGGTTTGGGCAGTGAAGGCAGCTCGGTCACATCCGTCCCATGGTGTAACTAATCTTTAGGATCTGCAGAGGTCTGCCTTCCTCCACAATTGTAACTGCACCCGCAATTGTCCGTTTCCTCTTCTGGCAGCTTAACTGGACTACCAGAGAGGCCTCCACAATGGCTTTTGTTCCTCGTCGCATGAAGACCCTACCCTGGAATCCTCAGCCAGTTGCACATGGGCTTCATTCTCATGGGGATAAGAGGAAAGAATCCCATGTGCACCCCAGTTCCCTCCTATGTCAGCTTGACAAGAGGCCTGTTTTCATCTTAAAAGTGCCTGGAAAGTCATCGCATTCTTAATGCTTTCCTGGGTAAATATAAAAAGAAATGCGGTTGCACTTCAACTTCCCCAGGTTAGGCACGACGAGTGCACTTCCTGGCTCTGTCCTCTTGGGCAAGTTACTTAGCTCCTCCGAGTATCATCTGTAAAACAGCGATAAGAGCAATTTACTTGTGGGCTTATTGTGAGCAGTAAATGAAGTCACATATGTGAAGTCTCGGCAGAGTGCTTTCCATAGGAGGCTCGGGGTAAATGTTTGTTGTCACTAGTACTACTTTCTTTGGTCTCCACCCTATGTATTTACCCTTCCTGCACACACCTGCCATACCATAAAGAGATGATCTCCTTTCTCTGTTTTTAATTAAGTTTGGTCTTTTTAAAATTTATGTTTTAACAGTTATGTTTGCATGAGTTTGGATTATGACTGATAGGATCTAGGTTGACTGATGAATATTCTGGAATTTAAGATATAGAGTTGAAGATGTTTAATTGTTTTAAAATCAGTTAGTAACACAAACTCTGTTTTCACAAACTTTCAATATTACCTGAAAAGGAAATTTGGCACTGGGAATAAACAGATCCAATACTTTGGCACAAGTTTTTCTAAGAAGGAGAACAGGAACTTCTAAGTTTATCAAGAAGGCTAGGACGACTATGATAGCTATTGATCTTCTCACTGGCTACCAGCTTAAACAAAAAGACAAGTTTGATAAAACTGTGGAAAGAGCAATGTTTGGGGGAAAACTACCTACCAGGCTTTTTAAATTTGGTTTGATAAGAAACTCTAAAGGATCTAACTCAAAGACATGAGAGGGAGAAGCTGGTTCTTCTCAAGCCTGGATAGTGCCAACGCTGTATATTTCACAGTCAGAGAACAGTTTAAAGTGAGTGAAAAAGACACCTGACTGTATCTAGTGTTTCTGTTTCTTTAAATCTTGCTTGGAATTGTGTAACTTTATTTATAAATTACTTAACCTGATTCTCTGTGATCTTTATACTTGTATTAATAAATGTTTCTAGTTTGTAGGGAAGATGTATTTACATAGGAAACTGCATGGGCCAGGTTATCCAGACTGAGTCCCCAGGTAAAACAGAGCGTCCACCTGGTAGCAGAGGGTCGCAATTGCAAGCAAAGCGCCCACGAGCAAAAGGCCTGAGAAGTAGCGATTGACAAATGCTACCTAACAGCAAACATCACATCGTTCTTCTTTCCTATAAGTACTGTAAGTACTTAACTCTATACTTGTGAACTTAGTTAATATTTTTTACTTTTGGTGAGATTATACCCACTGATGTTATTAAATGGGAGCACTTAGGAAACGTTAGATTCCCCTAATATTAATGCCTTGTAAATGTCTTCCCACCTTGATGTGTCTGTCTTTGGCATGAAACTAAAGCGCAGGGTTAGCTTTGTCTAGTGCAGACTCTCAAGGGAGACAGCACTCGATGATAACACTGGAATTAGCTTGAGGACAAGCAAGTAACACCATCAGTACTGGGGTAGGGAAGCAGTAAGGAAATTTTGAGAAATGTTAGCTGCTGAAAGGTTCATGTGTTTGTTCAGAGCCAACTGGCGACCACTTTGGTGTCTTGGGCTGCATGGCTTGCAAGTGTCCAGGGTGATGTGTCTGTAGACCCACGAAAGAAGCTACCACTCTCTTCTTTACCAGCCTGGAAACATTTCCTGCTGGTCATGGTGCTTATAGCTTCACCTTTCTTTACTCATGGTGAGCTACTCATTAAAGATGTTGCTTTATTGCTGAGATATGTGCAGGGAGGTTTAGTTGTCCCAGGAGTATACAAAGTGAATCCAGCAGTAGGATGTGATGGGTAAAAGTGAGAAGACAGAAAAAAAGCAATTTCATTATCATCCTTTCCAGAAAACATTTAAAGAACACCTACATTGTATATTGTACCAGACATGTATATTTATGTAATATTCTATTTCTATTCTATTTGTGTGGCTTATACATTCTTGCAAATCTCTTGGGCATGGAGCAGTGGAAAGAACACTGGCTTGGGAGTCAGGAAACCTAAATTTTATTATACCCAATCATGCATCTAATTTGCTGTGTGATATTGATCAAATTGCTTTACTCTGTGGGCCTCAGATGCTTCATCTGTAAAATGAGGTGGCTGCATGTGGTTCTGTGATGAAAGGCACCAGGTGCAGTTTCTTTTCCACTACCACTTTAATCCTAGCAGAATTGTTTTTACTATCAATGACTTATCAATTAAATCTAAAAATCAATCACTGTGAAGCTAAAACAAGAGGTCATCTGGCAGAAGGTTTAACTTTCCCATCCAGTATGGCTAAGGCAGATGGAAACGCCTTCTGTTTTTTTCTGGTTTGGTTTTTTTGTTTGTTTGTTTGTTTGTTTGTTTTAAGAGACAGGGTCTTGCTCTGTTGCCCAGACTGGAGTGCACTGGCACCATCATAGCTCACTGCAGCTTCTAACTCCTGGGCTCAAGTAATCCTCCTGCCTCAGGCCTCCTGAGTAGCTAGGACTACAGGTGCATGCCCAGCTAATTTTTAAAATTTTTTAAATTTAAAATTTAAATTTTAAAAATTTTTTGTAGAGACAAGATCTTTCTGTTGCCCAGGCTGGGCTGGTCTTGAATTTCTGGCCTCAAGTGATCCTCCTGCCTTCGCCTCCCAAAGTGCTGGGATTACAGGTGTGGGCCACTGCACCCAGCCCTCCCTCTCTTTTTAGGACTCGGCACCCCACTTCCAGCTCTACAGCTCTGTCTGTCCCCTGTGTCTGTGGCAGTTGCCCAAGGAGAGACAGAGCAGTTGCAATAGGCCATCTCCAGGCACTTCCCTTTTGCCAAGGCCCAGGAAAAATGCCTGGAGAGAGAGAACATGTCCAGATTTGTCTCTCCTGAATTGGGCTTGGAAGATGAAGGGTCCCATTAACTGTACCGGGGCATCTTGGCCCATGTCCCAGGCTATAATGACTAATGATGGGCAGATGCTCTGGTGGAGGAGACCACCTGGAACCCTGCTTTTTCTTGCCTGGGCCAGAATAGGGGAGGCATCCCACTGCCACCTGATCACTGACCTCTGCCAAGCTGACATGCCATTGAACTGTGCTAGATATAAGAAAGCTAACTGATATCCAAGTAGACATCAGTTAATCAGCCAGTGTTTATATGGCAGTAGTCTTTGGACAAAAGCATGGGTACCTTAACCTGAGCAAGCAGTAGCTGAGTACCTACTATGTGGCTAGTGCACAGGCACTATGTAAAGAGTACAAAGGAACTGTTTCCTAGGCCCTGCCACCAGGAAAGTTTCAATCCATAATTCAAGAGATGGCAACTTGAACAGGAGTTCAGAGACAAGGAGATGCTCTAAGATAGTGCTACCTGATAGAACTTTCTGTGATGATGGATAGATTCTCTATCTGTGCTGTCCAATATGGTAGCCAGTAGCTACATGTGGTGATTGAGTACCTGAAATGTGGCTAATGCAATAGAGAAACTGAATTTTTAAAGTTTATTTAATTTTAATTGCTTTTAATTTGAATTAAATAGCCATAGGTGGCTAGTAGCTACCATATTGAACCATGCAGCATGTTCTTTTTTTTTTTTTTTGAGATAGAATCTTGCTCTGTCACCCTGGCTAGAGTGTAATGGCTTCATCATAGCTCACTGCAACCTCAAACTCCTGGGCTCAAGTGATCCTCCTGCCTCAGCCTCCCAGACTACTAGTATTACAGGTGTGAGCGACCACACCCGGCCCAGTATGTTCTTAAAGTGTGGTCTGCAGACCAGCAGCATCACATCCCATGGGAGTTGTTCAGACATTCAGGTCCCACCCCAGACCTTCTGAATCATTTTAACAAGATCATGAGGTCATTTGTTTGCACATTAAGGTTTGTGAAGAACTGGTCTGGGGCAGTGGTTCCCAGTCTTGACTGGACATTAGAATCACTTGGGGAGCTTTTAAAAATCCCAATGCTGTGACTGCACCCCAGAACAACCAAATCAGAATTTTGGGGGGAACCCAGGAATCAGTGTTTGTAAGCCAATGTGAGCCCAAGGTTGAGATCCGCTGCTCTCAGGCTACACAGCCAGCTAGGGTCACATTCAGATGAATGAGTCCCTGTGAGGGCCAATGACTCACTTCTCAGCCTCTGAATTCACTTGGTCCCAGCTGACTAGGAAGCCAAAGGGACTTATTCATCCTCAGCAAGTGTAAGAATTGGCCAGGGCTTATGTTTGTTTCCAGCATCTAAGTGAGATGTTCATTAGTTTTTGACAAAACATGTCCAAATACCACACCACCAAAGGGTACAGAACCAGCGTGGATGGCTGAAGGCTGGGAAGGGTTGATTCACTTCCTCACTCTGGGACCTGGATAACCCTGGCATCCCAGAGCAGTCCCGATGAAGGGAGCCATTCTTCCCACCCAGGGTGGAGGCCGCTGGTTTTTCCAATGCCACTTGTGTCCGGCTGCCCCTCCTACAGCTCAGCAAGCATCCGAGGGGCACCGGGGCCAAAGAGAAGAGGTGGGTTTTCCTGAAGAGCCAGATTCTCTCATTCTGTTGATCTGAACAGGACCTCAGAGGCCCCAGCCTCTTTCTAGTGATGCATGACATTTGCAGAGATGAGTCTTCATCTCTGAGCTGGTGAAGGTTGGAAAAAGCAGTCTGAAGTCAGGCTCTGAGGAAATTGGGTCCCACGAGCAGCAAGGCTGTCCCCAGGGGTGGAGCCGCAGCCCCTGTGTGGAGCATCAATTTGCAGAGTCTCACTGAGAAAAAGCACCCTTGACTTGGGTTATGCAGAGGTGCAGGTGATTCACTTTGGAACTGGGATACTCTAACTATATGATTATTGGCTCATTTGTCTTGACATGTCCATAGAGTTTCTTAAGCTTTGTACTCACAGCTGTTCTCATGCATTCATTCCATGCCGACCTTAGAAGACTCAGTCAAAACAACATTGCCCTCAGGAAGGTTACAGGAGAGCAAACCATGATGCTCTGCCCATCTTGGGAGGAGGAGGAGAGAGGAAAGTAGGAGAGAGGGCCAGCACCGGTTGTGTCCCAGGACACCAGAGCAAGGCGCCTCCACGGCTGTTCCCGGCTGGCTGTTCCCTCCACCTGCAGGGTTCCAAGGTTCTTTCGTATATCCTTAGAAAGCTCCATTACAGCAGGCCTCTGAGCCACACCCACATCTGAGTGTGGCTGTCTCTGTGCTCCGACTAGGTATGAGCCCAGTTCCAGGGAAGAATCTGGAAAGAGGCAGGGGAGGATTGTCTCCCTTCTGTCACTGGCAGGTGAGCTCATGCCCAGTGGAAAGTGGAAGAGAACGCTGGCCAAGTGTTGTTATCTCCCTGTCTGTCTCACTCTATTGCTGTCCCTTGTCTCCATGATGACTCCCTGTCACCCCACCCGCACTATTGTCTGGGCTGTACAATTAGCACTTTGTTAAATGTTCCCTCATTCTTCAACGGCACTTCATTACCAAGCCATAAAACATCAGGGCCCAGTAAGCTCCTTGGTGGTCAAATAGTCCAACCCTCTTGACTTAGAGTTGCAGAAAATGAGGCCTAAGGAGCAATGCTGTCCAGCCATAAAGGAGCCCAAGGCAAAAGGAAAAATCAGGAATACTGATCTTGTCTTTATTTAAAATTTTGGTATTTTGTTCATCATGGATTTTTTGCATTAGTTTTCATTTTTAAAATATTGCATTACAATACTCTTTATCTCAATGAGTTTTTTGGTGCCCCCGAAAGTTTGCACCCTGGACTCAGCCCTGGCAGCAAGGGTGGTGACTTGCCCAATGGACAGCTTGATCAAGAAAGAGGCTTGAATCTTCACTTGTCCATCTCTTGTCGCACTCAATGCAAAGTCCTGTTTCTCCAAATAAATGGAGAGATCTGGCAGGTAGGGTGGCAAACTTGTGGAATAATAACACTTTTACATGGTTGTTGCCCAACCAAAGAAGTGACTGTATTTGAAAACTCAAGGAGCTGCAAATTTATTCCCTAAATAAGGCATTGTTGATGATAGTATCAAAATTTTGGTACTGCAATGAGATAACAAGAGATCTAGGGATGCATGCCAAAATGTGGACCCGTCCGAGCCCGCACTTTCTCACCTATGCCTGTTGGAAGCGAGTGAGCCCAATTCCATTACTTCCAAGCCCAGCTGATGTCCTTCCAAAGAGTTTTGTTTGTTTGATCAAGCTTTACCACATTTGTGCTTCTTCCACTCACCCGGCGCTCGTGGCACAGAGCGCAGCCGTAGGTCCGTGGAGGTTGCGCAATATTCGACAGCTGAGCGCCGATCACCCTCCCTTTTCTTTGTAAAGGCTGCAGGACACGGTCTTCCCCTATATGGATGTAGCACGGTGTACCAGTCACCCACCGATGGACTTTCAGTTGGACTTTCAGTTTCTTTTTGTTCTTTCTTTCTCTCTCCCCCTATCCTTTTGGCCTGCTTTTATCCAGGGTTCTCCACTGCAGAGTCATGTAATTCCCACACAGTTTTCTCAGAGAGCACGTGTTCTCTGCCCAGCATCAGTGCTGTTTGCCCTTCATGTCCCTATATCTATAGGGACGACCATGCTCCACTTAGAGGAAAGGCTTAGAAACCCAAACTTACAGAAATCATGGTTTGGCGGGAAGCTTTCGCAGAAAACTCATTCTCTAAAAAGCTCTGCGAGGGTGGCTGCTGGGAATCCCATAAAGAAGGAGAAGGGCAGGAAGGGAGCGCAGCGCGAGCTCGCTGCTACCAGGAACTAAGCGGGGTCAGCTTTGATCTGCTGCAAAGGCAGGAAAGTACACTTGGTTTCTGTCTTCTTCCTTAATTGTGCCATGCCCCCTCCTTTTCTCGTCTCTTTTTTAAAAAAAGAAAAATCATAATTTTAGTACTATCTTTTCAGTAGATAATACATTCACACGATTCAAAATTCCAAAGGTACAAAAGATGAAGTCTCCTTCCTCTCCCACCTACTCCCCCTCCCCAGAGGGAACGAAGGTTACTAGTTCTCAGGTGTCCTTGCGGAGAGACTCCAGGCTTGCACCAGCAGCTGTGTGCAAAATCATCCCTCACCCCCATCACAAACGGTGATGTACCCCACACACTGACATACGCGAGGCTTCTTCATTTATTGTGTCCTCGAGATTCCACATCCATGCATTTTAAAAGTCCTCGTTATTTGAACAGTTGCTTAGGATTTCATTATGTGACTATACCATAATTTATTTAACCAGTTTTAATCAAATTGATAATTATTTTATTTTATGGTTTCTGGTTTCATTCATAAATTTTTCAAAAAGAATTTCTCATGGTTCCTTTGAGTTCCTTTAGGGTTTAATTTTTATTTAAACTTTTGATCCACATACCATCTTAAGGTATGAGGTATGAATCTGAATTTATCATTCTTCCCCAAAATGTCTTCCCAGTTGTTCCAGGACATTTATTGAAGAGTCTGTCTTTCCTCACTGGCTGAAATGCCACCTTTGCTCTAGTATAAACTGCAGAGTTTGTGCCCATTTCAGTAGTTCCTCTGTGCCCGGGGGATTCAGGCACCAGCCTCATATTCTTTCTTTTTCTTTAGGCACCAGGTGGACTTGACTACAGGTCCCTGGGTTTGCAGACACTGAGATTTGCAGACTGAGGTGGGAGGCGAATAGCAAAAGGTTTGGATGTGAAGGTCAGAAAGCTTCTAGCTCTCTCCGAAGAGCCCTTCCGCATCTCAAATGGCTTTGTTCCCATACCTCCTCTCAAAAGAAAAACAAAAAGAGAACAAAGAAGTTTCCTCATTTAGAAATCTGACTATTTGTCCAGCCCCGAGGGACCCCTCTCCTCCAATGCTGCGCACTCTGCGCTCCTCTCCCGGGTGCCTTCCCTGCTGGTGCAGGAGCCCAGAGGGCCTAGAAGCAGGCCTTTGATCGACGTGTTGGAAATTCGGTCCGGGCTCCCTGGGCTCCAAGCCCAGTACTTGACGGTTGCCTGTAAATTGAGCTGGTCTTTATCTTAAAGACATTACAGCCGACCCTAAACAAACACATTAGCAGCCACTAAGAGACCTAACTAACCTCAGCCAATAAATAAATCCCCAGGAGAGTTTATGCAGAAGAGGTTCTTCCTTCCAGTCCCTGAGGGCGACCCTGAGTCCCAGCTCCCTCAGCCCTAGGGCTGCTCTCCCGGCTGGACTGGACAGCAAGCGCCTGCCCTGCCTGCCTTCTCTCACTGTGCCCCCCTCCACAGTAACCCAGCATGGTCACCGAGCACTCAGTATACACCCATTGCAAATAAAACAAGAGAGTCAATCTCTTTGGAAGGAACGACTAATAGCTCCAGGCTATTAGAAGGAATGTTTCCCATTGGAGCTAGTGATTACCTTATATACCAGAGGTTTTAAATTTGTAAAATTAAAATTTATATGAGTTTCGGAGGTTCCCTGGACCCCTGCAATGATTTGCAAAATTTATACATGGGCCTACGGGAGGCATTTTTTCTAAGAGGTGGGAAAGGGGATTCGTTGGTGTTCATTAGAGTTCAATATTTTAAAAATATTTTTTTAACTAGATATCTATGGATAAAATGATACGATGTCGAGGATTGGTTTCAAAACATTCCAGCTGGAGGGCAGGGAGCGGGTGAGGTGGGTGCACTTATTGATTAAACAAGATTGGCCATAATTGTTAAAGTCAGTGATGGGTGCTTGGGAGTTTATTACATTATTGTCTCATGAAAGAAATGAGGGAAGGGAGGGAGGAAACAAACCTTTGCTGCAGACTACGTTGGAAGAGCCAGACAGCCCAAGTGCCTTTCTGCCATTCTCTAGTTCTAGCTCTGTAGAACAACTGCCCAGTGGTTTCCCTGATTAGCGTTGGAAAGCCTGGAAAATCTGTGAGTGCAGAGGCATGTCCTCCTAGCTCTTACCCCCACCCTCTACCCTCAGCATTACCCATAGAGAGGGACCAGAGTCCGGGTCTGTCTTTGTACATCTGCACCCTCTGGGCTACACCTCCTTCATCCCCACTGTAGGCTGCTGGGGGGCAGGGAGTTGGCCATTGAGGCCCTTGGTGCTCCACCCCCACTCCAGGCAGACGGAGCCCTCGTTGCCTGAGTGAGCTTGTGCAGAAGGGGGCTGGGGCTGCACCATTTAGATGTTCTTGGAGTAGAAATGCACAAATTCCAAGCTCTGCTCCCAAAGCAAATCTCCCCAACCCAGGTGGCTGCATCCCTCTCCTATCCCTCCCTGGGCCGCCAAGCCCCAGGCTTTGAAAACCAGCTTGTGTTTGAGTTGTGAAAGCACCAATGTTTGCAATGTTTGCCCAGCAGAGAAGGAGCATATTTTCTCCCTTCCAAATGCAAACTCAAAAGATGCTCCATGGATTTTTCTTCAGACTTACCACAGGAAACATAAATAAGAAAGAAAAATGACTTTAGGTGCTGAGACCTGAGGTGGAATTTCAACCCTGAAGGAACTGCCTGTAACAAATGCTCTCTGTCCTTCAGTGAAGCCTTCAAGAGCCTGGTCCGCGCTTCTTTCCTCTGAGCAGGCTTCACAGACCAGGCAAAGTGAGGAGCTGGACCAATTCTTAGGCATGACTCCCAGCCAGGTCTGCGTCCGATCCAATGAATCGCCAGTGCTTGGGCTCATCAGCAGCTGAGATTCCCTAGCTAATGTTTTCTCTATTATCTTTCTTGATTGTGTAAGAGTGGAACAAACTAGGGTGCTGCAACCCCAGCTGCCCAGCCACACTGCAAGCCAGATGCCAGATCAGAGTGTGAAGTGTGGATGTGGCACCCCACGGAGGCTGAGGCCTTCAGTGGCTTGCTCTGCCCTGGTCTCCATCTTGGAAGAAGGACATCCCTGGTCTATGGTCTCTGCCCCCACAGAGCTTATAATCTACGGGCAAGCTCAACAGAAGAGAGGACAAAAGGCAATGTCTGAGTGACATGTGCATTGGTGATCCAGGGTTCTGAATAATCTTAATGGACAGAGATTCAGAGCACCTCCTTTTCACAGATTGTAGCTACCAAATGACTGCTTCCAGGTGGGGAGTTTGCAAATTATATATTTACAGACCAATGGAGCCCTGCAAAAGGCTCCAGACCCAAGAAATAGAGGCCCATGAAGTCAATGTGGCCAGTTATAATGGGGCTAATATATTAATAACATGCTGATTGATTTGTTGTGAGCCATGCATTGTTTACTCCGGCCATAGGTGAGATACTTCAAGCCACCGTTTCTGTCTCTTGACATCTGAGAACATTCTTCTTGAGGTGTATTCCTTTCCTGTAACAGTCGATCTTTTGATAGGCCCAACAAGGCTGTTGAGCATCTACACTTTTTAAAAAAGGTATTATCAATTCATATAACCTTTGTGATAAGTCAACTAACCAAAGCAAGGGACACCATCAGAAGGTGCTTGTGAAAAGTTTAGGCTTCCACTTAGAACTTGGCTTTGATGTACCAAATTCTGAGAAAGACCCCGGAAGCTATTTCCTTTTTTGCTGAGGTTTATTTATCCTGTTTGTCTGAAGCCAGAGCCAATAATCCAAATGTCTTTCAATGGCTACAAAGGTTTCTCAGCGTTAAATTAACCAGTCCCATCACAGAAAAGTCCACTGACCTGCAGTCCAGCCTGTTGTGTTCAAGGTGGTGCTGGTTCTGGCAGGGTCACCTGGGAGGTTGTATTCCCTGGAGGTGTCTCTGAGGGGAGAGGCATTAGTTGAGGCTGGCTCTGAGAAGAGACTTACAGGAGGAAAGGGAAGGTGGTATGCTGATGTTGACAAGGGTAAGGAAGAGTAAGGTAGCAGAGGTTGCCAGTGCTCAGAGCGTGGGCTGGGGAGGCACACAGATCTGGGCCCAAAGGGCTAGCCTGGCTCTTCCCCTTAATTTCTGTGCAACCTGCTGTGTCTGTTTACATGCAAAAGTGGCACAATACTAGTACCTAACTTACTAAGTGCTTGCGAGGACTAAATAAGACAAAATGTGGAAAGAACTTAGTACAGTGCTGGACTCACAGTCGACACTCAGCAAGCAGAAGCTCTCCTAATTACGGTAAAAAGAAAGACAAAGGGGGAGGTGCAGGGGGTGCACCGTGGCAGCAGGTGGGAGCCTGACCTGCAGACAGCAGCCCCTCACCCAGCTCCATTTCCAAGCACCTGCGACAACCCAGCCCTCAGTCCAGACAGACAGCGCAGATGTTTATTAAGAAACCACCTATAAAAGTTGTTGGAAACTTTACATTTGCAGCACGGTCTCCCGCACGCAACCGGCCTGCCACAGCTCTCAACGAGGCCTCGTTCATTTCCCCAGGCAGTGCCCTCAGCTGCCCCCAGCCCTTCAGTATCCAGCCCACTGGGGTCCCCCAGTGGGGCTGTGCCTGGCCTCCTTCCCTCCCCGGCTCTGAGTGATTTTCTGACCTGCCTTTTCCAAGTGTAAAATGTTTAAGTGAGGCCACTGCAACTGGAGAGCAAGAGGGGGTCACAAGGCGACATTTCCTAAGTGCAGAGGTCCCTGGGTGATTTTAGGGGAAACATGGATGAAAGTTTTTCATTTTAACAGTTTTATATATTTTTTAATGTATTTATTTTAATAAATATTGGAGGAAAAGGTAGAATATCAATCCTATGATATAGAGTTTTCATTTCAAGTAAACTTTAGTAAAGTAAGAGAATGGAAAAGTTGATTGAAGGAAACTATCAAATCAATAAGAGTCTAGGAGGTCCTCAGGTCTGACACATAGATCCAGGAGCACCGTGAACACGATCTCCACCCTCACCTAAGGCTGCCTGGGCGTGGCATTATGACGGATGCGATTTTGATCCACAAGGGGAGGTCCTGCCCCGGGCTGGCCAGAGAGAGGGGCTGCTCCACGTCCAGAGAGCTCCAGGGACTTGTCCCAGCTCTCTCCATCGTGGTGCTGCCTGTCCCCTCCCATGTGCACCCAGCCAGACTTGTTCTCCTAATACACTGCTCCCGTCCTGTCTCTAACTGCTCAAAAGCCCTCTGCAGCTCCCACTGCCTTCGGGAGAGAGGGCAGCTCCTCAGACCAGCACTCAAGGCCCTTCTCATCCACCTTTCCTTTCTCTGTCTGGGGTGGCCTCTCCACCAAAGGCGCCTCCCTTTGGTCTCCCCTCTGCTCAGACTACTGTGCTGATGTGACTCGCACACCAGCATCCAGCCTGTTCCTGCTCCTCCTCAACCTTCTCCCAGGCCCCCAAACCTCCTCCTCCCTGCAGGTGGGGCAGCTAGTACAGCATAACCCTCCAGGTCCGGCTTTGAGTTCTCATTTTAGCACTACTGCTCACCAGCTATGTGTCCTTGAGCCAATTACGTACCCTCTCTGTTACTCAGCGCCTCATCTATGAGGAGGGGTAATGACAGCAACACCTACCTCCTCCCAGGTCTGTGTGGGAGAACTGAAGGAGGTGACAGGATGCATGGTAACGGCAAGTGCACTGTGGTGGCTGTGCCTTCCTTGAACTTAGAGTTCAGTTCTTGCCAAGAGCAGCCTTCTGACACTTATTTTCCAGGAAGCAGGTGCTTGATAACTATTTGTTGATTGATTGTGTGTGTACTGTGATGTGTTTTCTACATACATTCTCTTGATCAGAGACTCCACGGAGACTGAGAGCAGTTTTTTTTCCTGGGTCTAGCGGCCCTGGGGGGACTTGAAGAGTGCCTATTCCTGGGCCATCTCACAGCCTTCTCTTCTCTGGGCACAGTTAAGTTTGGTCTCTGGGCCCTTTGCGGGGCTTTTCTTCTGTAGAGTTTGGCCTAGTAGCTAGAGTCTGCCTAGGAGCAGCGGTGGCTGGTGGATGTACATGGACCTTCACCAGCACAGATGGGTGGAGGACAGAGGACAGTGCCTGGGGACACACAAGGCCATCTGCTCTGAAGCCTGCCTTCGTGGACAGACTAGAGAGACGCTACCAGCACACGCTTACCCTGCGTCTCCTTGTGCCAGGCACCAGGCTAGGTGCACCCTACAAGGTCCAGGCCCTGTCTCTTGGTCCCAGCTCCTTCAGCCTTTGCTCAGGTGGTTACAAAGAGACATCTCCAGAGCCTGGGGGTTGGACTGAATTCTCCAGCTACCAGCCTGTGGCCACCCTGGAGCATGCCTGGAGTGAGTAGGCCCCAGCTGCATTCCCTTCCCCCAGGCCTCTGCCTTTTCTGAAAGAAATGTTGTGTTCCCTTGCCCTTCCCCCTTGCCACATCCCCTTCCTCCCATGGAGCTGGGTCCCCCAGGCTGCAGTCCAGCAGTCCCTCTGTGAGCAGACTCCCAGTGACACATGGCTTTGTTAGAAACCTCATTAGCAGAGACAGAAAGGCGAGAGGCAGCTCAGAGAGGCATTCCAGGTGTCAGTTAAGAGGGGCCGCAGGAGAAAAAGGCCATTAAACCATAACTAAGGTCAGCTCTCAGTAGAATGAAAAATAATAAACTGAGACCTGGGAGAGGGGTGGGAAGGTAACTGGGGAGTTAAGGGGCTGGGGGGTTGCCCTGGGTCCTGGAAGGGCCATCGACTTCTCTTGCCCGGTTCTGGGAGTCCTGGAGGCAAGGTGTGAGCAGGCTCCATTATGTAAACTCCTGGAGGAGGGGCTGGGCCCCAAGACACCACCCAGCACCAAAGCACCATGCAGGCACTCAACAAACACTTGATGAATGAATGAAGATTTAGCCTAGCCCTCGGGGAGGAGGGCCAGCAATAGCTCAGACTTGTTGAGTGCTCACTATGTGTTAGGCGCTGTGCTAGGCACTATCTGTATGCTCTTAGTATCTCAACAACATAAGTATTATTAGCCCCTTTTAAAGATAAGGAAATGTAGATACCAGAATGCGTTATTCTGGGGCTCCTCAGACTCTTTGAGAATTCATTAGAACTCTACCTATGGATGCTTGCAACTTCTGAAGCAGGGGCACATTCCTTCATTCCACAATTAGTCATAAAAAGGCTGAATGCCGTTGGGCTGAGGCAGCACATTGAAACTCCCTCCTCCTGAAGGGTAATTAGTGTGAACGTCTGGTATCTGGAGTTCCCTGTCCTGCCGAGAACGAGGGGGGCTGCCCGAGTCGGGGACAGGCTCTGTGGAGGCGGGCAGAGGACAGTGGCCAGCCTGTGTGGACTCCGAGCATTGCTTCATGAGCTCTGTTTGCCTTTGCTGGGCAGGGACCCACAGGGGCCGTGTATTTTTGTCATGCCTGACAGGGAATGCACATGATTTATGAAGTTTTTTTGAACCTGAGACTTCCTCATAAAGGAGCTTTGAGAAGACTGCAGCAGACCTAGTTATGAAAGGACTGCCTTTCTGGAGATCTGTTAGTCAAGCTATTGCTGACTGCCACCCTCAAGAATAAGGGACCACGTGTGCCCCACCCTAGGTCTGGAATGTCCACAGACCCCAGGAAAATTGCATGTGGATTTGTGCCTTTTCAGGCTTCTTGCCTGCCATACCCTCTCAGCTGAAATTTCTACCCCTGAGAAACCTGCTCCAAGAGGTCTCTGAGTCTCTGATCCCCAATGCCCTTGACTTCAAAGGTTCAAGCTTCCCTGGACAAGTCACTTGACCTCATTAAGTCTGTTTTCTCTTCTGCAAAAGGTATTTTAATCAATGCCTTCCCTACCAGTTGGAAAGCTCTCTGAGGACAGCTCTCCATGTGTCTTATTTATTGTCTCTTCAGCGCCTAACAGCATGCACATAGAAGTGGATACCAAATGGAAATTTGTAGAACTGAATTCTACTGAATTCAGTGATGAGAAATAAGTAAAGTGTGTTTGCAAGCTACAAACACAGTGCCTGACCCTTGGTAGGCATTTTGAAAATTTGGGTTATACCTGTATTTGAATCTGACACTCCCCTACAGATGCAGAACTCAAGACCCTGGCCGGGATTGTGAGGCGGAGGCCCCAGGGTTCCACTCGTCTCCTCCGGGCCACAGGGGTGGCAGAGGACCTCCGTCAGTCTCCCTCCGGGTGCCCCCTCCCCCAGCCCCGGCCTCTTCCTGTCCCGCCCCCATGGCCCCTCTGGGGCGGTGGGCGTCCCTGTGTCGGCACAGCTAGGCTGGGCCCCTCTCCAGGGAAGAGGCTGAGGGGTGTGAAGGGCTGGTGTGTGTGACTTTGTTTATTTTCTCTGAAGGATCCTGCCTGAGCCCTGCTATAAAAATAACCTGCCTGGAAACCTCATCTCTGAGGGGGAGAAAGAAGCTTTTGTATCCAGGGAAGTGACTCTAACGGCCTCCCTGTGCCTTCGCCTCAGCCCATGCAACAAGGAGGAGCCAGCTAAGGTGACGAGGGGCCAGGGCCCAAGTGGGGTGGGGCGGGGGGAGGGCAGCTCAGCAGCCCCTCTCCCTGGGCACGGCAAAGGCCTCTCACTTGCCTGCTCAACCCGGGAAGGTCCAAAGGAGGAACTGAGGGAGAGAAGAGGAAATTAACAAGGGGTAAAAACTGAGATATGCCAGATGTGCCAGGAGATGAGGAAGATGAAGTTCAGCAGAGAGGAGGGAGGGTGGGAGGAGACTGAAGTCAAAGAAGAAAGAACCAAGAGACGTGCACTTGGAAAGACATGGAGCTGGAGGGGTCAGAGAGACTGCAGCCATGTTTACAGATGTAGCTAAGGATGTGGTCCAATTCCTGGGACCCCTGCTGTGTCTCCACCACAAGAGAGAAGGCAGGGCAGGGGCAGGCTGGCCCAGCCACTCGCCAGGTTCCTGCTCCGCTGCACCACATGGTACCCACTCTGGCTCAGGCTATGACAGAAGACAAAGGTCCCTGAGCACCCACCATGGCCAGGCCCTGGGCTAGGCCTGACTTGGGCTTCTCAAGTTATTCCTTTCCAGGAGCCAGGCCCGATGGCAAGGAGGGAAGCTGCACTGGCACTGGATTCAGGAGGCCTGGATTCAAGCCCCGGTTCTCCCACTTTTTAGCTTGGGTGGTCTTGTAAAAACCATTTAGAGTCTTCCAGCCTCATTTTCTTATCTGTAAATCATAAATAATGAACCGCCCTGTCTACCTCCTGAGGCTGTTGAGCAGATCCATGGAAGGGTATCTGAATGGGCTCTCTACATTGTATGGAGCCAGCGAGACAAGGGAATGACCCATTCCTTCAGACACATTTCTCTAGGCACTGGCAGTGGGCCAGTGCTGACCTAGGAGTCAACATAGTCTTAGTGACCAGTGCTGCCCCTGCTGCCTGAAGGCTGCAGGACAGTCTCTCTCTACCCACTGCAGCAAGGAGACCAAAGAGAAGCCCCCAGAATCACCATCTGGGGAGGGCTAGGTTCCAACATTAACCAAGTTAGGTGAAGTTCTTTGCTTATAGAAATCTCCCATAGTTTTACATCCTAAACCTTGGGATTGATCCACATAAAATCAGACGTTGGTAGGGCATGTGCCGTTGAAGATGCCCTTGAGACTTCTGTCTAGGAGAGAAGGTTTATCTCCCCCGGGATAGTGGGCCAGCAGAGGATGGCATGTTATCTCTTTTGACCTTGGAGCTAGTGTCATTTGAGTGACAGAAATCAAAGGGGAGAATGGAACTGGGGTCCAGGACACCTAAAGGCAACTTTTGGAGGCAGAAATTAAAATATTGAGAGACTGTAAAGGCAGCTCTGCTTTGAGGATGCATACCCCGGCAGCACACCTGTCTCCTGAAGCAGGGAGAGGGCAAGGGAGCTGCAGAAGCCATGAGCAAAAGGAGGCTATGAGATTGCAGGGCCTACAGGACTCCCAGCAGCCTGAGGCTGAGCAGAGGCCCAAGAGAGAAAGAAACAGGGAGAGGGCTGCAGCGGCATGGCTGCTATGAAATAGAAAGCAGTAAGCTCAGCGATGTTGGGGCTGTACCCCAGACTGGCCCTCAGCCATGCATTTGAAAACTGATTCATGGTGTGTGCTCAGGATACTACTAATAATAGTTCATAAAAATGGTTAGCACTTACTGTGTGTCATGCATGGCTCTAAATACTTTGTATGCATCATCCATTTAGCCCTATGAATGTCCTGTGCAGATGATATTGTGGCTGCCTTCCCCAGCATCTGTTACATTCCACCCCCATTGTGCAGCAAACTTGCAATTTGGGTAGGGTTGACCCTAGTCCCGGCTCCAAGGGTAGGCCCTGGTCAATCTGGGCCAATCAGGCTAATTCCATCTCCCATGCCAGAGAAATTCCCTCAAGTTTGTCCCAAGAAATATAGGGCAAAACTTGGTTTAATGATGAGGGCAGAAAAGACCCCTCTTTCCATTTTGTGCTAGACTGTGATGCGTATAGGTGTGAGGCCTGGAATTGATGGCAGGCATCTTAGGATCACAAGTGAGCCATACTGAGGATGAACCAACATATCAGGAAGGCAATGCCAAGAGAATCACGGAGAACAAGCTGAAGCCTTGATCAAACTATTCCTGAAACCCCCATGACCTTCAAATTTTCAGCTCTGTGAATTAATAAGGTCCATTTTTGTCTAAGATAGTTGAGTTGGACTTTTTCTGGTAACTTGTCACCGAAAGTATCCAAATTGATGCAGAATATAGGGCCTAGGTAAGTCAAACAACTTGTCTAAGGTCAAGTAAAATACATAGTAAGTGATGGAGCTGGGATTCAAACCAAGTCAATATGAATCCAGAACGCATGCTCTTAGGACAGTATCAACAAAACCAACACTGGCTGCATACTGATCATATACCAACGCTATGCTTAATCACTTTTCATGTTATCTTACTGTATCCTCACAATAGCCTTTGGAGGTGGAAACAACTATTATCTCTGTTTTTATAGATGAGGGAGCTGAGGCTTACACTGGTAAAGTAACACGCTTATCATCATATAGCTCTTAGGCAGTAGAGCATGATTGGAATCCAGGTCTCTATATTCAGTCTGTATAAGACCCAGAGTGCTGGGCCTTCTCTCCAGTCTGACGGGCAGAGGCTGCCCAAGGATGACCTGGGACAGTCTGCTCCATTCCCTTTGAGGATGAATTGATTTCCAGTTGTTCTATGCAGGTCAGTCCTATCTCTCCATGGAGACTTCGCAAACAGGCAAGCATTCCAGGGAGGTGGGAGGCCGATTTTAGCCCAATATTAGGAAAAATATTCCTGTCATTCCAGCAATAGGGTGAGCTGCCTGGAAGTCTGAGCTCTCCATGGCTGAGAGGCCAGCAGGTCAGGGCTTGCAGAGACTACTGGTGCCTGTGGGAGGTGGATGCTGGGTTAACAAAGGAAAGCCTGACATCCTATTCTCCTTAAGTCCTCCCCTTTCTAGGCCTCAGTTTCCCCATCTGTACAGTGGTTAGAGCAGGACTAGGTGAGGGCTGAAGTCTCATTCAGCTCTCACATTCTGGAATTCTGGAATTCCTGGAGGCAGGACTCCAGGCCCCAGGGTCTAGCTGAAAGAACAGAGACACGGCTGTTTGGCCAGCTTGGTAGAACAGTGGAGCTTATTGAGCTCGCAGTTCCCTGAAACAGAAACAACCAAACGGCACACGCAGAGAAGATAAATTCATCTGTGGGTCTGGTAAGAGTCAGTGAAAAAAATGCAGTGCTTGCAGGCTGTCCAAAGAGAGCCAATTTTCAACTCGTTGGCTGCGACAGTGTGCCCAAGTTACAGGAACAGTGCACAGCGTTTCATTCTGCCACGGCCAGAGGGAAGACAGGGATCTTGCAGATGACATCCTCATTGACACCACAGTGACCAAGCAGTCCTACATGGTGGGGGCTCCTTAAAATGGTTCCACTTCCCTTGCCCTGGTTGGGTTGTGTTTGTAAAGCAAAGAGTAGAAATCTGCCTTTAATTAAACTTAATTGTTGTTCATGTGACCAAAGGTGTTTTCAGCAATATAAAGACCACATTCACAGAGTTGTGAGCCCAGAGTTAGACTGAGGAGGCCTGGGCTCTCCTCCCTGGATATCTCTGAGTTGGACTGGAGGCTGGGAGGTGGACAAGATGCTGCCATGGAGCTTCTAATAGCCACTCTGGGACAGTCCCTCCACCTTTTGCTCTAGTGATGACTAATGTTGATGCAGTGACTATTTTCATGTGCTTTGACATCTGCAATCCCATTTGACCTTCATTACAATCCACTAACGTAACTGGCTAATAACATGCCCATCTTAAAGAGGAGAAAATGGAGGTTCAGAGGTAAGCCTAAGGCCCCCTGCTTAGCAAACACTGGCTCTGCGGCTTGACCACAAGCTTCTTGGGCCCACATTCTGTGCTCTTTTTCTTCAGCACGCTGCCATGCCTTCACCCCCACCTTTGGGGCCACGGAGGGCTGGCTTTTCCAGGCTGCTTTTCCTCTTTTTTAGGGACAATGCAGAGCTGTGAGAGCTAGATTCATACCTTTACAAGTGCCATGCTTTGAAAAGACTGGTATTCAAAATAAAAGCAAATCCAATGATAAAGTAAGCATAAAGAAGCCCAGTGAAGTTCTAACTTTCACCATCATGATGGCATTGATGCTTTAAACAAATCAAATATAACTTTTTACATAGTGCCCCAGCCTTCCTGGTGTCTTAAGTAGCTTCCAGTCCTCCTTTGGACCTTCCAGCCCCAAGAACTCCCCACCATCACAGGCCCCAGGGTAGGAAGACAGCCTGTGCCGGGGCAGGAGGTAGCTGCTGAGCGGAGGGCAAGGCCACCTGAGAGAGGTGTGCCAGGAGTGGGGCCAGGCAAGCAGGAGGAACCAAGCCTGTCTGGGAACAGCCTCATGCTCTCCCTTGCAAAGGTGGGCAAGGAAATGAGGCCACAGAAATTGAGGCTCCCACAGAGCTGCAAATCATGTTCTTCCCGGCCTTGGAAAATGCAGCAATGACTACCATCCTTACCCTCAGGAAGGAAATAGACTCCAAATCCAGAAGGGCCCAGGCAAAAGTGGGAGAAGAATGAAGTCTTAGGAGTGCCCAGCAAGAGGACTGGGAAAGGAGTTGGAGATTCCCTGATTCCTTACTCCCTCCAGAACTCCTTAGGGCTAGGGGCTCCTTCCTGCACACTCTGGTTCCTTCTAGACTCCAGTCTGGGCGTGAAGAAGGTTGGAATTAAGTTCAGGGGCATCCGTCTGAATCAACTGGCATATTTTCCAGTCTCCCCTGCTCTTTCTGATACTGCAGAAGGATTACAGGAAGAACAGGATAGGGGAACAGTATCAACAAGTAGTTGGAAGAATTCTGAGTCCTTTAATAATTAATAATAATAATTGCAAATTAATGAGAATTTTCAAAACTCTTTTAAGTAATATAAAAATAAAGTTACTAAGTCTTTCATTCTCTGCCTCTGAGAGAAGTAAAATGTGTGTGTTTGGGGAGCAGCCGACTTGCCAGGCCCTCCACTCTGATTCTTCCTAATGCAGTCCCTGCTGCCCACCCCCTCTCCCTGGCAGTCCCCCCTTGTCGCTGAGCCACCCGCCCTTTCAGAAATCCTGTGGCGTGAGGGTGGGAGGGACCGGAGACCCCTGGATGCTGGTGGAGCAGCCTAAGGTCCCTGAGGACCCAGGGATGGAGAGTCCCTTGTGGAAGTCGGAGCAGTGAACAAAGAGGCCTTTGAGCCAGGCCTTGGCGAAAGCTCTTGGAGAGCCAGTGCCTTCAGCCCAGCCTCTCAGCTGCCCTCACACCCCCAAGGACTTGCTCGGGCAGGTTGCTGGCTCTGGCCTCCTTCCCCCAAAGAGGATTCCTCATGCAGCATTGTGCCCCAAATGCTGCAGCGAGTTCCCCAATTCATCTGAGATGTCACCAGGGATGGGGTCATTTCCCACAATGTCTTCTCATTCCTTCTCTTTCAAGAGTAAAGACTTTGGGGTCAGACAGACCCACTTTCAGTGCTAGCGTCTACCACTTACTGTTAGAGTGATCCTGAGCCACTGACAATCACCCCAAGCCTCGGTTTCCTCATCTGTGAAATGGGAATAATGGGAATACTCACTTTATTGGTTACACAATGCCCGGCACATATTAAGCACTCAATGGACATCAGTATCATGGTTATTATTCCTAATAGCCACCCATCTTTCATTTCATCTTAACCCCATGGCTCCTGCTGGACTCGACCAAATCCAGCAAATGGATCCATCAGATGAGAGAGCATCGGTCTGGCCCTGAGCCGATCTCTTCCTGGATGTGCCGGGGTTGGTTTCATGGCCTGGGGGCAGGAGTGCGGGTCGTGTGGGGACTTTAGGGAGTAGGGCAGGGAGGCCGGCCCTGGCCTTGGGCGACTGAGTGGACTGTAATGGTCATGCTTGCCTCACTTAAAAAGAACTTGAGCCACACAGAGTCCTGGAATGTTCAAGAAGTTCACTGGTTTTTAAGTTTTGAGGGGGTTCAAGGGACCTACGAGAAGTGGGCTAAACTTAGGAAACATGAAACCTCTTTCCCACAAAATGTAGAATTCTGCATGTTTTGCATATCATCTCATCGGGCTCATCTGTGGCCCTTAGGTTTACCCTGCTCAAGCTCTTCTTTCTCATCTCAGTTCAGAGACTGAGCCCAGAGGGGTTCAATAACTTGCCCGAGGGTCCGCAGCTTGCTAGTGGCACAGCTGTGACTCGAAGCCAGACTTTAACCGTCCTCTTTTCCTTCACTGGAAGGTAATGTCTTGATGCTGTTCTTTGGCTGAGACTGTGTTCACTCACCTTCCCAGGCACTGGGAACCTTGGCAAGTGCCACCAAGGTGGGCCACCTGGGGTCCTGAGGAGGTTGTTCAAAAGTTAACTCAGGTGGGTCCAGGGTTGAGTGAAAGGGACTGCAAGGCAAAGCCAGAGCCCAAGCTAAGAGCCAAGAGCCACCAGCCATAGTTGGGAAGGGTTAAAAGAGCTGAGTGTGGCTTTGTGTGTGCGTGCTTGAGAGCAAGGCTGCATGTGCGAGGGTGCACGTCCCTCGGTTGTGCTTGCTGGTGGTACAGGACCAGGACTGCAGGCCAGCCTGGGAGAGAGGTGTCGCATGCTCCTCGTATGAATGGTCCTCTGTCTTCAAGGCTGTGTGAGCCTCTGTGTGTGCAGGTCCCATTAACTCACCCTCAGCCACATGTGGAAAGGGGAGGAGAGTCCTGGAGAAGCCCACACCACTCAGAGTCCTTCTGGTTTTAGACTGAAGTAGAAGACACAGAAGAAAGAAATTACACAGACCCAAACTCATATATAGAATAGTCAGCACACACGTGCACACACACGCTCCCCACCCCTCTGGTGCCCTGTCATAACCTTCTCTTCTTAATCCTATTGTCAACCTCCTGTTACCCAGCTGGGCACTTTTGGGGGAAGAATGTTCAGCCAATGTCCTAAAACAGATTCTAGAAAGCTGACCCTATTTGCTTTGTGGCTGTCTCAGTCTTAGTGGGAGTGCCTGCCTTGTCCGAGTCTGAGGCTGGGTGTGGCTGCTCTCCCCCTGCCTCACCTGTGGTTCCTGCTCTGCAGACTCAGGCCTCTTTCCAGACAACAGGCCCCGCGTGCAGCACTGGCCTGTGATGGACAGGCTTGGCTCAAGTCCTGCCCTGGGCCCCCACTCCTGGTTCTAGTCCTCTCTGGGCTTGGTCCCTGTTGCCCTTGGCTGGGGTTTGTTTAATGGAGTGACTCCTGTCTGGGAGCAACCCAGAGCTCAGGACACAGGGAGACAGTTGTCCAAGCTTGTTATTTTTTTCATCAGAGGAGCCAAACCACAGTGATGGGCTCAGTGGCCTGGCTGGGCACCTTCCTCATTCCTCCCACCACTAGCCTGGCCTCTATTCCCCTGGCTGGCCCCGGCTACCAGTGGCCTCTGGTTCGGGACTTCTAGTTACCCACTGGGAGGCCTCCTGGGTTGGAGTCTGGTCCCCTACGTAAAGGGAGAAGGGAGATATGGGTACTGAGGAAATAGCCAAGGCTGAGAGAGATCCCTGGGGACCAAAGGATCAGCCCACAGAGAGCAGAAACCATACCATATTCCTCCCTCTAGCCCCAGTGCCTGGCACAGAGCAGGTCGTAAAAGAATGAGTAAATGGTTGAGAGGATGGATGAATGGATGGGTAGATAGGTAAATAAATAAGTGAAGACTCTTAGATTCATGCGGGCATTCTGATAAAAGTCTAATTGGATTCCTTGGCCTAAATGTGGAAAAGAAGGAAGAAGAGACCTACCTCTAGAAGGTGCAACCACCCTATCCCTGAATCTAAGGGAAATCTCTCAGCCCAGGCCCTTTATGGTGTGTCTTTGAGACTCCTTGGAAGTCTAGCTTGGGTGAAACTGGCTTTTCCTCCATTCTCATGTCTACTTCTCAGGCTACTTCTTGCAGAGGCTGTCTTGCCACTAGAATATGCGCCCTGCAGCTAGGCAAAGCAGCAATGAGTCCCGGTGGAGGTGGGTGGGAGGAAATGTGGTTCTAGCTGCCAGGGGTGCCAGGTGCCACAGAACTGGGCTCTGGAACAAGATATTTCAGGCTGGGGCTAAAGAGTTATGTGCTTGGACCAGGGGATAGAGAAAGTTTCCAGCACCTAACATAGGGGCCTGGCATATAGGAGGCACTCATTAAGTATTTATTGAATGAATGAATGAATAAAACATCTCTATGTCCTCTTCTCTCTGGCCGACACCCCAAAATTCTTTTCTAGGGAGCGCTGGACCACTAGGGACCCTCCTCTGGGGGTAGAATGAATCAGGATCAGTAGCCCCACTGAAGGAGGAAGAGACAATGTGTTCGCCATCCCAAGCTCTCCTCACTGCCCCACCACCCACAGTCCCTTACCCTCACCCTCCCTCCCCTGCCTACCACCAGCGACTGTTGTGTTGATCCAGAAGCTGGAGGCACCAGAAGGGATCAATACACAGCTACCCTGTGTGTACATGAGTGAGTGAGTGTGATGGTCTCCAGCTCTGGGAAAAGACCTCCTCACCTTACTGGCTGAGGTGTAGGGTGCCACATGGGACTGTTGGGTGTAGGAGACGGAGGTTGGTCCTCTGCTGGGGAGGGGGGTTGGCTGACCAGAGACAGGCATTCCACACGACCAAGGCCATAGCTGTGGGGTTTGGAGACTCCATTCAGGAATCATGCCGTTCCCTCCCTGGCCAAGCCCAAAAGATCTTCTCTGGAGCTGAGATCTTTGGGGAAATAGAGCTCCTCAGGGGCTTTGCTGCTGGGGTTTGATCACTATTCTCTGTTGCAATGTGCCTTGGGAGAGTCCAAATTGGACACTTCCCTCTGAATTAGATCTAGAAAGCCAGGGTTTTGAGGCCCAAAGACGTTTGCCTCTCTTTCAGCGAGTGGAGCCCATTTTCTGAGCAGATGCAGGAGATCTGTTGGCTCCGGGCAGGCAAGGAAATGCTTCATGAGCCAAGGGAAAACAATTAGGAGTAATTACCATCAAAAGAGGCCTCCAGTGAGGGGTGAGGGTGGGAAAGGCCATCTGTTTAGAAGTAAGATGAAAGTGGCAGACTGATTTTGGGGAAAAACTAGGGGAGAGGGTGGGAGAAAGGGTTGAGAGTGTGTGCGTGTGTGCTGTGTTTCTCTTCCAGGAAGAGGGGCAGGACCCCTCCCCCCAGCCTCTACAGGGCCAAGGGGTTCAGTGCATGGGGGTGGGAGGTGGAGGAGAGGGTGGGCACAGGGCTCTGCATTCCTGAGATTCTCAAACCAGTAGGAATAGCAGAGGAAACTCCATACTGAGGTCACAGGGTGTGAGACACAGACAGAGGTGAAAAGGTAAATTCCTACAAGTGCAGGTATCCAGCTCATCCCACAGAGGGTCACCCACTTGCACACTTGATTCCTGAGATCCTCTGTGGGGATGAGCTGGATCTTGGTGTCTCCCTACCTCACTGCCCTCAATCCTTAGGTTTCCCCTGCTGTATTAGGACCAGAGACCTTGAGGGAAGAGTTTTGCTAATGTGCGCAGCCAAGAGCTGAGGATGAAAGTGGAGGCAAAGAGCAAAGAGATAGACAGGGAGAGAGTTGCCATAGGAGGGGCAATGGGAATTCTTTGTTACTTTGTCTGGAGAAGCCAAGAGAAAATGAACCCAAAGGCAGAGGGACCCTATCATTCCCCTTGACCCTCCAAACTAAGCTGAAAAGACAAATAAGGACCTCAATCCTGCTCATGAGAGAAAAGAGGCAGGATGACTTTGTGGACCTTATTGAAGCTTCTCTTCTTTGGTCTCACTTTAGTTGAGCCCCCATGACATCTACATTAGGCATTGTCCCTGTTGAGACGAAAGTGTGGGCCACGTGAGAGCAGCACATCCTAATGCTTTTAAGGGCTTTGGAGTCATATGCTCTTGGCTTGAAGTCCCCGTTTCCATCACTGACAATCTGCAAGACTTGAGGCAAGTTATTCAATCTCCATGTCCTCATTTTCTCATCTGAGAAAGGGGGATAATAATGAGACCTACATCATAGACTCAGGAGGATTAAACGAAGTAATGCATGTAAAGTGTTTGGCATCTAAGTCTGGGGCCAGTGTGGTAATTAATATTATTAATACTATTGGAAGAAGACAGCTCTAACCGCTAAGTGGACAATGAACTTAAGCCAGAGACCCTGAGGTAGGAGGCACTGTAAACCAGACACAAGGAGGTAAGAACTTGGAATAGGATAGAGGCTATCATGATAGAAGTGAAGCACAACTCAAATATGCTAAATGACAGTAATTCATTCATTCCTTCAACTATTTTTTCCTCCAACTGTTCTAGGCATCTGCAATATAAAATGAACAGACATTTTAGTGAAATGGATAAAACAAATCAGTAAATACAGGTTGAGCATCCCAAATATGAAATCCAAAATGCTTTGAAATCTGAAACTTTTGTGCGCTGACATGAGGCTCAAAGGAAATGCTCACTGGAGCATTTCGGGTTTCAGGTTTCAGATTTGGGATGCTCCACCACTAAGTATAATGCAAATATTCCAAAATCCAAAAAAAATCCCAAATCCAAAACACTTCTAGCACTCAGATAAGGGACACTCAACTTGTAATAGAGTCAGATGCTGGTAAGTACTATGGAGAAAAAAGGAGAGTAAAGAAGCTACAGCGTATGAGAATTGGGGTGTGGGATGACACTCCACCAGAGCCCAGGGAAGGCAGTTAGTAGAATGGCCCTGAAGTGAAAGCAAGCTTGGCTTCTTGGACAAACCAGAGGCCAGTGTGGCCGAGGCAGGGGGAACAGGGAGAATGGAGAGGGTGCTGCTAGAGAATGGTGGGTTGGCTATGCAAGACCTTGTACGCCATTATAGGCAGAGATGATGGGCTGGTGATGGGCTGATGGGAAATGGAACACTGGCAGGTTCAAGAAGAGTGTCCTTCCAATGAAGGATTTATTAAGAGGGGAAAAAAGAATATCTGGAGAGCATTTCTTAAGGAACAGGCACCCCACCTCCTTCCCTCTGTAACTTTCTGCAGAGCCCAAGAGCAGGGAGTGGCTGGGGATACAGGTGGACTATGACTCATGGTCGGGTCCAGGACCCCACTCTGAGGGACAGTCTTTTCCGTTTGGGGATAGACTGTACAGATCCAGGCAATCATCAGCTATCTTTAAACAAATTCAGGAATCAGAAAGAAGGTGGCTTGAAGGCTTCCCTCCTCACTCCAACCATTTTCAAATGGCTGCAAAATCTTAACCATGTCCCAGAAAATCCTTATAACTCGAGAGCATCCTAGGAACTACAGGGGTCTCCTAACCCAACACAGATAAAACTGTTTCTCCAAAACAGCAGATCTTTGAGAAGGTGCTTTTTCATCTTTTACTTTTCAGAGTGAGTTTTACAGGCAGAGCTGTGGGAGGCACTTCTTTGGGGTTATATTGTGAGGAGACAGGGCTGCAGGAGAGGGCAAGGAGACAAGGGCTGCAGTTAGCAGGGTAGGTTGGAATCCTGACTGGCATGTTTGGCCTAAGGAGGGTCCTCTGGCAGGCTCCACAGACAGGTTTGGTTTTTAAAAGTGCCAGAGAGCCACAGATTTGCATGTTATTTGCGTTCCAGGCTTCACTTCCAGGTATGTGGAATGAAATAAATGAATGAACAGTATTCAGACTCCTGGGTAAGGGGTGGATTCAGAAATCCAGACCACATTGAGGATCCAATCACTGGTCCGGCTTGGATGAGGAGACAGACACAGACAGAGACAGAACAAATAGTTACAGAGACAGGGAGACAGTCTTAGAGAGACAAACACCATCAAGTCCTTTTTACCAGGGAGTTTCCAATCAAAGCAAGGAAGCAAAATCCAGAGTTTATTTTAAATAAATCAACTTCTAAAAAACTAGGGAGAGTTACACATAGATAGGCAGATCAAGGCAACATTATCCCTGACTGATCTCTACCTCTGCCCCTCCATCCTCTACTTCTAGCTTCATTCTGAATCACATGCCCTATGAGTCTGCCTTCTTGATAAGGTACATTGCTTGGTGTCTGCTTAGCTTCCCAAATTAGTTAACTCTAACGTCTACAGACTATAAGACCCTGAGGACAAGGTGGCTTTTATTTCCTTGGTCAAACTATCTCTCCACTCCACTTTTCAGGGTCCCCAAGCCCAGTGCTTAAACACACATGCTTATTAAACACCTAGCATAAGGGGCTTCCTAGAAGTAAGGGACCCAGAGTCTCAAGCTACAAGGGTTGTAAAATATCACTGGAAAGAAAAAGGATGGCGGTAACTGTATTTAACAGAAAGATGTGTGTTTAGAAAAAACGCTTTGATAAGCCCCGTGGGATAGAGACTGACACTCCCCGAAGGGCATGCTGAAGTGCTGAGGAACGTGTTTTTGTTAAGGGTGGAGTGGGGCATTAGGTTTGGGGCCAGAGGTGAACTGTTTGGGACCACAAAGGAGACTGCAGGCTGCCATGAGCAGTTCTCCTTCCTCCTACCTCCGCACTGTCTTTCTAAATAAACGTTGAATAGAGTTATTACCCCTACCTCATTCCTGGCAGGCCAGAAAGAAACAGCTTGTGCTCCTGGTTTGACAAAAATCACCAAATCATTCACTTGCCCTCAGTGGCTACATGTCTCAGTCCATTCTTGATGCAAAAGATGGGTTACAATACAAATGCCATCTGGAATTATATTATTTTCTGATTATAAGGGTTACAGATGTCCAGATAAGAGATTTTAAGATAATGTGATCAGAGACGGCTTCAAAGAGATGGGATTTGGGTGTGTATGCTCAGTAGATATTTGTGAGAGGAACAAAATTATAGTAAATTGAATGAGGAGTACCCAGCAGACTGGACTCTGGGCTCCTCATAAGCCGCTCTCTCATATTCTTTCCTTTCCTTGCTAGCACTTGTGTTCTGCGAAGGGTAGGACAATGTCCAGAAGTAATTGATGGCTACTCCTCAGTTTAGAATGGAGAAAGGTCTGCAGCTAGGGTCTGTCACATTTGGACAAGACTCTGACGTAGGCCTTAACTCTAAAACCAAGCCAGTGTTAACACTGGCCTTAAACTTTAACTTTGAATCTCTGCCTTGACTGATTCCTATTCCCAGCAGCATATGGCCTTTGATAACATTCCAGAATCTTAAGAGCTTAACAAGACCCTGGACATCTGGTCCAACCATTTACACAATTGGAATTATCCCTATCATCTCCCTGACAGGACAGAGAGGCAGCCTGCACTAACATTTCCTCAAGGTTTATCTTCCAGCTCAAGTCTCCTAGTTTCTCTTTTCTCTCCCACAAGGGATCCATGTATAAATTCTCCCTTATTTTAATGGGTGACCAGCATGACCTTCTACCCCATATCTCCCTCTCCATCTCCAAAGCTGGGAATGGTAGTTATATGTTCTTAACAGACAGATCTTAGGATTAGGACAGGTAAAATAAGACCCTAGACTATAAGGAAGGATGCTGGGCTGAGCTTTACTTGTCCCTTCCCAAATTTTAGGATCAATGTGCAGCTGTGGATACATTGCTCCTGGGTAGGGAAATATGGCACCTTTCTCAGGAGCTTAGCATGTAGCCTGTTTAACAATAGTCTAAGAGCCTCTTTTTCTGATTCTTGGGTATGTGAACTTTCAGGATGAAAGCATCGTATTCCACCTCATGTGGGCCCATCCAGGTGGAGCAAAGGAAAAGACAAACCACAGGTGTGAGTCGTCTCTCTCACTCTGGCAAGACAAATTTAAGAGCTAGGGGGATGGCACATAAGGCTCAGAGACTAAAACATTAAAAACATTGGGGCTTTTAAATGAATGCTCCCCCTCTCTGCCCACTAGAGCCTTTTATGGGCCATGTAAAACCAGGCAGCAATGGACAGGCTATGGGATGGGATTGGTGGAAGTGCTTTTCCAAGTTATCTCTGTTTCTACCCCAAGACCACTAAAATGTGGGGCTAACACTGCTGGTGGCAGTGTGTAGAAGATGCTAGTATGATTATAGTGGCTAAAGACTAGAGAAGTTGATACCACATAGAAGTATGAAGCACCTCAAATGGAAAGGAAGTCAATTTACAGTCTCCAGGCTGGATGAGGAAAAAGTACTCATACATTCAACCCTGAACAGGACTCCTGGGAGCAAGAGTGGGTCCCAGGGGACAAATGGGATGTAATTAGCCTCTGTACCTCAGACCATGTGTTCTTAAATAGGCAGGAACAGTCTATCTGACATTCTCCATACAGGGTCCAGGAGTGATTGTCAGGACTGTGGTTTCTGTTCTAGTCTCTATATCTGGCATCTGGTGCTTATAATACCTTAAGTATTCCTTTTTTAGGGGAGGTAGGTTATTATGAACAGTGAACAAAGGGGAAAGGGGAAGACAGGAGAAAAGGAAAGTAATAGGCTTATTTAGTTTAAAGCAGGTTAAATAAGATATTGGTAACAATGCTCTTGGGCCATGAAATGCAGAAACATTTTTTTTCCTGGTCATCAAAGCCCACCCCTAAATGAAGACAAAAGTTTCTAGATACTAGTCCTGCTCTCGTTGGCTAGCTCTCTGGAAATAATGGCCCACTATATAGTCTGTACATGGTTCCCATCAAGCCACCCTGGGACACAACCTATCTCACAGCTTGGCCCACTCCTACCAGGTCTGGGCTGGTAGGGCAGTCTCAGGATCACTAACTTCTTCCTTCTGCATTGGTCAGAAAGGGGGGCCAAGTTCAGACAGGCTCAACAATTCCTTATATATTTTTCAAAGTGCTTTTGTTGCATGTTTCATTTTCTGCTATACATGGCAATAAATATTTGTTGCTTTGGTCTGTACAAAAGGTCTATGAGGAAGGTAAGACAGGTGTTATCTAAATGGAAAAACAATAAATACAGAGAACTATCTTGTTCTGAGTCCCCCAGACAATGATGAAAGAACCTGAAAAACTCAGGTCTTTTGATTCATAGTCCAAATATACACCATATTGCCACCTCTCAAGTTGTCACTTAAATACAGTAAGTACCAAGAATTAGACAATACTCCAGGAGTCCTGCAATGAGTCTGCATGCTATAGCTTTCTAAAAGAGAATGTGAAAGTCCCCAGCAACCCATATATAGAAAGCTATTTATTTCCTACAGAAAATATCAAAAAGAGAAAGAAAAAGAGAGAGAGAAAGAAAAAGAAAAAAGAGAGAGGAAGGAAGGAAGGGAGGGAAAGGAAAGGAAAGGAAAGGAAAGGAAAGGAAAGGAAAGGAAAGGAAAGGAAGAAACACACAAAAGGTAGTTTTCCCCCAAAAGGCAGGCAGTTATGAAAAAGGCAGGACATCTAGTTGCTGGAGTGGAAACAGTAACATTCAGTTAGCAATGGAATATTTAAAAAAAATAGTTTTCTTTTCAAATTGTAACTTGTGGTAAAACATAGAAAAATGTACTAAACAAGCTTGGTATAAAACAGAGTAAAATTTTCAAATAAGCCCAAGGAGAAAGCACAATGCTGGAAAGAATGGGGTACAAGGGGAGAGGAGAAAAGATTTCATACAAAACTACCTATAAACAATACAGAAAAAAGTATAAAATGTTCCTATTTTGGAACTTAAGTACAAAATGACACTGGCATTGGATCATTTCACTATCTAAGCCTGAGGAGCTCTCAGAGGGTGGGGGGAGATGCTAGAAAAAACAAAAGGAATAGCAGTTTTTAAATCTCAAGTTGATCAGTCCAAACTCCACCCGTTTTTCAGCTGAAAATCTCACCTCCCTCTGTAATCTCTATCCCTAAGCCAAAGTTCATCCAGGCCTCAAAATATTCCATTAGGAAGTCCACAAACACCCTACACATAGGGGCTGGGATCTGTGTGTGCTAGAATCTGGAAAATGGAAATAAACCTACAGGCTAAACGGTGAACACATTCAGTCTTTTAAAAAAAGCATATCCCTGTGAAATATATATGTGTGTGTGTGTATATGAAATTCTCTGTGGTTAGAAACATATTTAAACTAACTAGCCACAGACCAAACAAGACCTGCATTCCTCCAATGCTGGAATTCTATGCTAAAGACTGAGGTTCTTCTTCTTGGTCAGAAGTAGGCAGCAGTAAAAGTGGTGCTCTGTCGCTCCAGTGGACCGCTCCCTGGGTGGGTCTGTCCCATGACATGTGCTGTTAGCAGATGCAAACCCCTGCTCTTAAGGAAAGGACTGCTTGGGACTTTGGGGTCCATCCAGGGCTCATGTGCTGTGCCTCAGGATGAGATGAAGCTACAGATGATAAAGAGCCTTGTATAGAAGCAGATGGATTTTATATAGGGACATATAAATAGGAAAAGTCCTGGAGGCAGGACTTAATGCATGTGTCCCAAAGTCCAGTTTACAGTCACACTCCTGACTACACATCTTGAAAATCGTGTGTGTATGTATATGTGCATGTATATGCTGGTGGTTTTTATCCCTACCTTTTGCCCATGCCCTTTCCTACTTCTTAGTAAGGCCTAACAAGAGTTTACATGAAACCAAGATTCCTTCCAAGCTTTTCTCAGTCCCCTAATTAGGGACTGAGTGAGGCTGAAGCCCTTTGAAAACAAGATGGCAGAACTGAAGAAGTGAAAAGCAGTCTCTCTCTTCAGCTTAGGGATGTCCCTCACCCCTTTCACAGCACCAAAGTTTCTTTGCAAAAATAGTATCTGAGATACAAAAGGAAAGGCAGATGTGCTTGTGAATGCATCTCGCCAGGGTCTGGTCCAGGATCAAGGGCTTTACAAGAACAGAGGGTTTGGAGCAGCTGTTTCCAATGTCTGTGGCTGTAGACAACAAAGAGCTGGTCCCCCACAAGGTCAGTGTCTGCTAACCGAGAGAGTCTTCACAAGAGCTTTCGGTGGAGGATCTCCCAGACCATCCGCTTCCGGAAGTATGGCATGTGTTGCTGTAGGGACAGAGACACCCTTAATTTTCATTTCTTTTATGTAGACCTAATATTTCTTTTCCCATACTCCTTTACCCATACTCCTTTTCTTGTCAAGGTTTTCAACTCACATAGTCTCAGTTGCATTTCTGGTCTTTCAAATTGTTCATTCTTGATTACATGTGGTACTTTTCTTTCCACTGCTTTTTCTACTACTATTTCTATTGCTATTTCCCATTGCTGTAGCCTTAGAAGGTATATTGGCCATCTCCAGGAGTCCCCAAGAATGTCTCAAATGTCTCCAAGAATTTTGAGAATGGTGTCTATCAAGTCCCCCATGTTGAACTTTCAAGAGGATATGAGACTAAGGCCTAAAAATAAAAACTCACTTTCTAGGGGAATAGTTAAAGGAACTTCAAGAGTCAGCTCTGTCTGGTCTAGACAAAAGGCTATGGTGGAAAAATCTGGTAAAGCCATTGATTCAAACAGAAGTAAAGAGTTAAATGGAGGCTGGGTGCAGTGGCTCATGCCTGTAATCCCAGCGCTTTGGGAGACTAAGGCAGGAGGATCGCATGAGGCCAGGAGTTCAAGACCAACCTGGACAACATAGCAAGACCCCATCTCTGAAAAAAATTTTAAAAATTAGCCAGGCAGGATGGCACATGCCTATAGTCCTAGCTATTCAGGAGGCTGAGGTGGGAAGATTGCTTGAGCTCAGGAGGTTATGGTGAGCTACAATCACACCACTGTACTCTAGCCTGGGCGACAGAGCGAGACCCTGTCTCTTAAACAAACAAAAAAGAGTTAAGTGGCAAACATGTCAGAATAAGCCATAATCTAGATACCTACTCGGTCTCAATCCACCTCAGTCTCTGAAGGACCACATGGACAGAAATGTCCAAGAGAAAGTCTGACCAGCTATATCAAGTGAAGGGGCAGGGGAGGGGGCAGCATAACAACTACACTAGGAGACCAACGTGTGGCCTGTTCCAAAACCTGACTGCTACAAAATGCAAGGAAACCAAAGAAAACTTGCTCTGATCCCAGTTCTCTGTTTCTTTTAGAATTTGAGGTAGGTGGGGTAAACAGGGAGAGAAGGCTCTGCTCTTGCCCAGGATTCCCTTGCTACAATACGTGATGTACTGTAACCCAGGATGGGGCCTATCACTACCTTTCTTTCCTTTGTGATGTGGCTCAGGCAGTAACTTGCCAGTGTTATGAGTCACAGGCTGATGCATGCTAAAGGTCAGGGCAGATGCCCCTAAGAAGAGTAAATGGAGAGAAAAACATCTATAGGGCAGCTTGGAGACAAGGTGGTCCTAGAGCTCCCTCCTGAAAGCTCGGCTCACCTGTGTGAAGTTGATTGGTCTGTCTTTGGTTATACAGTCAGCGTATTTGCAGGCAAACATCCCACAGTCACTTCCATTCATCTGTTGTGGAATTTCCTGAAAGATCAACAATAGCAACAAAAAGGCAATATCTTTCTAAGCTGCTTTCCTTCTTAGATTAAAAATAAGAACCAAAGGATATAAATTTTTACAGGTTTCCCTGAGTTTTGAATAGATGACCTTGGTCTACTAAGGACAACAGAGGCTCAAAAAAAAAAACACACCATTTCAGTCAGGTCTGTGTACTTCATATTGATCACACAGGAGAATCTCTTAGACTTCTATGGCACCTCAGGGTGTACAAACTGGTTCCTTCCCCAAGGGCCAAATAATCAGTGAATGTTTCCCACAGGAGTAAAAAGCTCAGCAAAATATCTGGGCATTTAGAAAACCTAGTTCTGCATAAGAAACACATTACTGTTTTCTCACAAATAGCTTAATCTATCTTCCTTGAGGAATCAAACAACCAAGCTGAAGTCAGGCTAGATACTAAGAAGAAGGTCCCTAGGAAACAAGCAGTAAAATCCTTTCCTCCCCGAATACCCTACTCTTGGGATTTCCATCTCATCAAGATGAAACATACCTGGCTTTTCTTGCTGAAGAGCTGCCAGCCATTGATGTCAAACTCTTTCCTTTTCTTGTCAATGCTTTCTTGCTTTAGGTATTGCCTAAAGGTATTGGGAGAGAACGAGATGAGTGGTGGGGTACACTGAAGACAGCTGCCCCCCCCCCAAGAATGGGGCTGACAGTCCTTAGGAAGAGTTTCATCTGCTCTTCTGAGAAAAACAGTATACAATGCTGGGCGGGGAATCCTCGGACTGCTATGCTTCCTCCGGGGCTGCGCTTGCCCCTCCTAGCTCCCACAATTAATGACCACTCTGTCAACCCAAGAGGAACATGACCTCTGCCCCTAATACTTAAGCTCCTTCTACCTACTGTTCCTCCTACGGAACAATTTTTAAAGTATTTCCTTGGTTTACATGGTCCTTTAGAACTCAATCTAATGGATGAAAAATGTTTCTCTAGCAATATTGAGGTATTTATTTACTATTGTTAGGCTTGGTTCTCCTGTGTGAAAATTCAATCCAAATCAACAATTTACTGCATGCATACCTCCTATAGAGCACTCTTTTTAAGTGCAAACTGTTCACCATTCCAGAACCTACCTCACCCTGGCCATAAGAGTGGTACAGTATAGGTGTTTTAGAAAGAGAAACAGGTGGGATATAAAGAGATTTGCATCCTGGTTCTCAGCTGAGCCACTAAATAGTAGGACCTGGGCAAATCAAAGTCACCTCTGTGGGCCTTGGTTTCTTCATCTGAAAAATCAGGAGTTTGGATTAAATGATTTCTAAGTAGTTTCTTATCTCTATTTATCCACTCTGTGTTTTAATGCGCTAGGACAGTAATTGCCTCCATTAGGGCATATTTTGATATTATTATAATAAATATTATGTTTAAACTTTACTTACTTAAATGTAAAATATCCACTCCTACTTAATATGAAGATTTTCTTTATTAATCACTCCACTGAAGGTATCAAACAACTGAATTCAATTGCTGGAAAAACATAGCATATACCCAACACCGAACTCTTCTGTCCTCAACTCCATACTTACAAGAGGATCCTGCAAGCTTCATTGTTTATCCCACCCATAGAGTCGTAATAGATAATATTCTTCTTTCTAAAGTCCACAACCTGGGAATAAGAAAAAAATCTGTGTTTATAAAGTGAACAAAATTGTTTTCTCAGCTCTCCCCTCCCCTGGCCCTTGGAAACTTTTCCAGACTTCCTGTGAAATTGTGACAAGTTTGACTGATACTTTGCACCACATTATGCTTAATCTGTAGAGGAAAGAAGAACGAGGGATTATTTACATAGAACTATGATGGGGCTAATCAATTGGAGGCCCCGTTACTGCCCTGAAACCTTTTTGTAACGTTCAGGTTCTCCCTCTGCAAGGTGGGCAACAGTGAAGAAACAACATGCCCTTCAGAGAATTTGTAAGATGAGTATCTTGAGATTATTTCTACACAGTTTCAGAGAGATGGTGAAAAGATCCTGGGTTTTGTTTCTTTACTTTGAGAATTTCCTGTTCGCTTTACGCTTTTCAAATGTAATGCAGAACAGACTGTGAAATAACTTTTAAACTTTTATTAACACATTAAGCTAATGCACTCATGCTCTCAGAGAGTCATGAAAAATATTAAATTACCAAGTATGCAAGGTAAGTCATCATTAGACTGAAAATAATCATCACAGAATCTGAGTTGGCAGCACCATTGAGCAGTCCCTTTTTCTCCCCATGCCTTGCCTTGAGGCTGCTTAGATACCCTATAACTCCCTTTTAAATATTTCCAGAAAAGAAAATTCCACAGCTTTCTTCAAAATCTAAGTATTTCTCACTCTTGACAGGAAGTCCACTGATCTGATTTTTAGTCAACCTATTACTGAAACACTACTCTTTCTCAATAGTCAAATGAAGGTGTAGAACTACTACTCACCACCCTCTGTGTGTTCTATAATACATAGATTTCTTTTAAATTTTGCCAAAAATAAGAGGTACTCACAGCTAGACACCAGTGCACTCCCAGGTGAATGGGCACCAAAAGAATGTCAACAGAAAATACATCCACTTTCTTTGTCCAACGTTTCACTGCCTGATAACCAGCCGTTTTTAACTTAGTGAAGAAAAAGGTATTAAACGCATGTACACTTGGCAATCCCTTCTCCTTACTTCGCTCCATCAGCATATTCATGTAGAAATTGATGATCTGTGGGAAGAAATTATACATATTAGAATAGACACTCAGGTCTTTCAAAATAATTGTATTATATAAGGAAAAAGTAGTTGCTGTATTTCATACCATATGTTATTGTTTCCTAATCAGTTCAATTAAGATTTCAACACCCAACAGCCTCATGTCCCTATATCAAATTCTGACTAGAAGGAAGAGGGTTAAGGTGGTTGTAAATGGTGAAAAGAGAAAAAGCTGGTGTATATATATTATGGGGTTGGGGATACAAATGGCCAGATGCTGGTTAGATTTGTATTAATACAAGACTGAGGGTTAGGTCAAAAGACTGAAGAATGAGGAGAAAGGGGTGCTAGAAGGTGAGGCTTACAGAGAAGGAAAGGAAGGCATGCAAGTGGTTTAATAAGGCACATTAGTTACTTTAATCTATTGGAGCTGTGTGAGCAATTTAAATAGATACTGAGCTCAGTTAGAGCCTAGTGTTAACCAAGCTAAGATCAAGAGTTCAAACCTTATATGACAGTCACTTGGTTTTGTACAAAGACAAAAAACTCTGCCCCATGGTTAAAGACTGCCTTTTCAGCCTAGTAAGCCATCTTGCAGAGGCAAACTGGTTTGGTCTCAAGTAGAACTAAGCGATAGGACAAACTATCACTTGTACTGGAAAAATACCTATAAACTGATAGTAGCTCAGCAATGTCACCTTTATAGAGGCAGACATGAATGTAGTATAAACATCTACCTTATATGAGACCTAAAACTAAACTTACAAACATGAAGAGTAAAGTTCTCCCTCACAATCTATATGGTTAGTTTTCTCATCTTTGTTGATTTATGTCTTCAATATCAAGTGTGAGTGAAAGAAATTAAAATGCCTAGGAAGGGAGATGTGTGATTGTTTCTGTTAATGAAACAACATCTTCTCTAATAGTGACTATGTTGTCTACGGTTCCATCAGGTCCAGGACTCCTTGGTACTAAAACTTGAAAGTTATTGTGCCGGAAGTTACTGCATACTTACTTTATGTGGCCAGCTGAGGCCAGGCCAGTGGCTGTCAACTGCAAGGAATGAATGGGCTAACTGATCCACAGCTTGGAAATATGACTAAGAAAACAGGCAAATTTTTCAGAATGCTTTTTGGGGAATGGGAAAATGCCTCCATTCTTTGACAAATATTTACACATCAGGATGCCAGAGCAGTGAGCTACTGCCCAAGGCTAGGCAACTACATACTGGATAGGCAGCAGGGAGCATTGCCAGGAACACACCGGGGCATGGTCTAGACCAGAGAAAGGGCCTATAGATGAGGATGCCTAGGCAGCGGCTGGGAAACTGCACTCGCCATGAGACAGAGTTCTGAGGTTGAGGAGGCCAGGACTGAAGAAAGACACTGTTCTGCCTCCAGCTCCTATGGCTGAGCAGCAGGCCCAGAACACACAGGTTTGCAGCTAATTCTCTGCCTACTGTGATGCCCAACAGATAACTGGAGCTCAGAGTTCAGTTGTTTTAAATAATGATAATAAGACAATTAGAATCGTATATTTCTCAAATCTAGGCTTTCAGTCTAACTCTGCACCTGAGGATAATGGTGCTATAGATGCCTCTAGGTTTATGAAGGGAGCCACGAATGCAGTAGGATCTGACCAGCAAGCACAGATTTTCAGGCTGTAAACTATGTTCTCTAATGAGAGAAAATCAGCAAGAAAGAATTGATTGATTCCTCTGGCCTACCCAATCCATAATGTTAGTCATGTTATCAGGCTAAACCCTTCAATCCAAGGGGTAAAGTGAATAGGCAGATGACCTGCCAGTCATTGCAAGCCAAACCTTCCACAGGGGCAGACAGCTTATATACCATAACAGGCAATAACGACTAAAGGGGGAGGTGAAAGCGATCAGGCAGAGAAATAAGGACAGAGAAGCACATGAAAGCCATGGAGATATATCTTCCCTAGGGGCCTATCAGAGAGGTATTACCTTTGGAATCATTAGCCTGAAGTAAAAAAAAAAAAAAAAAAAAAAGGATGACATAAGTGTCATGCTACACATGACTATTCTATTTATTTAGGAGGAAAGAGTTCCAGAAACCAAAGAAGTTTAGCTGGACTTAGCCTGAGTTTTTTTTTTGTTTTTTTCCACCTTGGGAGGGTGCACTAGAAAGCTAAAGATCAAAACAGCCGAACAAGAATGGAGAACGAGAGATCAGATACCACGGTGTGTTTCCTTTGACAATCCCTCTTCCATTGCTGCCTCCAACCAAAGTTTCTCCACTGAGAGGGAAATGGCCTCCTCCAAAGTCAACTAGTTAACTAGCTCTAAGGAGTGATCTGGGTTCTTTTTCATTTCCCCTGTATCCCAGTAGGAAGGAGTCTGGTGGCCTCAACGTTCCCTCCCATTAGCTGAGAATGTGTAACCTGACATCTGAGGCAGAATTTAGATCCAAGTCTCTCCCCTCAGTGTTTTAGCTATTACTCCATCCAAATGCAGAAAATTGCATATTCAGCCAAGACATAATCATATCCCCCAAAAAGCTAGGAGTTAGAGAACAAAAACAATCCTACATGTCATCTCACAGAGGAGGGCTGAAGATGAAGAAAAAAGAAATGAGAGAAGGGATCACAGTGTTCCAGATGAAAGAAAAGCAGTGATGGTCATAGCATTTGCTTGTATTTTGTGAAGACAAGGGTCCCCCTCACCCCTTGGCAAGAGCCTTTTCTGCACACAAGACTCTCTTAGCTCTAGCAGATCCTAAATTCCCTTTGAAATAGGGGACTAAAAGTAGATCAGCCCTGTGCCTACTGTTTGTCTTGCCAATATACCACCATCTAAGGAATACTGCCAATGTGGTCCACTTGTCACCCTTTCTGGGGCCCACACTTGCCTCTGTTTGCTCACTGTGGCTCTTGTGCCTAAGGAGCTGCCCTTCCTGCTGCCTTCACAGCCTTGGCCATGAGCGTCTGCTTGTCTATGCAGTCCTGTTTAGGGATGGGAGGGTTGTTTATAGTGTCTTATTCCCTTGTGATTTTATTTGAAGAGCTGCCAGGCTGAAGCTGAAAAAAGCTTCTCTTTAAAAGAAAAGCCTATAATGTTTTCAAACTAAGGATTCAATCCTTTTCCTGTATGTTACCACAACTGTAAAGTCTTGATTTTTAACCCTTCCCATGCTTACACTCTGATCACTTCTAATTGGCTTGGGAAAAAATGTTCTAAAAGTCCTGGGCATGACAATGCTCCTGAGCAGAGACCAAGACAACTTTTAGAGGGACAGAAGCCATTTTTCCAATTTTACCTCTCTAGATTTTCACCTTGGCCTTCCCATTCTGATTTTTAAATTAAATTTACTCTTGTCAACCACAAAGCCTCAAAGACTAACCAAACAGCAGCACTGAATATAATGGTTCAGAAGGTAACTCATAGTATCTGACCTAATAATATTATAGAAACCAAGAAGGCAGGGTTCCCTCACTGTGAACATGCACATAGGATTTTTCTCACATGCAAATTCAAGTAACAAGTTATTAGAATTACTGCTAAAGTTTTAGAGAAAGACAAGCAAGGAACACCTATGTTTATGGAGTCATTCATGGAGAATAACTGCTATCCTCTGTGTAACCCCACATAAATCCTTGGTTTATCAGGGCTAGTTCCATTAAGAAATACTTCAAAGAGGTAAACTGTAACAATGTGGAAGCCAACGAGTCACATTAAAAATGCTAAAACTTTAATTCTGCTAATTTCATTCTACACATAAGAGTGTATAACACATGGTAGATCCATCATATTCACTTAACTAATTTATTTCATTTTGCCTAGGTTTTTCCCTTCTTATGCAATCAAGCTTTTATTCCCTAAGGAAAATCTATTCCCAGTGCTAGGTTTGTCTAATTGAACTTACTGTTTTGCAGGCTGTTTCCTTTCTTTACTGAGCATAACTTAGATTTAACTACTCCTTGAAAATAATTATCAAGCTAAGACCACTACCAATTCCCCATTTCCATCAAAGATTTGCGTTCGAAAGTTAGAATGCTAGACAAAAAAGTATGTGCTCCGGTTCCAGATCCTAATTCTGCAATAAAAACCAGGTGATCCTTAGTACTTCCTTGTAAAGTCTTACTTCTTACTTTCCCACTACTAATCAAGAATACTTTCTCTATACACCAGGCTACTGTGACACTAAATAGAAAGACATCTCTTTCCCTTCAAAGATGAGGCTTACAAAATAGGTAATTAGTCTGCCTGGTTAACTGTGGCTTCAGTGTAGATACAGTGGCTATGTAGATTCTACCTTAATTCCTCTTTCACCATCCTCCTCTCCTCCATGTTTGCTATGAGTTTTTTCCTCATGGCCTTTCACTAGCCAATGAAGTTAAAAATACAGTATTCCAACAGTCCAATGCTTTTCTAGTTGGAAACAACTAGTCATCTTTAATATGGGCTTACAGAGTAGAACCAAAAAAAAGAGACATATCTGCTTGCTATTTTTCCAATTCATCCATGTAAACTAGTAGTAAGGAATGAGAGGGAAAACAGGGTCCTGGAGGGCAAATAAAGAGACAGGAAACGTTGCAGCCATCTCACTTCTCCACGTGGGACAGGGCACATAGGGCTGAGTAAAGGAGAAAGTGTTTCCAGCATACAAACATTTGGGTGCATGGGATCTGTCTACCTGTTCCAGTCTTCCACATCCTTACTGATCTTCTGTCTACTTAAGAGGCACTGAAATCTCCAACAGTAATTACAGATTTCTCCTTTCAATTCTATCAGTTTACGCTTGACAGATTTTAAAGTTCTGTTATTAGGTGTGTACATATTTAGGTTGTTAAACCTTCTGGATGAACTGACCCCTTTATCATTATGAAATATCTCTATCACTGGTAACATTCTTGTTCTGAAAGCTACTTTGTGTAATACTGTCACTTCATTTTCTTTTAATTAGTGTTTGCACAGTATATTTTTTCCATCCTTTTACCTTTGTAAACCTATCTGCATCTTTACATTTAAAATGGTTTCTTGTAGACATCTTTTTATACAATCTGACAAGCTCTGCCTTTTAACTGGATATTTAACCTACACTGTCTACTACGGTAGCCACTAGCCAAACGTGACTATTGAGCACTTGAAATATGACTAATCCAAATTGAGATGAGCTGTAAGTATAAATTACATACCACATTTCAAAGAGAAGATAAACTATCTCATTAATAATATTTTAATATTGATTACATACTAAAATGACATAGTTTGAATATATTGGGTTATATAAAAATATTATTAAAATTGATTTCACCTGTTTCTTTTTACTTTTTAATGTGACTACTAGATAATTTAAAATATGTGGCTTACATTATATTTCTCTTGGACAGTGTTGGTCTAGATCATTTCCATTTAATATTGATATGGTTGGGTTTAAATCTATCATCTTGCTCTTTTTTTCTATTTGTCCCATCTGTTCTTTGTATCTTTTTCTTCTTTTCCTGCCTCTTTGGATTTTTTAAATTCCATTTTATCTTATTGGCTTATTAATTATACCCTTTTTTTGTTTTTTAGTGGTTGTTCTAGGATTTACATTATGCTTTTAACTTATCAAAGTCTATCTTCATATAACATTATACTATAATACTTCATGCACAGTGTAAGAATCGTACAATAGTATATACCTCCATTTTGTCCCCTTCTTTGTGCCACGATTGTCATATATTTCATTTCTACATGTTATAAATCCCACAATATGTTGTTTTAGTTCTACTTTAATCAACTGTCTTTTAGAGACATTAAAAAATGAGAGCATTTCCACTGCTCTTCATTCCTTTGTATAGACTGACATTTCCATCTGTTTTCATCTATTTGATTATTATACATTTTAGCGTGGTGTTTCTTCTACTCGGTGTAGGGTGAATTTCTTGAATTTTTCAGTTTAGTTTTCAAGTTTGGAAAAATCATCTACCATTATTTCTTCAAACACTTATTCTGATACCACCTGTGCTCCCACCTTTCCCCTGGGATTCCAATTACATGTTTAGACTGCTTGATACTGTCCCACAGCTTACTGATGGTCTTGTCATCTTTCTTGGCCTCTTTTCTGTACCTCACTTTGGACAGTTTCTATTGCTATATCTTCAAGTTCACAATTTTTTTCGTCTGAAGTTTCTAATCTACTATTAATACCACCCTATATATTTTTTATTTCAGATACTACATTTTTCATCTCTAGAAATTCAATTTGGGTCTTTTAAAAAATATCTTCCATTTCCCTTCCCATAATGTCCATTTTCCTCTACCTTCCTGAATATAGGAAATATATTTATAAACACTTGTTTTAATATCCTTGTCTGCTAATTTTATCATTTTAGTCATTTCTGGATGTTTTTAGTGAATGGTTTTCTACCTCATCATAAGTTGCATTTTCCTTCCTCTTTGTATACCTGGTAATTTTTTTTTTTTTTTTTGAGACAGAGTCTCGCTCTGTCGCCCAGGCTAGAGTGCAGTGGCATCATCATAGCTCATAGTAATCTCAAACTCCTGGGCTCAAGCACTCCTCCTGCCTCAGCCTCCTGAGCAGCTGGGACTACAGGCGAGTGCCATGACACCCGGATAATTTTTCTATTTTTAGCAGAGACAGGGTCTTGCTCTCGCTCAGTCTGGTCTCAAACTCCTGAGGTCAAATAACGTCCCGCCTCAGCCCCCCAGAGTGCCAGGATTACAGGCGTGAGCCACGGTGCCCAGCCTGTACGCCTGGTAATTTTTGACTGGATGTTGGACACTGTAAATTTTATGTTGTTGGGTTTTGTTATTGCTGCGATTGGTTGTACTACTTTAAATATTGTTGGGGTTTTTTCTGTGACACAATTAATTTACTTGGATCAGTTTCAAGTTTTGAGACTTGTTTTTAAGCTTTGTTACAGTGGATCCAAAGCAGCCTTTATGCTAGAGTCAGTTTGGTTCCACTCCTGAGGCAATACCCTTCTGATGATTTTACTCCATGCCTTGTGACTTAGGTTTTTCCACTCTAACTGGTTGGAACATAAACTATTGGCACCCATGTTGGCTCTAAGATTGTGCTGATGCCTTCTTTCTGGTGGTTTTTTCCCTAGCCTCTGGAAGCTTCTTGTCATACATGCACAGATTAGTACTCAGCCAAACACTTGAGGGGAGCCCCGCTGAACAGGCTCTGCCAGCCCCTCCCCACAACACATATACCCCACCCCAGTAAGTGGGGAAATTAGAGCTTTTATTTTCCTTCTCTGAGGGATCACTGTCCTGTACTGCCTGTTATCTAATGTTTAAAAATTATTTCCTATGTTTTGTCTAGCTTTCTAGTTAAGTTGAAATGGTAAATCTTGTTCCTCTGACTCTATCACGACCAGAAGCAAAACTCAGTTCCATTTACTTGTATACCTAAATCATTTCCATGTAGCGCTATAAAACAATTCTCAGTCCCTTAAAGAAGCAGAACCATCTGGCCACAAAGAGAAACACAAAGCCCAAAGCAGTTCTCTTCTCAGGATCATTAACCTAGAATCTTAAAGTTGGAAGGGATTACAGAAGTCATCCAATTCAATCCTCAGGAATTAATAAATAATTTCTAGTATTGACACTCACTTGAAAATATTTCCTTGTTTCTTAATTGTGACTTTCAACCTATTTTTGCAACTAATTCCTCCCCTCTTTAACCCTATCCTCCTCCCCTATTTCTATTAATAACTTATCTCATCCACTATAGACATCTCCATCTATGATGTCCCTGATTTTATCAGCCTTCCTGCCTCCTTTTGTATTCTTTACAGGTAGCCAGCTCCCATATTACATTTTTGAGAGGTTTCATTTTTCTATATTGAGGTAAAATGTGAATCCCATCAATCATTAGTCCTTTGAAACTATACAGAATTTAACTAAATTCACCTATATATAAATCCATTCACGAAAAAACTTTTGAAAGCTTATTGTATGAACAGGTACTCTACTCTTCTTTTAGGAAAGAGACAGGAAAAGGGTAGCTTAGTGGCTTTCTATACATATCCCAAATGTAGGATTTCTGAATTTTATTTTCCTTATAAACTGAATCTGATTCCTTTCACTTCCTGGCTCTTATATTCCTTGTCTATAAAATGGTAAGAATAATGTATCAGTCACTTTATTTTAGAGAAAGTATTAATACATCCTATGAAACTGACAAGAAATATAAAAAGAAGAGATATGGTTATTAATAAAAATATTTGAGGGAAGGAGAACAGGACTGAAGAAAGAGTAAATTACTTCCAAAAGAAGATCGATAGTTTACAACTGAGAAACAATTAAGTATTCTTAAGTGAGTATCAATACTTAAGGATATCTACTAATACTCCATTACAATGTTAGCTTCTCAAGGGCAATAACTTTGAAAGCCCAAGAAGTATGGTACTTTGAAAACAGTGCTTTTTAAAATAGTTCTCATTATTATGGACATGTGAATTGGCACCTACTTTCAAGGTTAACATTACTCTGAACTCAGAAGAAAAGCACTCCCTACAAAAGTTATGAGTAGGTGTGGCAGGGATAAAGTAGACAAGGAATCATTCCTTCCCCTCATCTCCTCTAAATAATATAATTTCCATTAACTTTGCTTGCTAAAAATCCAGCCTCTGATGGGCCCAGGGAACGGAAAATATGTCCTGATGAATACTGTCTCTGTAAGGGATCTCACTGAGGTAACCACCACAGTAAATAGCAAGAACTCATTTCATATCCTACTCACTGCTGCCCCCTAGAAGGTTTTGCATAACTTACAAAAAACAGGCTACAATCTCCTTAGAATAACTGAATCCTCCCCTCCAGCAGTGGCAGGTAAAAAAAGGCAAAAGACCACAGCTTATCGAAATCTAACTTATCTTAATTTAAAACAACTTATCAGGGGATACTTTTGACTATCCTTGATTTTCGTTTCCCCCTTTGATTTGGTGAGCTCTTTTTTTTCTATTATTTGATCCAATGTTCTAATATCTGAGCTGAAAGAAGCAAAGGGAGTTCCCCCTAAAGAAAGACAGCATAAAACCATGCCTTCCTTACTGCTCTTGGTCACAGATATTATTCAGGGAATGATGAGATTCTGAAACTTTTATCTTATAAACTGACCAGCAGCAAAAAGAATGGGGCTAGTCCAGCTGACCCGAAAGAAACTCAACATCCTGGGCATGATATGTGGCTCCTAAATTCTATATGCCTGATCCTAAGACAGAATCCAATTTAAGATTCTGAGGCAGTATGATATAGTAGATAAGACCCACTGCTTGGGTCTGAATTTTGGCTCTACTACTTATTAGCTACACAATCTTGTAAGTTTCTTAATCTTTCTATGCCTTGTTTCTTTATCTGTAAAATAGAGATGATAAAGCTATAGTGCCTACCACCAAGGACATGATGACTATAACATGAGTAAAACACACAAAACACTTAGAATAGTGCCTAACATGAGGCAAATGCTCAACAGATGTTAGCCAATATTTTTACTTGGAAAGTCATAAGCATATAAAACAGGATACAGTTATCTAGAATATTCAATCCTTGCTACACTGAGAATCTAAAAATCCTCTACAGCTGTGAAGCTTGAGTACGCCCAGAGGATGAGGCAGGGATGCTCCTAGTGGGCCAAGGAAAGAAGGTACTTAGGAAAAGGTACCCAACCCAGTTCTCTTCTTCTGCTGTGAAAATATCCTTCTGAGACAAAACAGGCACCTACAGGCTTAGGAATAGGATAGATCAGTTTAAAGATTGTAGTATAATTAATATATGTAAAATAATTGTAATTGGGAGGTGAAGGCCATAACTTTTTTTTTGCCCAATATATCAAATATTTAACAATAATATAACTTTTCAATGTCAGTTTAAAACATATCATGTATAACTGGAGGCTATTTTAGAAAGCTTACACTCATAATATAAGTGACCTAAAACAAGTAGAGGTAGAGAGGGAAATAGAACTGGATTCCTATATAGAAATCTCAAAGTATTCCTTCATGTTGCAACATGGTCAGCTATTAAATATTTGCTCAGAAGATGTGAACTGCGGGCTAGGGTGTGGGACTACCAATGAGTGAATGTCTTCTTCAGTGTTCAAATTTTCAATACAAAAAAGGTAAACTCAGCAGTTCTCAGACTTTATTTAAAATACATAAAAACCACCCAAAATGCTTATTAGAAATGCATATCTTCACCACACTCCCTCATACTTAGTCAGGAGAATGCAAAGGCCTATTAGAGGTGATTCTAATGCAGGTCATCTGAGGACCACACTTTGAGAAATAGTGAGATAATGCCTTGATTTAATTTCTGTTAAACGTTCACTTACTATTTGTATATAAAAATAGGTGCAAGATTACCTCATCATTGAGCCAATTCAGATGGTTTAGAGTTTGAATATCTTTGCGTGTAATGGTCAAACGGAATGCTTCACTGAGAACTTCATCCTGGTTCCCATTACGAAATACATTCTTTATTTCTTTCTCCATTTCCTAGGGAACCAAAAGGTGCCAGAGATCAAATATATGTGGCTCAGACAAATCAGATTTCTTACCAAGCCCCATATAATCCCTAGACTGGATTTATCACTAATCAACTGTTTATCAATTTGCTATTAATCAATTTACTTATCTAACATTTTTTGGTTTCTCTTCTTTCCCAGTAATCTCCCTGACTACTTCCTTCCATTTCATCTGGTCCTCCCTTCTCTTTTTCTGCACAACATTCAGACTCTTGTTTCATATTAATTTCTAAAGTTGAATAACCTTGTGCTAACAAATTTTCTAAGCCCATGAGAAGACCTAACTATATTTTATACCTCTGATCCTAATGATTTCCTGACAAATAGAATTTTTCATAAAAGGTAGTAAGGGAATAAAGGTGGTATCTTTTAGATACTATTTTCCCAGAAAAAAATTTTTTAAAATGTAAAATACGAAATCCAGTACAACTATAATAAATGTGTTATGCTCACCAGCTAACTATATGGTAATTTTTCAGAGAAGTATGAATAAAGGAACAGATTATTTAAAAATGTACATAAACTTCTATGTATTTTCCAAATTTTCTATAATGGGTTTTATTAATTTAAAAAATAGTAAATCTCAGCTTACAATTTGATGTCACACTACTGTACATGTACATTAAGTAAAAATGCACATGAAATGAAACATAAATTTATCAAATGTTTTCACTCAAGTTGCTAAAAGTCACCCAAAATTCTTTTAACAATTTTCATAATACTTAAAAAATAAAGCCAAGATTGGTATGCAATGCAAATTAAAGCAGAAGTATGCAATAAAACTTAAATACCAGGTGTTCTATTGCTTTTATGTTTGAAATTTGTCCAAAGTATTCTTTCTAAATATAATACTTACTAGTGCAGAAATTTATAGCATGTACTTTACCTCTGTAATTTCAGGAAATTCATCTTCACTATCAGTTAATTTATGACCTTTTTTTTCTGTTTCTTGGACAATCGTAACAGGGATCTCCTTTTCAAGAGGTACACGAAGATGTAGTTCTACTGAATCATGTACTGAATGTTCCTGTTCCTGCAATCTCTGAAAGACAGAACTTCAGAATAAGTGGAATAAAGAAATCTACTACAGATGCTCCTCGACTTAATGGGGCTACGTCCTGATGAACCCATCGTAAGTCAAGGAGTATACTGAAATGCTTATAGCTTTCACACCATCATAAAGTAGAAAAATTGTAAGTTGAACTATTATAAAGTTGGGGACCGTCTATATTTGTTTTATGTACACTGAGTAGCTGACTGGATAGACCAAGAACATATACCACTTATCATAAAATACTATGCTACCATACAATCTTGCAATTACAACAGCATTTACACAAATCTGGATAATGTTCCAAAATAATTTCAACTTGGATATGCTATTTATTTTAATGTTATCCCAATTTTCTTACCTGGTTTTGAAGCTGTAATGCCAGTGCTTTCTGCTCTTCAATCTGGCGCAATCTTTCCCGTGCTCGAGAATCATAAACACTAGTTCTAGGAAATGAAAAGGAAAGTGACAGAAATGTAGACCACCCTCTTAGCATCAAACACATTGCTGATGCACAGTGAGTATTAAATGCAGAACCCTCAAAAAGAAAGTCTGAAATCCTTACACTAACTTATCACCACACTTACATTTTAAGACATAGAATGAAACCACATAGTGTGACTGAAATTACTCTACAATTTTTACCGAAATGATTAAAAATATTAGTGTGTTCCTAAATGTGAACAGATAACTTCTGCGAATTTTTGTAAATACGTAGTTCTTATAACATGTTTCTAAGATTATTGTGGAAATCCAAAAATGGGATTGAACCCCAAAGGGGTAAATAATACAAGATATAACTGAGGTTTCATTCAATTATTGTATTTTTGATGGTTTATTTAAAAAAAAATTATCAAGACCATGGTGTTTGGATAACTTAAAGTGAGTTCCTAAAACTGGAGACTAAATGCTTTCAGTGATTTTGCAAACTCCAAAAATATGAATTATTCAACAAATTAGTTTTATTAATGTCAAAATAAGGGCATTTACTTTCCCTTCTATATAATAGCTAACCTTGAAATATTTTTCCAATTCAATTTAGCTTCAACAATTGTTATAGATTTAATAAACATGAGTACAGAAATGTTCCAACTCCAACAAAATTTTAAAAGCCCAACATCTTAGGAGTATAAATAGGTAATTCTTATTGATTAAAAATAAGCAGGGTGATTAGCTAATTGTTTGATTTCCTCTAACTGAAAATACAGTGATTGAGAAGGAAAAATGGTACCAAAAATAAATAACTTACAATTCTTTGATCCACAGCTCTGCCTGGAAGAAAGTAGGACTATATGTAGGAAAAGAAAAACATGACAAATGAGCAGGAGGCTTATAAGAAAATTCAAATATTTTCACCAACAAAAGCAATCATTTTAAATAGTTTATAAGACTGCTCTGTAAGTATGGAATAAGCAAAAGGTACTTAAATGACATAAAATAATTGTAACTGGGAATTAAAGGAACACAAATATGAGTCATTTTTTGCATATCTATTACTTTAAAAGATGACCCAAAGTTCAGAAGAGAAATTAAGTTTAGTATAGCTCCTTACTTGCATGAAGCCAATATTATGTGAAAGAGTACATCACTTCTCAAGATAATACATTAAGCTAGAACATTACTCTTCCCAAATGGTTCAGATTGACAGATTTACTAAAAATCCCCATCCACAAAATAATACACATCAAATGGCTAACAAGTCAATGAGCCAAAGCAGAGAATCAGCAACACAACTCTACTCCAAAGATGAGAGGCCAATTCTAGTCCATGTGGCTCTTGCTGACAACCCAAGTGAATAATGCTTAGCAGAGTCACAGGCAGTTAATTGTTCTAGGGCTTCTTGTTTTTCTCAAACTTCCTCATGTCCTTGTAAACCCCTAACTAAGGCATCTATCACAGAAACAAAGGGAAGAAGAATGAACACTTTTCCAAAGAAAACTTTTAAATATACAGAACAGGTACATAGAGCATCAAATTGGGAATTAAGAGACCTGAATCTCCTGGAGTTGTCCCTGATTAGCTTTATGACTTTGAGCAAATCACTTCACTTCTATGGGCCCTGGCTTCTGGATCTGTAAAATATAGTGATTAGAGTCCTTTTCAGTTCTTAAATCTCTACAATCTGGCCCAGTGAGGGCAAGGACCAAAGGCTCAGAAGGTATCCCTTGCTCCTTAGCCTAACTTTTGAGAATTAGTATTCCCAATCATTCTTAGGTTGGGATTTAGCAATGAAAATGCTGTTCTATTGCCTCTCCATTGTCACTGAGGTTAATAAGGGCCTATCCCCTTGGTACAGTGAACAAAAGCCACAGATAGAACAAAAGCCACAGATAGAACAAAAGCCACAGATAGAACAAAAGCCACAGATAGAAAGGCACAGAGATAGTGGTAGCACTGTGAGAGGCTATTTAGTTTGTGATACTAAAAACAAACATGAGAACACACTTATTACACAGTATAAAGATGTGACAAGAATCACCCAGAATTTCATAGTAATGTATCATGCTATTCAAATCTGTTTCCCTTATTAAAATATAAACTTAATAAGGATAGCAATATTTGTCTTTTTTGTATACTACTCTATCCTCTGAAACTAGAATAGTGCCTGGCACATAGTAGGCACTCAGTATTTGTTAAATAAACACATAATGTAGGGGCAAGCACTTTTCTTCAATGGATCAAGGTATCCACTGGCTCAGGAAAGCAAAAGAGGGGAATCTGCTTTTCCAAAGAGATTATGTATTATTTCTCATATCATTGAGGCCTACAGTAATAATAACTACAATTATTTTTTGAGCACCTACTTAGTGCTCTGCATGTAAAACTGTTCTCGGTGTTTTACATATTAGTTAAACCTCATACAATCCCCATATTATTTAAACCTCAATATAGTATCTAACAAGGAATTACTACTCATACTGTACAGAAAAGGAAAATGAGGTTCAGAAGGATAATTTCTCTTGGAAGAGCCAGGATTAGAAATTGTATCTGTATAATTCCAAAGACTGTATTCTTTCTACTAGTGTTAAAATGCCTTTCAACAGACCAAAGCACTAAACAAAAAGGGAAAAAATGAGTACTTGGGCTACTCAAAAGAGCATTTTTGTAGGAAATTCATTTATTTAACACAGATTCATTTACTAAGCACTCATCACATGCCAGACACTATGATTAGCACTGGGTGATAAATGCAAAGGTATTAGTAACAAACAAGGTAGAGCGATGCAGGGAAAAACTAATGTTCTCTGGAGAAGTCGGAGAAACCTTCCAAGAAAAAAATAACACCTCATTAAATTTTGAAAAGCAAAACAAAGAGTTTACCAAGTGGACAAGGAAAGAAAGGGAATTTCAGGCAGAAGGATCAGAATGTATAAAGGCACAGAGGTATGAAATAGCATGGCATATTCTGGGAAATAAGGGCAGATCTTCATTACTGGAACTTAACTGAGAGGCAGTAGTAGAAAATTAAGACTAGAGAGCCAAACGATCAAGCCTCGGCAGAGTAGGTGCCAACTTCAACAAACAGCATCACTCAAAACAGCCTTACCCAATACACCGTTTCTCCTTCCATCTCATTCTTCAGTCATCACTTAGGAAAAATCCTCCATAAAGGAAAGGTAGACTTAGTAAAGAACCATTAAGAGAATGAGACCCCTCTTAACCTGAGATCAACTTCTTTCTAAAAAATACCTACTTTTGTGTGCTTCATGTGACACACTTATAAAAATAAGTGCTTTCTCTGCAAGTTAATCTTCACAATTCAAAAGTAATGTATTTATACTGGCATTTTATTGATAATGAAACTGAGATTCAGAAGAGTAACTGGTCCAAAGTTACATGATTCCTGGTAAAGCCAAGATCAGAAGCCAGGTCTGACTCCAAGAAAACATATAACATAAAGAATCCAATCTGTGACGTCTCCCTGACAGACTTAACAAATAGAGAATTTTAAGAAATATCTAAAGCTTGGAACATATAGGGGAGCTTCAAAGAAGTAGAGGAACTGAGATGAGAAAGCACATTTCATTATCCCTAATCTTCTCAATGGAAATTGATATTATCATCATCCTAGCAATTGAATTACCAAGGTCATACAAGGCAAAGACACAGCAATCATAGTAACCTTTAGTAAGCTTTTGGATTACTGAGAAAGAAGTATTTGATGCCTCACAGAGAAGTTTCCTACAGAAGATCACATTTGACCTGGCACAGTGGCTCACGGCTGTAATCCTACCACTCTGGGAGGCCAAGGTGGGAGGATCGCTTGAGGCCAGGAGTTCGAGACCAGATGATCACATTTGAATTGACGCTTAAAAGATAAGAAAGAGACTGATAGACAAGTTGAGGTAGGGAGTACATTCCAGGCAGAAGGAACAATGAATTTGGAGACAAGAAAATACTTATCATATTTACAGACTGAAAATAGTCCAGCATACAAAAACACACAGAAGAGTCCCATATTTCCATATGGCTACCCTCTCTCACCTCTGTCATGTGTCTACTCAAATGTCACTTTATCAGAGACTTGTGCTGACCACCCTAGATAAATAGTATCCCCCCAACTCTAGTCTATATATTATCCTACTTTAGTCTTCTTCACAGTACTTATCACCACCAGGCATATATGTTTATTTGTTTATTGTTCACTATCTGTCCCTCACCCTTCCCCTCAACTAGAATGCAAGCTCCTTGAGAACAGGGACTTCATCTTATTCACTGCTGTTATCCCCAATTTCTATACTAGTACCTGGCACACAGTAGGCTCTTAATAAATAATTGCTAAAGGAAAGAATGTACGATAGAAAGTGAGGCTTATGAAGGAAGTGCTTTGTATACCATACTAAGGAGTCTGGGCTTAATTCTATGTCTGATAAGCCACCCTTGAAGGATTTTAATAAATGATCATAAAACTCCTTTAAAGAATGATCAGATATGAATTTTAGAAAGATCACTCTGACTGCAGCATGGAAGACAGACTAAAGAACAAGATACAAGAACGGATAAACATGGTATGGTGGAAGATGAATGAAGAACAAAATGGAGGCTGAAGGAAAGAAGAACAATTAGAAAGTCATTGAAATAATTCAAATAATACACGAGAGATGTTTGAATTGAGGCAGTTTTACTTTTATAAGATGTAACTTTTAGTGAAGAAATTGTGTTTAAAGAAAGGGGAAATAATATGTTAAGAATGACCTTTCTCCAAAGTTTACCTGGGAGTTGGAGTCTGGGAATCTTTCACTTTCAGTAAAATCACAGAGTCTGATCCTAAATGAAGAAACACAAGAGCATTTCATTATTAATAAAATGCCACACAGTTATACTTTCTAGATATCTTAGCTTAAGTTCCTATACTTTGTTGTATTCTATTTCCACAAAAATAACATAGCATAAGGACAAAAGTAAGATGGAAGAGAAAGAGAGGCAAATCCATTTTCACCAAGACCATAAATAGGTCTTAGGGAAAAGCTTGCTTTACTAATAAAGTCACTCAGAAACACAAGCATATTTGCCCTTCAGCATCTACTCCTGTGATGCTTCTTTGTTTCAGGGAAGCAAGACATGCCGGGATTTCTTAAAAGCCTTTACAGTAGTTCCCCTTTATCTACCGTTTTGCTTTCTGCAGTTTCAGTTACCCATGGTCAACTGTGGTCCAAAAATATTAAATGAAAAATTCCAGAAAGAACAAATAGTTTTAAATTGTGCACCATTCTGAGTAGTATGATAAAATCTCATGCTGTCCAGCTTTACCAGGGGCATGAATCATCCCTTTGTATGGTGTATCCACACTGTATATACAACCTGCCCATTAGTGACGTAGTAGCCATCTCAGGTTTTAGATCAACTGTCTCAGTACAGGAATGCTTGTGTTCAAGTAACCCTTATTTTACTTAATAATACCCTCAAAGTACAAAAGCAATGATGCTGGCTACTGAGATATGCTAAAGAGGAGCCGTAAAGCATGCTTCCTTTAAGTGAAAAGGTAAAAGTTCTCCACTTAATAAGGAAAGGGGAAAAAACCTTTCTTATGGTATATTGTTATAATTGTTCTATTTTATTATTAGCTATTGTTGTTGTTGTTAATCTCTTTTTTTTTTTGTTTTTTTTTCTTTTTTAGAGACAGGGTTTCATTCTTGCTCAGGCTGGTCTTGAACTCCTGAGCTCAAGTGATCCTCCTGCCTCGGCCTCCCAGAGTGCTAGGATTACAGGCGTGAGCCACCGCGCCTGGCCATGTTGTTAATCTCTTATTGTGCCTAATTTATAAATTAAACTTTATCACAGGTATGCATGTGTAGGAAAAAACATAGTGTGTATAGTGTATATAGTGTACTATCCATGGTTTCAGGCACCCACTGGGGGTCTCAGAACACACCCGCCATGGATAAGGGACCATGAGACTGAGTTAAGTGAGAGAAGGAAAGGGAAAGGGCAGGGGGAAAAGAAGGGTAGGAAGGGGAAGAAGGGAAGGGAATGGTTAAGGTTGAGAGGAGGGGGACAGGGAGAGAAATAAGACTATAGGAGTCTAAAAAGTACAAATTTTTTCATTCTATCATTTGTATTCTCTGTTCAATACTCCTCAAAGAAGAATCATGTCCTTCTAAAGTGCTATGATTAGAACCTTACTTACAGTACTTATTAAATGGCACAAGGAAAGTAACTAAACAGTGCAATATAGCATATTTGTTTGTTTAGTTGTATCTAATATCTGCCACACAATGTATGTTTCCGAGGTTAAAGGGCTCTTTTTACTTTCTTAAAAAAATGACAGTTCTCAGTAAATCACCTAACAAAATGTAATATAAGTGTTCATGGATATGTGTGGCTATATAATGATGCCACCAAAACTTTTAATCCCCAAGTGAGAATTTTCAGAAAGTGGTAAGCAGATTAAAAAAAATAAACCAAATGACTTGAGGAAGGAGGGGAAAGCTTTAGAGACTGATGCTCCACCTATCAAATGATCCCCAATGTCTAACCACTTAACCTAAAACTTGTTTTAAGTTACATACCTAAGTACATACCATAAATACATATATAATATACACCTAAGGAAACAAAGAAATCTATCATCGCAAAATCTTAGACTGGAATGCTAAGAGACTGAATATTTTAGTTAGCTGAAAGTTAGGCAGAAAACTCCTTTTGTTTCCAAAACTTGCTGACAACCATTCCAAAGTGCATAAACCTACTATATAGGTTTAATTAAGTATTACATGGTAATTAAGTACATATACCTTAACACTTATTTGATATTTCAAAACACCTATAACCTCAGAGTTCTTAATTATCATTGTAAAGTAACAGAAACAGAAAAAGGAGGGATGAAGCAATTGGGTTGAATAACGGACTCTACTCAGGAAGTTAAATCATTTAAATATTATATCAAATCATTTGCTTTTTTTTTTTTTTTTTTTTTTGAGACAGTCTCACTCTGTCGCCCTGGGTAGAGTGCAGTGGCATCATCGTAGCTCACTGCAAGCTCAAACTCCTGGGCTCAAGTGATCCTCTTGCCTCAATCTCCCGAGTAGCTGGGATTACAGGTGTGCACCACCACGCCTGGCTAATTTTTTTTTTTTTTTTGTATTTTTAGTGGAGACTAATTTTTCTATTTTTAGTAGAGACAGGGTCTCACTCTTGCTCAGGCTGGTCTTGAACTCCTGAGCTCGTGCAATCCTCTCACCTCAGCCTCCCAGAGTGCTAGGATTACAGGCGTGAGCTACTGAGCCCAGCCCATTTGTAGCTTGATATATGAAAAAGAGTATCTTATTTGTAGGTTTAGTTTACTCATGGCATGGTTAACTGAATTATATGTATTTAAAGTATCTCACAATTGAGTAAGCCTTATCTGAAGTGGTTGGGAACAGAAGTGTCTCAAATTTCAAATTTTTTCAGATTTTGGAATATTTGCAGTTGAACATCCCAAATCTGAAAATCCAAAATCCAAAATGCTCCAGTGAGCATTTCCATAGAGCATCATGTTGGCACTCAAAAAGTTTCAGACTTTGGAACATGTCAGATTTTGGATTTTTGGATCTGGGATGTTCAACCTGTATATGTTAATTTATATGTATATTATAATGTTAGCTACAATAAAGCCAGTAAACAACTAGCTATTTGGATTAAAAATATAGTTCTACAATATCATTTTTACCTTCGGATTGTGTATTTGAAGTTGATAAGTTATCTGGCTGAGGTGGAAGAGAGTGGTGATGGTGGGGTTGATGGAGAAGATCAGAATCTTTGGATCCAAATGCAGCAACATCTGCAGTATAAGACGGTAGGGAATATACACTGTGGAACAGCTGTTCCTGGGTAGTTAAAATGCTGGCAGATCCAGATGATGAAGTGTCAGAGCCAATGATCTGAGATGCACAAGAACTTCCATTTTTAAACAGTGAGTCTTTCAAAGTATTCTTACTGGAACTAAGACATCGAGACCTAGCAAGAGAAGAATATAGTTTCAATATCAAATAACAAATTGTAGAATTAAATTCATCTGAAATATGTGTCTGTGACTTACAGGTGTAAAGGAAAATGTGTGGTAGGTTTGGCTACAGAAAACTGTTTCCCTGTGACCATCTGTAGCAACTGTCTGTAAATCTCTCTCTCTTCTTCTTGAACTGTCTATAAGAGGAAAAAAAAATTTAAACATAACTGATAAGACATGAATTTCTCAAAGTACCATCTAGACAGGATCCCAGAAGCTCTGCCAAAACTCAGACAGAGTCCTGAAGATAATTAAGAATTACAGTACATTACAGATATTCTAGAAAATTATCAAGTGTGTATAAGAGGAGCTGAGTATAGTAAATAACAGATAGTATATTTTGGAAAACATACGTAAATAATAGTGCAGAGAAGCTATAGGATATGAAACCAGAAGGCCAGTAAGCAATCACTTTTGAGTCAAATGATAAAGAGTCCCAGAAATAAAACATTTGAGGACCTCTAAATTAGGATCCCAACAAATCCCTTGATTCCTGATACCTGTTAGAAAAATCACAAGGAAGTAACCAGAACAGTCAAGATCAATTAGAGTGAGATATCTTGCCAACAGTTTCCTATTCTGGCTAAGTGCAAGTATATCCCAGAGATGGTTTTCATCTCCAACATTTATGTACTTTTTTTCCTGTAAGTCCAATCAAACTAAGGGTAAGGGAGTAGAAAGTGATGAAGGGGGAATAGCAGGAACAGGTAAGATTTCTGTAAAAAGGTGATGTTTCAGCAGAAACCTAAACCAAGGGAGGAAGTAAGTGATAGAAATATATAAGAGTATTCCAGATAGAAGAACAGCAAATGCAAAGCCCTGAGACAAGAATATGCTTAATGTGTTAAAAAAAAAAAATAGTAAGGTCCATGTGAATGAGAATAGGAAGAAATGAGGCCACTTAGCAGAGAACCAGATAACATAAGGACTTGAAACCCTGGCAAAACATCTACTCTATACAGATCCCCTGACACAATGGGCTGTGTTCACTAAGTAATATGCCCCAGGAATTTTTTTTAATCTTATGTACTGTTTAAAACCACCAATCTTCACAAAATAATTTTAAACATTGTATCAGGGTTAGCAGCATCTTGCACTGTGACATTTCAATGTGTGCATGAACATTTTATTCAACTACAAAATGTTGGTTAAAAGCAGAATGAATTAAGCAATTAACTACACAAAAGTAAATAGACACTAAGTGTTTTTTTTTTTTTTTGCTACATAGTAAATTACAATTACATTGTCAGTATAATGTTACTGATCTACTAGTATACACTTCAACTGTGAGGAATGACAACTCTCCATGACAAAGAGTTTTCCTTAAACTTGAATAACTTGAGTGATAAGACAAGGAAGAACTAGTTGAGCATGTGGTAGAAGAATGGACCCAAGAGAAAAACAAACTTGCAACGTTCTGTGTGAAAAAACAACCCCCACTGTCTTTCCCCTTAGACATTAATATTGTACCCAAGATTATGGTGGGCTCCTTTTCTAGTGCTTGTGAAAGAGACTATCCATGGTACTGGGCAGGCACTTCAGTGACAGCACAAAAATAATGGTTAGAAAAAGATAATTGTGAGGTATAAATATTAGGTTATTAAGTACGAAATGTCCGATTTACTTAAGTACTAAGACAGTTAATAACTCTGACATTTCACTTTGACACTTCTTGTTTCAATTTTATTGTGAAGGCCCATCCTCATTCTTTCAAATGCATGGTTTGGCTTGTGATTATCTTTCAAATGTTTTTTAGAGCAATTTTGTGAAACCACGGATAAGTCAAAAATTCGTGTTATTTTCGAATATGAGTTCCGTCATGAAACTAATACAGCACAGACAGCATGAAATATCAACTAAGTGTTTGGGAAGGATGTGGCTAAAGAATGCACAGTACATCGATGGGTTGAGAAGTTCCATTCTGGTGATTTTAATCTTGAAAATGAGGCACGTGGGTGACCAGAGACCAAGGTGAATAACGATGAGCTGAAAGCTTTAGTGGAAGCAAATCCATCTCAACCTACGTGTGCATTAGCAGCAAGGTTTGACATGACTATTCCAACAATATTGGACCATTTGAAACAAATGGGCAAAGTAGAGAAGCTGGATAGATGGGTACCACATGAATTAAATGAACGTAAGTAGAGAAATCATCTCAAAGCTTGCCTTTCTTTGCTGTCACGACATAAAGGCGAACCATTTCTACACTGTATTGTTACATATGATGAAGATGTATTCACCAGACCTTGCACCAACTGACTACCACTTCTTCCAGGCTTTGGACCACTTCTTGCAAGGAAAAATATTCAATTCTCAACAAGCTGTGGAAAATTTCTTCTGTGATTTCATCACCACTTGCTCTCCAGGCTTCTTCGGTGCTGGCATAAACAAGCTACTGTTAAGATGGCAAAACTGTGTCGACAGTTTAGGCACATACTCGGATTAACTGTACTTCTTCTTGTTTGAGATATAATCAACTAAACTTTTGATTTGAAATCGGACATTTTATATTTAATGAACTAATACTATCAATAACCAAATCTGTATTTATTGGCTATTCGACTGGAGAGGATATGAATACTTGAGAAACAAATTTAAAAACCAAAATTAAAATAAATACCTCTTTATTAAAATCTAAAATTGCCATTATGAAGATTAAATACATAGCATAATGAAGTATCATTACAGATTATTGGATTATAAGAGATTTGTTGACCAACTCCATAGCAATCTACACACAAGAAAGCTGTGTGTTATCGGGCACTTTACTGACCAGAATTTTTGCATGCCCTCGAACTTAAATCTTGACTCCACTTTTCCAGTACACCAAATAACCTAATCACAATACAATAGAGTCAACAACAGATTGTTTGCAGGGGTGGAGAGATGACAGAAGGAAAGAGAAATCAGACCACCTGGGTCATCGAAATTAACTCTTAATTAACAAACATTTTACTTCATTTTTACTGTCCCTCCAAACTGGATTTTAAAAAAGCTTTGGCTATATTTTTACAACACAGACATGAAAGCAAAGCAGATAAACTGGTATGAGAGGTTACTCTCCGGAGGTTACTTTGCATAGTACCTCTTGGTACTAAGAGAATGTTTAAAAAAAAAAAAAAAAAGAGCATTCCCATCATACAAAGACCTCAAGAGAACACTGAGAAAAGTGAGATGGTAAGAATCTTTGTGCTTTACTAAAGACATCAGCCACAAAACGTTAATAACACTTCTCTTCTCCCTCACATCACACAGCAAAATGTCTTCTTAGAATAAACTTTTATACTTACAAATAAGACATGAAGAACCAAGGAACTGTAAAGTGACTTTGCTAACGCAAATTATGAGAAATCTATGTTAATGCAATGCAAAGAACTGATCAAAAAGCTAATTTAACACAAAGTCCCCCACAAATCATTTTCCCCAATAAATATATTTTCAAAGAAAAGCTTCTGAGCCCAAACAACCTCAGAGTCATTAGACAACATAAAATGAACAGGAATAAATTATCCATATTCCAAGTAATTATCCGAGGTCTTTTTAAGCCTAATACTTTCAGTTTAAACTAATTTATGGTCTTAAAAGATACGGTTAAGAACTTTTCACTGATAACATGCTAAGTGGGAGATCATAAGGATTTTTTTTCCAAATGATGGGAGGTACTTTTCTTTTTGAGTTTCGTTAAAAACAAAAAAACTGGGTATTTTATATTTCATTTAAAACCATTTCAGACAAAAAATGGTTTAGGTAACTTTTAAAGAATTGTCAACTGACGACTTATAATTGTATAAATTTATGGGGTACAAAGTGATGTTATAATTCATGAATACAATGTGGAATAATGAAATCAAGCTAGTGAATACACCTATCATATCAAATATTTAACATTTTGTGTGATGAGAACATTTGAAGTTTATTGTCTTAGCAATTAAAAAATATACAATACTCTATTAACTACATTTACCACACTGTGCCAGAGAACTAAAAAAACCCCATATTCCTCCTGTTTGGGATTTTGCACTTTTTGACCATCATCTTCCCTTTCCCCCACCCCAGACTTTGTAACCACCATTCTACTCTCTGCTTCTATGAGTTCGATTATTTTCGATTCCATATATAAGTGAGAAAATGCAGTATTTGTCTTTCTATGCCTGACTTATTTCACTTAGCATAATGCTCTCCAATTCCACCTATGTTGTTGCAAATGACAGAATTTCCTCCTTTTTAAAGGCTGAATAGCACTCCATTGCATATCTATTCCACATTTTCTTTATCCATTCATCTGTTGATGGATACTTAAGTTAATGTCCTAACTTGGCTGTTGTGAATAGTGCTTCAATGGACATGGGGGTGCAGACATCTCTTTGACAAACCGATTTCAAATCTTTTAGGTAAACAACCAGAAGCAGGATTGCTGGATCATATGGTAATTCTATTTTTAACTTTTTGAGGAACTTCCATACTGTTTTCCATAATGGCTGTACTAATTTACATTTCCACCAGCAGCACGCAATGGTTCCCTTTTCTCCACATCCTCACCAACACTAGTAATCTTTCATCTTTTTGATAAAAGCCATTCTGACAGGTATGAGATGATATCTCCTTGTGGTTTAATTTGCATTTCTGTAATGATTAGCAATGATGAGTTTTTCATATATATATTGGCCATTTGTATTTCTTCTTTTTAGAAGTATCTATTCAGGTCCCTCGCCCATTTTCAATTGGTTTTTTGTTTACTTGCTATTGAGTTGTTTGAGCTCCTTACAATATTGGATCTTAACCCCTTATAGAATGTATGGCTTACAAATATTTTCTTCCAAACCATAGGTTGTCTCTGTACAATGTTGTTTCCTTTGCTGTGCAAAAGTTTTCAGTAATCCCATTTGCGTATTTTTTTTTTTTTTTTGGAAAGAGGGTCTCGTTCTGTCACCCAGGCTGGAATGCAGTGGCATCATCATAGCTCACTGCAGCCTTGAACTCCTGGGCTCAAGCAATCCTCCTGCCTCAGCCTCCCAAGTAGCTGGGACTACAGGTGCATGCCACCACACCTGGCTTATTTTTGTTTTTGTCTGTGCTTTTGGGTTCAAATCCAAAAAATCACTGCCCAGACCAATGTTGTATAGTTTTTCCTGTTTTCTTCTAGTAGTTTTAGAGTTTTTAGTCTTACATTTAAGTCTTTTCAAGCCATTGAGTTGATTTTTGTATATGGTGTGAGATAAGGATCCAACGTCATTCTTCTGCATATGGAAATCCAGTTTTCCCAACACCATTTATTAAAGAGACTGTCCTTTTCCCTTTGAGTATTCATGGCACCTTTGTCGAAAGTCAGTTGACAGTACACACATGAGTTCATTTCTGGGTTCTCTATTTTGTTTCATTGGTCAATGTGTCTATTTTTTTGCCAACACTATGTTTTAACCACTATAGCTTTACAGTATAGTTTGAAATAAAGTAGTGTAATACTCCCTTTGTTCTTTTTGCTCATGATTACCTTAACTATTAAGGGTTTTATGTGGTTCTGTATGAATTTTAGGATTGTTTTTTCTATTTTTATGAAAAAATGACATTGAAATTTTGATAGGGATTGCACTGAATCTGTGGATTGCTTAGGGTAGTATGGACATTTTAACAATATTAATTCTTCCAGTCCATAAACACAGGATAGTTTTTCCATTTATTTGTGTCTTTTTCAATTTCTTTTATAAATGTTTTATAGTTTTCAGTGTACAGGTCTTTTATCTCCTTGGTTAAATTTATTCCTAAGTGTTTTATTTTATCTTTTTGTAAGCTATTGTAAATGGGATTGTTCTCTTGATTTCTTTTTCAGATAGTTCATTGTTAGTGCATAGAATGCTACTGATTTTTGTGTGTTGATTTTGTATCTTGCAACTTCACTGTATTCATTTATTAATTCTAACAGTTCTTTGGTGGAGTCTGTAGGATTTTCAATATATAAGATCATGTCATCAGCAAACAGTGACAATTTTACTTCTTCCTTTCCCAAAAGAACATATGTAACATTTGGCTTTACCAAAAATGAAAGCTACTTGAAATATCAAACACAATCTTTTTTTCGAGCATATGGTACTATAAAGTAAAAGATAACATCTTCCTCTGTATATTACTTATTAAGTTTTTTACTGAATAAGAAAATTAGGAAATTAAGAGGAAAGGAGGAAGTAATTGGATAAAATGTTAAAGTTAATGAAGTTGGCTAATGTTACATTTTAAAACCTAACAAAAGACAAAGGAAAGTTTTTAAAAGTATAAGGGTAATTAAAGTGCTGAATTCTATTAAGAAAAAATTAGGTGAAGTTTTTGTAAGAGGCTCCATCATAAAACAATTGTAAATTATAAAAATTTAACAAAGAACACAAAATGAATTTTTAAAAACAACTTTATACACAATCCCCCTAATTTTCATTTTGTTTAATGTGATAGCTTTATACTGTATAAATAAAAGTATGAAAAGTGCAAAATTCAATAATTTTCTGTTAAGTCCAAAATGTTTGGTTTATGACAAAATCATAAAGCATTTAAAAAAAAATAAAACCATTGCTGTCATCGATTACAAAATGCAACATCTTAAAATGTCACAGAGAAGTGTGTCTGGAAACAATATGTAATTGAAAAGAAACTACCTGTGTTTTTACAGTTTATATTTTTATTGTCACTAGTATTTTCTCTTTTCCAAACAGAACCTTACATCCTCTATGACGGCACTAACAGAAACTCTGTAATAATGTAAATATTCTGTATCTGCACTCTCCAATACGGTAGCCACTAGCCACACGTGGCTAATGAGTACTTGAAATGTGGATAATGTGACTGAAAAACTAAATTTTTAATTTAATTTTATTTGAATTAATTTAAACAGCACTTGTGGCTAATGGTTACCCTATTAGATAGCATAGCTCTTTAATGTTGCCCTTTGAATCAGCCATTCTGCACAGCGACCACCTGCATATTTCCAAATTCTTCTTTTTCATGTGTTCTCATCAAATGTCTACTGTAAGACTGAACAGTGCAGTGGTGGCATCATCTTAGTTGTTAATTTTGTAGGCAACTTCCTATTCCTGAAGTTCATATATAAATCCAGCAATAAGATTAATACATAATGTTCTTTCTTTAACATAAGCAAATGTATCTCTCTTGAGGATCCCAACATTTCCATGGAAAATAACTTTTCCTCCAGTTTGTAAGTTCCCATCAATAAATTTAGTCCCAGAGTAAAAAAAATATTATATATAGATTACCTGAAATATCCAAAATTTAATATCTAAATACTTTGTTGAAAGTTTGACAACAAAGTTTGGTCCAATATTTTGTTTTATTTTAAATGGGTTATTCTGTATTCTGTAGTACAGGCTTGCTTTTCATACCAGAAGAATACAGAACTAAAAACTGAGGCAAAATTTCCTGTATCTCTTGTTTTGTAGAATAGATGCAATCCTCAACATCTTCTTTGCACTACAGTAGGAAGGGGAACTCCAGCTTTGTATTCTCCACTGACCCAGCCTGTGGCTTGGAGAGTTGGTTAGAAGGGTAAAATTGCCCAAGCAACCCAAGTGGAGGTGGCAGTGGAGGTGAAAGGAAGAGAGGCTAGGTGGTCCAAAGGGCTGGTGGGTGAATGGCAAGTTTACAATGAACATGGATTAAAGGATCCTGGTAATCCTAGAAGCAGCCACATGGAACAGGGAAGGGTTAGGAGCCCTGTACCCAGCTGTCATGCTGCTGCTGTCTGCTTCACCACAAAGTCTTTCTGTACCCTTTAGGCTATCTAGACTCCAACATAATCACAAGTCCCACAACTCCAATAATTAAAAAAAAAGTATTTATGCATGTATAGCTCATATATACATGATATAAAATTTAATATTACAAAAAGTATAATGAAAAATAAATCTCCTTTTCATCCCTGTTGCCCAGCTCTTATTACCAAAGGTAAATGTTGCCAGTTTCTTGTCTACCTTTTGCTTTGCTAAATAATTTACTAGTTCTGCCACCCTCCCATTGAAAATTTTAAATTCAATACAAACTTAAAACCAAAAATATGCACAGCATTTTTACTAACCACATCACAAATATTAAGTTTGGCTACCTAAGAGATCTTTGATTATCAAATTATGTAATCATTTAGCATATAATGCCATATTATTGACTCCATGTTCCATAAGGTCCTTTGGGGCAGGAACCACATTGCTGTGTTATATAACAGAAAGTATACCAGACCAAACTTCCTTAGAAGATCTGGGTTCTAGGCCTGCCGTTTACTAGTTATGACCTATGACCTTTACTTATATGGATATTACCTCATCACTACCTATTTCACTGGATTAAAAGGATTAAAAACAATACCTGTGGAAAGTACACTGGAAACTCTAATGCTATATAAATGTAAGGTCATAATTATTAATTTGTATTTCTATGGCAACCAGTCCAAAGCTGATTAGATGCATAATAAATATGTAATTTAACAGATATAAGTACACTTCCTATTGTGCAAATTATATGCCATATTATATACACGGAGTTGACTTTTTCCTTTAGGCTTACTGAATAAATATAACAATCCAAGTGTCAATAGAGCATCTTTATTTTCAGGAAAGTCTATGACCTCAAAGAAGATCTTACTCATAATGAAAGGATATAAATTGTTTAAGTGGCTTCTTTATTTTTCTCTTATATTGAGGAAAAATTGTTCCTTGTGAGAAGGGCAGATATTTTACCAAATCAAATTTTATCAAAACAAAACTGTTTAGCAAGGCTAACGGTTTTCCCACAGGAAACAAGAGTTTAGGAAAAGTCTAAAAAAGAGAGAAGAGACATAGTTTGATGTATGAGAATCCATTCGGGCAATACCGAAGATTAAGAAAAGTCAGCCGTCCAACAGGAATAGAAGACAATAAGAAAAATAACGAAGTCCTGCTAAAGTACTTCTTTAACCCCTTTAAAACAGATGACACCATTCAAAAAGAGTAATTCAGAAAGAAAAGGCACAGAAAGGATTAAATAGAATGGTTAATAAACATCTAAATCAGAGGGAGCAAATGGCTCAATGTAGGCAAAGATGCTAACTTTTAGTAGCTTTTGTTGCAGGTTTTCCTTACCTCTTCTGCTGTACTAACATGCCGCCTCTGAGTTTTCTTGGGGCTCAAAAGGCTTCGACGACATGAACCACTCCAAGATGGACTTGGAATAGGCTTAATAGGAAAAGATTTTTCATATGCAGATGCATGGCAGTGATGGTTTGACTTTCCCGTAAAAGTGTTTGATAATCCACTAAAAAAAAGAGTTTGTAAGAAAGAACAGTTAAGATAAATCTAATCTAGTGATTATTTTTGCTTTCCAGACATAACAAAAACAAAAAAAATTTAACTAGTATAATGATAGATGTATCATTTGAGGGAAATATACAAGAAACAATATATGGGGTTGCTGCATCAGGTTCTGCCACTTAAAAGATCTTACATTGTCAAACTACATAATTATCAAACACTTAAAATTGTATTTCTTGGATCCGCAATCTAGAATTTCTTTTGGTTAGGAACCATATAGCTGTGTGGTATTACAGAAGGCATATCAGACTATACTTCTTCAGAAAACTTGGGTTCCAGGTATGCCACCAAATGCATACATTTCCTATTACTACCTGCAGTCTCTTACGCCAAGCCCACTGGAGAAAATTACCTTAAGATCAAATATGTAAAGATGGATAAAGTTGAAGCCTCTTGATTAAGCTTTTAAACTGAATTTTAAAATTTCCTGAAAGACCAACAGAGGGCTCTCATCCTTCATTACGTAAAAAACAGCTAGAAGACTTTCTATTAGGCCATAGCACTCTGTGAATTCTGCTTTTAGCTCATTTACTTCCTCTGAAAAATTTTTTGTTTCTTTATACTATTTGTGCCCTATCTAATGGGAAAGGTTGGCAGGAAGAATATTGTGGACTCAAAAACTCAGTCTTCTCTCTAAAGCTTAATAATTTCAAGTTTTTTCTATGTATTTTTCATCTATCATTACCCAGCAAGTTTGAGGTACTTAATCTTCGCATAATAAATTTTCCTTTTTTTTTTTTTTTTTGGCTGAGGACTCAGAATAGAATTACACAGCTGACTAAGCTGAATTCAATGAAATCAACTCTTTAAATCATTACATGTGGTCTGGATCCAAATAAAATCAGACTAGATCTAAAGAATATCAAAAAGCATATATACTCTTTCTCTCAAATCTTCAAATTCTAATGGTTTCTATGTGTGTTAGAGCGGGGAAAGGAGCAATGACTCAGAATTTCAGGAACAGGCTTATTTTCTTGGGATGAGTAGATGTAGTTAGGAAACGATGGCAAGAGCAGTATAATTGCTTGGTAAAGATATAATGGATTTTCCACAATGTCTTTTGTACTTGTGCTTCCCAGAGTGTGCGTGCATGTCTTTAACTAAAAGATTCTTCTTCTAAAGAAACAGTACAAGGGTATCCTGCAATTCCAGAAAGCAAGTGTGTTACCAAAAATTAACGAGGTTGGGTCAAATAGACACAGAAGCAAGGGCCAAACAGATACAGAAGCAAGCTTGAAGGGGCTCCCACTGGCCAAAGTTCTAAGAATGTGAGCAGCAGAAGAACGAATGTAGCGGATTGAAATACATTGAATCCATAGAACAGAAAAAAATCATTGAACCACATGAAGTGAAGTAGCTATTTTTAAAAAACCTTACTTAGAAAACTGGTAACGAAAAAGAAAAATCTAATCATTTATCCTGCCTTTCCTATAGGAAATGTATTTCAGGGTAACCAAATGGCCCCAGCTAATGAAAAAGGCCATCAAGTACTAATTAAGTGTAGAAGAAATGATAAAATTAGGAAAATAGTATTTCATTAACACTAATAAAATTATTGCCAGGGAAATATGATCAATTGATATTAATAATTATTAGGTGAAAGGCCGATGTGAAATAAGTCATTCATATAATGCCAAAGTAACATCATTTGGATTACATTCTAGTCACAGGGGAAAAACCTAACTGTACAATTAGTGACCAGACTGTCACCTCCTCAATCCAGAGGTCTATCTAGCACCACTAATAATAGGAGAACCACAACAAGATATTGTTTTCTAATGTGATATAACACAGCATTGTCTTTTATTCAATACACACAATTTTTTGACACAATAATGATACCACGAAGAAGCAACCCATCAATTCCAATGGTGGAACTTTATGCAGAAAAAAGTCATGTCATAAAAAAAAAGTTGGGGAAAAAAAATTATTCAGGTGTGGTGGCGCGCCTGTAGTCCCAGTTGCTTGGGAGGCTGAGTAGCAGGATGGTTTCAGCCTAGGAGTTTGAGGCTGCCATGAGCTACGATCGCACCACTGCACTCCAGCTGAGGCAACAGAGTGAGACCCTATCGCTAAGAAAAAATAAAATAAAATAAAAAAATAAAGGGAGGCTATTCCAGATTATAAGAACTTAAGGGCAATAACATCCAGATGCAATTCTAGACTGGATACTGGTTTGGCCAAACTAGCTATAAAAGATACTTTTGGGTCAACTGAGAAAATTTAAATATAATTTAGTGTATGAGATAAAATTTACTGAATTGGAAAAGAAGAGGTGATTGACTAACAAAGCAGATTACGAAAGAGTATGTACAGTATGAACTTATTTCATAAAAAAATATATATGTAAAGGCAAAGAAAAATATCTGGAAGGATATACACTAAGACATTACAGAGTTGATCTCAAGCTGGTGGGAATGTGATGGTTTTATTTTTTATTTTTGCTTATTTGTATTTTCCAATTTTTTATAAAGCACATGTACTGTTTCTGTAATAATGTTATTTTTTAAAACAACAGCATGACATTATTGAGTAAAAAAAGCAACTTGCTAAATGATGCATACAGAAAATCTTTAATGAAGACAAAATAATATCATACATTTCATTTTATACATAGCATACATATCATGCTATATATTAGTGAAAAAGAGTGAGAGAAACAATCATAGGAAAAGGTTTGGAAGGAAACACACCAAGGGGAGGGAATTGAGATTATGGGTAGTGGTCAAGGGATCTTTAGCTTTATTGATAATATTTTGATTTTTACAATGTGAGTATATTAATGAATTCTTGTATAATTTTTAAAAAGTTAAGAATGGGGAAGATGATCACTGGGAGCACTGACATATGTACATTCCCAGAGTCTATGTGCTAACAATAATAAGGTAAAATAAAAGCCATCAACACCAGAAAGTTTAGCCATATTATCTAAAATAGAAAATGATCCCACATTCCTAAAATACATCACCAGAGCAAAATTTAAGAAATCATAAATACTATTTTAAAAAAGAAGTATTTTCCTAATAAAGCACCTGAGGGGAAAGTTTCTAAGCCAAACTTCATCTGCCTTTAATAACTGGTATAAGTTTGGTGAGGGAATAGGTAGGGCGGATGAAGCTGGAATAACTAGGGTAAAGTTCTCTGTGACTATTTCCTAATAGATAGAAGTAGCTTAGGTCTAGTTGACTAATGCCATGAGGTACAGAGAGCTGCTTTGGTTTAAGTCAGGTCTCTACTCATGTGAGAGTCTGTAAAATGTGCTTTGTTACCCAAATTGCAGAGATTGACTGATTTTTCACTTTAAGATTCATAATAGATATATTGATCCTGAAGGACCCCAATATTTTCACAGCCACCAAGATTTCCCTCAAAACTCTCTCTTCCAATGATAAGATTTGGCTATCAACAAAATCCAGCACCAAGTAAGTTAAAAGTTGAACACTGAAAATGGATTTGTTCATATCTCCATGAATTAAAGTCCAAAAATGGTGTTACTCTTTTAAAATGCCAATGTAGTAACTATCTTATAGCCACTTTCTCTTACATCTGAGGAAGGGTCTGAGAACTAAGCAGTCAAAATACCAACCTTGAGGTCTTTCGGGTTTCGAGGTAAAGACTTCGGCTGTTTCTTGATTTTTGTAAAGTTGAACTTGATGCTAGAGTGGAATTTCTCCACTGGCCATTTGCACTCTCGCCAAAGGTTCTTAAGTCGCCTGAGCTGAGATAACTGTCTGAGGAAGGGTTGTCTAGAAAAATAAAAGTTTGAATAAATTAAACAAATAACTACAGCTGGTTCTCCTTATGACTGCAACCATGACCAACATTGTATTCCAAAGTAATGTGGTATATCACCATGTCTCTCATGGAAGAAAGATCTCAGTCTCAACTGCCAATAAAGTCTGCAGTAAGGGAACTTCTACAAACTATAATTGATTCAGCCATACTAACCTGAAAATTGATGAAGGAGCTGAATCCTGCCACAGCCATGTGCCTTATCTGCATCAATGTGACTCCGTGGTGTCCACCAAAAGTCAACATTTTACCCCAACTATATCTTGCAAGCACTCCCAGGCCTGGGCCTGAAAGAAGGTAGGCCAGACCAGTAAGAAAGCAGGTGGAGGGCCAAGGAGAATTGTAATTCAAATGAACAACAGTTATTGCTTAATAAGCAGCTGGTGTCACTTTCTTCTTTTTAGTTACCATGTTCAAGACTCAGGGCCTCCCTCAAAGAGCAGAGATAACCTAATTGCTGCTTATTCTGGCCGGCTTATGGTAGGAATGACCCATCATATACATCTGTTTCTGGTATGATAATCTTTAGTAACTTAATGCCATAATCATTGGACATACTAATACTCTAATGCTACCGCAATCAGATTGAGAATTATTTATTGATCGAATTTTCTACCTTGTAGATTTCAAGGTGGGTGACAAAAAAACTCTACAAGTTTCAACTAGGAGCGGTAGAATAATTTCTATACCCTCCTGTCCCTATCAGCAGGATTGGACAACTTAAAACAGCTCCTTCAAAATAACTTCAGACATTAGGCTATGGAACTCTGAAGAGCTCCTGAAAACAGAGTGACAATAATTCTCTATTTCCTGAATTTTTTTCTAATGCTGATATCATTTTGAAGATCCTCTTTAAAAGCATATTACCATAGAACTTTTTACAATATTGTACATTTATGCTATTAAAAATATTTTATGTATCTTTTGATACTCTATCCAAAAAGTAAGGCAGCCTTCAAAAATGTAATTTTATGTTTTCTTAAGCTAATCAGGATATCAGGATTTAGGGTAAATAAGATAGGAAAAAAGAAGCAGTCAGGGGTGATGTTAGCACTAATTAATTCACCAGTGGATGAACTTAGTCTAATAATTAAAATAAGTTAAGTTTATTTTCAAAATGAATTATAACTTTTTTCCTTTTTAATCAGTAGTTATGCTTAGCATCTATTACTATTACTTTAAGGACAGAGACATGAGGCTAATAGAAATGAGTTTCAGTAAAAAACCAGAAAATTACTGTCTCTAAATGCAAAGTAATACAGTAGAAATCTTTGTCTCTCACACCTTTTTGCTAAAATTTGATTACGGAATGATCTAAGTAGAGATGTTTACTTGAGGAATAAGTCTGTCAAAAAATGGAAATTATCCTGACAGGTGTGAAATTTGAGACCAAGGATAAGCCAGAGTAGCCTCCTCAATGGCATGGCATCTGACAGAGACTACATCTTTAAAATGCAGGGGAAAAGCACAGACTCAAGCAGTCTGTTTAACCAGAACCAAGTGGCTCCATCCCCACTCAATGAAATCACTGAATAGCCTTCTATTGCTGATGAGCAAAGCTAGAGAGGGACAAAATAGGGGGCTAGAAATACTCTTTTTATAGTGAGGGTTTAACCCAATAGTCTGTCTTCACTAAGAAATCAGAGTTGCAAATGCCACAAATAAGATTACTTATGTGCACAGACACACAAAACTAGAAGAAAATACACCAAAACTTTAATTGGGGTTATGTTCTAATGATAGAATGATGGGTATTTTTCTACTTTTCCCTACAAATTTTCTGTAGGGATGGGCATTACTTCTATGGACATAATAAACTTTATATTCAAAAAGAAGAATGTATCAGGTATAACCACTTACTATGAAAGTAACCACCAAGTTGCTCCTGTTAACTTTAGGATTTATTCAGTTAATATGATAGCAGGATGCTTTAAATCATCTTCCTTACTAAATGCCAGTTTGGCAACCTAATTTAACATATTTTCCAAAGATAAGACTCCAGGCATGAGCAAAATCATTTCTTTTCCTCTTAATCTACTTTTCTTTGTTTAAGGTTAAAAAATGTTTTGATTTTCTTTTCATTGTGCTGTTAATAAAACTGGAAGGTCTTGAAGCCTGACCATCACTAAATTATTAAAGTGAAACAGCATTGCATTTTGTTTTCTAAAAATTTTTTTAAATAATCAATATTTTTAATCATCTGATCTTGAGTAGATTGAGAAGCAGATTTTTTTAAAAACTTGATCTAGAGAGGTAAATTCAATAAAGCAGTAAATGAGAAGCTCAAGACCCTAGATTCTAAAATTTGGGCTTTCCCGCTCATTGCCATCATGGTGGAGGAGAAGATAGCAGGCTGAGAGAGAAGACAAATACTAGTACAGCCAGGATCAGAAGACTAAGGCAAACTAGGGATCCATCTCTAGCCCAATTAAGAGGTAAGGCTCAAGGCAACTGACCATAGAAATCAATGTGGGGATTATCAGAAAAGAATATATCCAAAGGAGATAGCAGAGGCAAAATTCTGCAGGACTTGTAATGAACTGGAATGGGTGTGGCAAAAGAAAGAAGTTTTAAAAAGTACATAGTTTAAAAATAGCTTTTAATTAAAGACTTTATTATAAGAAAAAAGTACATAGACCCTTGGCATTCAGAGATTTTAAAATTCTAATTGCTAGGGAGCAATCTTGGAGATCTGTGATGTACTGTAAGCCTGTTTGATCAGGAACTAGATGAAATTTGACAAAGGTACAAATTTGAATCCTCTGCTTCAAGCTATAATTTAGAGAATGAGCCTAACAAACAGCCCAACACCCCATTTCAGTGTGACTTTATTATTCACTGCTGTTATTCTCTATTCGTTGTCATGTATACAGTAACTTATGAAATAATGAGGTATGAGGATAAACAAAGGAAAAATGTAATTCTCAACAATCATGTAACTGAGTAGAAAGCTGGGAATCTGGTCAAATATTACATGAGGATTTGAGATGATCTCAGATATACCCTTTGTGAATATCAAGGGTCTACTGAAATTTAAAAGAAAAAAGCTATGTATACAAATGCTTTTAAGTCATGTTATTAATAATAGCTGAAAATGGTACGGGTAAAAGTGCACTTAAACCATGAGGAAAATAGTGAAGCAAATGAAGGCACAGGCCCATTATCCCAAATCATAAACCCCTGGGTCCAGTTATATTTCTCAATTTAAAATTTTAGGAATTTTAGAAAGATATCCTGGTATACTAGGTAATACTTTAAGTATAATCTGAAGCAACACTCTGTAACAAAACATTGATGTATCTGCAGCAAAATGTGTAAATACTTATATTTACATAGGTAAATAAAGACAAAATATAAACAGTTTCATGTCAGTTCATGTAGGTTTTGCCAAGGAATGACTTCAGGTCAGGTTTTGATGCCAAATGATTTATAAAAAATTTTTTGGTTTTTAGAGCTCTGTGGATTTTGAAATTGCACATAAGGGATTGTGGATGTGCATATCAATTTCATAGATTAGACATTAAGAGAAAATGATAAATATGAAAAAGAACATACAAACAGATAAAAAAGTAAAATTAAAAATATTGAGTTAAAAAAAGATTATATGTATCGAATCATACAATGTGTACCATGTACACACAGATAATCAGAAGAGGCCAGAAAGTTGAGTTAAATAAGAGTTGAGTTACGATCAGGGGACTTTGAGTATAATCTTCTATATAACTGTTTATTATTAAGCAATTATTTTAAACTTAAAGCAAAGATTCTATCCAATGGTAAATCGGCATATGAAATTACAAGCAAACACAGCCTGAGTTCTAATGGAAATACTGATGATCTGATTTCATTAATCACTCAACTATTCTTCCTCTAGGATTAATAATGAGCTATCAAACCAGATTTTAGGCTCTCTCTTCATCAGAAAGGCCTTTTCAATAATAATGATAGCAGAGTTACTTTCTGAGAAAATTAATTAATTTTTCTATACAAATTATGCACATGTTATGCGGAGACCACTGCCCACCCCAAGACAGGAAATCCAGTGCCCAGGGTAAATAAAGTACCACCCACCTAAATCACATTTAAATATAATATAAATCTAAAAGAGCATCATACTAACGTCTTTTTAGGGGAGGAGATCTCATCTTGCTGACAAAGAATCCTGAGGAAGCCAAATAACAAGATTAATTATTATTTGCATTTCATATTTATCATCCCAATTTATCCTTATCAAAATCCCATTGAGGTAGGTTCAATGGTATTACAAGTATCATATTTGTGGTAGGGGAGGAGATTGAAGCATGAGGCGTGAAAAGACTTGGGACGACCACTATAATTTTCCTGAGTCCTACTGCCAAAAGACTAACCAACAAAACTCTGAGTTTCCGAAGGCAGAAGCAGAAGATGGTTGCAAGTCCAAACCTTAGGAAGGGGGCAGATGATAAGTCAGGCAGGCCACGGGACAGGAATAGCCTAGACTAGAGAATGCTGACTTCTGTCATGGATCACAAACTGAATAGGCAAGCCCATGAATATGCAAGCATATGGCTGTGGCAGGTACTAGATAGAAACATGTAGTTAACATTTCCTGCCCTGAGAGAGGGACAAGCTTGGGTAGAAATAAATTTTCAGGTTTCATGGTTTCAAGCAGAATAGAAATAAACTTGCTCTGTGGTTTAAATTAATGCAAAACAAATAGCCTTTACATCACATACACATACTCCCAAAAAAGTCAAAGACAAAAACAAAACAAAAACAAAGCTGCATTGCTATTTACAATGGCAAATGGACAAGTAGAATAGATTCCAAAAACACTTTTCTACTAAAAAACTAATATTTGGTTGAGACTACATCAATAAAGTATTATAGCAACCACATACATACACACAAAAAGCTATCAAAATGGTAGAAATGACAAAAATGGAGAAAATACCATTTTGCTTTTTATAATGTTTTTAGTTTTAGAGATGATAAAAGCAAACTATTTGCTAAGAAGTCTGAAAGGTTTAAGTGCCTTGACTCCAAGTAATATGTCATACCTGAGTAATAATTTGGATTATAAGCTGCACTTCTTGTGGAACATGTAAAAGATCGGTCCAAATTTCCTTGCCTGGAAGGTAAAATCTAAACGAAGCAAAAGATTTTTCTTAAACCACATTTTTGACAATAAAATAGAGTAAAAACTTATACTAAGAAAAATGTATCATTAAACAAGACTATTGCATATTTAAAACTCATAACCAGTTATATTTATATGTTATAAATATTAGTATTACATACTAATAAGGAAAAAAACACATAGACAATCTGATGAAATGATTCCCACTTCAAGGGCAAAAAATCTGTTATACAACTTAATTTAAATAATGCTCATTAGAAAGTAAATATATATTTAGTATATCCTGTATAACATATATTAAGAAGGCCAAGAACAGGCATGGTGGCTCATGCCTGTAATCCTAGCGTTTTGGGAGACCAAGGTGGGAGGACTACTTGAGTTCAGGAGTTCAAGACCAGCCTGAGCAAGAGTGAGACCCTGTCTCTACTAAAAATAGAAAAAATTAACTGGGTGTGGTGATGCCTGCCTGTAGTCCCAGCTACTTGGGAGGCTGAGGCAGGAGGATCACTTGAGCCCAGGAGTTTGAGGTTGCAGTGAGCTATGATGACTCTACTGCACTCCAGCCTGGGCAACAGCACGAGACCCTGTCTCCAAAAAACAAAACAAACACACAAACAAAGGCTGAGAAAATCAACCTGGTTTTGATTCTTTTGGTATCTTTTCAGGGATAACCCTTAGTCAGGGGTGGTGCTGCACCCCTAGTACAAATCTGGAAATGTGTGGAGATATATTCATTATCAAAATGAGTGTGAGGGGATGGATGCTATAGGTATTTAGTCCCTAGAGGCCAAGGATGCTAAACATCCTATTATGCTTAGTACACACAGCAAAGAACTATCTCTTCCAAATTACCAATGGCTTTCCTACTGAAAAAGACTGCTTTATTAATAGTGCTCCTCACACTTTAATTTGCATATAAATCAGCTGGGGATGTTTTTAAAATATAGATTCTGATTCCATGGTATGCGGTGAAGCCTGAGATTCTGCATTTCTAACAAGCTCACAAGTGATACTGATGCTAATGGTTCTGGACCAGCCCTTGAGCAACTAAGTTTTACAGCACAGTCAGATCTCAAAGCTGCTGTATATTTTCACATTTTCCTCCTATTCAATGCTCATAATTTTAAGACCCTAGTTTAAAAGAACACTGATCTGTGTATTGGTAATTATAATATTCAGAGAAACAATGAACAGTTTCCAAAAGGTACTATTCTCAAGGAACTCATACATAGCCTGGTTTGTCTTAATGTTCTCATCTTAACTTTAATATATCAAGCAGAATTCTAAACACTAAAATTATTGATTCTAAGAAATTTATATATATACTTGTATTTTTGAGTGTGGCATTTAAACTACATCAGATAAAAACTTATGATGAGCCAAAATAATTAACTAGGGAAGAAAATTATTCCTAACCTGCTGGTCAGAAAGTGATAGCTGGTCCTCTGGAAAACCCGTTTGTGGCAGGAGGTGAGCTTTAAATATGGAGTTGTGGTTCACTAAAGTTACTTCTCCAGCATCCATCCTCATCCTATCAGCAATATCATCTGGGGAAAGAGTCTGGATTAGTTCAAGTCACATAATTCTTCAATAACTTTTTTCTTACGAACCAATCTTTTCACCTAATAAAAATGATTCCCAAAGAACGACTCTATAGTCAAATAGAACCCCTCCTTCATAGCTAACCAGTGGCAAGAAATCTCCAAACATCATTGTCAAAAGAGGCCCATGTGCAGAAATTGGCTCATTTGGAATTGATTGAGATCATCTACCAAACAGTTCAAAACTTGTACACGTATAAAAACAACTTAATTTAAGGTTTTAAAAGTAATAAAATTTTCCCACAAGAAATTTTTGAAATGTTTTAACTGTAGAAAAAAAATTAAATATAAAAAAATTGGGGGAAAATTTCACCATTCAGAAACAAATACTGTTAACATTGGTTTATTTCCTGTTTTAACTCAAAAATGTGCTTTAAAAATTGATCCACCAGAAAATTTTTTTCTATAAAAAGCATAACTTACTCATACGGCTCTTAACAGATATCAGCTCAATTACTGTAATACTGTGAGAGAATCTTACTCTTACTCAAAGATACAAATATTAAAAATGTTACAAAAATCCATTCTTTCACTCTAGCTTCCACTCCCATCAGAGCAGCTGAAAGGATTAAACTAGTTCGTCTTACCCATGTCAGGCCTTTTCACATCACTGACTTTAGCAAAGATACAAAGTCCTATAAAAGAAAACACAAAACAGAAACATTACATACTGAAAAATCTATTTCATACAATTGAGGAACAGGCAGCCACTGAGAAGTGACATTTGTTTGTGTTCTTAGTGGCAAAAAATCTAAGGTGGCAAGGAGTTGATTCAATGGAAACAGTAGAAACTAAAAGTAGCCTGAGGTACTTCCAAACCTTTCCGCAACCTGTGCTACAGCAATTAGAAAGTACCCCCAGAATCACAGAATATTAAAGCAAGAAGCAAGTTGGGAAAGCCAACACCTAGAAGACTGAGTGATTTGCATAAGGTCATAAAGTTAGTGACCATACCAAAATCATAATCTAGAAATTCTTCCCAATCCATTGCTCTATTTCCTCACACTAAACTATTTTATAAACAAATGACAGACCTTGTGATGGTCCTATTAAGACTTCTCTTCTATATGTCTTACTCAGTGACCAAATAGAAAGATACTAATATTCTGAGGACAATCAAGGACTACTACTTCACAGTTGTACAAAGTACTCCCCCCACATCTTCAATCAAACTGCTACAAATCAAAACCCCTTTGCCTATATAAAAATTATTTTCTCGTCTGATGTATCTATCCACTCTTCCCAGAAAAAAAAGGAAGTCAAAAGCCTAACTGCTTGGAACAAGGCTAATAAAACATACCCTTGGCAGATATGCTCTTGGCAGATTTCCAAGAGGAGACCAGGGATGGTAATAGTCACACCTATACATATTTACAATTCTATCACCATATTTTTTTAAAAGATTGAGCACTTTATCAACTACATAGCAATAACCAGGGCTTAAATGTACTCAGGAGACTGGATGATGATAATGGGCATTCTTTATGGTCCCAATAACGAGGTACACACAAAGGAAGGCTGCTTGAGTTTCTCTTGGCACAGCTATAGACTAAGCAGAGTAATTATCTGATTACCTAGTCTTACCATTAGATTTAGGCTTCAAATATATTTCCAAATGTTCAACTTAACAAAATCTGAAAATTCTCCAGGATTCCCTTCTCTCTTCTCTAATAGAGCAGAATTCTCTAGGTTCCAGATTAAGGGAAAAAAAAATCATATCAACCAATAAATTAGCAGTGCTTTTTTCAAATTTCACTCTTTCAGGTGGTTTCATAATTGTCATTCTAGCTTTTTTTTTTTTTTTTTTTGGTATTAACAAGAATGCCCATTTAAAAGCCTGGTGCCCGGTAGAACAATCCCATGTTAATATCCTTTGCATTCTGCTGATAGATGTGAAGAGGGAAGCAAGCTAGAAATTCAAAGAATTTTACAGATTATGTCCAGAGAGGTTAAGTGATTTGCCTGAAACCACATAGATGGGGACAAAGGGAATATAAGAATCCACGTATCCTGACTCCAGGACAAATGCACATTTTCAACATCATACAACTTAAAATCTTTTAGCACAACTTCAAAGATTCATTCACATTGGCAATTTAAAAGTAATCTCTAGCTAACCCTAGGGAATCCATACTGATTTGTAATTTTAAACAAAGCCCCACATTTACATTTTAATACAAATACATCTGGCTTCTTCAGTGTGCTTATGGTATTTTCTTTTAGCCACTTTGCAATTATACTAGGAGAAGGGATGTTTTACCCCAAGGTTCTCCATGAAATGCTGCATCTGGAAACTTTGATGCCACCAAATTCTTGCAAGTGTAACAAGTTTTTTCTTTTAAGAAAATCATTCTAATAATTCATTTCCCAGTAGTAGCCATTTAATTTACTGAAAAACCACAAGCAGTTACAGTTACTCAGGTGAAGTCAGCTTAGTAACTGAAAACAAGCTTATAGGAAATTTGAAAGAAAAAAAGATGTCTTGACTGTAACAGAATGTAACAAGTGTGGTAAAACATAAGCTTACATACAGGCAAAGAGGTGATGATAAAAAGACAATGTTTAGGGTTATGATGAAATATATACTGAGAGGCATTGTTGGCTTTACCCAGGACCAGTATGTGATTAGAAGAATTTATCATACGAGAAGGGTGTGGAAGTGATCATGTGAATCACCCTACCCTGAACTCTGCTCATTATGTATATGTTACCGTTTGTACTACATCACCATGTGTTTAGGGTTTTTTTCCCCCTCTATTTTTATATGTAATCTCTCCCAGTTAGACTCTAACACCTTAAACACCTGAACACTCTAATGCCTTAAACACTAAGTATTCAACTTCCTTCATACACATACATTTACTGTGTACCAGCTACTTGTGCAGGGTACTGGGGATACAATAATGAATAAGAACTGGTCCCTGCCACTGAGAAGCTCAAGGTCTAATGGGGAAAGCCAGATTCATAAACAGACACAGCAAGACAGTAAAGCTGGCGCAAATGGTAGGAGATGTGGAAGTTGGGGAAGAAAAGGAAGGACTTCCAAAGCAGTAGTTAAGAGTTACATCACCTTAGCCAGAAGTAGCAGAACCTGTTTTTGTATCCATCCACTCCCTCTAGACTTAACTCATCAGATGGGTGATATGAAAACCATCTTTGCAGTTGGGATAGTTAATTGAAATCAGGTAAAAATGAATGAGCCTTCTCAAGATAAAAACGAATGACGCATCCTAAAAGGGACTAGAGAGGAACAAAAAGAAGGGAACTCTAAATTAGAAGAAAGTTAAGGGCTTAAGGAATATGCTTAAAGAGATGCTTAAGGTTTCACTGTAAATGTAATTTCAGAGTCAGTGTAATCTATATTTCAACACAAGTCCTTAACACAAATTATCTTTATGAAGAATAAAGATTTAGGAGATGAGGTGACCTACTCCATCCAGAATAACCAATTACAACAAAGACCCTAAGTCAAATAGTTGGTAGCCTATAAAAGGCTTTATGTAAATTTCACAAGAATCACCAGCACCCCAAATGTAAGTGTACCAGACATGAAGCGAAATGACTTTAACAAGGCTGACTTGAAAGTGATAAAGGTGCAAGTTACTGCCAACAAGATAGTGGAAATACTGCAGAGGCACCGATAAACACAAATCACCAAGCTCAAGAAAAGAGAAACTGGCCATAGATCCAGAAAGATCGTGTTAGGGTATACCAGGAAAGAGACGGTTCAAAGGAATTACCAGGAGGCGATGAGCCAGGTAAGCAAATTGTGGCAGTTAAGGGGATTTTCATAACCTGAGGAGGAGGGTCCAGACGTTTCTTTCTGGTGGTGGCACTAGCGATATAACATCTCAGGGAGATATCACAGAATAAAAGAGTTGGAGAAATGTTTACGTGAGACGCAGAAGTAGTCGAGAAATATCATTCAGGTCTCAAAGAAGGCGGGAGGTGAAGCAGGTGGTGACAGAAAGCTGAGCTTCCAGGTCAAAACAGCTCTCCCTAAGAGAGAAGACTCTGCTCTGGCGGGAAAGCCCCGAAATCCCAACCGGCCTTTTCCCCACAAGTAGGGCTAGGCGCTGAGAGGGGGCCTGCTGTAACCGCAGGGAGACGGCCTCTCCGCGGCCCAGGATAAAAGGGGGCCTGAAAGAACGGCCTCCGGTAGCCTTACTAACGGCCACCGGCCAGACTGCGGCCGCCGGACAGCAGGGGGGAGGGGAGGTGGTCCCAGGGGGCGGGGCAGAAGAAAAGGCACCGGCCCCACAGCGGTCCCCGCTTCCGCCCAGCCCAGTCCAGGCCAGCTGGCCCGGTCCGACACAGCCTCCCGGCCCAGGCTCCCTCCATCCTCACCCCTCCCCCAGCTTCCCGCCGCCACTCACCGAACCGGAACCGGCTGCCAAGCGAAGGGGTTTCCGGCCGGGCGCGGAACGCAAAACCCGGGAACCGCCGCGAACCGGAACCGCCTTTACAACACCGGAAGAGTCGCTCGGTGGCTGCGGAGGAGGGGGGTGGGGCAGGAGGTCAAAGAGCAGAGTAAGGGACCAGCGAAACGCCTGCGCGGTGTGGCGAGGCCTGGGAAGCCAAGGGAGCGTTTAAGACTGTAGTAATTTCCCAGTTAACCTTTCAGTCTGGGCTTTTTCTCTTTCTCGTACTTGGAATACTGTTAGTGCGCCCTTCGTCCTTTGCTTTTCTCTGTTCCCTCGCCTCCTTTACCCGCCGCCTTCTGGTTCCGCGCGGCGATTTTTGCTTACCCTCGGTTTCCATGGCAGCTTTTCGCCGTGGCCCTAGATCTGCGGGAACCTGTGGGTGGCTTCCCCAACAGATGGTGACCTGAGATCTAAATCGATCTCAGGCTATATCGTATTTTATTGAGAATCACAGAACGTTAGTGCTTGTAGAGGTTATTTTAGTCTAACAGGTTCAGAAAAGTGAAGTGATTTCCTAGTTTTAAAGAGCATGGCAGATCTAGGACTAGGAAACAAGTTTCTTAACTTGCATTCCTATCCTCTTTGCACTACCTCATGCTTGGTTGATCATTCGGCAAATAAAAAAACAAAAACAAAAAGGAAGAAAAACAACTTGTGGACGGCTTAAGTTAGACTCTGGCATCATGTAGAATCTTCCAGCACTCTGGAGAAGTTTGAAACACGGTCAAGAGATGTGAGGAAAGCTATTGTGGGCCCATTAGAGATCTATTTTTTTGGGTAGAGATAGGAAAGGACCCAGGAGTCTGACCTCTAAAGGGCCCTAATGTTGTTCCTGAGACCACATTGATTAACCTGCAATCTGTGCCGTGCTTCCTAAGAGAAAATAATGGGAAGAAATATTTTGTTCATTCAGACTGTTTACCAAGCCCCTCAACGTGGCAGGCCTCTGGACCCAGGGCCTGTCTAGAAGTCTTGGAGAAATGCTTCTGAATAGGCCCTCTAGATCCAGATGTCAGCCACAGTCTGAGCTCAAGACTTAAAGATGTGAAGCTTCTGGAGACCCCCAGCTGCTGATACTCTCAGCAGCTTGCTGCGTTCAGGGGATCCTGCCCTGTCAAATGTATAAAAGTAAATTATTTGTATCACCTCATATGCTGATATTTTTATATTTTCAAGTGCCAAGGCCTAGTATTATTGAACATACGCAGTCCATGTCAGTCAGACATCTTGATAATTCCATAATCCTGTTCATTTGAATTAAACTCTGTCTCTATTTCTAGGAGACAACCATGCATAAAGAGGAATTTCATCTGAAATTTTTCATGTGTGTGATTCAATCTCGCCAGTTAGTCAGGACTCCTCAGAGAACAGGTACCATTGTCTCCTAATCATACGCCAGTGACAGAGAATGGGTTCTTTCACAGGGAGTCTCAATATAGGATGTGAGACTTTCTATTGTAAATTCAAACTTTAGGGGTTAACTGACCTTGTTTATTCCATTCTCACTATGGTAAAATATTTGTCATTGAATCATGTCTTTTCCTTGTACAAGTATAAGTGAGATTTTGGCCTAGTTTGTGGGGATAGGCCCCAGGCAGATTAGGAGAACTTGGGAGTTGAGGGGGAACAAGATCTATAGCTCATGAGCTGGTCTTGGATTTCTACGTCCTTTGTGAATTATTTCAAGCTACCTGGGCTTATCTGTGGGAGTGCCATTGTAATTGACACTCCAGAAATCATAAGATAAATCATGCCCCAAAGAAAAATGGCTTTCTCTTCCAACACAGCCTCAAAATATCTAGTTATAGGTTCTGCTTTTCTCCTATTTATGTCAAAGGAATGGAATCTTTTTGAGGTAAGATAGTTGTTGAGAAGAATTATCACTTCTGTAATTTTTCACTGGGTTTTTGGAAAGAAAGCCCTGGACAGCTAAGAGTCATCCAGAAAATGAAAGGGAATAAGGAGCATTCCCCTGAATCCCACCTTGAGGGTAACTTAGAGCTGTTGCTTCTCAGCTGGGGAAGCTTCAACTTCCAGCATGCTCATACCAAAGCCACCAACAAAGACAGTTGACGTGAAGAGTCTAGATGCTATGGATGATCCAGACACCGTGGGAGGCATACCTATTTTCAAAACTGGTGAGGCATGTGGGTAAATAAGGGGGAGGAATGTGGAAAGGAGTGTAGGAAAGTGAAAAGTTTATACATGGTATAAATCAGGGTAGACCTACCAAAGCTGAAATATGAGTTAAGACACAAGGGAAAAAGAGTGTGTATGTGTATGTGGGGTGTGCAAGAGAGAGAGAGAGGGAGAGATCATCTGGGAAACGAGGGAGAGGGACACTTCTCTCTACAATCAATAACATAATTTAGTCAATATTAAATCAATTGGCTCCTTCATAACTGTAACCTACTAATCTGGCTTATCCTGTTGTCAGCATCCTTGGTATATAAAAATGTGAAACTTAAAAAAATGAACTAAATTAAGGAGTTACTATATTACAAAATGATTCTAAATATTGTCAAAAATTCACCTTAGGAATCCACTTAATAACAAATTTTTCTTGCATATTTTAAATAATGTTCAATTCACAAGCAATTTATGTGAAGCTTCAGAAACACATCTGTGCATTTCTTCTCAACTCAATACATCTATATTGGAGTCAGTTCAATTCAAACAGTTATTGAGTTCCCACTATGTGCCCAGTAATATACTAGAAATGATAGACATGTTATAAAACATATGTATAAGACATAGCTTTGTCATTGTCCCTATAGTTTACAGTTTGAAATGCCTTAGAGATTCCTTATATTTTCATAGGGAATTCAAGACTAAAAAGGCTTTCCTCAAGAAGTTAACAATTTCATTCAAGTCATCACTTCTACCACCTATGAAATATATAGCAGTATTTATTCATAATTTTTTGAGCATTTACTATTTGAAGTCCATGTGCTGGACTCAGTAGCAAATGAGAAAATGTACTAGACACTTACCTTCCCTGTTCCCCAGGAGCTGATAATCAAGGAGGGGAAAAAGAGACAATGTGTAAGTTAAGAGCTTGATAACTTTAGTTCAAAATGTTGAATTTTAAAAGATGATGCCATCGAGATGTAGGGAAGGGAGGAGCCAGACAAGTGTTTAGGCAGAGCTTTACTGAGCTCCAGCATGGAGGCAGGTACCATGGTTCTGCATAAATTTTAACTTAATGCACTCTTTTTAGTACGTCCAGAGTTAATCACACTCACGAGAAAATGGCTTATATACAAGAGTACCAATTTATTCATATATTGGGGCAATATCTATCTATCACTATATGGCAACTATGTGTGGTCTATGTCCTTTTAATCAGACTTGTTTTGTTCATGCATAGAAAGCATCTAGGAACAAGGAATAAACCCACTTGGTGGCTTTGCCCTACTGTGTCTTGAATTTGTACAGGTTATTTTTTATTTTCCCTCATCGTTCCTGCTTTTCCCATTCTCATTTTGCTCTGTACCTAATACTCACCTCAGACCCCCTTTGCTCTGATGACCCATTTGGACCTGCTTCTGTGGTTTGAACTCAGCATTATCCCATGGACAAAATTCTGATGTTCAACTTCTCCCTTTAAACATTGGGACCTCAGGTAAGAGCCACTCTTAACTCTTCCAGCTTTCCTACTAGAGAAGGGGAATCAAATATCTTCCCAGCTCCAGTGGGGCCTCCATTCCTCCTTTTCTGCCTGCTTCCCTCCTTTCTTCTCCCTTTTTTCCTTCATCCCTCCCTCCATCCTTCCTTCCTTTTCTACCTCCTTCTTCTCCTTTCAAGAATAATTGTTGAGTGCATACTATGTCAGGCACTGTACTTGGCACTAGGAATAAAGTTTTAAACAAAACAGGTACATTACCTGCCCTCATGAAGTTTATAGTCTTGTGGGAGTAAGACAGTAATCACATAATCACACACATGGTTATATAATTAGAAAATAACACCATGTAATAAGAATATAAAACAAGGGACCTAATCTGGTCTGAGAAGTCAGAAAAACCTTTCTCAGGAAGGCCTGAGGGATGAGTATGCATTAGCCAGGCCAAGGGAGAAGAAGAGCTTTCCAGGAAAAGGGGACAGTAGGCTCTGAAATGGGAAGGAGTTTGGCTCATTGGAGGAGTGGAGTGGGCCAATATGACTTGAGTGATGGGAAGCATAGCTGGAGGGTGAACTATAAAGGCAGTATGGGAGCCGAATCGTGCAGTGCCTTCTAGGTTCTTGTTAATACTTTCAAGGTATGGGAAATCATTGAAGAGTGACAAGATCATATTTGTATTTTAAAAATATCTTTCTGGCTTCTGGATGGAGGATGGATTGGAGGGGGACAAGAGTGGTTACCTACTCTGGTAAGGTGGATACCACTGTCTTGATGCATTCCTTGCATCTATGTAACGCATCATTATAGGGCACCAGTGAGGAAATCATGTTGTCAAATAGCAGAGGTGAGCGCAGCACTACTGATGCCAAAACATGCAAAACCCCTGGCCTGATGTCCCTCTACTGCTTCTGCCAGCCTGAAAAATTCCTACCTGCTTTGCTCCTTCGTTCCAGGGTGTTCTGCTCATTCCTCTAAGTGCAGTTATATAGAGAGATGCTGGGCTCTAGTCCTCAAGAAAAATGGAAATACATTTGTTTCTTGTTTCACACCTGGCAGGGAAGCAGCTGAAGCTGTTGTTTTCTCCAACTCCTTGCCCATCAGTATAAACAGCTCTGCCTTTACTATGATGAAGCAGGCTGTATATGTCTGTGTGTGTGTGTGCGTGTGTTTGTGGCCCATAGAGGATCAACTCCCGACATAAGGAAGCCATTTGGTCCTGCACTAGGGCACACCAAGAGAGTGAGTCACCTAGGCCTCACCCTTTACCCCTATGTCCTGGCCCCTAGGCTTTATAAAGAAAGGTAGTTAGCATGCCAAGATAGGTGAGAGTGGGGGACAACTACCCATATTCTTCATTTCATCTAGGCCATCTGTTACCAGCATTGCCCATGCCCCTTGCTGCCCTTCTGTTTCTCTGTACCTGGATGTTCTGTACAGTCACACCCAGGTGGGTTATGCAGACCAGGATGCAAAGTTACTCCAGCTAGCATCGTGAGTGCTACTGATATGTAGAGATTATGACTGCTGTCTGTGGCCCAAGTTCCTCCCAAGCAGTTATACTTGCTTTCTGCATCAGAGACAAGATTATCCATATATATGCTATATTGTAGCGATCCAAGAACCTGGACTCTTGTTGAAGAAAATTCAGTGGGAGCTCTGCCTCTATCAAGATTGCCTTAATCTCACCAGAGTCACCATTCAGCGTTGACCGCCTGATCCAGACTTCCAGGATCAGTTCCACAGAACTTGAGTCTTCATGGAGCTAAAACTCTCAGGGTTCTTATAACATCAACTGAATTGGGAAGGTCATTAAGTGGGAAAAATTGCCTTAAGAATGCTCTTCTTTCAGTCAAATATGCAAGGATACTAGTAGACCTGTGTAATACTTCTTTAACCTTCCATTGATTAATAGAGATTTTTTATATATATATCCTCTTGGACTACCCTATTCTGGGTGTTCCCATATCAAACTACCTCTAAGTTAGCAGGCAAATATATTTAAGAGCCAAGGAGGTATATGCCTTGGACCATATACTTACTAAATAGTTAAGGCTTCCACATTATGTTTGATGAGAGGTTAGCAAATCTGAAGGCGAAGACCCCCAGGATTGTCTTATATAATAATTATTTGTCTTCTCTGCTCTGGTATCCCCAAAAGCTTACTTCTTTAAGGAAAGAAAAGGTTTATCTGGCCCAAGTTTGAGGCTGCATTTCTCAGCTGAAGAGTTTGTTTACCTCTGCCATAAGCAAGACTTGAAAGTAGTGCCTTCAACCTACAGTGGGAGTCATCTTGTTGCCTGTGAGCTCTTCCCTGAGCTATCTTTCTCAAGAGGTTGACCCTAGTTGGTGTAAGTGACCCCCTAGGAGCTGTCCAGGCCTTTGAGGCTCACAGATTCATTCTTCATGTGTTGATGTTCTTGGACCTCCACAGCTCAGAACAATGGTTCTCAAACTTCAGCTTGTGTCAGGATCACCTGGATAGCTTGTTACAACACATTGCTGTGCTCCATCCCCGTAGTTTCTGATTCAGTTGGTACCAGGGGGGCCCCAAGAATTTGCATTTCTAACCAGTTTTCAGATGTTGCTGATTCCGTTAGACTGGAACTGAGAACCATTGTCGTAAGCCAACTATGGTACATGGAGAAACTCAGTCTGTCTGTACCAGGTCAGGTGGGATAGCCAGACAGGTACCCTGTGTCAGAAACCTTAATATTAGCGTCTGGTGGAGGCTGCTCTGTCTCCAGGGATCATCATATCCCAGCTAGAGCTAAAGATGCCTCTCCAGTGCAGACAGTGGCTTCATGCCAGTGCCCAGGTCTATCCTCATGGAGTTTACATTCTAGTGGGGGAAAGCAGATAGTAACCAGTATGTTAGTCAGGTAATGACTAGATAAGATCCAGGGTTTGTGTAGAAGTGAGAGGGCCAGATAGATATTTGTTTCAACCCAGAGAGAGGCCCATATCTAATTCCTGCAAGCGTTTCACAACATCAACCCACCAAGTCAGTGTAGTCCGTTTCCAGTTCTGATTCTAGTCCAGAGGAAATCTTGGTGGTCCTCTGATATGATAATCCTAACTTGTCCCTGTCTCACTCAGACCTTGCCTTTTTTTTTTTTTCAAGGGACAGGGTCTCTCTCTGTCACCCAGGCTGGAGTGTGGTGGTGTGATCGTAGCTCACTGCAGCCTTGAACTCTAGGGCTCAAGTGACCCTCCTGCTTCAGCCTCTCAAACAGCTAGGACTATAGGCATGTACCATCATGCCTGGCTAAATTTTTAAAATTTTTTTTGTAGAGACAGGGGTCTCACTGTGTTGCCCAGGCTGGTATCGATCGTCTCAAGCAATCCTCCCACCTTGGCCTCCCAAAGCACTGGGATTACAGGCATGAGCCACCACACCTGGCCAGACCTCTTCTTAAATGTCATCTCCTTAGTGAGGTTTTTCTGGTCTACCCTACTTAAGATAGCACCCTTGTTACTCTGCTTCTTCTTCATAACACTTACCACTACTTGACTGATTTGTTTATTATGTGCTTTGCTCACTAGCATGTAAGCTCCATGAGGACAGACAGTGGTTTTTGTTTTGTTTTGTTTTACCAATTTGGAATGCCCTTGAGCCTAGAACAGTGCCTAACATGTAGTAGGTGCTCAGTATTTGTTGAATGGATACATTAAACCTGTTAGATGCTGTTTGCTTTTCAGCTTGTAGTCACACCTGTCATACCTACTTCGCATTCCTAAATGTCCTGGTACATCACTAGCATCATCATCTTCTTCATCTTCTTATCGTAGTGACCTTAATATCTGTACCCATTCCATAGTCATGATACCATCCTAATGGTGGTGAATGGACTCATGATATATGGCATACAACATCATCTTTATTGCCCCCTTATCTATGTCAGCCTCTGATAATTATTGTCAGAGAGATCTTCTATCTACATGAACTACTCAACTACCTGGCAGTAATATTTAGTTTTATCCTAGTTTGGGGGGGCATTGTCCAAAGCTCTCCATATCTTCATTTACCTATTCATGACATACAGAGTTAATGGTCAGACAGAGCATATGAATCAGGTGTTTTAGAATATCTCAGCTGCTCTACCCAAGGGCTCTACCTATCTAGCTGTTGGAGAATTCTCTTTAAACATTTTCTTACACTTTTCTCCCTCATAATGTCTTCTTTCATAATAATTATAATTTTTGCCCCTACTGTTTGCCTGGACTTCACACCAGTACCCCAATTAGCTGGCTGATACCTGGAGAGCTCTGGGAAGCCTAAGAGGATCTTCTAAATATCTTCCTTTGCACTGAGGATCAGTATAAAGAATATGCGTTTCATTGCTGGATACCAGGGTATGACATGTAAGCTGAGATTATCATTTGGCTCACCTCTGAGCACCTTAGCTTTACCTAGTATGCTGAAAATAGGAAGACCACCACCAGGTAATTGAAGGTAGAGGGAATTGTGGACTTCTGGCTCCAGCTGACCGTCTTCTTAAGCATTCAATCCTCCTTCCCCTCCACCCCCCACTCACCACTGCCATGTCCAGCTACCCCAAACCTTGAATTCTAGCTACCAGCCTCTACAACTGAAGAAAGGTGGGTATATTTTGGACAACATTCTCGATTTCCAGCAGTATCATGGCTAATTCCTATACTTCAATCATTGGAATAGACATAAGCCCTCTTGAGAAGCCTACCAGAGGGCCCCAGGTTCTTTTCTAGTGCAAACCCAGGACATTTCAGCTTTCTACTCTAGAGGAAGGGTCCAGGGTGTCCTTTTCCAACCCCATTAAACCATAACAGCAGTGAAAACAATCTTGGAATGAGTACAAATCCAGCTACTGGCTTAGTTTAGTTGCCTCAAGAACTTGTTGGCATCATCTCTTGTTTGACTATCTAACTTGCTGCTTTGCTCTTGTGATCCATGGTCCTCTAACTCTGCTGAGCTGTGCACTTTACTCCTGACACTTTCCTTAAGCACCCTAGCTCGTATGACAACATTTAGACCATTTCTTCAGCCCACTCTTCCTTAGTTACCACACTGTGTTTATGTGTAGGTTTCAGGCACCAATACTGTGCCCTAAGGGATGCGTCTTAGCCTCTCCAGTAGAGGAATGAGGATTGGACATATACCATATTTTCCAGAACTGCCCAGGCCTCAGACATTCTCTCCCATCATCAGTTCACCATCATCAAATTATGAATCCAAATTTTGATTCATAAGATAAGTCAACAACAGCTAGCTAAAGTGCCCCTTCCAAGTTGTTAAGGTTCCTGGTAAACTATATTTGAAATTTAAAAGTTGTTTGATGGACAGAAAATTCAGAAAAGGAGAACTGTATGGTCTTGGAGTTTAAGATTAAAAGGAAAGAAAACCCATTTTTAAGGAGCTATCCCTATTTCATCATATCATCCACCACTAATGCTGGAATATTTGTGTCCACTGGTATCTTTCCCATAAGCAGTACTGAATAAACACTGCCAAATCCTTACTATCCAGGTCCCATTTTTTTTCACTCCATTTATGCTCAATTAATATATTCATACATTACATTACAGATGTTAATGGGGTTATTGATTTTTTTCAATTATATTTTAGGTCCAGTGAAATGTAAATTTCCCATGAACCTTTGATAGTCCTTCTAGATTTTAAACTCCATGGGAGCTTATTGTATAGCTCGTTATCTGGCACAGTGGCTGGCACATAATGAGTCCTCAATAAATATTTGTTGAATGTATGAATGAATTAGTAATGAATAGGGGTTTCTCAAGATTCCTATCAGGAAGACATTTACAACCATTTCTTAATATGAAGTATTTCTTCCATCAGCTACTCTATTTTGTGTTGGTTTTTACTAGTTTAACTCTCAGGAAATAATGTCTTCATGTTTAGGGATTGTACTGAGATGACCAGAGGCAAGGCCTCAGTACTTCTGAGAAAATTCTCTTTTTCTAGGACACCAACCCCAACTGACCTGAATGTTCCCTGGGTGCCTTTTGAGATGAAGTTTCCTTAATTTGTGCTCATTTAGTTTTCCAAGACCCCCTGGGGAATATTGAGCCCTTGACAAAGATTCTTTGCTTGGACAAACCTTATTCAGCCTCTTGAACCTTCTTCTAGGCCCATCTGTGCACTTCCTTGTAAAATCCAGTTTTAGCAAAGAACCCTGTTAAGTCAGTTTAGCAAGAACTATCCATCCTAGACATACGATCATTCTCGATATCTGATCAGGTTTTTCTTCCTCCACCATCCCCCAGGTGATGTCTGATCACCCTGGTCTGTCTTCAGCAAGAATCCTGTTAGATTGGTTTAGCCAGAATCTGCCTTACCCCTGAGGTTTCCTCTTAGTAATTTCCATCCACTGACACCCTACCTTGCTCCTTGGCTATAAATTCCTACTTGTCCATGCTGCATTCAGAGTTGAGTGCAGTCTCTCTCCCTGACTGCAGAATCCCATTGCCATGGTCCCTACGCCTATCACAATGGTCGTGAATAAAGTCTGCCTCACTGTGATTTAACAAGTATGATTGAATAATTTTTTCTTTAACATTCCAGTCAGAAAAAGTGATCTGAGGGATCAGATTTTTGGGGATAAGGGTATGAGTAACTGAGTGACATTTCCTTGCCTTCACCTAATTAAGGTAGATTTATTAGTGCAATAATTCATTAATAGCATTTTTAATGGAGACATAGGAGTTGGTAGTGGATAGAGGGAGGAAGGGCTGGATTGCCTCTCAAATTTCAGCCTTCAGCCTTAGCGTTGGAGTTAGAAACCTCAGAATGTGTGGGGAGTGTAGAGGCAAAGGGAATTTTCCCTCCTGCCCTTCTGAAGGTTTGATAATTTGAGTCTATAAAACAAACTAACAGTAGATTAATAGGAGAAAAGGTATACATATTTATTATGTACACATGTGTACATGGCAACCACACAAAACATGAGAGTCCAAAAGAGCCAGATGACCGAAGTTTTTAACCATCCGGAGTCTACAGAAAAGAATAGGAGCTTGCGTCTTCTCTAGGGGAGGTGGCAACACAGGCTACGGGAGGGCGAGGAGAGGAAAGGCATCATGAGCAAAGGCTGTCTTGTTATGCAGATAAAATCTCTCAGGTAATCTCAGAACTGCCCTCGGAAAGAATAGACAGGAGCCTGCGGTAAAAGTTTCTCTGACAGACCTTTAAAAGTGTCAGACTTTTAGTCTCTTTTTCCCGTGAGTTAATCTTTCCTACATCTGGAAGGGACAGATAATGGGGCCTCAGAGAAAGCCTTTCTGCACCACTTTTTAACTTCACTGATGTGGATTTCCTCTACAGATGCAAATCTCCCCCACAAAGGACAGCTTTTCAAAGCTATTCCCGCGCCTGCAGCCCCTCTGAATAGCCATCTCAAAATATGCCACAGAAGCATAATTGGGGGGGAGGGGCGTATTTTGGTTTCCCACAGGAGCGTTTCAGGCTTTTTTTTTTCCAAATATGTTTTAGTGTCTTTATTGAGATATAATTCAATATCATAAAATTCACTCATTTAAAGTGTTCAGTGGTTTTTAGTATATTCATAGAGTTTTGCAACCACTCCAAGTTTAGTACATTTTTATTGACCCCAGAAGAAATCCTGTACCCATTAGCAGTCATTCCCCATTTCCCCCCACTCCTAGACAACTGCTAATCTACTTTCTGTCTCTATAGATTTGCCTTTTCTGGACATTGATATGATATGTGGTCTTTTGTGAATGGCTTCTTCTAGTTAGCATAATGCTTTCAAGTTTCATCCATGTTGCAGCATGTATCAGTACTTCCTTTTTCATGCAGAATAATATTGTATGGATGTGCCACATTTTGTTTATCCATTCATCAGTTAATGGATGTTTGGGCTGTTTCCATGTTCTGCCTATTATGAATAATGCTGCTATGAACAATTGGCATACAAGTTTTTGTGTATACATATGTTTTAATTTTCCTTGGTTATGTACCTAGGAGTGGAATTGCTGGGTCATATGATAATTCTATGTTTAACTTTTTGTGGAACTGCCAGATTTCCACAGCAGCTGCACCATTTTACATTCCTACCAGCAATGCACAAATGTTCTAATTTATTCACACTATCACCACTATTCACACTATTATCGTCACTAACATCTTCCTTTCTTTCTTCTTCTTTCCTTCCTTTCTTCCTTCTTTCTTTTCCTTTTCTTTCTCTCGTAGCCATTCTAATGGGTATGAAGTCATATTTTCAGTTCCAATGAAGTGAAGTGGTTTTGGTTTGTATTTCCCTAATGGCTATTGATGTTGTGTGTCTTTTCTTGTGCTTTTTGGCCATTGTATATCTTCTTTGGAGAAATGTCTATTCAAACCCTTTGCACATTTAAAAAATTTTTAATAGCACAATTTTATTTGATATTTCATTGAACAGAATACATATTTTAAAATTAATAGACTTTATTTTTGAGAGCAGTTTAGGTTTACAGAAAATTAAGCATAAAGAGCAGAAAGTTTTCATATACCCGCTCTCTCCCCTGCTCAGTTTCCCTTATTTATTAACATCTTGCATTGGTATGGTACATTTGTTACAATTGATGAACCAATATTGATACATTATTATTAACTAAATTCCATAGTTTACATTGGGGTTCACTCTTTGTGTTGTATGGTTCTATGAGTTTTGACAAATGCATAATGTCATGTATCCACCATTACAGCATCATATAGAATGATTTCACTTCCCCCAAAATCCACCTATTCATCTCTCCTTCTCTATCCCAAGCCCCAGTTAACCACTGGTCTTTTTACTGTCTCTGTAGTTTTGCCTCCTCCAGAATGTCATATAGTTAAAATCACACAGTATGTAGACTTTTCAGACTGGCTTGTTTCACTAAGCAATATATCTTTTCATAGCTTGATAGATCATTTCTTTTTATTGTTGAATATTATTCCATGGTTTGTTTATCGGTTCACCTTTTGAGGGACATTTTGGTTGCTCCCAGTTTTTGGTAATTGTGAATAAAGCTGCTATAAACATTCATGTGCAGGTTTTTCTGTGGACATAATTTCCAACTCATTTGTGTGCTATTGATGGATTATGTGGTAAGACTATATTTAGCTTTGTAAGAAACTGTCAAACTGCTTTCTAAAGTGACTGTACCATTGTGTATTCCTACCAGCAATGAGTGAGAGTTTCTGTGGCTCCACATTCTCATCAGCATTTGGTATTGTCAGTTTTTTTTTAAAATTTTAGTCATTCTAATAGGTGTGTAATGGTATCTCATTGTTTTAATTTTCAGTTCCCTAATGACATATGATGTTGACATCTTTTCATATGCTTATTTGCTACCTATATATCTTCTTTGGTGAGATGTCTGTTCATATCTTTTGCCCACTTTTTAATTGAGTTATTGTCTTTTTATTATTGAGTTGCAATATCACTTGGAGCACAAAAGTTTTTATTTTGTATAGTCAAATGGTTTTATCTCCTAATCACTTAGAGATAAAAACCTAAACTCTTCTTATTGTTTGTGTCCAGAATGTGCAGGGGCAGAAACAAAAGTAAGCAAGAGAAAGGGCAGTAGTAAAAGCCACCAGAAGAGACACGACTATGGAGCAAAGGCATAGATGAAGCAAGGGGAGGAGAGAGGAAGATTTGTGTAAGGAATGCACCTCTTGCTCTGAGGGCCTCTAACCCATGTTCCCAGGGTGGATCCTGTTTGCTGTGAAGCCCAACTGATATGCTTGCTTCACTACCAGAATCCTGCACCCTCCTTCTACTGCAGGCATGAGTAGGGGCTTTCGCAGCAGCTGTCTTGCCTCTGGGTGCTTCCGTTCCAAGTAGCTAGCTTTTCTGTATTTTCTGAGAAAGGTAACGTAAAAGTAAAAGGCGTTTTTTGAGGTTATTCCTTAGAAATGATCATTGTTCAAATATCAATGTTCAATGTTCCTCGAAGGCAGGGACTCTATTTCATTTATCTTTCCATCTCTCAGCACCGAATACAAAACCTGGCACGCAGACTCCCAATAAATGTTTGTTTGGAGTGACAGGGGTCAGATAGGGCTAGAAGGGGAGGTTTTATTATCAGTTGCTGAAGATGTTGGAATGCAAGGTGTCTTAGCTCAAACTAGGAAAAAGTTGACTCTGTTGAAAGCAGGAGAAGCAACTAAATAATTTCTGATTCCCACTACATTCAGGAGCTGCCGGCTCCCGAGATAGTTATGAGGGCCCAGGACCCTCTGGGGAGTGAATACTAAGCCGCTGACATATCCGAGCTGAGTTCTTAGGGGGAGGAGGAAGAGGAGGAGAAAGGCGAGCAGGAGGAGGCGGAGCCTTTTTGTCAGCATCTGTTAGTGGAGGTTGGGAACCCTTCCCTCCTTCCCCCTCGCTGGTCGCCTCCACCTGGCTCCTCCCCGTGTTCGCCAAGCTCCCCTCCCCCCTTCCCCAAGGACAATCTGCAGGAAAGCTGAGGCCGAGGAGAGCTAAGACTAAAAGGCAAGAGGGGCAGTGGATGAAGAGCAAGGGGGAAGCTGGGAGGGAGGCGAGAGTGTGCGGGCTGGGAGGAGGTGGTGGGTAGAACTGAAAGGAGCAGAAGGGAAAAGAAGAGGCGATGCGGCATCAGAAGCCGGAGCCGAGGGGGGATGGGTAGGGCAGTGGTGTAGAATCTAGCCCCTTGGCCCATCTCCCTCCCCTGCGCGCTCGGCTCCATTCCCTGGGAGTCAGGGATGGGTGGTGGTGTCCGACAGTGTTGCCCTTGGCGGGCTGACCCTACCCTGGCGCTTATCCAATTCAAATCCGTGCGCCTAGGATGCTGCCTCTCCATATTTCTCCCTCCCGCGTGCTTATATACACACATGTGATCTTACAGATATGTTTTAGTATCTGTGTCTGCTTATCTCTGCGTGCGTGTCGCTGTGGGTCTGTAAAGGATGCTTATACATGAGTCTGCACGTATTTCTGTGTCATGTGCTCTATAACTGTCTTAGAGACTCAGGAGAAGAATATGAGCTGTTTTTTTTTTTTTTTACAGGTCAGCACTCCTAACCTTCCTCTTGTTAGGGTGAATATTCTCCCTCACTGAAGGCTCCAGGGGTGGCCAATCCCTGTATGGGCTTCTACCCAGTGATGAATTCTAAGAGGGAATGAAAAGAAAAAATTAAGGGAAAAAGGGATCAGCATACTCTGATGTCTTGTTCTTTCCTGTACAATTTTTTGCGTTCCTATTTGCTCCGGCCACTTAGTCTTTCTTTTTCGAAAACAGGAGAAAATTGGACATGAATATTCTAGTTAAATAAGAGAGTGCCTCCATTCATGTGTTTATGTTCCTTTCACTATTTGTCACTATGTGATTTCTCAAGTCTTAAATGGGTTTTTAGAAGTAGAGAGAACATTGAGGTATATCTATATCCAAGCCTATTTTTAAATACTTATATGTTTATATCTCATGTAGTTCATTAGTTCATTAATACTTTCACCAAGTCTTTATTGAGTTCCTGTTATATGCATGGACTCACCAAGCTTTGGTAGGCTGTGTGAGAGTTTTTAAAACATGAACATGACCCTTGCTCTGGAGGAGTTTTCAGTCTAGTTAGGAAAAGTGACTTTAGCAGTCATCTAGTCCAGTGGCCTGCAGACTTAAAAGACCAGAGAGTAAATATTTTAGGCTTTGCAGGCTAGTGGGTCTCTGTCACAATATCTACACCGTTGTAGCACAAAAGCAGCCATTGATAATAGGTGAATGAATGAGGATAATATAGACACTGTAATTTGAATTTCAGATATTTTCCATGTGTCATGAAATGTTTTTTGCAACCATTTAAAAATGTAAAACCCTTTCATAGCTTGCTGCCATACAAAAACATGAGAAGGGCTGGAGTTGGCTTATGGGGTGTAGTTTGCTGACCCCTGATGTAGCCCAACCCTCTTTTCAGTGCATAAGAAGCAATTGAAATGCCACGTAAAGTAGTATTTAAGCGCTAAATGGATGATCCAGTTCCAGACAATACATGATTAGCGGAGGTCCAAAAAGAAACCTTCCTTGACCTGTGGTAATCAGTGAAGGTTTAATAGGTTTAATAAGGGTATGACTGGGACTGGTCTTAAATAATGGAGTCGGGTACGGATCTGTGGAAAGGGCCAGAGTAGCCATCTGGACAAGGGATGCAGTGTGCCTGGGCACAAAAGTGCCTGGGGAAAGCAAAGTAATGTTCAGGTGACAGTGGAACAGAGAATCCATGGAAGCAAAGGTTGAAGCTATAGGTAAGGGTTAGATTGTGGAAGCTTTGAATGCCAACCCAAGAAGTTTGGACTTTATGTGTCAGTACTGATTATATGTAGTATGTTTATTAACCTATATCTCTTAATAACACTATATGTTTGTGTGTATGTCTTCAAATGTGTTTCATTGCATATATTTTATTGGCATGGGTGATTTGTGTGTTTACCAGACCTATGTCAGCTACCCTGATTTCCCCAGATGCAGGGCAAAAACATGAGCTGCCCTTAAAACTCTTGTTCGTGTGAATGAATCCTTTCTCTACTGAAGCCTCAGAGACCTATGACCTTCCAGTGAAGGTTTATTTTGTGTCTCTAATAGAGTGAAGAAGAGAACACAAGCAGAGAGAGACCAGCCATTGTAGTAAGCCACTCAGGTGGAAAGAGGCAATGGGGGTAGAAAGGAGGGGATGGGTGAAGGAAGATAATAAGAAGGGAGAATAATAGGATTTGATTACTGTTTTGATTCCCAGATGAAAGAGGAAATTTTAAAATAACAGGTTTTAGCCTGGAAAATTAGGAGAGTGATGATTCTGTTGGCATTTTATGGATACAGAAGTGTGTTTTTTGTGTTCCTTTGAGAGAGATAATCTCTAAAGACAAAAATATGAAGGGGTTCTCATGCCATGTATACATATCTGTGTGTATGTGGTAGTGATTTTGTGTTACTCTTCCCATTTGGTAGTATGTAGTGTGAGGGGCAAGGCCCAAAGACAAAGGATCAAGAGATGCACAGGAGGCTGAGACCCTGAGAGGGATGGGAAGAGCCAAACAAAGTCCCTAACCATTCCTGAGATGGACACCATTAACTTGCCCAAGCTCTCATGTGCCTTTATAACCTTGAACTCTAGTGTCAACTCCATATCACCTAACCCTACTCAATTCCCTAACACTCAACCCAAATCTTAACCATAACACAAGCTACCCTTGATTTTCTGCTTCTATTAACACTTTGCTAGTTCTCAGTCAATGCCCTAAACCTCATCTGATTCCTACCCTCTGCAACAACCCTTCCCTTCATTAAAAGGGAGGAATCCTCGAGGCTAACTTAACTTTCTTCTTCCTTTTTCATTGCTGTTCAGTCAACTGCTCTTCTCCCTGACCTTAGCTTATTCCCCAGAGAGGTTCCACTTGGGGTGGAAGGGAACAGGAGGGATTAACCAGGACTTTTGCAGTCTTGGGCTTGATTACAGTGACATTTCAGCTTGTCAGTCTGTGAGGGTGTGGCTGTCCTCTGGAAGAAGTCCAAGCCTCCCAGGCTGCAAAGTCCAGACTTAGTGTAGTGGGAGAACCTGACTGAAGTGGCTCTAGCCAGTCTAACAGAGCCATTTCTTGAGCTAGTAGTACATTGATCCAGCTGCATTTTAACTGACCATTGTCTTAAATTCTAGAGTGGATCATGACCCATGAAGAGCACCATGCAGCCAAAACTCTGGGGATCGGCAAAGCCATCGCCGTGTTAACCTCCGGTGGAGATGCCCAAGGTAAGGAGAAGGGGACAAAAAACATGGCTGGTAGGCCTCTTGGAGTTTCCTGACTCCCTCAGCCTGCAGAATAGAACTATTCTTCTGTAGGTTTACTGGAATTCTGGACTTTCCTAAAAAATGTCTGTCAGGTCTGAGTCTCCAAGTGCATTTGGATTTTATTTGCTCTACTTTTATTTACCCACATCTTCATAAAACTTCTTTCCAAGTTTCTCTGAAGATTTGGGGCCATTTTGTTCCTTTGGTATCTAAAAGAGTGGTGTTTTCTCAAGCAACATTAAGAGGAGACTAAAGAGATAAAATTGTTGAGAAGATGGTAGGTAGATTCACTTCAGATACTTTGGAAATGGTAGAAAAAGGAGGAGACCCAGAATTGGTATTTGGCAGGCCTCAGCCAGATCTTTAGGTATTAACTCTGATGTCTGGAGAGTTCCTGCACTGACCAGGGTCAGCCGGGCACTCTCTGTTTTCTGTGGCCTTTCCTTCCCTTCCATTCTTATAGCCCCTGAACAAATACGAACAGCAGCAGTTAATCAGTGCAGACCCATTGGGGGTGGAGGGGCAGAAAATAGAGCCAGAGAGAACCCTTCTCTAGGTTGAGTCCAGGAAACCTGGGAGTCATAAAAATGAGCTATATAGGAAAAATGAAGTGGGAGAGAGGGGATGTGTGATTTAAAAAAAAAAACAAAACTTTTTCCTGCTTTGATCTTCTTGCATATTCTAGTTTATAATACATTGAAAAGGGGCAGAGTCTCTGAAAGGGAGGCCAGGACATGGAGACCATGATGGAAAAAAGAGAGAAGGAAAGGGGTCCTAGCTAACCTACCTTCTTCTGCATCACTGTCCCTAAGCTTCCCTAGACTTTGTGCTAAGGACACACTTTATGTAGAGCCCTGTCTTCTGTGCTGTGAAGAAGTTGATTTTCTTTGAGAACTTACAGTTTGATAAGGAAAGTATCATATATCACTAGAATTTTTATGTAAGGTGCATAAATAAAAATAACAAAGTGTGCATTAACCAAGTAGAATCCACTTATATAATGAAATGGTAGGCCCTTGTTGGATTAATCAGGGAAGACTTCATAGAGAATATAGATTTCAAGAAACTGAACTCTTTATTCAAGTAAGGTTCTTAGAAGAGTAGCTGGAACATAGTAAATAATAAATGTATTATTAATTAATTAAAAATGAGTCAGTGAGCATCTACTGTGTATGAAGTAGGACGATAGTCACTAAGGAGTCATCAGTGAAGAAGTCAGACACAATCTTTACCCTTATGATACTTCTTATTAGTATATCAGTAAAGCTTGACTTTATATTTTAAAATAATGTTTATTTAATTATAATTGTGATATATGATATGAATCAGAAAGTGCTAGAATGAAGAAACTCAGGAAGGAGGGCACGGAGGTCAGAATTTGGGAAGAGTGACCAGGTTAGGAATGTAGAGCCCTAGTTGAGGTTGTAGAGACTGCGGACCTGGCTTTTATCACTTCTGTCTTCTCTCCTGGCAGAATCCTTTGCCAATACTGAGTTCTTCAACATACACTCTTGAGTGTTGATCCTGAAGCTTTGGTAGAATGGCCTGTGGACTTAGATTGTCAGATTAGGGGAAAAGAGAGCCTACTAAAAATTCCAAGTGAGACACAGAGAGTTATGAAATGATGGAGAAGAGGTCTTTGGAGAGGGACAGAGGGGAAAAAATGCCTAGGATTTAACTTGGTTCTAAGAGGAACATAGCCCATCCAGCTTCTGATCCTGAGCAGTGAAACCCTCTTATTATAGGGATGACCATAACCTGCCTGCTGTAAGGGAAGGATCATCTTTCATGGAGGAAGGAGCTATGGATAAGCTAATTTCTGAAGGGCCCAGCTGAGCCAAGGTCTATGGGATTCTGTGATAGGCACAGCGTATCCAGGGAAATATCCCACCTACGAATCCACATAACATCACAGGCACATGTCAGTAGGGATGGAGAGTGGTAGAAAATGAAATTCTCAGGAGGCAGAGAGGCAAAACAGAAAACTCAAAATAGAGCTGAGAGGTCCCAGCTGAAGGAGTAGCTCAAATTCAGAAGTGTGCTTCCCAGAGATAAGTTTGAAGGGCCCTAGTTCTCCCAGGGAGAAAATACAGAAATGCTTTTTCCCTAGGGGATGTGGCCCACATGGGAAAGTTAGATTGAGCTCTGTAAAATCCATAGAAGATACAGCTCTCTCCTTCCTGAACTCATCAAAGCTGATAATCTCTTGAGGTAGAAAAATGGCCACAAATCAGGCATCCTGAGCTCAAAAGCCAAGGACTCTGGGATGCTGGGCTGATTCAATACCAAATCTTAATTCCCTTTCCAGCCCAGAAGTGGCCTCAGCCTGCTGAAACCATGCTACAGTTAGCCTTATGAAATCGGTATATTCTACCTCTTGAAAGGACCTCAGTTATCTGCTCTAGCCCTGTCTCCAGATAGGCAGTCATTCCAAATGCACGTTTATCCTATTTTATTTTATTTTTTTAGAGATGGGGTCTTGCTACATTGCCCAGGCTGGACTTGAATTCCTGGGCTCAGGTGAGCCTCCTGAGTAGCTGGGAGTACAGGTGTATGTCACCGTGCCTGGCTTATTCTATTTTTAAAGGTTTATAGGAACAGGGATTCTTTTACCACTCTGGATAGCTATTCTAAGGTTTATAACTTTTAGTTGCATATCTGTTAGAAAGTGTAATTCGTATCTAACAAACGTTTATTCCTCATAAATGTTTGTATCTTATTCAAAGTTAAGGTGGAAAGAAACTTTAGTATCTGCTTTCAAAAAAGTCGTGATCAAGTCATTTATTAGTTTTTTTCTGTTTAGTCTCAGAGAGACCCATCCATCATTCATAGTTTTTCTTCCCCAAACCTCTTCCCAATAGGCTATAATTGGAGATTTCAAACTATGTGTTTATGATGCTCTGCAGAGCCACCCCCCCGCCGCGACTACACCCAAAATACCTACTGGATGGTGCCTGTAATCGTATCCTTCATCTCGCTTCTAATAAGTCAGGCAGCTGCTGATCGAGGGTTATTTAGGGCAACATGGAACAGCCAAGAAGACTCTGGCCAGGACTGGCACGGGGCCAGACTAGGCCAGTGAGGTTGGATAGGAGAGTCCAGAGGACTACTGAGACTCCTTAGTATAAACCATACACCCTAGTCTGGGTGGATAGCTGAGGTCCCTTCCAGAGGGAAAAGAGAAAGAATCTTCCTTATTGTGGAATTTTTCTTTTGCCTGACAGATTTGAATATTCCCTGCCTACCACCTATTGCTTGCTTTACATTGAAAACCTTTTAAGTCATTTGTTTATCTTAAATCTCCCCGCCACCCCCCCCCATTTATGCAGCTTAGGAGCAGGAAGCAATGCTCCAACCTGTACATTTCAGAATAATCTTTTCCATTATTTTCTAAGATTACAAATTCGTACTCCAGAATTCCAGGTATCCAGAAGAGAATCTCATAGGCCTTATGACAGGCTGGAAAACAAACTCCATTTTCCTATCTGTTCTGATCTCATTGAGCTGACTTTATTCATCTTTCCTAAGGCATTGATGGCTTTGTGTTGACTCTGACCTTGTTGCTTTCACCCACACAGGCTTTTCCTGAGGCTTCTAAGAAGCCCCTTCCCTTCACAGACTTTTTGGTTTTGATTCCTTCAACTTAAGGGTGTGAACTTCTAGACTTCATGGGGCTTTGTCTTAATGATGTCAAAAGTGAGCTTTGTCATCAGTGCTTACCAATGACCTCTTTGACAGGCCCAACCTTCCAGTCCTTATCTTAGATCAATTATCAGAAGGTTTTGGCCTGGTTCCCAGTTCTTGAAACTGTCCCCTTGTGGCTACCAAGACGTTGTGAAGCCCTGGTTCTTCTTCTGTCTTTCTTGCTGCTCCTTACTGGTTTCCCTCCTGGAGCTGCCTTCCCCTGCCCATTCCTTCAGTGTTGGTTTTCCTCAGGGTTCCATTCCTTGCCATTTTCCCTTCTGATTCTCCATGTTCTCTTCAAACAGTCTCTTCCAAGTGCACATAGATGCCCCACAAGAACTGCAAACTCAACATGTCCAGATGCGAATGTATCATCCTCACCCCTGCCTTCCCAAACCAAAACCTGCCTCTGCTCAGTTAATGGTACCACAGTTTTACCCTTTGCCTAAGTCACTCATGGGGTATTTCCTTCTTCTCCAAAACCTTGAAATGTAATCACACTGCTGATTAGATATGTCCTGTTGCTTCTGTTTCCTAGATGTCTTCCATCCAGTATTTGTTTTGTCCCAAATGCTACTCTTCCCATCCAGACCCTCCACATTTCTTGTCTTGGATGCCAGGTGACCTCCTAATCCTAGTAACACCTCTCTTAAGCTGTCTTCCATACCGCTGCCAGAATTACCTTTCTGATATGTAGATCTCATCATGTCCCTCTGCTCTTCAGGGATTCTTCATTGTCTATAAATTTTCTTTGTTGGGGGGAGTGATCATAGACCCTTTTAAGAATCAAATGAAAGCTGTGACCTTCTCCCAAGAGAAATGTCCATGTCCACAAAACTTTTCAAAACATAGTTTTATGGGGTTCACAGATTCCCTGAAACCTGTCATCCATAGATCCCCAATTAAACCCTGGCCTACAGAATAAAAGCCAAACTTGTTCACATGGTATATAGGTGGCTAAAATGGTTCATGGTTCATGAAAAGTTGATCCATCATGGCTGATATTCCTTGAGCATTACCACCTGTCACCCATAAAGTCATGCTTAGCACAATATTAGTAGCATTGTTCCTAATATGAAATACACTTAGGGAACACTTTCTGTATGTTGTGGCAGGTTGGCTCCTCCACAGTGCCTCTGAAAGAGTTCTTGTCATTGAGCAGCCACTGGGAGAAGGATAATAGTCCTCTGTGAAAAAGGGAAAAGGCTCTCCTCTCTGTTTTAGTCCTATTTTTTTTCTCCCAGTGGAAGTAGAGAGAGAATAATTTACAGCATAATTTTTAAGTTCCCCATACACATCTTATATACAGGGCCACAAGAGGAGGTCAGCAAGTATTTGTTGACTAATTGAGTGAATGCCAGGAGAAGGCAGTGAGAGAATAGAGTCCCCACTAATTCTTCTTGCACACTTGGTCACAACCTCTTCTGGCAGTGTGGGAGCTAGCAAATCACAACTGTGTGACACACATTGGAACATAGACCAACACAAATGACGTGAGAAAGCTGTGTGTGTGCGTGTGCATGGACTGGGAGAATCAGCCATCCAGTAACAGTCATGTTAATGAACAGACTGTGACTCATCAGGTCACTGAACCACAGAGAGTCATGTCTTTGTCCTGAAAAGCCTACCAAAGCTGATATCTAGATTCAGTGTAGAAAGCAAGGAAAAACCTACTATAGCCATTGAGATTACCAGGGCAAGGCATAGAGTCCAATAGCGTTGACTTAGGCATTTTAGAACTTGAATTCAAATGTGAACTTTCTAAGAGTACTAGCTCTGTGACCTTGACTTCTTTGAGCTGCAGTTTCCAAATCTGTAAAATGGAGGTAATTCCAGGGTTGTGGATAGGATTAAATGCGATGATGTCTGACAAGCTCTTGGCAGTGTCTGACCCACAATATGCGTTTGGGCAAATGCCTGCTTCTTCCTGTTGTTGTTATTTCCCAGATTGTCCTGTCAAGGAAAGGTCTTGGGAAAGGCAGGATTTTGGGGGGTAGGGCGGGGGGAATGAGTGGGGCTCCATTAACATTGAATGTAGTGGTTGGAAGTGGGGAGGCCAGAAGACTGATGAGAGAATTGTTCTAAATTCGGAGAAAAGCCTGGGAAAAGTACTGACCCATATCTTTAGCCAGGTATAACTTCCATGGATTCCAGAGCTGCTTTTCTTAGGAGTGACCTCTCCCTGACTTCTTTCTCCCTCCTTGCAGGAATGAATGCTGCTGTCCGGGCTGTGGTTCGAGTTGGTATCTTTACTGGTGCCCGTGTCTTCTTTGTCCATGAGGTTGGTTCTCCACTTTGTTCTTCCTCATTCTTTCTCTGTTCTCTCTTCATGTGCCTCCCACCCCCTTCCCACTTTCTGTTTCCTCACCTCCCAGTGCCATTGCCATGTTTGCTTTTCCCTGGCTCCCTGTCTCCATGAGTCACTCCTTCCCACTCTTGGCTCCAGTAATGATGCTGGGACCCAGGGATCTGCAAACTGGGTTTTCATGTTGCCTGTTCAATTTAAAGGCAGAAGTAACTCTTGGTTCTTCCTTCCACTTCCACCAAAACAACAAGAGAAACTGAAGTGGGTAGAATTTACAGCAAATTTAGTATATCTAGGGATAGAGTCCCAGGAGGGAAGAGTCTTGCTGTATTTCTGTAGTTTGCTTAACTTTCGGGGGTTCTGACTCCTTTGGCTCCCTTCTCCCCGTTTCCTGTCATTCTTTGCCCACTCTTCTTTCTGTAAGGTCTGTCTGCCTTCTCTCAAATTTTATAGTCTCTCATCAAGTCACCTTTCTTTCCCTCCCTCCCTCCAACATCCCCTTCTCCTTTTCCCCATTGTTACCAAAACCATCTGTGGTTATGCAGTCCCCCTAGGAAGCAGGTTGGAGGAAATAGGACGAGCCCAAAATAAGAGGAATTAAGATTAAATATTAGGAAGAATATCCTAATGTTTCAAAAATGGAAGAAACTAGCAGAGGGTATTGAAAAAGTTACTATCTCCTTCTTTGGACTATGTTAAATATGATAGTCTCATGAACATCCAAGAATCACTAATGGGACAAGGTGGCTTGATTCTCAGAGAACCTGTTCCCAGGGATCCTGTCTTAATCCTGGGATTTAGGGGGAAGCCTAGCAGAGGCTGAAGGGCATAATGTGTCCCACAGGGTTATCAAGGCCTGGTGGATGGTGGAGATCACATCAGGGAGGCCACCTGGGAGAGCGTTTCAATGATGCTGCAGCTGGTATGTTCCAGAGAACTCCTGTCCCATATTTGTCCTGTCCTTGTTTCATCCCACTCTGGTTTGGGCTTGTGGTCTCCCAAAATCCCTGCCACATGGTTTGATGTGAAAGAATTCAGTGACACGAGAGGGGCTATATTTGCCCTTTACTCTTTGCATTTGTAAATATCACCCTGGTTTCCTGGGGCGGGGACAGGGGTGAGAGAGTGATCACAGGATGGTTTGCTTTTTATGGAAAGGTCATAGGGAAGACTTTGGGAACTGGCACGTAAGCAGGTCCTACTCTGGGGTCACGGGGAAGGTCTGGCCCTGAAAATAACCTTACCAGAAGACTGGAGCCAGAGCCAGAAGCAGCGCTGAAATCTGCCTGTCCTCATGTGATGGAGATGAGGTGACCTGTAACCAGACCACTTAAGGGAAGAGGGAACTGAGACAGTTCTTAAGAATATCCTGATCATACCCACAGCCCTTTATGCTACTTACTCCATGTCATTCTAGGCTCCTACTAATATGTACCCACTGTGGGCTAGCCCAGTAGAAATATAATCATTTGTTGATTTACTGAAAAGTTTGCAAATTATATTTCTATCCACATTCTTCACTTCAATCTCCTAAAAATTCATGGGAAAAAATGTAATGTGCGGTGCCTAGTGAAGGCTCTGCATAGGCAACGGTGCTTGCCATAAAGTGGCTTGAGAATGAGCCAGAATTCTCCACCAATATCCTGAAGTCATGGATGCCTAGGAGCTTATACAATGTGTGAAAACCCTAAGTATACTTACCTCCCTTGGTATCTGTAAATCCCTGGGAATTTAAGGCTTTCTATACCCAGAGCTATTTTTCCTGTGAATCCCTGGGTATTGTGGCTCCTGCCACCAGCACCATAGATCCCCAAGGGGCCAAGGGGAAAGGATTGCCAGTGCCTAGGTATGGTTAGAAATCTCAGTGTGTTAGAGAAGAAAAATACTACAAAGCACATGGGGGTGAACTCCCAAAAATAGTTTGGACATCGTCCAATAATGTCAGGCCATTAGGGAGAATTTCCAAAGACTGAAGACACTGCTACTTCTCATGCTTCTAAGAAGATGTGAAAGATGGAGATTATTCCAGAAGCTAGCAGATGTGAACGTATTCACTTCTTCTCTTTGAGGATAGTCACTTTGATAATAAAGCCTTTAGTGAAATGGGTTCTTAGCAGTCTTCTAAGACCACGGTCCCCAACCCCCATGACAGTCTGTGGCCTGTCAGGGATTAGGCCACAGAGCTCCACCGCATACCGCCCCCGCCCCTTGCCCTGACCCCATCCGTGAAAATTTACAGCCACTCCCCGTCACTCCCATCACCGCCTGAGCTCTGGCCTCCCCCACCCCTGTCCATGGAATAATTGTCTTCCATGAAACCGGACCCTGGTGCCAAAAAGGTTGGGGACCACTGTTCTAAGATATGTGGCAGAATATGGGAATGACCCTATGATGTCTCAGCCAGCATCATTTCTCTTTCCTTTGGAAGGGACAAATGACTCTCAAGGGTGTCAGGGAACTTCCTAGGGAGTCACATGGTTATGTTGGCCTGTCACAGTGTTGGAATAGGGGAAATCTTAGCATGTTGAGCCCAAATATGGCTGTGTCATCTGGGGAGCCGACTCCTACCTCTTCTTCAAGGGAGGCACGGTGATCGGAAGTGCCCGGTGCAAGGACTTTCGGGACCGAGAAGGACGACTCCGAGCTGCCTACAACCTGGTGAAACGTGGGATCACCAATCTGTGTGTCATTGGGGGTGATGGCAGCCTCACTGGGGCTGACACCTTCCGTTCTGAGTGGAGTGACTTGTTGAGTGACCTCCAGAAAGCAGGTAAGACATTGTTTTTTTGTTTGTTTATTTGTTTTGTGGCAGGGTATCCTGATGAAAGAAAGCAGATAAGACATTGTTCACATCAGTATTGCTTGTTTGTGCAAGTGCACATGCACAAAAACAGGCAGTCTTTGCCCTCCTTTCTCTGCCACTGCTTACAATTCCCTTTGGCTGTAGATTCTTCTCTCCCCAGAAATCTCATCTTTAGGCATGCCAGGTACCTCACCCAGTGGCTCCTGGTTTGCTTTTCATTGTCAGGTAAGATCACAGATGAGGAGGCTACGAAGTCCAGCTACCTGAACATCGTGGGTCTGGTTGGCTCAATTGACAATGACTTCTGTGGCACTGATATGACCATTGGCACCGACTCTGCACTGCACCGGATCATAGAAATTGTAGATGCCATCACCACCACTGCCCAGAGGTAAGGGGGTTTGGAAGGTAGGCAGTATAGGAGGATGGCAGCTGGGACAGGCTAAAGGGGTAGAGGCTAGTGAAGATGACAGCATTCTAACTATGGCGACCATAATGACCAGTCTTCTGAGGCTAGAACAATATTTTTAACTAAAAATGATCCTTAGAGCACTGGAATGGCATTGCTCCCTAAATGCTGTAAGGTTTGCCTTTTGCCACTATCTAGCATGCGGTCCGCATATATAGCTCTGAAGTCTTTAACACCTGTGGGGTCTCCTAAATGGTTAGTCTCTAGACTGAGGCAAATCCGGGAGCCTAGATTTGAGCTCCCCCTTGCAACCATATCCTAGAGACTGTAGCTGCCGTGACTGCCACTGCTCAGAGATTAGGGGGCTTGGGGGAGGCAAGAGAGGGGGATGGGAGGAGAGAAGGGGAACAGTTTACCCCAGGGTAATCCTAAGGACCCCAGTTCAGTCTAGTCCTCTCTTCACTTCTTTTCCCTTTCTATCTTTCCCTTCCCTGACCTTGTCCCTCCCTGGAACAGAGCCTGGGCACTGACACTTTTACTGCTGTGTTCTCTCAGGCCTAGGAAGGACGCTTTGTGGCTAAAGCATTTCCCTTAGGTCTTCCTGGTCTCTCAGGAAGGCCTATCAGCATAAATGCATCTCCCAGAGAGGTTAATTGGGGGCCTCGATGTGGGTGGTGGCTTGGTCATGGCCACAGGGACATTTGGACTGTGTAAGTCCTATGTCTCTCTCTTGCAGTCACCAGAGGACATTTGTGTTAGAAGTGATGGGCCGCCACTGTGGGTAAGATCGCCATCCTGACCCATTTATTCCGTGAACCCAACAATAGCCCTTTCCTCTTCCAGATCTGGAGGTGTGCGGGCTCCTCATGGTGTGGTCCCCTGTCCCACCTCCGCCCCACCTCCCTCACATCCCTGCACATGTGTGTGTGTACATGCTCAGGCACACACTCGGGGTAAAAGCGTGGGCAGTGCTCTGAGATTGGAAGCCGTTGTGGCAGGTGAACATGAACAGAAGGTGCCCTTCAGGGACAGAATCTCACTGAGGGGCCCTGGTGCTCTTACCCGTGCCTCAAGAATGAGATGGAGGGTCCCAGACCTCCCACCTGAGGGGTCTGGGAGAACTTGTTGGGTATGGTGAGGCTGTTTGTGGAGTGCAGATCCCGGCATGATGCTTTTGACTCTCATCTCAGATACCTGGCCCTTGTCACCTCTCTCTCCTGTGGCGCTGACTGGGTTTTTATTCCTGAATGTCCACCAGATGATGACTGGGAGGAACACCTTTGTCGCCGACTCAGCGAGGTACTGGCACTATATTTTGCCCTGAAAACATCCCTCACCCTATACCACTGATGATCCATTTTCCATTTGTTAGTTTTATTCCACTGACCATTTTTCCCTTTGTTCTTGACCAGACAAGGACCCGTGGTTCTCGTCTCAACATCATCATTGTAGCTGAGGGTGCAATTGACAAGAATGGGAAATCAATCACCTCAGAAGACATCAAAAATGTTCGTATGGATGAAACCACAGAGGCCTTAGACACCATAGCCCATTCCCTAGTGGTTTCTGAGTCTCCTGACACTGCCTCTCCCCTGGTCCTCCTGCACATCTCTCCCCAGGTTCTGGCCCCTGCAGGACAGGAGGATAAGCCATCCATGGCTCACCCCAGTTTCTGCTTGTTTTCTCCCCTTGACTCTGTGTAATCCTCTCTCTGTCCCTCTCTTGGTCCCTTCAGCTGGTGGTAAAGCGTCTGGGATATGACACCCGGGTCACTGTCTTGGGGCATGTGCAGCGGGGTGGGACACCGTCAGCCTTTGACCGAATCCTGGTAAGTCATGGGCTCTGCGGCACTCATGCCTTAGAACCCTCAACCTTGCAGTCCTGCCCCTGCAGGGCCATGCTCCACCAGGCAGGGGCTTACATCACTGGTCACTCTGCCCCTCCATCAGTCTCTAGACTGCAATGTCCTTTGACCCATTCCCCTACACTCAAGAGTTATCTTCTTTGCAAAAATGATGGGAGATGATATGTTTCCCTAACAGTGAGGACCAGTGTCTTAGACCTTTAAGCATCAGTGAAGTTACTGAGGTCTAACCTTAGACACTCAGTTTGAATGCTCTTATCCTACTTTCATTAGAAGAGAGTGGCGATCTCTTTCCTTATTTTATCGATAAGAAGGGAATATATTAAGCCCCCATAATCCTGTTGGTAACTAGAGTGGACATGTTTCTCTGGAACCAAGTAGAATCCTTGGGGTTCTGATGACAAAGAGTCGTCAAGCTTTCGCTGAACTCTGGGTAGGGAGGTAAAGCCCAGTAAGTTCTTGGCTGCAGTCCCTAAACATGGGACTCAACCCTGTGATTTGGAAAGGCCTTGAGTGCCCTGGTTCCCTAGGCAGAGCCAAGGTGGGGAGGCCTGAGCCAGACTGTCTTTACTCCCTGTGTTCCTGCAGGGCAGCAGGATGGGTGTGGAAGCAGTGATGGCGCTTTTGGAGGGGACCCCGGATACCCCAGCCTGTGTGGTGAGCCTCTCTGGTAACCAGGCTGTGCGCCTGCCCCTCATGGAGTGTGTCCAGGTGGTAAGTACTGACCCAAATTCCCCTCTTAACAATCCCAAGTCCCTGCCTTGGAGCTCATGGGGCGTGAGACCAACTTCTAAGGCCACTGGTGAAGGAGCAGATGGAAAGGCAGGATGGTGTAGTAAGAGATATGGAGAAAGAGCACAGTGGGCTTTGCATAGGAGCTGGAACCTCTCTGACTAAGCCTCAGTTTCCCCATCTATAAAATGTTCCTAAGGAATGTGGGAGATTCTACATCCTTGATAGTAACAAGACCAAATATCTCATAGTATCCAACCTCAAGGCTTCTTATGTCTTCATTGGAGGAGAAATGCAATATCCCACCTACCTTTATTAAAAGCAGTAGAATATTAAGTTCTGGCTGGGTAGCTTCTGTCTCTCTATGATTTCACCCTTGAACATTTCTCTCTGAACCAGCATGAGGTTGCTAATACCTACGCTGAGGGTTATTGTAAGGGTTGGAGAGAAGATGTGTAAGCTATCTGATGCAGTACCTAGAAAATGCTGGGTGCTCAGAAAATGGTGGCTTTTACTGTAGAGGAATCACTCCTTTGATACCACAGAGCAAACACTGGCTGAGAGCTGGGGTATCTGGCCTGGTTTTCAGGGCTGGTCTGAATGCTCCCCGTCTCCTGGCCTGCTTCTCTCTGAGACTTGGGAGTCTTGAGCACTTGCAGCCTTGCTTGAAACTGTACCTCTAAAAGCTCAAAAGCTAGAGCACTGACTCACAGAGTGGAAATCAGTGGTTGAGAAGCACATGGCAGGGATCAGTCTTTCTTCCTAACTGGGTTACCTGTAGGATCTTCTTCATTTGCTCATTAGTCTAGAGGCTATTTTGAGGCTGGGGACGTGGGTGTGGAAGGGAGGCAGATGCTATTTATCTGTGAGCACTCTTCCACTCTGCCCATACTTCTAATAAATATAGCATTGTCAGCCCTTTTCTTTTGCTGCTCATTACTCAGAAAATTAAGGAAAGCAAAGATATTTCTCCTTCTGCGAAAGTCTGGGGGCATTGAGAAGGTGTGGTGCAGGGCAGGCAGGACCCAGTCACGAGCCAGAGATGGGCAGTGTGATGGTGGGAAGGGAGTCCAGCTGCGCAGAACCCTGCCCTGGAGTAACTTTTGCTGTGCTGCTCCCTCAGACCAAAGACGTGACCAAGGCCATGGAAGAGAAGAAATTTGATGAAGCCATGAAGCTGAGAGGCCGGTGAGGACATGAGCGGAAGCTCACTAGTTGCAGAAATCAGATGTTAGAATGAAGCCCCAGCTCTACAGTGGCTCCAGACCCAAAATAGGAGCTTCTGCTTCTCCTCATTCTTTTTGTCTCTACAACAATTTCCTCCCCAAGAAAATTAGTTGTGACCAGGAGGCTCAGTTCACCTCAGGGATGCTCTCCCTGGGATCAACCTTTTATAATCTGTTATTTCTCTATGTGGACCTCAGCTGGATTAGCAGTTTCTCTAGGCAAGGACAGTCTCTTGTGGTGCCAAGCACAATGCCTGGGAGGAGAGTGCTCAGGGAGTTTTGATGAGGTGGTGGCCCCTTTGCAGCCCCCGCCCAACCCCTGCTCTGCCCTGGTGATGTCCTCAGAAGTTTGCCCTATGAAACTTCCCTTTGGGAGCAAAACTGCAGACCAGGATCCCCATGGCTGCTGGCCAGGGGCAATGGCCTGAAGACACTGCACTCTATTTTTTATAGGAGCTTCATGAACAACTGGGAAGTATACAAGCTTCTAGCTCATGTCAGACCCCCAGTATCTAAGGTACTGGCAACTTGCCCTTTCATCTTATCCTTCTCTCTCCCTCGGTCTCTCTTGGTGAGGTTCTATCCCCAGTGTGTGCGGTGTAAGCTTTGCCAACTTCTCTGCCCACCACTAATGTTCAGTGTTGGGTCCCTGGCCCTACTATGATGATTTCCTCTTAACCACCCCAGACACCAGCTGCCTGTTCTTAGTGTGCCCTGGGTATCTCTAACCCGAGACCCATGCCCAATCCAGGACTAGCAAGATAGCATGCAAGGAATGGGAAAGAGGGCTTATATATTTTTCCTCTGGGAAAATCTGGGAATGATTCCATCTATGTGTATCTAAGCCACCACTTCCATTGGAATGGTGGTTCTCAATATTTAGTATATATCAGAATTATCTGGGTTGCTTATTGAACATGCAGATTCTTGTGCCCCTCAAAGGGGATTCACATCCGGTAGAGGCCAGGAATATGCAGGTTTAACAAGCTCCCCAGGTGGATTCAGATGCAGGTGGTCCAAGGATCACACTCTGGGAAAAGCTGCTCTGGCAGGTCTCTTATTCATTGTGTCATAATAATATCTGGGACTAGGGATAGCAGCTTTATTTATTGATTTGTGGTAAAGGATTTTGCTTCCATAGTATGAGGTGACAAGCTGTACTGACATTCCCTGGGAGAGAGTTGTCACAGGCAGACATCCTGATTCCAGGGCAAAAAGGGCTCCACGTTCTGCCTCCCTTACTGACCTTATGCCCTCTCACCCTGCTGGGCTTTCTGTCTTCCTCTTCCCTCTGCTTCCTCCTGCACAGAGTGCTTTGCACACAGTGGCTGTGATGAATGTGGGGGCCCCAGCTGCAGGCATGAATGCCGCTGTTCGCTCCACCGTAAGGATTGGCCTTATCCAGGGCAACCGAGTGCTGGTTGTACATGATGGCTTCGAGGGCCTGGCCAAGGGTCAGGTATGGGGACTAAAATGAGGGAGGGTGTGTGTTCTGGGGCCCGGGAGCAGTCACGGGGAAGATAAATGTAGCAGGGGGTGACCTGTCCATTCTTTTTGCTTCCTGCATCCCTCACGACTTCTCTCTCCCCTCTCAGGGATCAGGCAGAAGTAGAAATTTAATTTTAGGGCAGTAGGAACAGGTAGGACCCACTATAATGAACCTTTGCAAACAATACATCTTATTTAATTCTCTGTCCCAAAGCTCAGCACAGTGCCTGGCTTAAGTAGGTGCTTAATATTTGTGAATGAGCAGTAGAGGTAGAGGAAGTTCAGCGTGTGGGGAAAAGCCAATATTTGGTGTTCCTCTTCCAGCCAAGGGGGAGCCGAGGGGTGGGGTTGGAACTCGAGAAGTGGCATCAGTCCCACACAGGCCTCCCGGTGCTCTAGCCGCCGTGCAGCACTGTGTGGCCTTTCCCTGCAGATTGAGGAAGCTGGCTGGAGCTATGTTGGGGGCTGGACTGGCCAAGGTGGTTCTAAACTTGGGACTAAAAGGTAAGTGACACTGTAGGAGTACTTCCTCCCAATCACCCCTTAATGGTGTCCCTTGGATGTGGGCATCAGTCCATTAGACTGGGTCTGCTTTGACCACCCTGTTGTCCGAGCCCTCTACCCCAAGCTCACAGTCACTGCAGTGAGGGCAGACATGTCCATCCAAGCATCTTTTAGCAGTTCTGGCAATTTAGACCTCCAGCATGTGTCCTTGGATAGGGGTGAGAGGGTGTGGTAGGGAGGGCGGCACAAGTCAAGAAATTTTAAATAAAGTGCCTTCTAATTCTAGTTTTTCTCTTCCTCAATTTTGCTCTCTCTTCCCCAAATTCCAATTCCTCTTGTCTCCCATCACTGGTCAAACTAGGACTCTACCCAAGAAGAGCTTCGACCAGATCAGTGCCAACATAACTAAGTTTAACATCCAGGGCCTTGTCATCATCGGGGGCTTTGAAGTGAGTGCCCCACCATTCCTTCCTCTCTCCCTCCCCTCACCCCCCCCTTCCCATTCCTGCCCCTGCTGCTCTCTCCTTCTCAGGCTTACACGGGGGGCCTGGAACTGATGGAAGGCAGGAAGCAGTTTGATGAGCTCTGCATCCCGTTTGTGGTCATTCCTGCTACAGTCTCCAACAACGTTCCTGGCTCAGACTTCAGCATTGGGGCCGACACAGCACTCAATACTATCTGCACGGTGAGAGCCCACCTCTACTTCCCTTCCCTCTGGGCCAGGATTATAATCCTTGGACAGAGTGTGGGCCTGGAAAGTGAGCTATGGTTTTTGTACCAAACAAGGGGCCATGTTTGAAAAATGCTTCCCCAAGCACGGGCATTTACACACTTTGGTGTTCATTCTCCTCACCTAGAAATGCATCAATGCTCTACATACCAAATGCTGTTTTCCTTTCTGAGGTCATCTAATTTTCATATTCTGAGCAACAGAAAGGACAGGTACAGCTTCCTTCCCAGAAAAAAGTTCTGCAGTGTGGTTGGCAAATGTGCCTGTCATCCCTAAACTCGGGAACTTGATGAGGTCTAGGGGCACTGCCAGCTCCGGGAGGATACAGTTCCAGAGTTGGGTTAATGGCAAAGGCCAGAGAGTGACAAGAATCAGACCCTGACCATGTCTTTCTAACTGTGACCCACTGTCTTTGCAGACCTGCGACCGCATCAAGCAGTCAGCAGCAGGCACCAAGCGTCGGGTGTTTATCATTGAGACTATGGGTGGCTACTGTGGCTACCTGGCCACCATGGCAGGACTGGCAGCTGGGGCCGATGCTGCCTACATTTTTGAGGAGCCCTTCACCATTCGAGACCTGCAGGTAGACAGCCATCCAGAGCCTGCTAAGTAGCTCTCCCCTGCCCCAGTCTGTCCTGACCATCCCCACAGTGACCTGAGCTATGAGAGCTCAGGTTGATGATGGAGCGGATTGGTCTGTGGATCCTGTGAGGACTAGAAAGAGCAGCGTGCAGGTGTCCTCCAGTGTAACCTCACAGACGTGACCATAACTCCTGTGTTGGAACACTCATTTTGAGTCAGGTGGCATGTTGCTAAACCCTTTATGTGCATTTTTGCATTTCATCTTCACAACAGACATGCAAGGAAGATAATTTCTTTGTGTTACAGATGAGAAAGGTTTAGGGAGGTTAAAAAAAAAGTTTCTAAACTTGTAAGTGAGTAGGTGGTTTAACTGATTGAGAAAGTCAGTGATCTTCTGCCACAGCATGCCCTACCCTCCACATCTCCCTTGCTAGCATTCTGCTTTTGAGGGAAAGCCTCTCTTACCTCTGGGGTAGGGCTCTGACTCCTATTTCATGGAGGGACCATATGATCCTTATTTTCCTAGATCCTAGTTCACTGGAGGATAAAAGAGCCACAAAGTGGAGGCTTAGCAGCAGGATGAGGGAACTCCCTAGTCCAAGGTCCCAGCCCACCCCTACCAGGAGTGGAAGGTAGTGGTCTGCTCCTTCACGCCCAACTCAAAGCTCAAAAGAAAGAACATGTTCCTTCCAGGTGAATTGCTGCTTTCCATACAAGCAAGCCATCTAAAACTGACACTGCAAGCAGAGTCGGCCCTCTGAGGGAAGGGGAGCCAGAAACCCCAGGAAAGGGAGATTGGAGAGGGTGAGGGGCTGAGAACTGATGGTTACTGTCTCCACCACTCTCTCTTCCAGTTCTGTCTGTCCCATTGGAGTCTCCGTCTAAATTTCAGTCCACACTAAGCTTTGTAAAGGAATTAGGCACAGTTCAGGCCCAGGATTATAAACGACTCTCTTCCGTGTCCCTCCCCTTCTTGGAGAGGCCTGGTGTGGAAGAAGAGAGATTTATACACTGCCCAACCTTATCCACTCCCAACTAGGCTTAGGATTTACTGTTTCATTTTCAGGCAAATGTTGAACATCTGGTGCAAAAGATGAAAACAACCGTGAAAAGGGGCTTGGTGTTAAGGTACATCATCCATGGTTTGTTCCTAAGTGAAGAAAAAAATAGGCTTTGGCCCTAACCCACAGAAAGATCTATGGTTGGTTACCCTGAGGAACCTGTAGATAGCAAAGGGAGGCGGGGCAGCCTATCCCCTCAACCCCGGGAGGAGATAGAAAAGGCAAGAACAAAGCCTACGAGGGCAGAAAGAGGGAGGAATGGGGAGACAACCGGAGTCACAGGCTTTTGGTCTCTACCTGGCAGAAATGAAAAGTGCAATGAGAACTATACCACTGACTTCATCTTCAACCTGTACTCTGAGGAGGGGAAAGGCATCTTCGACAGCAGGAAGAATGTGCTCGGTCACATGCAGCAGGTGGGGAAAACACCCAAGTCGTGCCCTTCACCACACAGCCATCACCCCCAGCAGTCACAGAAGCTCCCACTGGCTTCTCTAGTCTGCAGAGGGTGTCAGTGCCACCACAGGAGATGGACCTGCAGCCTCTTACAGTCGCAGAATCAAAGCATCTTTATCCCAGAAATGACCTGAGAGATTATGTGGTCCACCCTCTTCATGTAGGGCAGGGTTTTTCAACCTCAGCACCTTTACCATTTGGAGCTGGATAATTCTTTGTTGCAGATGGCTATTCTCTGCATGGTAGGACAGCTTAGCAGCATCTCTGGTCTCTACCCACTAGATGCAAGTAGCACCTCCCTCTCACCCCCAATTGTAACAAAAATACCTCCAAACAATCCCACTTTCCCACCTACTTTCTTTTAGTTCACAGAAAATTTGTATGATGTTTTATATTATTCTGAGGTGCTACCAAGGGCAGCCAGATTGGGCCACAAAGAACACTTCCATGTCATTGGTGATGGTGACAGACAAAAGCTGCTAGGCTGAGGAGGGGTAGAGAACTGACCCAGTGGCCAATAAGACCAAAGCAGGATCTGGCACCTACGGGGCTAAGAGAGGGAATTGTGAGACCAGTCATCTCCTTTAATTACTCTTATATCTGATAAAAGACTGACTGTGCTGAGCCAGGTCACTGTGGATCCCAGCACTGCCTCAGAGTATCCTCTCATAGTTAGACTTCTGGATTCCTGTTTCTGGCTGTAAGCCTGGGGCCCATCTTTCCTCTTTCTCTGGATATCTCTGCCACTTCATTAGAGTCCTGCCCCCCCTAATTTTTATGATTCTTTTTCCAGGGTGGGAGCCCAACTCCATTTGACAGGAATTTTGCCACTAAGATGGGTGCCAAAGCTATGAACTGGATGTCTGGGAAAATCAAAGAGAGTTACCGTAATGGTAGGTGGAGTGAGAGGGTGAGCCCCTGTCTAGAGCCTGGCCCCCCAGTATGGAAGCTGATTGACAATCCCGTATTGCAGGGCGGATCTTCGCCAATAGTCCAGACTCGGGCTGTGTTCTGGGGATGCGTAAGAGGGCCCTGGTCTTCCAGCCAGTGGCTGAGCTGAAGGACCAGACCGATTTTGAGTGAGTACATCTCCTTTCTGGAGTGGTTCACTCCCTTGTAGTTTCAAGGTCCTCTCTCCCCAACCTATTCATGTCCTCAATCCTTTTATTTTAGGAGTAACACCTGTAGTCTTACCCGTTTCAGATCTGTTGCCTATGTTCTGAAGCCAGCCTCTTCTGCCCAACTTCTTCCGATAAGCCTTTGGTAGAAGTTGATTGGGGCGCTAAAAGATTATATCATCATCTACCTCATTCCTCCGTAGGCATCGAATCCCCAAGGAACAGTGGTGGCTGAAGCTGAGGCCCATCCTCAAAATCCTGGCCAAGTACGAGATTGACTTGGACACCTCAGACCATGCCCACCTGGAGCACATCACTCGGAAGCGGTCTGGGGAAGCTGCTGTCTAAACCTCTTTGGAGTGAGGGGAACAGATTATCTGATCATGGTCAGCTCACCACCGATAGATCTAAGTCCACATTTTCTCAGTGTTTTAGCTCTTTTTTTATTAGGTTTCCTTTTATTCTGTACCATGATCAGCTCTGGCCAGGAACTGGAGGAGAAGGCGGTGAATGCAGGCTCCATTTAGGTAGAATTTATCATGACTTCTACCCCAGCTTCAGCTGTCACACAAGGCTGGGCTCCTCTAGTGCTACTGCTAGATTTCATTTACTCAGTTAGAATTTTCCTAAAAATGAGCTTTATTTATTTCTTTGTGGTAACAAAGAGTCTTGGTTCCTCTACTACTTTTCCCACAGCGACAAATTGTAACTACACTAATAAATGCCAACTGGTCACTGTACTTTCGGTTCTCCTGTTATCATCTTCACAAGTGGAATGCAATACTATCAGCCCCGTGTACCAGACATGCCCAGACAGACCACCTGGGAAAACAGCCCATGTGATCATCCTGTGTACTTCTCTCTAGCCCTGGGTTTATTTTTCTGCAGGATTCTTGGCTCTGTACACAGGGTCCCAGGCACACTCCTGTCTCCCTTAGGCACAGAGTTGTGTTTCACCTCTTGATCATATGCCCATTACCCAGAGTTGCTTTTCTACAGCCACCCCACCATATCTGCTCTACTAACAATCCAGCATTCTTTCTTCTCAACTTTTCCCCTGTACTCCTTCCTGGACAAAAGCTAGACTCCATTTGACAGAACCTTTATGGGGAAGATGTGTACATTTTGGAAACTTGGAAAATAGAGACATCTAATCCTGGACCTGGTTTGGTGGGTTTGTTGGAGTACTGCTTTGGAAAGACATCAGTTCTTATTCAGATGCAATTCGTCTTCTGTTCCATAAAAGCTAGTTCTTCTTCCTTATTACCTAAGTGCCCATGTAATGTAGTTGGTCCTTAGGATTGGAACTATAGACTGTGCCCCAAATTGACAGGATGGTGCCCTGTTTTTTAATGCCAGGTTTAAGATGAGCCTCCAATAACCAGATCCTGTCTCCCAACATAGGCACACACATTTCTCCCAACCCACAGTTTCCTCACTTGCCTGCTGAAGCAGGAAAGACATTCAAGGTATCAAAAGGGGTGGAGGAAGGGATTATCTCTAGCACACTTTGCTGGCTGTCCAAAGTATTACTGCCAAATTCTTAAAACAGTTTCTAAATAGAGACTGAGAAGGCTTGTTATCACAGTCAGGAATTAAGGCAGCCAAATGCTATTTGCACAGTTCTTTAAGTGGAAGAGAAATTAACAATAAATATCAAGTGCTGTGGTAGGCATTTTACATGTTATCATTGAATTCTCAAAATAGCTTTTTGGGGGGGTGGTGACAGCCCCACTTCAGAGATGAGGACACTGGGGCTTGGGGTGATTAATGTCTCCTTCAACATTATTCAAACAGAACTCAAACTCAGTTCTGACTTCGAAGGCCATTTTCATTGCCTTGTCTTCCTTACCATGCTGCATCAAATCCCCCAAATCATAAGGGCTATGAAAATGAAATGAAAGCATTCATTCAGAACATTTTAAGTGCTAACTGCTATTAATTTACAGGTTCTCTTTCCTATCTTTAATCCTAGAGCTGTTTCTTTGAGAAAATGATGAAGTGGGAAGGAATGGCTGGGTGCGAAGCTAATCACAGAGGAAAAATATCACTTTGTAAAGAGTAAAACATTTAGGATCATAACATCTGGGGAAAAAAAAGCATAGTAAAGGTCACTTAAAAACCAAAACAAAACCTATGAAGGTACCTGTCATTTCCCCAGAGCTAAAAGATAAGTGAAATTGTATTTAAACCCTAAGCAGAGGTGAAGCAGAATTTATTAGCCACCAACTTCATGAGTGATTATGAAGTAACTGAGAAAACAGGCAACATCTTTTCCACATGGACAAAATATATTTTTCCTTTCCAGAATATTAACTGTGACTATGATGAGAAATGAAGTAGCATCTAAAGCAGTGGTTCATAAACCTAGCCTGAATATTATAATCACCTGGTGTGTGTGTGTGTGTGGGGGGGTGCCTTTAAAAATACTGATGCCCAGGCCCACTTTGGACCAATTGAATCAGACTCTGGGGGTGGAGCCCGGGCCTTAGTGTTTTCAAAAATTTCCCTAGGGAAAGCAGTGGATCTCATTCCTGGCTATTCATTAGCAGCATTTGAAGACTCTTAAGAACCCACTGATGCCCCCAGCTCCACCTCTGAAAATTCTAAACATTTGGCATGGGGTGAAATCTTGACATCAGTGTTTTTAAAAAGCTTCCTTGGTGATTTAATGTGCAGCTGGGGTTGAGAACATAAAAGCAGTAATTCCAAATTTGGGGTTGGGGGAGGTAGGAAGGAAGGGGAAGCTCTTCAAATACTCTGCCCAAGCCCTCTCATTCACTCCACCAGTGCCTAGAATCACTGTTGCTAATGGGGGAAAGGTTGGGATGGAAAGATACATTGAAGAGCCAGGCAGTGAAGGAAAAATTTTTTCCAAATAGGGGGGAGGGGGGACGGAAGCAGAGAAAAGTAGGAACAGTAGAATTTGCCAAACTTGCTTTTAGAACTATTTATTTCTTCTTCTTTTTTAAATGGGCAAAAAACACCAACAGCAAAAGGACAAAGCAGACATTCTTTTTCAAATTAGCTGTGTCAGCAGATCCCATTCATTTTGTTTCTAGTTCCCAATCAGCTTTTAAAAAAAAGGTTTTTAAAATTTGCATCCAGGTCATCTAAGATCAATAACAACTTGATCTAGTTTAGAAACATGAAAAGAGTATTGTTGACTATGAATTGTTCATTAAAACAGATCTTTTTTTGGTAGGTGGGCCATCTCAAAAGAAGTTCTTATATGCTCTTTCCCTACTCCCTTCCCAACTCCACCCCGCCACCCCCCCCCAATCAATGTCTTGTATGGATCAATGAAAAGCAAAGGTTCCAAGACAACTGAAAGAAAAATAGCTCCTCCCCTGCTACAGCAAACACCTTGGTCAAAGGTGCAGGAACTGCCTGCTAAGCCCATTAGAGCAAACTGGCTTTCAGGAAGAGAAAGAGCTGCATTAGAAGAAAAGTTCTTAGGACTTTTAGGAGTTCTTAGGACTACTCAGAACTCACTACCTCTTCTATGTGGAAAGCAGCAAGATAATCTTGCTGAAATAACACTGCTGAACTACTGTAACCCTTGAGCACCCCCATGGGAAAGAGGCAAAGACTGCTGTTTCCTTTGATGAGGGGAAAGGGGGCCAGTCCCTTCTAAATGCCCCATGACATGGCACTCTAGGGATATCATCCAGCCCAATTCTGAATCTGCATACCATTTGAAGCTGGAGTATCTTCATTTTTGAGATGTAATTGTTATTAGCTGAAATTGTGATTTTCTGAAACTTCACAGATCAATTAAAACGCTTTCTAGAAGGGATTTGAAACATTAACTATGTTCCCAAAGGAAAACCACACACACATTCTTTAAATACTTTCCAACTCCCTAGAGAAATTTAGGGGGCACTATTGACTCCTCTAAAGCAAAGGGTTGGGGGAGACCTCTTTTGCAGGGTGCAATATAAAAAGCCAAGTAAGCAATAAACAGAAAACAAAAGTGAGGGATTTTTTTTTCTTGTTTGGTTGCTTGGTTTGGGGAGGGGAGGTGGTGTGGAGGTTACTGTTGTGACATGTTGCCTTGAAATCTATAAACCATACAACAGGAACAACTGCTTTTCTGTCTTCCATGACAAAGAGACAGTACTGTAAGAAAAACCTCACCCAGAGTTGCCTGCATGATGGTGCAAATGTCTCCTCCAGGCTATTCTACAAGTAACAGGTATTCCTTCAAGGAAGCTGGCAGTGGAAGGCCCTTCACTGCATCTGGCAGATACTGGAGTCCCAGGCTATGGCGCACAGCATAGCGAGACAGTGTTTTTAGAGTTCCTGGGGCTGAGCACAGAACAGTCAGTTTTTCACATAGCTGCTGGTCTCTGGCCACTTCTCGTGGCATGGTACCATTTTTTCTCAATTCAAAGTGTCCAACAGCTCTGTGGAGGAGCTCAAAGCAAGAGTCCTCTTTCTTTGTTCCAAGTCCCCTGACTAGTAGAGCCACCAGGCGGGAGATGGGTGTCTGGCCTTTTAGGTTGATGACTCTGACCTCTGCACCATAATCAAGAAGGATGCTGACACTCTCAAGATTTCCCTTCATGGCAGCCCAGCTGAGTGGTGTATCATTGTTGTAATCCAGCGCATTGACAGAGGCCCCACTCTCTAGGAGAGTCCGCACACACTCAGCATTGTTCTTAAAGGCTGCCCAGTGAAGTGGAGTGTCTCTGTTGCCATCTAATGCATTGGGGTTTGCACCATACTCCAATAGGACCTCCACACAAGCCTCATCTTTCTCTGCTGCATAGTGGAGGGCTGTTCGGTTGTAACCATCCAGGGCATTCACCTGTAAAAAAGGGAGGAACTATATTACAGTAGACGGACTACTGGGAGGAAGATAGGACAGCAAAGAAGCTTGCATGTGTTTACTCACTACCTGTGCTATGCAGTGCTCTGAACAAGAGTGTCAACAAGCAATTCTCAGGGAATCTTGGCGACACAGATGAAGATACAATGGGAGCTTAGGTGCAAAAAGGAAAAGAACTGTTCCAAAACAATTCACACTCTATTATGTGCACTGACTTGCTGGCCTGCATCATTGAGGTTTTTGCTGCAACATTCACTTCTCTATTTATTGGAATCTTTACCATAGCATAAGGGGTAAAGCAGGAAAAGATGAAGTCTAAGTGCTTGTAACTGCTCTGAAAGACATTTACTGGAGAGCTGCTTGAATATACAGTAGAGTAACAGTTTGGGATTATTTTACTGATCCTGACTCTTTCCGTATCATGTGGCTAATGGCAACCAGACTGAAAAATGATGAGGTCAAAGCTCTGCCCATAAAGCTTTACTATGTTCTTTAACCATACAAAGAAGTTCAAAATGTTAATCCTAGTCAGTCCTTTGCAAAAATATGCTGTGGGCTGACAAGAGAACCTGGATGAAAGCATGTGCAGGGAAGAGCACAACTCTTCCAATGCTGAAAAAGCAGCTGGCTTGCTGAAAGTCAGCATCACCTATAATTTTTTTACTTCAAATTCCCAAATTTATAAATAGCACATTCCCCCATTAAGCACAATAAAGCAAAACTAAAGCATTTAAGTGAGTTCAACCTTTTATTTGGCTAAAACCCATCTTTTTCTTCTGGCTATTTTCACTTTCATCATTGACATTAATCATTTCAGAGTCACTCACAAAGGAACAGGTTTAATCACAAAAGTGAAGGGATAGGAGGCCTGGCACGGTGGCTCACGCCTATAATCCTAGCACTCTGGGAGGACGAGGCAGGAGGATCGCTTGAGGCCAGGAGTTTGAGGCTGCAGTGAGCTACAATGAGCCACTGCACTCTACCAGAGGTGACAGAGTGAGACTGTCTCAAAAAAAAAAAAAAAAAAGTAGCAAGTAGAGAACCACTAGCTACATGGAGATGAGAATGCTGGGACCGGCCCCTGGGCCCACTGACTGGTGTATTTGAGGCTTGCACACCAGCTACATGGCTTGTCTGACTCAAACTGGCACTTCAGCATATGTATCTGTAAGACTGCTCACAAACAGTCAAAACTGCTAGTTTATTTATTTAATAAGCACTTACTTAGCAATTACTACATGCCAGTGTTCCAAATACTTTACAACCTTATGAAGAAGATACCATTATCATCCCCATTTTACCAATGGGGAAACTGAGGCAAAGAAAGTTTTTTTTTTTTTAAAGTATCTTGTTTAAGGCCACACAGCTGGAAGTGGCTGAGCTGGAATTTGAATCCATGAAATCCGGCTCCAGAGTGTATTCTTTTAGTCACTCATTATACTATGCTGCTTCACACCAATTTGTCTACTTTCAAAAATTAATCTTTGTTTTTTTTAATCTTAAGATACATTAGAAATGGCACCAGAACAGAGACGTAGACCAATGGAACAGGATGGAGAACCCAAATATAAAACCAACCTCATACAGTCACCTGATCTTTGACAAATTCCAGAAAAACGTACACTGGGGAAAAGATTCTCTATTCAATAAATGGTGCTGGGAAAACTGGATGGCCATATGTAGAAGACTGAAACTGGACCCACACCTCTCACCTCTCACAAAAATCAACTCACAATGGATAACAGATTTAAACCTAAGACGTGAAACCTTAAGAATTCTCAAAGAAAAAGTTGGAAAAACTCTTATGGACATTGGCCTAGGCAAAGAATTTATGAAGAAGACCCTCAAAGCAATCACAGCAGCAACCAAAATAAATACATGGGACCTGATCAAATTAAAAAGCTTCTGCACAGCCAAGGAAACTATCACTAGAGTGAACAGACAACCTACAAAATGGGAGAAAATATTTGCATGCTACACCTCTGATAAAGGGCTGATAACCAGAATCTATACAGAACTTAGGAAAATCAACAAGAAAAAATCAAACAACCCTATTAAAAAATGGGCAAAGGACATGAACAGAAACTTTCAAAAGAAGACAGAATAATGGCCAGCAAACATATAAAAAATCGCTCAACTTCTCTAATCATCAGGGAAATGCAAATCAAAACCACAATGAGATATCACTTAACTCCAGTGAGATTGGCTTATATCAAAAAATCCCCAAACAACAAATGTTGGTGGGGATGCGGACAGATGGGAACACTCATACACTGCTGGTGGGACTGAATTAGTACAACCTCTATGGAAAGTAATATGGAGATACCTCAAAGAATTAAAAGTAGAATTACCATTTGACCCAGCAATCCCACTACTGGGTATTTACCCAAAGGAAAAAAAGACATTCTATAATAAAGACATCTGCTCACAAATGTTTACAGCAGCACAATTCACAATTGCAAAGACGTGGAAACAACCCAGGTGCCCATCAGTACACGAGTGGATTAATAAAATGTGGTATATGTATACCATGGAGTCTTACTCAGCAATAAAAAACAATGGTGAATTAACACATCTGGTATTATCCTGGTTGGAGCTAGAGCCCATTCTTCAAAGCGAAGTGTCACAGGAATGGAAAAACAAGCACCACTGGTACTCACCATCAAATTGGTACTAACTGATCAACACTTACATCACACAGGACAATAATATTCATCAGGGGGCGGGCAGGTGGGAGGCGGGTGGAGGGGACGGGAAAACTCTCGCTGAATGGATGCGGGGAGCACAGTTTGGGGGATGACTACGATTGTAGCTCTGACACGGGCAGTGCATGGGCAATATATATAGCCAAAGTGTTGTACCCCCATAATATTCTGAAATAAAAAAAACAAAAACAAAAACAAAAAAAACTTAAAAAAAGAAAGATACATTAGAAAGAAGACAGGAACAAGACACACTAAACATAAAGTAATTAGTGGGCAAAAACAGCACAGGTAGGGATTTTCTTATGATATTTATCTCCTAGTGACAGTGGTATTAGAATTGCATGTCCAATAGTAGGTCTCAAATGGTTTAGATTTAATCAGAGTTGAAGGATCTCTGCACTCACAGCTCCTGAGTGGTCAACAGGCAATGAGAAGAGTAAATAGAAATATAAACAATCCCTACAAGGTAAGCTGGGAGGGAAAAGGGAGATAAAACTCCTTCCTGGAGTGATAGTTTAAATTAAGGAGAAGAAAGAAAGGCAAAGGAATGAAATCCTTAGGATCATTTTATATATTTACCGTTACATTTTTCTTTAATATTGGCTACATCAATGTCACCATGCATTAGGAAGACCAGACTGGAGGTGGGAAGAGATGGAGGAGAGACAGGGAGAAATTCTAAGAAAATGTAAACCTCAAGTTTTACTGAATCATTAATGTGAAAGTGTTAAAAACTTTACCTCAGCTCCTTTCTCCAGGAGTAACTCCACACAGTCAGCATCTGACATCATACAGGCACAGTGCAAGGGCTTCAGTGTGCCATGGGTGCAGTTCACATCTGCTCCCTGAGGGAAACAGCAAACTTCAGTCAGTGTGTTCAGCTCTGGCCTGCTCAGCAGGACAAGACTCAGAACTGAGTCCAGGGGGTAGAGAGTTCTAACCTGACTATACTCTAAATATATTACTGGTTCCTAGTTTCCACTTCTATTACTTAAATATATAATATTATAATGCCAATGTCCAAATGAAGGGAATACACTGAAGATGAAGGAAAGGAACTGTTAATTCCTTAGATCAAGTCATTAAGTTTCTCCACAAGGTAGCCTGCTAGATGGTCATCTGGACATCATTGAGGACATAACCTTATGTGTAAAAGCAGTGGGAACCCTATCCTCAGGCAGGAAAGCTAGACCAGCAATCTACTTTCTATGGCCCTCCCACTCTGAAAAAGTAGGAAAGTGAGTCTGTCAGACTGAGGCCAGAACTGGCATGCTCTTTTTGCCATTCAACAAATGACCATCACCAATAATAGGGTCATCTTAACGTTATTTTTGTTTGTTTGTTTATAAACATCTTCAGAGTAGCCTCTTAGTATCAGTATTCTCTGATGCCCAGCCCCTGCTGACACTACTCAAAATCTGATAAAGGAGATGGAGATACCAGTCAGACTAAAGTCACTGAATGACTCAGCAACAGAGCTAGAATTAGAATGTGACAAAGTTTCTACTGCCAAGTCTTCTGACAACACTTTTGCTGAGAACAACCTAACACTGTATGGCTTTTCCTTCTCCAGTTGTGCCACATAATTCTGAAGCAGCTCCAGAGCTCCAGGCTGTAAATGGGGATCCAAAAGTCTTAAAAAAGAATGTTCAGAAGTAACCATCCAGATGTACTTTCTAATGATCAAAAAATTTCTCTGTAATTTCTCTTCAACAGGAATAATATGCAGAATAGGGTAGTAAAGACATTCTGGGATACTAATCACATAACACAATTACTGAAGAGCAGTGGTTAGATATCAGATAGTTAGAGTGTCAGCCTAAACTATGATTACCATACATTTTAGGGGTTGACATCCTCTACAGAACTAGAAGTGGTAGCTGTTAGAAGGTGAACAAAATCTCTCCATGTAATTATTATAATCCAGGTATGAAGAAAGGCTCACAAGGATTTGAAAACCACCTCTGCTTTGCTCACCTCCTTCCTCCCTTAGTAAAACATGTATAGAAGACTTTGAGCTCGATGGATTCCACATGCACCATATCCAGACAGAGATTTTACAAAGAACATGAGACTAGGGCTATCTAGAACATATTTCATGAAGAAAAATATCAGATATACAAAGTGAAAGGGAGAAGGGAAGTGAAGAAAAACATAGGGGAAAATATATTTTAATGATCAAGGTAACACATTTAACAAGATTGTAAAAACTCCTTGTGAACCTGTGCTGAGTTAAAGCTGCAAATCTGTAATCCATTAGGATTTCCCCCCCTTTCCTTCCCAAAAGACTTCCGTGTCAATAATGGCACACTCACCCCCCTGATGAGGTCCTCTACATTATCATGTGGGAAGGAACGGATGGCAGCGATCGTTCGGATTAACCGCTCTGAGAGAGAGTATTTGCTCTGAATGCTCTGCATAATATACCACATACTGGAACTCATCAAGACTCAGAGTGTGTTCACATGCTCCAAACTGCCTGAAACAAAAAAGTTTTAGGCATTATACAATATCACTAAGTACACCTGTCCTTAGGGTTAAACGTTCTCTGGGGCCTTCCCAATATTAAAAAGCAGATTCTAAGAAGATCAGTGATTAATTAACACCAGCTTTTGTAATCATAAGGAACTAGATTATAATAGTTGCTTAGGGAGACGGGTAAACCTGTATGCAAATGTTCTGACCCTCAGGTCCTCTGTTCTACTCTTGGACCTAGTCTAGCACAAGATTTCCCTAAGAGGTAGTAAGACCCCATGGAGCTCTGTGTGGTTTACAAACAAGACTAGGCAAGGAATGGGATTTTTTAAAGGCTGAAGATGCCACAAAACATTCTTTTCCTCCTTCCAATTTTTGTGGTTTTTATTATCAGCACCACCTTTAGGTTTTTTATTACATTTGGCCTAAAGTATAGTTATGTACATATTGTTTTGCCAGCTAAATTGTAATCAATTGGAAGGCAAAGACCTGTCTTCTACTTTCTCACCCATGGAAGGCAGCCACAAAATCTCACAAAAAGTAGGCATTTAACAAATATTGGTCGGTTGATTGACTAAAGGGTATGGAAATGATTGTTCTAAGATGGAAGAAGAAAATAATGCAATATATTTAAATTCAACTGTGGCAAAAGTTTTGGCTGAATAAGAGGTATTAGGTCATTAAATATGAAATGTCCAATTTTGAATCAGAAGTTTAGTTTATTATATCTCAAACAAGAAGTAGTACAATTAATCAAAGTATGCACCTAAACTATCAACATAGTTTTGCCATCTTAATGGTAGCTTGTTTATGCCAACAGCGATGAAGCCTGGAGAGTGAGTGGTGATGAAATCGAGAAAGGTGTTTTTCACAGCTTGTTGAGAATTGAATATTTTCCCTTGCAAGAAGTGATCCAAAGTCTGAAGAAGTGGTAGTCAGTTGGTGCAAGGTCTGGCAAATATGGTGGATGACAGAGAGTTTCCATGTCCAGCCTCTGTAGTTTGAGCAGCATTGTTTGTGGGACATTTGATTGAACGTTGCCTTGCAAGAGGATTGGCCTGTCTCTATTGACCAATCTCGGCTGCTTAATTGCAAACATCCTCATCATTTCATCCAATTGGTTGCAGTAGACATCCACTGTAATCAATTGACCAGGTTTCATGAAGCGGTAGTGGATAATACCAGCGCTAGACCACCAAACAGACACCATTAGCTTTTTTTGATGAATATTCAGTTTTGGACTGTGTTTTGGCACTTGATCTTTATCCAACCCCATTGTGCCGAATGCTTGTGATTGTCAAAAAGAATCCATTTTTCATCACACGTAACAACGTGGTATAAAAATAGTTCACCTTTATGTTATGATGGCAAAGAAAGGCAAGCTTCCAGATGATTTCTCTACTGACACTCATTTAATTCATGTGGTACCCATCTATCCAGCTTCTTTACCTTGCCAATTTGTTTTAAATGGTCCAATATTGTTGGAATAGTAATGTCAAACCTTGCTGCTAATTCATGTGTAGGTTGAGATGGATTCGCTTCCACTACAGCTTTCAGCTCATCATTATTCACCTTGGTCTCGGGTCGCCCATGTGGCTCATTTTCAAGATTAAAATCACCAGAATGTAACTTCTCAAACTATTGACGTACTGTGTGTTCATTAGCCACATCCTTCCCAAACACTTCGTTGATATTTTGAGCTGTCTGCGCTGCATTGGTTCCACAATGAACTCATATTGGAAAATAACACAATATTTTAACTTATCCATGGCTTCACAAAAATGGCTCTAAAAACAATTTGAAATATAATCACAAGCCAAACTGTGCATTTGAAAGAATGAGGATGTACCTTCACAATAAAATAAAACAAGAAGTGTCAAAGTGAAATGTCAGAGATACCAACTGTCAAACTTAGTACTTAAGGAAATCAGATATTTCATACTTAATAACCAACTAGTTAGGAAACATTCACAATTACACCAATCAGGTAGGGCATTTCTATGAAAAAGCATGTATCAAAAACTGCACGGAAAATATAATATGCAGTATTAGCTAAGTGTAATTGCTTAGAAATCTGTATTCTTATTAAAATATAAGCTTCTTGGGAGTAAAGATAGTGTTTTTTCCAATAATGCCTGACACATGGTAGGTCCTTAGTAAATATCTGTTGAACCAATGTAAAGTTTATTACTTTGGATCCTAATAAAGTCAAGACTTGCAGTAATTAAGCATATTATGCATATGAAATTATTGTGGTCATTTCATAATATATAATTTTTACTTCTTGTGATGTAGTATCCCCTAATACATTGTATAATATACTGCAAAGTCTGACAGTTTCTATTTTGCTAATCAGTAGCCATTTATCAGATATAAATTCTATTAATCATTGCTGCAAGTTAAAAATGTTCAATTCATAGGCATCAATGATTTAAATTGGGTATTCTTCTCCCCTACTTTATTATTAATGAATAAGCTTACACACTTGTTTATATGTCCCTCTGAAATTTTCTAGATAGTTTAGATTTGGCATACGTTTTAATCTCTTCAGTAGTCACTAAGCTCAGTGACAAGGGTCTGTATCGTATACTTCGTTGCAAAGAAAAAGGAAAAAAAAAAAAAAGGCAGAGGTGCATTTGAGTCAGCGATTCCAAGAATGGGGACAGAAGACACAGCAGCTAGCTAAAGCAGGAGGCTTGGACTGAAGTGGTTCTGTTAACCGTTTCTGGGCCATGATAATCTGATGAAACTAAACCCTCATTTTCAGGGCGCTCTTGGACTCTAGGCTAAGAACTCCCAACTGAGAGTATGACCAGTGGTTTGCTGCTGCCTTGAAGCTCCTGGTGAAAGCGTGAAACTTCAGGGCAGATTGGCAAGATTCACTGTCAGGAAGGGTCAAGGAGATCTAAATTCGACCTATCTCTGGACAGCAGTCCATGCACGGTTTGACCCCTAGTGGGCCTTTTTTCCTCCGTTTTCTTTCGCTACGGGATCCACAGAAAACACCAAAGTGTTTTTTATTGAGAAGCTAAAAGCATAAAGGAAGAGAGACGACACTCAACGGCTCTAGCGTTAGTGAAACCTCGGCCGAGCCAGAGGCGTCCCCACTCCCACTGCACCTGCTGCGGGAGAGCTCGCGGCAGCTGTCTCGCTGAGGCTGGGAGCGGCGGACAAGGGCACGAAATGCAAGGACATGTGGTGTCACTTTCCGCATGGGTTCCCAACAGATCGCAGCAAGCCCGGCAGGTATGGTACTGAAAGGGGGTCACGCAACCTGCGCCGGGGGAGCCTAAAGGTGGACAAACCCTCTCCCCGATCTCCTCCCAGTAAGGCCCGGAACCACGTCTCAGCCTCGAGGGCCGGCGGACCTCGAGCGGGGAGTGGAGGAAGCGTTACTGGGCGTGGCGCCCGGGGTTAGGGAAGCTGGCTGCAGACCTTCCCGCACCAAGGACAGCACTCACCGAACCGTGGGGGCTGAGCTGGGTCGTGAAAGCCGCTGTCAAGGCGTGACCCGGAAGCAGAAGTTGTCGATAGCCGACCCCTCTGTTTACAGGACGAGAAGACCGACTAGGATGGGCGCCTGCGCACTGGCCAGGAGCCGTAGGCGGGACGCGCCTGCCGGGACTTGTGAAGCAGCCTTGGTCCTACGGAGGCCTACTTAACCGGCTACCTTCTCCCCTCGCCCAGAGGTTTTGCGCGCAGGCGCAATGTGGCGCTCTCGGGCACAGCTCTGGGTCTCGGCCCCTCGCCCGTCGGTGCAAAAAAAGCTCGTGAACCCTGGCTGTCGGGCCGATTTTGTGTGGCCGCGCCTGCGTGGACCAGGCCTGCAGTGGGTCCATCCCCCTCGCCTCTACATCTTTACCTCCCACTGTCTCCATCTGAGATTGGGCCTGGGCACCTCATTCCCAGATTATTCCCAAACTTGCTAAACCAAACCCCGCCTTTGTCCACTTAGTCCGCAATGGTTTAGTTTCTTATGAGACTAAACTGTTAGTAAGAAGCAAACAAAAGAACTTTCAGCATTATTCATAATGTTGGAACAAATCTATGCTTCCTAGAACTCTCCTGGATATTGTCCACCCTCCTTCAAAGTGAAGTATACCAAAGACAAACTCAACCATCCAAGAAGCATAGTATTCCAAACGTTGTGGAAAAAAAGAGATATGTATACTGGCAATAACTCTTTCCACACAGAGAGATGGTAACACCTCTGAGTGACGTACTTTCCGTGCAAAGCATAAACCTTTCCAAGTCAGCAGCACATGGTGGTGCATGTAAGGAATACGCAGGCAGACTATAAGTGCTGCGATCTACCGGCAGCCTGTTTCACCAAGAGTGCTTCAGCACCTCCTCCCCAAAGCTTGTTCTAAGCAACCAGATTTAACCAATTAGAGATTAAATCAGGACCCAGACAGTTCATGTACATCAGTGAGAGGATGGTGAACTGAAAGCTGATGACCTGGTCTGAGGAGTGAGCCTCCTCTTGAGTTCCAAACTCAAACGAATTTTGCCATGTCGAAATGCGCCCCCCACTTCCTGCCACAGTGCCATGGAGAGATTGTCCAATTTTTCAAAAGAAGCTGAAATCCAGATTTTTTGAAAAACTGAATTCTTCCAAATTGCAAATGTTGGCAACTTTTATTCTTAAAGAATCATTTTTTAAAGCAGGCAACATTCAGCTTGCAAGCCACCTGGTCGAGACTCCAGATTAAAGGATGTTTTGGTCATTGGCAGCTCTGCACACTGACCAGTGTTAGGAAGCAGCCCTCTGATTGAGAGGGGGAGAGACAGATTCAGTTTGCCTTATAGAGTCTTATGATTGTTTGGGAAACTGAGTCTCCTATCAAAGAGTAAATTTTTCCTTTTTAAAATCTTTGAACTATCACTTTGTCTAAATGAATGACTATTATTTTACGGCGACCTGTGATTCTATTTTGAACAAGTGTTTAAACCTCTGATATGTGACAAACTTTCAAAATCAAAATTTCAAATGACCTCAAACTAACTTTTTGATATTAGGGCTCCTGAAAGTCCAAGAGAGACATATTAGGCTTATTTGGAATGTTAAAATCATACAGAAAACAATGTCAAATATGAAATAGTGCTCAGCTTTCTTTGGGTTATATTTGTATAAATGTGGTATTAAAATGTGTTCTGAAATTGGCCAGGCGCGGTGGCTCACGCCTGTAAGTAATCCTAGCTTCTCTGGGAGGCTGAGGCGAGTGGATTGCTTGAGCTCAGAGATTTGGGACCAGCCTGAGCAAGAGTGAGACCTCCTCTCAAGGAAAAAAAAATCAGCCGGGTGTCCTGGCGCACGCCTGTAGTCCCAGCTACTCGGGAGGCTGAGGCAAGAGGATCGCTTGATCCCAGGAGTTGGAGGTTGCGGTGAGCTGCAATGATGCCACTGCATCCTACCCAGGGCGAGGACTCTGTCTCCACGGAAAAAAAAAACAAAACAATGCAACTAGACGACCCTCTTCACAAACCCCCCCAATAAAAAAAAATTAAAATGTGTTCTGAAATTGTATGAGAGTCCTAAAGTTCTGATATGTCTTAGTATATGTGATCAGTGGTAGTTATGATTATTATGTTAAAATTGTTGTATGCCACAGAAATAACCAAATTTCTTTGTGAATTGTGTCTTTAACCATGGCTATTTTAAGACTTTTGTCATCCACAGACAATTATTGTTTTACTTTGATTCTATTCAACAAAGTGGTTTATAATGGCTACAGTCCAAATTTGCTTATACTTTAAGGAAATTCATGGAAATGACTCTGACAAGTACTCTTTGGAGATTATACCATTGTACAAACAAAAGAACACAAAACACAAAAACCTTCCAGGAATCTAATTAACAAGCTGATGTGTTCATGAAGATTGCTAACCCAACATCAAGTGGAACAAGAATTAATTACTTGGGACTGAACTGATAGAAGACTGAAATAATTTTTTATGACTTTTTGTTTAAAACGTTGCTGATTCTTTATGTTTTATTTTCCAGAATCAGGAAAACCTTTTTATTTTGAGCTATTTATAGCCTACAACAATTGAGTAAAGTAGCAAAATTTATCTTTCTCTACCTGATATCCAGAATTCAAAAACTGTTAGTGAGCATTCTTATTTTCTGGCAATATAGTTATTTGCATTAGTTCGATAAGAATATGTTTTCTTTTGTAACAGGACACATTGGGGACACTGATTATTTTACCAAGGCTTTGACTAGAGTAACATATTTTCAGATAAAGTTCCAGCAAAGCCAACCTAAAAAGAGCCTATATGGCCAATCTCTATTCCTCTTGCACTTTAAAGCAAATAATCAGACCAAGTATAATAAGACTAAAATTTATTTTGCACACAAACTATGATTTCTCTTTGGTAGAAAAAGGGGACTGGAGAGGGAAAAATTATGTTTCCAAAAAAAAAAACTTCAAGTTGAATTTTCAGGGGCCAAAGAAAGAAAAAAAAAACCTTATAACACACCTGTTACTAGATTCCAGCCCTGACCTTTGTTTTTGAGTTATTACCTGCAGTTCAGACTGAATCCTGGGTTATTTCTTGGCTACAAGAAGTCTCTAAAGAAGAATTGGGTTATGACTTTCTTCATGGTGTTTTTAGTTGGCTCCCTAATGGAATAGGTTCCTTTTTCTGTGTTGACACACAAATTCTCTTTTAATTGTCAATTTATTAATATTATGTATCTCTCATTGTTTTACTTCTCCCAAGAAAACCAAAATCATGGCATTCTGAAGACTAGAGATGATTCAAAAAAGCCTGTGAATCTCCCTGATTTAGAATTCCACTGGGCCTGATCTGCTTTCCATTGCCAATGCCCAGCTGCTAAAACTATACGAACACCCTTCCTCTAAGCCCAGGAACTATCATGGAAGGGGTGAGCGTGTGAGATTGTAAGGGCTAGTTTCAGGGGATGGAATTAGTTCAGACCCTCCAAATCAAAGATGGGCACGCAGATGCAAAAACAGCTGAGAAATTGGGGGACTTTGCTTCTTGGGCTGTTATGTGACCCTTTTCAATCCATCCCAACCATAAATATTTTTCTGCTTCCTATAGAACTAAAAGAAAATTACTGAGAAGATATCGAGATACCTGGCAGCAAAGCCACCTAGGTATAGTTGTTCTCAGTTATGAGGCTTATACAAATAGAGATATAATAAAAATTTATCAGCCACCTTACAACAAATTACTAAAGAAAACACAAAGCACATTGCACTACAAGGAGCCTCTAAATTCCTTAGCTTAAATGGTTTTAGCAAAATGCTTATGTTTTGTATAGCAAATTGCTACAAATCCGCAACTAAACCAAGATTACAGTAGCTCAACACTTATAGATAAGTTAATTTTGTAACCTTGCTTTTGGCTTTTGGTTTTTGGTTCTTATGTTGCTTAAAAGATTTAAAGCGTTAATGAATGCTGGCCCGCCTCCGTTCCCTTCTAGCCTAGAACACTTAATTGACTGTAAGTCTTTTGGCTCTAAGTCCCTTGGCCATAGGGATCCCACAGAGGGACAGGATGGACCCAGGGAAGGTAGCCACACCACCCCAGCAACAATGGGACAAAATTAAATTTGGCTACGGATGCCACCTCTGGCAAATCTTGGCCAAAAAAGGGGAAATGTAAACTAAAAATAAAATCCTACCCCTCCCCCCCGACTGAACAGACACCCTGTTGGCCAAGGGAACCCCAGAAAAACCTCAAAACTGAGTTCCCATCCACGAGGGGAGATCAGACATGCCTCATATACCCTCTTCCTTTTGGAGTTTAGACTAATTGCAAACAGGACCTAAGGCCATGCAAAGCAAAGGTTAAGTCACACCTGCTTAAAGGATCACTTTGAATCAGTATATTGTAGCTTGCTCTATGATTAACAGACTTCCTTATCATAAAACATTCCTTTCTACTGATTCCAAGCCTTTAGACAAAGCTTTATTTCTTTAACTAGTTACAAATCAAAGAATCTCTGAACCCACTTTTAACCTGTAAGCCCCTAGTTCAAGATGTCCTGCTTTTTCAGGCCAAATCAATGTATACCTTCCATGTATTGATTTATGATTTTACCTGCAATTCCTGTCTCCCTAAAAGATATAAAACCAAACTGTAACCTGGCTGCTTTGGGTGCATTCTCTCAGGACCTTTTGAGATATGTTCTCCGGGTTGTGGTCACTCATACTTGGCTCAGAATAAGTGTCTTTAAATTATTTTACAGAATTTGTTTTTTTTCTATTAACACATTCATTCACCCCTTCATCAAACCTTTACTGAGCACCTACTTTTTTCCAGGCTTTGTGCTCAATTGTGCAGGGAAGACAGAAATGGAGAGATATAGTCCCTTATTATCAAGGGTTGGGAGAAAGATATAAACATTGTTCCTTGCAATTAAAGATGATTAATTCAATGACTTTTTATGTACAAATTCAATGTGGAAGAACAGTTATGCTTCACGGTGAGATCAAGAGAGTGTAAGAAGAGTCTATGAAGCAGTTTCTTGGGACAATTTTCTGTGTGCTGTGAGTTCCTGCTCTCCTCCCACCCAGAAGGAGAGGAAGTGCTAGTGCTTCTTTCTTCTGCTCAAGTCTAAAGAGGGGCTTCTGTGGGACCAGAGAGCTTGGAAATTGTTCCCCATAGTTGTAAAACAGAGAAACGCACCAACTCTTGCCTATAAATTAAAGAGGGTTGTAGCCACAAAGTAGAGGTAGCTGCATTGGGATCTGCCTAGACAGCCAGATTCAACAAATGTATAAATGTTTCCCTGGACCAGATGTGGACTACATAGAAGACAGCTAACATGGGGTTGTCTTTGGTCTATTCAAAAGGGCTGTCGAGAGATATGGAGGGACCCCAGTGGCCAGAAGCTAGAGATGAACACAGGAATCCTACAATCCACAGAGTTTGTCACAGACAACCACTTGTGTTGGTCTAGGCCAAAGGGACTCAAGTGAGAAATCTCTGATGATAGGAACTCCAAAGAACCTTTAAAAGCACCTTCAAGAAAAAGAATCAGTTTTAACCACCTGCCAGTCCCAGGCAGTACAACCTGCACCACCAAAAAGGAACTGCCCTATCTCCTTAGCTATCCTGCCTCCTCCCACTTTCATGCAAGCACACCCAAACGCAGTTAGCTAGAGAAGGAGGGGGTCAGTTGAGGAGAAAGTATTTCATTACCATTTTGTAGTGGAAGTTATTCTAATTACTAAATTGAGACTGTATGTCAGACTTGACGTGACTGATACTTAAAGGACTGTCAATTATCAAAGAGCGAACCAAAGAATTAGAGAATCTGCCCAATTTTCCACTCAGGAGCAGGAGAAGATTACTCCCCCCAATAAAAAATTTTTAAATGATAAAAGACAAATAATAAAGTTATATTTTGATCACAGCTTATGAATCTTGCATTCAATATTCAGATTCCATCTCTATATATTTTGGTTGGTTACTTCTTCATGTTTTGGTTACAAGTGATTCCATGAGTTTTGTGTTTTTAGTGTGCTGTGTCTCCCACAAAAGTTTTAGGTCATTATTTTTTCTTCTCTCTCCTGCTAATTCCAGTTCTGCACTCAAGAAGATTTCATTAGATGGTGTTGATTGACAGTAAGACTAGTGTTCCTATTTTCAGACCTTGGCATAAACTTGAACTGGCAATTTGATAATGATGTTTTGCTTGTAATGATGGCTGCTATCGCTGTTCAACGTGTATTAGTATCCAGACTCCGTGGTTAGATGCCATGGAAGTGTCCCAGGTTGCAGACCTGGGTGTCTTGCCCTTTGAGCCTTGCCAGTAGCAAATGGCCACAGGCTTTTGTGCAACTCTTTTTTGTTGGAGTGCAAAACTCCTTTCTTCACCTACTGGCTCCAAACCTGCTCCCGATTTTGAGTGGATCCTCCAGAGTGACAGTGTGCTGAGGAAAGGAATCCTGCCTTGCAATCTTCTGAGTGGTAACATGAAGCCTTTCACAACAGTTTTCTGGCCTATGGCCAGAACTCATCAAATACTCTCCTGTCTCAGAGGACATATCCTTCTCCTTTAGGGGCTGCCTGGCTAATGTTGATGGCAAGGTTTCCCTGACACCGTTCTTAGAGAAAGGTGACTTAAGTAAGAAGAAGGGACTCCTTCCAGACAAGTCCTCCCATCACCAAAGAAAAAGAAAAGAACCAAAAGGGAATTTGAGATACCCTGAGAGTGAAGGAGAGAGAGGGAATCAGTCAACATTAATAGAGTAGAGTGAAAAAAATAAGATCCAAGTGTCAGACTAGTTGGGAAAAATAGTTTTTCCTCACTAATAGAATAGTGTATTTTCCTTTACTTTGGATTTTTTCAATTTTTAGTTCTATCACTGGTAGCACATTCCTCATATTCAGAAACAATATAATATCATGCAAACACTAAAGGGAGCAAGGTCCCAGTTCTGATAGTAGCTTTAGTTACTTTACCTGTTTAAGCAAGTTATATTACATAAGTCTCAGCTTACTGATCTATACAACAGGATGAGAGTAACAACACCTACATGAAGGGTTTATTTCACAAAACCTAGACCACATTTGTGAAAAGTGGTTTGGTAAACTACCTAAATGTTGATAAGTCATCTTACTATTATTTTATATTTGTTCAAGGAGGTCACCAAATGTCTCGTCCTCTCAGTTGCATTGTGAGCACCTTTAGGGCAGAGACTTAGATTTCCTGTACTCATCTCCTCCGTCCCAGCACAGTTCCAAACACACAGTAGGTATTTGATAAATGCGAACAGTATTGAGCTAAAGTGAACTATCTCCCAAAGACAGGAATAGTGGAATGCCTCTAGTCCTGGCCCCTGAGCCTGAGAAGGACATCTTTCTCAGGCTCAGGGACCAGGACACAGAAAAATTGAAAAAAAAAAAAATTGAAAAGGAAGCTTTGGAACTAGAGCAAAGAAAAAGAAAGTTCAGAAGAAATATAATGTAAGCCTCATGCAACTTTTCATATGCTTAAGGCTTGTACTGCAGAGAGTAATTCAGCAAAGAAAAAGACAGTATTAATGTGCAGCAGGAATTGTGCCCAGGACTTGCCATCAGGATTAAACAAGGACTGCTTTCAGAAACTGCTCAGAGGCAGGCATGCTCTCAATATTCAAACTCTACTCTTTTTCTTTTTCTATTCAATTTTCCACAAGGCTTGGGGAAATTTATAAACTGCTGACTTTTAAAAATCAGCTTTTCATCAATATTTTATTATTTTTTAGCCATACAGGCTACCAATATTTTCCACTATCAGAATAATTTTAAAACATTTGAGTCTCCATAAAGAAAGATTGCCGGAGGGATTTTGAAAAAAAATTATAGTAAAAATACAAATAACAATGTTAATGATAATATTGAAATTATATATGCATGATACTATTTTTCAAAGAATGTAGGTATTTACAGCTAAATTACCTAGCAAACCAAGACTGAAGTGTACAAACTCTAGCAGGAGAGGTTTTTTTTGTTTTTTTTGTTTTTTTTCAAATATGAAATGATTTTATTTTCCTTTAATTGCTGCCTTAAAAATGCTCCAAGGAACCTCCATTTCTGGTCCCTTAATAATATCTCAGGAGTATCCTATAGTTAAGTCCAGTTTAAAATTTCGATCTCGTATCCAAATTTAGCGCTCGCTTTCTCCACCTCCTCTTTCCTCCTTCTAGTCCTCTGCTGCTCCCAGCGTGTTTAGGTCAGGAGGAGGGACTGGATCAATGAAAAGAAATAAACACCCCTTATTTGATTGCTTTCATAATGTTCTCCAGGATGGAGCTGCCTCTCTGGCCAAGACTGGCTGATCATGTCCTCTGTGTGGCAAGAGCCCAGATGATGGCTATCTCAAGGAAGGGGTGTGCATGTGAGTTCTTGGGGGGCCTTGGGGGCCTCCCCACCATGCAGTTTTCTCTTTCAACCTCCCTCAACAACCATTCCTGGCAGTCTACCCTGTATCTTCTCACATCTGGAGTCACCTTGTTGTGCAACCACCCTTTTTGGATGGGATGCCAACAGGGCGGCTCAGGCCACAGGATTCTTTTGATGCACAGGAAACTCTTGCCTCCTTTCTGTACTGATCAGTATGAAAGGCTGCTCATCATGCTCTCTGCTCCACTCTCTCTCTCTATTTTTTCCCCCTGTTCAAGTAGGCACAGAGGGCAGATCAGCAAGTCTGCTGTGGAGGCAGGTGTTGAATTTGGAACGAGACTTCATTCTTCCTTCTGGCAGGCACCAAGTCCTTGCTGCTTGGCTGGAATGTGGAGAGAAGACATGACAACCCATGACCCTGAGAAATTTCCTACCTTTTCCTTCATACTCCTGTTCTTTACACACACCAGGGAGTATGGTTTTTACCACCCAACTAGGTCACTTTCCTGCTTCCCAGGAGGAGGCCAATATACTGAGACAGGAGGAGTAGCAGGAGAGTTTTTAAGATTATCCACAGGAAGGAAATTAACAGAGGAAATACCCGCTTGCTTAGTACCATTGGATGGTCCAGACTGATCTGCAGAGTCTTACTAGCCAAAAGGAAAGAAAGAAAAAAACAAAGGATCCTCTGAATCAATTTCAGGGGCTTGAGAAGCAAGTTGCAGTTGATCTCAGAATTTTCTGTTCTCCTGCACCTATGCCATTTCTAGTAGGAGTATGTCTCCCTCTGGAGGGGAAATAGAGCATTTGCTCCTTCAGGCTTCTCGCTCAAAGTTCAATAATTAGTTCTTCATTCATTCATTGATTCTTTGATTGATTGATTGATGGATTCATCCATTCATCCAACAAATACTTATTAAATCCTATTACTGTGCTGTTTGTTATGATAAATGCTGACTATCCAGCTAAAAACATGATAAACGTGGTCTCTGCCACTAGGGAAATTATAATTTAGTGTGAGAAACAAGCATTAAATAGTCACCTGAATGCCTAAATAATTACAATAGTGATGAATTCTATAAAGGAAAAGGGGAAAGAACTGAATGTATATATCCTCCCAAAATTCATATGTTGAAATCCTAACCCCCAAGGTGATGGTATTGGGAGGTGGTGCTTTTGGGAGGTGATTAGGTCATGGAGGTGGAGCCCTCATGAATGAGATTATGCCCTTATAAAAGAGATACCCTTGCCCCTTCCACCATGTGAGGACACAGTAAGAAGGCACTGTCTATGAGGAAGAGGTCCCTCACCAAATACCGATACCTTGATCTTGGATTTCCCAACCTCCAGGACTGTGAGAAGGTTGTTTCTGTTGTTCATAAGCCACCCAGTCTATGGTATTTTTGTTATAGCAGCCCTAATGAACTGAAACAAGAAGTGTAGAGGGTATATCTATTCAATAGCAGACCTCAATGTGGCTGAGAGGTCAAGAGAACTTGTCTGAGCACAGACCTGGAAGATGGGTGGAAATAACCAGATCAAAGGTATGAAGGACAAGTAGGAAGTGGGCTTTCCAGTAAATGGAGGAGGGTCAGGGTATTCAAAGACCCTGAGAAGGAAGAGCTTAGGAAAGTGGAAGAAGAAAAAGGGTCCAGAATTATAAGGAGGTGAAGGGCACAAGTTGAGGCTGGAAGCATAGGGAGGCTCCAGATCAGGCAGGGTCTTGAGGGACATGTTAGAGATTCTGAACTGTATCCCAAAAGAACAGAAAACTATTGACAGATTTTATGCAAGTGACATGAGCACATCTATGTTTTTAAAGGATCATTTTAACTTTCTGAGGAAGAATGGATTACAGAGGGGCCAAGGCAAGGATTAAAATAGGGAAAACAGCAGTCTAAGTGATCTAGGTAAGAAACAATGGGTGCTTGGTTTTGGGTGGTGACCATAGAAAGGGAGAGAAGTAGGTGAATTTGAAATATTTTAATGTCAGAATTGATAGGACGTGGTGATTGGTTATAAGCTGGAGATGAGGGGTATAGTGGTCAAGAAGGACTCCTAGATTTTTGCTGTGAGTTCCTGGATGAACTGAGGAACCATTTACAAAGATAGGAACTGGAGGAGAAACAGGTGTGTGTGCGTGTGTGTGTATGTGTATGTGTATGTATGTGTATATATATGTGTGGGAAGGGAGTCTGATCAAAGATCAATTTATCAAATATCTATTGAGGCTCCTACTAGATGTCAGGCACTGTGTTTGTAGACACTGGAAGTTAAAAAGTGGAGGCAATATGGGATCGCTATCCTTGAGAGACTTTTGGCTAATGGGGGATAATGATACTATTAATGGATTATTTCAATATTATGTAGCTTTGCAAGAATGAATAATATCCAGTAGGAGCCCATAAAAGAGGCACTTAGCACAATCTGGGGAGTTCAGAGAAGACTTTTTAGAGGAGAGGATAACTAAACAAAGTCTTGAAGGATTAGAAGGGGCAAATCAAGTAAAGAAAAGTGGAAGATTTTTTTCCCCAGGAAAATGAAGGGATCGCTTATTTAGATCAACCATCCTGATGAAAGCAACTAAAATAGTGGATAGGATATTTTTAAAAAATCTTCTTAAAAGTATCCAAGATGGTTTAAAATGGGATTCTTTAAAAGACCTCTAATCCCAATTCTATTGCAAAGCACAGAAAAAGGACAACTTCAAAAAAATTTAATGAAATAAGTATAACATTGAAACTAAAATCTGGTAAAGATTATAGAAAAGAGAAAACTATAGACTAATCTCATTTGTTAATACAAAGGCAAAAATACTAAATAAAACATTAGCAAATGGAATGAAACAGCACAATATATACGACTAAGTGGAAATTGTTTTGGGAATGCAAAGATGATCGAATGTTAGGAATTCATTAATATAGTTAATATTATTATATCTAAGAAAAAAAGTTTTGTGATTGCCTCCGTAGATGTTGGGAAAGCATTTGAAAAAAATCAAGATATATTCCTAACAAAAATAATTTTCACGTGGTATATATATATATATATCATGGAGTACTACTCAGCAATAAGAAAGAATGAAATAATGTCTTTTGCAGCAACTTGGATGGAACTGGAGGCCATTATCCTAAGTGAAGTAACTCAGGAACAGAAAAATAAATGCTGCATGTTCTCACTTATAAAAGGGAGCTAAACCATGGGTACACAAGGATGCATGGAGTGATATAATGGACTTTGCAGACTCAAAAGGGGAGAGAGTGGGATGGGATGAGGGATGAAAAATTACCTTTGGGGTACAATGTTCACTATTTGGGGGATACGTATACTAAAAGCCCAGACTTCACCACTATACAATATGTACATGTAATGGAATTCAACTTGCACCCCCTAAATCTATTTTAAAAAGGGAAAAAATAATTTTCAAAGGAGGAAGAGAAGAATATTTTCTTGACATCATAAAGCACCTTTATCAGCATCTTACTATTTTTGTGGGAAAGTATTGGAGGCATTTCTGCTAATGTCTGAAACAAGGCAAGGATACTCACCATTACTGTAACATTTAACATGGTGTTGAAGGTCTTTGCCAATGCATTTTTACAAGCAAAAGCAATTAGATGTAAGAGAATTGTGGATGATATAATGGAATATCCAGAAAATGGAAGCAAGTCAATGGAAAAACTATCACAACCAAAAAGATGATTCCATATGGTAGCAGGATAAAAAAGCAATATATAGAAATCAATAGGCTTCATAGATACAAAGAAGAACCAGTTAGAAAATAATGTAGAAGAGAACATCAAGATTAAATTTGTAATACTAACCATAATTACAAAACGCCTAGGTATAAAGTTAAAAAGAAATATGTAAAATCTATGAGGAAAACATAGTATGCCCCAAAGACACAAAATAGACATGAACAAATGGAAGACAAACTCAGTGAATTTCAAAATTTAACATAATTCCAATAAAAATGCCAACAAGTTGTTTTTTCAGTTTGGTTTGATTTTTTAGTTAGAAAAATTGATTCTTAAGTTCATACGGAAAAAAATAAACAAGAACATTCAGGAAAGCCCTGAAAAGAAGAGCAATGAGGAGGGGCCAGTCTTACCAGACATTTAAAAGCCTTCATAATCAAACCAGTGTAGAACTGGTGCAAATAGACAGGCACCAATGAACATAATAGAAAGTCTAGGCATCAATCCAAGTACATGTAAAAATTTAATACAGGTTGAGCATGGTGGCGCACACCTTTGATCCTAGCACTTTGGGAGACCAACGTAGGAGGATCGCTTGAGCCCAGGAGTTGGAGACCAGCCTGAACAACATAGCCAGATCCTGTCTCTACAAAAAATACAAAAATCAGCTGGATGTTGTGGTGCACACCTGTAGTTCCAGCTACTCGGGAGGCTGAGGCAGGAGCATCGCTTGAGCCCAGGAGTTTGAGGTTGCAGTGAGCTATGATGACACCACTGCACACTAGCCAGGGCAACAGAGTGAGATGAGACTCTGTCTCAAAAAAAAAAAATTCTATTACATGATTTTTAAAAAAAATTTCATGGCCCAAATACCATAAGCAAGGTGAAAGACAAATGATTCACTAGACAAAATATTTGCAATTTACACCCCAGGAAAAAGGTAATCTCATATAATATATGCTCCTAGAAATAAAAAGTCACAAATCCAGTAGCAAAATGAGCCCAAGACATGAATAGATAGTTTAAAAAATTCATGCAAATGGCCCTAAAAATAGTAAAACATGCTCAGCTCACTCAAAAAAGAAAGACAAATCACATTACATTGAAACAGCATTTCTTATTATATTGGCAAAAGTCCAAAAGTTTGAGAGCAAATTTTTCTTGTCAAAGCTCTGAGGAAAGAGATACACTGATATGCTACTGGTAGGAGTGTAGAATGATATAGCCCCTAAGGAGGGGAATTTGGTACTATCTAGCAAAATTACTAATGGATTAATTTGTCCTTTAACCTAGCAATTACATTTTTTGGGAATCTATTCTAAAAGTTCATCTGTATAAGTATGAAATAATACATGCACAGGGTTATTCATTGTGGCGTTTTTAATGGCAAAAGACTAGAAACACTCCAAATATTCATCAACAAGGGAGCAGTTGAGTAGTTAAAATTTGGTGTATAGTGGAGTACTAGGAAGCTATAAACATAATGAGGAATATTTGTATGTGTTGCTATAGAATGATTATCACAATATATTATGCGAAGCTATTTTTTTGTACAAAATCAAGCATTGGAAGGATACTCCAGAAATTAATAAAGATGGTTATCTATAGAAGGTGGTGAGGAGGAACTGGGATCAGGGATAGGTATACAAGGGAGATGCCTCTGTGTATACCTTTTTAGGTAGTTTTGATTTCAGAATCATGTAATTGCTTTATGCATTCAAAAAGCAAATTAAACCAAAAAGAAAAAAGAACAATCTCTAAAATTGAAAAACAAATGAAATAAATGAACTTAAGTATATATGAGGTTGGTAACAACCAAAAAGAAAGATTTATTTAAACTGATTTTAGAACACAAGTCTTTGTCTTTCCTTAGTGGAATGTGTTCTAAGAAGAAAACAGACTGCAAAGAACTCTTAAACTTCATTCTGTAATTTTATTGTTAGTACTAATACTGGTATTGTGTGTATTTTATACAATAAAGCAAATATGGTCAGTGTAAGAAGAAATAAAAATATAAAAGCGAATAAGTTAAAAATCTAGTGTTTAAATAAAATCTGCAAGCTACCAAGTATTCTGAAGATGTCAATAATCTCACTGAAGAATATAAACAAACTGAACAACTTGAAGCTGTGGATGAATCTCTGAGTGGGGAAATACAGAAGGCTCTTCTTAAGTGGGCCAAGTGTCATGGTTCCTCAGATGACTTCTGTGAAGCTGATGACATATAGCACCCTGACGCTGAATATATAGATTGCTCCTTAATCCTGAGCATTACATAGCTTATAAGGTACCAGATACTTAGAAGATATGGAATATCATGATCTATGAAGAAAACTTTCAAGTCACAGAGAATTAAAAGACCTTTAAATGTTTTGGCCTCTGTCAAGGGAAATGTGAACGAACACTTTTCAGAGTTAGCCAGAAGTTCTCTGTATATAAAAAGAGTGTTCTACAGACATATCTGGACTACATGCAAGCATGAATGTGCATTTGAGCACATGAGCATTTACAAGATACCTGTTTGGAAAATAAAGGTGGACACACATTATACAATTTCATCAGCAGTTTGATGGAATTTTGACTGAAGGGGAAGGTCCAAGAAAGCTCAAGAATTTGTATTTTCTCTACTTAATAGAATTAAGACCTTAGTCTAAAATGCAATAATTCTCTGAGCACCCGGATTTTCAACTGTTCACTGGAAATGAAGTTCAAGATTCAGAAACAAAAAATTACTTCTGGAAATATTTCAGGAGTCATTTTCTTTTCCATTTTGATGTAATTTATTTATTTATTTTTTTGCCTGGGATAGAAAAAGAAGCAAACTAGCTAAAGGCAGACTTTAGGCTGCATTATAGACATGTTTCAAAAATTATGGATTGTGTTGGTTGTTTTAAATGTCAACTGTGGGGAAAGCTCGAGACTCTGGGCTTGGACACTGCTCTGAAGAACTTGTTTTCAGAGAAAATGATAGCAAACATGGCAGAAAGTGGGCCCAGTTATGAATTCCATGTAACCAGAGAAGAAATAGTTTCATTGTTTAATACATTTGGAAGAATTTCCACAAGTGTGAAAGAATTAGAAAACGTCAGGAACTTGTTGCAAATCATCATTAAAAAATGAGTTGAAATGTGTCCATTTCTGAACAATGGAGGCCAAAGAGAGGAATTTCATCTACTAATAAACAGCAATGACAGTCTGAAGTCAACTCCTTTATATAAAGCTACTTTTAGTAGAGGAGAATTAAATTGTTTTAAATAAACAGCTTTATTTTGTAATTATGTTGAGTTTAAATATGTATAATATTACTGTGGGTCGAAGCACAAATTTTAAAGTTTAATATTGAATAAAATCAGGATTATCAAATTTTAAAAATGAAGAAGATTTAAAATTTGCACGGGAGAAATAGCAAATTGTAGACTACAGAAGACAAGATTAGAGAACTTGAAAACATACAATCTATTCAAAATGAAGCACAGAGAGAAAAAAGATCAAAAAGGAAAGGATCTGGGTGGCATCAAGCAGTTTAACATATGTGTAACAAGTTTCAGAAGAATTGTGGGCTAAAAAAGTATTTAAAGAAATAATGGCTAAAAAGATTTCCAAATTTGAAAGCTCAATGAAATACAGGTAGAAAAAACTTAAAGAAAACCATGCCAAGGCACATCATCATCAAACTGCTAGAAACCAGGGATAAAGAAAAAAATTCTAAAAGCAGCCAGATAAAAAAGACGTATTTTATACACAGGAGGAGTTGGCAAACCATGGCCCATGGGTCAAATCTAGATCACCTCTTGTTTCTGTAAATAATGTTTTATGAAACACAGCCACTCACATTCATTTATGTATTTGCTATGGCTGTTTCTGGGCTACAATGGCGGGGTTGAGTAGTTGGCAACAGAGAACATACTGTTTGCAAAGCCTATAGGATTTACTATTTGGCCTTTCACAGAAGGGCCATGTAGCCATCCCCTGATATAGAAGAACAAAGAAAATAATGCCAGCAGATTTCTTATAAAAGCTACACAAGGCTGAAGATAAGGTCAAATCAGAATTTTTTTACTTAGCAAAAATATCTTTCAAAAATAAAGGTGAAATAAAGACTTTTTTAAACAAACAAAAGGTGAAATGTTGAAGGAAGTTCTTCACGCAGAAGAAAAATAAGAACAAAAATTTGTGTCAACATAAAGAGATAAAGAGTGTGAGAAGTGATAAATGTATGTAAAACATAAAAAAATTTCTCACTTTTTTTTTTACATTCTTCTGCAGGAAAATTTTCTCACTTTTTAATCTCTCAAAAAGATAAATGACTATTTAAAGTAAAAATAATAAAATGCAATTGGGGTTTTTTTGTGACAACAAAAACACAAAGAACATAAGGGAGGAACTGAAAGTATATTGTTATAAGGTTTTTACACACTATTTGAAAGTAGATTATGATAAGTTAAAGGTATATACTGTAAATTCTAGAGCTGCACTGTCAATACACTAGCCACTAGCCACATGTGGCTATTTATTTATTTATTTTAAGGATTGGATGGTTTTTATTTAAGGTACATTTGTTAACAACTTGTACACATTTAACATTTCAGATGAAAAAGCCAACAGTGGTAGTGACTAAAATTAATGAAAACAGACCAGAATAATTGGTTGCCTTTGTTCCTCTTGCTGAAGCTTAGTTGCACTTGATGTCCTCCTGATGGTTGGCTATCAATCATTTGAGACACGCACCTTTTCCATACAAATGGTTCACATGTGGCTATTTAAATTTAAATTAATTAAAATAAGAGAAAATTAAATATTCATTTCCTCAGTCATAGTTGTCACATTTCAAGTATTCAATAGCCACATGTGGCTAGTGGCTACCACACTGACAATGCAGATATAAAACAACTCCATCTTCACAGAAAATTCTGTTGGAAAGGACTGCACTAGAGCAATAACAACCAAAAAAAAAAAAAAAGAAAAAGAAAGAAAGAAAAAAAAGAAGAACTAATAAGCCAGCAGTAGAGGTAAAAAGAAATCATTTTAAAATTTAATTAATCTAAACATTGGAATGAAAATAAGAAAAAAGAAACAAAACAGATGGGACAAATAGAATAGCAAGATGATAGACTGAAATTCAATCTTATCAATAATTGAAATAAATGTAAATGGTCTAAACATCCCAATTAAAGGGTAGAGATAGTCAGGTTGAATAAAAAGAGCCAAGTACATACTGTGAAAAGGAAACGCCTTTTAAATATAAAGGCACACATATAACAAAAGGAAAAAAATGAAAAAGATATACCATACAAACACTAGTAAAAATGCTGAAATGGCTTTATTAATATCAGACTAATAAACTTTAGAGCCATGAATATTACCAGGGCCATTTTATAATGATAAAGGGGTCAAGTCAGCAAAAGAATATAACGATCTTAAATTGTTAAGCACTTAATAAAAGAGCATCAAAATATAGGAAACAAAACCTAATAGAAATGAGAAATAGACAAATCCAGAAATATATTTTAAGTCCAAATATTAATTATATTTATATTAAATATAAATAGCCTAATGCTCTTGATAAAAGACCTTTGTCAAAATGGATGAAAAGTAAAACAAAACAAAATCTGACCGTATGTTGTGTACCAGGTATACACGTAGAACTCAAGGAAACAGAGGCTGAAAGTAGAGGAGTGAAAAACAGGGTGTCGTGCGCCCCATTCGAAAGACAGTCAGGGCAGCTGTATTAGTATCAGATGACAACTGACTTTAAGGCAAAAAGCATTGTTAGTGAACAACAAAGCCACCTAATAATAAAGTTTCCATTCACCAGGAAAACATGACAGCTTAAAAATTTCAATTACACTTACAACATAGCTCCTGAATACATAAAACAAAAATGATCAGAACTACAAGGATAAATTCACAAACAGTGGAAGATTATATAATAATAACCCTTTATTAGTAATTTGTAATATAAGTAGACAAAATCACATAGGATATAGAAATTTTTATAAATTAAAAAATTTTCCTAATAGATGTATCTATGCCTTGCAGCCAACATATGCAAAACACATATTCTTTTGTGATGCATATACATAAGAATTATAAACAAAAACTTGCCTTTTAAGCAAGTCTCTACCAATTTCAAAAAGTTGAAATTGAACAAGAAGTATTCTTCAACTACGACAGGATTAAGCTATTTATCAATAACAGAAAGACAACTAGAAAAGTTCCATGTTTGGAAATTAAGAAATATTCATTCATTCAACAAATATTTAGTAGGTGTCTACTATGAGCTAGCACTATTCTAGGCACTTGGGATTATATCAGAGCAAATCAATAATTAAAAGTCTGACAATATCAAGTGTTGGAGAGAATGTGAAGTAATGAGAACTTTCAGTCTGCTGGTAGATTGTAAATTATTACAACCACTTTTGAAAACAATTTGATATTCTCTAGTAGAACTGAAGATAAGCAAATCCAACCCTGTATATAAACTTTAGAAAAACTTGTGCTGTGTGCACCATGAGACATGTACTAGAATATTCACAGCAGGATCACTAGTGATAGTCTAAATTTGGAAACAAGTGAAATGTCCATCAACAGTAACATGCAACAGTAGAATGCAGATAAATACAATGTGGTACATTCATACAACAGAATACAGTAGAACAGTGCAAATGAACAAAGCACAGGTATTCCAACAACATTGAAGTCTTTTGCAAATACAATGTGCAAAAGAAGCAAGACACACACAAAAAATTGTGTATTCCATTCATATAAAGTTTAAAAGGATAAATTGTGATTCCGTTCATATAATGTTCCCCAAACAGGCAAAATTAAACTATATTGTTTAGGAATGTATAAACATGTGACAAACTACAAAGGAAAGGAAGGAAATTACTATCATGAAAATCAAGATCATAGTCGCCCCCATAGGCTGGTTTTGACTCTAGGGTAGGAGCAGGGACTTCTGGTGGGGGCAAGGGGGAGATGTTCGCAATATTCTGTTTCTTGACCTGGGTAGTGATTATACAGGTATTGCCTTTATTCATTAAAGTGTACATGTATGTTTATTCACTATTTGTGTTATATTTCACAATTAATAAAGATCCAAAAGGAAAGGAAAAGAAAAAAAGGTGAGAAAGGCTTTTAAACATAGAGACCAGCATGAATAAAGGTCTCATGAAAAATAGAGGCATGGAAGAGTGTGCTGCGTGTATGGGAACTACAAGCAGATTTGTGGAACTAGAGGGGGAACAGTGAAGCAGAAAGTGGTCTTTGGAACGTCGTCAATTGGGATGTGAAAAATTTCAAATCTGAGTTTTAGGTAGATTCTCCTGACTGCTGTGAGGAGATGGACGCACAGGGAGGAGAGAGAGGGGAAGGGCACGGGGAAGAATGAAAGATTCATCCGTGTGTCTTCCAGGCACAAGATGCGAAGGCCTGACTTACGGCATTGCTGGTAAAATGGGGAAAAGGAAATGATTAGAGAAGAGGTATCTGTGGTATCAGAGACTGTGGTAATCTTCCTATTGCGAAAGACATACAATCACTTCAGGACTCATTCAACTTTTGGTTTGTGGTTAAAATGTGGGTGGTAGGGTTGCTGAAATATCACAGAACTGGTTTCAGGGGTAAATAAACCTATTTCTTCCCAAGCTAAACTCAGACAACTAAGACTCTGTCCTGGTTTTCAAGGCCTTCTGGAAAGGAAATTGAGGCTCCTTCTTCTCACAGATCCATCACCCTCAAGAAGTTTTGTAAGAAATCTTACCTAAATGCCACATCCTGCAAATTGCCCCCACCGTGGAAGTGCGGAATAATGCTAGCTTGTCTCAGAGTTGGAAATCCATTGAGAAGTTCTTTCTAGCTTTTCCTTCTCTCACATCTCTGGATTATTTCCTGTCTTTCATTAGACCTCAGCTCTCAAATTACAGCCATAGGTTTCAAATGACATTTTCTTCATCTCCAACCTTAGAACCTTTCTCCACAATCACTCTTTTCTAAGAAGAGAATGTCCCCCAGCACACTAATGAAAGTCCACAAGTATGAAGAAGAGAGGCCTATGTCCCACACAACTCATTGCAATTTAAACATCAGTGATTTCAATGTGAATAATGTGAAATTGTGGGCAGTTTCTTATCTAGTAGACCTGCAGGTGTCTTAGATGATACTCATTGTTCTGCTGATCAGCAAAAGCCACTAATGCCACAGGTAAGAGGAAATTGGTTTTTGATAATATAAGAAGCAACTGGAAGCCAGTGTGTAATTTGGTGATGGATGAGCTAGGATGAACAGGAGATGGGGTATGTGACTCAGGATCACCTTCTGAGGAGAATCTAGTCCCAGTTTAATTCATTCGATCCAGGCAATCACCTGTGAACTTGACATAAAATTTCCTTCTGCTTCTTAGAGACTCAGACAGCACTGTGGAGAATGATAAGGCCTTATTGCAATTGTCTCATTTAGGTCATTTAGAGACTCGCCTCAATTCCTGGAATATATATTGTTTTTCTGATCCATGTTTGATGTTTGGTTTTAATTTAGCTTTACTATCCTGGAAAGAATGATCTTTATATATACTTTGTTATATATATGAGCAATGTGGAAAGTTTTTGTTTGGTTTGGTTTTAGAACAGAAACAGGAAGAGTGCAAGCAAGGGACAAAAAGGATTCAACTTTGTTACAGTAAAAAGTACCCTGCACTAACATTACCCTAAATGATTACAATCTACCCATTCAGGAATGCAAAGGGAAAAGAAATGCTAGCTTTAAAGCACAGTAACTTTTATATTCATAATATCCTTTTCTCAGTTACATACTAATCTTATAACCAGTTAACAGGGCACTTTTTTTGAGGCTGTCTCCAGCAGAGTAAGAGAATAAATCAGGAGTTCTTCTCCTTAACACACAGTATACAGGCTTGACATCATCCCACTCTCAAACAACACTGAGGGGAGTGGAGAGCATGCTGTCCTTTGACCCTGAGTTCTGAACAAATGTGGCCTCAGTATCTTTGAGACTTTGATGGGGACAGTGGTGGAATACTCAGAGAGGGATTGGAGTCGGGGGGACTGACAATTCTCATTTCAAAGCTACAAGCACTTTTCTGTTTTCTAAAAGGTGGAGGCTTCCATGTGTCTCTGAAGGAAGTATTTCTTTGTTCAAGAAAGATCACTAAATGGGCCACTTAATTGTGTGAACATACGCCACAGATTACCAAAGTAGATGGTTAAAACTAAAAAAGCTAAACTGCTCTCAAAGATAAGGCAGAGTTGGAGCTCTGCAGACTACATGTCCTTAACACAGATGTTTCTTTTTTTAGGTTTGGATTCAGACTTCATTCATTCATCTGTTCAACAAATATTTATTGAGCATCCTCCATGTGCCAGGCACTATTCTAGGGGCTGGAGATATGGCAGTGAACAAAACAAAAACCCTGCCCTGATGGATCTTACATCTTAGTTGGGGGTGAAAGACAACAAACAAACAAACAGATAGATAAATAAGTAAAAATATAGTATAACAGATGTTGGTAACTGATGTGGAAAAGAATAAAACAAAGTAAAAGGATTAGAGAGCTCCAGAGTGAAGGGGATTCCTGTGCCTTAAAACAAACAAAAAAGCAGGCATTGTGCCTAAGAACTTGACCGTAGAAGATGCTGTTTTCACGCAAGACTTCTTCTTCTTCTTTTTTTTTTTTTTAAGACAGAGTCTCACTCTGTTGCCTGGGCTCACAGCAACCTCAAACTCCTGGGCTCAAGTGATCCTCCTGCCTCAGCCTCCCGAGTAGACGGGACTACAGTTGCCCAACATGACGCCCAGCTACTTTTTCTATTTTTAGTGGAGACGAGGGTCTCACTCTCACTTAAGCTAGTCTCAAACTCCTGAGCTCCGCAATCCTCCCACCTCGGCCTCCCAGAGTGCTAGGATTACAGGTGTGAGCCACCGCGCCTGGCCCATGCAAGACTTCTTAAAACAGGGGCTTCGGGGTCTGGGTGGAAAAGTTGGGAAAGGGCTTTTCTCCTCACTTCTGCCTAAGATCCAGCACTGCTGCTGTACTTTGAAGACCTGGATTACATTCTGAGGACCCTGTCCATGATATCATCACAAACACTAGTGTAGTCCCCATTTGTGTTTGTGCAATGGAAATAGAGTGCACCTCACAGTGGCTGCTGAATTGCAGCTGTCAGTGCCTTGATGGCCCTTGGGAGCAAAAGGGAATTGGTAGAAACCACTTTGGATACTACTTCTGGGGCCTCTGAAAGAGATGGACAGAGCATAACTAGATGTATTAGTAAGAGTGAGACCTACAAAATGTTATATGAATTGCCTAGGATAGAACACCATAGACTTCCTAAAGATATGACAGATGAGAAGGGGCCTGGAAGTTTGCATAAGTCAGCTTTGAGGGACATTAAATTTCTAAAGATTCCTTAATGGAAGGGAAGTTTGTTGTACACTTACCACAGTCCCCACCTACTCTAGATATTTGGGCATAATTTCTTCCAAATTGGACTAATACTCTAGGAGAGGCAATTTTTCAAGCAAAATTGCCCCCATTGAACCAGAAATTATGTTTTCAGGCAGTACTGCACTATTAGATTCTGACTGGGGGCCAAGTCAGGCTCTGAGCTATTTTAAGAATGGCAAATTTCCAGGGGAAGAAAATATATGGAGGGGATGGAAGGTACATTAGGCCCCACACCAGAAACCCTCAGTGGCTCCAGAGCTCTGAGTGCTTCTGTGTCCACTGCCAACTACCTAGCAGCTTGGATTGGAACTGGTCACATCACAGTGGCACAGAATACGTGTTTGCACATGCACTGAGAGGGGAAAGGCCTCTGCAAGTGTTGATGTAAGAGAAGCTGCTGTGGTGGGCAGTGCAGAAAGGGGAGGAGATAGGGTGACACTGGCAAAACAGGTTTAATTGGAATGAGGGGCTATTTTCAGTGGAGATTCAGATTGCACGAAAAGTTGGAAGGTCCCCTGGAATTCTTTCTCTGAGTAAAGTTAATACAGAAGAGAAAGAAGGGGATGAGGGTGGCCTTAAAGACTCCTAAAAATAGTTCGAGGCCACGTCAAGCCCAGGCCTTATGTGTGTGTGTGTGTGGGGGGTTGTGTTTGGCTCACCTCATGGCCATGTCTGTGACAGTAAAGACTCTTAAGGGTGTGGATAATTGGACCCCCCTGTCAGAGGCTCATAAATGTCCAGGGTCCTTGCAATCCACCATGCCCATTTCTCTGTACAAATGTGGGAGAGATGAGCAAAGCAGGCTGGCCATAGCACCAGGCAAACCACTGTCTGGTGTTGATAAAATCTAGTCTATGGAACAGACAGAACCCACAACAATAGGGGTATTTTAAGACTCTCAGTCTTTTTTATCGTGTGAGAAGACCCCCGTAATTGACAGCTGGGGCTCCTTGTACTTGTGCAGATGGAGGAAATGAGGGACAGAATAAAAGGAAGTGAAACAAGCTTGGACTGATTTACATTAGAAAGACAACAAGTTTCTTCTCGAGGGAGAGAAAAACCATACATCCAAAGCGAAGGTGTGGGGGAGCGAGAAAGCAGGCCAGCCTTGAGAGAAGGTTTAGGGGTGTCTGGGGAGAAAGGAGAGAGAGCAGCAGCAACAGCGATGCCATAATGTGTGAGACAAATAGAGAGGGGAGGGAGAAAAGTTGAAGATGTTTTGCTCTGTGTTAAGAATGTAAACCCCTTAAGAGTTTTCCCAGAGACTGTAATAAAAATCTAAATTGTTTTTTAATTCTTTTTGGCTACTGGATGTGTTTCTTTTGAATGTGATATCACACTGAGATGGGCCACAAGGCAGCTCAGCTTCATAAAAGTTACATTTGGGGGCTATTATGTGGGATTTTGGACCTAAGGTACAGCAGTCCACTGTACCTTGTTTCAGATCATTGTTCTAGACCTAAGTCAAGCAAGCATCTTCATCAGATTTATAGTGCAAAAACTATACCATAAAATAGAAACTGGAGATAAACTAGATATCAGATAGAGGAAAATAGCACAGACTATTCAGAATCACAATTGTAGTGTGTTTGGAACTAGGTGTACTTGATGGAGACCTATATCTAAGCAGAATGAGGTCTGTTCCCCCCATGGGCTGACGAGACAGGGATGAAGGAATACAACAGCTAAGGTGATTCCCAGAGGGTAAGAGAAATTCAGGAAGCAGAAGAGTGTGTAGGAGTTATGTTCTCTTGCTATGTGGCAGTTCCTCTGAATACTTTAGTAGGACGGCTAGGGTACCCACCTATCCCTCTTTTCCTTGGGAATGGACCAATGCAACAAACTCTAGGGCACTGGCATCCAGAGGGCCCAGCCCTATAACCCAGCCAACTGACTGAGGCTCTGCTTTGCTCTCTGCATCTCTCCCCCTTATTTTCCTGCGACTAGACCCTTCTCCTATTTTCCCTTGTCTCATTCCACAGAGAATTCCTAGAATAATCTGGTTCTGTATCTGATGCACCAATATCTCTTGTGTTTATTTTCAAGCTATTGGTCCACTCCCCCAGTTCCCACCCACCCTTGGCTCTCAAATATCTGACCTGGAACTTGACTGGATCAGCCACACCCCTTGATCTCTGCATATGTTTCCCATGGTCTTTTGCGCTTCTCCAATAATTTTCCCTCCCTCTGGGTTCAGATCCCCTGTACTCTCAGTGGACTTCATGACCAGCACCTCTGGGCAGCATGATGTAATCTTATGCTGAAAGCTTTGACATACATGGTATCCTCAACAATAGTGGCAAAGGGCCTTGTATGATGGCATAACCCAGCTCCTACTGTATGGGGGCCCTGTTTAATGTAAGCTTATGGGATGTCAAAGATGGGAGGCCCTACACTAGGGAAAGGGCCACTCTTTGAAGGTAGAAGGCAGAAACCCACCTGAAGGAGTGAGAGCACTGGCAAGAGGAAATCTTCCATGTGAAGTACTGGTCAAGAGATGTGTAATAACAGACCCAGGCAGCAAGTCTGAAAGCCATGCCAGTCTTTTCTGGCTATAGCAGAGCTTTCCTGGGGAGGATGAACAGCAGGGTTGAACCCATAAACCTTGAGAACATGCTTGCTATAGTATAATCAGAAACTTATGCTGTGTAAGCTCGGCTGTTTTTATGTATCCTGTCTCTGTTTCCAGTTTCTCTATAGTTTTTTTTTTTTATTTTTACAAATGCTTTTTGTAAATATCAGCCCACTTTAGCTGTGCTTAGGAAAACCAAGGAAAAGCACTTCTGTCCTCCTGAGCCAGAGCTTTAGGAATAACGTAAGGTGTTATTAACCACGTGTGGAGCACATGGTGGAAGTAGGAATGATGACCAGAAGGGAGAGTGCTACAAATCTGCAGGAGGAAGGAAGGGATGAGCAAGCAAATAGGATTGAGTCATTAGCTTTAGAAAATACAATACTGTGGGATTTTAAAATTTGTTCATATATTTGTTTTGGGAAATCAGATTTCTAATGGCTGCATAATACTTTATTATACCAGCAATACCTTAGATTATTTAAATATTCTGCTGTTGGACATTTAGGATATTCTCAACTTGTTCTACTTTAATAGCAGTGAGACAGGCATGGGCCAAAGAGTTCTCTAGTGTCACAAGTTTCCCTGGGCCAGCCTCACTCTTTCATCACTAGAGCACATGATCAGGGAAACCCCAAGGTAATGAATGTACTTGCTATTGCTGAACCATCAGTATACACAACACTCACCCATACCTAGCTTTCTCTGTCTTAAAGTAACACAGTTTTATTTCTCTGCTCCAGATTTATTTGTTCTTGTTAACCTTTGGTTTCTGATCACTTGGATTCTCCAATTTACTAGGGTTGTTATTAATACGCTACTGCCCAGGTGCTGACTGCTTCACGAGTTAGTATAATTTGTAAATATATTAAATACAATTTTTCTTCCATCTCCTCCATTTCTTCTCCACCTCTAAAATAGGGAAAGGGGATGTCACAAAGATTGGGGACACTCAGCGTATGTCTGAACATGGGCACTCGAGGGGAGGGGGAATTCCCTCACACAGGTCCCCCTGCCCTGCATCCATCCCCGGGCTGATGCACAGCGTTATGCAGAGTCAGAAATAGTATTAACCAGTCCAGTCCCCTAACAGATCAGGAAAATGATTTGGCCAAGGTTTCTGAAGTCATAAAAGGCAGAAACAAAATTGAGTTCAGGTCTTCTAAAATCCATTACATTTGGGCTGGAGAGTTCTGGATGAGAGAATAGAACTTGCTAACTCTTGTTAAAGTATTCATTCAACAACTATATTAAGCACCACCAGGTGCCAAGCACTGTTAGGTGCTCAGGACTCCGTGATGGAGGGTGAAGGGGAGAGAAAAGCCTCTGCTCTTACAGAGCTTTCATTCGCAAAACTTAAGTACTTTGCCTCACCATTCTGGATAAGAGCGACTGGGTCCCTTATGGGAGGGAATCCCAACCCTTCCCAGCTCCTGTGCTTTCTGCAGCGAGAGGACTGATTTACTGCAGAAGCCGAAGGGAGAGGAACCCTCCATAGTGGCCCCCCTGCCTCTGCACCGCCAGGCCCGGCGGGGCCGGCCCCGGGGCGCCACCGCTCCCCAACTCAAATCTGGGATTATTAGCGTCGACCTCTCCATCCTCTCGGCTTTCCTGCGGACCGCTGGGGGACAGGGAAGTAGGACTCGGCTCTAGCGCCATCCTCTGAGAAAGGAATGCGGCTGGCGAACATCCTGTCAAGGCAGTCGCGCTCAGTGTCTCGTACCCAGACCGGGGGAGGGATGATCTCTCCCGGCCTTGAGCTTTATGCAGCAAACTGCTCTCTCATGCTTCCCTATTAAACATTGCAGCCACACGCTCTCCCCAGCCTCAGCTAAGGCCACTGCAGCGTCGCCTCCCCTCCCGCCCCACCCGCTAGCCCCGACTCCAGAACCCCACTGCAGCTTCCCAACTATCCTCCCCTATTTCTTCTCCACTTCCTGGTTACCATGGAGACACACGTCATTTACGTGCGGTGCGTCGCCTTGGAAACAGAGGAGCATCAGCGGCGCAGCTGGGAGACCCGCCCTGCCGCTCCTGCCACACTCGCGGGCGCTGCCGTTAATGGCTGGGGGGAGTCCCGAGCCAGAAGCGCTGCTGGCCTGGGCCTCGACCCGGACCCTCCGCGAGCGCCTCTGTGACCCGGGGAGCCGGCGGGCACTCGCTGCTCGTGGCGCCCGGAGGGCGGCGCTGACACGGGCGCAGTCCGGGAGGTGAGGCAGGGCAGGGCACTTTTGTCCCTGCGCGAGCCCAAGAGACGCCGGCTCTGGGACCCTCGCCGCGTCCTTGTCCCTTCGCCTCTTCCCGGCCTCCCCGATCCTGCCCGCGCCCTCTGCCCGGGACTCATCCCCACACGTCGGCTCCTCTCGGGAGCCTCCTCTTCCCTCGGCTCCTCCTCACCCCTGCCGGGAACTCTTCCCCTTCACACTCCCTCCTCCACCCTGGAGGCCGGGCTGGACGCGACCCAGAGCCGCCACCATCGACTTCTGCCATTCAATGGAGGACGGTCTGCTGGAGATCATGACCAAGGACGGCGGCGACATGCCGGCGCCTCTGGAGGTGTCCACCGTGCCGGCCGTGGGGGACGTGATCTCCGGGGAGTACAACGGCGGCATGAAGGAACTGATGGAGCACCTGAAGGCCCAGCTGCAGGCCCTATTTGAGGACGTGAGGGCCATGCGGGGGGCTCTGGACGAGCAGGCCTCGCACATCCAGGTGCTCTCGGACGACGTGTGCGCCAACCAGCGAGCCATCGTCTCCATGTGCCAGATTATGACCACGGCGCCCCGCCAGGGCGGCTTGGGCGTGGTCGGCGGCAAGGGGAGCTTTCCAGGTGCCCCCCAAAAGCCGGAGACCCCTTCGCCTGGAATCGGGGACAGCGGCTTGCTGGCTCGCGATCCCGAGGACGAGGAGGACGAGGAAGAAGAGAAGGAGATGCCCAGCCCCGCCACACCCACCAGTCACTGTGAGCGCCCCGAGAGCCCCTGTGCTGGTCTTCTTGTGGGGGACGGGCCACTTGTGGCGCCCCTCGACCTGCCCGACATTACCCTGCTGCAGCTGGAGGGCGAGGCCTCTCTGTGAGGGGACTCCGCGGGGACACTACCTTCCCGGGCTGGCTTTGGGTTTCCGAGTGCATGACGTGAGGGGACTGAACGGCGCGGTGCAGCATGCTTCAGTTCGACAGCTGCTCTTGTGGGTCAGGCAGAGAGACTCCTTTGAGGAAGGATTTGGGGGGTGAAGGACTTTGGGAGCATCAAGAATTCTTTCTGCCCAACCAAGCGAACCATAGTAAACTGCGGAGAGGTGAGGTTCCAGGACAGAAAGCGCTCATCTCTGGACTCCCGTACATCCCCTACCCTGCCCTTTCCCCCTCCCCAGGCAACAGGAGAACCCCTGAATTGTGTAAATAAAATTCTGCTTTTTCTATTCTGAAAAAGGACTTATCTAGGACTATGGCAAATAATCTCTAACGATTTACCTAGAAATTAAGGAATTGGGGGTATTCTGTTCTGGCAACAGGAAATTTACCCTTCTGCTGAAATCCAAGATATTCAGTGCTCTGCTGAAGCCTCTCCCCCTCACAGATCTCTGCGGCTGCTGATTGGTAAAGGAAGCTTGAGGAGGGAACTGCAGCCCTAGGAATCTGGGTGAATGGAGTTCCAAGGGCCCCTGGGCTGGGAGGAGCTGGCTATGAATGTGCATGAAGACGTAATAGCTCAACCTCTAGGATTTTGCATGCAGAGCGGATCCTGCCTTGTCACTGACTTCATCTGGGATTGCTGTTCCACTCACTGGGGCTTAGAGAACAAAGAGCCCAGTTCACAGGCAGAGACTCGGGGGTGCTCAGCAGCAGCCCAGATTTAGGGGACATTTGAGGGACTCTTGGGGGATGCAGCCAAAAACTGTTTCTCCTGGCTGCATCTGCTTAACTTCAGTTCCTTTTCCTGTCAATATGTCCCTGCCTGCTGCCTCTTGGTGTTGCCTCCATAATGTCTTCTGTGTGTTATGTCTACTTGTGTAGTAGTGTGTGAGCCCTGAGGGGCAGGGCTTGTGGCTCTGGTATTAGGTTCAGGGGGCTTCAGACCCTTCTGTGAGCCCCAAGCTATCATGGCGCTTCTCCCCACCTCTCCCACCCCCAACCAGGGCACGGAGCATGTGGCTGTCCTGAGGTTCCTTTACTGATGTGCCTCCCTCCTACCTCCTCAAGTAGTGACTTTGTGTGCCCTTCCCCCTCCTTTGTGTATTCCTTCTCAATGCTTTCCTTGGTGTTAACCTTAATAAAAAGACGTCATCTCCCCTCCTTGCTGACTGGTACTAGAAGGATATCAGGGTGGGATTTCTGGGCCCACTGCATGGACCAGGGCTTAGTGGGAACTGCAGGGACCATGCCTTCCCTCCTCTCTCCTTGCCTTCAGGCTCAAGGAGTTGACTGTCCCTGACCTGGTTGGGAGAGGCATTGCCAACTCTGCCTGCTTTCACTCTGTCCTGAACCTTGACCTCAAGCTGGACTGGGGAAGGAGGGGGTAAGTGTTGAGACTCCCAAGCTAGCAATGGGTTTTTAGTAGCCAGAACTCCAAATGTGCAAGAGACTTCTTTTCAGTGAAGTATCTGGCCCTTGGGAGATGATTTTCAAATCTGAGTCCTGGAATGGCAAGCACGACACCGGTTCCATGGAAGGAGTGGGGGGGGATTTTGTTCTAGAGGGATTGCCTGGGATCTCTGGGAGTAGAGTGACCCATCACAAAGGAAACCACAATAACTGCCTTAGGCCTCTAGTGGAGAATGCCGGTAAGGTGTTCCCCCCCCAGAGCTTATTATGACACAGCTCTAGTCTACTCCCTTGGGTAATGGAGATTTCCTGAGGTTGCCCCTGAATAACATTTGAGAGCAGAATGGGGAGCTGGGGTGGGGTGTGTGTGTGTGTGTGTGTGTGTGTGTTTGTGTGTGTGTGTTCTTGCTGCCCGTTGCTGCAGAGTGGTGGAAAGAGCACTAAAGGCACAGATCTGGCCTTGAATCTCAATTTCAGCACTGAATCAGTGCTTGAGACTTGGATGTGTAAAATGGGGATAAAAAGTTGTTGAGGAGAAACATATATAAGACTCCAGGAAGTCTTGTGCAAGTGTTAGTTTCCTTATAGTTTTACTGGGGTAGTGGGGAGTGGAGACTGGCTCCTCTGGGAAAACAAAACTACCTGGGGAAGTTTCTAGAAACTGCCTTTTAAAAATAATCTTTCCATATCTAAAAAGCCTTATTCTTTAGAATTAGATATTAGATATTCTATCTAGATATTCTGCCTAATTAAAGTCATCTAATTTATCTAAATCTAATTTTATCTAAAGAATTCTGATTGTTCAGAATTAGATAGAATTAAGGAAAGGGGAATAGTGACAGTCCCAAGGTACCACAGGCCTTTCATCATACACGTCATGTAGCTATGGGCCAAAAAGCTCTTGGGGACTAGCCAGTCCTGCACACACACATAGGCTGACCTGAGGAAGGCTTGAGTTATACAGTGGTTGGAGAATGTGTGCTGGGGACTCTAGAGAGTGTAGCTAAAGTATGTAAGTGGGGAAGTGTCCCTGAGGACTGGGAGATAGGTTCCTATTACACTTCCAGCATTCAGCACTAATAGCAACAATGACAGCTATCATTTATTCAGCACTTACTATGTGCCAGGCACTGTGCCCAATTTTATTTCCCAACAACCTTATGAAGTAAGTAATGTTATTATTTCACATAACAGTTCAGAAACAGACTCCAAAACTTGCTCAAGGTCACAGGCTAGTATTAGGACTTGAACCTAGGTCTATCTGACTTAAAAGAGCTCTAGATGGGGACCACTCTGCTAATCGCTTTCTTATTTGGATCTGCAGAGAAGAAGGCCCTTAACTTCCCCAATCAAGAGCCTAAAAGAATCCTGAAAAGGAAGTAAGCTTAGTTTTAGTCACTTTTCAACTTCTCAGTTGGAACAAGAAATTGCAGTTCAGATTTTGGTTAGTTACCCTTCCAAGAGTCCAGTGGGTAATAATACAGTAACGGCACTAAGAAGATGGCTTTCTGGACCTGCTCCTCAAGAGAAAGAAGCCGATGCTTCCAGGTATTCCCTGACACAGCTGCACTCTTGTGTCTCTTTCCCTTTCCCTATAGCTCAGATTCTTCTAGGTCTGACATGAATTCCAAGAGCAACTTAGCCCATTAGCCTCTGTAGAAAGTTCTGGTTGAGTCCTTTAAACTTTGACTCCATTTCAGTTTCTTTTCCTATGTCCACTGTCCTAAATGTGTCCTCAGTCCCTCAGCTCAGAGCCTCTGGAAGTTCTCTAGTTATTCTCCCCAAGTCCAGATAGATAAAAATTTCCCCAGAAAAAGCAATTCTTCAGCCTTCTTCAGTCACCTGCACCAGCATCTCACAGGGATCCAGCACAGGTTGGTCTACCACATCCTCTGCCTTCCCTATTCCCACTTTCCTCTTGCATTTCTCCTTTGTAGTGCCCCTGATGGTTGAGTTTCAACTGGATTCCTAACCAGGGACTCATAGGCAGGGGTCACTATTGAATTTCAGGGGGCCACAACCCCTTGAAATTGAATGCAAAATTGTGTAAGTCTGTATATTCTCTAGAGAGAAGGTCCATTGTTTCCATTTAATTCTTAAAAAGTCAGAATTAAGTTTAAAAAAAGTAAAACTCACTGAGATAAAAGGGAATGAGACTTTTAAACTTGGAAAATACCAAAGAAGAAATGACCCTGTCTGAACCCGGTACTCCTAGCACCCTTGTCTCCACAGTATTTTCCACACTGAATTAAACTCGTCATATAAATCTAATTACTCACCACCTATTCAATAAATTCAAATTATATTGACTCCCATTATGTGCTAAAAATCCTGTCTTCCATTACTTCCAAGTCTGCTAGTACTTGGAGTTTGCCATTAGCGCTGCTGATGTAGTGAAGGTGAGGAAATAGCCCCCTCGATGGCTTCGTGCTGTGCTTTATATTGGACCCAACACAATGCTACACGTAACTCATCACAACTCTTTTGGTTTCTGACGCTCCCATCTCTTACTGGCCTAAGGAGCCTCTCTCAGCATTAGCTCTTAATCTAAAATGAAAACACATACAACTTCATAGAAGTGAGATACAAGTTTAGCCCGGTACAACTAAAATCTGTGCTTAGAGAAATAGTTATTTCCCTAAGAGATGCAAACTGGCTTCCTATATGAACATGCAGTTTTATATAACCTCAGTATCACCACCGATTATGGTCTGTGCTTGATATGTACAAAGAAATGGCTCATCTAGAAGTTTTCCCAGAACTAAGAAATAGTTCTTTCCCAAATATATATAAGTCTATACTTCTTGCAACACATAAAATTGCTTGTATCTTTGAAAAGGCAGGTTTTCATAAGCATCTTTCTTCATCTGCATGCTTAGAAATTCAGCCAGGATCCCCTGCTACAGTAAGAAATGATGTACAAGTACAAAAAGCATGCTCTTGAATCTTTTATGCCAGCTACTATTTCCCCCCACTTCTAGATTGTCTCCAGAAAGTGAATTCCCTCAGAAAAACAGCCTTTCTGCTTGGAAGCACTGTGCTTATAGAAGGAACCCTGCTCTGTAAACAATGCTGTCATGGTGCCACCTGTCGAGGAATAGGAACATTACAAGGGAAGCCTCAAAGTGAATTTATGGCTTTCACTTTAGCAAGCACTACCAAATGCTTACTAAAGGCCTGGCTCGCTGCCAAATGGTGGGAGCGGCAGGGGGAGACAGGAAATTGAATAAATAAAATGTATTTGAAGCATGTAAGAAACAACTGCAATGAACTCCTAACTGGTCTCCCCGGCCTCTCTCACATACCTCTAATCCAAAGGTTAATCTTCCTAAACCAGAGGTCTGAACACTCATTCTCAGAAGTCTACATGGTGTCCCCAGTACTTCCTAAATTAAATATACTACACGGTAGGCGGTGGGGAAGTCAAAGTTCTCCCTAATAAGGCCCTGGCATAGTTTTTACCCATGTATTTCATTTCCCATCTACATTTTCTAGACACTATCCCCCCAGGTCAAAAGCCCATATCATCCAAATCAGAGCTGGGAATGATTCCCAAGGGTGTCCCAGCTCCTTTAATCGCTGGCTGAGTAGTCTGGCTGAGTCCCCTCTGGACTTGATTCCATTTCTCTTAGTCATTCTTCCCAAGTGCAGTCAGACGCAAATCTCTGCTCCAGAAAAGAGATTTCTGCAGCCTTGGTACCTGCACCGGCTTTCTCAGGGGTGTCCAGAAAGGCTACTTTTTCTTCCACTATCCCTTGCCCCTTTTCTCTCTCTTATGCTACCTGTAAATGGGAAATCCCCAGAAATAGTATGTAAAACGTTTTTATTATGAATTTGTGCTTTTATTTCAAGGAATATGGTACATAATTTTTACCAAATTCTTAAAGGAGTCTGTAAAGTCAAATAGGCTAACAAACCCTGTAATCAAAATATGCTACTCACCATTCCCCAGAAAAACCCCTCATTTTCCTGCATCTGATTCTCCGGTCATTCTCTTTACTTTCCTATTCCATCTCGTCTCTGCCAGTTGGAATCCTTCTGGTTCTTCAAGGCCCTTCTCTCCTACCACCTTTTCCATGGAGCCTTTCCTGATGTGATCTATTCCTCCTTTGAAATGTCCAAATCTTTTTGTTTGTACTTATTTTTGAGACAATAACTATATTTTACCTTACTCCCATTATTCTTTATGAGCTTTTGTTATTCCCCCTTCTTCTTTCTCATTTTTATTGTCTCTGAAGTATCTACCTTATTTTATTGACTTTAAGGCACCACCGATTGTATGGAACATCACTATTTTAGGTGCCATTAAGAAAGGAAAAAAATACTGCCAATTAAGCTATCACTATGCTCTCTTATCACCTATATTTTAAAGTTTCATTCTTATTTAAAGAGCTCTTTTAGATTTATTTAGAAATAGAACATTTTTTACATCACTTCTGTGCACAGAAATACAACTGAAAGTCATTTCGGTATTATAATTTCTTCACATTGAGTCTGATACTTCTGAATCACTTTTTGACTCAGAGTTGTTAATGTCTGCATTTTTCTGTGCATTTCTATTCCCTGGGCCATTTTGAGTACTAGTGAAGCAGCATTTCTTATAAAGAAAAAAAAAAAAGAGTCCTCCACCATTGTCTCTGTGAATTTCTTCTAGGCCACAGTACATATTCTGCAAGTTTTAATGCTGGCACTTTCTTTGATCTTGCCAGAAGGTGTTCAGGGAAGGTATTCAGACAACAACCAGGACTAATATTCCTTCAAATGGTCATTAAATGGTTGATTAACTGAAACATCAAGGGATTATAGATTTCCAGTCATGCCACTTAGAATAACAACTAGGTTCAGGCATGTGTAGGCAGTGACAACTATATCAAGACTTCTGCTTGGCCAACAATAATTGTAAGCTGCCATCAATGATAAGACGCAGTCCATTTCAGAGATGCTAAAATGTGGGAGGAAAAAGTGTGTCTGGAATTGATGAAATTGGTAGTAAGGGATCTTTCTCATAATAGGCAATGTGTTTAATTGAATCTTAAGTATATAAATGGACAATTACAAGATTTTAGAGCTGGGAATAAAAAAAAACACATGCCATCATCTCTTAGAATCTCTGAAAATGTTATTGCTGAAAGAAACCTTAGTGATGATCACATAGACATTTTATATGCAACTCAGATGTCTGAAGGGACTTCCCATGTCTGTTAGGGATCTGATTAAATTTGACCCAAATTGCAATTCCAAACCTGGAAAGTCCAGAGCATTCCATACAATTTCTGCAGTGTCCCATGGTATATTTTCCTCTTGATTCCTTCTGCATCCACACCCCTGAGTCCACGCAGGCTGCCCCAGTTTCACTCTTTATCAACTCTAAGACACATAAAACAGCACTTTCACTGATTTCAACAAGAAATATAATCCCAGTAGGCATTTAAAATTTGTTTACTGTAGACTTGAATAGAAAAATGGGGGTGGGGTGGGGAGAGTGATCATGAGGAAAGTCCCATGGAGGAGACGCCGCCATTCTATCTTTCCTTACTTTCTTCCTCCTCCTGCTGCCTGCTCCAGAGTGCCAACAGAAAAGAAGACAAACTCTGCAAAATAATTTAAAGGTTTATTCTGAGCCAAATTTGAGGACCATGGCCCGGAGCCACGCCCATGAAGCCTTGAGCAAGTAGACTTGCTGTGGCTTGGTTAGTTTGGTTTCATACATTCTAGGGAGGCAGGGATCACAGGCAAAATCATAAATCAATACATGGAAGGCATACATTGGTATGGCCCAAAAAGGTGGGACATCTCAAAGCGGCGGCTTACAGGTCATTGGTGGGTTTAGGGATTCTTTAGTTGACAATTGGCTGAAAGAGTTAGGCTTTGTCCAAAGACCAGGAATCAGCGGAAAGGAAGGCATGAGTTAAGATAAGGGTCTTCCATCTTTCATGTGATGCTATACCGGAATCAGGTCGGGAAGTAAACCTCATCATAAAAATCTGTTTACTGAGATTTTATCATTTGTAGGTGTGACTCACTAGGCCCCCTTAGAAAGGAATTTGAGCAAAAGAAAAAGATCAGAATTTAGCCCTCATGAATAACCTGCAAATTCTTTCTCACATTTTGAGAAAAATAGTTTTTCTCCTATTTAGCCCCCTGGCTAGGGGAGATTTATCTTATTTCTACCCCACATACTTTATCAAAAAGTAAAGTCTCCTTTTAAGAGAATTACCAGTGAATAAATATTACTTATGTCATTGCATGTAACTAAGGGAATAGATGGGTGACAGGCCAAGGTTGCATAGTTAATGACAGTGTTAGGAACAGAACCCTGCTCACCTGAACCATTGTTTTTTCTGCATTAAATGGTACCACATCTTACTTTGCTATGAATGGTTACAATATGCTAAGAGAAGCTTATTATGGCCTGAAATCTTCTTTGAGAATAAAAAGGAAGTGTCAAAATTCCTTTCATATCAGGTGAATAATTCTTATCAGCATGATGGAAAAAGACATCCAAGAAGAGGACCATGACCCAGTGAATCTGTCAACAAGCGTTTACCACTGCCTACTGTGTCTCATGGAAGGTGGCAGGCATTGTAGAAGACTCCAGGAAGTCATGGTCCCTACCTTTACATTAGCTCACAGGCTAATGACTGTGTGCATTAGCTCATAGTCTAATGATGAGGGAATGATATGTTCTTGAATTGGAACAGAGTGCTTCTGTGAAGATTAAAGGGAAAATCTGTTTTCTGTAAGCATTGCCAAATGAATTGAGAGCACCTCAATTTTAAAATGGGAATGGCGTGTCTGTGGGAGAGCAGGTGTGTATGTAGGTAGGACAGGGTAAAATGGAGATGAAAGTTAAAAAAATGCACGGGAAAGCTTTAAAATTTTATAGCAGAGGACATCACATATGACATTGGAAGAAAATCAGGAGCAGAGGCAGCATCCTATAATTGTCTGAAAAAAGTTAAGTAGAAAGAGTTGGCAAAACAAACAAATAACAACAAAAAAAAACACCCTATGTATGGCCTCTACTCCAATGCAAAAAATACAGGTAATATAAAAATAGAATTTGAGATTTTATACAATGAGGAAAATAAAATCTCATAGATATAAAGAAACACAGTAGGATGGGATTCAGACCTGAAAAATGGCAGTGAAAAGAGGCACAGTACATTGTTCCAAAGAAACAGAACTAAGCTCTGATGTGCAGCTGGAAAAGGTTTGCTGGTCATAGCACACCACGTGTTTGTGGGGAAACTGCTTCTGTCCCAGCATTTGTAAAATTCAGGAAGGAAAGGAGGAAGCACAAGGGCAGGGAGAGGAGAAAGGAAAGAAGGTAAGAAGAGACAAAAGAAAGTTAAGTGGGAGGAATAAAATAAAAACAAAAGAAAATGATAGAAGGAAAGTCAGAGTAGCACTTTACATAACAAAGATAAAGTCTTATATGGGATTTTAATATCCTTGAGATTGAAAACAAGAAAGGAATCATTTAGGTAAAGATAATGGAGAGGTAGAAGTGATATCATTGTAAAAATGTGCTAGAGGCTAACAAACAGATAAACAAGCTGGATTATAGATCCCAGCAACAAATAATGAAACTGGCACAGAGCCAAGTTCCAGAAGACAGGAGAAAGTTGTTTTAATGTAAATTTCATCCCTCAGAAAGAAGAGGATGGCATAGCAGAGATTACTCTTCTGGATCTAATTCTGACCATAAAGATGAAATTGATTCATGAAATGGAAGTGAGGAAAATCTTGAGAGATTGAGTTCCTGATAGCCAAAGAGATAAAGTGAAGCATATGTCCAGGGCTATGAAAAGTCTGACTTCAAATAGTCAAAAGATATGCTTTTCATAACTTGAGACTTTATGGGGAAAAAGGCTTAAAGAACGTGAAATTCAGTCAGAACAATTACTTTGGAGCCCAGTGAAGAGGAGTGGATGGGATGGCTAAGGGGACCTCTCCGATGAGCTCAGATTTAGAGGTATCAGGCAGAGAGTAGGCACAATTAAGAGAGTGGTGTCTATATTTCACACTTTCAAAAGTACACACCATAAGTCAAAAACTGGAGTTTGATTATAAAAAATTAAGGATTTCTGTTCCCAAAAGGGTATTATTAACAAGGTTAACAGGTGGATGGCAGAATGGAGAAAATATTTGCTTTGTTTAACACAGACAAGGGTGTAATATCTTACAATATACAAGGAACTCCTGCAAATGAACAGGAAAAAGACAGTAACCCAAGAGGAAAAAAAAATGAGCAAAGGATATGAACAGGCAATTACTGAAGAGGAGAGATCACTTTATTCCAACTAAACCAGCAAAAATTAGAAATCTAGAAAATTACAAGTATTGTCAGGCATGTGGAAATACAGCATCTTGCACTGCTTTAAGACTGGTTCCACCACTTTTGGAAAGCAAGTTGGCATTACCTGAACACATTAAATAGATTCATAGCTAGTAGCCTAGCAATTCTTCTCCTAAATAATATAAAACAAATTCTTTACAAGTCTCAAAGGGGACTAATACAAGGATGGTCACTGCAGGGTTGTTTGTAGTAGCAAGGAATTGGAGGCAACAGGGGAGTCTGTCACTGGAAGAGTGGACAGGTATAACATGGCAGATGCACACCATGGACTACGAGGCATCACTGTGAAGTAACAGACTAAATGTTAACATCTGGCAATGTGGATGGAGCTGAAAAACAGTGCTTAGGTTAAAAAAAAAAAAGAAAGAAAGAAAAAGACATAGAATGAGACATACATCTCAGTAGCTTTGGAATATATTTAAAAACACATGCCCACAAAATAACTATGTTTAGAAAACACATAAACAGAAATATGCACATTAAGCACATTAGGAAGTTGCCTACTGTAGGGAGAAGAACGGGAGTGGAGATGAAAGTTATAAATAAATAAAACAACAGGGCCTTTACTCGCAGGGACCAATGATGGTGTGCCACAAACTGAGAAGTATGATTAACTCAATCCTTCGAGGAACAAAAAACTTTAAAACAAAACATAGCTAAACACAAATATATAACAGCACCTCGACGACGGAGGGCTGGAATGAGGAAAAACTTGCAAAAAACCTGACAGCAAAATGGGCTTGTTCTAAGTTAAACTGAATAGTTAAGAGGAGGTCACTACCTAATAATAGGTGCCTCAGGGGTTTCCTTGGGGGTCCAGGGCTCTAGACATTCCCCCTTCTCTCCTATAAGAACAGCTTTGCTTTCATTTGGTTAATACATCAGGAGCCCGTCGGAAATTTCATGGAGGGAAACAGCGCCACAGCACCTCCTATGGCCAGATACTTGTGTGAAGGATTACAAAATTAATCACAGACTAGTGGGGAAGACAGAAAAGTAAATAAATTCCAAAACAATAAGGGAGTACAGTGATAGGAAAACGCACGAGTTATTATTATGGGAACTCAAAGAAAGTCCAGTAAACCCAGAAAGGGGTAGGGGTCAAGAGAGGTTTCCTGCGGAGGTAAGGCAGCTCAGAGGACACTGCTGTTGTTCAACGGCGGAAGAGGAGCCAACGATTACATAATTCGCTAAAAGGGGGGCTATCCCTTCGAAAGAGGCTGTGGGTCCGTGGACTAGACAGGGCGCTGCGGAGGTTCGGTGTCATTGGCAGAGACCTCCGCTCAGGCCGGCCTCCAGCCTTGCTCCGCCCCTATGCCGTGCTCCGCCTAAGGGGCGCACATCTCCGGCTGCTGCGACAGGGCCGCCGCTTTAGTCTCCCACAAACAGACCGTGTTCCCCTGAGGTCGTCGGGTTCGCGCAATCCGGCCAGAGCGGGGCGGCCAAGGAGAAGGCGCTCATTGGTTGCCACGGCGGCGATGGGCGAGCTGCGGAAAGCTGATTGGCTGCAGGCTCTCGGCGCGGCCGCACCCATCTCCTCTCCGGGGCCAACCGGGTCGGGGGCGTCCCGGTCTCACGGGTGGTTTGTACGTGCGCCGTCGCCGCGCCGCGCCCGGAAACGTGGCGATAGCGTCGCCTTTTGGTATGAGGGAGCCGAAGGCCCGGCCACAGCCTGCGGCCGGCAATTCCTGGGCACCCTTCCCGCATTTTCGGCCCTTGGTAACCCCAGAGCCTGTTTGCATGCCTTCCGGCGACAAGTGGTTTGCATCCGGAAATGAACGGGGACTGGGAAGTGACGTGCACTTTCCGGGTGGTTTCTGGTTATTGCATTTTCACGGACCCTGGGGGCGCTTTGTGTCCTTCCAGGGACCAGGGCCGAAGCTACGGCAGGGGAGACGCAGCCGGGGCGGTGGCTTTTCGTGCGAGCCCCCCTCGCGTCCGTTCCCGCCTGACGCCGGGCCTCCCGCAGCGCAGCGCCTAGAGTGAAAAAGTGCTCGCCCTTGAGAGGACAGTTCTAGGTCACTCGGCCTGTTTTTCCAGCATTCCGGGCGCCAGCTCGCCTTCCGCCATCCGTGTTGAACGCACCAATTCTACGACAAATGAGGCGATGCCTCTTGCCTGGAGTTTTACTCGTGCCCGGCATCCAGCCCTTCTCCCCAGTTTTCTGTCTTACAACTGCTGCTTATTTGTAATGGCTCAGCTAGTATCATCTCCTCGGTATAAAGCCCGCGCCGTTCTTCTGGGACTCCTTAGGAGTGCAGGCTCTGGAACGGGCGGGCGCGCCTGAGTTAGAATCGTGGCTGTGCCAGTTCAAATGCTGTGTGATTTTGAGCAAGTTACTTAACCTCTGTGAGCTTCAGTTTTTTCATCTCACAATGGAGGTAATACTAGTACCTCATAAGATTTTGTGAGGATTAAATGTAAAGCTCTTAGAACATACGTGCTTGATAAATGTGAGCTGCTATTGTCATCTGTACTCCCAAAGTTATTTGCATGGGTCTCTTACAGTGCTTGCCCTTACTGTTAAGCATTATTCTTGTCTGCCTCCTTAAACGTTGGAACTGTGCCTTGTTTATAATCTCCCTGTCCAACAGTGCTGGACAAATGTAAAGAAATTATTCCTCAGAAAACTTTCTCAGAAGCACCCTTTCTTCTCCTTTCCCTTTTTTCCTTTCCTTCACTTTCTTCTCTTTGAGACAGGAATTTTCAAACCTAGAGAAGCAGCTGAGACCTTAGGGGGAAAGATGGGCACTTTTTTGCCTCTCCATGGTGATCAAGAGGGCCTTCACATTCCTCTCAGTTAGACAGGTTTCTTCTTAACTGTAGATCCTTGACTTCCCTTTTCTTAGAGCAAGTACTTTAGAAAACTTGTAATTGCAAATTCCTTCTCTGCCCATTTGAAATGTATATAAATCTTAGAAGCTTATTGCCAGTTTTATGACCCAGGGAATGTCTTTCTCAAGGGCCTGGGAGCCATCCCTTTGAAATGTAATCGCCAAGGAAGATAGCGCCCCTGTCTCTCAGTCTCTGGGATGGTAGGGGCCTCACTAGTCGGTGGGCACCTTGTTCCAAATTGTAAAACTACTGCTTGCCTTGAAGATATGAGAAGGTTTCCTTTTCTTTTTCCTTTGCAGTTAACAAACATGGGTGTCATGTGATTCCCCCCTACTGAGGCTCTTAAAAACTCCCCAGCCCCTTGTTTCAGCGGAATTGTTTGATCTCCTATTGCAATAGTTTTAAAGTCTTTTTTGTCTGTTTAACTTTGATGCAGTTTTTCTTTGGCAATGGAAATCCTTAGGTTCTGCATTTATTGTTTCTTTCTGATTACAGTGGTGTATCATTTCTTCCTCCTTGCTAAGAAGAGCTCACATTCTCTGATTTCTAGAGAAATTAATTTGGGCTCAAAAGATAAGAGTTTTGTGAAGTGAAGCAACTGTTCTAAGTCATTATTGCAAAGGGTAGTACGTGATTTGCAGGATGTGGAAAGTGTCGTATGTCTATTTGAGAGCGTCTCAAATGAGGTCCATTCATATTATGAAAGTGCACTGGAAAATAAAGAACGGGCCTACCCCCTTCCTTATTTATTATGAAAGGGGCATGAGAAAAATGCAATTTTCAGAGAAAGAACTGCGGAGAAGGTAGTGCCCTCTCAAAGAAAGCTAGGTTTGGTTAAGGAGTGAAACAAGAGGAAGCCAGAGAGGACAAGGTTGTAAATAGAAAGGCTTCTGCAATGGTGGAGGTAGTGGGTAGAGGTGTTCCTTAAAGTACAGGGAATGAAACAGATTCATTTAAGGTGAGCAGGTAGGGTGGAATAGGCTTGAGTAGGAATGAAATGAACGATGTAAGAGAAAAAGGAAGGCTGTGGGGAGGGGGAGGAGAGTTGATTTGGGGCGTGGTAACAGGGAAGGAAACTGGTAGCCTGAGCAGCTCGGTAGAGGCGCTTACTGCTTTCGTGGGAAGGGAAATATCAGACGACAATCCTGTTTCTAAAGGAAGCTAGAGGATTTTAGGAAAAGGGGTTTGACACACTGGCTTCTGCCCTGCCCCCAACAACACAAAGCACAAACAAATTGAGTGCAGTGTTGACATTTACTGCCACCACGAATCTCCCTTATTGGCTGGTGGAGGCTAAGAAGATGGAGCTCAGGCTGCTGATCTTCTTTTCTCTACTTGACTTTTCCTAATATCAACACTGCTCCCTAATTCCCTTTTTCTCACTTCTTCACTTACTTTTTCTCATAGAAGTGGGCTGGATGAGGGCAGATCCAGGAGATGAGAATGGAATTTGAGAAAGAAAAACAGACTAAAACAACAAGTTGAAAGAGAAAAAAGTTTACTCCTACATGTATATATGCAAAACTCAGGCTGGGGAGTAGCATGTAAAAGCATTATACAAATAGAATTAAATGGAGTTAAGTGCACTTATTTATCAAATCCTGTTGTGAGAATTTAGAGGAAAAAAGGAAAAACAAGGAAAGTCTCAAATTTTCCTGAGGAAGCTCCAAGAGAAAACAATGCCGGAAGCAAAGTCAGAGAGATGAGCATTGGACATCAGGAGGAACTTCCAGGTCTGAATCTAGTGCTAAGGAAGCCATGAATGCTCTTTCCTAGAGCGTTTTAGTGTTGGACAGTTACTCACCTGTCAGGGCTGGGGAAGGGGTAATCTCATCCCACCCTGGGGGAGGGAGCTTCCCCTCCAGGGGCCTTCCTGCTAGACAGACTCTGCCTGGTCAGGCTGCTTCTCCCAAGGGCCCTCGCCATGGCCCCCTTCACTTCCTTGTTGCGGAAACTGTAGATGATGGGGTTGCACATGGGGGTGATGATGGTGTAGAGGAGGGAGAAAGGCTTGTCTTTGTCGGGCCCATGTGTGCTGCGGGGATTCATGTAAGAGAACATAGCTGAAGTGTAGAAAAAGATGACCACAGTCAAGTGGGAGGTACAAGTAGAGAAGGTCTTCCCCCGACCTGAGGAGGAGGCTCTGCTGAGGATAGAGGCCAGGATGCGGGCGTAGGAGGTGACAATGAGCACCATGGGGCTGAGCAGCACCACAATGGCATCGGCAAAGATCATCCTCAGACTAAACTGAGGGTCCCCACAAGAGAGGGCGATCACTATGGGGGCCTCACAGAAGAAGTTTTCTATGTGGTTGTCTCTGCAGAAAGGATTCCGGAATGACATATACTCAAGAAAGATGCCATTGATGAGCCCAAAGAACCAGGCAGTACCCACCAGCCTGACACAGACCTGCTGGCGCATGATCTGGGCATAGCTAAGCGGGTGGCAGATAGCAACGTAACGGTCATAGGCCATAAAAGCCAAGAGGATGCACTCAGCCACACCCACGCAGAAGACCAAGTACATCTGGGTCATGCAAGAGACAAAGGAGACAGTGTGGTTCTTGACCACCAGGTGGATCAACATCTGCGGGATGGTGGTGGTGATGAAGCAGACATCCAGCAGAGACAGGTGGCCAAGGAAGAAGTACATGGGGCTGTTGAGCCTGGGGTCTGTCCAGGTGATGAAGATGATGAGGCCATTCATGGCCATGGCAAGGCTGTAGAGGGCCAGGAAGAGGGCAACGAGCAATGCCCGAGTGGAAGGGGAGCTGTGCTCAAAACCCACGAGGATAAACTCTGTCACTGTGCTGCTGTTCCTTAGGTTCACCATCTGGGGCCTGCTTGAGGAGGGAGGACAGGAAAAGCACAAGGGAAGTAGCTGTAGGGTAATATAAGGTTCTCACTTGGGCCCAGAAACCCAACTATAAAACAGGGTGGAAGAGAGGTGGTAAACCTTTTGGAACTTAGTAAACTCTAGTAAGTTGTCAGAGTTATGGGGTGGTGAAAATGCCCGAGTCACCACAGGTTACATACATAGAATCATATAAAAAATTAAGGAAGTGATGGTTGTAAAGTACTTTACTCTGGTTTGATCAGGCCTCAAGTGAAGTGTTGTATCTGCTCCATGGCCCTCAATATTGAAGAATTAGCCACAAACCAGAATGCATTCAGAGGTGAAAAAATAAGATAGTTGGGTCCAGGACCCATGGCAAATGAAGAAACATTTAAGGAATTGAGGAATGGTGTGTTTGAAGGGAGGGGATGGTGGCTATTAGCTTATAGATGATCATATTTAGGAAGCACTTGAGAGATATTTGAAGGTATATTTTTCTAGAAGAAAAAAATGCTCAGTCTCTGTGTACCTAATTTAAAATGATGAACGGGTTGAAGTGTCAGGGAAGATAAAAAACATTCTAATCCTCAGGATGGTCCCTCGGGTGAGAGTGATTTGCACGTTTCTGGAGACAGTTCTAGCTTTTCCCAGTCATCTACCTCTTCCCAGACTCACTGTCCCAGCAGTTGCTGCTGCTGTCAACCACCCAGGCTGTGTATGCTGGATATGGGGCCTGGGTGAGAGCTCTTGCATGCTTTCCCAGCAGGAGACAGTTTCCCTCCTGGGATCAGAATTTAGGTTTACACGCCATTGGGTGGACAGGATCCAACGATCCCTGTGAAAAAAGGGAAACTGTGAGCAGGGCACAACTCCAGCCTTTCTGGATGGACCTTTAGAGAACTTTAATCTGGCCCTTTACCTCTTGCATTAATCTTGTTCTTTTTCCATTTTCAAAGAAGGAGCATGCAGAATTCTCATCCACTTACTTCACTATTGTAACTTTTAAGAAGTCGTTGTGTTCATCTTAAATCTCTCTTGTACTTTTCATCTTGTTTTGGAGTTGGGATGTGTCAGATCCCTTCTACTTTCAGATGTTTATAGATGACTAGTATACTCTTGCTTAACTTTCAGTTCTGCCAACCACTCCTCTATTTTTCTCCTGTCGTACTCCATTTTCTATAAACTGTCACTCTACTCTCTCTGTTAGTCTTTCTTTTCTTTTTCTACCTACTTCCAATCCTTACACTTTTTTTCTCCTTCTCCCTTTCCCATCTTTGCTGGTGGTTGCCTGCCATTCGTCTAACTCTGCTCGAGCTCCCTCTCTTCCCCATGTCTTTCACTCTCTCATGTTCTCTATCTGCAGTTTGCTTATTTCTTTCTTTCTTTATTTTTGAGACAGGGTCTCACTCTGTCACCCAGGCTGGAGTACAGTGACATCATCATAGCTCACTGGAGCCTCAAACTCCTGGGCTCAAGCCATCCTCCTGCCTCGGCCTCCTGAATAGCTGGGACTATAGGTGCATGCCACCATGCCCGGCTAATTTTTAAAATTTTTTTGTAGAGATGGGGTCTTGCTATGTTGCCCAGGCTGGTCTCGAATTCCTGGCCTCAAGCCATCCTTCTGCCTCGGCCTCCCAGAGTGCTGGGATTACAGGCATAAGCCACCAAGCCTGGCCTCTATCTGCATTTTCAAAGTTACTTGTCCTATCACTGCCACTCCTTGCAGCTCTAGATTCCCTCTAGGTGTGATTTCATGGTAGGTTAAGGCAGTGTCGGGGCAGTAGACCATTCCTATCATCTTTACTTTGGGATGCTTTTCTTGTACCTAGGGCTTCTCTTGGGGACCCAGAAAGGGAAGGGCAGGGTAGAGAGCACTGTTTAAGATGTGGCTTGGAAGCCTGTGCTTAGTGGACATGTTGGGCTTAAGGTCAGAGTCTGGGCAAAATATGTCAGTGAAGTACACTGCAGAGAACCCTGGGACTTGTCCAAGAAGAAATTGAGGTTTGACCTGAGGAATAACTAGGACCCACTGAAGGATAAATGCTTGCCTGTGATTTCTTGTGCCAGAAAGCATTCCGTGATACCTAGCATCTACTGCCTTGTTAGCTACCCTTAGGAATTAACCAGTCAAACATTTGTCTAAATAAATGGGACAATATCATGGAAATCACATCCTACCTCATTCTGTTTCTTAGCTGATAATGATGTTTGTCACTGAATCACTGTGGCAAGTAACAGAAATGATCCCATGGTGTTTGAAGAGGAGTTGGTCTAGGGAGGTTGGTCTGACCTGGTGGGCCACTCTGGAAGAGAAGGTGTGTCTGATGACCTTGTTAGTTCTTTGACCAATCTGTACTATTAGACATGAATGTCTACTTAAATAATATTACTAAGTTACATGTGTATACACTTTATAGTATACGTGTGAAACCTTACATACCCTATATACTAATTGCTAATAATCCTATTCGGCCCCATCTTTTTCATATTGTATGTTTGGTCCTTTTCAGGCTTTTAAAATTTTGTCTCAGTGCTAACAAATTGAATTCTAACACTTTGATTTGAAGATTACATGCCTGCCTGTTAGTTGAAGAAATATCAGCAAGAAAATAAGAAGAAAACATCAATTCCTTTATTTCTTTAGCTGCAGATAAGTACATATTCTTCTGTAACATAAAACCTGTCCTTGCAAATATTATTTCCAACAAGGAATCTTCCAAGAATGGACTTCAGAAATTGTTGCTATGTCTTCTAAAACTAATCTTGAACCTCTAAAATGTAATTTGTATTAGTTGTCTTAATTAATGGCCATGGTAATATTTAAATTGATACTTATGTTTTCTAAAAGGCATACAGTATATACTTGTCAGATTTCTTTGTTAAACTAGAAGAGGATCATAGTATTATTTTCTGACAAGTGCATAAAGATAAAATAAAAAACCACCCATTACTCCTTGGGTTTCCTATTGAAAGAGTTGAGGATCTGTAATCTTATTTAAATTAACAGTAGTTTACAAAGTACTTCATATACTTCATGACATTTGAATCTTCATTTTAGTCTTGTGTTTTAATGATATAATGTAATCTCATTGAAGAACTTCTGATAAATTATGTTGGACAATGTACCTGAACACAGTTTGACAAGGAGAAAAGAACAGGGAATGAATTTTCAGCTGTGGGTCTAGAGTGGTGTCGTAATTGATTTAATTAACCTATGGTTCTGACCTATTTTATTTGTTTCTTTTTTTTTTCTTTTTTTTTTGACCTCATTAGAGCAGTAGTGGTTCTGACCCATTTTAGAACCATCTACAAGCAAAATTAAAACTGCTCAACAGTTCCAAGAAGCTCTCAAAAGAGCAGTGATTTGTACTGGGGGAGCAGCACGTGAGGATGGAACTAGCCTTAATTACTACATCCCTGGTTAACCACAGACTTAATGGGTTAAGAGAATAAAATGCTGGATACTGTTAGGGGTGGGGTAGGGTGGGGCTTAACTTCTTCCATATGAAAGGAACTGTAGTAACATAAAACTACTCACCTTCCTCTTCACCATCCACGGGAAGTGCGGTGGCTCACCTGATGGGTGATTTTAAAAGGAAAAATCGAGCACATATGTTCTATCCCTTTGCTCTCACCTTCCTCTTGAGAGTGAATGGACTGCCCCTGGTTGGGGAGGCTCTTTTGTCATCCAGTGCTGTCAGTGACTAGGGAATAAGTGTATCTATCTGTCTAACTCTGCGCTTCAGTATTAGGAAGTCCACGTCTTTGTCATTGATAGAGGTGATATTTTAGCCCCCATCTGCAGACTCTTTATCTTATTTCCCAGTTGACTTGGAACCGTATGGGAAGAGTAGTATTAATTACTGGACCCCCTCAAAGTCCCAAACAATTTTTACTAGTAATATTATCACATATATGGAAATAAAATTATAAACAAATATGATAGAGTTTTGGTTATAATTAACAGAAATTCAAAGTCATAGTACTGCCTGGAAGATCCTGGAAGGAAAGAATTCTAGTGATCCACATATTTTGCATTCTCAAAGTACAGCTCAGGTGAGTTAAAGGATAGAAGTCTACAGTCCATCACCACAGGAGCACAATGAACAAAGGGTGCTATTGTAGACAAGACTGGTGGGAAAATGTGTCATTATAATGGAAGGCTACGATTCTTGTCATATTTACCTAAGAGGAGGAGGACACTACTGGATACATTCAACAGTTAGCTACAATGTTTCTGTTGTTCTCCTAGCATGCTATGACCACAGGAGATAAAATATAATATAACGGTTTATTGTTCATTAATTCTATACAATCTGTTTGTTTTAGGAGTGAGGTTAGTACACTTAAGTTGTAAATGAACTCACCAGCCTTGTTTAAATCATGTAGATTCTTTTCTTAGAAAGTTTTAGCTTCCTTGAGTCTTGACTGTTTTCTTGCTGGTATGCTTTAAATAAAATGTGCCTCTTGAAATTTCAAATCTTATGTACCACTTGAAACCTAGTTTATTTCATACATACTTAAATCTCTTACTTTTTGAATTAAATACATCACTTCATGATGCAGAAAACATCGTTTTTATGGGTGAAAAAACTTTATGGTAGATATATTTAACCTGGGGTTCATGGACCCCCAGGAAATCAATAGATATGTTTCAGAGTATCTGTGCATCTCTGAAATGTTGTAGGCAAAGTTGTATTCATTTGAGCATTTTTCTTGGACAGTACACAATTTATCAACTTCTCAAAGGCAGCTGGAACCCACAAAGGGTTAAAAACTTCTGATTTAGAGATTTGAAGTCACTAAGTTCCCATAGACTTCTCTTCTTTAAACTGAAAATTAATAATTCTAAAAGTAGCTAGAAACTTCCTGGTTGCTTCCCCCCAGGCCTATACTCCAATCTCAACATCACAATTAAAAGGACAATAAACTGACCTAATAACATGGAGAACGGAGTAGGGGTGGGGTGGAGTAATTAAATAGCATATGTATGATTTAAGTTCAGAAAATGACATTTGTTCTAAGTCACCATGGAGGCAGTACTTCTGGCCATAAGAGTAACCAGATCTTACCTAAAGAGAGTGGGAAGGAAAAGGGGAGGTGGCAGAAGTAAAAAACAAAAACAAAAACAAAAACCACAACACTAAAAAGGGAGCTTTAAGGTCCTTAAGGAAGTTCATCTTGGGAAATACCTCTATGGTGACCAGCAGTTTTCCATTTCCTTCAGGGTCAGCAGAAATGACAGATGGAGGAAGTTTCTGTCCCATAAAAGATTTTAAACATTGAAATCATGGGCTAAGGAGCATAATTTCCTGCTCTGTGGATGTTTGAGAATATTTCAATGAAAGTCCCAGTATGTCAGGTCTAGTTTAGATTTGGGCTAGTGCAAAGGACAGCAGCCTGAATAGTTCTCAGTGCCTCCAGGAGAGCTCTTCTCTCTAATTTCCTTCCTTAGTTCATGGTATTCACAACTTCTTAGTCATCCCAGTCAGAAACCAAGAAATCACCTCCCACTCCCTTCTTTCTAACCTCCATGTTAAGTTCCATAAATTTTATGTGTGTATGTATTTAGAGACAGGGTCTTGCTCTGTTGCCCGGGCTAGAGTGCAGTGACTGCAGCCTCAAACTCCTGGGCTCAAGCGATTCTCCTACCTCAGCCTCCCAAGTAGCTGGGACTACAGGTGGGTGCCACCAGGACGCCTGGCTAATTTTTCTATTTTTTATAGAGACAGGGTCAGGTCTTGGTCTTGCTCAGGCTGGTCTTGAATTTTTGGCCTCAAGCAATCCTCCTGCCTCAGCCTCCCGAAGTGCTGGGACTACAGGTATGAGCCATCGTGCCCAAATGCTGGTAAATGTTCTTTATCTTCTACTCACCTACAGGCACCCTATACTCCAGCTACTACCTACCTTTCCCAAACACTCCATAGTTTTCTAAGCCTCCAAGTCTCTGCGTATGCTATTCCCTCTATCTGGAATTCACTCACCACACATTCTCTCCATTTGAAAAACTCCTGCTTCTACAAGACAACCTCAACTCTTGTCTCCACAGTGAAGCCTTTAGTAGCTCTTATTCATCTGAAATTGCACTTATTCCTGCCTCTACTAGAGAAAACACTCAACACATGCTATAATGCCTTCCCCTCTAGATTATGAGCTCCTTAAATATAGAGGTTTTATATCCTTATCTCCTGGCACACTGCTCAGCACATAGCAGTTTTTCAATATATATTTGTTGAAAGAATAGTGGAATAAATGGCCATCCAAATTCCAATTTTCTATTTATTTACTGTTGCTAGTTACATCAACTTTAGAAAAAAACTCCTATAAACCTTTTTTTTTAAATCTGTAAATGAAGAAATATATGTTTGTCTGATAGGTTTGTTGGGAAGATTAAGAGGAAATTTATTCATTCAACCAAAAACATATGTGGGTGTGTGTGTATGTAAATGCCATACAACAGTATCTGCAACAGGGAAGGTGCTCAATAAATTTTAATTTACTATTCCTTTTTCTAGGTCATTGGATAAATAAAAATATTAATTAGGCATTTATGTATTTAATTGTCAGTAATCCTTAAAATGCCCGAAGCTTTTTAAAAACAGAGTCCACGAATTCAAAATGTATTTCCTAAGCATTGTTAAGTACTATAGATTCTGCCAGGCACAGTGGTGTATACCTGTAGTCCCAGCTACCCTGGAGGCTGAGGTGAGAGAATATTTTGAGCCCCGATGTTCAAGACCTGCATGGGCAACATAATGATACCCCATCTCAAAAAAAAAAAAAAGTAGAAAATAAATAAATAAAAGTAAAAAAAAAAGTACTATAGATTCTGTGTCCCTGCAGAGGATGCAGTACAGCTGAGGATAGGGATATTTGACAAACATACAATATGACGAAGAGCTCTAATAGGGCTTCAATAAAGTACTAGGGGAATCTCAACAGTAATGAAATAACAAAACAGTCAGGAAAAAATGTGCACGAAGAATTTTTAAAAAGCCAGGTGCAAGAAAAAATATCTGCTAATGACTGACAGATTCAAAGAGGCTGCTCTTGGATAAAGACATTTTTGTGAAAGAAAAAAAAAGTCCAATTGAAGTGGGAATAAGAGTTAAGCCCAGAAAGTCTTCAGTTTAGATATAAATTTGAAATTATATCTAATTTCTTTGAAGGGGATCTGATAAGGCAGAAAGAGCCATAAAAAAATGTTCTTTTAGTAAATTTAAATTGATTGATTGATTGACTGAATGATTTTTTAGAGTCAGGATCTTGCTCTGTCATCCAGGATGGAGTACAGTGGTGTGATCATAGCTCACTGCAGCCTCAAACTCCTGGGCTTGAGCAATCCTACCACCTCAGCCTCCCGAGTCACTAGGATTACAGGTGTGTACCACCATGCCTGGCTAATTTTTAAAAATTTTTTGTAGAGACGGGGTTTTGGGGGTCTCACTATGTTGCTCAGGCTGGTCTTGAACTCCTGGTCTAAAGAAATCCTCCCGCCTAGGCCTCCCAAAATGCTAGAATTACAAGCATGAGCTACCATGCCCAGCTAGTAAATTGAGTTATTAATTGATACATGATTATTGTGGTATGAAGGATAGACTGAGTGATGAAAAGCAGTTTCCTCTCAGTCTTTATTAAGGAAGATAAACATTGATTCCTGTCTCCAAATTTGATGAGTAGACAGATTACAGGTGCTAAATTCCATAATGGCCAATACTTAATCATGTTGAAATCAAATATATAAAACAAAAATATGTAAATTCATTGGAGCTTACTTGAGAATCGAATGAAGATTTCTTTTGCTACTCAAGGCTGAGAACTAAGAATTAGCACTTAGGATTTACAAGCCTTGTATTTCCTCTTCCTGCTCTAAAAATTCCCCTGGTCAAATAAGGTTAAATCAACAGGCAGCCTGCAGGAAGAAATCAAAGGTATCCACTCTCCTGATTCTAGCCTCCTGATTCCACCCTCCTGATTCAAAGCATACAGTTTGCCCTAAAGTGGCAAATCAATTTCTCTTTGTTAACTAAGAATAAGAGAATACATACATTTTTACTAAATGGGAAAACTAACGGTGTTTAGAAATCAGATTAATAAAAGCAAAAGAAGGGCCTTTAATGATTCGAAAATATACACATGACAAGCCCTAGAAATCAAAGAGGAATGGGCCCTGGAAGTAGCCCTGCTCAAATACAAGGGCAACCAGGATCTTATAGAGGTCCTTATTAGTGAGACCGGGGTTATCCACAGCCAGAAATAAGGGGAGAGAGTGCACAAGTTGCAGTGTTGTTTGTAAGACTCCGTGGTCTATTTGTGCAGGAAGAGAACCAACTAACTGCATCTGGTTAGGTGGGTGTCTCACATTAAGAATGTCAGAAAGAGAGGAAACTATAGTGAGATCCTTCACCAGGAGCAAAAAGGAGAGAAATCAGAAAAGCACAGTCCGTAGAAAGACCCTGTAAGACTAGAGCCCTTGTCCACCAGGACTCCCCGACCCTGCAGCGTATTGCACCAGCCCCATCATTAGAAAGACAAGGCCAGGCCCTTACCCCATCCTTAAACAGCCAGGAAAGAAAAGTTATTTCCTCATCGGATTTTACATATTACTCAGAAGGCCCTAGTATTATAGCACTTTTAAAGATTTAAAAATTTGAGAAGTGATTTTGGAACTCCACAATTTTCACTAATACATCTACATGAACTTTGAGGAATTTAGGAATAAAATTGAGAGATAATAGGTAATAAACTTTTGCCATAAGTATGTGGATCCCTGTTTGGACAGACATTTGGAGGACAGACGTAAGTGAGTTTTAAGGAAGGACAACTAATCCTTAGTGTGAGTTCCTGGAGGACTCTGCCAGCGACTCTGTCACAGTTTAGCAACCCATTCCATTCTGTCACAAACTCACTTCAGAAGTGTTTCTATAGGCCTACCCATTTCACTGCTTTTATATCTTAAGTTCTTTCCCATTTCCCTTTTCTTCAGCAAGATGGACAGTGAGTAGTCTTTTTGCTTTTCACAGTGCCTTGCCAATAATTGACTTGCAATAGAGATTTGTCAAATGGAGTTAAATTGTAGTAATGTTCTAAATTCTCTCATTGCTTCCTTCTCAGTTTTTCCTGCCTTTACTTTGCTTCATCTGCCTCTTTGCTATTGGATCCACTTCAATTTCTTCACATTCCTCCAAAACTGACGGTCTCTGAAGTACCTGCAGCCCCTGAAGATGCCTGGGCAGGGCCAAGTGTCGTAAATGGGCCCAGACTTGGCATGGGCCAGAGCCCTGTGATGTACAAAAGGTAAGTGTAGGGCACAAACTCTCCTGGAAGGTCCTCCTTGATGATCTGCATTAATGGGAGACACCATAAATAATGGAAATACCAAAATAACCTCAATCTCATTTATAGGCAAGGTCCTAACTCCTTGTTGTGCCTCCCTCCATCTCATAAGACTTAATCTCCTTCCATGATCCCTATTCCCTTCTCCAGCTGAGCCCTAATGTGAATCTACTATTCCATTAGAGAAGCTATAATAAAACCTGACTGGACTTGCTGCTCCTCTCCCTTCTCTGGCACCTTCAATATGGAGATTTAAATAAAGAGTAAAACAACCAGAAAACTAAGGGAAAGAGAGAGAAAATGATATGCAAAGTTATCTATGATAATGCTCCTCTGAATATTCAGAACCTATGTATATGTTCAAACATGGGTAAGAAATTGGAGAGGAGAACTTAGTAATTAAGGAGAACTATTAAACATCAGTGGATGGGATAATAACTTCAGCTGTTCTGTGGCATTGATTCATCTGTGCTATTTTGCTATTTTAAAATGCCTGAAAAAATTGGAATGACTCCAAATAGCTTAGAAAGGAAGGAAAGAGAAAGAGTAAGAGACAATGAGACAGGGAGAGAGAGAGAGAGAGTCCATACCAGAGAGAATTTGTACTAGCCTCTGTATCAACAGGACATAGAAGAGAAAAAGCTGAAACACAGAGTGAGTCCTGGATAATTTAAAATAGATAATTTTAAGAGGTGAACAGTTATATATTTATGAGATTCAAAAACTCAAAACAACTCAATAGAAATAAAATAAAATAACCCAATTTAAAAAATAGGCAAAGGACTTGAATAGACATTTCTTAAAAAAAGACAGACAAAGGGCCAACAGGTATATGAAAAATTGCTCAACATCACTGATCATTAGGAAAATGCAAATTAAACCACAATGAAATATCACCTCACACCTCTTAGATCAACTCTTATCAAAAAGACAGAAGATAAGTGTTGCAAAGAAATGGAGAAAAGGGAACACTTGCCCACTGTTGGTGGGAATGTAAATTGGTATAGCCAGTGTGTTAAACATTATGGACATTCCTCAAAAAGTTAAAAATAGAACTACAATATGATCTAGCAATCCCACTACTGGGTGTATATGCAAAGGAAATGAAAGCAGTATGTCAAAGAGACATCTGCACTCCCCCAATCATTGCAGCGTTATTCATGGTAGCCAATATATGGAATCAACCTAAGTGTCCATCAAGGGATGAATGGGTACAGAAAATGTGGTCCATATACACAATGGAATACTATCCAGCCTTAAAAAAGGAAATTCTGTCATTTGTTACAACATGGATGAACCTGGGGGACATTATGTTAAATGAAATAAGCCAAGCGCAGAAAGACACATATGACATGACCTCACTTATATGTGGAATCTTAAAAAGTCAGCCTCAGAAACAGAGAGTAGAATGGCGGCTACCAGGAGTTGAAGATGGGGGTGGGTGGGATTGAGGAGATGTTGGTCAAAGGGTACAAAATTTAAGATAGACAGGAGGAATAATTTCGAGAGATCCGTTGTACAGCATGATGACTACAGTTAATAACAATGTATTGTATACTTGAAAATTGCTAAAAGAGTAGATTTTAGATGTTCTCACCACAAAAAAATGATACGTAGGTGAGGTAATGTGTATGTTAATTAGCTTGATTTAGCCATTCCACAAGGTATAAATATATGAAAAATCATATTTTATACCATAAATATATATGTAGCCAATTAAAAAATAACTCACAGTCTTACTTTGAGTTACATTTGGGGGACAAAGTGAAGTGATTTTGTTATCTCAAGTTATATGACTCGCAAATATTTTTTTTCTTTGCAGGCCTAATTCTTTTTTTCACCTAGACCTAATAGTTTAAAAATGATTGGTAAAGCTGACGTACAAATTTAAAAATAAAATACATAAATGCTCATGCATTAAGAAAAAAACCCAACACATTGCAAATGGAATCTCATCACTGTATAGGGAAGTAGTGAGGGATGGCACGGGGTAGAGTAGAGGGACCCTGGAGTCAGGCATACCTGAAACTCAACCTTAGCATTGTCACTGACTATAATGTGGCATCGGATAGTTTAGTCTCAAGTTATATCTTCTATAAAATGAGGATTAACTAAAATAATATATAATTAGTGGCTGGCACAGATAAGACAATAAACATTAGTTCTGATCTCTGTTTCTACTCCATCTCCCTATGGTTTCACTTCACATGTGGAGGAAATACTGCACAGACTTGGCCAGCCTCCTGCTTGTAAGCCAAACTGCTCCCGCAGAAACCCAGAGAAAGGATAGGATCTCACCCACCCTTTATAATCCATCCTAATGTTTCCTGTTTTTCACTGTCAGGAAGTTCCTTATTTCTAACTTGGCTTTTTCCTGGTATATTCTAGTCCCCCTTTCTCTTAATCTGGCTCCCAGAAACACTGCAAACAAAATGTGGAATTCATGCTCTCTGTCACAGTCTCTAAGAGAGGACCATCCTTGAGTTACTTCTCAGCCTCCCTTTCCCCAGGGAACAAAAAAAGAACAATGCCAGATAAATAGAAAATACCAATGTGCACAAACATAAAGAGGAAGGTCCAAAAAAGCAAGAAGTGAGTGAAAGTGATCACAGAGGTAGGAGGAGAGATCTCTTCTCTCTAAACAAAACGGAAAGAAAAATGTTAAATCCAAAGAAAGAATTAGAAAGACTGAAATAGAGGGAGACAAGAAGAGTGTGAAAATATAAGATAGGTTTATACAGGGAAGTACATCCAGAGACACAGACACCAAGAATACTAAACTGGAGGCAGAAAAAAAAAACAGGACAAGAAAAGCCCAATGTGGGAAAGAGACCGCGAGCCTGACCGTGCTGGGCATGCCCGCCCGGATGTGGGATTGAACCAAGGAGCTGGGTCAACGAGAGATTGACCTTCTGGGTTGTCTGCCCCTCCCCACCCATTAGAGACAGGCCTCTGCAAACCGGCTGGCCCTCTCAGTCACATCCAAGCCATGTGCCCCTCAGCCAGAGCCGGCAGGGCAGGTGGGCAGACCGAGATCCTGATGGAAACACGCAGGGGAGACAGAGGAAGAAGTGACTAATCAGAGGCAGCTGGGACAACAGAGTCTAATGAGGGAGAAACAAGCAAGGGGAAGGTTAACGGAGTCAAGATCTGTGACATCTTTGCCATGACCACCGTGTGCAAAGTCCTGGTGTGATCTGAACACAGATAGTCACTGAGGGAGCCAGGAGTGTTCATCTCTGGGGATGTCCACAGAGGCAGGATCAGCTTTCACTGCAGGAGTGAGCACATTCACTGACCTTGTCCACGGGCTTTGGCACACGCTAGCGAGGACATTGGCTGTGCTGACCTCAGGCTCAGGGGAGGGATCCACAGGTGCAGAGTGAGGGTGCAGTGGTTTTGCTGCAAACCAGCTGCTCATTTATAGGGCTGGGAGTATAGGCTCTTCCTCCCTCCACCCTCCTTCCCTATCCCTCTCACTCGGGTGCGCGCATGCTCTCACACACACACACTCAGGCAGGCATGAGCTTCTAACCGTTTACTGTTGGGAGCCAACTGTAATAAGACCAACTATCTATTCTTGAAACCTGACCATTCCAACTGTATCCCTGGGGATAGTTTTGTACCAGTCCATTCCAAGGCTCCCTTGTGAGGCCCTGTCCATGGCAAGTGGCCTGGAAGGTCTACAACAGTCCCAGGTTTTCCCAGGAAATTTCTGTTCGCATTACCAGACTGAAGAGACAAGGGGACCTGGCAAATAACATGATCCTAGTGCCCTCAGCTTCAAATCTGAGAACACTTTAACTCTTGTCCATCCATTTCCCAATTTTATTTCGAACTAATTTTCTAGAGTTTCTGCTGACTTAGTTACCACTCCTTTTCCTCCAATTAAATATTTTTCATATTATTATACCATGTTCAACACAACAATAAATATTGGCCGAGCACCTGCTCTGTGCCAGGCACCATATCAAGTGCTGCTGATAAAGTGGAAATGACAGACAAAAGACCTGTCTGCTGGAACATACATACTTGCTGAGTCGCTCCCCTCCTAATCCCCATCCCTTCTACCTCTTCACTGTCAAATTCTCTTCCTCAAACCTGGAATACCCTTCTTACCCTGACCCACCCAGTGTTCTTCCAAAATCCTGCCCAGGGCTGAATTATCTGCCATTTAAATTCTGCATAGCCCAATGAACTTCAACAATTCTCTCCCTCCCTCTATTCTCTGCAGCTCTTCTCTCTACTTCTGGAATACTTGGACTGCTATAAAATGGAAGTTTATGATGCTTGTATCCTGACTCATTTTACGTGTGGTGGGATGGCTCCTTATCCCCACCCTACCATGTACCTTCACCACCATCTCCATGTCTGGGTCTGACCAAATATAATTGGGACATTTTCGTAACATCACTCGGTTTGTACATAATAAGGCACAAAAGCTAAGCCTTGGGAAATTGATCTTTGCAGTGTAAGATGTCTGATGATCCTTCATCTACCCACTCAAAGGCTCCTGAAAAAAGCAAACTCTTCAAACACTTTAAAAGCATCTATTTCTACACTATTAATTAATATGCTAAGTAGACACTTATTGGACTGCTCACATCCCTATAACCTCTGGTCCACAGCATTTTATTGACAGAATTTCAACCCAAACGTGATGTGCAATTCAAATTGTTCCAAATGATATTCTCGTCCTAGAAAGTATTGTACAAAGTAAATTGGTGAGTATATTTTTGTCTGACATTGTAATGTTGAAAAATATCACTTTGTATAGTGTATTTATTTAATGTGATTTTGGGTGAAAAAATAATTATACCAAAAAAAGAGTTGTACTAAAAGTGGTATAACACCAGGAGCCATTAGGGCGAGGAGTTGTTAACTTTACAGATATTGTGTGATGTAAATCTAAATATATTTCCATTTATTTTGTTTTCTCTAGTGACATTCAATAATTTTGCATTTTTTTCCCATGAAGAATTGCCATTTTTCATTAGAATTATGCCTATGTACTTTATATTTTTCATACAGTTTAAAATGATAAGCCGGGTGTACTGGTTCACGCCTGTAGTCCTAGCACTTTGGGAGGCCGAGGTGAGAGGATCTCTTGAGGCCAAGAGTTTGGGATCAGGTCTGGGCAACAAAGCGAGGTCTCATCTCTACAAAAAATAAAAAATTACCCAGGCATGGTGGTATGTGCCTGTAGTACCAGCTACTTGGGAGGCTGAGGCAGGAGAATTGCCTGAGTCCAGGAGTTCAAGGCTGCGGTGAGCTATGATTGTGCCACTGCACTCCAGCCTGGGAGACAGAGCAAGACCCTTCTCAAAAAAAAAAAAAAGAATGATTTATTGTAGCAGGATGAAGGAAATCCTTTGAGATTTTTTGGTTTTTTTTTGTTTTTGTTTTTGAGATAGGGTCTCACTCTCACCCAGGCTAGAGTGCAGTGGTGTCAAGCGATCCTCCTGCCTCAGCCTCCCACAGTGCTAGGATTCCAGGTGGGAGCCCCAGGGCTGGGCCCCCTTTGAGATTTGAAGACACTCATTAACCATTTTAGTCTTTTTCCTTGGGCTAAATATTCATGGGCCCTTTTACCATGACTTTCTGTCCTTATTTCCTCATTAATTTTAAAGTTTCCATGAAATAAGAAAAGAAACAACTAAAGAAGAAATCAATTGGAGACATGGAGGAAAGAAGAAGAGCAACTAAATACAAATGTACATTTTGCATTTAGAGAAATTCAGTGTATATACCACTGGCCAACAGGCTAATCAAACCATCGCTGAAACAAAGAATTACATATTATGAAGAGGATTGAATCAGCAGAATACTGAAAGAGAGATTGGACAGGTTAAGAAAATACATCCTGGGAAATACTTCTATTCAAATATGGGGACCAGCTGTTCTCCATCTCTCACAAGACAGAACAGGATATGGAGGTAAGTGCAACAAGAGTATTAGGTTAGAGAAAAGGAATAACTTACTGATTTTAACAAGGGATTCAAAAGCATCAAAATGACTGAACAAAGGGGTGATGAAAAATCATTCCTGTGATCTTTGGAAATAGGACAGATTCCAGTGTGTCAGGTCTCCTTTCATCTCAAAATTGTCCAAGAGCAAAGAGTGAACAGGAGCCTTCAGGTCCTTCTGTGTTTCCTTTCTTGTTTAATAGCATCAAGATACATCCACTCATTTAAGGGGAAGCCTGAGTGTCCTCTTCCACTTCTCCTTCACTCATGTCCATAGACTTCTCTTGTTGTAACCTCCTCCACCCCTTTCATGCACCCTACAATCCAGTTACTATTTACCATATACAAATCCATCCATTTGTTCATTCAGGTTTTATTTGGTACTACTATGTGTTCTCCACTCCTCCTTGCTTCCGTGCTTTTACACATGCTGGTCATTTTCCATGGAATGCCCTTTGCTTCTGTGCACGCCTGGTGAATTCTTTCTCATCTTTTGTGATGCAGATCATATGCCACCTCCTCAGGAAAGCCTTCCCCAACAACACAACATGTTTTCCTTTCTTTTAGTGAAAACAGCTTTATTTTTTTTAAGAAGCAAGTTCTTGTATCCCCATATTTGCTATTTAGTGTGTGGGTAGTTTATACAACGTCCAAAAAGATAATCAGAAGAATTAAAACTGGCTTTATAACAGACAATTTTTGGCAATAGACCAATACTAAGAGATTTAACAATTTTATCATGAATTAGCTAAGAAATAAATATTAAATATAACTGAAATAATAAAAAAAACTAGAAATAATCAATACAAAATAAAACTGAAAATAGATAAAAACTGTGTGTGGTAAGATTTAGATCTACAAATTTTGACCTGGGAAAATAGGACTCCATAAAAATAATGCCCACAGAAGAAAACTCATAGTGGCAGATGCTATCATAGTAAAATTTAATTTGAACAAAAGATTGATAAAACATAACTGTGCTGATAAATTACAAATAAATTAATTAGTCTTGTTGGGGCCAAAGCCCTTGGCCCTCTAAAGGTTCGCTGAAAAATCACTGATATAAGGCAGATTGATTAATAGGAAAAAAGGCATACAAATTTATTTAACATGTATACATGGGAGCCTTTAGAACGAAGCTCCAAAGAGACAGGGGAAATTGTTCATTTTTATGCTTAGGTTCAACAAAGTATGGACAGCCGTGTAGAAATATGATTGGACGAAAAGTGTATGATCTAATGCTAGCAGACTGAGTGGGGAAACCCCGCAAGGCCTGTCTGTCTAGATTCTTCCTTGGCCTCTCTGAGCGTGCATTCCTTCTTCTGGGTGTGGGGCAGGGACCTCTCCGGAATGGGGGTTTTATGACCTACAAATAAGGTGGGTCAGATAATTTCTTTATGGCCAGTTTTTACACAGAGCATTTTTAGGTTTTATGGCTGGCTTTCAAGAAAAGGGGTTCTGGTTTCTATGACCTGCCTTGGGGAAGAGGGATTCTAGTCTCTATGGTTAGCTTCAGGGAAAATGGGACTGAGGCAGGAGGGCAGGAGACGGTCAGAGAAAATCTTTCGCTTCTGAGGCCTTCATTTTGGGGTGCTCTTTTCTAAGTCCCAAAAGTCTGGATCAAAATAATTTTAGTATTTTTATTCACGTGACAGAATTAGAAATATCTTAAGTGTGCTATATAGAAAACTGATTGAGGGATTAATTCAGGTTAATGGAATTAATTATTAAAAGTAATTTCTTATCAAGAATTTTTGGTGCTGGTATAATTCTGATTTAAATGTTTTTATTCATTAACACGGAATCACAGCTTTCCCAGGACTAAAAAGTGAGGGCAAAATAACTACAAAATCCTCATAGCATCTACTGCTTCTCCAACACAGAGTAAGCTTTTGATTAATGATTTTTGAGAAAGTAAATGAAGACTTAAACAGTGTGATTTTTGTTGATTGCTTTCTAACTATATAACCCACTAACTGAGATCTGCCTGAAAGTCACATTTATCAAATTTGCAATATTAGATGCAAGATTAGGTTCATTGTTTTAATACTCCTTGAAAATTTTGCATTACTCCATGTATTTTCCCCTTTCTATTGGCTTTCTTTTGAGCATTTCAAGGAGTTTTTAATTCCAATATGTCTATGGATCCTTCTGCCTTATTTTCAAGCAAACAAGCAAATTACCTACTATTAATCAGGAAATGAGAGTATTCAATATATCAATCATACAGAAAGGGACAATTATTTCTTTAAAATTAGAGAAACCTTGCCGGGCCTGGTGGCATGTTCCCGTAATCCCAGCTACTCGGGAGGCTGACGCAGGAAGATCACTTGAGGCCAGGAGTTCGAGAATAGCCTGGGCAACATAGCAAGGCCCTGTCTCAAAAAATAATTAGAGAAATTACCGTCTTAACATTTAATATTTCCCCATCATTTCTTTGATTCTTCTGCTTTCCAAGAAGGAAAGAAACTTGAGGTCAAGGGAAGAGAACTGAGAAACGTAAATTAATCTTTTTCTTTTTCTTAGTTTTAAGGAAGCAACTAGATGTTTGCTTCATACCATAATCCTAATGATATTTGCATAGAAATTTGAATATATTAAAAACCCACTAAAAAACTAGAAGAAAATAGAGTTAAGTATTGATTTAAAATTTTGAATGAAGGAGAAGTTCTGAGCCAAATGTGACAACCATGCAGATGTGTTTTATTAAGGCTGCACTGTTTCCTTTGAAGGATATCCCACAGAAAAATCTGGATTCTGGCTTCTTGGAAAAACATCAAAGGATCTTGCTGCACTGGGCCCATTCTCATCGACAACTGATTGGAATTTAGTGGTGTTCTCCCTGTTCGGACAAGTTTGAAGTTCCTCCCAGTCTCCAGACTCTTAAGTGTTTTGTATCAGGCCCACCTCACCCCATGGCATTATCTGTCTGATTGCTATAAGGAATATGAGCTTGCGGACTTTGTCTAAGTCATGGAAGAAATTGCAATGAGAAAGATAGATTTGACATCAGTGGAAAATTTCGGTACATCAAACAAAAAGCCACCTCACTTATTTTTTAACAAGTAAGTGATTAGAAAAATATACAAATTTAAGAGGCAAAATTATATTAAATTTATTAAGAGTTCATCAGAAACAGCAAGATCGTAAGGGACAAAAGGACAAGAACTCAATTGATAGAAGAGGAAACACCATCCAAAAGCATTCAAACTCATTAGTAATCAAACAGTAGTTTTAAAATGATTACATACTATTTCTGATCCATCAAATTAAAAATTTTTAAAAATTATAACATCAGTGCTGGTACTCCATTGTTGGCTAGAAAGCAGTTTGGCAATATTTACCCAAAGCTTTCAAAATGTTTATTCTCTTTAATGTAGGCTCCCTTTAATAATACAGATCCCAGAGTCCACAGACCTGGATTCAAATCCTGGTTCCACCACATACTAACTGTGTAGACTGAGGTGACTTAAATTAACATGTCTCAGTTTCCTCATCTCTAAAATGAGAATAACAATAATAGTACCTACATTATTGGACTATTATGAGGATTAAATGAGAAATGCTTAGGAAGTTTTTGGAACAGTGTCTAGCATATAATGGTGCTGTATAGTTTGCTAAATGAGTAGATTTATCTGTTTTTAAAATTTACTCTAAGAAATTAATTACCAATTGAGAAAAGGATTTATGCACAAAATTGCACATTATAGCATTATTTATAATAGCAAAAAATTAGGAGCTAAAATAGGGAATGATTATATTATAGAAAATGAAATTAATGAATATGATACAGTCATTAAAATTATGTTTATAAACTCTATGCAATAATGTTGAAATATATTATAATTTTAAGTGAAACAAAAAGCAAAATACATACCATTATATTTCATATATTTATGACTACACTAATTAAAAATTTTTTTTCTTTGCTTTGGAAGGAAGATTAGATAAAAGATTGGAAGTCCACCAAAATGTTAAGAGTAGCTGCTTATAGATGATGGAGCTATGAAAGATTTATTTTTTAATAAATAGAATATTTTCTATTTTTAAAAACTCAGTATTCTTTACTTTTGTATTTCTTTATTCACATTTTTAAGGTAGAAAGTGATATTATGTATACAGATTTAGAAGGGTTAAACTCATGATATAATTAACCAAAATGCATCAAATTTAATAATTCTTAGATATATAAACTTCAGATAGTCATATTCTGAGTTGATTTCTTTAAATATTAAAATTAGGAGAAATAAAGACAGACCCCTAAACAGATGCAAAAATAGAAAACTGAAAAACAGCTGAAGTAACCTAATTATAGACAAGATATTATACATTTAATAAATTTATAAATGTGAATTTTAGTTGAACTGTCATTGTGAAAATTAATCATTAGGTTCACAGGAAGGTTAGTTTTTAGTATACTTAGTTTGCTTCCTTTAGACCATGGTGGAATTAATATCTAAATAAATTTTGGGATTGTGAGGGAAAAATACAAGTTCTCCACCACTGGCTTTTAATGTTTAACAGAACTCGTTCAGGTTTCTTTCAAACTTAGAGATATAGATCATAGCAAGAAAGGGGAAAGAAATACAAAGCACAAAGGGTATTCTTAAGCAGCTCCTTTGCATAAACTGTCATAAGTCTTAAGACCGGTTTAAACTGTTTTAAGCTACCTTAATTGTTTTAGAGTGCCCTTTAGCTGATTGTAATACTGATGTCCCCGCCCAATGGAAAGTACTGTGCATGCTTTAATCTGTATCATATGTAAACATGTGATGACACAGAGAGAGTGCTCTGTGTCGCTTGCCAGAAAAAAATTTAAGGCTCCACAAACAGGCAGGTAGTGTGAATCTTACTCTCTGCAAAACTACTGCTGCTGCCCAGAAGTGAGTGCCTGGAGGATTCCTAGCTTAACTAGGAACGAGAGAGCCCTGTGTAAGTAACCTCTAATAGACTCATCTAACTTGCCAAGCTGGATTGGTCTGAGTCATTTCTTTGGTCTTTCTGCACCATCTCAGTTTGGAGGGCGGTTTTTCTACTCTCCTGGGGTTTTCCCAAAACAGATTATGGCAATTAAAAGGGATACTGCTATCAAATGCCTGGCTAGGTCTAACCTACATCTCTTCTGGTGCTATTTATGTTGTTCTAGTTTCAGTAAAGATGGAGATTTATGTTTAACTTTTCTTTACCATGGGGTTGACAAATTTAACAGATTTGTTAAATTCTGATAATAGTTTCTATTATGTCATCAGGACCGTTTTCAAGGTAAATGTGGCTTCTTTTCCCTTTCTCTATCAATTTTAGATTCTGTAGATTCTGTGGTCTTGTAGTTGTGTCATGGTTCAGTCCACGGTTGGACTTTGAAGTGTTGCCCCAGTTCTTGGGCTCTTGGCTTGGAGGAATCGCAAGCCTTGGCCTGCGCGACGGAGAGAGATGACAGACACTCAGCAAGTATGCATGAAGGATTTATTTGTGGGTAAAGTCTAAGGGTGCAAAGTGAAATTATGTTTCCTAAGGGGAAATGGGTCTGTTTCCAAGAGTGGAGAAGACCCTGTTTAGTTCCATATTCCTCTTTTTATATGCTTTATGTTTAGGTAAAGGTTAGTTATAATTAGGACTGAATTCCTTTCTATATTTGGACATGACTTAAATATTATATTATACATACTGTGGGGAAAGTTCTATTTCCATTCTCTGACTGGTGGTCAGTGTTCCAGGGCCCAATTACCCCATTTTTTAAGACTGAAATAACTGCTTCCCCTCGTTATTTTTCTGTAACCATTTCCTCCTTATTGTTTTTCTATAACTGCTTTCTCCTTTCTGTTTTTCTGATTTCCATTACCTCTCACTTGGTTTTCTGTCCCTAACAGTTGGATCATTGCAAATTCTCCATATCTCTGCAACTGAGGGGCCCTGAACCACATTTCACATGTAATGATGGTCTGACTGACATTGTGAGGGCTCTTGCATGGCATGCCAATTTTTTACTACTATAGATAAGACAAAAACACAAGCTCTATTCACAAGGAAAGTTCTCTAGCATCCACATGAGTGGGAGATAGCAGATAACCTTATTTTAGATCTTTATCTCAGTCTATTTTCCTAATATTAGATGGATCTCATATCCCCTTATTCTTTCCACTAAAACACTTGATAGCTGTTCATCGTTTCCCCTCTGGAGTCCCAATCTAAATTACATATAAATCAAATAAACCTAAGAATAGATTCTTCCTCCCGACAATAGCCACTCCTAGAAGGTGGTTTAAATAATTTGGAAAAACAAAAACCAAAAAAAAAAACCCCCCTCACACACACACAAAAAACACACTAAGAGGTAGAGAGAAAACATAAGTTGAAAAAGTGCCTAGTTAATTTACACATAGAATGATTAGTGACTGAATATTAAGAGTTTGGTTATTTGTACAAGATGGATTTGTAGGAAATTATACAGAAGGCCTTTGTCATTGATGATGACAAGACAGAGCATTAGGTTGGCTCTTTTCAGCAGTCTTAGCGGGACCATGATTAATGTGAACTACAGTGTCATTTGCATTGTCTTGAAAAATTGTGTTGATTGTAAAAATAATCAGAAATGTGAAGATGAGGGGATGAGATGCTATAATCTGAAAGTCTTGGAAAGAGTTATCTGGTCAATGACATAGATAGTATTAGGAAGTGAAACAGACAGAGGCATACCTCGTTTTACTGCACTTTGCTTTATTGCATTTGGCAGATATTGTGGGGTTTTTTTTTTCTTACAAACTGAAGGTTTATAGCAACCCTGTCTTGAGCACATCTATTGGCACCATTTTCCCAGCAGCATGTGCTCACTTTATGTCTCTGTGTCACATTTTGGGAGTTCTTGCAGTATTTCAAACTTTTTTATTATTATATATGTTATGGGGATCTGTGATCAGTGGTCTTTGACGTTACTGTTGTAATTGTTTTGGGGTGCCATGAGCCACACCCATGTAAGATGACAAACTTAATCAATAAATGTGTGTGTGTTCTGACTGCTCCACAAACCAGCTGTTTACCCTCTCTGTACCTCTCCACAAGCCTCCATATTCCCTGAGATATGACAGTCTTGAAATTAGTTCAGTTACTAACCCTATAATGGCTTCTAAGTGTTCAAGTGAAAGGAAGAGTCACATGTGTCTCATTTTAAATCAAGTTAGAAATGATTAATCTTAGTGAGGAAGGTATGTTGAAAGTTGAGACAGGCCAAAAGCTAGGTCTCTTGCACAAAACAGTTAGTCAAGTTGTAAATGCAAAGGAAAAGTTCTTGAAGGAAATTGAAAGTGCTCCTCCAGTGAACACACAAATGATAATAAAGTGAAACAGCCTTATTGCTGATATGGAAAAAATTTTATTGGTCTGGATAGAAAAGCAAATATAAAAGTGCAAGGTGAAGCAGCAACTGCTGATGTGGAAGCTTCAGCAAGTGATCCAGAAGATTTAGCAAAGATCATTGATGAAATTGGCTACACCAAACAACAGATTTTCAATGTAGACAAAACAGCCTTCTATTGGAAGAAGATGCCATCTAGGACTGTCATAGCTAGAGAGGAGAAGTCAATGCCTGGCTTCAAAAGTTTCAAGGGATAAGCTGACTCCCTTGTTAGGAGATAATACAGCTGGTGACTTTAAGTTGAAGCCAATGCTCATTGACCATTCCAAAGTTCCTAGCCCTTAAAAATTTTGCTAAATCTACTCTGCTTGTGCTCTATAAATGAAACAACAAAGCCTAGATGACAGCATATCTGTTTAGAGCACGGTTTGCTGAATATTTAAGCCCACTGTTGAGACCTACTGAAAAGATTCCTTTCAAAAGATTACTGTTCATTGAGAATGCACCTGGACACCCAAGAGCTCTGGTGGATATGTACAAGGAGATGAACGTTGTTTTCAGGCCTGCTAACACAACATCTATTCTTCAGTCCATGGATCAAGGAGTAATTTTGACTTCCAAGTCTCATTATTTAAGAAATATATTTCACAAGGCTAGAGCTGCCATAGATAGTGATTCCTCTGATGGATCTGGGCAAAGTCAATTGAAAACTTTCTGGAAAGGATTAAAAATTCTAGATGCCATTAAAAACATTAGTGATTCATGGAAGAAGGTCAAAATAACAACATTAACAGGAGTTTGGGAGAAGTTGATTATAACCTTCCTGGATGACTTTAAGGGGTCCAAGACTTCAATGGAGGAAGTAACTGCAGATATGGTAGAAATAGCAAGAGAACTAGAATTAGAAGTGGAGCCTGAAGATGTGACTGAACTGCTGCAATCTCATGATTAAATTTGAATAGATGAGGAGTTGCTTCTTATGGATGAACAAAGAAAGTGGTTCTTGATGGGCACCTGGGTAGTTTCCACATCTTTGCAATTGTGAATTGTGCAGCTATAAGCATTCAAGTGCAGATGTCTTTATTACAGAATGTGTTTTTTTCCTCTGGGTAAATACCCAGTAGAGGAATTGCTGGACCAAATGGTAATTCTACTTTTAATTCTTTGAGGTATCTCCATATTCTTTTCCATAGAGGTTGTACTAATTTACAGTCCCACCAGCAGTGTATGAGTGTTTCTATCTGTCTGCATTCCTGCCAACATTTGTTGTTTTGGGACTTTTTGATATAAGCCATTCTCACTGGAGTTAAGTGATATCTCATTGTGGTTTTGATTTGCATTTCCCTGGTGATCAGAGAAGTTGAGCAATTTTTTATATGTTTGCTGGCCATTATTCTGTCTTCTTTTGAAAAGTTTCTGTTCATGTCCTTTGCCCACTTTTTAATGGGGTTGTTTGATTTTTTCTTGTTGATTTTCCTAAGTTCTGTATAGATTCTGGTTATCAGCCCTTTATCAGATGTGTAGCATGCAAATATTTTCTCCCATTCTGTAGGTTGTCTGTTCACTCTAGTGATAGTTTCCTTGGCTGTTCAGAAGCTTGTGCCCATCAATACACGAGTGGATTAATAAAATGTGGTATATGTATACCATGGAGTATTACTCAGCAATAAAAAACAACAGTGAATTAACACATCTCATATTATCCTGGTTGGAGCTAGAGCCCATTCTTCGAAGCGAAGTATCACAAGAATGGAAAAACAAGCACCACTGGTACTCACCATCAAATTGGTACTAACTGATCAATACTTAAGTCACACATGGAAATAATATTCTTCAGGGGAAGGGCAGGCCGGAGGGGGGTGGAGGGGATGGGAAAACTCTCACCGAATGGGTGTGGGGAGCACAGTTTGGGGGATGTCCACGATTGTAGCTCTGACTTGGGCAGTGCATAAGCAATATATATAACCAAAGTGTTGTGCCCCCATAATATTATGAAATAAAAAAAAAAGAACAATAACATAAAAAAAAGAAAGAAAGTGGTTCTTGAGATGGAACCTACTCTTGGTAAAGATACTGTGAACATGTTGAAATGACAACAAAGGATTTATAATTCTACATAAACTGAGTTAATAAAGCAAAGGCAGGATTTGAGAGAACTGACTCCAATTTTAAAAGAATTTCTATTATGGGTAAAATACTATCAAACAGCATTGCATGCTACAGAGAAATCTTTTGTGAAACAAAAAGTCAATCAATGTGACAAACTTCACTGTTGTCCTTTTTTCCTTTTTTTTAGAGATAGGGTCACACTATGTTGTCCAGGCTGGGGTGCAACATTCACAGTTACTATTCACAGGTGCAATCATAGCATACTATAGCCTTGAATTCCTGGGCTCAGGTGACCCTCCTGCCTCAGCCTCCCAAGTAGCTGGGACCACAGTGTGTCCCGCCATGCCTGGCTACATTGTTGTCTTATTTTAAGAAATTGCCAAAGTTACCCCAACATTCAGCAACCACCACCACGATCAATCAACAGCCATCAACATGGAAACAAGATTCTCCACCAGCAAAAAGATTATGACTTAGCAATGGCTCAGATGATCGTTAGCATTTTTTAGCAATAAAGTATTTTTAAATCAAGGTATGCACACTATTTTTAAACATAATGCTATTGCATACTTAATAGACTGCAGTATAGTGTAAACATAACTTTTTTTTTTGAGACAGGGTCTTGCCGAGTTACCCAGGCTAGAATGCAGCGACATCATCATAGCTCACTGCAACCTCCAACTCCTGGGTTCAAGCGATCCTTCTGCCTCAGCCTCCTGAGTAGCTGGGACTACAGGCATGCACCACCACACCCAGCTAATTTTTCTATTTTTTTGTAGAAATGGGGTCTCACTCTTGCTTGGGCTGGTCTCAAACTCCTGACCTCCTGTGATCCTCCCGCCTCAGCCTCCCAAAGTGCTGGCATTACAGGCATGAGCCACCATGCCTGACAATAAACGTAACTTTTATATGCAATGGGAAACAAAAAAAATTGTGTGACTTGCTTTATTGTGATATTAGCTCTATTGCAGTAGTCTGGAACCAAACCTGCAATATCTCTGAATTATGCCTGTACGTTTTTGAGACTCAATACCTACATGTGAAATCCACATATATATGGCACATGATATATAGAGAGCTCAGGGTTTAGAACTAGATAAATCAGCACTTAGATCTCAGCTTTACCACTTGCTAATAGTACTTTGGGATAACCTCTGATCCGTCGATTGGTATAAAGATGAACTGATAATGTAAATAATACACTTAATGTGACTGTCAAATAGTAATTGCTTAGTCCGTGTTTATTACCTTTTCCTGTACTTCTTTTCTCCTTTCTTTTCTTCTTTTTTTCTTTTACTTCATATGTTGGAAGATATCTTTTAAGGTCTTGAGAAATATTCCACTTCCATGGAAAATTCCTGGGTAGAAACTATGGTTTTGAAAAAATCACTTTTCCAGATCAGGCAATTATTTTATACAGCAGATTAAATTCCTTTCCCATCTTTGAGTCCTCATCCTACTCCCTTTTAATTCTATTTATTCTCTAGATCTTACAAAAAATGGGAAAAACTGGATCCTCATGTTCTTTACCTCACTTTGTAATATATTCACAAACCTCCTTGAGACACCTCGGCCATCTTTTCTCAAACAAGCATGAAAGAAAAATGCACCAATAAACAGGAAAACTATTCATGCAGGCAGATGGATTGACAGAAAGTTACAAATGGGAAAGCAGGGAAAGAAAGAAATTGTGAGGCAGGAAAAAAAAAGCAGATGAGCAGAAAACACAAGATGAAACCAGATAGGGAAATACAGTGTGAAAGTAAAAGATAACAGGACACAAGAATAGTTGTGAAAAACATACTAATTGCAACAACTCTTCCCCTTTCTGTGACTCTTCAGGGTTTACATTCTCTCACATGCTCCTCACAAGAGGACACGATGGGGAAGTGGAGCCTCAGGAAAGAGTAAGTGGCCTGACTTGTCAAGTAGCCGTGGAGGACAGAGGCAAGACTTTAATTATGGCTTTTTATTATCCTCAAAACCTCTGTGGATCAAGACTACTTAACAGTAAATTACTGAAACCAAAAGAAATTATCTGGCTCCTGGGACAGTGCGCTTTTTGCGATTCCTGCCGAAAGAGGATGAAAAACTGATGACGGGGGTGGACAGTGGGGAGATGAGGGGAAGGGGGAAGGCAGACAGAGAGTTAGAACAGAGACAGGAAACACTCAGGAAGGTGAAAGCCACACAGGAAACAGAGTGAGGGGCCCCCACGAGCACATGTGAGGCCCACGTGAGGGGCACATGCCCTTGGATCGTGGGGAGACAACCTCTCAGCTCAGGAGTCTGGAGTCCTGTCACCTCAGCCAGGTTGCTCTGAGAGCACTTGGTCTTTTCAGGCTCTTCTGCTCTGTAGACAGGCCACCTCAAAACCAGGCTGGCCTCGGTCACATCTAAGCCATCTGTGCTCAGCCAAAAGATCCTGATGGAAGCAGGGAGGGGACACACAGAGGGAGAAGTGACTAACCAGAGAGAGATGGGACAACAGAGAGAGTCTAGTTGGGACAACAGAGAGGGAGAAACAGAACAAGGGGAAGGTTAACTGAGTTAAGATCTGTGACATCGCCCCCATGGCTGCTGTGTGCAGAGTCCCGGCATGATCTGAACACAGGGAGCTGCCAGGGAGGAAGTCAGGGATGTTTATCTCTAGGGATGTCCACAGGGGCAGGGGCAGCTTTCACTGTAGAGGTGAGCACATTCATGGACCTTGTCCCTGGCCTTTGGCACACACTGTTGAGGACATTGGCTGTGCTGATCTCAGGCCCCTTGTGAAGGTGCACTGAGTTCTGCTGCAAACCAGCTGCTCATTTGTAGGGTCATGAGCTCCTGCTTCTTTGTGCACACACACGCAGGTAGTAGGACATCCAATGGGCTCTCAACGTTAGGGAGGCAGAGGCTGCCTCTCTCTGGTCACTGACAAGAAACTGACTATAACAGATGACCAATCCATTCTTGAAGTCTGCCTTAGTATGACCAGGTCTCAGGAGCTTAAGCAGATCAGACCAGTCCTAGGATCCTCAGAGACACCTGTCCACTGGCAAAGGGCCCTGGAATCTCTGAGTTAGTTTCATATTTCCCAGGCAGAATCTTTTCCCCACTCAAGATTGCTGTTTGGAAGAACCACGGGTCAGGTTATTTCCATGTTTCCTACCTCCTTATGTCAGATGAAAAACCACCATCTCCAGAGGTAGAATCTACCTGGGACCTATCACCCTGACCCCCAATCCAAGGCATTTAGGGAGATTTAGTCTGATATGGAACCCCTGAAAATGCAAAGGATAGTAAGTTTGTTAATTCATCACCATGTAGTGATTCCATCTCTCCCTCTGGACAAAAAGAAGCAGCAGAGGAACTGGGAAGGCGGTGCTGTCTGAATAATCCATACCAGCTCTTTCACCTTCCCAACAAGATGCTCCAGACAAACTTTCCTAGTTAGATGGAACTACCAGAGGTCTTTGAAGAAATTACTGATTATATGTTATTTGTATCAGTTGCCTAACATATCTATTTTTATCTTCACACTAAGATTCAGAAAGATTAAGTAATTTGCCTAATAGTATACAGCTGAATAAGAGGTACAGCAAGGCTTTGTGCTCAGGTTGGCCATGGGTCATGAACTTTTGACCATGCCTGGCTAATCTTTCCTTTATTCTATGTTTAGAAGTCCCTAGGGAAGAAGAATCCACAATTTTCTTTAGCATCTTCTATGGAACATTATTTTTCTATATACCATTTGCACTATCTGCATCAGAATCTAATAGTGACACTTGCTGAAAAGGAAGATTCTCTGGTCCAACTTCAGAACCTACTGAATCAGAATCTCAGAGAATGTCCCAGGCAGAAAATATCAGCAAATTCCCAAAGTAAAAACTAAGCAGGTCACATCTGCTGACCACAACGCAATACATTTAAAACATAAAAATAAAAGGAGAGTTAAAAACAAACAACAGATGGATATGTTTATGGCATTAACTGTGGTGATAAGTGCATACTTATCGCAAAAGTCATCAAGTTGTATACATTAAATGTGTAAAGCTTTTTGTATGTTGCTCTTACTTCAGTAAAGTGGTTTAAAACAAACAAACAGCAACAAAAAGGGAAATCAAAATAGAGTTTTCAAATTATTCAGAAATGAATGACCAATGGCAGCACTATAGATCAAGAACTGTGGGATGCAGACCCAGTACTTTTATAAAAGTTTAAAAAATATAAATTAAATTTAAAATTTTCTAAGAAAATATAAATGATCTTCATGGACTCGAGGAGTATTCTAAAAGTTATGTGGTCTATTAATCATAGCAGAAATTGAAAAGGTAGTAAATATGCCTAAAAAAGGGACCAGGCACAGATAGTTTTAGGGGAAAGTTCTAGAAAAGCTTTAAGAAATAGATAATTCACATGTTAAATAAACTGTTCCAAGCACATAATAAGATGAAAAGTTATCTTACTCATATGAGGCTAACATAATGCTAATATAGAACAAGAATTTTTACAAGAGATGAAATCTCTAAAAAATCTCACTTATGAACATAGATGCAAAAAATATCATAATTTAGTAGATTTAATTCTAGGAATATAAAGATAATTAAACATAAGAAAATATTTCAATGTAAGGCCAGGTGCAGTGACTCACACAGGTAATCCCAGCACTTTAGGAGGCTGAGGTGGGAGGATTGCTGGAGGCCAGGAGTTTAAGAACAGCCTGGGCAATATAGACAGACCCAGTCTCTACAAAAAAATTTTTTTTAATTAGCTGGGCATGGTGGCACATGGCTGGAGTCCTAGATACTCAGGAGGCTGAGGCAGGAGAATCATTTGAGCCTAGGAGTTTGAGGCTGCAGTGAGCTATGATTGTACCACTATACTCCAGCCTAAGTGACAGGACAAGAAAAGAAAAAGAAAATATTCCACTGTAATTCATGACACACATACACATATACATATATTCATATATACTATGTGTGTGTATATATATGCACATATATACATATACATATATGTGGAGAATTACCCTATAGCTGATAAATAAGTGCCAATAAATCTTAAAGTTCAACAGGCATGTGTGATAAAAGCTCTTAGAAGATCAGAAATAGAAAGAAATGTATGTCCTTAACTTGATGAAGAATATCTACTAGAAAAAAATAAAAAAGTCTTCTGGAAACAGAAGTAATTCATTAAAATTAGAAATAAGATAGGCAAGACAAGAATGCCCATCATAACTGTTAATATTCAACATTGTATTTGAGGTCCTAAGCAATGCAATAAGACAAGAAGAAAGAAATATGGGATGAATGGATTAAGAAGAGACAAAAATGTTTACCCTGCAAAAATCTAGAATAAATCATCTAGAAAATGCTGAAAACAGGAGAATTCAGTAGACTAGCCAGATAAAAGATCAATATAAAAATATGAATAGCTTTAATATGCAATAGAAATAAACCAGATAGCAAACATAATAAAAATCAGAAACATTACAAAATATCTAAGGATAACCTTAATATAAAATATGCAAGATTCATATGAAGTAATCTATAGTATTTTACTGAAGGACATAAAAGACCTGCATAAACAGAGAGCTATACCATGTCCTCTTCAAATTATAATAGTAAATGCAACCAAATGCAATTAAAATATCAAGTTTTTCTAGAACTTGATAATCCAATTTCAAAACGGATATTGGGAAAAGCATACATGCAAGAATATCCAAGGTAATTTTTTTACTACACCTGCAGGTATTCCTTTTTTTCTTTTTATGCCAAGGTATTCTTTAAAAGAATGGTTAAAGAGCATTTGCTGAGCCAGGTATTAAAACACATCATAAAGCTATGGCAATAAAAACAGTATAGCATTGGCAGAGAGATAGAGCAATGAAACAGAATAGAGTGTATAAAAACAGATCTATACATATATAGGAATTGGCCATATGAAAATATAGTATTTCAAATCAATGGTGAAGTAGATGATTAATTCAATAAGTGATATAAGGATAATTGGCTATCCAATTAGGAAAAAAGTAAGATTTCTACCATTTGCAAGGCAAATTCCAAGTGGATTAAAGAACCAAACATAAAATAGACTCTCTTGAGGTATTAGAAAAAATATATTTAACCTTGATGTCTTAGGCCTTCCTAATTAAGGTACAAAATGCAAAAACCGTAAAGCTTAAGATGATATATTGACTATGTCAAAATGAAAAACTTCTATACCACAAAACATATCATAATCAAAATAGTAAACAAGATGTAGTACATTCACATTCTCTTGTTATAAATCTTTTTGTTTTGTTCTAGTGTTAATAATTTTTTTTTTATATTTTCATTTTCATTTTGTTAATTTTCTTTCTTTTTCTTTTTTTTTGAGAGAGTGTCTCACTCTGTCACCCAGGCTGGAATGGCGTGATCATAGCTCACTGCAGCGTGGGCTCACGTGATCCTCTGGCCTCAGTCTCCTGAGTAGCTAGGACTACAGGCACATGCCACCCTACCGGGATAATTTTTTTTTTTTTTTTAGGGATAGGGTCTTGCTATGTTGCTCAGGCTGGTCTCAAACTCCTGGCCTTAAGCAATCCTTCTGCTTCAGCCTCCCAAAGTGCTGGAATTACAGGTGTGAGCCATCATACTCAGCCTTGATAGTTTAATTTTATTTAAAAAATGTTTTAATAGAAATTTTCAAACATTTAAAAAAATAGAATAGAATGATGAACTTTCATGGTCCTGTGATTCAACCTCAACAGTGATCAACATGTAGTCAATCTTGCTTGATCTCCACCCTCCCTCTACTCCCTTATTTCCACTAAATTATTCTGAAGCAAATTCCAGACATCATACAATTTCATCCATAAATACTTCGATATGTATTTCTAAGAGGTGAGAAAGCTTAAAATTAGTATGACCCCATTATCATACCTAAAAGTATCTTTAAATTTCTTAATACCTCAAGTATTTAGTCAATGTCCGTATTTCCTGATTATCTTATACATTGTGATCAATCGATATATCTCTAAGTCTCTTTTAATCTATACTGTTCTATCTTCTTTCCCCCTCATTCTAACTATTGTTGAAGAAATTAGATTATTTTTCCTGAATGATATTTCACATTCTGGATTTTGTTGATTGCATCCCTGTGGTGGTGTTTGACATATTATTCTGTCCCCTGTATTTTCTATAAATTGTCAGTTAGATATAGAGGCTTATCAAGTTCACATTTGATTTCTTTCTTCTTGTACTGCTTTATAATTGGTGTTGGGCACTTCCACAAGGAAGTATATAATGTCTGATTTTCTCTCTTTTTGTGATATCAGCTATTGATTATGCTTATTAGTTTCATGAATTAATTATGGGTTGAAAAATGTTAATATTTGAAATTCTACTATTTTGGCTTTGTCTTTGGAGAGAAACTTCTTCTCATCAATTGATTACCAACCAGTCCTTCCATCAAAACCTTGCCAATCATTTTCATTGTCTGAAGCTTGTTCTGTAATGGAAATCTCAAGAAAAATATTCTCTGAGTTCTTGCATATTCATAACAGCTTGTGTGTGGTCTTTATATTTAAAGATCAGTTTAGACAGATACAAAATTTACAGCTCACATTTTCTATCTGGAGTATATAAAATATGTTACTCTATTGTTTTATGTAATACAGCATTGCTATTGAAAATCTGAAGACAACCTGATATTTTTTTTCCTTATAAGTGACTTTGTCTGTTTGTATGGATGCCCAAAGATTTCTTTTCACCTTATTTAAAATCGTATAGTTTTAACAGAGTATGTCTTGATATTGACCATTCTGAATCAATTTTCTCAGGTACACAATATTCTCTTATTATATGGAAATTTAAGTAACTTTTTATTTTAGGAGAGTTTGTTGTTGTTATAGTTTTTAGGATGTGTTATGTTCCATTGCTTTGATTTTTCTATGTTCGTAATACCTATTAAGCTATGGGCAGCTGTGGGACTGGGGACTAGCCCGCCCAACCAATTGCAGTTACCAGCACCACCAACCCAACTGCTTGGGTCCCAGTGGGTGGCTCTGTCACTGCCATTGCCACCACATACATCACATCAGTTGCCCACAGGCCTGAAAGCATGCCCAAATACCTGGCCCACTGCTTCCACCACTAGCCTCTGAGCAAGCCACCTGGAGGCCCAAGAATCAGCTCTCCAGGGCCTATTAATAATACAAGTGCCAGTGTAAGCTGCTCTGGGGCCTAAAAACAGGCACACTCAGTCCAGTGTTGCCATGACTGGAGCCCAAAGACTAGCTCAGTTGGCATCCAAATCCTCAGAAAAACTTCATCACAGCCTTAACTAATAACTTGTACCCTAAGCTACCAAGGATCACAGATACCACTGACCCTGTGTACTGCCAAAGAAATCATATAAAGATCACACTACCACAGGCACACAAAATCAAAGCCAAAGTGTCCTACTCAACCAAGAACATATAAACATCTTCAGGCAAAAATGCTCCCCTGTGAAAGCAATTCCAAAAAAATGGAACAAGTGACTACTACACCAGATGCGCAGATATCAAGAGAAGAATACAAAACATGAAAAAACAAGGAAATATAGTACCACCAAAGGACCACAAAAATTGTCCAGCAACAGATCCCAGTCAAAAAGAACTGCTTGAAATGCCAGATAAACAATTCAAAATATTGATTTTAAAGAAGCACAATGCAATGCAAGAGAAACCTGAAAACTATTATAAAGAAACCAGAAAATCAGTTCAGGATCTGAATGAGAAATTTACTAAAGAGATAAATATTTTTTAAAAAACCAAACAGAAATTCTGGAACTAAAAAATTCATTGAAAGAAATGCAAAATACATTCAAAAGCTTCAGTAATAGACTAGACCAAGCAGAAGAAAGAGTCTCAGAACATGAAGACAGATCTTTTGAAATAATACAGTCAGACAAAAATAAGGAAAAAATAATAAAAAGGAGTGAACAAAGCCTTTGAGACATCTGGGACATAAAGCAACCAAACTTATGAAATAATGGTATTCCTAAGAGGGAAGAGAAATAAAAAATGTTTAAAAAACCCATTCAAGGAAATAATCAGTGAAAACTTCCCAAGTTTAGCAAAAGAGTTAGACATTGAGATACCGGAGGCCCAGTGATTCCCAAGCAAATACATTGCAAAAAGGACTTCACCATGTCATATTATAACCAAAATGTCTAAAATCAAACTGAAAGAAAAAATTATAAAATTAACAAAAGAAAAGCATCTAGTCACCTATAAAGGAAACCCCATCAGACTAGTAGCTGACTTCTTGGCAGAAATCTTACAGGCCAGAAGAGAATTGTATGGCATTTTCAAAGTGCTGAAAGAAAAAAACCTGTCAGTCAAGAATTTTATATCCTGCTGGAATAAATTTCATAAATGAAGGAGAAATAAAGTCTTTTCCCAACAAGCAAATGCTGAGAGAATTTATCAGCACTAGAGCAGCCCCACAGGAAATGGTCAGAGGAGTATTAAACATGGAAATGAAAGGTCAGTATTCACTATCATGAAAACAAATCAAAATATAAAACTCCCAGGTCTTATAAAACAATCATAGAAAGGAGGAAGAGAAAGGAATCAAATGTCCACATGAAAGAATTTCATCAAACCACAACACCAAAAAGACAGAAAAAGAAACAAAGAATTTATAAAACAACTAGAAAACAATTAACAATATGACACAAACAAACCCTCACATATCAATACAGGTGATCCCCAGGTGAGGGACAAGGTGCATTCCCGAGAATGTCTATAGGTTAGATTTATATGTAACTCAGATCCCTCATAAACAGCATGTATATGGTAATAATGATAGTAATAATAATAACAATACTATAATGGCTCATTTGTAGTAATAATACAGTGTAATACTGTAATAATAATAAGAAAAAGAATACCCCTGTACTGTAATAATAAGTTACAGAAACTTTTGTGCTCTTTTTTTTAATTCAAACAAACAGAACATAAAATAGACTTGTACAAAAAGTTTAGATAGGAGATAGGAGAAATTTCTAAAAAGAATATTAAAGGTTAACACTCACCTAATGTTACATCTATGTCTTGCTTACTGGAAGGGGCATTTTTGAGGCAAAAATGTAGGCTGACATTAACTGGAAGATGATGATGGAGATGGTGCTGGAACAGATGGAGGAGGCATTAGAGAATCAGGATTTGATTCTCTTGTTGGAGGAGGGGAGCTTACCACTGAAGTCAGTTTCTTGAAGTGTGACTGAAGACTAATGCTCTCCCAGTGAATAATGGCATCTGGCCTTTCTCCAAATGCTTAATGATTTTTTCATTTCCACTGTAATCACCTTTTTCCTCACTGCAGGCTCATCTGGACTTGCAGTGGACTTTCATTTTGGAGGTGTAGTCATAAAGGTAAACATAGACTCACAAAATTGAGTAAAAATGTTAAGATGAAAGTGATGCTGTGTGTGAGTGACTGTATAAACAATAAGACTAGCCACTATTATAAAGAGGCTGCACCAATGAACCACTTATACCATGTGGGTTTGTTTACATGCATGGAAGATACTAGTTCCTGAATTATTCATTTAATTATTTAATTATAAATTATCCTTATGGGGAGCCTTGGGAGCCCATTTGTAAGTACAGAAGCTGTAAGTCAGGAATTGCCTGTATTAACCTTGAAAGTAAATGGATTATATTCCCCACTTAAAAGATATGGATTGACAGAGTGGATATAAAAATAAGGTCTAGCTATATGCTGCTTACAAGAAACTCAACTCACCGATAAAGACAGATAGACTGAAAGTAAATGGGTGGAAAAAGATATTCCATGCAAATGGAAACCAAAAGTGAGCAGGAGTAGCTGTACTTGTATCTGATAAAACAGACTTTAAATCAACAACAGTAAAAAAAAAAAAAAAAAGACAAAGCAATTCATTATATAATGACAAAGGGATCAATTCAGCCAGAGGTTATAACAATTCTAAATATATGTGCACCCAACACTAGAGCACTCAAAGTCATAAAACAAATATTACTAGACCCAAAGAAAGAGACAGGCAGCAACACAATAACAGTGGGGGACTTCAACACCACATTCACAGCATTAGACAGAAAATCAGCAAAGAAACATTGGCCTTAAATTGGACTTTAGACCAAGTGGATCTAACAGACATTTACAAAAATCCTTCCAGTATTTTTATTGAGATTGTATTGGCTTTATGAATTAGTTGGGGTAGAAAGGACATTTTAACAACATTGAGTCTTCCAATTCATGAACATATGTCTTTTCACTATTTATGTCTTCTTTGATTTCTTTTCTCAATCTTTTGTAGTTTTTATCATAAATGTCTTGTACATATTTTGTTAGATACAGTTGATTTTGTATATTGACCTTGCTGAACACACTTATTTTGCAGATTCTTTGATATTTTCTCTGTCAACAACCATGTCCTCTGTGAATAGAGACAGTTTTCACTTATTTCTTTCTAATCTGTCAGTCTTTTCTTTCTTCCTCCCTCCCCCCACTTTCTCATTCTTTTTTTAAAAATTCTATTTATAAGTCTTTATCACTTTTTTAAAATTTCAGAGTATTATGGGGGTACACACACTTTGGTTACATATATTGCCTATGCACTGCCCAAGTCAGAGCTACAATCATGAATATCCCCCAGACAGTGCACCCTGCACCCATTAGGTGTGAGTTTTCCCATCCCCTCCGTCCCCCTCTCACCTGCCTGACCCCTGATGGATATTATTTCCATGTGTGCACATAAGTATTGATCAGTTAGTACCAATTTGATGGTGAGTGCCAGCAGTGCTAGTTTTTCCATTCTTGTGATACTTTGCTTTGCATAATGGGCTCTAGCTCCACCCAGGATAATACCAGATGTGTTAATTCACTGGTGGTTTTTTATGGCTGAGTAGTACTCCATGGTATACATATACCACATTTTATTAATCCACTCATGTATTGATGGGCACTTGGGTTGTTTCCACATCTTTGCAATTGTGAATTGTGCTGCTATAAACATTGGAGTGAAGATGTCTTTATTACAGAATGTGTTTTTTTCCTTTGGGTAAATACCCAGTAGTGGGATTGCTGGATCAAATGGTAGTTCTACTTCTAGTTCTTTGAGGTATCTCCATATTACTTTCCATAGAGGTTGTACTAATTTAGCCTTCCCACCAGCAGTGTATAAGTATTCCTATCTCTCTGCATCTCTGCCAACATTTGCTGTTTTGGGACTTTCTGATATAAGCCAATCTCACTGGAGTTAAGTGATATCTCATTGTGGTTTTGATTTGCATTTCCCTGATGATTAGGACAAATTCTTAGAAACACACAACCTCCCTAGGCTCAATCAGGAAGAAATAGAATTCATAAACAGACTGATATCAAGCACCGAAATTGAAGCAGTAATAAAAAATCTTCCGACAAAAAAAAGTCCTGGACCAGATTGGTTCACGCCTGAATTCTACCAAACCTACAAAGAAGAACTGGTACCTACACTGCAGAAATTATTCCATAACATCAAGAAGGGTGGAATCCTCCCAAACTCAAACTCATTCTACAAAGCCAATATCACCTTGGTATCAAAGCCAGGAAAGGACACAACAAAAAGAGAAAACTACAGACCAATATCCCTTATGAACATAGATGCAAAAATTTTCAATAAAATCCTAGCAAACCTAATTAAAATGCACATCAAAAAAATAATTCATCACGATCAGGTGGGCTTCATCCCAGAGATGCAGGGATGGTCAACATATGCAAATCTATAAATGTAATTCACCATATAAATAAAAGCAAGGACAAAGACTATATGATCCTCTCAATAGATGCAGAAAAGGCATTTGACAAAATTCAGCACCCTTTTATGATAAGAACTCTTAACAATATAGGCATAGATGGCTCATACCTCAAAATTATTAAAGCCATATATGATAAACCCACAGCCAACATCAGAGACTAAACAGGTAAAAATTGAAAGTATTCCCCCTTAAAACTGGAATCAGACAAGGTTGCCCACTATCTCCACTTCTATTCAACATAGTGCTGGAAGTCCTTGCTGGAGCACTCAGACAAGAGAGAGGAATCAGGGGTGTCCAAATGGGGGCAGAAGAGATCGAACTTCACATTGTTGCAGGCCAATATCACTGATGAATATGGATGCAAAAATCCTCAACAAAATATTAGCAAACCAAATTTAACAACAGATTAAAAAGATCATTCATTATGATCCAGTGTGATTCTCACCTCAATTATTTGCTCTTTTTCAATGGAATTTTCCTTAAAGAATTGTCAGTACAAGCTGTCTTTATTTCCTCATGTTTCTTTCTCCAGCCCATTGCAATCTGGCTTCCCTCCCAATTCCTCTGAAACTGTTCTCACTGAAGTCTGCAACAATGTGAATGGTCTTCTATCTGTCCTCACTCCATTCAGCCTCTCAGCTGCCTACTCTTTCCTTCTTGAAACTTCTGATAGGAACAGACACCTACCCAATATCTATACTCACCCTTCCTCTTTTTTTAAAACTAAAATCATAGACTTATTGATTATAGCAGTGTGCCCAGCTGGGGAAAAAACCACATTTTTTCAGGCTTCCTTTCCCATAGGATGGCCATTTGACTAAGTCCCGGCCAGTGAAATAGGTATAAGCAGAAGTTTCTGAGTGAGACTTTCTTTGAAAGAAGTTGGGCTGACTCAGCTAGCTTTTGCTCCTTGCCTTTCCTCTTTTTCTTTCCTGGAATGAAGACATCATTAGTAGGATTCAGCAGCTCTTTTGTAACTCTCTTTTGAGATGACCCTGAGGATACTAGCCTACTATCACTTTTGCATACATTCCATTTTCCATACATTGTAATATCCTATTACAAGGAGACAGAAACTTATCCATTAAATCAACCTATGGCATTTGCCCATTCTAGAAACCTAGGATTTATCTTTGATTCCTCCATTTTCTTCATTCCCCACATTTAATCCATCGGAAAGTCCTGGTGAGCCTTTTGCCAAACTGTGTAGAGAATCCATATATTTTCTCTCTGCCACCCTAATCCAAGATACCATCTTCTCTCGTGTGGGCTCTAAGAGCCTCCTAATTGGTCTTCTCACTTTTATTCTTACCTTCCTCCTTTCAATTTTCCTTGCTGAAGCAAGAATTATCTTAAAATGTAAATCAGTTCTCATTGTTCATTCACTTAAAAAAACAACTTTCTATTGCACTTAAAATTTAAACTCCTAATAATAGCAGGGCAATGCATTATCCTCCCTCTGCCCATCTTCCCAATTTTATCTCCTTCTTTCTTCTTTACTCACTGTATTTCAGAAACTTGATCTTTCTAAGCTCTTTCCTATTTCATTGCCTTTGCATATGCTGTTCCATCTCTCTAGAATGCTTTCTCCCTAACTTTTGCCAAAGCTTGCTCATTTTCATCCTTTAAGTCTTAGCTTCTGTGTCACTTTCTCAAATAGGCCTTCCCTGGCCCTCCTGTCTAAAGTTGATTCCCCTGCTATTCTCTACTCAGTTCTTTGTTTGATTCTATCATCACTCCAATTTGTCTGTTTACTTATCTCCCCCACTAGAATGTAAGTACCATGAAGGCAAAGATCATCCCTGTGTTGTTCGCTTTTGTATCTTCACACCTGGCCTTGACCTTGGAATGTTGTAGATTTTTTTTTTAAATTGCTAAAATGAGTAAGTAAATGAATAAATGAGATAATAAAGTTCTGATCTAGGGCAGTGGCTATGGGAAAAGAAAGGAGAGAACATTTGAAACTTGAAACTTTTAAGACTCAGATGAAATGCTCAATCGTCTCTGAAGCCTCTCCTTATCTTTCCAGTCAGAAATGATATAATGTCCCACAGCTGAACAGCTTTTGATTACTATTCGTGACTCATTTGTGGTATTTAACATACTCTACCTCTTGCAGTAATTGTTTTGAATGACTTCTTTTTCCTGACTGAATTTTACGTATTTTAAGGCAAAAACTTATTAATCTGTCTCCCATAATAGTCAACACTCTGCGTGGCACATAGTAGGTTGAATATATGTTTTGAATCAACGAATGAGGGAATTATTTGAACGCTTTCCAGTTCTAGGGTGAGGGGAAGGGGTCTGCATAGATTGGGTCCCTGGATAACTTCTCTGTGACTCAGTCTCTTGGAGAGGGGCCCAACCTTCTTGAAAGAAGTTTTCCAATCTCAATATAAAGATTCTTTATTCTAGGCATGAGCTTGCCACACTGCACTTTCTGAAGTAGACCAAAGGAAGATATAAATAATAGATTGATCTTTTTCCAAATTTAATAATCTCAAATAAGAGCTTGCTATTCCTCCAATGAATTATAGTGCAGAGCGTTTCCCAGCACATGGCAGTTAGGCCAATAGAAACGACTTTGAACTTCCAAACTTTTCTCCCTGGTGAAGCAGAGTAGTAGTGTTGATCACACTCTGAGGAGACACTTGGGTCCCAGCCAGTCTATACCCAGTTTGGGCCCCTCATCCTTCCTCCTTCTCTGGTGTCTGTGGGAATAGGCCTAAGGGGAGGGGAAGGTAGAGTTGAGCCAAGACCCTTGGGGCCTCATTAGTATTTGCTATTTAGATACTCTAGGTTCCAAGCCTGGAAATCTCCACAGGCAGCTTTACTTCTGATCAATTAAGGCCTGAGTTTTGCTTTTACTCTAAATGAGTCTCAAGAGGTTAGTTAGGAAGATTCCTACAGGGAATCTCCAAGTGACAATCCAAAGAGGATCAGAAGCAGCTGGGATTTATTAAAAGAATGAGCAAAGGGCACATGTCCAGGAGATGTCCCTGCAGATCTTGGTGGAAGCATCCTGAGTAAACTGGCAACTCCAGCACAAACTCTCCTTGCCCTGTAACTTAAGGACTGTTTCTGGAAGATCCTCTCTACTGTTACCCTAAATCTCCCTTTTGCAGCCACTTCTGGATTAGTCAGGAAAGGCTGATCCCTGACTTTGGGACATACCTGTTAACAGGTATGTCATTCCAGGTTGACATTCCTTGTCTTGTAGATGTTAACACTTCTTCTCTAATCTCTCTCAATTACTGACAGCCGGGTTAAATCCCCTTCTGGAAAATAGACATTCATCTCATTGTACCCTGCATCACAGAAGGTTTCTAATAACAAAAAATGGAAAATAATCCAATTATTCAACAAGAGATAAACTGTTACATAAAATATGGAACACATAAATAGTGGCATTTCATGCAGTCATCGATATATCTATGATGAGTTGTTTATAGTATGGATACATATTTACCTATAATTTTAAGTAAAAAATCAGGATGAAAAATTCTACGTGTCATGTGACATATACCAAAATGATAACCATGGAAGTATTATGGATATTTTCAAATTGTTATTCTTCTTTATATTTTTCTGTAGTTTCAATTGCACGTATTACTATCATAATCAGAAAAAAAAAACACTTCAAAATTGTAATGGAGCCATTCAGCACAGAGACAGGATTTCTAACATAACACCAAAGAAAAATGGCCAATCAATCTATTCATTTCCTAGGGCTGCCATAACAAATTACCATAAGTTGATGGTTTAAAACAATAGAAATTTATTCTGTCATAATTCTGGAGGCTAGAGGTCCAAAATCAAAGTGTTGGTAGAGTTGATTCCTTCTGGAGGTTCTGAGAGAGAATCTGTTCCATGCCTCTCTCCTTCTGGTAGTTGCCAGCAATCCTTGACATTCCTTGTCTTGTAGATGTTAGGCCGGAGCCGAGAGGAAAACACATGAAGCCCACAGATAAAAAGATTGTTTATTTGAGCATCTGGGTGCAGGTGGGTGGAAGCCGAGAAAGGCGTCCACACTGAAATGGGGTCTAGTGAGTTTTTTATAGAGGGTTGGGAGGAGGGAGTGGAGTTGGGGGGAAAATTAAACAATAATCGCAGCACACAGCAAGTCCTTGACGTTTGGGAGAAAGTTGTGCCGTAGCAGACGGCTAGTCCTTGAGATGTCTTTGTTTTCAGCCACATCCCCCTTTTAGGCTTGCAAACCTTCCCTGTTTTGCCTGCTCAGCTGCCTTTTATCTCCCCTCCTCCCTCACATCCCCTTTTCTGGCTTTGCAAACCTTCCCTCGGGGTAAAGACCACATACGTAACAGTAGACATATTCATCTCTGCTTCCAGCATTACGTGGCATTCTTCCTGTGCATCTCAGTGTGTCTGTGTCCAAGTTTCCTCTTCTTATAAGATACCAGTTTTTTGATTAGGGCCCACCCATTTCCAGTATGACCTTATCTTAACTTGATTATACCTGCAAATGCCCTATTTCCAAATAAGGTCATATTCACAGAGAGGTTACTGGAAGAATAATTCCTAGACCTCTCTATTTTCCCTCTAATCTCTAGCCAGTGCCCCCCAATGGAAGCCAGAGGGCAGGGGAACTCACTGATGCAGACCCTACACATCAGCCACTGGGAGCATTGAACAGGGTTAAAAAGGGTGGGAAATGGATTTGTGAGGGCAAAAGGAAATTATCTAGTACATTAGATTATTACTTAGTGTCATGTATGTTTGTATGTTTGGACTGAGGCCTCAATGCCTCCCTGGTGGTTAGCAGGAGACTGCCCTCAGTTTCTAACTATGTGGACCTCTCCACTTGCCATCATCCAGAGTAAGTACACGAGAGCCAGAGAAAGAAAATGCCAGTGAGATGGAAGTCAGAGATTCTTATAACCTAACCATGAAAATGACATCAAATCATTTTTCTGCATTCTATTCATTAGAAGCAAGTCACTAGTCAGCTCACACTCAAGGGGAAGGAATTAAATAAGAATGTGAACTACACTGCTCCCTTCATTCTCTCTAATAGATTTCTTTTTCTTCCCCCTACTCCTAATAACCAAATGCTTAGACAAATATAGTTGGCCCCCTTTTCAGCCCCAGAATGTCAATCTTAACCTAAACCGATCATGGTAATCTTATTTCCCTTGCCAACAGTTACTTTAAGAACAGTTATGTGTCTTCTAACAATGAGGGTGTGTTCTGAGAAATGTATCCTTAGGGAATTTTGTCACTGTGCAAACATCATAGAGTATACTCATATAAACCTAGATGGTATAGCCTACTACACACCTAGGCTACATGATATAGCCTATCACTCTTAGGCTACACATCTGTATAGCATGTGACTGTACTGAATACTGCAGGCAATTATAATACAATGGTATTTGTATATCTAAACATATCTAAACATAGAAAAGGTACAGTAAAAATATAATCTGATGGGATCATCATCATATATGCAGTTTGTGGTTGACTGAAACATCATTATGCAACACATGACTGTATTGGATTATGATGAAATTCTAGTAAAATTCTAGTAATATGTAAGGCTAGTATCCTGGGAGGCTTCTGGGAGGGTTATCTTCACTTGTAAAAGGGACACAAACACAAGGACATTTCTTGCTGCTCTGAATGTAGTTTTTGCATTTGATGTCTGCAACAGTGTCATCCATCTTGGAAGCATGAGGGCATCCAGACTAAGAAAGCAAATCGATACAACATGAGGATGGCAGAGCAGAAAGATTTAGAAAATACCTGGGGTTCTGATGAGGTTATTGAGTTTCTGAATTAACAAACCCTGGATCATCTCTTTCTCTGTAGTCCTTCTTATGTGACAATGTACTCATTGTTTTGTCACTTTTGGCTGGATTCATATTGCACGCAACACTCGTCCTAACAGATAAGTGTGCCTTATTTCTTAAACAGCAGCTATCATATACAGAGCATCTAACCCTTATTAAAGCCTGTGACCTTAGGCAAGTTATATAATCTCTTCGTATCTCAGTTTTCTCATCTGCAAAATGGGAGTAATAATAGTATCTATGTCAAATATCTCTTGTGACAATTAAATCCATCGATATATGTATGCTAAGCAAACAACGCCTGGCACATTACAAGGGTGCAATAAATGTGAGGTATTATTATTACTATGTCAGACATTAAGCTAGGCAACTTAAACAGTAATTTTTTTCCTGCAACGTAGACATTACCACTTTTATTTTACTGGTGAAAAAACCGGGGGTCTAGTAGGTGAAATAATTTATTCAAAGTCACACAATAACCCTATTAGGTAGAAACTAGTATATCTCCATTTTATAGATATGGAAATTGAGGTATAGCCACACAACTAGTAAATAGCAGAGCCAGGATTTCAACCAGACATTGTAGTTCCAGAGGTCATGCTTAACCACTATTCCTTTTACTGCCTCCATAGGTGCATCATAATTTATTGAACCATTCTCCTACAGATTTCTAAACTTTCACTGTTACAAGTAAATGAGCATTTTGTACACATATCCTTGGCACAGTTGAACAACTATTTCTGTATGATCAATTCCTAAAAGTGACAGAGGGTCTGTCTTTTTATTACTCAACAATGCCTTGCATAATCAAGGGAGCAAAAATCAGAAATTAATAAAAACTTTTTAATGAGATCTACAGCAAGCCATCCGAGCCGAGGAGGAGAGAGATCTTTGTGTGTTTTCTAAATTAGACTCAGACATGCAAATTAGGAGCAGATTTGTTCTCCCAGCCTGTTTTGTCCCATTGAACCCGCAGCTGGAGTCACCCCAAAAGCAAACCTAAGGATGTGTGCTTGCTTTTTGACTTGAAATTTCTGAATGTGAGAGACTTGCTGGAGTAACTTGAGCAAGCAGGAAAATTGGGGCAATGGGGCATTGTGCCTTGGAAGAAAGTGTTGTGGTGCTTCACCAAATCCCCAAGGTCCTAGTAGATCAGGAAAGAGGAACTCAGTAGGACCAGTGGCTTAATGTAAAGATGAAATGAAGAAGTGGGCAAGAAACTTGGGGTTGCCTAAGCAGCCACATAGGGAGGGGAGGACCTATCTAGTAAGGAAGTCGGGTCACGAAGGCAGATGCCAAATAGGGGCCTGAATGCGTCTCTCTGGGCAGGGGAGTCTTCGGCAAAGGAGGAGGCAAGGTTAAAGCTGAATATCACCCCCAGAAAACTACACACAATATCTATGTGGCAACTGCCGTATCAGTGGAGGCCACCAGGAGACAAAGTCAAACTGAGTCCAAGAATGACTAGGAATACCTTCCTATCATTAGCAGGTACATTGCTGCATAATAAATCCCTTCTTTTCTTCAAATTTCCCTCCCAGCACCTGATGCCAGAGGTATTAGGGTCTGGAAAACAGAGAAGGAAGAGACATCTCAGAGGAGACCACTCCCCCTGCAAGGGGACCACTCCAAGGTGCTAGAGAAGGAGAAAGAGTAAATGAGAAGGTCATGCCCTCCCCCTTCCCTGAGCTATTACAAGCCTGATTGGCACTAGAGGGTAGGAGATGAGCCAGCTTTGAATTCATTGTAAGATAGGAATAGATTGTAAATCTCTGAAAGTAACCAGGCAGTTATGGAATAGTCCCAAAATATCCATCAAATACAGGATCTGCTATCCAATAGGAAAGGGTTATTTGGCACATCACAGTTGATAACTAGAGAAACATAAAACCATTTCATATTTTATGCTTGTACCTCATTGAATGAGATTGTTCCATAAACTGGTTATACACATATATGACACAATAAACTGGTTATACATATATATGACACAATAAACTGGTTATACACATATATGACACAATAAACTGGTTATACACATATATGACACAATAAACTGGTTATACATATATAAGATAAAATAAACTTCATGGATATTTTAAATGTAATTTCTATATTAATACATACAGAGATATTAGATTCTGGTTGTACTTTTAATGAACTTTTAAATTTAGAATAGTATTAGATTCACAGAAAAGTTGCAAAGATAGTACTGAGTTTCCATATATCCCACAGCCAATTCCCCTATTATTAATATCTTATTGTTAGTATGGTACATTTCTCATAACTAATGAACCAATATTGATACATTGTTATTAACTAAATTCCATACTTTATTTACACATCCTTGTTTTTTACCTAATGTCCCTTCTCTGTTCCAGGAGCCCATCCAGCATACATTACATTTAGTTCTCACGTCTCCTTGGGCTCCTCTTGGCTATGACATTTTCTTAGACTTTCCACGTTTTTAATTACCTTGACCGTTTTGAAGATTACTGGTCACTTATTTTGTATAATGTTCTTCAGCTTGGAGTTTTAAAAAGTTTTCCTCAAGGGTTGTGGGTTTCTGGGAGGAAGACCATAGAGGTAAAGTGCCATTCTCATCACATCATATCAAGGGTACATTCTATGATTTATCACTGTTGTTGTCAACCTTGATCACCTGGCTGAGGTAGCGTTTGTCAGGTTTCTCCATTAAAGTCACTTTTTGTGTCCCCATACTCTTCACTTTGGAAGGAAATCACTATGTGCAGCCCACACTTAAAGGAGTAAGGACTAATCCTCCACTTCCTTGAGGGAGGATGAGCTACATAAATTATTTGGAATTCTGCACGGGAGATTTGTCTATTTACCCCCATTTCTTTCTTTTTTCAGTCATTTATATCAGTATGAACTTAAGAATATTTTATATTTTGAGTTATAATCCAATATTACCTTATTTTCCTGCTCAAATTGTTCCAGCTTTTCCAATTGGGAGCTCATTCAGTTGGCTCCTATGTCCCTTTGACATACCCTCACCTTTCTATGATTGTGTGTGTTTAGCACCCTTTTACTTTTGGCATTACAAGATTCTCCAGATTCACCTTTATATTCCCTGCCCCAGTCCTGGAATCAGCTATTTCTCCAAAGAGTTCTGGCCCCTTTTATTGGAGAATGGTATTAGAAAGCAAGATCTTGATGTTAAATGGATTCTATTTGTTTTAAAATTTTAAAATGCAAAGCTTTTAATGAAGTATAATACACATGCAAAAAAGTACACAGATCATAAATGTACAGCTTAAAGAATTTTCACCAAGTGAACACACCCATGTAACCAATACCAAATCAAGAAAAATAACATCACCAGCACCCAAGAACCCCTCTCCTTTCCTTTCCAGTCATTCACCTCCTAAACTACAATTTTTTCTTCAAACACCATATATTGATTTTGCTTGTTTCTGAACTTTGTATGCATGGAATCATCAGTATGTATTCTTTTGTGTTTAGATTCTTTTGCTCAACGTTGTTTTTGATATTCACGCATGTTGTTGTTTATAGTTATGGTTTGATTATTCTCATTGTTTACAGTATGACTGTATCTTGTGATAGTTAATTTTATGTGTTAATTTGACTGTACAACAGGGTGCCCAGACATTTGGTCATGATTTTGGGTGTATCTGTGAGGGTGTTTCTGGATAAGATTAACATTTGAATAGGTAGACTCAGTAGAACACCCTCCCTAATGTGGGTTGGCTTCATTCAATCAATTGAAGAATTAAATAGAAAAAAAAAGGCTGAATAAGAGGGAACTCTTCCTGCCTGACTACCTTGAGCAGGGACATTGGTCTCTTCCTGCCTTCAGACTTGAACTGAAACATTGGCTCTTCTTGAGACTGTCAGCTTTTGGACTGGAACTTATAACATTGGGTCCCTGGGTCTCCATCATGCTGACTGCATATTTTGATATTTCTCAGTCTCCATGATCATATGAGCCAATTCCTTAATCCACTTGGGGTACTATACAAATACCATAAAATGTATAGCTTATAAACAACAAACATTTATTTCTCACTGTTCTGGAGACTGGAAAGTCTAAGATCAAGGTGCTGGCAGATTTGATGACTGGTGAGTGGCCTGCTTTCTGGTTCATAGAGGACAACTTCTTGCTGTGTCTTCACATGATGGAAGGAGTGAGGGAATCTCTCTGGGGTCTCTTTTATACAGGCACTAATCCAATTAATGAGAACTCTACGCTCATGACCTAATCACCTCCTAATGGCCAAATCTTCTAATACCATCATATTGGAGGTTAGGATTTCAACATATGAATTTTGGAGGGGACACAAATATTCATTCCATAGCATTCCATCTCTGGTCCCCTCAAAATTCATGTCTTTCTTGCAGGCAAAATACACTCGTTCCATTTCGATATCCCCAAAAGTCTTAACTCATTCCAACATCAACTCAAAAGGCTAAAGTCCAAAGTGTCATCTAAATATCATCTAAATCAGATATGGGTGAGACTCAAGGCATGATTCCTTCTGAGGAAAATTTCCCTCCAGTTGTGAGCCTGTGAAATCACTTAAGACACGTGCTTCTAAAATACAGTGTTGGAACAGGCATAGGACAGACGCTCCAATTCCAAAAGGGAGAAGTAAGAAAGGAGAAAGGAGTGACAGGTCCTGAGCAAATCCCAAACTCAACAGGGTAAATATTAAATCTTAAGGCTTGAGAATAATCTTTTTTGGCTTGATGCTCTGTCCTCCAAGCCCACTGGAGCAGGGCTCCTGCTTTCTGGACGCACTGAGGTGATGGTCCGACCTCTGCAGCCTTGCCTGCTCCTGGGGCTTTGGGCAGCTCCACCCCCATGGCTTTGTTGGGCACAACTCATGACACAATTCTCATCGCTGGAGTTGCATGCCTGTGTACTGGAATCACATTCTGGTGACTTTACTGGTCTGGAATCATGGGGGTGATCCTACCTCCAAAGGGTAATACTGGCCTCATAAAATGAGTTAGGAAGTATTCCCTCCTCTTCGATTTTCTGTAAAAGTTTTAGAAGGATTGGTATTAGTACTTCTTTAAATATTTGGTGGAATTCACCAGTGAAGGCATCAGGTCCAGGGCTTTTCTTTGTCAGGAGATTTTTGATTACTGATTCAACTCTTTGTGAGCTATAGGTCTATTCATATTTTCCATTCAGATTTCTATCTTGTAATTTAGTCTTGACAATTTTGTATTTCTAGAAATTTATCCATTTCATCTAGGGTTATCCAATTTTTGGCATACAATTATTCACAGTATTCTCTTATAATCCTTTTTACTTCTGTGGAATCAGTAATATAGTATCTCCACTTTCATTTCTGATTTTATTAATTTAAGTCTTCTTTCTTAGTCTAGCTAGCAAAAGGCTTTTCAAGTTTGTTGATGTTTCCAAAGAACCAACTTTTGGTTTCATTGATTTTCTCTATTGTTTTTCTATTCTGTATTTAATTTACCTCTACTTTAATATTTATTATTTCCTTATTTCTGCCAGTTTTAACTTGCTCTTCTTTTTCTAAGTTGTTAAATTGTAAAGTCAGGTTGTTAATTTGAGTTCTTTCTGGTTTTTTAATGAAAGTTTTTATAGCTATAAATTTCCCCCCTAATACTACTTTGCTGAGGCCCATAAGTTTTCGTATATTGTGTTCTCAGTTTCATTTGTTTCTAAGTATTTTCTAATTTCCTTTGTGGTTCTTCTTTGATCCATTGGTTCAAGAGTATTGGCTCAAGAGTATGTTCTTTAATTTTCACAAATTTGTGAATTTTAAAGTTTTACTTCTGTTATTTATTTCTAAGTTCATCCCATTGTGGTTGGAGAAGATACTTTGTATGACAATTATCTTTTAAAATCAATTGAGACATAATTTGTGGCCTAACATATGCTCTATCCCAGCAAATGTCCCATGGGATTTGAGAAGAAAATCGTTGTTGTTGTTGGGTAGAGTGTTCTGTATGTGTCTCTTAGATCGAGTTGGTTTATTATGTTGTTTAAGCCTCTGTTTCCTTATTAATCTTCTGTCTGATTGTTGTATTCATTATTGAAGTGGGGTATTAAAGTTTCCAACTATTATTGTAGAATCATATATTTTTCTTTTTAATTTTGACAGTTTTTGCCTCCTATATTTTTGATGATCTCATATTAGGTGTGTAAATGTATATTATAGTTATATCTTTTGCTGTATCAACGTTTTATTCAAATATAATGTTCTTATTTGCCTCTTATAATTTTAATTTAAAGTCTATTTTGTCTGGTATTAGTACAGCTACCCCTACTCTTTTTTTGGTTACTATTTGTATGGAATATATTTTTCCATTCTTTCAGTTTCAATCTATTTGTGTCTTTGGATCTAAAGTGAGCCTCTTATAATAGACAGCATATAGTTGGATTATGTGTTTTTATCCATTCTGCTAATCTGTCTTTTGATTGGAGAGTTTAATTCATTTACATGTAAGGTAATTACTGATCAGGAAGGACTTATTTTGATCATTTTGCCATTTGTTTTCTATATGCCTTGTATCTTTTTCTGTCCCTCATTTCCTGCATTACTGTCTTTTGTATTTAGTTGATTTTTTTTAATAGAGATTGGTTAAAATTCCTTTCTCATTTCTTTTTGTGCATATTCCATAGTTATTTTCTTTGTGTTTAACATGGGAATTATATTTAACATCCCCAAATTATAATACTATAACTTGAATTTATACCAGTTTAACTTCAATAACGTACAAAAATTATGTTCCTTTTCAGCTTCATCTCCATCACTTTCTGTTCTCCATGTCACAAAATTAAATCCTTATGCATTGTGCACCAAAACATAAATAATTCCTTTTATTTTTATTGTATTTTTAATTTTTAAAAATTTATATAAATTTAGGGGGGTACAAGTGTAATTTTGTTACATGGATAGATTGCAAAGTGCTAAAGTCAGGGCTTTTAGGATATCCATCACCCAAATAATTTACATTGTACCCATTAAGTAATTTCTCATCATCCCACTCCCTAAACCCCCACCCTGCTGAGTCTCCATTGTCTATCATTCCACATTCTACATCCATATGTACACATCACTTAGATCCCACTTATAAGTGAGAACATGCAGTATATATCTTTCTGTGTCTGAGTTGTTTCACTTAAGATAATGGCCTTCAGGTCCATCCATGTTGCTGTAAAAGACAGGATTTCATTTTTTATGGTTAAGTAGGATTTCATTGTGTATATATACACCTCATTTTCTTTATCCATCTATCTGTCAGTGGGTGCTTAGGTAGATTCCATATCTTTACTTTTGTGACCAGTGCTGTGATAAACATATGAGTTCAGGTATATTTTTGATATAATGATTTCTTTTCCTTTGGGTAGATACCCAGGATGGGGATTGCTGAATCAAATTGCAGTTCTATTTTTAGCTCTTTGAGAAATCTCCACACTGTTTTCTACAGAGGTTGTACTAATTCACATTCCCACCAATTGTGTATGACAGTTCCCTTTTCTCTGTATCCTCTTCAACATCTGTTATTTTTTGCCTTTTTAGAAATAGCCATTTCAACTGGTGTAAGATGATATCTCATTGTGGTCTTAATTTGCATTTCACTGATGATCAATGATGTTGAGCATTTTTTCATATGCCTGTTGGCCATTAGCATATCTTCTTTTAAAAATGCCTATTAATGTCTTTAGCCCACTTTTTAATGGAATTATTTGTTTTCTTGTTGTAGAGTTGAGCTCCTTTTAAATTCTGGATATTAGTCCCCTGTCACATGTATAGTTTGTAAATATTTTCTCCCATTCTATGGGTTGTCTGTTCACTCTGTTAATTATTTCTTTTGCAGTGCAAAAAATTTTTAGTTTAAGTGGCATTTGTCTATTTTTGGATTTGTTTCCTGTTCTTTCGAGGTCTTAGTTGTAAACTCTTTGTCTAGACCAATGTCCAGGAGAGGTTTCCCTAGGTTTTCTTCTAGTATTTTTATAGTTTCAGGTCTTAACATCCAAGTCTTTAATCCATCTTGAGTTTATTTTTGTATATGGTAAGATAGGGCTGTCCAATTTTATTCTTCTGCATATGGCAATCCAATTTTCCCAGTACCATTTATTGAGAAGAGTATCCTTTCCCCAGTATATGTTGTTGTTGACTTTGTCAAAGATCAGTTGGATGTAAGTATGTGGCTTTACTTCTGGGTTCTTTATTCTGTTGCATTGATCTATATGTCTATTTTTATAATAACACCATGCTATTTTGGTTACTATAGCCTTGTGATATAATTTGAAGTCAAGCAATGTGATGCCTCCAGCTTTGTTCTTTTTGCTTAGGATAGCTTTGGATATTTGGGCCCTTTTTTTGTTCCATATGAAATTTAGGATTGTTTTTTCTAATTCCACAAAAAATCACATTGGTATTGTGAGGACTGCATTGAATCTGTAGACTGCTTTGGGCAGCATGTCATTTTTATGATATTAATTCTTCCAATCCGTAATCATGGGATGTTTTTCCATTTTTTGTGTCATCTACAATTTCTTTCATTGGTATTTTGTACTTTCCTGTACAGATCTTTCACATCCTTGGTTAAATATATTCTTAGGTATTTTATTTTTTTGTAGCTATTATAAATGGGATTGTCTTCTTGATTTGGTTCTCGACTAGATCGTTAATGGTGTATAGAAATCCTACTAATTTTTGCATGTTGATTTTGTATCCTGAAACTTTACTGAATTCATTTATCAAATCTAAGAGTTCTTTTGTGAACTCTTTTGAGTTTTCTAGATATAAGATCATATCATCAGTGAACAGAGATAATTTGACTTCTTCTTTTTCAATTTGGCTGTCCATTTTTTCTTTCTCTTGCCCTGATTGCTCTGTCTAGGACTTCCAGTACTATGTTCAATAGTAGTGGTGAAAGTGGGCATCCTTGTTTTTTTCCAGTTCTTAGAGGGAATGCTTTCAACTTTTCCACACTTAGTATGATGTTGGCTGTGGATTTGTTCTATATGGCCTTTATTATTTTGAGGTATGTTCCTTCTAAGCCCACTTGTTGAGGGTTTTTATCATGAAGGAATGCTGAATTTTATCAAATGCTTTTTATGCATCTATTGAGATGATTATATAGTTTTTGTCCTTAATTCTGTTTTGTGCTGTATCACATTTATTGATTTGTGTGTGTTGAACCATCTTTGCATCCTTGGCATAAAACTCACTTGATCATGGCATATTATCTTTTTGATGTGCTGTTGGATTAGGTTTGCTAGTATAATACTGAGAATTTTTGTGTCTATTTTCATCAGGGATATTGGTCTCTAATTTTCGTTTTTGTTTTGTCCTTGTCTGGTTTTAGTATCAGGGTGATACTGGCCTCATAGAATGAGTTAGGGAGAATTCCATTTTCATCAAGTTTTAAAATATTTTAATAGTTCAAGGAGGATTGGTATTAGTTTTTCTTTGTATGTTTGGCAGAATTTGGCTGTAAATACATTTGGTCCTGGGCTTTTCTTTTTTGGGAGATTTCTTATTACTGATTCAATCTTGCTACTTGTTATTGTTCTGTTTAAGAGTTCTGTTTCTTCCTGGTTCAATCCTGGGAGGTTGTATATTTCCAGGAATTTATCCATTCCCTCTATATTTTCTAGTTCCTGGGTGTATACTTGTTCATAATTGTCTCTGATGATCTTTTGTATTTCTGTGATATCAGTTTTAATATCTCCTTTTTCATTTCTCCTTTTGTTTATTTGGGTCCTCTCTCTTCCATCAATTTTGTTTATCTTTTCAAAGAACCAACTTTTCATTTTGTTGATCTTTTTTTAAATTTTTCATCTCTATTTGATTTAGTCCTGCTCTGATCTTTGTAATTTCATTTCTTCTGCTAACTTTGGGTTTGGTTTGTTCTTTCTTTTCTAGTCCCTTGAGGTGTGATGTTAGGTTGTCAATTTGTGATCTGTCTACTTTTTTGGTATGGGCATATAATGCTATAAACTTCCCTCTTAGCACTGCTTTTTCTGTATCCCACAGTGTTTTGTATGTTGTGTTTCCATTTTCACTTGTTTCAAAAAAATTTTAAATTTCTGTTGTAATTTCTTCATTGACCCAATGATCATTTGGGAGCATATTTTTTTTTCCATGTATTTGTATAGTTTCCACAGTTCCTGTTGGCATTGATTTATAGCTTTATTCCACTGTGTTCTGAGAAAATACTTGATATGATTGTGATTTTTAAAATTTGTTAAGATTTATTTTGTGGCCTAACATATGGTATATGTTGGAGAATGTTCTATGTGTTGTTGAGAACAATATATGTTTTGTAATTTTGGGGTAAAATGTTTTGTAAATGTCTATTAAGTCCATTTGATATAAAGTCTAATTTTAGTCTTATGTTTCTTTTTGATTTTCTATCTAGATGATTTGTCTAATGCTGTGTGTGGGGTGTTGAAGTTCCCTACTATTATTGTATTGTTGTCTATATTTGTTTTGTGAATCTGGGTGATCCAGTGTTGGGTGCATATATATTTAGAATTGTTATATTCTCTTGTTGAATTGATGCCTTTATCATTATATAATGAACTGCCTTGTCTTTTTTTTTTTTACTGTTTTTGATTTAAAGTCTGTTTTATCTGACATAAGTCTAGCTACTCCTACTCACTTTTGGTTTCCGTTTGTGTGGAATATCTTTTTCCACCCCTTTACTTTAACAAATAAGGTGAGTTTCTTGTAAGCAGCATGTATTTGGATCATGTTTTTAATTTTTTAATCCATTCCACCAACTATATATTTTAAGTGGAACATTTAATTCATTTATGTTCAAGGTTAATATTGCTATATGAGGTTTTGCTCCTGTCATATTGTTGTTTTTTAGTTTTATTTTTTATAAATTCTTTGTTTCATTCTTTTTCTCGCTCTTTGTGGCTTGGTAGAAATCTGTCTTGTTGCCATTTGATTCCTCTCTTCTTCCTTTGTGTAATTGTTTTATAAGACCTGGGAGTTTTATACTTTTGTTTGTTTTTATGATGGTGAATATCAACTTTCAGGACTCTTTGAGCATTTCTTGTAAGGCTAGTCTGGTCGTGATGAATTCCCTCAGTGTTTGCTTGTCTGGGAAAGTCCTTATTTCTCCTTCATTTATGAAGCTTAATCTTGCTGAACATAAAATGCTTCACAGGTAGGTTTTTTTTTTTCTTTCAGCACCTTGAAAATGCTATTCCATTCTCTTCTGGCCTGTAAGGTTTCTGCTGAGAAGTCTGCTGTTAGTCTGGTAGGGCTTTGTTTATAGATAACTAGACACTTTTCTCTTGATGATTTAAAAATTCTGTCCTCACTTTGACTTTAGACAGTCTGATGATAATATAGTATGGTAAAACCCTTCTGGAAATTTATTTTCCTAGGGATTACTGGGCCTCCTGTATCTGAATGTCCAAATATCTTGCTAGACTTGGGACAATTTCATCAATTATTTACTTAAATAGGTTTTCTAAACTTTTTGTTCTTTTCCCCCTCAGGAATATTAATAATTCAGAAGCTCACTTGCTTTATCTAGTCCCAAAATCTCAAAGCCTTTGTTCATTCCTTTTTACTTTTTTTTTTTTTTTGCTTATTTTTGTCTGATGGGATTATTTCAAAAGATGTGTCTTCAAGTTCTGAGATTCTTTCTTCTGCTTGGTCTAGTCTATTATTGAAGGTTTCAAATGTATTTTGTTATTCCTTCAATTAATTTTTCAGTTTCAAATTTTCTTTTTTTTTTAAAAAAGATATCTATCTCCTTGGTGAATTTCTCATTCATATCATGAATTGATTTTCTGATTTCTTTTTATTGGTTTTCATATTTTTATTGCATCTCATTGAGCTTATTTAAAATCAAAATTTTGAATTCTTTATCTCACATTTTGAGGATTTCTTTTTGGTGTGGATATATGCTGGAGAATTATTGTGTTCCTTTGAGGGTTTCATAATATCTTGCTTTTTCATGCTTCTTACATTGATTTCTGTGCATCTGGACAACTGTCACTTCTTATTTTTTGAATTTACTTTCATTGAGGAGGACTTTATTTTCTTGATTATGTAACTATGATGTTGGTTGGGTAGGGCCATTTGACTGTGTACTGTGTGCATTAAGTGGTGAAGAATCTGTATGTTTTCTGTGACTATATATAGCCTTAGTGTGTTGGCTTTCTCAAATACTTGTTGTAGTAGCTGTATAGTGGGCAAGTAAGTGGGCTCATGATCTTCTGTGCAGTTGGGGTAGCATGGGCAATAGGGGTAGCAATGGTTGTGAGAAGCTCTTTTTGTTCCTAAGCACTGTGCTCTTGTGTTAGCAGTTGTTATAATGGGCTGTGCAGGTTGGCCTCCAGGCTAGTAGGTGGCACTTTCAGGTAAGAGTCAGCTGCAGTAGTAGTGGTAGGATGTATTCTTGACCTCTTTTCCCCAGGAGAAGTGTTTGGATGTTCCAAGTGGTGGATTCAGCTGTGGAACCCCCAGGTGTATGGATCCTGCATTCCATCTAAGGGGGGGCAAAGTGAGGCAGAGCTGGTCCAGGCAAGCCTGCACTCAGGCTCCCTAATGTGGGTGCAAGCACCAGCCCTGACAGGAGTGGCTAGGCAGTCCCCCAAGCCTCTGGTGAAATGCATGAGTGAGGGGGTGATCACTGATGCACAGTGGTCTCAGCGTGCAGAGGGGATGGCTCCAGAACCACAGCCTTGGCCAGTGCGAGTGGGACATGCTTTCCTCTCACATTCCTGTCCTGGTGGAGCTTACTCCCCCAACCCAAATGTGGCAGCCAATTGGGATATTCAGTTAGTCATTGAAGTTTTCTTCTAGTCTACAATGTCACCCTAGGCCATAGGAGATGTACCTGGCAGCTCAATACCCGGCCTCTGGAGCAACTGTGCTCCTGCTCAGGTCCCAAGCTGGGAGAAGCCTGGTTCAAGCACCAGTAACTGGAGCCCACAGTACACTTGTTTCTTGAATCTGGTTGCATAAGCCTCTCCCCTACTTTCACCCCAGTACCCCAAGCCCCAGCCCACATCTCTCAAATGTCAAGGACTGTTGCCACTGCTAGCTTCCAGGACCACACACAGCTTGCTAAGAGCTAGGATTTAGAATGGCAACCTGCTGTAGGTGCCTAGGTCTGTGGAAGTGCATGGGACACTTTCTGGAGAAGTTCCTTCTCACAGTCTCCCAGCCACTCCCCAAGTTAGATTCTGGGCTTGTGAGGGTCAGTGTGCTTTCTTGTGGCTTGGATTGCTGGATTCCAGTGGGAAAGTGGATCACAGAAAGACACTGACTCACCCTTTCCTGTATTGGGGATTCACTCCCAGCTTTTGGCCAGTCCTGGCCATGTAGGCTGCCTGCCCTCCTCCTTTCCAGAATATGTAGTTTCCTTTTGCTTTTCTGTTGAACTTCCTTGTTCCCTCTTGGATAATGTGTCCAAAGTGTGATTGTCTACACACTATTTTTGTTCTTTTAAGTGGATGATACATAAGACATGCTAGAAATGCCTCTAGTCATCCATCTTGGAGGAAAAAATCTAATAATTATGTTAAATGCAATAGTCTCTTAAATTATGTACAAAACAAAATATGGAGTTAAAAACCAGTTACAATAATACTAGCTTTTAAACTAATAATTGCTTTTTGAAAAACATGTTTTAGCCTCTTAAATCATGTAGAAAACAAAAAGTGGAGTTATAAACCATGGTTACTCTGGAGACAAAAGTGATTCCATCTTAAATGCTAATCCAACATGTTGACTTTTGATCAACCCCAGTCCCAGAAATGCCCCCTGATTCTTACTTTATTTAATGTCCTTACTGTAAGAATATGTACTCACTATAAATCCTACCTTTAGAATAAAGCAACCTTGACATTATCACACAAATTATAGGCTATTGCATGCATAGCATTCTTTCCTATTCTAGAGGGTTGTCTTTGTCTCTACAGAGCATGTACACCCATTCCCTATGGCATATAAGCCCTGGGACTGGGGAGTAATTATGTGGAGATTGACTTGTGGCTGCCCAAGAGCACACTTCTGTCCATACATTCCCCAATAAACCACCCTGTACCAAAAAACTGAATTTGTCTGCCTTATTCTTTGGTTTCATAGCTCCTTCTGCATTTGGGGGTCACTTTGCATATATGGACCTTTCACAGAACAGTTACAATAATACTAAATTTTATAATTGCTCATGTATTTGCCATATTGAGATCTTTATTTCTTCACATGGCTTTAAGTTACTGTTTAGTGCCCTTTAATTCCACTTTGCATGAAGTACTCAAGGGAATCCAAACAGGACTCCCTTGACCATTTTTTGGAGGGCAGGTCTAGCAATAACAAACTCCCTCAGCTTTTATTTATTTGGGAATGTCTTCAATTCTCTTTCACTTTTGAAGGACATCTTTGCCAGATATAGGATTCTTGGTTGACAGGTTTGTTTTTTTCTTTCTTTTTTCCTGTTTGCCCTTTGAATACATCGGCTCACTACTTTCTAGCTTCCAAAGTTTCTGATGAAAAATCTGCTAGTAATCTTACTGAGCATCCCTTGTGACAGTACTTCTCTCTTGCTCCTTTCAAGATTCTCTTTTTGTCTTTGTTTTTTGAAAGTTTGATTATAATGTGTTTCAATGTGGGTCTCTTTGAATCATCTTACTTGGACTTCATTAAGATTCTTGAATGTTTATATTCATGTCTTTCTTCAAATATGGGAAGTTTTCGGCCATTATTTCTTCAAATATGTTCTCTGCCTCTTTCTTGCTCTCTTCTTCAGAGACTCCCACAATGCATGTGTTGGTCTGCTTGACGGTATTCTGTATGCCCTTTAGACTCTATTCACTTTTCTTCAATCTTTCTTTTCTTTCTGTTCCTCAGACTCTCCACTATCATATCTTAAAGTTTTATGATTCTTTATTCTGCTTGCTCAAATCTGCCTTTGAATGATTCTAGTGTATTTTATTTAATTTCAGTTATGCTATGTTTCAGCGCCACAATTTCTTTATTTTTTTTAGGTTTTCTTTTTATTGTTATTACTATTTTGTTTATAAATCATTTTCTTGACTTTCTCCACATCTTCCTCTACTTCATTGAGCATCTCTAAGACTATTGTTTTAAAGTCTTTGTCTAGTAGATATGCAACAAATACTTTTTCAGGGACAATTTCTGTTCATAAGGTTTTTTTTTCCCTGTAAATGTGTCATACTTTCCAGTTTCTCTGAATGCCTTGTGATTTTTTGTTGTTGTTGAAACTGGATGTTTAAATATAATACTGTGGTAACCTTGGAATTCCCCAGGGTTTGCTTTTTTGTTATTGTTTTTGTTTATTGTTTTTTACTGTTATAAGCTGTCTCTGTGCCAAGGATCAGTCTGAGGTGTAAACTTGAGGTCTTCCCAGGTCTTTTCTGAGCCTGCACCTTTCCCTAGTCATGTATAGTCACTTTCTAATTTTTCCCATATATGCAGTTGTTTTTTAATGTCCTAGTGTTTAATGCCTTGCTCCAAAAATAGGAAAAAGAGAAAAATGAAGGAAGAAAAAAAGGGCCTGCTCTTTAAGTACCCTGGAAATCACTTCAGCCAAGGTGTGTGTGTGTATGGGAGGAGTAAAACAACAATGGCTGCCTGCCTCTTTGTCTGCACCTGTGTTCAGAAGCAGCAATCAGCAATCAGAGCACTGAACTCCAATATTTACAAGACAAAGTTCTTTTGTGTGTGCAAGCTGTTCTAGGAACATGTGCACAGCTGACTGACACATGGCTGAGAAGCAGGGAACAGGTAGCTGCTTTTGTGCAAAGAGCTGAAATTGATTGAATTTAACAATACTTTACTGTCCAAGCCTTCCCCTGGAAGCTACAATTCTTTGATAGACTCCAGAGTTACAAAATAGTTACATCAGACTGATTCTGCCAGTGCACATGCTGTCTGGTGGCAAGGCCACTGTGCACCTGTATATTCATTCTGTGGGCTTAGGATAGAGCCTTCTCACATGCTGCCACCACCACCAGCAATTGCACATGCCATTCAGGGGGCTGGGGATTGACTCACCATACCAGCTGTTTCCAGCACCCATGCATGCCATCTGGCGGCCTGAGGACAGGTTTGCCCTGTCTACTGCCATTGGCACCCATGCAGGACATCTGAGGAACTGAGAATATGCTTTCCCCACCCACTGCCACTGGTGCTGACACTAGAATGCACATTCCAAGGACTTGAGGGCAAGTCCCTATTTCCCACTGCCACTGGCACCTAACCCATGTGCATAATCTGGGAGCCTGAGGACAAGTCCACCCTATGTGCCATCACGGATACCTGCACCTGCATGTGCCAACTGCGGACCTGATAACTGGCCTGTGTGGAGGAGTACAACAACAATAGCTGCCTGCCTCTTTGTCTGCACCTGTGTTCAGAAGCAGCAATCAGTGATCAGAGCACTGAACCCTGATATTTACAGGAAAATTTCTTTTGTGTGTGCAAGATGTTCTAGGAACATGTGGTGGGCTCCTCCCACCACTGTTGCCAACATGGACATTCATGTGCACTGTCCAGGGGCCTGAGAACAGGCCAGCCCTGACTGATGATGCCATTACTGGCACCTCTGAACCTCCCAGGGGCTCAAGGACCAACCCATCCTGCCTGCTGCCACCACCGCTGGAACACACACATACCTCTTGGGAGTTCAAAGGCTGTCCAGCCACTGCTACTGCCACTGCCAGCACCATGTGCATTGTCAGAGGGTCTGAGGACCTGACCAACTGTGCCACTGCTGGAGCTCAAGCAAGTCACCTGGAGGCCTGAGAACTGGCCCACCCAGCCCCCCACCACCACTGCTTGTGCCTGAGTATGCACCCAGGGCCTTCAGAACCAGCACACCTAGCCTGCTGCCACCACCAATGATGCCCAAAGAATGGCTCCCCTGGCATCACCATCCCCAGCAAAATCTCACCACAGCATCCACTAACAACTGCAGGGTCAGCCACTAAGAAACTGTCACACACCATTGACACTGATTACAGCCAAAGAAATCATACAGACACTACACTACCACACCCACCAGAATCAAAGCCAAACCACCCTACCAGAACAACACTATAGACACATCTACTTTTTGTTAGGAAAAAATATTTCCCTAAGAAAGCCAATTCATAAAATTGGAAGAAGCAATTGCTACACCAAATGCATAGATATCAATGTAAGGACAAAGAAATATAAAAAAGCACACCTACCTACAAAGGAACATAATTCTCCAGTAACAGATCTCAAAGAAAAGGAAATCTATGAAATTCCTAAAAAGGAATTCGAAATACCAGTCTTAAGGAAACTCAGTGAGATACAAGAGAACACAGATGAAATAACACAAAGAAATCAGGAAACAATTCAGGATCTGAATGAGAAATTTAGCAAAGAGATAGATATTATAAGAAAGAACCAAACAGAAATCTAGGAACTGAAGAATTCAATGAATAAAATAAATACCATAATCAAGAATCAAGAACTTCAACAACAGACTAGATCCAGCAGAAGAAAACATTTCTGAAACTGAAGACAGGTCTTTTGAAATAACCCAGTTGGATTAAAAAAAAAGAATAAAAAAATGAAGAAAACCTATGTGACATATGAGACACCATAAAAGAAACAAATACTCAAATCTTTGAAGTTCCAGAAGGAGAAGAAATGGACAAAGACATAGAAAACCTATTTAAGGAAATAATAGCTGAAAACTTTCCAAGTCTTGTGAGATGTACAGATATCAGATACATGAAGCTCAAAGAACACCAAATAGATTCAACCCAAAAAGGGCTTATCTGAGGCACAGTATAGTTAAAATGTCAAAAGACAAAGAGAGAATTCTAAAAACAGTAAGAAAAAAGTGACAAGTCACATGTAAGGGAATTCCCATCAGATAAACAGTGGATCTCTCTGTAGGAACCTTGCAGGCCAGCAGAGAATGGGAATGATATAGTCAAAGTGCTGAAAGGAAAAAAAAATCCAGCCAAGAATACTGTACCAAGCAAATCTATCCTTCAGAAATGAAGGTGATATAAAGTCTTTCCCGGACAAGCAAAAAATGAGGAAATTCATCACCAGGAGACTGGCCCTACAAGAAATGCTTAAAGGAGTCCTACATCTGGAAGTGAAAGGATGATATCTAACAACATGAAAATACATGAATGTATAAAATTCACTAGTAGAGCAGATACACAAACGATAAAGAGAAAGGAATCAAATGTTATCACTACATAAACCCACCAAATCATAGAGTCAAACAGTAAAGAGGAATAAACAAACAAAGGATATACAAAACAACTACCAAAATGGCAGGAGTTAAGTCCTCACCTATCAATAAAAACCTTGAATTTAAATGGTTTAAATTCCCCAATTAAGTGACATTGGGTGAATGGATGAGAAAACAAGACTGAACTATACGCTGCCTACAAGAAACTCACTTCCCCTGTAAAGATATGTATAAATTGAAAGTGTAAGGGATAGGAAAAAATATTTCACACAAACAGAAACCAAAAGCATGCAGGAGTAGCTATATTTATATCTGACAAAATAGACCTTAAGGCAAAAAACATAAAAAGAGACAAAGAAGGTTGTTATATGACAGATGTATCAATTCAATGAAAGGATATAACAATTATAAATATATATGCACCCAACACCAGAACACCCATATATATACATATATATTTTACTAGAGCTAAAGGGAGAGATAGACTCCAATACAATAATAATTGGGTACTTCAACATCCCACTTTCAGCATTGGACAGATCATCTAGACAGAAAATCAATAAAGAAACACTGGACTTAATCTGCACTGTAGACCCAAATGGACCTAACAGACATTTATAGAACATTTCATCCAACAGCTTCAGAATATCCATTCTTCTCATCAGCACATAGAACATTCTTCAGGATTGACTATATGTTAGGCCACAAAATAAGTCTCAACAGATTTTAAAAAATTGAAATCATATCGAGTAACTTCAGATCACAATGAAATAAAAGTACATATCAATAACAAGAGGAACTTTGGAAACTGTACAAATATATGGAAATTAAACAACATACTCCTGAATGACTACTGGGTTAATGAAGAGGTTAAGAAGGAAATAAAAAAAAATTCTTAAATAAACTGGAAATGGAAACACACATACCAAAACCTATGGGATACAGAAAAAGCAGTGCTAAGAGGGAAGATTAAAGCAATAAATGTCTAAATCAAAAAGGAAAATGATTTGAGATAAACAACCTAATGCTACACCTCAAGGAACTAGAAAAGCATGAACAAACCTACCAGAAATTAGTAGAAAGGAAGAAATAATAAAGATCAGAGCAAAGCTAAACAAAATAGAGATTAAAAAAATACAAAAGATCAACAAAATCAAAAGTTGGTGTTTTGAAAAGATAAACTATATCAATAAACTGCTAGCTAGACTAACCAAGAAAAAAAAAGAGAAGACCCAAATAAATAAAATCAGATATGAAAAAGAAAACATTACAACTAATACCACAGAAATTCAAAGGATCATTAGAGACCATTCTGAACAACTATACACTAAGAAATTGGAAAACCTAGAGAAAATGGATAAATTCATGAACACACACAACCCACTAACATTGAACCAAGAAGAAATAGAAAACCAGAACAGACCAATAACAAGTGGAAACTTCAACACCCCAGTTTCAGCATTGGATGGATCATCTAGACAGAAAATCAACAAAGAATCATCACTTGTTTGTCCACCAACAAAGAAAACCTTAGGACCAGTAGTAAGCTCAGGCCTTACTACTGAATTCTACTAAACTTCTAACAAGAACCCATACCAATTCTTCTCAAACTATTCCAAAAAATTGAAGAGGAGGAAATTCTTCCTAAGTTATTTTATAAGGCCAGTGTTACCCTGATACCAAACCCAGACAAGGATACAACAAAAAAAGAAAACTACAAGCCATTACCCCTGAGAACACAGAAGCAAAAATTCTCAACAAAATACTAGATAATCAAATTCAACAACATATTGAAAAGATAATACACCATGATCAAGTAGTATTTATCCCAGGGATGCAAGGATTGAAAGTTTAACATATGCAAATCAATAAATGTGATAAATCACATCAACAGAATGAAGGAAAAAAACCCATATGATCATCTAAATAGATGGAGAAAAGGCATTTGATAAAATTCAAAATCCCTTGATTATAAAAACTCTCAACAAACTAGGCATAGAAGGAAAATACCTCAACATAATAGAGGCCATATTTGACAAACCTACAGCTACCATCATACTGAATGGGTAAAAGCTGAAAAACCTTTCCTCTAAGAACTTAAACAAGACAAGGATGCCAACTTTCCCCACTCTTACTCAACATATCACTAGAAGTCCTTGCCAGAGCAATCACACAAGAGAAAGAAAGAAAAGGCAATCAAATTGAAAAGAGAAAGTCCGATTGTCCCTCTGTACAGAAGACATGATCTTATATATAGAAAAACCTAAAAACTTCACTACAAAACTTTTAGAACTTATAAACAAATTCAGTAAAGTTGTAGGATACAAAATCAACATACATACATCAGTAGCACTTCTATACACTAATAATGAAGTAGCTGAAAAAGAAATCAAGAAAGCAATCCCATTTACAATAGCTATTCCAAAAAAGAGCCCCAGGAATAAATTTAACCAAGGAGGTGAAAAACTTCTACAATAAAAACTACCAAACACTGATGAAAGGAATTGAAGAAGACACTAAAATAATGAAATGAAACGACATTCCATGCTTATGGATTGGAAGAATTGATATTGTTAAAATGTCCACACTACCCAAAACACACTACAAATTCAATGCAATCCCCATCCAAATACCAATGACATTCTTCACAGAAATAGAAAAAACAATCCTAAAATTTGTATGGAAATATAAAAGACCCCAAATAGCCAAAGCAGTCTTAAGCAAAAAGAACAAAGCTGGAGGCATCTCCCTACCAGACTTCAAAGTATACTACCAGGAAGGCTAAGATGAAACCAAAACAGTGTGTTATGGTATAAAAACATATACATGGGCCAATGGAACAGAATAGATGGGCCAGAAATAATCTATGTATTTACAGTGAACTGATTTTTGATGAAGGCACAAAGAACACACACTGGGGGAAATGACACCCTCTTAAATAAATGGTGCTGAAAGAATTAGATATCTGTATGCAGAAGAATGAAACTGGACCATTATCTCTCACCATATGCAAAAATCAATTCAAAATGAATTAAAGATTTAAACATAAGTCCTGAAACTAAAACTACTAGAAGAAAACATAGTGGAAATGCTTCAGGACATTGGTCTAGGGAAGGATTTTATGACTAAGACTTCAAAAGCACAGGCAACAAAAACAAAAATAGATAAATGGGACTATATTAAACTGAAAAGCCTGCACAGCAAAGGAAACAAACAACAGAGTGAGGAGACAACCTGTGTAGAATAGGAGCAAATATTTGCAAACTATTCATTTGACAAGGAACTATATCCAGAATATACAAGGAACTCAAACAACTCACTAGCAAAATTCAAAAATCCAATTAAAAAGCAGGCAACAGAATTTAATAGACATTTCTCAAAATAAGATATACAAATGGCCAACAGATATATGACAAATGCTCAACATCACTAATCATCAGGGAAATGCAAATTAAAACCACAAAGAGATATTACCTCACCCCAATTAGAATGGCTACTATCAAAAAGACAAAAAATAACAAATGCTGGTGAGGATGTGGGGAAAATGAAACTCTTATACAGTGGTGGTGGGAATGTAAATTAGTACAGCTATTGTGGAAAACAGAAGTTTCTCACAAAACTAAAAGTAGAACTAGCACATGATACTGTAATCCCACAACTGAGTATTTATCTAAAGGAAAGGAAATCAGTATATCAAAGGGATACCTGTACCCCACCCCCTGTTTATTGCAGCACTATTCACAATAGCAAAGATATGGAATCAACCTAAATATTCATCAACAAATGAATGGATAAAGAAAATGTGGTATATATACACAATGGAATACTATTCAGCCATAAAAAATAATGAAATCTGGTATTAAACAACACGGATGAGCCAGGAGGACATTATGTTAAGTGAAACAAGACAGGCCTGAGTAGATACATACTGTATGTTCTCACTCATATGGGTGAGCAAATAAAAATTTTGAGCTCATGGAAATAAAGAGTAGAATTTGAGTATTAAAGGCTATGCATGGTAGTGGGGAGGGGAGGATGGGGGAGGTTGGCTAATGGATACAAAATTACAGTTAGAGAGGAGCAATGAGTTCTGGTGTTCTGTAGCACTGTAGGGTGAATATAGTTAACTATGATATATGGTATATTTTCAAAAATCTAGAATAGGGGAGTTTTTATGTTCACAATACAAAGAAATAATAAATGTTTGAGGTGATGCATATGCTATTTGCTTTGATTGGATCATTATACCTTGTATACAAGTATTGAAATAAATATGTACAATTATTATGTGTTAACTAAAAACAAAAGGGGGAAAAACAGTATTTCAGAGTAGATGGGAAAAACAAAAACAACAAAAGCCACCAGCAACAGAATTTTGGAAACTGATAGACAGATAGATGTGTAGTATCTGATTTTGCAGAGCTAAAAAAGACAAACCCCAGGCCAGCAGCTAGGTAGGGGCATGGGACTGAGAACCACCTGTGATGTACACTTCAAAATCCTGTGGAAATTGGGAATGAAGGTTGTGGGGTGAAGGCTAACATAGGAAGACTTGGTTTAAAGTTAGTTTTAAAACATTTAAATCCCTTTATCCCTTCCCCCATTGCACATAGACGTGAGACCATCTCTTCCCCACCCGAGCAGAAAATTGGAAGTTTATTCTTTGGAGAGAGTAAATAAGAGTGATTTGGTTTCAAACACACTAGGTCTACTTGAAGGTATTAATATTATTCCCAAAATAGGAGGATGAAATAAACATATGATTCCTGAAGGCTAAGATTCCCAGATTGCTTCTCTCATTTAACTCTTAGAATGCTGGCAGTCAGGTATTTAGCCTTCGGGTAAAAGACTGAATCTTATCTGAGGAATCAGAAAAGCACAAGAGGAAAGACCTAAATATATTTATATCAGAGCTTTCCAATCAAAGAACCAACCAGATTAACCAATAAAAAAGCTCAAAGTTGATGAGTCTCACCAAAGCACTCAAAATTTCAATCCATATTTTAGTATTCCACTCTAACTGTAAACAGACAACCAAGTATTACCAGGCAAATGAAGAAAGCTTCCAATATGAAAAGTAAAGACCAAATTAAACTAACAGAAGACAAAGCAATTTGGAGGAAACAGAGTACATGCAGACAGAAGAAAACCAAAAGGCAATCAAAGAGATGAACTGCATCCATGAAACTACAAGATGCTATAAAAATAATATTTATAAAACAAACAAAAGAGTTCTTAGAATTAAACATGACAACAAATAAAAATCTCAGTAAAAGAATTGGAAAATAAAGTAAGGATATCTCCCAGGAAGTAAGGCAAAAAGCCAAAAAGACTATCATGTGGGAGGAAACCAGCACCATAGTACAGTCATGCATTACTTAATGATGGGGATAAGTTTTGAAAAACGCATTGCTAGGCAATTTTGTCATTGTGCAAACATAATAGAATGTACTTACACAAATCTAGATGGTATAGTCTACTGCACACCTAGAGTAGATGGTATATTGCTCCAAGACTATAAACCTGTCCAGCATGTTACTGTACTGAATTCTATAGGCAATTGTAACACAATGGTAAGTATTTGTATATCTAAACACATCTAAATGTAGAAAAGTTACAGTAAAAATGTTATCATAATCTTATGGGACCATATAGTATATAAAGTCTGTTGTTGACCAAAATATTATTACATAGCACATGAGTGTAAATTTAAAAATTTCTTAGAATTGATGACCATGAATATCCAGATTGAAGGACCCACAAAATGCTCGGTATAATAAACAAAATAGAAATACACCAAAGCACACAACTGTAAAGTTACAGTACACTGGGACAAAGAGATGATTCTACAAGCTTCCAAATATATTGAAATACAGAAAATAGAAAGATAGATAGATTTACAATTATAAATGGTTTTGTACTTCTCAAAAGCAACTCCAGAATCTATAAAACAATGGGTAAACAACAACAAAAAATTATTTTCAACCTAGAATAGTATATCCAGTTAAGCTAACAATCAAGTGTGAGGGTAGAATACAGACATTTTTACACATATAAGTTCTCACAATCATTTACCTCCTGTGCACTTTTTCTCAGAAGATAATACAGGATAGTTTGCTCCAAAAAGGACAGCAAACTAAGAAAAGAGAAAGATATGGAGTGTAGAAAACAGGAGCTCCAACAAGAGAGAGAGAGAGGTGAAAGAAATCCCCAATGATGAAGAGAAATCCTAGGATGAGAACTGTGCTCCAGATTGGAGCAGCAGCAACTCAAAAGTCATACATAAGGCATGACAAAGACAAGGCAATAAAGAAAAAAAGTCATACATATTAAGGACTGTCACCCTCATTCCCTCTCTCATTGTGCCTTTTTTTTTTATCTTGACAAAGCTACTGGTAAGTGTATTCCACCACAAAAGAGGAAGTCATTGGTTTATATATCCCTGCTGACCATCCTGTCAAGGAGAAAGATCTTCCCAAGAACTTCCTCTAAAAATTTCGATCTGTGTTCTTACTTTTCTAGTTCTTAAATTACAATTCCAGAACATTTGGGGATCTGAGAGAAAACAAGTTCAAAAGCCTTGAAACCAATGTCCCCTCTACCTGTAGTAAGTGCTTAATTCCAGTAAAAATCTCATTCATGTTCTACCACAGCCTTATGAAGTAAGTACTATTATCCCCATTTAATGGATAGTAATACTCAGAGAAGTCACTTGATTATGTCAGATTTAATGAGAAAACTGGAGCTTGAATCCAGGCTTTTCTAAGGCCAAGGCCTCTGCTCTTTCCATCTCCCAAGCTGCTGGTGATCACTCAATTAGGAAGTTAATTTCTAAAGGGATGCAGGAAGGAAGGAATGAAATCCTCTAACTCCATAATATAGTTTAGGCTGCACTGTAGGATACAGTTGAATATATTTACCAATTTCAGAGGTTCCATGCTCCTTGTCATTGAGGATTCAAATAGTTATTCCTCCCTTCCTGCGGATCACAGCTACACAACAGATTCCTGAGGAGCAGGAGACTTCAATCTGTCTAGGCAAAAAAGCCAGATTCTAGCATCATCTTTTCCTGACACTGCCTTCCTAGCCTTCATTTACCCTCAAAGTTGTGAGGAGCTATCTCCACACTTCATTGGCTAGCCTGGAGGCAAACCATGGGAGGGAGAGCCCTGGGTACTAGTTTCAATGCTGTTGCTATGTAGTGGTGGACCTTAGGCCCCTTTATCTCTCAGTTTTCTCTTCTGTGAAATGAGGGAGCTGGCCAAGATGTGTTGTGGGGAGTCAAGCAACGGGCAAGGACCATAGATCGTCCGACCCATGCCGTATATTCCTCCCTCCCAAGTCCCTATCCCACAGTGGGTAATCACTTTCCTCCCAAAGCCCATTACCATATTAAATTCAACAAACACCATATACCTACTGGCTTCTTTGTGCCAAGCACTGTGCTGGATACTTTCACATATTTGGACTTTCCTGTTACCACTCTCAGGGAAACAAACAAACAAAGGAAATGAAAGAAACAAAATCTTAACACAACCCACTCTACCTTCCCACCCCACACACCCAAAATGCTTAGGTGAACAAAATAAAAGGCCCACCCAGATTCTGGAACCCTCAGCAGTTTCTAGGAAAGAGACTGAAGGAGAACAGGGTCATTCCTTCAGGAGGGTGAAAATTAGGAGGCTACCAAATTCTACCCCAATAAGTCTACAGCCTCCCACCCACTTCTCATTCATCTACGTCTCATTAATAAGGAGCACAACAGCCTTTTCCGTCAGAGGCAAACGCCTGCCACAGCATTTCGAGGCGGAGTCGCCTCTCAGGCTCCAGGACACAGGAAGCCGTGAGACTACATTTCCCACAGGCCACCGCTCAGCTTCCGGTCACAGAACGCCCTGCCTAGAGAGGTGCGCATGCTCTGACCGTTCGCAGGAGCTGGGCGGGCTGGCTCGCAGCGGTTCGTGTGCAGGGCAAAGCAGATACACCCAGCCTTTAAGGTGCAGGAAAGGGGTGTGTAACGGAATAGAAACTTTCTACTTTTACCCACTCCAGGCACCCAGTCTTTCCCCAACACCTCTTGCGGTGGCCCCGTGGCCCTGCAAGATCCCTGTGTCCGATGCCCGTAATCCCTGAGACAGGAATCCCCTGCTGCGTCCCCTCAGCCTTAGGGCAGGAAGGGGCCGGAGTCCAGGAAATGGAATTTGGCAAAATTGCAAGGAAATTATTTGTGCAGCTTACGTAATTTTAGATTACTGTGTAGTAGCCGGGGAGAAAATTGTGAAGGGCAGTGATACACGTGGTTAATATCTTGACCAATCGTAGCACATAACTGACGTTGCAGACCTGAAAAACCCACTCCATTGCCATGACAACAGTCCAGGGACTGAATTGGTTTCTTTCAATTTGAAATCTGCAAGCCCAGTAGAGGCCCAAGTAAGACCTGGCCCTTGCTCTCAAGGAGAGGAAGTAAGGAGGACAGTTGAGTAATCAATAAATATTTATTAAACTACTGTGTAGGCAACATGGACACTGAGGTGCAATAATAAAACACTGTCCTTGCTCTCAAGCAAACTATTCTGAGAAGTGATGATTGTTGTGATATGTGATACGGTAACGAAATACAAGGACGCCTAACCCAGATTGTTGAGGTGGAGGGGGAGAGAGTCAAGGAAAGCTGCCCGGAGAAAGTGACGGGTGTGAATTAAGTCCTGGAGTGTACTAGATTTGGAAAAAACTTGAAAACTCATTTGCACACAAAATTAAAATTCAGAACGATTAAAGAGCTAAACATTTTTTTAAAAAAATAGCAAAAAGATTAAAAGAAAATATGGAAAATAAATTTTTTTATGATTAAAGGAAACAAGTCACAAAGAAGACTGATAAAATTGACAACATAAAATTAGGAACTCAGAAATAACAAAAGATACCATAAACAAGCTTAAGAGACAAGAGAAAAACAAGGAGACAGTATCTGTATCATACATGAGAGCAAAGCATTAACATCCAAATGTCCAAAGATACCAGGAAACACACCTATAGGCAAACAGAGTTGGGTCTGTTGTGGCACCAAGAGAGATTGCAGACCAAGGGGAGCCTGTGGGATATTTCAGTAAGAGGGAGTTAAGAGGGGATTATTTTGTGATTTGGGCTTGTGTTAGATGTTGGGGAGAGTCTGTCAGAAATTGAGGCAATTCTGTGATGGGCTATCTTATTATCTAGTGGGTGGGAGTAATCCAATAGAGCTAAAGCTGTAATTGGTAAAACAACAGCAGGCTCTCCTGTTAGCTGGGAGAAGGGGATGTTTGGTCATTTTTGTGATTTGCACAGTGTTCTTGTTTTTATCTTTGCTCAGGCATGATTACAGAGTGGTCATATTTAGTCTTACTCCATCACAGTCACAGAATAACCTTGTCTGATGTTGGTATTCTCTGAAATTGTTTATGTTAAGTAGGGAACAACTGGCCTAGGTACTAGTTTCAGGCTAACTCCTATCTGACACCTGTCATTTTTCTTGCTCCTAGAATACATAGAGAGCTCCCATAAGTCAATAAACAATACAGTTAAAAATTAGAAAAGGACAGGAGCAAGAATTCACAAAAGAAGAAATAAAAATAACTAGTTAAGTGCATGAAAAGATGCTCAATTGCACCAACAGGGAAATGCAAATTAAAACAATGAAACACTGTTGATAGTAATTTAAATTAGTCCAGGCTTTTTGGAGGGCAATTTGTCAATATCTACCAAAATATTAAATGCACATGTCCACAAAGAGGAATATAAAAGGATATTTATTGTAGTATGTTTGCAATATTAAAAACTGAAAAATCCTAAATAACTGTCAAAGGAAAATAATTAAATAAACTCTGGAATACTATGCAATAGTTTGATCTTATTTAACTTCCCGTTATTTAATTTTTAAAAATACTTAAAAGTTAGGATGCCTCTAAGTAACAACATAGGAAAATACTTATGACATAATGTTTGGTAAAGAAAACAGCATTCATAATTGTGCATCAGTATGATTTCAAGTGTTTTTTAAAAAACTACTTGAAGGAAAAAAGATTTAGAAAATACTCCCAAATGTGAATAGTGTATTTGGATGATGGGGCTATGGGTAATTTTTTTCTCCTTTCTAATTCTCACATTTCTAACTGTGATTAATAAGCATGTATTTGTTTTGACAATGAATAAGAGCACTTTTAAAATGTAGCAGCCTGCATCACATCAGCAGGCACTAATCTGGTGCATCTGGCCTGGCTAAATGACCAGCAAAAAATAGTACCTATACAGAAAAGAGCTCACAAGGGAAACAAAATTTTCTAAAAGTAGCCAGTCTGTATGACCCATTTTTAAATTATGCAGGGACTTGCAGTAGGGATTCTGGTGACTCTTAAGCACAAATGCCGCCATGTTCCAAACTGATGTTGGTGACATGTTAACACTGCTTTAAAAGGCCTTTGTTATTTTTAATTACCAAGTCTTGTGAACGTCAGATCCTCTTATTTGACGCCTGAGAATTACCCTACTCCTGAGATTTATCACAGTTCTGAGCTTTGCTGGAGAGGGTCAAGGATTGGGTGAGATTTCAGGAATGAGGCGAGGGAGGACTATACAATATATTCATAGGATATATAATCTATCTATAATCAAAATATTTTAAACTTCCCTACAAACTTCACTTTTACTGAAGCTTAATTTTCATGTTTTAATTTTCTTCTGGGATATCTCCTTTTATCAGCTCAAATGAAAAATGCTCAAAACCAAATATATCATTTCCTCTCAGAATGAGCCATTATTTGATAATTAATACAGAACTTTGAAACGAATATGGTCAAATCACAGGCCTATCCCATGTCAATGCACAAAGACCAAAGTGTGGCTGGCAGTTTAAAATTGTGACAAAAGTGTATGCCGCAGTTGCAGATCTCATTTGACTTTATTCAAGTAATTTCCCCAAAAGTAACTTTATTTCTTCCATGTGGTAACTATAAATTACCACAAAATCAAGAATGAAGGTATAAGTTTTAACCCATATAAACTATTAACATGGACACTATAGTAAAACTTACTAAATTCTCTGGACTTGTTTACTCTGAAAGAATGAAACAAAATTTGCTGGGAATGGGCTAATACATAAATAAATAAATGTAGGCAGAAAAAGAGGACTTATAATTTCTTTTTAAACTATTGAGGAATACCCAAATTTAATGTGGATTTCCAATTACAACTGACATTTGTTATGACTGTAATGTGCACTAAGATATTTTATTAGTTGGTTGTTGTGGAACTCAGACAATGTTGTGGAAATTGGTCTCAAAAATTCTTCCACTTAAAATTTGTGGAAAGTTTTAAAAAGCTCTGACTTTTAATATTAACTCAATTATACTTATTGATATCCTTTACTGGGATTATAAAAGTTGGACTAATGTAGTACTGAAATAATATCCATATTATCCAGAGGCCTTGGCAATGGCCTGAATGTTTGTGTACCCTCAAAACTCGTGTGTTGAAATCTAATCCAAGGTGACAGTATTTGGAGGTGAGGCCTTTGGGAGGTAATTAGGTCATGAGGGTGGAGCCCTCATGAATGGGATTAGTGTCCTTATAAGAGGCCAGAGAATTAGCTCCCTCTCTTTCTGCCATGTGAGGATATAAGAAGAAGGCAGTCTGCAACTTGTAAGAGGGCCCTCACCAGAACTCCACCATGCTGACACCCTGATCTCAGGTTTCCAGCCTCCATAACTGTGATAAATAAATATCTGTTGTTTATAAGCCACGTAATCTATTGTACTTTGGTATAGCAGCCCCAACTGACTAAAACAGTGACCTTGGAGTCAGACAATCTGAGTTTATTTCCTGACTTGATGGCCTTGTGATTTTTAGAAAGTTATTTAACTTCTCTGTCCCTCAGATTCCTCAGGTAAACCTATTTATAAAATAGGTTTAATAATACTTATGAGACATTGTTGGAAGGATTATATATAATAACCCATGAAATCCACTAGAAAATATGCCAAATGACAGCAGGAATCTTGTCTCACTTGTTGACTACCCTATTCTCAAATAGAACAGTACCTACCAGCACATACTAGGTGCTTAATAAATATTGGTTTAATGAATAAATGTAAAGCACTTATCATAGCCTTGGAACATATAAAGCACTCAAAAAAGTTAGTTATTATATTTATTATTATTATCATTATTATTATTCTCATAAGGGTTAAAAGTAAAGCCCAAATGAAAATTGCACCACCAATCTAGTTGTAACACTGTTTGGATCTCATCATTACAGCAGCTGTGCTTTGCTTATATCTTCTAATTGGTTCTAAACTCTTAAGTATATTCATAAGCTTTCTACCATGAATCTTACATGTCACCAGTGTTATACACTGAGCTCCTACAGTGAACCCACTGCATTACCCTTCTCTATAAAACCACTTCACAGTCTATGTGGCAGTGTCACCTGGAGCCTGACCCTTATCATACCATAACCTTGAAATATGTGTCAGTCCTGCTCTAACTCCTCTTTACCACGTGGGCCTCCTTGGACTTGCTTCTTGGTTACATTTTCTAGCCTCTTCTCCTTTAGTCACTAAATGACCCATCAGAGGCTCACTCTTTGGCTAATCTTGTAACACATGACAACACTTTGTTGTGGAAAAGACTTTACTGTGTTTGTAGGTACAAAGTTTCATGGTTATGCAGCTACACAGATGGAAATGCCACCCTAATCATCTTATTTTTTAATAGTAAATAAGTGTATTTTTATTATTATTAATTGATTATTAGATACATATTAGGTACCAGACCCAGTGTTTGACAGTTTATTATAAATCATTATTTATTATAAATCATTATTTATTAATTGTCATTATTTATTATTTATTAATGAGTACAAATAATCATTATTTATTATAAATTATAAATCTGGATGACCCTGTCAGACTGGTATTAGTACCTCAATTTTACAGATGAGAAAATTGTGAGTGACTTTTAGCTAAAACATAGGACATTTTTTCATTGGTTCACTACAGTCCAGGCCCTGGACTAACACTTGACACACATTATCTCATCCACACTCATAACAACTTTAGAGGTAGCAGTTGTACACATCCTTGCACTTTTTAATTCCAAAATATTTCCTAAACAATAATGATATTGTTCTTGTGACCAAGAATTATTTAATAGTTGGAGCTAAAGTAAGGAACATCTACATTTGGGAGGTTTTGCTGCACTAACAAGGAAGGACACATAATAAGATTTCACACCCTGTGTGTTTCCCACCAATAAATTTTCTTTGATTTAGCAATTTTACTCTGCTGTCCTTTTAGGATTATTTAGGCTTAGTAGAATTATTTATCAGATCATATTTTCCCTTTTTGCCTAATATAACTTATTTCAATCCTTCAAAAAATAAATTTATGATAGTATAATGGGTATAATAATCAATGATGTGAATAGAATTTGGTTAGAGTTGTACCCTTAATTCTTTTGTTCAATCAATTAAAACACCAATCAGTAGCTGAATTAAGTTTGGGAATCCAAATAAAGAGGCAGTCATTCAATGATAAAGTGTATTCTTCTATTTAGAATGGAAAGGTTACCAGAAAATTAGCTGGAGTTTCAGGGGGGAGGGTTTAAGGAGAGGGTAGTTTCAAGGACACATGAAATAGAACAGGGAACCAGGAAAAGGTTACAATCAAGGCCATCCTGGGATACTCAAGGTGAATCAATTAAGGATATTAAAAACCCTGTCAACAATACCAACTTGGTCACCTTCCCATTCATTCCACAACCTATATGGATTTGGCCTATACCACTCTGCATATAATTAAGATTTCATTTGGTTTGTAAAAGTATTAGTCACCTATCAATAGCACTAGTCACAGGGTATATCCTTCACACAGTGGTTTCTTGGGAAGATATGAGATCCTTGACTCAAAATTTTTTTGTGTATTAACTGATTGTGATATTATATGAAGGCACTCTGTTTTGTTGATGGCATTATTATGTCTGCTTGATAATCAAAAGATGGTGGTCTGCTAAATTAATGGCAAGAGTAGAAAATTTCTAACAGTGGGAAGCGCTGTATTTGGATTTCTCATCCAGCCTTTTTGAGTGGTGTGAGTTACCAATGATACCTAGTATGGTCTCATCCAAAAAAAACAAAAGAGCCAATGAGATTTCATAAATGATTCCTGATCAGGACCCAGTCACTGGGTTGGAGTTAGTGATATGGTTGTACAGACTTCTCTGGGATGGAGGCCTCAATCTGTGAACAATGAGATTGAAAACAATTTATAAGGGCTCAACAACAGGAGGTGATATTAACATTTGTCATCTACTAGTCTTTTAAAATCTTGGGAGCAAAAGAAAACAAACTGAAGGTCCCTGCCCATGATTACTTTACAAGGGATTAACACAGTTTTCCTGTTTAGTGTGGCCATCATACTTATTTGGGCAAATGGTCATTTTAAATGTGTGATATGCAGTATAGCTGAATTTTTCCTTAAAAATATGTCTCTTTTCTCAACTCCTCTTACATTTAGAGGATGGTATAAAAATGACCTTACATGAAAAAGTGTATGGATTTGCTTTATTACCTGACCTATGAAATGGGTCCCACTATTACTGGCAATAACAACAGGCCATCTCCAATGGGGAACAAAGTATTATTTATCTTAAAAGAGAAGAAAGTTTAATCTACCCACAGTGAAACATTATAAAATACAAAATATAGAAAACTTAGTATCTTAGAATGAGTCCTGCATACAATTAACAGATACTAACAATGAAGGGGACAGCAGCGTGTTGGTGTAAACGGAACTTCATTTTTCTGAACTCCATTTCCACTTCTCATTCCTATTTCATCTCTGGGAAAAAAGGTATAGAAAGAAAGGCATTGAAGGTATTATTTTACAGACTCAAGCCCTGGTCAAACCAATTATTATTGATGTGGTATAAGTTTCTACACCTCATGTCAGCACTGAGCCCAGAGGAAGCCATACCTTCAGAGATTCATACAGTGTTAGAAGGAGGAACCTTGAAAACCAATTTCTATGTTCTCAAGCCTGTGGTCTCCAAACTTCTAGGAATTCCTAAACAGCTTTCAATATTTCAAATGTTCTAACAGAAATCACATAGCTACCTAAGTCTGTACTTGCCAAATAAAATCTTGTTTCTTTGTTTTTGACTGAAATATCAAGTCAGAGTGGCAATCATGATTATCTCATGCTAATCAGAAACAAAAATGTCTTTGGCTAATGAAATATAGGAAGCAAATAGTTTCTTAATAAATATAGTACTTAACAAGGCAAAACCTTTCAAAACATGGGACCCAAGGAGGAAAAATAATAACAGATTAGGGCTCTTGATGGTCCAACTGCTATAGCCCAACCTGCCCATTTTGGGGACATGTAGATTCGGGGAGGTGAAATGATTTGCCCAAAGCCATTCCCCTAGGGAACACCCAATTCAGCAAAGCTATTTTTTTAAACTGTAGCACAATACTATTCTACGCCCGCTTTCTCCTTACATCAAAGAAGAATTTGAAGCTGGTAGTCAGCCTGATAGTGGAGAGGTGTGTTTTTGTAAACTTCAGTTGCTTTCTCTGATGAGTAATCTTAGTCATTATCCTCAGCCAGTTTTCCTCTCCTATGAGGTAGAAATATCAACCCCATTAATATTTTTGATAAGAATTGCAGTAAAAAATTGCAATTTTGATAAGAATTGCATGTAAAGTCAATTGCTCCTTTAACACACTGCCTGAAGTTCAGTAAGTTCTACTTACTTATTATTAACAGATATTGCTAGACCAGTAGTTCTCAAAATGTGGTCCCCAGAACAGCAGCAACAGCATCATCTGCGTTCACTAAAAAGGCAAATTCTTGAGCCTCACCCTAAACCTACTAAATCAGAAACTTTTTGGGTGTGGCCCAACAATCTGTTTTTTAACAAGCTTTTCAGGTGTTTTGAATGCACAGCCAACGTTTGATAATTAAGTTCCACCATGACAAAAGTGAAAACTGAAATTCCCCTGAGGATAATTATACTTACAAGCATTTTGTTATGTTCATTATTTGCACATTTTTAAGGCATAAACTAGCAGTAATACTGGCAGTTAATTTTATAACATAGCTAGCCAAAAACTTGCAGATAGGCAGGAGAAGGCAATAAAGAGAAAGCCTGAGTGCTCGAGGCCATTCCATAGGCACACCAAACTGACAGCCTGTGGTAGGAAAGATCATCAGAAGAGGAAACACTTGCAGGCGGGAAGTGTCATTGCAAGTGTTATTCAGAAATCTGAATATGTCTATGCCTATGCCATTCTTTCTGACTACATGCCTTGTTTCCTGTTCTCTACCCAGCCTTGTTCTTTACTTAGCAACTCCTCCTCAACTGCAAGAGTCTCCTCAGGCATCCACATGGCCAGTATATTGCAATCCCCAACCTCGCAGAAATAACCTCCTTTCTCTGTGTTCCTTCCGCTTTGTGGCCTTAGGCTAATACGCACATTTTGCCCTTTGACTATTCTTCCTTTTTTCTCTGCTTCTCCCCAGGTGCAGCTGCTCTTTGTGGGCATGTACTAAAGCGTCCTTTTCTTTCTATTTTTTTTACATGAAATAATATTTAATTAAATAATGAAACATGACATAATTGAACTGTAGACAGAACAGTTTAAAAGAAAATAGTCTTAATAACAATAAAAAGGCAAATTTTAAGATACTCCAAAAATATTTTATAAGTAGAGCTTCATGTTAGTAGTAAGCTAATTATTTAAAGCTATGCAAGTGGATTTTTAAATTTCAAAATATTAAGGGGGTATGGATGTTGTTCATACATGGCATGAGTCAGGACTATAAATGTGCCCATCACCGAATAGTGTTCATTGTACCCAGTAGTTGGGTTCTTATCCCTCCCCTCCTCCCCCCTCCCGCCTGCTTGATTTCCAATGACTTTTACTTCCCTCTGTGCACTTGTGTGCCCATTGGCTAGTTCCAATTTGTTATAGAGTACATGTGGTGTTTGTTTTTCCATTCTTGAGTACTACTCAGCCACAAAAAAGGATGAATTAATGCTTTCTGCATCAATTTGGAAGGAACTGGAGACCATTATCCTAAAGCGCCCTTTTCAACTTACCCCCAGTCTCTGAGGAGCTGCCACCCTCCTTCCTTGGAAAAAGAGCAGACTGTGGCAGGCGGGGCCAGGGGAACCACCTCTCATTGGCCAACGTGCACTTCCCCACGGCGGGGACTCCAGGGAGGAGAGCTCCAGGGTTGGTTGGTTGGTTGGTTTTTTCCTCTCCCTCTGGTTTTGAAGCACCGTAGGCTAATTTCTGGGCTTCGCTGCTTTTGAGGTGTGGTTTCCCCGGCGGCCCATCCGCTGCCTTTCTCTGTTGGCCAGGTATCTCTGGAAGAGTGAAAGAGCGGTTCATTTCTTCACTGCCTTCTCTGAAAGAGAGATTCCCCAGTCGTGTGAACCATCGTTTTAATTTAGGACTCCCCTGGCCTCCGGAGGGCCCTCCATGTCCCAGGTGGGCCTTCTGAATATGTCTCTCACTGTTGTAAGCCCTCACTTCTAGAGGTGGGAAAGATTAAGAATTTTGTAAATGGTTTGTTTTCAGAAGAACCAGGGATGGAGGTTCTCTGAAGATGAAGGTTCTCCAGGAATAGAAGAGGCAGAAGGAGACCCATTATGTGATCAGTGCAGGTAAAGTGAACAGGAGGAAGATAGGATACGCAGGGGATGTGTTGCCCACTCGGTTTTCTTTGGGGAAATTTCCCTTTAAGGATTAAAAGGCCCGTACTTTTTTATGACTACTGGAGAAGCAATCGTCCCTGGAATTTTAACTTATTTAGGAATTCTCTCCCTCCCCTCAATTTTCTCTTTCTAAAGAAGTCCTGCCCTCATTTCTTCAGAGTAGATGCTTTTATTTTTAAGGCCTTTGCTCCTTCAGGATTACTCACATTTTATTTCCTTTTGTCTGTAGTACTTTGTGTATTTTCTACATTCTGTGCAATGCAGCTATATTGAGTCAGAAAAATAGGATATAAATATTATTTTAAAAGAAAAATAACTGTTGGTGTTCAGGAGCTACAGACAAAGCAGAATTATTTTATCTAACATATTCTTTCTTTTTTTCTTTCTTTCTTTTTTAGGATTCAGGGTACCTTCCTCAATTTTATCCAACAGTAAGCACTGCTGCTATTATTGCTGCAAGACAAAGAGACTTGGTAACTGTGTCTTAAGGATTTTAAGGTGAATGGATCATGGAGAAAGGACCCATTTAGGTGAGGACCATATGAAGAATGACTATATATGAGCAACTAGTGGATGAGGAGAAAGTAGCAGCTGTATCTAAAAGTTTATAAAGTGCCAAAATAATAATTCTCAACATGATAGGCATTTTGCAAAGTGAATTACTTGTAGTCTGGTACCTGTCTTCTGGAAAGTCATATTTTAGGATCTCAAAATGTGAGATGAAGAAAGTTTTGCCCTTTTCTAAATAATTAAGGCCTTCAGAAATTCAACTTTTTTGCTAATGTTTAAAAATACTTTTTCTCTCCTAAGGCTTCATAGAGGCCCTACAGGCTTTTTTAAAAACAAAAAAGTTTTTAAAAAACTTTTGTTTTTTAAAAAAGTTTTGTTTTTAAAAATAGTCTCAAAAAATATAAACTGTAATTTTAATTTATTCTTTTGAGAGTTGAAGGAAGCAGCATATAAGACAGTGAGTGGGACAGGAATGATGAAGGGGAATGTTTCCCAGGTATCCAATAAGGGAAACTGGAAATGAGTGGCAGAGAAAGAGCATCTCAGTTTTTCTGAAATCTAAGAAAGGTGGAAGCTGATAGGTCAACAGGAATCCAGTGTATGAGGAAAAACTTACCAAATATTTCAGCATTGTAAAATCACAGGGTTGATTTTAAGTTGGAGTTATTCCTTGAGGAATTGGCCCATCACACCTGCTATGTTAGAAGAGCAGTCTGGTTTTTGAGCAACAGAGCTGCTTCTCATGGTGATAGGGGTGGGAGTTGAAATATGTGGGATTTGTTTCCGGGACTTGCTGTCATTTTGAGGCAGTTTGTGCTAGATAAATGCTTGTCTGGCACAATATATTGATAGAACTCTGTTTTTAAGAGTATAACTTCTGAATCAATTTAAGTGGTTTTTAAAGTTAGCTCTTTTATCTGTTAAGTTTTGTAGCTGGTTTGTGGTTGCAGTGTTGATAAATGATCCAGATTTCTAGCCTAGACCATGGGTTCATGAATTTATTTCTTTTAGGATTTGTAGAGAAGGTTGTGTCTTTTTTTTTTTTTGCATATTTGTGAATATTAGTGTCAAAGGAGACTTTTTGTATAATATTTAGCTGGAAAAATAATTTCAGAGATCTTACACATATGGTTATATAGAACTTGTCCTCAGGAATGGGGAAGGTGGCAGGAGAACTGTGTATGGGCTTTCAGACTTCTAGCACATGCTTAATTGTTTATAAAACTTTACTAGCAAAACACAAATTCAAAAAAAAACTTATTAAGAATTTTAAGATGGCAACTTCAGCATTAAAACCCAAGCATGAATACCTGTGTGACTGCACTAGTAATATGCCCATGAAACTGGCTTTGCTGATTACATTAAAGGATTTTTCTCCAATGTAAAAGATGACAGATACCTATTCCTTAGGTGTTTCTGTTGTGTGGTTTCTGTTGTGTAAAATGAAAGGGTCATTCACATTGATGACATTCAAAGTGTTTCTCTCTGGTGTGACTGCTCATTGGTTACCTAAGGACAGAGAAATTGTCCCCTTCTCATTGGTTACATTCGTAAGGTTTATGTCCACTGTAAATTCGCTCATGTGTCTCAGGGATGAAAGATCAATAAATGCTTTTCCACACTCATTGAATTCATAGGGATTGTCCCCATTATGTAGCCTTCTTATGTGCACTAAGTGAAGAACTACATTGGAAGGATTTTCCACACTGATTACATTCATAGGGCTTTTCTTTAGTGTAGTCAGTCATATTTCCTAAGGGATGAAGTTAACACTGAAGGCTTTCCCACAGTCATTGCATTCTATTTTGTATTCTCTTGTACACAGGGAGGGGAAGCTACTCCAGAAGGATTTTCCATATTGATTACAATTATAGAGTTTTCTCCAGTGTGAGTTCTCATGCATATATCAAATGTGAGTGCTTCCTGAATATTTTCCCATAATCATGACAGTCATAGGGTTTCTCCCCAGTGTGAATTCTCATGAGTACAGTGAGAGTAGACTGAAACTGAAAGCCTTTCTGTATCAATCACATTTATAGAGATTCTCCTCAGTATGAATTCTCTTTTGCCTGCTAAGGACAGATCTAATGCTAAAGACTTGAAAACACTACTTACATTCATAATGTTTTATTCTAATATGAATTCTCATCTGTATCCAAAGGGATAAGTGACAACTAAAGGCTTTCCTGCAGTCCATACATTCATAGGGTTTCTCTCCATTGTGTATTCACATATGTACAGGAAGTTAAGAGCTACTACTGAAACATTTTCCACATTAATTATATGCAGAGTATTTCTCATATGAATTCAATATGAATTTTCTTGTGTTGAATAAGGTTAGATCTTGCATTGATTACATTCATTGAGTTTTTCTGTAAGGTGACTTCTCTCCATTTTTGCACAATTGGGTGACTTTTACCTGCAAATATCCTGCTTAAAATTTGACCCTTTGGTTTTAAGTAGAACCTACAAATCTGGAAAGGTACTTGGAGAATTTCACCCTTCTCTGTCACCAACTCATCTTCTTTCTCTAGCCAGGAGATCAAACTGGGTTTGCTGAGATGATGGCCAAGTAATGCTGTTTCTGTAATTCTCCTACATCCTATTTCTGTGCAGATTTCACTGAGAAGAGTCCAGTAAAGCCCACGTCTTCTGGGTGAGCTCCACAGTCATATCTTGGAAGGTCACTGAGTTCCGTGATTAGCTTGTCAGCATCCCAGCAGCTAACCCTTCCTTCGGTGCATTTCCCATCTGGTGGCAGGGAAGGGAGCAGAGTCCTGAGCAGACTAAGCATGAGTTGAGGGCAGATAAACAACTGCCATCCCTTGAGTCTGTAAATTTTTTTGAAATACAGAGCAATGAGAACTCAAAGATACTCTTCTTTGTGCTCTCACAGTCCATTTGTGGCAGGGATCTTAGATACTTTAGGTGGCATTTTCCCCACTGAACTGTGATTTTTCAGATGAAGGCAGTTTGATCTTAGGTCTCCAATATCCTCTTGTCCTTTTTGTGTAAATATATGTATGTGTATGTGTATACATATGTACAGTAACATAAATAACAGTTTTTATGAAAAATTATTTCCTGAAACAAAAAAGTTGGGTGAGAAGAATGACATCATTTCTCATATACAGGCATACCTGTATTTATTAAATAATAAGACTTGAAATTTGAAATTATTCCTTGATCCATGGGCTGCAGAATGAATGTTGTGTCGGAAAACATGAAAACAACATTCATCTCCTTGTACATCTCTGTTGGAGCTCTTGGGTGACCAGGTGTATTGTCAATGAGCAGTAATATTTTGAAAAGAATCTTTTTTTCTGAGCAGTAGGTCTCAATAGTGGGCTTAAAATATTTAGTAAACCATGCTGTAAACAGATGTGCCATCATCCAGGCTTTGTTGTTCCATTTATAGAGCACAGGCAGAGTAGATTTAGCATAATTCTTAAGGACCCTAGAATTTTCACAGTTGTAAATGAGCATTGGCTTCAACTTAAGGTCACTAATTTCATTAGCCCCTAAAAAGAAAGCCTATGCTTTGAAGCTTTGAAGCTAGGCATTGACTTCTCTCCAGCTATGAAAGTCCTAGATGGCATCTTCTTCCAATATAATGATGGTTTGTCTATATTGAAAATCTTTTGTTTAGTGTAGCCACCTTTATCAAGTATCTTAGCTAGATCATCTGGATAACTTGTTACAGCTTCTACATCAGCACTTGCTTCATCTTGCACTTTTGTGGTATGGAGATAGCTTTTTTCCTTAAACCTTATGAACTAACCTCTGCTAGCTTCAAACTTTTCTTCTGCAGCTTCATTACCTCTCTCGGCCTTCATAGAATTGAAGAGCGTTAGGGCCTTGCTCTTTGGTTAAAAGAATGTTGACTTTGGAGAATGTTGTGCCTGGTTTAATTGTCTATCCAGACCACTAAAACTTTCTCCATATCAGCAATAAGGTTGTTTTGCTTTCTTATCATTCGTGTGTTCACTGTCGTGAACTGTTAACTTCCTTCAAGAACTTTTCCTTTGCATTTACAACTTGGCTAACTATTTGGCACAAGGGGCCTAGTTTTCAGCCTACCTCAGCTTTCAACATGGCTTCCTCACTAAGCTTAATCATTTCTAATTTTTGATTTAAGGTGAGGGATGTGTGACTCTTCCTTTCACTTGAATACTCAGAGGCCATTGTAGAGTTATTAATTGGCCTCATTTCAATATTGTTGTGTCTAGGGGATTAGGGAGGCCCAAGGAGAGGAGAGACAGGGGAATAGATGTTCAGTGGAGCAGTCATAACACAAACAACATTTATCTATTAAATTTGCCATCTTATATGAATGCAGTTTGTGGTACCCCAAAACAATGAAAATAGTAACATGAAAGATCACTGATCACAGATAACCATAACAGCGAAGAAGTTTGAAATACTTCGAGAATTACCAAAATGTGACACAGAGACATGAAATGAGAACATGCTGTTGGAAAAACGACACTGTTAGATTTGCTTGATGTAGGATTGCCACAAACTGTCAATTTGTAAAAAATGCAATATCTGCAAAGGGCAATAAAATGAGTTATGCCTGTATGTCTGGCTGAAAAAGGAGGCAGCTGAATTCTTATATCTGCCTTCTCATTCAATATGTTGCAATATGGTGTTGTGTTTGAAGTATATGAAGAAAATCCAGCCTCACACACAAATTGTAGTTGGAAAAGGTAGTCTTTTAAGATAATTTGGATATTCTTTGATACTACACTAAAACCCCATATGTGATAGTTTCCTAAAGGTTAGTTGCAATGTGACATCTGAAACCATTATCAATGAACTTTTCATACTGTTACATTAAAAACCATTGGTCTTTCTTGCATTTTGAGCAGATCTTTCACCCATATGTAATTTTGTAACATTACATTGTAACATTGTAATGCATTGATCATTTGGAAAATACTAGTTTATGAAGTTAGAGAGATCTTCCAAATACTTCATATTACTCCATTATATTATATCAAAAATCATTACTATTAATATCACCATTGAGTTCAATAGAAAATGTTGAGAAGCTGTCAGGCGTGTTTTAGCTGATACAGGTCTTCTTAAGTTTTATTTTTTGCTTTAAAGCTTGGATTTTTATCATTGGTAACAAATACTGTCAGTTGTTTTATATGAAATGATGAGGTCATTTTGTTCATTTTTGAGAAAATGTTTGCCAGATACCCCATTTTGAATAATTATAGTTTGTGTGTCAGCTGTCCTTCCAAATAAACATCATGATCCATGAAGACAAGGCTAGTTCAGCTTGCAACTCAAATAGTTGCATAAGAGCTTTTCTTTGAGACAACCACTGAACTTCAGCACACATCAGAAGTACTTTATGTGTGCTTCCCATGATGCCACAGAGAATATTAAAAGGAAGGGTACTCAAAAGTTGAAATTTAGTAAAATTAATAATTTTTAATTGCTTTATCAAAGATATTGAAAATAAAACTTTCTCTTTTCTGTAAGCATATGGTAGTGAAGAATACAGTATCTTCCAGTACATTTTGGTGCCACTGCCTTTATTCATGCTAGAAGTCCAGCAGTTTTACCCTTTATTGGTTTTGTGCCCTTGGTATAAATGTCAACACAGGTGAATAATGTCTTAGAGTACTATGAAGATAGTTTTTACCTCGTGTTGTTCCCTGAAAAGTATTTGGTTTCCTCAAGAGTATAAGAACTACATTTTGAGAATTGCTACCCTAGAGAATAGTAAGGCTTTTCTTTCTAATCTTTCACAGTGCAGAGAAGGCAGTAAGCATTAGTGAATTGTACAGTGTATACTTTTTTGGTGTGTACAATTGCTTATCCAGTTATATGGAAATACCATATTCGAATTGCAACCCATAGAGGAGATTTTAGAAGCCATGTGGACCAATAACTAGTCATTTAAAAATGTTCCACTGACTTCTGGCCTCAATACTATCATTTGAATTTTTGTTCCTCTCTATGTAATATACCGTAATTATTTGTCTGGTTTCAAGTGTTTTTCTTTATCTTTTGGTTTTCCATAGTTTGATTATGCTATGTCTGACTATGCTTTTCTTTAAGTTTATACATTTGGGATTTGCTGTACTTCATGGATTTGTAAATTTATGCCTTTTACCAAATTGGAGAAGTTTTCAGCCATTGTTTTAAAAATGTATATTCTTTTCTATTCCAACCTTTTTCTCCTCTCCTGGAACTTTTGTAACACAAAATTGGATTGTTTGATATTCACTTACAGGTCTCTAATTCTAAAAGAATATTCATTTTTTTCACTTTTTTCTTCTGTTGTTTATATTGGATACTTTCTATATCTAAGTTCAATAACTCTTTCTTTTGTCATCTCTATTCTGCTATGAGCCCCTACAGTGAATTCATTTTCTGTTACTGAATTTTTCAGTTCTAAAATTTATTTCATTCTCTCTGTTCTTTTCTAATAACTTTTCTTTTCTGATCTGTCTTTCCATTTTTTCCAACAGTCCTGACTTCCTGATGCATGGTTATAATAACTGCTTTAAAGTCTTTGTCTGATAACTGACCTTAAGGTCATCTTGAGATGGGCATGTGTTGTGTGTCTTTTCTTTTCAGAGTTGTGTATGTTTTCTGCTTAGTGTGTTATTTTGGATCATATCCTGAACATTTTGAGACTTTGGGTCCTGTTTAAATATTCTGGAGAATTTTTTTAAAGCAGGCAGTTAACCTGGTTATGCTCAGATCTCATATCTTAGCTTGTTTTCTGTGGCCTATGGTGCCAATTTCAATTTAGTTTTCAAAGCCTTTGCAGTGCTATTCAGGTCTTCCCCTTTTGTATACCCTCTCAGTAGCCAGTCTGAAACCTGGGGAGTGGTCTAGCCTGTAGTGCAATGTTTAAGGCCTTGGCTCTGCTGATTCTCATCAGTTTCACACATGTACAGCTAGGGTCACATCAGGACTCCATGCACAAACATTAAAGTTCCTTTTCTCCAGCTCCCTCATTTCCTTCGTGCTCTGCTCACTCTTTGGCCCTGGAGTTCCCCATTCTTGGGTTTCCAGCCAGAGCATTATCTTTCCTTCTCTGTTGCCAGGGTTCTGCTATGCAAGACCTACCACTGCCACACTGCCACACTTACCTGGCCTAGGGTAGGCGACAATAGAGCTTTTCCCTTCAGGGGCCACCTCAATGCTGGTAGGGAGAGAGAGGGGCACAGATTCTTTTCCAGTACTTCCTTGGTATAGAGCAGGGAGAGACTATAGGGCTTTCACTTACATAGTTGACCACCATTCTGCTGGTAGGAAGGGGAAGGTGTGCTGCTTGTTTGCTGGCAATTACCTGGAGTAGGATGGGTACTACTCCCCCTTCCCTGTTTCCCAGCTGCAGAGCTAGAGGAATAGGCTTTTCTTGAGGCTTTTTCTATCTAGGTCCGTTGGCAATTCTGGTTTTCAGGCTGCTATAGTGCCCAGGCTGGGATATATATGAGGAAAAACAGAGACCCCAGGGAACTTGTTGCTACATTGTTCCTTAAATCCTGAGATCCTTATCCAGTCCTCTTGCTTTTATCTAACTTTCATAGTCTTCTGGTACTTTTATGTGTTCTAGTTCAAGGTTTTTGGTTGTAGTTAGTGGGAGAGGTAGGGTGGAAGGTGAATAATCTATCTTATCTGGAAATAGAAGTCTTATCTCTCCATTTTTATTAAGAAATAATCTTTGTTACTTTGATAGGAAAATATTGTTGCTTATTTTGTACCTTGATTGTAGTTGAGGGTACAGCTTGTTTTTCATATATTAACCCTTGTTTTCATTTATACACTGGTTGATTTTGGGATTTGAAATACAGACAAGATGGCTGACCAGAGACACAAGCTGCCAGATCATCTCAGAAAGAAAGAAAAGTTTTAGATGAAAAAGAAAAAACAAATAATCATAGATTTGGTGTAATTCAAAGGGAAAAGTACCAGAACCTACAAGAGATTCAATGGGAAGAAGTTGTAGAGCAGAAAAAGAAGCAGCAAGATACCGGCAGAGAGGCTTGGAGTCCAGCAAAAAGTGCAGGTGGAGCGGATTCTTTCTCCCTCCTTCACATCTCTGGCAGTCAACAAGCTCCCAAACTGCTTGAGAGCCTTTCTGCTCTCATGAGCCCAAAAGCTGCCACTGCCAGTGAGCTGGGAGCTTCCTAAGGACAAAGCACCAGCCTGCCATCCCCACTGGGGTGCTTCCCATCACCACAGACCCTAACCCAGATAGCAGGAGCCATATTGCTTCTCTACCTTATGCGCCTTTGTCCTCCCCAGGGGGCTTCAGCCCCTCAGTTTTCATCTTGCTCATTCCTACACAAACATTTCCCTACTCTGGCTCAGACTGGGGAGCCACAGGGGGCCAGTGGATCCCGGGGGATCTGCATGACCCCAGAGTCTAGACATTCCAGGTGCACTGCCTTGCGGAGACAGGGACAGAGAAAACCAGAGTACCAGCTTTCCTCCATTTAAACTCTTTTCCTCTCCTTCCTCTCTCCTGCCCATGGCTGCCAAGAGAGATGATTGAGCCATGGTTCTCAGGAGCTGCTGCTTCCCCGCTGTTGGTGCATATACCACACTGGGACTACCACAGAGAGTGGAGCTCAAACCTTTCCTCTTAAAGACATGCAGAGGACTAAGGGATGCATAGACTGTGAGCTCCCTGCTCACCCACCCTCCCTGGTGTTGCTTGCCCAGCTGCTCCATCAGAGCAGGGCACACCTGGAAGCGGAGGGATATTAAACCATAGGCAACTTGGGACCAGCACACTTCTCCCTGTTAGGGACTGATCTTTGGGGACCTTGAGATAGACCCATAGGCCAGATCCCATAGGCCAGGCCTTGATCGTGTTGCTTGGGGGCACAAAGGGGAAATTTGTGAACTAATCTCAGAAGGTAGGGGAGCCTGTGTGGGCAGAACTGAAAAGAGAGTGCAGTGTGGGTCCCAGCCGCAGTGCAGTTGTGGAGCACCCTTCCCCCCACAGGAAGGCCTTGCTCTCAGTTTGGGGCAGGATCCTGGACAGGGAAGCTCCCAGCCCACAGTGCCATCAGTGGGGGTGGAGGTGTGCTCAGCTAGTTTGAGCTCCTGCAGGCTGGCAGATGCCAGAGGGAGGCTCTAGAGTGGGGGAGGGGGCAGAAGAACAAAACCTGCTTCGGACAGCAGGATTGTGAATCTCAGAAGGCCCTGCCTCCACAAGCAGACTTTCTGGCTGGGTGGGGCCACTTCAGCCCCTCCCTGGCAGATTTCCTGAGATGCTGGGAACAGATCTTTGAGCCCTGCCAAAACAGCTACCTTATTAGCTTTTGTGGCGCCTGAGGGCAAGCTCACCCAACACAACAGCCCCACCCTGCCCAGCCTCACTACCCCACCTGCCTCTGCTGTGGCAGAGCATAAGGACTCACCTGGAAGTTCCAGCACCCCTCCCACCACCTGGGGCATTCAAGTGCTTCACCTGAGGGGCTAGAGCTGGTCACAGGACCCAAAAATAACACTACAGCTTCTTCCTTCTAGCAAGCACCACCTACTGACAGAGAGGCACAGCCCTTTAGAGCATTTACTGATGCAATTATACAGGGTGTGGTTGATTCTTACCCCCAAGTGCTACCTACTGTCTCACAGATTAAACTGGGCATGCAAATACAATTCATACTGCTAAGAAGACCACAGGGCTAGGGAAAGAGAAAGGATTTCAAAGGCCTCCATTCTCCCTCATCAACAAGAGACAGGGAATCTGCCCACACACATAGCTTGCCACTCCTATATCCTACAAACAACTAGCAACTGAGAAAATCACCACAATAAGAAGATATATAACCAAGGCATCCATCCAGAATCTGGATTGCCATCAAAGCACCTACAAGCAAAGCCAAAGTTTCTTACCCAACATATGTTACAGACACTCCTTTACAAGTGTAAAGGACACTTGTAAGGGGGGGGAGGGTAAGTTCTTCTAAACAAAAGAATATCCAAAAATAAGAAGTGACAGCTGCTCCAGAGGAGAAGGAATCAGTGAAGGAACTCCAGAAGTATGAAAAGTTAGAGAGAAAGGATGTGTCCAAAAGGGAACATCAGCTCTCTAGCAACAGATCCTAACCAAAATGAAAATATTGGAATGATGGATAAAGAATTCCAAGTATGGATTGTAAGGAAGCTCAATGAAATCTAACAGAAAATGGAAAACCAACTCAAACCAGAAAAACAATTGAGGAAATGAATGAAAAATTCACTAAAGAAATGAACATATTGAAAAAAAACCAAATGGAACTTCTGGAAATGAAAATTTCATTTAAGGAAATACAAAACACAGTGGAAAATTTCAAGAATAGAGTAGATCAAGCAGAAGAAAGATTCTCAGAACTTGAAGACAACTCTTTTGTATTAAATCAGTCAGTCAAAAACAAGAATGGAGAATTAAGAGGAAAAAACAAAGCCTACAAGAAATGTGGAATTATGTAAAATGGCCAAATTTAAGAATCATAGGCATCTGTGAGGGTGAAGAAGAAAATGCACAAAGGCTGGAAAACCTATTTAAAGGAATAATTGAGGAAATCTTCCCTGGGCCTGCTAGAGATTTATACATCCAGGTACAAGAAGCTCAATGAACACCTGGGAGATTCATTGCAAAGAGGCAATCACCAAGACACATATTCATGAGACTGGCCAAAGTCAACATGAAGGAGGAACTCCTTTGAGCCATGAGGTGAAACCATCAAGTAACTTACAAAGGAAAACCCATGAGGTTAACTGCAGACTTCTCAACTGAGACCTTCCAAGCCAGAAGGGATTGGGGCCCCATCTTCAGTTTTCCTAAACAGAACAACAGCCAGCCTAGAATTTTGTATCCTGCAGCTAAGTTTCATATATAAAGGAGAAATAAAGACTTTTCCAGACAAGCAAACATTGAGGGAATTTGTCAAGACCAGACCTGTCCCACAGGAAATACTCAGAACCATATTATACAAGGATCAGAATAATAGACACCCACCAGTGTAAAACCACCCAAAAGCTAAAGCACAGAGCTCATATAAAATAATAGCACAAGAGGTAAAACAAAGCAATAAGGTATAACCAACATGATGAACAGAACACCATCCCACATATCAGTTCTGTCAATCAACATGAATGATCTGAATGTCCCACACAAGAGACATAGCCTGGCTGAATGGATGAAAAAATGCAACCCAATTATCTACTGTCTCCGGGAAACACAACTAACCCACAAAGACTCATACAGACTCAAGGTGAAGGGATGGAAAAAAAAATATTCCATGCAAACAGAAATCAAAAGAAAGCAGGTGTAGCCGTTCTCATATCAGATAAAATGACTTTAAATCAACAATGCTAAAGAAAGCCAAAATGGTCATTATATAATGGTAAAGGGAGCAATTCATCAAGAAGACATAACAATCCTCAATATTTATGCTCCTAACACAGAAGCACTCAGATTCACAAAGCAAACCCTATTAGATCTAAGCAAAGAGGCAAACGGCAGCATTATAATTGCCAGGAACTTCAATACCCCAGCTGAAGGAACTGGACAGATCATCCAAGCAGAAAATAAAAAAAGAAACACTGGATTTAAATGGGACTCTAGAACAAATGGGCCTAACAGACATTTACAGAACATTTTACCCCAAAACTACTGAATATACATTCTGTTCTTCAGTACATGGAATATTCTCCAACATTGATCATATCTTAGGCCACAAAACATGTCTCAACAAATTCAAAAAATTAGAAATCATACCATGTATCTTGACAGACCATAGTGGAATAAAACTAGAAATCAACTCTAAGAGAAAATATCAATATTCTACATAAAGTCATGGAAATTAAACAACCTTCTGCTGAATGATTATTGGTTAAGTAATGAAAGTAATATGGAAATCAAAAGATTCCGTGAACTAAATGAGGGGAAATAAGCTATCAAAATCTATGGGATTCACCAAAGCAGTCCTAAGGGGAAAATTCATAGCCTTAAATGCCTACATCAAAAAGACAGAACAAGCACAAATCAACAATCTAATGACACATCTCAAGGAACTGGAAAAGGAAGAGCAAACCAAACCCAAAGCCAGCAGAAGAAAAGAAATAACCAAGGTCAGAGCAGAACTAAATGAAATGGAAAACAAAAAACAATACAAAGGATCAGTGAAACAAAATGTTGGTTCTTTGAAAAGATAAACAAAATTGATAGACCTCTTGCTAGATTAACCATGAATAGAAGAGAAAGGACCCAAATAAGCTCAATCAGAAATGAAAAAGGAGATATTACAACTGATACCACAGAAATACAAAATATCATCCATAAATACTATGCAAATCTCTATGCACATAACTAGAAAACATAGAGAGAATGGACAAATTCCTGGAAAAACACAACCTCCCAAGATTTAATCAGAAAGAAATAGAAATCCCAAACAGACTAATAATGAGCAACAAGATTGAAGCAGTGATAAAAAAGCTTCCACCAAAAAAAAAGCCCTGGACCAAATGGATTCATAGCCAAATTTTACCAGACCTACAAGGGAGAGCTGGTACCCATACAGCATAAATTATTCCATAACATGGAGAAGGAGGAAATCCTCCCCAACTCATTCTATGAAGCCAGTATCACCTTGCTACCAAAGCCAGGAAAAGACACAACAAAAAAAAGAAAACTACAGACCAATATCCCTTATGAAGATAGATGTAAAAATCCTCAATAAATACTAGCAAACTGAATTTAACAGCCATAAAAAAAGTAATCCACCATGACAAAGTGGGCTTCATCCCAGGGATGCAAGGATGGCTCAACATATGTAAATCAATAAGTGTGATTCACCACATAAACAGACGCAAAAGCAAAGACCATATGATTATCTCAATAGATGTAGAAAAGTATCCAACAAATTCAGCACCCTTTCATGATAAAAACCCTCAACAAACTAGGCATAGAAGGAATATATCTTAAGATTATAAAAGCCATATCTGACAAACCAACAGCCAACATCATACTGAATGGGGAAAAGTTGAAAGCATTCCCACTAAGAACTGGAACAAGACAAGGGCTGAAAGCATTCCCACTGTCACCATTTCTATTCAATATAGTGCTGGAAGTCCTAGCCAGAGCAATAAGGCAAGAGAAAGAAATCAAGTATATCGAAATTGGAAAGAGGGGGTCAAACTATTGCTTTTTGCTAACAGTATGATCTTATATCTAGAAAACCCCAAAGACTCCACCATGGTACTCCTGGAATTTATAAATAAATTCAGCAAAGTCTCTGGTTACAAAATCAATGTACACAAATCAGTAGCATTTCTATACACCAATAACAGTCAAGCTGAGAGTCAAATCAAATACTCAATACCATTCCCGATAGCTACAAAGAAAATAAAATACCTAGGAATATACTTAACCAAGGAGGTGAAAGATCTCTACAGAGATAACTATGAAACACTGAGGAAAGAAATCGCAGATGACACAAACAAATGGAAAAACATATCATGCTTGTGGATTGGTAGAATCAACATTGTTAAAATGTCCATACTACCCAAAGTGATTTACAGATTCAATGCAATCCCCATGAAAATACCAATGGCATATTTCACAGATCTAGAAAAGATAATTCTACACTTCATTTGGAACCAGAAAAGAGCCCAAATATCCAAAGCAATCTTAAACAAAAAGAACAAATCTGGAGGCCTCACATTACTTCAAACTATCCTACAAGGCTATAGTAACCACAACAGCATGGTATTGGCACAAAAATAGAGACATAGACCAATGGAACAGAACAGAGAACCCAGATATAAAACCATCCACATACAGCCAGCTGATCTTTGACAAAGCAGACAACAATATACACTGGGGAAAATAAGCTCTATTCAATAAATGGTGCTGGAAGAATTGGATAGCCACATGCAGAACAATGAAATAGGATCCATATCTCTCACCACTCACAAAAATTAATTCAAGATGGATAAGAGACTTAAATGTAAGGCCTGAACCCATAAGAATGCTAGAAGAAAATGCTGGAAAAACTCTTCTAGATAGTGGCCTAGGCAAAAAATTTATGAAGAAGACCTCAATGGCAATTACAGCAACAACAAAAATAAATAAATGGTTAGGCATGTTGGCTCATGCCTGTAATCCTAGCACTCTGGGATACTGAGGCAGGAGGATTGCTTGAGGTCAGGAGTTTGAGATCAGCCTGAGTAGTAGTGAGACCCCATCTCTACCAAAAATAGAAAAAATTAGCTGGGTGTGGTGGTGCCCACCTGTAGTCCCAGCTCCTCAGGAGGCTGAGGCAGGGGGATTACTTGAGCCCAGGAGTTTGAAGGTGCAGTGAGGTACAATGACGCCACTGCACTCTACCCTGGGTGACAGAGTGAGACTATGTCTAAATAAATAAATAAATAAATAAACAATTGGTATTTGATTAAATTAAAAACCCTTTGCACAGCTAAGGAAATAATCAACAGAGCAAATATACAACCTACAGAATGGGAGAAAATATTCACAAGCTGTATATCTGATAAAGGGCTAATAATCAGAATCTCCAAAGAACTCAAGCAAATCAGCAACCCAATTAAAAAGTGGGCAAAAGACATGAACACAAGCTTTTCAAAGGAAGATAGACAAATGGCCAATAAACATATGATGGGCACATTTATAACCCTGACTGAAGCATAACAAAACCAATCCATGTAACCAAAAACATTTGTACCCCTGTAATATTTTGAAATAATCAGAAAAAAATTGGGGGATTTACTCTTAATTTTGGCATTAATACTTAGACTTTTTTCGAGCAGAATTTTGCTGTTTGCCTTTTTACTCGTTTTTTAATTTTTTAATACATTCACTGCTACACTAGAAAACAATTTTTTCCCCCTTGGGGCCATGGTGTTTTATTATGAAAATAGAATAAAAATTTTGAAAAGAAAATGATCCTTTCTAATTTAATGAAAAATTTGTTATTTTTTTTGTTTTGTGTGCATGAGTTATTATGCAATTAAATTGTCAATATTAACTGTAACAATAAGAACATCAACAAGTAAGATTTTCATGAACTAACTGCAGGCCCTGGGCTCAAAACTAGTGTGAGTTAAATACAACTCACATGGCAGTTAATGTGTTAATGTACAAAAGTTAAGGTTTTTTACATAATCATCTGTCAGTAATTCCCTCTGTTACTTTTTACATTATTTTTATGTTTAGAAAATCTTTTTTCTTCCTGAAGTCAGATAAATATTCATACAGATTTTCTCTCATTTCATTTTCTATGTTTAACTCTTTGATCCATCTTAAATTTATTGGTATGTGGTAAAACGTTAAGTATTTAGATTAAACATTTTCAAGTTATTAACTATTAGATCCTATATATTTCTCATTAAAAAGTATTCCTAATTTGTTAAAAGTTAGTTCTAATGGCAAACAGATAAAATCTCTGGGGTCTTTTTTTAAAATATAAAATGATTTTCAGGATTTGGCTTCAAGTTAAAGATGTGAATTTGTGAATATCCCACTTCTTCAAAATTCCTTTGATAACATGGCTACTTTTTTGCCTTTATTTTTAATTGACATACAATAATTGTACATGTTTGATGTACAGTATGATATTTCGATGCCTGGTGTAATGATCAAATCAGGTTAATAGGGTAGCTTTTTCAGTCCGGTCCTCAGGAGACAGAAAACACACAGTGATTTAAATAGGGAAAGTTAATATAAAGAATTTTTAAGCAATGATAGGAGAGTAACAAGGAAGGACAAAGTTGGAATGGGAGTTCAGACCTTGTTGAAGAATGTATGGTTGCAGCCCTGTAGCAACTCTGGTGGGTGTGCACTCGAAGCCGGGGAGAGGGTGTGGGAAACATCGACTTGGGCCAGGCAGGCATGTGCTGGGAGTGAAGGTGGAAATAGAGGTGTGATGTTGTCTTATTCTGTGCAGCTAAAAGTGCTAGCCCAGTTGAGGTGTGCCCAGAGCCATACAAAAATAGGCGGCAGGCTGGATTTAGCCCATAGGCCACAGTTTTCCAACCTCTGTTCTAGGAACCTGGTGAAGGAGAAGCCAGAGAGAACCAGAGAGGAAAATCCCTTCTTCCTGCAATGTTTCCCCAGTAGGCTCTACTGACAAAGCTTAACATCTTGCCAGCTGGAAAGTGAAAAATATTTAAAAGGCCCAGATCCATTTTCATGTATCAGACAACAAAGGGTGAATTTGATGCTGAGAGGCAATAATAAATTGGTAACTGCCATAGCTAGTATGGCAGAAATTATGGTAGGAAAAGGACAATTACTTGCTCAAAGCTTTGATTCATGAGATGATATGAGAAAAGAGCTGGTATGGCAATTTTTCCTCTCTAAATAGAAGATGGAAAAGGGGTAGTTTACCTATGAGGTATAGGAAATTCTCATTCTTATGCAGTATAATTCTGAAATACATATTGTGAATTGGGGGTGCAAATGAAGCTTGTTATTGGTTATATTCTTTAGTATGGACATTTATTTGCATGGTTACTTAATTTGGTGGAGAGAGCAATTTTAATTAGTGAATTTGGATTTTGTGGAATTTTAAGTTTTTAGAGATTAGATAGAAATTAGGTTCTCTGAAGTGGCGTTATTTTACCACACAATATAAGATTGGGTATATCAGTCTGAGATATTTTAATTTTCAGACTACAACGGGAGTTACATACATGATAAGTGATTGCTACTCTGCAATTTTTGTGTTTCTGCTTTGGCTTCATTTGTACAACATTATGGGAATTTGACAAGGGTAGATGTCTGGGAATTACTATAACAGAATTGAATGATGCCCAGAATGTAGTGTTATTGTGGGGCTGCAGCTTGACTGTGCCTTGGGATGCTCCAATCCTCATATTAAAAGGACGACTCCTCAGAGAAATAGGTTTTCAGTTTGAGATTCAACTGACTGTAGTAAAATGTTTCTTAGAGGTCCCATATTGAGGGCTCATGGAAAGACTTAACTATTAATGATTCTGCGATGACAGGCTCAATTTGTACAGCACACCTTTGTTGGTGTAATAAAAAGAACTTGGGTAGGATTTTGGTAACACAAAAGCCAACATTTCTCCCTTGCTGTCATTTTTTTTGGGGGGGTATAGATTTTATATGTGTGGGGTGGGTGTGTGTTATATGGGTTGTTTACAGCTTATTAGTATTCTTCAATGGGAGGGGCCAGGGAGGCCAGATCTTCATATTTTCAGGCTAATTGCTGAGAAGTTTGTCTGGTCCTCCAGTGAGATCACCTAGATCTAGGCTCTCTGGACTCATTTCTGAACAATTGTGCTGAGGATTAAAAGGATGAATGCATAAGTGCCAGACTGTCTCTATGCTTTTAAGGACCTTATTGCTTTATTTTTTAATTCCTTTTTGTGAGCCACATTAATCCTCCCCAAAGCCATGACTGGACTGGTGGGATTATTTGTATTAAAGTGGAAGTCACGTAGTAGTTCAGGGGAAGAAAAGGGTCTTAGAATATAAAACAAAATGGGTAGGAAAGTTACTTTTGAAAAAAAGAACTAGCAGTTTCAGGTCAGTGGGGGAGTTATAAAAGACTGCTGAACAGGTTTCTGTCATTCAGTTTTGGGAGAGAGAAATTAAATCAATGCAAGATCACTGAGTCAGAAAGATCTAGGCCCTTGGAACCCCAGGTCTGTGGGTCTAGGGAGGGACAGTGAGATACAGACTGAGGTCGGATCAGTACGCTCCTGAATTTTCCTGTGCTCTGGCATGCAGTTATCCTCAGTGTGTTAAATCAGTATAATTCTGTATGAGGGAGTGAGATTAATGAAACCTCGGATGTTCTTGCAATAGTAAAGTAATTAAAGTTTGCTTACTTTTTAAAATCAACCAAGTTTCCTCCAGAGACCTCTTAGAGGCATGACTGTCCTTCCTGGAGAAGGAGTCGTGTTACCAATAGAGAACAAAACAATCTTGCTCTGGAACTCAAAGCAGAAGGATTTAGGCTTAGACATCATTCCTAAGTATCCTTCTTGCATCCCCCAACCCTCCCTCCCCTGACACCCAAGGCTTCAGGAAATTAAGAGCTATTGCTCTTTCTCACAACAGGATGGTGCTGTCTTCTTTAGGCAATAACTTCTGGTTTATAATCATAGACCATTAAAATTCAAAGAGAGAGTTCAGGCTTGTCTTTCTGGAGCTGGTGTTGATATTTCCTGATTAGGGGTATGGCCCTGGTTTGTACTGACTCTTTTCCTAAAGAAATTGATTTTCTGACGTATCCTTTCCTTTTGGGATATTAGAAGAAAAGAGCTGTCAAGTAGATTCCTTCCAAAGAGGAAGAAAAGAACTCTAAAGGATTGGTACTATGGAAAATGTCAGCTGGCTTTCTTACCTTCTGAGCCAGCTGAGTGGCCATGGGGCTTTTGTTTCCTTCTTCTCATTTTTTTTTTTTGTTATTTCTGTACTACTTACAGCATATTTATACAGAAATCTATATATAAATGAATGGTTATGTATAAATGAAAATGTTTACATTTTTTGCTGTAGATGTTTTTGGTACTTTTCCTGTATTTCTTTTCCTTTGATTTCAGCCTCTCCCAGACGTTTCTAATTGGCTTTCCTTGTAATCATAGGGGTAATCAATAAACATGGTTGTTTGATTTGGGCCTTGTCTTTCTTTCATGATTATACTATTATTTGCAGACAGCCCATTTCTACCTGGAGTCAGCTGACTTCATGTGTCTGACTTCACTTATTTTCCTCCTATGCTCAAAGCAAACAGTTATGCCTGTTTTTCCTCTGGTGGTTGCCCCATCCTATGGCCACTGGCCTATGTGGCCAGCTAGTGTAGTCAGACCAGGAGACAATACAAATGGGTGAAATCCTGCTCCATGTGATTCTCTCTCTCCTTTCCTTGGAAACCCTTCCTTGGTGCACTGTTCCTGTGCTGATGTGTTAGTTCCCTGCTCATGGAGATCCTCAGGTTCACAGTACTCGACCCTGATTTAAAGACTGGGAGAAGTTACAGTGGGTGCCTGTAGATACTCTTGAATCTGAGCAAATCTGAACTGTGCTTATGGAGATAAACTGTCCCTTGCTCTATAGTGGAGATATATAAGAGGGATGAGGGTCAACCTTAGAGAAAAAGGAAACCCAGCACAGTAGTTAAGAACTCAGGCCTTAGAATTAAATAGACTTAGGTTTGATTCCAAACTCTACCACCTGCTGGTGTGTGACCTCTTACAAGCTCTGTCATTATCTATAGCTGTCCTTCACAACTTGGCCTTAACCTACCTTTCCGGTCTCATCTCATGCTACTTCCCTTCTCATTGTCTACCCTCCCCACCACCACCGCCCACCTGTTTTCAACCAGATAAAACTACTCCAGAGCTTCTTAGAAAGTATCTCAGACCTAATGAATTGGAATCTACACAATATGAGTATCCTAGGGTACTTGATTTGCACATTAAAATTTAAGAAGCACTGGTCTAAGCTACTTACTGGAGCATTGATTCATGGAAGAAACTATGTCATAGTCCAGCCTGTGATTTCTGAGTATATTAAGATTGCCCTCTGGAAAAGTATGATATGCTTTGCAGTTTCAAGTATTCTTTGAATAATTCTTTGAATTATTCCCAACTAAACTGTGTCCAAAATAATTGAATGAGGCATCTGAACTTTCCAAGTGTGGGAATCAGTGTTTAGGGTAGAGGGACCACAGCGCTTCCTTCTTTTGCTTCACGCTCTTGCACAAAATCCAGCGTGCAGAATCAGAGAGACATGACTGCAGATACCTACCTGGTCGAACGTAAAGGTAGGAGTTTCTAGGCAGGGTTGTGTTTCATGGACTACCACATTTACTTTCTTCAGGCATTGTATTGCTTGTTTTGGATGGTTGGGAGTAGCTTCTCTCAACTTAAGGAAATGTGGGTAGATGGTGTGCAGGACTACGGAAAAATGGTGGACTTCGGAAAGCGGTGGAGAGCACGATCAGTAAATCAGCTGGAGGTTATGTATGTGATTGTTAGAGGTGCGTAGGTGCTGAAGATTTGGCATGGTTTAGATCTAGAAGGAAGTGGCGTTTGATTGGTTATTAGAAGTTAAAAAGGCCCCTACCTGGGTGGGGTCTGCCAGCCCTATAATTAGGACCTGAAAAACTCTGCTGGGCCCGCCTTTGTGACGTAGTCCAGTCAGCAGCTGTAGATCTTGCCTTGACGGGCGAGGCCCAAAGCCAGTGGCCCCGCGGAGGCGGGAGCGGGGCCATGGCTGAGGCAGCTGAGCCCAGTGGCGAATCCCAAGGAGCTGAAGTTAAAACCACCCAACAGCCCGTGGAAAAGACCCTCGGGGGACCACTGAGGCGCGGCCCGCCCTCCGTGCTCAAAGTGTCCCAGCTGCTGCTCCGGGCCATCGCTGCGCACAAAGGGCTGACTCTGGCGGCCCTCAAGAAGGAACTTGGAAACGCTGGCTACGAAGTGCGGAGGAAGAGTGGCCGCCACGGGGGCGACAGGCCCAGGTCCGAGGTGAAGGGCACGCTCCTTCGGGTCAGCGGCAGCGACGCCGCGGGCTACTTCAGGGTCTGGAAGATTCCGAAGCCGAAGAGAAAGTTGGGATGCCCGAAGTTGGAGGAGGGTGTCCGCTCTCCGAGAAGGAGCCCACGGAGGCGGCGCGTGCAGCGCAGGGCAGCCAAGAAGGCCAGGGACATGTGGAGACGCCACGCCAGGGTGAACGCGGGGGCGGGGCGGGCGACGAGGGCGAGACCGAGGGCGAGACCGAGGGCCAAGGCCCCGGCGCGTGTCAGAGCCAGGGAGGAAGCGAGGGCCAAGGTGGTGGACGAGAGGAGAGGACGGACCCCGAAGGAAGACCCCAGGCCTAGGTCAGGAGAGGAGAAGAGGCCAAGCTCGAAGCCCAGGGAGGAGAAGCATGACCCCAAGAAGCCGGTAAAACGGACTGTCCAGAAGCCAACCCCGGTTAAAACCGACCAGACTTGTAGTGGTCGGGGGAAGACTCGCACGAAGACTTCCACTAAATCTGAAGGTCCTCGGAACGCAGTCGGGAATTCATAGTGGGGGAGCAGCTTCCCTTCCTCCAGGCACCGATGCCTTTCCCCCATAGGCTGCAGGGAGAGCGGCTCTCACACTCATTGAAAATGGACAAAACTATTTACAGGGCCTTCCCACCACATTGTGTCTGTTGCCTCTTTGCTGCACCTGGAAGGGGAGGCGGTGTGGGTGTTAAGGTGAGATGTGTAACAGGAGCAAGTGGGGAGAAGAGAGAAAAAGGAGCTAAGGTTCTGTTCCTGCTGCAGGACCCAGAGAAATGTCTTTTTAAAGGAAAGAAAACAGGTAGAGGAAAACCAGCAACTTAACAGGGTTAGACAGAAGTGTTGAAATAATGTTAGACGCTCTAGCAAATCCAAATTGAGTTTGAAGGAAGAGGGCATGTTGGGACAAGAGTAGACAACCTTTAAGTTGAGTGGTCCCACTGATCTAAAGTGTTCATACCTGAAACTCCTTTTAGGACAAAGTCTGTTCACCTAAATTGATTATGATGAGTTTGTAGTTTTTGCCCTGAATTGATAACCTATTTTAATTTTAAGAATATTCTTGTATGTTAATCCTGAGTTAAATGATTGTGTGAAATCATCTAGCGCAGGGCTTGGCACAGGATAGGTGCTCATCACTGAGAGTTAAATGTGTGTATATGGGGTGGTAATGTGGTATAGCGGAAAACTATCCCAGATCAGTACTTAGTGAGAACAGGATATATATGTTTGGGAAACTACTCCATTGGTGAGGTTGTGGGGAAATAGGCACTCACATATAGTGCTGGTGGGAGTACAAATTGTCCCAAACCCTAATGGGGGAAATTGGCTGTCAGAACTATACAAATATCTTTTGATCAAGCAGAACCACTTTTAGAAACTTATCTTTTAGATATTTATACATTTGTGAAACGACTGTGTCCAAGGTACTTAGTGCAGCATTGTATTAACAAAAAAATGGAAATAACTGAAATGTCATTAGGAGATAGGTTAAACTGTGAAGCTTCCATACAGTGAAATAGTATGCAGCTGTAAAAAGGGGGGGTAGTCTGTTGTTATGACAAGCTCCCCAAGATACATAGCTTTTTGTAATTGCGTAAAGAAACTCTAGAAGGATACACAAAAAAAACTAAGTGGTTCTCTATTGTGAAAGGATGTTGATGGGAATTGGAGGGGATAGACAGAAATGAGACACTTTACTGTATCTATTTTGTATTTGCTTTCAGAACCATATAAATTCTAACTTGTTCACAAGGTAGAAATTTCCACATCATTGTCAATTATAGCTTTTTCATTTATAAGGTGGTTTGTACTTTTGCACACAGTGGTAGTTCATCACACTTTCACCTCGATCCCTAGGTTAGGTTTTAGGTGAAAAAGCCAATGTTTAGAAAATGCACAATTTAAAAATTGACTTTTAACTGCAAATCCAGTGCTCTGTCCACTTCACTGCAGTTCTAGATGTTGAATGGGAGCCTCACCATCTGCTCATTAACTCCACAAGCCGTCGTTTTTATATAGGTTAAAGGTCAGAAGTTTAGAATCCATTTTTCCACTGAGTGTTTTAATGATTTAGAGGTTTCGTGGGGGTAGAGTGTTCTGAAATTTTCAACCTGTTTTTTAGAACATGCAAACATCTCCATTTGTCAGTGCTCTCAAAGCAACATATTTCCTGTTCTTCCTCCTCCTCTGGGGAGCTCTAACATGACAAGGCTCTCCAACCTAAGTGCCTAGGAAGGAGAGGAAGACAGGTTGTTTGGGAAGTTAATGTAGGGGCACCATGTCAGGGAAGGACTTAAAAAAAAGACAAAGAATCTGGAAGAGAGGAACTGAAGACTGAGGGGGTGTTAAACCAAGGACTTGGATGAGGCTGGGAAAGACATTTGTAGGAGGGTAGAGAGAAGGATGTTGGGATTTCAACAGTCCATTAGAGCTGGCTGAGAAAACAGGCGCCCAGTGAGCAATCACAGTGGCTGTGTTTCTCCCTTCCCTTTTCTCAGTTCCCTTACTTCCTTCCCTTTTGGTGATGGAAAAGACCAGACTCCAAGTGGTTGGGAGGATGTGAGAGTGAACGCAAGAAAATAAGGAAAATAAGCGGAGGCATCCAGGGGTGGGGAACCTGCAGCCTTGGGCCACGTGTGGCCTTCTGGATCCTTGAATGCGACCTTTTTGAATCCAAATTTTATAGAACAAATCCTTTCATTAAAAGGGGTGCAGCAGAGAAAGACGAAGCTTTTCTTGCCTCCTTTGGTTCTTAAAAAAGAACAATCTTGAAATCAGAAGGCTGCAGGTTCCCCTGGAAGTTCCATGTTTTCTCCCACAAGCATTTCCTCCCTATTCTCTCAGCATTGAACGTGTCTAGCTGATGGGTTTTTGCCCTAACCCCATCTGTGCATGCCTTATCTGGCTCGCAGGCAATATCCAGTTATTGCGAACTTGCTTAGGGGGTCAAATCACAGTCACCACCACCACCTGGGGCTCCAGACTCTCAGGGCTCAGGACTCTCAGGTCTCTGAACAGCAGGGTGGGCACTTGCACCATCCTGAAACCAAGGGCCTCCTTAAACGGGTGCCCTGGGTGCTCTCCCTAGTCCAGGCCCTGCTCAGTGCTCTACCGCTGAAGTGCTTCCTGAGAGCAGACCACTAGCCCAATCTGGCAGTGTCTCCAGATTGGATGGAGTCCCTCACTGGGAAGCGACTTATGGGGGCCAGGACGCCAGGAAAGAGGCAGCCAAGTCCAAATTGTGTCTTAAGGTTTCTGTTTCAGGTGGTGAGACGAGGGGGCTTGCTCAAGACTCGGCGATTTACCTCCCCTCCACTCTGTTGTAGCCTTTTTATCTGCAGAGAAGAGCTGGGAATGGAGGGGAAAGAGGAAGAGAGGGCCGAGAAATCAGCGACACAGCCAACACGTCCTTTATTCGACTGACATGAACCATAAATCCCCTGTCAGGTAATCCAAGGAAGTTCCCAGTCTGTCAGAGAGAACCAGATCAGATAATAGCTAGAAATCTGGCAGACACGGAGCAGTTGGGCTGGATGGCAAGTGGGCATACCCTCCCAGAGCTTCCTGGAGGAGAGCGCCCAGGTGCGTGAAACATGGTAGGAAAGTGATGGCTGGGGAGGGTTCTGCTGAAGAACACACTGAGGACAGGGACCAAGGTCACACTTGCTCTCCCAGGCCTGGAAATGCCTGCACCTGGCACAGAGTGAGCACACAAATGTTTGCTTGTAGAATCAAGCTTGATTCTCAGGAGCCACAGGAGACTGGAAGGGAGTAAATGAAAATGCTGAAAATTGGAAAGTGACTTTGGAAGTTACATCAAGGGAAGAAGAGCGTCTAGGGAATGGAGTGAAGGGCCTAGATTGGGCAGTACTAGGCAGGGGGTGGGGTGGTGGGGTACTGTGGGGTAGTGGGTATGAGAGAAAGAGCCAGAGTGGTGACGTGGCAGCTGAGTTGCTATAGCCAAGCCAAGAATTTTGGGGAAGAGAGTGGGAAGTTGATCTCTGCTTAGTAAGCTTAAAGATGATAGAAAAGAAACTGGACAGTAGGCAGAGGGTAGGTAGTGAGTGGGCTCATGATGGAATGGAACTGGCCAGAAGCTTAAAGAGAAACTATCATGGAAGAAGAATAGGGTTGGGGAGAACAAATACAAATACCCTTGGGAAGGTATGGCATTGCTCAGGCAAAACAAAACAAAACCCATACCAAACCAAACCAAAAAAATCTGAAAAAGGGAAGCGGGCAGAAGAGTGGAGGAACAGTGCTGCCTACTGGGAAGATGGGGGTGGTAATAGGCCTGGAGTTGAAGAAAGCCTCAGCTTTAGGGTCCACCCTAACCTTTTTACCTTGGAGAGCCCCTGTGGGCAGGTTTGCAACTGTCAGTTAAGTCTGTCCTCATGAGTGTGCCTGGGAGAGGAACTGGAGAAAGTCGTAGGGCCAGGGCCTGCAAAATAGTCCTTCCCACAGCCTGAATTAGAATCTTCAAAACAGGAGAACGTGTTTTTGGCACTATGGCTTAATTGGTTACAACCTCTACCTAGTAAGCAGAGTCTGGGTTCAGTCTCACTTGTGTCACATCTTACTAGATAAGCCTAGTTTCCTCTTGTGCCCTGGGGGGTTCTCTGATGCTCCTGCGGAGCTTGTCCATAGAATATGCCAAATCATGGTTAGAAATCCCTCTCATGGCCCCTTATTGGTCTCTAATCCAACTGTGAAGTTGGAAAACTGGGTCCTTGAGGGCTTGGCACAGCAGGCCTTACTCTCGACCTTTGTGCCAAACACCTGCCTCCGGGACAACTTACTAGAAAGCCAGGGAAAAGGACAAGGCAAAGGAGGATCATTTCCTTAGATGTCAGTTTTTCAGTTTTGTATTGGATTTTCCTTCTTTGACGTGTTTGCTCCTTTCCATCCTTTCAGATTTCTGGACCCAGCTATCCTCAGTGCCCATATTGGAAGCCCCAGCCCCAATCAATCACGGGAGCATAGTAGTTTCCCCACCACACTTTCTGAAATTGGTGACTAACCCCAGTTCTTTCACTGAGTTAAGGGTGGGGGAAGACTGTGGAACTAAGGTCTATCCTAATGCAGATAATAAACCTGACAACAGGAGTGTGAAGGTCCATTTGAAGAGAGCAGGGCACCACTGCTTGAAATGGAATATGAATCCCCTAGCCAGTGTTTCTCAAACCGTCTTATATCACATATCCTGGAGGGCATGTTAAAAGACTGATTGTTGAGCTCTGCCCTCAGAAATTCTGATTTAGTAGGTCTGGAATGGGGCCTGAGAATTTGCATTTCAAACAAGTTCCCAGGTGATATTCATGCTGCTGCTAGTCCAAAGACCACATTTTGAGAACCAAGGTCTGGTATAGCACACAAGGGAATAGGGGAAAATTTTGCCAGCTCAGGCTCTCTAAGGGAACAGATTTCACTTTTCTGTTATTGCCCAGCCGCACCCACCCCCATTCAGTGCACCCATTGAAATAGAGGTGGAAAGAACCTGCCTCCTGGCCCCTCTAGGTCTGAATCAGGGCTCACCTTGCCCTTGATGGAACTTGGAAACAGGGGTTTGATTGCAGGAATGTTGGACAGGGGGGATTTTGTCCCAAATTATCACCTCATTACCCATCTGAAGGCATAAAGTTGCTTTAACAAGGGAAAAGCTTTTCTTTCCACAATTAGAGCTAAGGCTTAAAGTGTAAATAGCTTTGGGAAAAGCTAACACTTTGGGTTACATTCTCCTGTGCAAGGGATTCTTTGCAGAGATCCTATATTGGGGTGGAAAGGGGAGGATATTTAGAATATGATATAGGTACCACAGTTGTGACAGGTTCCTGAAGATGTACGTCCCTGTTTTACATTTTGCCCAAAGAGAACACAGAGACACTTTTTATTTAAAAGGGGATAGGGTAGACACGTGGCAGAAGGAAGTTGGGTGGAACATGAAAGTTTGAGGCTGAAAAATCATTCAAATCTATTCACTCATCTGATGGCTGTTGCTTCTTTTATTTTTTGTCCAAGGGAGGTGGTGTTGGACCGAGGTAGAGAAGACAATGGTACACAGAAATGACCCAAAGGATTTCCCCTTCTGCAGAAGGCTCTTAGACTCCATGATGCCTTTCAGCTGGGTGCTATAACTGCACCTACACTTTGGGGGCTTCACTTTCTATCCCTACCATTACTAAAACAGATAAAAAGGTCAGAGGTTAACATGTAGTTATCAGGAGGCGTGATCTGATAGTAAGGAATATCACTTCCCACAAGTCCTTAAAACAAGGTTTGTGAGGAGCTGGATTTGTCAGCATGTCAGATCTTTTTAAAAAATATAGAGTAGCAAATAAGCAATACCCTTCTAGTCATTAAATACTAGACTCTATACTTGTACCCTGATGCCTCTGGTACCTTAGTCCTTAAAATAGTTGGTGATCCTTGCCTTGTAATTCTTGACAAAAATATATGACAATTTTGGGTCAGGGTAACTCCCTTTCTTTGAAGCCAGTTTAGTGATTCCATGGATGGGCTCTGAACCTGCTAAAGGTGTATGCGAAATTGAGTGAATTGCAAATGTCTAGTTTTCTCAAAACTGGGTTTCTGGTTTCTATCAGATTCATCAACAGGTCTGTGATCCAAAACAGGTTCTAAACTATTGCTTACATAGAGCTGACTTGCATTAAAGATTTATGTTAAAGTGGGAGAGTAAAGGAAATGGCATAGTCCAGATTTATTACTGGAGCCCAATACTTTCCTATTCCCTGGGGCATCTCCTAATACTGATGCAAAAATGCTCCTGTCTTCGAGGACCTAGGGCAAGGCCTGCCTTACAACGGGCTGGCCATTTTGCTGTATTCATAGGAACATAAGCAAGAGAAATGGATTCCAGGCAAAGAAAGGCTGCTCTGAGTAGCAGAAGGGAGTGGGAGCTTGGCTGCTCAAGTCACATATACTCTCAGAAGCCCAGTCAACAGAATGACCCTATTTCAATTCCACTTAGGTCCAGGACTCTGAGGAGCTGTGGTTTGCCCAGTTTTTCCTAAGCAAATGGGACAGTCACTAAACTAGATTGTTGTAGCTCACTTACTCTTGCCTCTCTGGTTCATTCCACCAATTGTGGCTAAGAAATAAGTGTCTTAGGGAAAAACCAGAATCTAAGCATTGAAGAGAAAATATCCCACTTTCATCCTTTGTGCTCCTCTTTCTCCCTAACCCCAAACTGCTTTTACATACAAGATAATTTTTGAATTATAAGATCTGCATTAACACAATCATTAATAAATAGAAACAATGACCAACTCATCAACTAACATATGCTAGAATACTCATACAAGTCCTAGAGAGTAAATAGTGTGGATGCTTTTCCAGAATTGGGAGGAAAACCAGGCAGAAAGTTCATTACCCTGCGTCAGCTGAAAAACTAAGCCACAGCCTTAAAGTTTCCCTTAAAGTTCTGTTTCTGGGAGAATGAGATCCTAAAGAATAACTTCCCCCTTTATGAGGCAATCAGAGTCAAACAAGAGTGATGACAACAACTTGCAAACACTGTAATTCCTGTCCTAATTTCCCAGCACTTAAAACAAAACAAAAAATCCCACTCAGCACAAAGCTTCTATATGCACCTTCCCTGAAATCAACAAGAAACAGGTCACCTTGCTGAAGACTTCTCTTTCTCTCTTCTCCCAGGTAAAAACAATCTGCAGCCCAGAGATTCAGATCTAAACATACACATCCAGAATTGTCTTATCTCAGTGATACTGGGGAAAGCTTTGTACTCAACTGCAACAACTTAACCCATCATTTAACATTTAAGCCTTTCCACTAGGGCTCCCTTAATCACTCAGATTACTTCCTATCTTGAAACAAAACAAACAAAAAACACCATACAATCCCCACTACCCTCAACCCCAGAACACAGCCCCTAGAAAACCTAGCTTGTATAGTTTGCATTTAGCATGCTCTCTTCAAAGACCCTGCACACACAGACACATAGACACATAAAGACACAGTCAAGAGGAGAGGGGTCTGTTCAAGGAGATAAAAGTTTTTTCTTCTGTATGGGCCTGGGTTACTTGGGAGTATTAGGTCCATCTCTTAGCATTGTAGTGTGATCTCTCAGCTCCGTGTATGTATGTGCAGGATGAAGGGAGTAGGAATAAGGAGGGGAACATGTTATTCTTTCTATTTTTCAGCAGGTGGGGGTGAGAGGTGTAGATGTATATGATGATTGGGTTAAGTGTGACAGACTCACAAAGGAACAAGGTCTGGCCCCCAGGCTTTCATATGGATAAAAAAGGGGGCTCTGGGTGCCTGATCACTATCTCTTCTTGGTTCTTCATTACTCTTTAACCCAGTGTTCATCAGAGTGTGTTTCATGGAGTCACCAGTTCTGTGGGATGTGAAATAGAAAGGATACCAAGGCCAAATAAATTTAGGAAACACTGCATTAAAAGAAGCTTAACTGTGCTCTACTGCAGAAGATTTTAGAGCCTTTAATATGGTAGAATGATCTTTCCATATATAGAGAGAAAATATAATAGTTATAGTATACAAGAGTGATACTCAAAATATTTAACAACTGGTATGGCATAGAATCCAACCAGTCAGAATGGACTTCAGCCATAAACTGCTGGTACCATTGTACCCTTGAGAATGGGCTCAGGCTGAATATCAGCCCATGTAGTATGCACTGTTTCCCAAAAGTTTTGCCCAAAGAACTCTGTTTTTATGTGGTGTCTCACAGAACTGGTGAGAAATGCTCTGGCCAATGCTGGGATCATCTTTCTAGGGATGGGGTCAGGGCTCATGATTCTGGCCATTGGGGTACAGGAGAGGGGAGGCTCTGGCAGTGACTTCTGGTAGCACCGGCTGATAGGCTTGACCATAGCTGTAGCAGAAACAGATTTCAAAAGACAGACGTCCCTCTGTCCCAGCTGCTCCGGGGACTTTGTCCCTGGTGGGTCAGCAGGTGCCTGTCCAGGTGATGTTTGCGGCCAAAGCTCTTCTCACAGCGAGGGCACTGGAAGGGCTTCTCCCCAGTATGGGTCAGCCAGTGTCTCACAAGGTGGTGCCTTCGGCCAAAGCTCTTCCCACATTCAGTGCACACGTGACACTTTGGCACTGGTGGGGCACGCTGCCGTTTCCTGGCCCCAGGGCTCTCTCCAACCTCTTGGCCCTTGCAGGATTTACCTTCTGCGTGCACTCTCTGGTGGCTGGCCAGATGGGAGTTGCATCGGAAATTCTTGCCACACTCAGAGCACCTGCTGGGCTTGTCATGTAAGTGGGTTTTCTGGTGCCTGATTAGGTGATGTCTTCGCCCAAAGCTCTTCTCACACTTGAGGCAGCTGTAGGGCCTCTCCCCAGTATGCGTTTGCTGATGCCTGGCAAGGTGGGAGCCCCACACAAACTGTTTCCCACACTGGGGGCACGTGTGGGGTCTTAACAGGGAATCCATCTCTGTGCTACACAAAAGGTTTGAGAAGCTATCTTCCTGAAGAAAAGGGGGGCCCAGGAGCATTCCTCTAGAACCCCTGGGCATGGAATCCCAGCTCTCATCCTGCTCTGGGTTCCACAGAACAGTATCTTCAGACACACTGGATAACATTCTGGGAGGTTCTGCTTCTAGTTCAGGGGTATCCCCCTCATGTTCACTTCCATCTCCTGTGGAGAAGGTAAAATACCGACCCCAAGAGGGGAGTTACAAGAGAGTCCTCCAGGACCTAAGTCACAGGAGAAGTTGTACGATGTCTGTCAGAGCCCAAATCTCACCCCAGAAGGGCTGAGAGAATGTATTCTAATATTGTATAACATAATGCAATAGATGTAGAGGTTAAAAGTCTAGGCTTAGGATGCAGATTACCCAAGTGTGAATCTCAATTTTCCCACTTAACTTATCTAAGCCTTCATTTCTTCTGTAAAATAGGAATAATAACACCTCTCTCTCAAGGTTTTTATAAGACAGATAGCACAGTACCTGCACATAGTAAGCACTCAGTAAATGGTATATGCTATTGTTATCATTTATTACTACTATTTATTTACTACTATTTATTACTATTAATCACCATCTTCGTGCCTAAGCATAGATGGAGAGAGTTAAGGAATATGTGTGCGGTCATCACTGGCTCGGTGACCACCTGTCAGCAGTGCTAAAGACACTGCGGAAGGCATTCCTGAAATAGGCGGGAGGTTGAACAGCAGCAGCATCAACCATAACAACAACTAACATTTACTCAGTGCTTATTATGTGCTTGGCACTGTCCTATCATTCTAATATGTTAATATATTTAATTCTAACAATAATTTATAGATAAGGAAACCAAAGAGGGGTTAATTACTTTTCCACGGTCCCATAGGTATGGTCCAGAATTCCAATCCACAGAGTTTGGCTCCAGAGCCTGTTCTCTCCTCTAAACCATTCTGCTACACTGCCTTGCTTTTGAAGAAGATTCCTAATCCTTTTGACTCTATAACCCTCTGACGCAGAGGAGAGATTAGAGGACTATGTAATGATGACCCCCCCAAGAGAGGTGAAGGCAGTGGCTAAAAGTCTATTCTAGGTCCTCACCTGTGTATGTCACCCTCAGAATGTCCCTCTCCTCTAAGTCCTGGGAGTCAGGGACCCATTGTTCTTCTCCTCCTTCTAGTTGAGAAAGCATGTCCAGTTTGGGAATTGGAAATCCTGCCCATGGGAAAGGAAAATAGAGATACCAATTAGTTCAACAGTAATTCTCTATTTCTGAAAAAAGCTGTTTCCTAGATTATTCCTTAGAACTCTAGATAAAAGAAGGCCAGACACAAACCTCTCCTCATCCACTATTTCTGTTAAATCCTTCTTCTTTGCCTAGAAATTCACACTGTCCTTCCCAATGAGCCTGTTCTCTTCCACTCAAACACTTTGAGCCCACTGTCCTTTATGGTCATAACTTCACTGTAGTCCTACTACAGTTGTCCCACCCCCCATACCCCATCTTTCCCTAGATGGGTCCCAAGTTTCCAAGGACCCAGTTCCAGATGTCCCTCTCTCTGCCTTGTAAGAACCTCCCAATTCCCAATGAAGAAGAGCCTCAAGTTCTTTACTCCATAGTTCAGCATTATTTACTATTGTTTTTTAAAAATGCTGCTTTATTCCCATTCTCTTGAGATTATCCCTAGTGTTCTTTCTTTAGTGGAAGACTAGATAGATTCCCTGCCAAGGAAAGAATACTAGACAGACACCATCCAACAGCTCTGAAGCAGATGGCTCTGTCCTCCCAGAGTGCAATCTTTGAGTGGCTGGGGAAGGTCATGCTTACTCAGAGAGACTACTATCCCACAGTTTTCCTGCATGACATATTCTCCATAAAAGTCTGTCTGAGAGGGGTCCAGGCTCCGCCACTCCTCCTGAGAGAAGCACAGTGACACATCCTTGATGGTTACCAGGCCCTGAAACAAAACGCAGCATCCTCTGTCAGCAGCTGTTTCTTAAGGAAAATGTGATCTCAGTATAAAAGGCTGAGGTAGTAGAGGAGAGAGGGCAAGAAAGGATCTAGGAAAATAATTGCCCAGAGTCCCCTGGGTAGGGCACAGAGTTTTGGTAATGGGGAAATGAAGAGAGGAGTAAAGGCAGATGGTCAAGAGTAAGTGAGTGTAATGTCACTAGAGAAGTTTCCTAAGTGGGACTATGAGAAGTTGGAGGCAGCACAAACTCATCACTCCCTCTGTTCAGCTACAGGTATCCACTCGGTCTCTTCTCATCTTCCTTACTCTTTATTGCAGACATTTTGTACCATCTCTTCCTTCCTCCATTTGACTTTTCCTTTTCTATCAGCACAAAATAATATAAGTATAATGTTCTTTCTTGCCTCCTTTGCCATGCCATATCCTTATCTTTTTAGGCTGCACAGTATGGTAATTAGGAGCTCAGAATCCGAAGCCAAATGACTCTTAGCTTTGCCACTCGCTAGCAGTATGACCTTATACAAGTGCCTTAATCTCTCCCTACCCCATTTTCTCATCTGCAACATGGGATAATTGAGTTGTTCTCAGAATTAAATGAGTTAAAATACACAAAGCACTCAGAAAACAGCATGCATGGTAAGTACTCTTAGAGTGTACCCCTGTTAGTACTACTACTATTATTATCTTTCCATGGCTCTCCTATTGCTGCCTTTTGAATCTAAACCTATTTCCCCTCTTTGGCTCTGCCCCTCTTTGTATCTGTCTTTCTTCTTCTTTTTTTTTTTTTTTCCTTTTTTGAGACAGAGTCTCGCTCTGTTGCCCAGGCTAGAGTGCAGTGGCATCATTATAGCTCACAGCAACCTCCAACTCCTGGGCTCAAGTGATCCTCCTGCCTCAGCCTCCCAAGTAGCTGGGACTACAGGGGTGCACCACCACGCCCAGATAATTTTTTCTATTTTTAGTACAGACAGGGTCTCACTCTTACTCAGCGGTCCGACCCTGTCAAGCATCCTCCTCGGCTCAGACATATGTGTACCTGAGCGCCTTTCTTTCTTCTGTAAAATGCCATCTTACCAATCCTGTCCTTAGGTTCTCTAGCTCTTCACGTCCTCTTCTATATTCGTTATTTTTAAGAGAATTAATGTTTAACCCCCGTGGATACACAGCTCCTTAAAGCTAACATCATGGAATTCTCTCTTCTTGTTATGCTTCCACTTAATTTTCCAAGGGTCTTATGAGCTCCTTGGAAAGGGATGGAATCTACTCCGTTATAAGATGAACATACCATTGGTGATCATGTGGACTAACAAATCAATGGGATGATACTAAAGCCACAGAAAGTCAGCAGTAATGCAACCTTGGGAGAGGCCAAGGGAAGCACAGCCCACCTGTGATCCGGCCGCAAGAAGTGCAGCTGCCATCTCCCAGTCTCCGGTGCTGCCCTCCTGGGGAATTGTAGGAACCCAGGGAGCAGACTGAGCTGGAGAGGGGAGAGAGGAACCATTAGTGATGAACTAACTATCCACCCTTTTCCAGTAAGAGCCTGGGCCCCATTTTAGAGGGTCTTAAAGGTCACACCTTCTATTTCTATTCCCACTGGAAAAGCTCAAATGCATAAGTGTAGATGAAGAGGCTTTCACTCAAAATGTTCTGTAAGGGTATTAGGTGGCTTTTAGTGAGACTAGCTGTGGTTTGAATTTATATTACTTGAATGTAATTTTCATCTGGTAAAGTACATCTTACTGGGTGTGTCCTCCAACAGTAATCAGCATTGCTGTCACTTTCTTCATCTCCCACATTCAATATCGCTAACTATGTGCTTGCATTCTGAGAGAGTGATTATGCAAGAAACAGGAGAAGCCCAGTTACATGGTTTGGAGAATTCAGGAGCCCATTCTATACCTGTGACCAGGGCCCAGGAAGAATGGACTAGTCCTGGTATTGGTTATGCTCTTCAGTCCATGGCAATTTGGGGATTTTTAACTCTACTTTTTGAACAGAGGTTAGGAGACTACTCCATGCATTGTGCTTCCCACACACCCTATGGGCTCTCACCCTTTTCCTGAAGGGACTGTGGCTCCTCTTCAAGGTCACAGCACAGGTGCTCCAATGGCCCTGGCGCTGTTCTCCATGGCCCCTCTTCCTGGCTTCCCCTTTCCACCTGGGCCTCTGCTCCATCCAGCTGTACATTCATTGATTCCCATCCTGTCCCCAGGGCTGCTGTCTGTTCTGAAAGCATTTTTGCTGCAAACCCAAACTGTGACATGGAACAAATTCATATCAGCTATGCCCATGAAAATGGAAAGCAGGGATATTCCTAAGGGAGTTATGGAGAATAGCCCCAGGGATAACAGATGAAACTAGATAGGAGGAGCTTGATGGAAGATGAACTTTAAAAGCTTCATGTGTTCCAATCAACAGAGCCTGAGCCAAACTTCTTGGAGGAACTAAGAAATTGGCAGATGCTACATAGCAAAGTCACTAACTATTATTTTGGGAACTTCATGGTAGAAACAGAATATCCCTGAAGGCTGGAAGAAATTCATTTAAAAAAAAAACAACAACAATCCTGGAAATTCAAAAGCTATCCATTTAATTTCAACCACTGAAAGTACAGAAAGTAAGCAATTTGGAAACATGCAGGAAAGGATACACATAGATCTGCCCTCAACAAAGATGGATGTAATCATACAAATCACATTCTCATCAATTAGTTTAGAATGAAGCGATTACTACAGGTAGAAGTCCCAGCCAAGGGGTATATGTGTGTTATGAGCACACACCTCTTTTATGAGGCTGAACCAAATGGTACCTCACTTAGGCCAAGCCTCAACAAAGAGACACATGATCTGTCACTCTCATATAGAAAATGACGACTGGTAGTAAATATGGTAGAAAGACTAGTAACTTGAAAAGCAGGTGTAAGACTCCAAAGCAACTCTTAACAGATGAGAAATTGTTGTCAGTGAGGAGCTGATATTTAATTGGGAAAAGTAAAAAAGAACTTTCTGGGTTTGAACCAGAGGTGGAAAAAGGGGAAGCAGCACTGCTAACATGACCCTGGGGTGAATTAATAGCTATGAGATTTGAGACACAGGAACAAACCTGTTTGTTTGGCAGGCACCAGTCAGATCTCTATAGAAAAATATCTCTATAGAAAAATATATACAATTTTAGAGAAGGGTATGAAGAAGCCAGTGTGTTCATCAGAAGAAATAAAAGTCAAGAAAGGAATGGGAAATATAGCCGTTAGAAAAGTTAACAATGGACATAGTTTTCTCTAGTCTGGAGAACGCTGATGAATGATACTACCAATGAATAAAAAGAGAGCTAGGTGTCTTCTACATATAGATCAAACAGAAGAAATGAGTTTTGATTGAAAGAGAAGAGATTTAGGTTAAATAAAAAAATTCTTAATAATCTTATAGTACACAAGACCAGATTGTGGGCTTTTCTTTTCTTTGGACATCTTAAGAGGACAGTCCCACTTGTGTTGTGATAGGGGCCTCCCTGCCTTATGGCAGAGAAATAGTCTATTATGAGACTGTGCAGAATCTCTTTCTGCTTGGCAACATATTTTTTTGATTCTTATTCAATACCCAAGCAGTCAGAGCCAAAGGCTTCCAAGTACAGGTCAGAACCTTGGTAACTATCCTGGCTCACTTACATCCATTCAATAACATTTGCAAAAACCCAGAAGGCCACTATAGGTAATGACAGATGTCAAGTCATTTATTTTCTTGCCTATTTGTCTTTGACAAAAGAGGTAGGTGGGAACCCTAAGCCCAGTCCACAGGAAGAACAAATTTCCCTTTTATCTCAGAAGTCCAAAGATGGCTGAGAGCCTCATGGGAGCATCCTGGACTGATTCCCAGCTTAAGAGGTTTCCTTTTCAGAAACTTCTCATGAGAAAGGAAAATTCCTGATAAAGCAATAAAGGGAAACTTCCATTTTAGCTTTCTTCTCTGAATTTCAGCCTCTGTATTCTCTTCACTTTCAACACATAGGGCACCAATTTCCACTCTTTACTCTAAGTCTTTCTTGTTCTTTAGCTCCCTTGGCAAATCCCCCCACACCACCCCAGGGCTTTACCTCTAGCTAAATATCTGGACACCTATCTGAAAACCATTGCTCCATCTCTGCCAGTAGCAGAGTCCCTTGATGGGAAGCCTCTTTCTGCAGAGCCCACTGGGCCAGCTCTGAGCCTTTCCAGACCACTGATAGAAAACCTGTGGAAGCGCTGGGAGAAATCTCAGCAAAGGAGGGGATGGGTACCTGTCCTCAGCCTGCATTTCCTAAGATGTTCACTCAGGGACAGCGCCTGTGCAGTTAAGGTGGCAGCCCTAACCTAGTTTCTCCTGGTTCCAAGATGATCCCATGCCCACTGAAGTCTGGGTTCTAGGGCTTTCACTTCCCCTCCTGCCCCCCTTTCCTCACATATCTGGGTGGCAAGACACCTGCAGAAGGAAGTTTTTGCAGCCAGTGCTGTTGGACAGAAAAAGGGCCATGTTATCAAAATGAGTAGCCCAAGGGCACAGGGTCGCGCTCTGGCCATCAGAGAACCCTGGCCCCAGCCGCGGGTGGGGCGTGGGCGGGCCGGGAGCCTGCTCAGGAGTAAGGTTGCTTCTTCCCTCCTGCTTGTCACAGTGCCCCTGGAGAGGGTCAGATTTCAGAGAATCCGAGCGAGGCAGAACTGGAGCAGGGGAAGTGAGGTCAGAAAACAGGTTTCCCGTGAGCTGGGGCAAGAGCAAGTGAAGAGAAAGGGAGCCATGGGGTAACCTGTGCGCGAGTGACAGCGACGGGAGCCCGCGGGGCCTGACAGCTACGATGGGCACGGGGAGACAGGGCGCGGGGCGGGCACAGAACGTCCATGGGGCCGACCCCCGGGAAAGGCAGCAACCCGGAGGCCGCGTCGATCCTCCTCCCCGCCCCCGTGGGTGACCGGGCCCCCACCCGCCGCCCCGGGGTCGCCCCGGGAAGCCAGGCATCCCTCCTTCCAGCCGCGGCTCCCTCCGGCCCGGCCCCACTCACCCCGGTCGGCTTGGCCCGAGGCCCGGTGCCTCCCTCCCGGGCGCCGCCTGCCCCTCCCCTCAGCCCTCGGCTCGCGTCTCGGAGCCGGCGGCCGGCGGAGCCAGCGACAGGCGGAGACGGCGGCCCGGCGGGCGGGGCGGGCACAGGAAATCCCCGCCCCCCGGGGGGGGCGGCGGCGGCGGGGCGGCGGCGGCGGCGGCACGGGGGCGGGGGAGGGGGAGGGCGGGGCCACAGCGCCGGCGCCCCCGACCGGGCCGAGCCGCCGACCGCGGCGCCCGGAGGGCGCCTGACGCCGGGACGACGGCCGGCCGTGTTCGCTCGCCCGCACTCGGTTTCCGTCCTGGCCACTGGACCTCCCACGGGCTTCTTTGCACATGGGTTCATTAACTACCTCGAATTTAATAACTGTGCGTTATAGGCCAGACCGTCGCTGAGAGCGATTTCTGGAGTCAGCAGTTTGGAATTCCTCAAGGAGCTTACCCTCTAGGTTTCCAGATAGCGGGATAAAGAGCTCGAGGGAGCCTTGAGGAGGCGTCACTGATCCTGACTGAAGAATAGCCGGGTCGGCTTCCCTAAGGTGTTGCTGTCTGAAGTAGGCCTTGCAGCTGCATTGTCCAATTTGCGGGAGCCACTGGCCAGATGTGGCATCTGAGCTCTCGAAATGTGGGTAGTCCGAAAAGAGATGTAAGTTTAACATTCACACCAGATTTAGAAGACTTTATTTAAAAATGTAAAATAGCGCATGAGTGACATTTTGGGTATATTGGGTTAAGTATATTATTAAAATTAATTTCACCTACTTTTAACTTTTTTAATGTGGCTATTAATAGTTTTTAAATTACAAATGTGGCTTGCATTATATTTTTGTTGGACAGTGCCACCCTGAAGCATTAAGATGGATTTGACTGGAAAAGATGAGAAGGGCCTGCAAAACAGGGAGTAAACCCATTACTGTTAGAATCTGTTTGTAACCCATAAATTACATTCACGTTCTTTATTTCATCACAACTTTGTAAAATTTATTTAATAGACTTAAAAAATAAGTGACTTACTTAAGGTCGTATGTGACAATCATTCCTTGAATACATATTTTTTTTCTACTATGTGCCAGCCACTAACTGAATGCTGGGAATCGAAAGGATTCTCAGTCTGTGGAAGCACATGTGGACAAATATTTGCAATAAAACATAATGGATGCTAAAACAGAGGAATGTACTTTGCACTGGGGGCAAAGAGAAGTGACCGTGTATGGGAAGTAAGTCAGAGAAGGCCTCACAGAAATCTTGAGGCAGAGAGGAGTGGGGAGGACTACATAATGAGGAGAATGTGCTAAACATGCAGTTGGGAAAGGGTATGAGTATATTCTAGGAGCAGATCACGGGGTATGTGGGGAGAGTAGTAGTGCCAGAATTTGTATCCTGGGTCCTGGAACTAAGTCCAGGGGTTCTTTTCATGTATACTACTGCCGTTGATAAATACAGGTGTGTTAATTGGGGTAGGCCAGCAAAACCATTATCTCGGTGGCTTACCTCCATTTGTATAAGTCACAGTGTGTAGAAGGTTGGTTGGGGCCAGTGGGTGGGCATTCATGGAAAGACCAGGTTCCTTGCATCTGGTGGCTCTACCATCTCTTGTGGCCTTGGAATAGTCCAGTCTGTGGGCCTCGGATAAGGGAGGAGAGCTGTGGCTGACTTGTCAGTGATAGTAGGGGCCAGTCCTGGAAGTGGTGTACATCATTTTCACCCCATTCCCTTAGACAGAATTCATGTGCATGGTCACATGGCCCACCTAACTGCATGATGGCTGGGAAGTAGTGTGTGTGCCGAGTAGAAAAGGCAATGTGGTTTGATGAACACTTAGCATTGCCTCTGTCACACATTGTTAAATTGAATATAACCAAGCACCTAAACCTGACTTTACCTAAAAAGAGTATTTGGGGAAAGCTGGTAGATACTATAACAGCCCAGACTCTCCTCTCTTCTTCTCTGGGAAACAAACCAGTATGAGTCTGTAGCCTTGAAAAAAAAAAAAAAGGCCAAATAGGCTTTGGCCTAATGGCAAGAGATAGTGGATCATTAATATTTAATACACATCTACTTCATGCCAGAACCTTGTCTTAAACATCACAGGGAATAAATGCAAACTTTCTTTACATTATGCTTTGATGTGTCATCTCTTTAGCTATCAGTCAGCAAACTCTGAGGTGTGGTTATTATCTCTACATGGGTTCAGGGGTATTAAGTAAGCACAGTCAGGAATTGAGCCCTGGTCTGACTTCTAATCTGGTGCACCTGTACCAGAGTGGTACCTTACCTTTCACAAGAATTATATGAAGTACAAAATCCTATGCAATGTTACAAGGTGGGGTAATTAAATATGCAGTGAGTAGCAAGTGGACGATTCCATCTTTTTAAGACTTCCTGGTAGAAGAGTTTCAAGATCAGTTTTGAAGGTAAAATGTAGGAAGGCATGCCAGATAGCATCAGAAGGCAGAAATGGACATGCTGTGACATGCTGTGGAATGAAGAACACACAGATGTGAAGGTGTCAATCTAGAGTAGAGAAGAAATGAAAACAGGGAAATTGATAGAAATAATAAGGGATCAAGGATTTTTTATTTGCTATGTCAGGTGATAGGGAGTTACTATATTTGTGTTTGTAAGGAAATGATATACCTGATGGTTCTAATTATATCATTGTAAGGAAACTTGGTGGTCCTGGGCTGCCCTGTTGATGGAATTCTGGCAATAACAGAATGGGATGAGTTGAGCCTGTAGCTGGATTCTAATGTGTGAAATACAGAGTTCCTTAGGACACAGTAGTGTTCTTCCTGGGGCTCAGGGAGAGGTCTCAGACATTTAAGGTTCCAAGTTTTCTGTAGAACTTCAAAAGACTTTAAAAGACTCAGTCTTTTGCTTAGCATTGGCTCCTTCACTTCTGAACTCCTGTTCTGCTGTGGTTTGAATAAGAAAGTACAATACAAATATTTACCAGTTTAGGAAAGGATAGTGTTATAAAAGTTCTTTTATTAATCAGTTGATTGTAATGAATTACCAGCCTAGCTTATAAAAGCCTGTTCAACCATAATGAAATTATACTTTCAATGCTAATTAGAAACTAACCACCATATATAACACTATTTTTCTTCCAAAGTTTTGAAGCTTGATGTCAGAGATGAATTTTCTATCAAAAGGGCAGTGGAGACAGTTGCTTCCTCTACGTCCATGGCTATAAAGGAAGGGGAAAGCTGAGGGAAGTCTTGAGTTAGGACTCCTGTGGGGAGGAAGGGTAAGGACTTTCTAGTTATTACTAAATATTTATAGCTAACATTTGTAGTTCACTTTACAGTTTACAGAGTGCTTTTGTGTACATGTGATCTTCATCACTCAGGAGGGTAAATTATTTTTATCCCTAGTATCAAGGAAATAGTGGTTCAGATATTTAAAATTCTAGACCCATCACTTTTTATTTCTATAACCCCAGGCTGATTTACCTATATAAGCCTCAGTTTCCTAATCTATAAAATGAATGTCATTATACCTACTTCCTAGGGTTGATGTGAGAATATAGTAAGAATTCGATAAATGATAAAGCTGAATAATGGGTGAAAAGAGGATGTTAGTAGGATGATGGGCAGTGCAAAGACGGGATTAAAAGGTAAATTTTATTTCTGAGTCTCCAGTGAAGTAGAACAACTGGTTGGCATGGAGTGAGCTAGAGGTGTAGGGGGCAGAGGGGGGTGCTTGAACCATAAATTTGGGAGGGGTTGCAGTTCATAATAACTAGGTATAGGATAGGGTATGACGGTGAGAATCAAGTGGCTGAGGTGGTAGACACGATCATTTAGGGTAAGAGAAAGTCAAGGAACTGAGAGGCTAGGGTGTTAGCAGGGATAGTATTCAAAATCTTTAAGTACCACTACTCGCCTGGGCTTGGACCCATCAAAATAGATATAACCTATAGTGCTGGTGCAGGGTCCTGTAGGCACCTTGTTCTGCCAGGTAATTCTCTCTGGATTGTGGAGAGGTCTGTGAATCCTGGTGGAGAGGTCAGAGCACTTGGGGTATGATATCCAAGGGGATTGACAGTAGATATAAAATTATTTCAGCATTTTAGCAAGGAATACAGTCATACTTGTGCATACTTGTATGCATGAGATGGATTGTCTACATGGATGTTGAAGTCACCAGGAACAATGATGGGGTTATGGAGGGTAGGATAGTAAGCCAGTTGATGGAGTCCCTAATGAAAGGAGAATGACCAGGAGTGTGATAGGTGATATTAATAATAACAAGTGTGTGGAATGGCTTGATGACCTGTGCTTCAAGCAGCTGGACATTATTTAGGGAGGAAGGAGGAAAATGGTACTTGAAGCAGAAATGCGGAGCGAATAGAACACTTATTCCACTTCTAACCCTAGATGGCGTAAAGCAGTTTTGAATACATATATATATATATATATATATTTGTGTGTATATATGTGTGTTTGAAATATAATATATTGTTATGATATATGATAAGAAACATGTTTTACCTTGTGACCCAGCACACCCATCATTTATATAATTGAATATTTAAATTTTATATAATTTTCATAAAACAATATTTACCTTAACTACACATGGTATATGCTAGTGTTTTCTATTCTGTTACTTCATTTAAAAAGTTTTCTATTTACTACCCACTAAATTGATTTCAGCACCACTAATGGGTTGAAACTAACCATTTGAAAAGCCTTTGTATGTAGGTTGTAGGATTAAAGAATAGCCAATCCTTGAGAGGGCTATGAGGGACGCCTGCTTTGTTCTTAAAGGATAGCCAGGTTTCAGTTAGATAAAGGAGGTAAAAAAAACATTCATCAAAGAGTTTGAAGGATATAGGGCTTTTTTTTTTTATGATAGACCCTGAATTACAGATGTTACAGTAGAAGGACTTAGGGGTTGTATTGGGGTTAGAGTCTGATTCAAGTTAGGCAATTGTAGGGGACTATAATGGGGTAAGAATCTCTATGATTAGGGATGGTCTGGTGGCCAAGGATTCTTGTGGTGAGTGTGGTAAGCAAGGATATAGGGCATGATAGGATTAGTAGTCTTTTAGGAAGATGGATAATCAGTTCTAATTATAGCCCTCTTCTTGGGACTGGTCTCTTAGCTTATCAGTGGTGAGGTGAGGTGTAAGGGTTGGTTGGGTTGAGTGGAAGTTGTGTGTGTGGTAAAATGAGGGTCTCACTAGAAGTGTGCTGAGTTCAGTGGGTCCCCTTTCAATCCTATTGTGGACAGGATTAAGGCTACAGGAGGGCTGTATTTCCAGTAGTACCAGAGCTCTGAGGGTCCCTTACATTATAGTTGGCAATGGGGGTGGTGGTAGTGTCAGGCTTAAGAAGTTCTGTGGCCTACCCTTAAATTCTGCTGTCCTTGAAGTTGAGGGAGAGGGAAGGAGTGGCTTTACCAGGTGGTTCCTCTTTAAATAGGAACATTTTAATTAAAAAGACAGCACTAAATTAAGTAGTGGGAAGGAGGGTGTGGTAGGAATAGCACTAAATTAAAAACCAAAAAATTTTTTACTCCTGGCTGTGCCTCTGGGTGGCAGATCATATCCTTAACTTCACCTATCAAATTGGTATGTCATTCTTCTTTTCCTTACAAGCTGTAGTGATGACTAAATTAAATAAAAACATAGGCATATGATATGAAATTTATAAAGCACCATTGAAATGCAAGATGTTGGCAATGGGCATTACTTGGCAGAGATAATTTGTAGTCAGTACAGGCAGTGGACCCTAGGCAGCTGTCAGTGACAGCTGGTGTTGCAATCAGGATAAGACTAGATGTTTTGTAAGATTTAAAGGTTCTTTTGATGGGAGGACACAATATAAAGACACTCAGATAGATGAAAGACAGATCTCTTTGTTACTTATAGCTCTAAACCAGAGAAGGCCACTGTGGCTTGGGGGTGTTGTACTAAAGGACAGAGTAACAGCAAGCTGGAGCCGCAGGAAGCTTATGTATGGCAAACAGGATGGGGTTAGCTAGGTTTCTTGGGCTTCCTGGGGATTGGATATTTTGAATAATTCTATAGGGTAAAGAAAGAAGAGGCTATCCTTGGGTGTTAAGTATCTGGGGGCCTCTGGCAGTTGGGTACGTGTGTATTTTGACCCAGGAGTGTTAGGCCTGATGAGGGAAGTAGTTGGGGGTGGGAGCTTGGCAAACTGCCCACAAATGGTAATTGTGAGTTTTAACCATGACATCAAGACTGGGTCAAGGCAGTACTTGTGAAATATCATTTTACACTAGGACAGCTTCTAAGTGGTATAATCTCAAACTGTCATATATTTTTTAGTACAAAAACTTGCTCTAAGGAGACTTCTTATTTACTTCATTTATATTTTCTTAATTTATCTATTTGTTTAACAACACATTTTATTTATAAGTTACAGAAAATATCATCTTTAATTCTATTATCTATGACTCTTAACTTACATTTTGAGTAGAACAGATTATTGAATCATTGTAGAGAAATACCTGGTACCGTCTAGTACTCAGTGGCAGAAAGAATTAGAAGCTGGGTTGAAAAATTCTTCTGAGATTATATATACCTATAGCATACAATGGTTGGAATAATACAGTCTCAAAGTTGTTTTCCGCATTAGTTTAGGATTATTTTCTTATTTCCTAAGATCCTAAGATGTCCCCTATTAGAGACAGGAAAAACCAAAGTACTTTTCCCTGCTTTGTACTCTCAGTCACTCAGTACAACACTTTTGACACCAGATGTGTGGGGATTTTTCCTCACACACTAAGCAATTCTCAAGTGGACACCAGTCAGTGTCCTCTAATTTAACTCAATTCTGACATTGTCTTCCTGGAGATCCCATCAGATCTCACAGGTTAAGGGCTCAGTCAGTCCTACAAGACTGCCCCCTACTTCAGATGTCAATTGGAAGCCCTAGGTTTTGACCTGTGCTTCTGACTGACCAGCTATAAATCAGGATTCCATGACACCCCTTCTTGGGTTTGATTAATTTGCTAGAACAACTCACAGAACGCAGGAAACATGGTTTATTGTAAAAAAAAAAATTACAAAGGATACAGATAAATATCCAGATGAAGAAACACATAGGGTGAAGTCTGGAAGGGTCCCAAACATAGGAGTTTCCCTACTCAGGGAGTTGAGCTGTGCCACCCACATGGAATGTAGATATGTTCATGTTCACCAACCTGGAAGCTCTTTGAACTCTGTCCTTTGGGTTTCTATGGAGGCTTCATTATGTAGGCATGACTGATTACATCATTGGCCATTAGTGATCAACTCAAACTTTGGCTCCCCTCCCATCCCAGGGGAGGTTTTCCTGCCAGAGTTCATTCTCTAAAGGAGCACAACAAAATCCACACTCAACAATGCAAAATCACAATGTTTGACATCCAATCAAAAATTACTAGACATGCAAAGAAGCAGGAAAATATAACCCATACCTGGAAAAAAAATTACTAAGTAGGAACCAGCCCAGTAATGAAAGAGTTGGTGGAATTATCAAGAACTTTATACAATGGTTATAAATAATACAAATATGTTCAAGGATTCAAAGAAAATTTGAACACAATGAGAAGAAAAATGGAAGACAGAGAGTGAAACATCCAGAGATGAGAAACAGAATACCTAAAATGAAATTTTAGCTGAATGGGATTAACAGCAGATTAGTCACTTTAGAAAAAATATTCAGTAATTGAAGACATAGCAATCAAAACTCTTCCAAATGAAGCACAAAGATTTAAAAAAAAAAAAACTGAAAAATAAACAGAGTGTCAGTGATGTGTGTGACAATATCAAGTCGTCTAAAATATGTGTAACTGGAGTCTTAAAGAAGATGGAGGAGAAGAAAAAAAGGCTTTAAAATGCTGGGTGGTTGGGAGGTGGAGAGGCTGTTAACCTAAAATTTTATACCCAGTGAAAATATCTTTCAAAAACGATGGTAAAATATAATTTTTCAAACAAACAAAAACTGAGAGAATTTGTTGCCAGCAGACCCACATTACAAAAAATATTAAAGTAATTTTTTCAGGCAGGAAGAAAATGATGGTAGATGCAAACCTGGCTCTACACAAATGAATAGCTAGCATCACAAATGGTAAATATATGGGTAAATATAAAATTATTTTTATTTTTTATGTTTTTAGTAAGATAATTGACTATTTAAATAAAAAATAATAAATATGTATCTGGCAGGGATTGAAAATGTTTTCTATAAAGGACCAGATAGTAAATATTATAGGCTTTGCATCTTGCGTGGTCTCTATGGCAACTGCCCAACTCTGTTGTTGTAGTACTACAGCAACCACAGGCAATATGTAAAAGAATGGTTGTTGCTATATTTCAATAAAACTTAATTTATGAAAACAGGTAGTGGGCCAGATTAAGCCCATGGGACATGCTGACCCATGTATTATTTGGTTTGTAGTGTATGTAGAAGTAAAATTTCTGACAAACATAGCACAAAAGATGGGAGGGGAAATAGAAGTATATTGTTCTAAGGGTCTTACATTATATGTGAAATGGCATAATAATATTTTAATATGATGGTGATAAGTTAAAGAGGAATTTTACAAATCCTAGAGCAACCACACGCGTGCGTGCACACACACACACACACACGCACACAAATTGAGAGGTTTAGATAAAACTAAACACTAAAAAAACTCAGTTAATTCAAAAGGAGATACGAAAAGGGAAAAAAAAAGATCTAAGAACAGATGAGACAAATTGAAAAGAAGTAGTAAGATGATAGGTTTAAACTTAACCATATTTATAATTACTTTAAATGTGTATTGTTTAAATACGTCAATTAAATGCATAGATTGTCAGGCTGGATGAAAGAGCAAGATACAATAATATGCTGTCCATAAGACACTCACTTAAAATATAAAGACAAAGATAGGTTAAAAGTAAAAGGATGTGAAAAGATATAACTTACATTATTGTAAGAAAGTGGGAAGGGCTATATAAATATATGGCAAAGTAGACCTCAGAACAAGCCACACTATGTGGAATAAATAGGGGCATTTCATAATAATAGTGGGGGGATCAATATTTCAAGAAGACACATCAGGGCTTCAAAATATATGAAACAAAAACTGACAAAATTGAAAGGAGAAATAGATAAATCCACAATTATATTTGGTGGTTCCAACATTTCTTTCTCAGTATTTGACAGAAAACATAGACAGAAAATCAGTAAGGATATAGAAGACTTGAATAATACTATCAACAAACTTTACAGACATTTATAGGATACTTCACCCAAGAACAGCAGAATACACATTCTCTTCAAGTGCACATGGAAGTCACTTGAAACTATGCAACACATCTTCATAAACTCCGAATAAAAGGGAAACTTCTCAGTCTGATAAAGCATATCTCTGAAAAGCCTGCAGGAAACATTAGAATTGAAGTGAAAGACTGAATGCTTTTACCCTAAGACTGGAAGAAAGACAAAGACGTCTGCTCTCACTACTTTTCAATATTGTACAGGAGGCCCTAATCGGTGCAAAAAATAAAAGAGAAAATGCACATAGTTTGAAAAGGAAAAGTCACATTATCGTGTACATAGAAAATTTTAAGGGATCTAAAGAAATGTTGCTAGACTATAATAAATGAATTCAAGAAGGTCACATGATGCAAGGTCAATGTAGGAATCACTTGTATTTTTATATACTAGCAACAAACAACTGGAAAATTAAAGTAAAAACAATTCCATTTACAGTATCATCCAAAATATGATATACTTAGGGATAAGTTTAACAAAAGATGTTTAAGACTTCCACACTGACAACGCCAAAGCATTGCTGAGAGAAATTAAAGAAGACTAAATACATCAAAAGATATACCATGTTCATGATTTGGAATACTTAATATTGTTAAGCTATCAGTTATCTCCAAATTGTTCTTTAAAGTCAGTTCAATCCCAGTTAAAAATCTTAATTTGCTTTTTTTGTAGAAATTGACAAGCTGATTCTAGAATTTATTTGAAAGCACAAAAGACTCAATAGCCAAAATAATTTTGAAAAAGAACTAAAATTTGCCTGGTTTTAAACTTATTATAAAGCTATGTTAACCAAGACAGATGTTATTGGCTTTAGGATAGACATATAGATCAATGGAACAGAACAGAGAGTACAGAAATACACTCTCACATGATTTTTGACAAAGGTTCCAAGGTAAATCAATTGGGAAAAGATAAACTTTTCAACAAATGGCACTGGAAAAACTAGATATCCTCATGGAAAAAAGAGAGAACCTTGACCCTTACCTTATACCACACACAAAAATTAAATTAAAATTGATCATAGACTGAGATGCAGAAGCTAAAACTATAAAGCTTTTAGAAGAAAACATAGGAGAATATCTTTGTAACATTAAGATCATCCTTTCTACCATAGACAAAATAGAAAAAAAGAAAAAGACTGTCTTGGCGAAGCAGTAAAAAATATTAGTTTTATTAAATTTTGACACTTGAGTACACATCTTTTTACTGTTTTGTGTGACAAAATGGTAAGTATACAAATATCACTTGTGCTGCAAGCCTAAGCTTAATGGTTATCGCAAGGAAAAGTACTTGTACAATTGTTAGAGTTGTCAACTGAAGTCACTTTTTAAAAAAAGAATAGAACACTACTTTTACATGAAAAAATGACTAGCAAACTATAGTTATTCAAACTTGAGTGTTTGACACACATTCTCTTGAAAATGACTTAAATGAGCCTGGCAGAGAAAATAAAAAACTAACTTTATTTGTTGTCAGTGATAAAATTCTGATAAGATTGCTGGTGTCAATGAAAAAGAAGCCAAACTCTGTAAAATAATTTTAAGGAGATTTATTCTGAGCCAAATTTGAGGACCATGACCCAGAGCCACACCCCAGAAGCCTTGAGCAAGTGGACTCGCTGTGGTTGGGTTACAGTTTGGTTTTATACATTTCAGGGAGACAGGGATTACAGGGAAAGGCATAAATCAATACATGGAAGGCATACGTTGGTTTGACCTGAAAAGGTGGGCCATCTCGAAGCGGGGCTTATAGGTTATAGGTGGGTTTAAAGACTCCTTGATTTGTAAGTGGTTGAAAAATGAAGCTTTGTCTAAAGGCTTGGAATGTTTTAGATAAGGAAGAGACAAGTCACTGGACTTGTATTTGTTGTGTAAATTGAGGACCTGCAGGTTTGTCTTGCTTAGCCTTAGGCCTGTTGATGAGTTACAAAGGATATCTCCAAGAAGGGCAGCGAGCATGGTGAGGCATGTCTGACCTCCCTCCTCATGGCAGACAATTTAGTTTTAGGATGTCCCCTTGGCCCGGAGGGGGTTCATTCAGTCAGCTGGTGGAGGGGGGAGCCTTTTATTTAATTTTAGTTCACAGTGGTGATGTTAATGGATGTGTGATTTTTGATACTATGTAATATTTGGAACATCTGCCTAACTCAGTGAACTCAGTGAACCAGTATTTTCCAAATGATCAATGCATGGTATTAAAAAAATCATGGCTGTACGAAAGCTCCACTCAAAGTGCAGCATTGACCAATGGATTTTAACATAACACAGTATGAAAAATTTATTAATGTGGTTTCAGATCTGAAAAATCTATTAAAATACTCCTCCATTTCCAATAATGTCTCTGTTTGGGGCAGGATATTCTTCATATAGTTCCATAAAAACATAGTCAGCTACCTTCATTAAGTCAGACATTAAAAACATTTGTAAAAATGTATAACACTGCTGTTAGGTATGTGGTCTTTACCCCCGAGGGAAGGTTTGCAAAACCAGAAAAGGAGATGTGAGGGCGGAGGGGAGATAAAAGGCAGCTGAGCAGGCAAAACAGGGAAGGTTTGCAAGCCTAAAAGGGGGATGTGGCTGAAAACAAAGACATCTCAAGGACTAGCCATCTGCTACAGGCACAACTACCTCCCAAACGTCAAGGACTTGCTGTATACTGCGATTATTGTTTAATTTCCCCCTAACTCCACTCCCTCCTCCCAACACTCTATAAAAAACTCCCTAGTCCCCATTTCAGGGTGGACATCTTTCTTGGCTTCTACCCATCTGCATTCAGATGCTCAAATAAACAGTTTTTTATATCTTTGGGCTTTGCACATTTTCCTCTCAGCTCCAACCTAAGGAATGCTTATCTACTCTTCTCATTTTTTTTTTTTTGGAAAATATAGATAATTTCATAAAAATTCTGCTTATATTAACACATAATGGGTTTATTATTTTCAAATGAATTGATAAATATTTTTAAATTTTCTCAATTTTAGTTTCTAAAACAGTAAATATCTATAGGTATAACCCCAATTAAAAAATCTCTTTTGGGGTCTTCAATAATTTTAAGCATATATTAATAAAAGGGGTCCTGACACCAAATAGTTTGAGAATTGTTGCTGTAGGACACTACCACAGTTCCACAAAGTGTTGTCTTTTAGCTGCCACAATAAATGATATTCAGAAAACTCAATAGCAAGAAAACAACCCAATTAAAAAATGGGCAAAGGATCTAAAAAGACATTTCTCAAAGAAGAGATGCAAATGGCCAAAAGATATATGAAAAATGCTCAACTTCTCTAATCCTGAGGGAAATGCAAATTAAAACCACAATGAGATATCACCTCACACCTGTTAGAATGACTATTCATCAAAAAGACAAATGACATCAAGGATTGGCAAGGATGTGGAGAAAAGGAAACCCTTATAAATTACTGTAATGTAAATTAGTTCAGCCATTTTGGAAAATAGTATGGAAGTTCTTCAAAGGACTAAAAAGAGAATTACCCTATGATCCAGCAATCTTACTTCTGGGTATATATCCAAAGAAATTGAAATCAGTATGGCAAAGAAATACCTGCACTCTCATGTTCATTTCAGCATTATTCACAATAGCCAAGATATGGAAGCAACCTGTGTGTCCATCAATGGATGAATAGATAAAGAAAATGTGGTGTATATAAACACAATGGAGTATGATACAGCCTTAGCAAAGACAGAAATTCTGTCATTTGCAACAACATGTATAGAACTGGAGGAAGTTATACTAAGTGCAATAAGCCAGGCACAGAAAGACAAGTATTATGTGATCTCACTTATACGTGGAATCTAAAAATGTTGATCTCATAGAAACAGTAGAAATGTGGTTACCAGAGGCTGGGGTGGGGGTGGAGGGATGGTGAGTAGGGGATGGGGAAAAGGAAGATGTTGATCAAAGGGTATAAAGTCTCAGACTGGAGGAATAAGTTTTAGTGATCTATTGTACTGCATGGTGACCACAGTTAATAATGTATTGCATATTTCAAAATTGCAAAGAAATAGAATTTTAACATTCTCACCTCACCACATATATATATATATATACACAATTATTTTTCAATTAAAAATAAATATCTCCACTCCCACGGCTTCACTTGACTAGCCTAAAAAAAACCTAAAAATAAAAATAAATAAATAAATAAATAAAATACATAATACAATACAAATCCTACAAATCCATATTGAAAAAAATTTTTCTTTACCATTAATACATTGTCCTATATTATTTTATAAAAGACTTAAAATTTTCCTTTCACATTTAATACTTCAATCTAACTGGAATTGATTTTTGCATATGATGGGTATGGATAAAATTACATTAGTTTTCTACATGGATACCTAGTTGTTCCAGCACTATTTATTGAAAAGTCCACCTTGAACTCATTGATCTGTCTTGTCACCTCAGTCATATTCAAGTGTCCATTTATGTATTTGGGATCCATTTCTGGGGTTCTCTTTCCTTTTCCATTGGAGTATTTGTCTGTCTCTGTGTCAATAATAGAAAGTCTTAATTACATAGTTTTATAATAAGTCTTGATACCTGGTAGAGCAAGACCTCCCACTTTGTTCTTTAAGAGTGGATTGGCATTTATTGGCCTATTGACTTCTATAGACATTTTAGAATCAACTTTTCAAATTAAGAAAAGTATTCTGGAATTTTGATTGAAATCACACTGAATATATAAATCAATTTGGGAACAATTAACATCTTTACAATAATCAGTCTACCAAGCCATAAACATGGTATTGGTCTTTATTTATTTACATCTTCTTTAATGTTCTCAGTAAGTTATTATTATATATTTGTTTATTAGTTAAGTAAATGCAAAGGTGTATCTTATTGATCTTTTAATTTTGCTTCTATAATTATTCATGTCTAACTCCCCGATTCCATGTACTGTTATACAATTGTACCTAGATCCAATGCAAACACTATATTTTTTAATGTAAGGCCAAGGTAGAAGAGCTTAGGAAAAATACAGTAGGCATGATATGCTGATTTTCAGTATGACAACCTGTTAATTTTCCTTTTTCACTTTTCCCTGCCTATATACAGGCACATTGGCCATGTGATGCAACCAAGTCAAGTGAATGGATGGCTCTGAATGTCTCCATTGTGGAGCATTATCTCTGTCTGGTTCCCTCTTTGTTGTAGGTCCCTTTCTTTATTGTGCACCTTTGTGAAAATCCCCACCACCTCCCAAATCAGCAATTTGGCCAGAGATCTTGTTTGCATCAGCAGAGTTCATCTGTATCAGCCCTGGGATTTCCTCAGATGGAACCAATATCCTCCTTCTCAGATTATTTTTCAGAGGACTGCTGGGTAGGAGCCCACACATCAAACTCCTCTCCCCAAGCCTCAGCTTTGTGGAGGTTTATTTACTTTGAAGGCCAGGCAAATACTTGAGTTTAGTTGAAATGCAATTTTCCCAAGAACAAAAATCTTTCTTCTTTAGAGATGATTTCTCTATTTCCCAAGCAGAATCACATATCTTTTTTTTACCCTAAAGAACACTTTTTTTTTTTTTTTTTTTTGCCTCAACATCCTCTGCGGAGCTGTCTTTACTTCCTGGTTCTTCAGACCATAGATGAGGGGGTTCAGCAAGGGTGTGATCACACCGTACTGAATAAAGACCACTCTTTCCAACACTGAACCTGAAGTGGGGCTGATGTACCTGAAAAAAGCTGTCCCATAGAACAAAACAACCACAGTGAGGGGGGAAGAACATGTGGAGACAGGTTTTGCCTTGGCCCTCAGAGGAGTGGATACTCAGTTTGGTAGAAACGATTCCAGAGTAAAAGGAGAGGATTAGGGGTAGTGTTAGTAGCACCGCCCCCCCCACCCCCAATGCACATGATGCAGCTAGAAGAATCTCATTGACAGTGGGATAAGTGCAAGACAAATGGAAGAGTAGAGGGGGCTGAAATTGGGGATGATGTTGGATCCACAGAAATATAACTTGTGGATGAAGAGACTCTTTATCAAGGAAATCAGCAATCCCACTGCCCAAGCAATGCTCACATCACAGTGCAGAGAGGTCTGTTTATGACCATGGTGTAGACCAGAGGGTGGCAGATGGCAGCATAGCAATTATAGCCCATGGCAGAGAGCAGACAGGCTTCTGCTCCCCCAGAGAGAGTGAAAAAAGAAACTCTGAGTGATGCATCCCCACATTGAGATGCTTTTCTGAGAGAGGAAATTCTGTAGCATCTCAGGCACAGTTACTGAGGAGAAGCTGAGCTCTAAGAATGACAGATGCCCAAGGAAGAAGTACATGGGTATGTAGAGGTGAGAATCAGCCCTGATCACCAGGATTATCATCAGGTTCCCCATCAAAGCCAGGAGATAAACCACCAGGAACAGCACGAAGAGCATGGTCTGGATCTCAGGGTCACTGGAAAGTCCCAGAAGGACAAACTCAATAATAATAATACTGACATTTTTCATGGTTTCTTAGAGATTCTGTCCCTCAAGGGAAATGAATGGTTCTCCACTTCATGGGGCATTGATCCGAGTCATTCTCAGTGAGCAAGAGTTTTCTACACACGGAGGATATATCCCCCTTACCTAGAGACCAAAATGGGAAACTCAGGGTACGGAAGTACCTTCTAAAATACCATCTCCTCACCTGCCTTTCTTTTCTACCTACTAGCACTGTCTTTGTCATGATCTCTACACCTTCATCCTACTTCATCACTGTTTCGTAAACTAATATAACAAGTGCATACAAATCAGGTAGGTCCTGGAGTCAAAACAAAGGAATTGCCCTAGTGGCAAAGCCTAGAAAATCCTCTATGAGTAAGGGCTAGAGGCCCATGGGAAAGTGATTCCTTCTCAGAATAGTAAGATCATAGACTCACACTATGTGAGGACATTTTCATAACATACTTTAATCCCTTCATTTCACAAATAAGAATGCATTGCTTAAGGTCTCATAGCAAAGTGATGTCAAGGCTGGGACTAGAACCAGGTGTTTCAAGTTGTCTCCTATGCTTCCTAGTGCACCATACTTGGTGGTTTTGAATTGATTGTTAGGGCTGAATCTTGTGTGGTTTGGGAGTCACATGCAACTTCTCTAATAGGGAGTTCACTTAAATTATGCTCCAGTAATTCCTTGACCCCAACTCTTAGCCAGTGGTCTCTATAGTTCTGTCAGCTGCAACTGAAGTAGAAAAAGCACTAATCTTAGAGTAAGAACCTTAGTTTGAGTCCTGGCCCACACATTCTAATGGCATCATCCAGGAAAATCTATTTTTTTAAGCCTTAACTTATTCATTTGTAAAATCAGGTAAATGAAATAAATACCTTTGTAAACCACATAGCCCACAACATACTGTACAAAAATCAAATTTATGTATGGATGAGCAAAGAGTGACATAGAATTTTGAAAACTAAAAATGATTTCTCTATTGTGTAATAAACTGATGGAAGTTTTTCTTTTAGACAGTTTCTCTAATGTAAAATTATTTTTTTCCTTGAGTATATATTCAAGGAAAAATATATTTTTTTTACATGTATATGTGTAAAAAAAAGACTTGGAGACTTTAAGAAATAGTCAGCCTAGCTCAGTTTTCTCCAGAGACAAAAGGCAAAGGAAAAACTGGGTTGAAGTGAGAGAAAAGCCCCAGGGCAAAGGAAGCTGAATTCTAAAGAACAAATTGGCCCCTGTAGTCCCAGTTACTCAGGAGGCTGAGGTGGGAGGATTGCTTGAGGCCCAGAGTTCATGACCAGCCTGGGAGATACAGCAAGAGCTCATCTTAAAAAGAAAAAAGAAGAGTAAATTGTGTTGTGGTATCTTCCGCATCATCATTGAGTATCTCAGTAGTTGATTCCACTTGTGTACATGGGACTGGATCAGATGCTCTCCTGAAATCCCCCAGACCTAGGAACCCGGAACACTACCAGGGCAGTGTTTTCAAAGTGTGTTGAACGGACCCTATATATTCTGTCATGGTGCTTCAGGGGCCACCATAAATGTCGAGGGGGTGAGGAGTTAGCGGATGTCTCCAGGCCTGCATATCCACCTCAATCGCCTTGTCTCTCGTTTTGTCTGTTTAATCATACTTGGTTTTGGTGGTAGGATTTCACTGAAGCAAAGTGTTCTGTTACTAAATCACTTTCTAAAACTAGAGATTCCATGGCCAGAAGAAATAAAAATTTTTCTCTCTCTCTATTCTCCACCTTTTTCATTTCCAATCCTTCAGGAAATCTCCCTCCTACTCTTCATCTGGCTGTGCAGCCAGTAACATGTTTTAAAATAAAAGGCTAACTTTTTTTTTTGGTCCAGAACTTGATACATAAAGGAAGAGAACAGGAAGACTCCAGACAGACAAAGGGCTGAAGGCTCAACCTTCCAGCTCATCCATTACCTGTCTGCAGGTAGCGATGTCTGACTTTGGGAAAGACCCATCCCTAATCTGTGTTCAGTTTCCTCTGGTGTAAAACAAGGGGCTTGGACCACTTGTCCATGAATATCCCTCCCAGTTACATATATCTGTGTGCGTCTGGTTCTCTGTCATCATCCTCACCGAGAAAAGCTGCTCTGGGTCTGGCACGTCCTCTGACTTCCGAACCAGACTGCCTGCCACAGGGCACTGTTGCTGGAAGGACTTGGCTCTAGCAGCTGGAGGTGAGAGGACCCCAGACCTCTCATCTCAAGGGAGGTGGACTTTACTTCCCAGTCGGCAATATGACCAGAGACAGGGAGAGACAGGCAGTGGTTAACAGCCAAAAGGTTCAGGTATCAGAGATGGCTGTCTTAAAACTTAGGTTTTCTTCTCCTTTTACTCCTTAATTCCTGAGGAGAGCTCCTGGCCAGGTTGTGTTACTGTATTTCTCCTTTCATCAAATCCCTGGGATCTTACGCCAAGCGGGACCTGGCGGGGATCCTCAGAGAGTCAGGAATTGTTCACTGCTCACGGGAGAGGTAGCATTAGCCAGAGCCAAAGGGGCCACTAGTCCCCGGATAGAGTGGCTACTGACATGGCTGTTACCAGGAGGGGTCTGGCTGAGGGCTCTGGAGTACAGAAAGCTCTTGGCTACAAATCGCTCTACTAATTAAGAAGCAGGGGATCAGGAGCTCTGTAAAGGATTTATCTTGTCTCTGACAGTTTTGATTCTAAACATGGGTGCATGCACATGCACACAGGATACCTAGGTATTCACTATTTAAAAGACTCATTATTCCTATGAAGCCATTCCCCCCTTTCACTACTCTTGCTTCTCCAGTTCTCAGCTCAGGTTCTTGCCTCCTACTTCACGGAGATAATGTTCCTTTCTCTACTTTAATTTTGTTGTATCTCTCTCTCTCTTTCTATTGGGCCTTCACACTTGTTATTGCTCAAGTTTTTCCTGTTTAAAAATGAAGTGGGCTCAATTAGTACTCCTTCCTCCTGCACAGGAAGTCAGCTTCACTAAGACCAGCCTTGGTTGTCCTGGGAGTGGCAGGAAAGACCTACTATGCTACGGAAACATATGGTAAGTATAGACACCAGAAAGGTGTAATCAAAACTTTGGCTTACCTCTGTAAACTAGAAGTTTCTGTTCTGTAAAGGGACTGGAAGGAAGTTTACCATTTGGAGTGTGTAAGATACCATATCAGACTCCAGGCTGCTTGATTCCTCAACCGCTCCCTTTTCCTTCCTTCTCTTCATAACCAGTTTTTTTAGAAGGATATTCTGTACCACAGTCTCCCCCTCATTCACTTTTCAGTCCATTCTCATCTTTCTTTTCCTGTTACCTCTATTTCCCCTAGGGACAATTCACTTACTATATTTAGAAACTCAAGAGAGACATAAAGATTGTGGTTGATTGGTGCGATTTGCTGGACTCAGGTGGAGAAGGCTTTGCCTTGGCCCCCAGAAGAGTGGGTGCTCAGGATGATTCTGGAGTAGGAAGAAAGGATTACGGATACTTTATGAGTCCCAGAAATGGAAGTGCTCTCAGAAAAACCACCTGTTGGCAGTAAGATCTGCGTTAGATGAGGGAGAAGTGAAGGCAGAATATTGGAGCTACAGGAGAGTAAGTTGCATGTATCAGTCAGGTTAGGCCAGGTTATTCTGTGATAACAAGTGACCCAAAATTTCAATGGCTAACAACAGTAAAGATTCACCTCTCATGCTGCATGTCTATTTAGACCACTGTGGCTTTGTCACTACATGGTCTTCACTTCAGGACCTAGGCTTAGGGAGCAGCCTTTAAACTGGGGCATGGCTAGTGTTTGACCTTATGGAAAAGTATAGAATGGTGAACTATGAACTGGTTCTTAAAACTTCTGCAGATGTGACATATGTGACTTTTGCTCACATTTCACTGGCCAAAGCAAGTCACACTTGAGTTAAACAGAGCAGAGGTGTTTCATCCTCCCACAGGGAGGTAGACTGAGATCACATGGGGTGGGGAGTTATTGAACACTAATAATACAATCTATCATGTTGTAGATGAAGTTATTGGTTAGCAGGGAGATCAAAACCTGTTATCACCACTTCCTGTCCCTTCTCACTCTCCATAGAAATGCAAATAAACTGTTCTTGACTGAGAAAGAAAGCAAGAGTGACACTGGACAGATTGTCTGTCACAGGCCATGGCAGAGCATAGTGAGGCTTCAGGGCACCCTGAGGAGGATAACGAAACTCTGGGTAATACAGTCCTCAGTGATAAATATAGTATCCTCCTTGATTTATTTGCCTCTCGCAACTACCTTCCCAAAAGGAGTTTACAAAGAGCGTGGCAGTTTGGTAAATTTTCTGAGGCTTTCTATCTCTCAAAATATTATTGAGAAAAAAGTATTACTGGACCCTAACTTTTGAGATAGGGTATCAGTGGATAGATATTCTTAATTTTGAAATTTCTTTTCTTCAATGCTTTGAAAATTATATGTCCTTTTCTCCCTGTATCTGGTGTTACTTTTGAGAAGTCTGATAATAATCTGATTCTTTTTGTTTAGTAGACAATTCTTTCTTCATCTCTGGAAACATTTTAGAAACTTTTAAGAATATTTTATTTGTCTTTGAAGTTCTCAAGATTCACTATGAAGTGTTTGTGGGGTTTTTAAAATTTATTTTTTATTTTTATTTGTTTACTTCTCTATCCAATTTAGCAATCTGAGTCCTTTTAATCCTAGATTTTTTGTTGTTTTTTTGTTTTACTTCTTGTAAATTCTTTTCTTCTTTACAGTTTTATTGAGATATAATTTACATACAACAAACTGCGTATATTAAAAGTATACAATCTGATAGGTTTTGACATATATGTACCCATGAAATCATCACTACAATCAAGATAATGCATATTTTCATCACCCACAATTGGTAGATTCTTAATTTCTTTAAATATCTCCTGGTTGTTATTTTTTTCCCTGTTCTTCTAGGGTAGTTATTGATAATTTTTCTTTTGTTCTTGTATTTCTTAATTTTTCATTTTGTAATTTCTATTCTTTTATCCATCTTGATGTTATCTAGAAGGGTTTTCAACCAGATCTTCCAGATCAATAATTACCTTTTTGGCTATCCATCCTTTTACTATTTGTCTCATCTATCTTTTCATTTTAACCATTATATATTTTCAGTTTTTAATTATGAAGTATATCAGACATACACAAGACTGTATATCATGTTTGTGTGTAGTAAGAATGATAATAAACGGACCTCCATATACCTCACCCAGCCGAAGGAATAGAACAATAACAACTCCTCACTCCTCCCTGTGGCAACCATTATCCTGAATTTTGAATTTAATGTTTCCTTGTTTTCTTTTTATGATTTTACTTCAAATGTATGTATTCCTAACAGTGAATTTAGTTTTGCATATTTTTGAACCCTACATAAAGGAAATAATAATGCATGTATTATTCTGTGATATGTTTTATTCTCTGAAAATTATGTTTATGAGATGGAAACAATATTTGACAGGGTGGGCATGGCAAATCAGTGGGAAAGGGAGGAGATATGTAATCAATGGAACAATTGGTGTCCATTTGGAGGAAATAAAGTTGGTTCTCTACTTATATAATATGTACACAAACTCAATTTTAGATGGATTATGGTCTTAAAAACACTTTAAAATTTTCCTAGAAAATACAGTTATTCATTGCTTAATGATGGGGACATGTTCCAAGAAATGTGTTGTTAGATAATTTCATCACTGTGCAAACATAATAGAGTATATTTATACAAACCTAGATGGTATAGCCTAACTACACACCTAGGCTATATGGTATAGCTTATTGCTCCTAGACTACAAACTTGTACAGCACATTACTATACTGAATACTGTAGGCAGTTGTAACACCATGGTATTTGTATATCTAAACATAGCTAAACAGAAAAGGTACAGTAAAAATATACTGTAGTATATATTTATATATAGTCCCATAAGATTATGTATTATATATATAATAAGATTATATATTATATATTATAATCTTATGGGACTATAGTCATATATGCAGTCTATCATTCACCAAAATGTTATTATGTGGCACATGACTGTATAGGGAAATATATGTTTGGTTTACAACACCAGCTGTGTCATCAGTTTTCCAAGTGTATGCTCATTACTTCTGGCTTCTCTATTCTGTCCCATTGGTTTGTCTATTTCATTTCAAATATCATATTTATCTTTATTATAATAACTTTATGATATATCTTGATATCTAATAAGGAAAATGTATTCATCCTATTATTATTAAGGAGTATATCAACTCTTCCTAATCCTACATTCGTCCATCTAAACTTTTGAATGAGCTTGTGAAATTCTAAGATATTCTGATATCTGTAACTTTAAATTGCTTAAGCATAGCATGATATAATAATGTCTTATTTAGGTTACATTATACTGTGGGAGATGTCGACTATCCTAACCTGGAATACATATTCCTAGTGTGGTTAGGTAGTGCTGAAGTCACACTTTACAGATAAGTACTACAAGCAATTTTTTAAATTTCAAAATATTACGAGGGTACAAATTCTTTGGTTACATGGATTGGTTTTGTAATGCTTGAGTCAGGGCTGTAAGTGTGTCCATCACCCAGACAGTGTTCATTGTACCCATTAGGTAGGTTTTTGCCCATCCCCTCCTCCCCGCTCCCCCCTGCTTGATTTCCACTGAATTTTACTTCCCTCTGTGCACATGTTAGTTCCAATTTAACAGAGAGTACATGTGGTGTTTGTTTTTCCGTTCTTTAGATACTTTACTTAGGATAATGGTCTCCAGTTCCATCCAAATTGTTGCAAAAGGCATGAATTCATCCTTTTTTATGGCTGAGTAGTATTCCATGGTATACATACACCACATTTTGCTAATCCACTCATGAATTGATGGGCACTTGGGTTGATTCCACATCTTTGCAATTGTGAATTGTGCTGTAATAAATATTCGAGTGCAGGTGCATTTTGATAAAATGACTTCTTTTCCTTTGGGTAAATACCCAATAATGGGATTGCTGGATCAAATGGTAAGTCTACTTTTAATTCTTTGAGGAATTTCCATAATGTTTTCCATAGAGGTTGTACTAATTTGCAGTCCCACCAACAGTGTATAAGCATTCCTTTCTCTCTGCATCCACACCAGCATCTATTGTTTTTGAACATTTTAATGACATTCTAACTGGGGTAAGGTGATATCTCATTGTGGTTGCTATTTGCATTTCCCTGATGATTACTAATGTTGAGCATTTTTTCATATGTTTGTTGGCCATTTGTTTATCTTCTTTTGAAAATCTGTTTGTGTCTTTTGCCCACTTTTTGATGGGGTTTTTTGTTTTTTTCTTGTTCAATTGCTTGAGTTCCTTGCCACAGGGAGAAGTAAGGAGTTGTTATTGTTCTGTTCCTTCAGTTGGGTGAGGTGCACAGGGGTCCGTTTATTATCATTCTTACTGTACACAGACATGATGTACAGTCTTTTTTATGTCTGAGTTCTTTGTAGACTCTGGTTATTAGCCTTTTATCAGATACATAGTTTCCACATATTTTCTCCCATTCCATAGGGTTGTCTATTTGCTATGTTGATTATTTCCTTAGCTGTGCAGAAGCTTTTTAATTTAATCAAGTCCCATTTATTTATTTTTGTTGTTGCTGTGATTGACATTGGGGTCTTAGTCATAAATTATTTGCCTAGGCCAATATCTAAAAGATGTTTTCCTACATATTCTTCTGGAATTCTGTGGTTTCATGCCTTACATTTAAGTCTTTATCCATCTTGAATTAATTTTTGTGGGTGGTGAGAGATATGGATCTGCATGTGGCTATCCAAGTTTCCCAGCACCATTTATTGAATAGGGCTTCTTTTCCCCAGTGTATATTGTTGTCTGCTTTGTCAAAGATCAGTTGGCTGTATGTGGATGGTTTTATATCTGGGTTCTCTGTTCTGTTCCATTGGTCTATGTCTCTATTTTTGTGCCAATACCATGTTGTTTTGGTTACTATAGCCTTGTAGTATAATTTCAAGTCTGGTATTGTGATGCCTCCAGATTTGTTCCTTTTGCTTAAGATTGCTTTGTCTATTTGGGCTCTTTTCTGTTTCCAAATGAACCATGGAATTATTTTTCTAGATCTGTGAAATATGCCATTGGTATTTTTATGTGGATTGCATTGAATCTATAAATTACTTTGGGTAGAGTGGACATTTTAACAATGTTGATTCTACCAATCCATGAGCACGAGATGTTTTTCCATTTCTTTGTGTCATCTGCGATATCTTTCCTCAGTGTTTCATAGTCCTCTTTGTAGAGATCTTTCACCTCCTTGGTTAAATATATTCCTAGGTATTTTATTTTCTTTGTAGCTATTGTGAATGGTATTGAGTCTTTGATTTGACTCTCAGCTTGACTATTATTGGTGTATAGAAATGCTACTGATTTGTGTACATTGATTTTGTAACCTGAGACTTTACAGAATTTATTTATCTATTCCAGAAGGATCTTGGTGGAGTCTTTGGGGTTTTCTAATATATGATCATATCATCCATGAAAAGTGATAGTTTGAGTTCCTATTTCCTGATTTAAATACCATTGATTTCTTTCTACTAACTGATTGCTCTGACTAGGACTTCCAGCACTATGTTGAACAGAAGTGGTGATAGTGGGCAACCTTGTCTGGTTCCAATTCTAAGCAGGAATGCTTTCAGTTTTTACCTGTTCAGTCTCTGATGTTGGCTGTGGGTTTATCATATATGGCTTTAATAATTTTGAGGTATGAGCCATCTATGCCTATATTGTTAAGAGTTCTTATCATAAAAGGGTGCTGAATTTCATCAAATGCCTTTTCTGCATCTATCAAGGGGATCATATAGTCTTTGTTCTTGCTTTTATTTATATAGTGAATTACATTTATAGATTTGTGTATGTTGAACCATCCCTGCATCTCTGGTATGAAGCCCACCTGGTCATGATGAATTATTTTTTGATGTGCAGTTGAATTCAGTTTGCTAAGATTTTGTTGAGAATTTTTGCATCTATATTCATAAGGGATTTTGGTCTGTAGTTTTCTCTTTTTGTTGTGTCTTTTTCTGGCTTTGGTATCAAGGTAATATTGGCTTCATAGAATGAGTTGGAGAGCATTCCATCCTTCTCAATGTTGTGGAATAATTTCTACAGTATAGGTACCAGTTCTTCTTTGTAGGTTTGGTAGAATTCAGGTGTGAACCCTCTCTGTTCCAGGACTTTTTTTTATTGGAAGATTTTTTATTACTGCTTCAATTTTGTATGCTTTGTTCATGTCTCTTGCCTCTGTGTTCTTTCTCTTCGACTGATTTGTTTAGCACATAGGAGTTATCTTCCAGCTCTGAGATTCTTTCCTCTGCATAATCCAGCCTATTCTTAAGGTTTCCCACTGTGTTTTGTAGTTCCTTGAATGCCTCTTTCATTTCCAGTATTTCTGTTTGGTTTTTTTGTAATACTTTGATTTCTTTAGAGAACTTTTCGTTCACTTCTTGCATTGTTCTTATGGCTTCTTTGTGTTGGGTTTCTATATTCTCTTGAATTTCACTGAGCTTTCTTACAGTCAATAATCGAAATTCTTCCTCTGTCATTTTACCCATTTCATTTAAGTCGGTATCCGTTGCTAAGGAGCTAATGATTTCTTTTGGGGGTGATTTTTCACTCTGATTTTTCACGGTTCCTGAGTTCTTTCACTGATTCTTTCTCATCTGGACTCTTGATTGAGAGCTGGGGGTGCTAGGGCTGGTTTATGGCCCTGTCTCCAAGTCCCCAAAGATCATTCCCTGGCAGTGCCAGGGAGAGGAGCGCTGGTCCTATATTGCCTTAGGTGTGTTTTAGCAAGTTTGATGAACCTCTTGGGTTACCTCTGACCTGTTGTCCTCGCCTCTTCCCAGTGGAGTGGAGTGAGTTTGCTTCCCCAGCTTAAACTCCAAGCTGGTGGATTGTACTGTGGGTACGAATCCGCTGCTCCCTAATAGCTTGAGGTGGAAGCCTGTATTTTTAGCTATGGGGTTGTTCCCACTGTCATTGATTGTAGTTTGCATGGATGACCAGTTACCCAGGTGATCTGTTGTGCCCGTGGTAGACTCTGGTCCCCCAGGTGGGGTATATGAATGTCCCAAGCTTTGGGAGATATTTTGTAGCTCCCAGGGGTTACTTGGACCCTGCTCCCCCTGAGGTGGGTGGAGGAACAAGATAGCTTGCAGCTGCAGTGCGAAAGCCTCGGTATGTGAGTATCTATGGAGCTCAGAGGTTGCTTATCCAGCTGCTGTGGGGAGCCACTGTTATGGAGTTCAGGGCTATCTCTCCGAGCTTGGAGGGCTGCTCCTGATGGAAGGGACCATCTGGTGTGATTTCTGAGGTCTCTAGCCAGGGTTTTTTCTTCCCTCTCCACAAGCTCAGGCACTTTCCACTCTGATTGGACCACTTGTGTTTCCTCTCCACTCAAGACAGGCTCTCAAGCTTCCCCACAGTTTATGTGTCTGGCTCACTGACATGCAGAGATGATAGGGGGATCTCCAATTGTTCACCCCTTTTCCACCACTAGACCCCAAGGTGAGGCAGGCCAATACATATCAGCCACGCAAGGAATGCAGCCCTCTTTGTCCCATCTGGAGCTTGCAGATGCAGCTGTCTGTGGCCTCCAATGGTGTAGCCCATCGTACCCAGTCAGGAGAGTCCGTGGGCTGGGAGTGGGGTGAAGCTAGAGACCTAGCTTTCAGTCAGCTCCAGGTGGGGGACCTTAAATATGGCTGCTGGCTGCTGACCAGACCTGTAGAGCTGGCTTACACCAGGGTCCCACAGGTACAGGTCAGCCATGCTGAGAACATGGCTCTCCTTGACCCCACAGAGGCAACTGCTAGCAGCCACCAAGGGAGTTGGCCGTTGCTCTCTGTTCACCTCCTGTGCCCTGGTCCCACTGACTTCCAGGGGCAAGGTGCCTGTCTCCAAATTCCAGCATACTCTCCCAGGAAGCTGTATCTCAGCCCAGTCCCTACCCAGCCCTGTACAGTCCCAGCACAGTGCACCCAAGAGTTCAGTAAGTCTCCCAGTATTGTTTCCTCTCCACAGAGCCTGTTGTCTTGTGCAACGACTTTACACCAACTCCAGGCTTGTCCCTGTCTGAGTGGATGGGAGGTCTGTGGGGATGGTGAGTGGCCACCTGTAGGTCAGATCACACTGCGCTAACCTGGTGAGCGTCCTTCCCACACTCTGTTTTCTATTGTATTCCCCGCACTCTCTGATCTTTGTGAATGTATCTGCCCATCACCTTTTTTTTTGTGCTAAGTGTCCCACGCTGCTTCTCTGCAAATTCACAATACTGTTTTCAGAGTGAACGATCCATGTTTAGGCAGCGATCCATGCTCTTCATCTCCTTCCCTGGGAACAGTGAGGTAGGAGGCCTCTACCAGACTGCATTTTTTTCCCCACCATTCACATATTTGTGTAAAATGATGTCTGTATAAATGAATAGATATGTTAAATGATTTTAAAAACAAAACGCTGCACAGAAATTAAATTGACTCTCCTAGCTGAAAAAAATAAAATTCATTCCCAGAAATATTCCCTAGATTTTTTAATATAAAAATCAATTTATTTCTATTATTTCTTCTAGATGTAACTCTTTCCTTCTCAGATTCTGATTTCACCCTCCAGGTTATGTTGGTTTTGAAATTTGGACCTTAGCCAAGCAACATGGAGGAATACAGAATATGAGAGGAGTTACTAGCTTTCTTCCATTGGACAGACAAAGCATGCTGAGGCAAGGGGAGCTTGGTGGTTTTAGACAAGCTTGGAGGTTCATGGTTCTCCAGGTCCTCCAAATTCTCCAAGATGTCACTATTCTAACTGCTGAGATGTTATAATCCCCTAATCAACATCCAATCCTCCCATATGCAACTGTTGTGATAGTGAATTCAACTAGTGATCATCACTGAATCCATCTCTGAGTTAATTTTGTATAGTTTCTGCTCTATGTCAATAGATTGGCAAATATTCTTTCAGCATAGGAAAAGAAAAGCCCTGAAGCTCATTCTGCACCTTAAGGTCAAAAACCAAGAAATTAAATCATTGTCCTGAAAACAGAAGACCCTATGGTGTTTGTATTCCTCATTCTCTTAGATTTGCTTAATTTGAACAACTTCCCATTATTCAGAAGCTTAGAACAGTATTCATGGTCTCAGGCAATCATGGGTCTTAATATGAGTGACAATTACATACCATGAGCAGTAAAAATGGGTGATTCACTTCATTTTCTTCTTCTTAGCACAGTAACCGATTACATATATCCTCATTTTCCTGAGAGTTGTGGCCTACCAACCAAACTCTAGTTCCAATTTCAAAACCAGTTAGATTTCTTTGTAAGCAAGAGAAATTGACTATGAATAGCCTGATTAAAGGGAGAAAAGGAACTTTTGGAAAAAAACAGGATAGTTCACAAAATAGAAGAGGAAAAGTAACATAGTAATTACTGTCTTTCCCCAACTCTCATAATTTAGAATTAGAAATATCTAATTCTAAACACATTGAATTTTACTGAAGTTCTGTTGCCTGAAACTCACCTTTGTTACCTGTTTCAGTACCAGTTACCAGTCTTTGGTTGTAAGCAATGTATCTGATCATAGATAATTATGGAAAGGACGTGGGAGCTTCATAGACATAGTGAAGGGGGCAGTTCAGTGACTAAGAGCATAGACTCAGTTCAGACTGCCTAGGTTAAATTCCAGCTCCACCATTTCCTTGCTATGAATAGCTGGACAGGTATACAAACATACTGTCTCATTTCCTCACCAGTAAAGGAAAACTAATGATAAAACTTATCCCATCTATTTGAGATGATTAAGTAGGATAATTAAAGGTAAGGTACTGTATTAGTTTTCTATTGCTGCCATCACAAATTTAGTGAATTAAGATGGCACAAATATATTATCTCATAGTTCTGTAGGTCAGAAGTCTAGATGGGCTCAACTAGTTTTGCTGCTTTGAGTTGCACGAGGCCAAAATCAAGGTGTCAACAGGCCTTATCTGGAGGAACTGGGGGACAGACCACTTCTAGGTGCATTCTGGTTGTTGGCAGAATTCAGTTCCATGAATTCCATGAACTGCTGGCTGTTGGCTGTGTGCTGTTTTTAGGTTCTAGAGGCCACCCACAATCCCTGGCTTATGGCCCCCTCCATCACGAAAGCCAGCAATGGTGGGCTGAGTCCTTCTCATGCTTATATTATCTCTGACCTTCCCTTCTGCCTTATCTTTCCTGCCTATAGCTGGAGAAGGTTCATTGCTTTTAAGGATTCATGTGATTAGATTGGGTCTACCTGGATAATCTAGGGTACACTTCCTATTTTAAGGTCTATAATCTTAATTACATTTGCCCTGTCCCTTTTGCCATGTAACATAGCATATTCACAGGTTTCAGGGATTAGGAGGCTATCTTCCTACCACAGTAATTTAGTATACTTCTTGGCACAAGTTAAGAAATGTAACAAATTTGCTATTATTATCTTTTTTATTAAAAATGTGACCTCAGGAAGGACAATTGCCAGGAGGCAGGGGTCATGGTCTCTTTAGACACTATAGATTGACCTTATTTCAAACACTTTATTTCTGTTTGTTTCTGCTCAATATTTGACTTTTCTAGAGGAAGATTCTGAATAGCTTCGTTTGTCTCCGTTTTACTCCTTGCCCCAAAGCACTGTCAGGAGAAAGGGGTAGAATGGTTAGCCTATCCCAAGTTACAGTATCACCCCCACCCTCCTTGATGGCCATATGAATTTGAGGGAACCAGTTTTCCCAAGGATTTAGGGTGTAACTATTAGAAGAAGTGGGACGGGGTAATGAGCAACTAATAGCAATAGATGTTCATGTAGATATGAATAATAAATCAACATTTTAATAAAATGATTCCCTGGAAAAGAGGTTATCCAGTTAATTTCTCCTTCTCTAAATAATGCTTAACCTCATTCATCCTAAGAGTTCTCTGTCCTCTTTACAAGCATTTCCAAGGGGATAAATGCCACCATGTTTCCTGTGGCATCTCGCAGCATGGGCAATCAAGAAACTTTCTTTAAAGTCCATTTTCTGATCATGTAGCATAACAGTTCAGTTTCCTTTTCATCATGACTTTGTGTCTGCTACATGAGAGGATGGAAATATTTTCTGAACATTCTTCCCATTTCTGCCTTCACCTCCTTGTTCTTCAAGCTGTAGATGAGGGGATTCAGCATGGGTGCAATCACACTGTACTGCAAAGAGAAGATCATTTCCAAAGAGGAACCTGAAGTTGGCAAGAGATAGCTGATGAAACCTGAGCCATAGAACAAAATCACAGTAGTGAGATGGGAAAAGCAGGTGGAAAAGGCCTTGCTTCTGCTAGAGGTGGAGCTAATGCTCAGGATGGTGGAGACAATGCGGGCATAGGAGGAAACAATCATAATGAAGGTTCCAAAGAAATGCAAGACAGAGGAGCCGATCAGGAGTGTGAAGTTGGTAGAGGTATCAGAGCAAGACAGAGGGAATAAAGAAGACAGCTCACAGCTGAAGTGGAGAATAGTTTGGTCCTCACAAAAGTCTAAATTGACAGCCAGGAGGATATTGATGAGAGCATCAACGAAGCCCAGGCCCCAGGACCCCCACACCAGCCCAACACAGAGCTGGTTACTCATCACCTGGCCATAGAGCAGAGGGGAGCAGATGGCAACATAACGGTCATAAGCCATCACAGCCAGCAGACAGGCCTCAGTGCCACCAGTGGCAAACACAAAGAAGGCCTGAACCAAGCAGCTGTCTACAAAAATGGTTTTGCTTTCAGAAAGTAGATTCTCCAGCATCTTGGGAGCTGTGACAGATGAGTGGCAGAGGTCCAGGAAGGACAGTTGTCTCAAGAAGAAGTACATGGGCGTGTGGAGGTGAGAATCAGCCCTAATCACCAGCAGCATCAAAAAATTCCCCATCAGCGTAAGGAGGTAAATCAGAAGGAACAGCACAAAGAGTATAGCCTGAATGTAGGGGTCAGTAGACAGTCCAAGAAGAACAAACTCACTGATAGCACTGTAGTTTTCCATTGCCGTATAGAGAAGTGTTCTTTCTGGAATATAAGAAACAAGTTCAACCAAAAGTCCTTTAAGGCCCCTTATTACTCCAGCACCTAGATCTTCTCTAAAATGTCTTTTCATTACTGCTCAAAAACCCATGTTCAGCTATTTAAAAGCCAACTTCCTGGTCACCACTATATCGTTGATATTCTAAATCAACTATTACTATCTTTTATTATAACCTTTTTTTAGTTAGAGTATTTTTATGCTGATTAGAGCGAGTCATTTGAAAAGAGTTTCTGATGAGAAAGAGAGGACATTCTCAGGAGTAAATTACTTGAAAAATGGAGAGAGGATTAAATCTAAATCAAACAGATTCAGGTAGGAGCTGGGACATTATTTATTCTACACAGGAGGGAAAGTCAAGAGTGTTGAACCAGGCACAAGAAGTTAAGGGAATTCCTATTTAATTGCTTCCATTTTTTTTCAGTAAGCATAAATGAGATCATTGGTTGTGCACATGTATGTGTGTGAGCATGCCCATATGCCCACAAGAAAGTACAAAGGCATTGATAATGATAAAATTAAGTGTACAATCATGGGAATAGGGGCCACAGTGAAGCATAAGAAACTAGTAGAGGACAGGAAAACAATCAGGCATCAAGAAGGTTACAGATAGTGAGGAATTAGATTGTTTTGAATTTTTGTTGTTTTAAATTTCCTCATTTTATTTAATGCCATCATATTATCACTTAATTTTAAAATATATCCATATAATAATAATGAATTTTTTTAAAAACAGCACCCTAGATCATAATGCCTAGTGATATTTTAAGTGGGCTTTTGTGGGCAATTTTCTGCCTATTTCATGGGCATGAGAATATGTCCCCTGCTATAGAGCAATGCTCTGGTTAGAAACAATATGCCCAACCTAAATCCCACATATCCAATAATATATGTAGTCACCACTCCTGACTAAGCCATTATGCCAGGTTTTAAGGCTCCACATGGTTCCCTGAACTACCTTCTCACACTTTATAACTTGTGCATATTTTCCCATACTGGCCTGATATTCTAGATTTCACCTGAGTCTCAAGATAACTGCTCAATACTCTTGCCTCCTTGCTATTCTAATCCAACACTAATGCATTTCGTTCACCCATGAAGGTTGAGGAACGTCTCTTATTGTTGGTTGACTGAAGAGCTAAGCCTCCCAATCCTAGTGAGGAACAAAACTCAATTACCTGAATTCTCAGCTGGTAGCACACTGGGTTGTGGCAACCACACTTTCAGATCCAGTAAGCAACAAAGTTCCTGAGCTTGTAAGGTCAATGTTGAGAATACTGCTTTAGGGGAAAAGTAGAAAATCATGTTTAACGTTAAGATTATGATGGCTTCAACAGTAACAATGTACAATGATGAATTGTAGATAACACCTGGGCATTTATTTCATTATTTGGGTACAGGATAGGGCAGGTGATTGCTTGAATTCTTCCTCTTTCACTCATTAGACTTAGTGACATTGTGCACAGGCGCTCCCAGTGCTCATCCTGAGATCACCCCATCACCCCAGAGCAAAGCAACATGGAAGGGAGCCCAGGCAAGAGTTTACAGTAGCCATGGGTGAGGCCTGTGTTGTGTGATTTCAGAGCTGGCACATTGAAAAAATCCCCTTCCTTTGGCTCCTCCAAATATAGCCCAACTGCCTAGCTCTAAAGATTCTATGAACTGTAGAGAGAATCCCTACCTTGGATCAAAGCAAGACCTTGCATAGAAACTACTAGTGTAACAAAAGTTAATGCTAGTCACTTGATTCCACAGCAGGTTTCTTCCTTAAGGTTATTTAGAGGTTCTCAGAAAAATCTTTTAAAAATATAATTAAAACTTCCATTTTTCCTGTGGGGGATGCCTGAAATATCACTATTATTGATATATGCAATCTGTATTTCAAAATTTAAAATGAACAGTTCAGGAGACATAACATGAAGGGTTTGTTTTTAGATATTAACACCATTATGTGGGGGAAATTAATTGGCACCAGCCCAAAGGAAAACCTCCCTGAGAAGTGTTCATTGCAGAAACAAACAAAGGGCACCATGCATAATAACTAGCCCACAGGAATTGCTCAGAATGTGATAGTGGAAAACATGAATGTTTGCAATGTAAACTTGATAATAAAATGCTATGCTTTGTTAAAACACACTCCCTCTACCCTCATCAACACACTGTCCAAATATGCAAGTTATGTATACAAATAATTTTAAAAACTGTTTATATGCTTTTCTTTTTGGTAAGTAAAAGATGTGAGTTTTTACCTCTGTGAGAAACAAGAATAAACAATATATAGAACTTGCCCAACATATGTAAAATACATGCTAGGTAAGTAACCAAACAAGAAAAACAACTGAGGAATCACACTTCAAATCCCTACAATTTGAAGCAACAGAGGTCTAAGATTGTGTTATCATGATGCAAAATCAGATGGCTGGGGGAAAATTTCCACCAGTTGTTTTCCCTGCACCATGTCAACCAAGTAGCTGAACCGATTGCTTTAATGAGTGTTCAGCCTGTGGTGCTTGCTATGTAGCCCTCAGTGCCAACAGGGCTGTGCCTATTGATCTTTAGTTAAAAGCTTTAAAGCCATATTTTCACAGTATAAATAGTCCAATAGAGGCAACTAAGGTGAAGAACAGAAATGAAAAACACGTCTCAAGTTACTGAATTGTTTGGGTCTATTGATGATTTTAAATTGGTAAAAATTTTAAATAATTTAAGCTTAAAGCATAGATTTACAGAATCAAAGAAAATGTTGGACTAGAAACTTGTAAACAAATGATTGTGCAGTTGCTCCACAAACATAAATCAGAGTGAAGATTTACAGTGCTGTGATGTGTGTGTGAAGTATCATATTGATTGAGTTTCTTTTGTTTATTTTGCTATGTTGACGTTGGATATCATGGTATGCATATTGCCAGCAATGGATATGTTTATGCTAACAATAATTCCAACTTCTGTTGTTAAGGAATTAGAAGTCTACCAATGCAAATGTACTATATGTTGTATAGTCAATTTTGACTTTACTTCCTGGCTATATAAATGCATATGAAGAGAGGGTGGCAAGATTACCACTTATGAAAATAAGACTCACCTAATATACTTCTTGTTGCAATGTATGCATTTCTGAAAGATTACTTTTATAGTATTGATATTTAAGGAAATGCTGACAACTCATAAAATTGCATTAAACAAAATAAATCTATAACTTATCGGATACAAACTTTGTGACTTCTTTTTTTAATCACCAAAAAAAGGCAACTTTCTAGAGCTCAGGGTATAGAGATTTTAATCTGTAAAGATCAGAAATATGCATTTGATGTCCTTACCTGCTCAGGTGGTAATCACAGCTCCCCCAACATCTCCAGACCCTGATGAAATTCAGGGTTTATACCAAAGGGCAAGGAGAAGCAGCAGAGGTGTAACAGAGCTCCTTGAAGACACATAGTGGAGTTTTATCCCAGATCTGCTATTTTCCCATTGTGCAAGCTTTGAAAAGATATTTCAACTTTTAATTTCAAGTCTCCCATCTTCGTCGTGGGGATCACAATACCCACTTTGCAGAGTTGTGAGAATTTAATTGGGTAGGTTACATAAAAATAAGAGCTTTAACAAACACAGCTTTCAATTTGTCTTAAATTCTCAGTATCCCAATGGAAGAAGAGAAATACATCCAAGAAGCCAACAAGAACATCTTAGGGAACAGATCTAAACTATTCATCCTGGAGGAGACAGAATTGTAGGAAAGCTCCAAGATAGTAAAAAAGTGTGATGAGAGGATCAGAAATAAAATGTCTTAGAAAGGCATGAAGAGAGGGAAGGGAGAAGAAAGTACAAGGAGCTAGAAAAAAAGAGATAAAAACATTAGAGAATTTAGGGAGGATATTACTATACTCTTGGCTTGTATCCTGGAGCTTAAAGTCAGTAAGTGAACACATTTTAGCTCAGGTGATTCCCATCAAGAGAGGATGTACCACAATTGCTCAACTCCAGGATAGGAATAGTTCTTTAGTAGGAAGCTGGGTGAGAAAAAAGAAATGTGTTTACCCAGGCTCCAAAAGCGTCTGTAGACAAATCTGCAGAACATTTTTCTAATTTCTGCTTGAGAATCATCTTGAAACACCCAAATTTGGGGCAGTTTCTTTCATCTTTCCTGATCACACAATCATTTGTCCATTTAATTTCCTCTATGACAAATATTTGCTGTTAGCATTATCCAAAGAAAGGATCCTCTGGTGTAACCAATCGGAGGAAGGTAGCTGGGTTTAGAGAGCCAATGCTTTGGCACATTGAGTTAGGGAGTTGACTCAATGCCAGGCAGTCCCTGGAGTCACACAGGAAGCTTGACTTTGGATCATTAACTAAACAGAACTTTTTTTAGAGAAACAGGGGACTTTGTTATGCCTCATCTTTGGAAATTCTGGGTTAAAACAATCACCTTGAACTATTGAATGAGAAATCCTGCTAAGCTGATGAGAGTTCCACTGGAACCAACAGGGAAAAGAAATTTGGACCCTGTGTAGAAAGCCAAGATTTTCCCACCGGCCAAATACAAAGGGGATGAACTCTCTGGGATTTACCGTGGAAGCTGAGAAGTGATTGAGTTTACCTCCTGATTCTTCCCATGTGTATGTGAAATAGGTTTGTAAATACACTGGGTTGAATATAGGATAGTCAAATGAGTAAAAACAACACAAGCTTGCTTTTTGTTATATTTTACTGTGCAAGACATTATAAGACAATTTCCTGCCACATCAATAGACACCACACCCACTTCCCTAGAACTAATGATTTAGCAGATATGCTCAGAGGTGCATTCTATCCATATATGGGACTCATATCTATGTTCTAGTTTGTTTCTATCATTTAAATTATACTTTCTAGATTTTTAATGCCTGCATGCAATATCCAGCTCATTCATTTTTATACCTACATGATATTTATAATGTAGATTTATCATATTTATTTAACCATTCTCCTATTGATAATTCAAGCTGATGACAAATCAAGTATATTGTAATCAGTACTATACTGAACATTTTTGCACCTATATCTTGGAGATGTATGTTAGTTATTTTGTATAACTAGCATCAACAGCTAAAAGTATGTGTGTTTAAAATCTGATTTGACAGTTTACATACTCCCCCTCTCAGATATATCAATTCACTAGATATGTATTTGATTCATCTCAGTGTGAGATTTCTCTATGGACTCCACAAGACTTCAAATCAATGTTAATTTTATGCTGCATAAAATGTAAAGGGAAGCAAGGCATAAACAAGCTCAGAACCCTGCATGTAAGTCGTTCAGCCTCTCAAAGGAGACTGCCTCAGCTCTGAGGGAGAAGAGAAGACCTGTGTATTTCTACAGTTGGCAGCACAAAATTACTTAGAGAAGATATGTGATCTATAGCCAGTATATTTAAATCAGCAGACTGGCAGGAAAAACGTGTCAGAATAATTTTTGTATTCTTGTTGTAGTAATTAATCCTCACAACTATTGCTAGCACAGGGCAACACCAATAGCAACAGGGATTTCCAATGAAAATAGAGCAAGAATTTCTTACTGAGATACCTTTCCACTACAAACACATAGCAATAACAAAGTACAAAAAGAATTTGCCACTTATTTGAAATCTGATCATGTGGTATTCCATTTTATGAATATTCAACAATTTATTTATTTATTATTCTGTTGACTGGTATTTGGATTATTCCAGTTTTGGCTAGTATGGATAAAACTGTTGTGAATATTCTTGTTTATATTTTATGTAGACATATGTGCTTATTTTCTTTGTACGTATATTGAAATGGAATTGCTGGGTCATAGGATAAGTCTATGTTTAGTTGTAGAAACTGGCAAACTGTTTTCCAAAGTGATTGCAACACTTTGGTCAGCACCAATGTATGAGGGTTTCAGTTGTTCATTCTTGTCAATATTTTGTATTGTTAGTCTTTTTTAGCCTTTTGCAAACTGTAGCAAATTAGATGCTTGTGAAGTAGAAATTCAATGTGGTTTAATAGCATTTTCTGATGATGTTGAGAACATTACCATATGTTTTCTGGCCATTTGAGTATCTTGTTTTGTGAAGGATATCAAATCTTTACTTTTGTACTGAGAATATGTATTCCAAGTCTATGAATTCTTTTATGTTTCTTAATTGTGTCTTTTGATGAACAGAAGTTTTTATTTTGATGATGTCCAATAAGTCATTTTTTTCTTTTATAATTTGTGCTTTTGTGTTCTGTTCAAAAATTCTTTGCCCACCTCAAGATCATGAATATACTTTCCTAGCTTTTCTTCTAGAAGTTTATTGTTTCACCAATCATAAATAGGGTTATGACATCTCAAACTAAATTTCTATATGGTGTGAGGTATAGGTCAAGGTTCATTATTTTCCCATATGGAATATCTAATTGATCTAGTACCTTATTTTCCCCTTAAACTACATTAGTACATTTGTTATATTAATAAATACAATAATGTTATGACCATATACATGAGTCCATTTCTGTTCCAGTGATCAATTTGTCTATTATAATGCAATACAACACTGTCTTAATTATTGTCATTTTAGAATAAGTCTTGAAATTTGGCAAAGGACTCTAAAGTTGTTCTTCAAGATTGCCTTGGCTATCATAGACCTCTAAATTTCAAATTAAATTTGAGAACATTTGTCAATTTCCACAAAAAAAATCATGCTGCAATTTTAACATTGTATTGAATATAGAAATCAATTTTTGAGAATTGTTATTTGTTCCTACATGTGTCTCTGATTATATTACAAATGTGCTGTTTTAAAAATATTTTGGCCAAGCTTGGTGGCTTGTGCCTGTAATCCCAGCACTTTGGGAGGCCAAGACAGGAGAATCGCTTGAGCCCAAGAGTTTGAGAACAGCCTGGGAAACATAGTGAGACTCTGTGTCCACAAAAAATAAGAAAAAAAATTAGCCAGGCATGGTGGCTCATGCTTATAGTCCCAGCTACTTCAGAAGCTAAGGCAGGAGGATTGCCTGAGCCCAGGAGTTCAAGACTTCAGTGACCTGTTATTGGGCCACTGCACTCCAGCCTGGATAATAGAGACCTGTCTCTAAATAAATAAATAAATAATAAATAAATAAAAATATAAATAAATTAAAAAAAATAAAATTTTATAATTGCCTCTTGACTGTATATAGAAGTAAAAATGCTTTTTAAAATTAAGATATAATTCACATACCACAAAGTTCACTATTTTAAAGTGTATGATTTAGTTTTTTTAGTATATGCACAAAGTTGTACAGCTATCATCACTGTCTAATTCCAGAATATTTTCGTCACCCCAAAAAGAACCCTGCACCAATTAGCAGTCACTCCCCATTACTCCTGCCCCCAGCTCCTTGTAGTCACTAATCTACTTTCTGTCTTTATAGATTTGCCTATCTTGGACATTTAAAATAAATGGAATCATATAACACATGGCTTTTTATATCTGGCTTCTTTCACTTAGCATGATGTTTCAGGCTTGTTGTAGCATGAATCAGTACTTTCTTTCTTTTTATGGCCAAATAATACTCCACAGTGTGGCTCTACCACGTTTTGTTTACCTGTTCATCAATTGGTGTACATTGTGTTGTTTCCACTTTTTCACTATTATGACTTATACTGCTACAAACATTCTTATACAAATTTTGCATGGACATATGTTTTCAGCTCTCTTGGGTATATATCTAGGAATGGAATCGCAGGTTCATGTGGTAAACCTATGTTCAACTTTTTGAAGAACTGCCAAATTATTTTCCAAAGTTACTGTAACATTTTAAATTCCCACTATGAGTGTAAGAGGGTTCCAATTTCTCCACATTCTCTCCAACACTTGTTATTATCTATCTTTTCTATTACAGTTATCCTAGTTTTCCCCTGCAGGCTTGAACCTAAGCTGGAGCCTTAAACACTCCCAGGCACTGATAAAGTTGTTTAGGTTGTTGCCCAAAACACTGAAAGATTAAAAATGTTCCTAAACATGTAGAAACTAGTGCAGGCCTAAGGCAAATTCTTTAAACTCTCATATAAACTTCACAACCTGACCCTCTCATTGTGGACATGACTGAATAGAACATCTCTTTTTCCACAGTCTGTCATGGCGATGCTGAAGCAGCCTGTATGTAAGTACCCAAATAAATGCTTTGGATTGATTTGGGTACTTTTAGTACCCTGACATTTAGTGCTTCTTTCTTTGGAATCCCAGTTGACCTCACCTCAGGATGGTTTGGGGCAGTCTCTTGCAGGAATTCCCCTGCCACCCATTTGGGGGCAGCTCCAAACATGGATTTGGCTGTACAGAATACACTGTTTTGATTGCTGTAGCTTTGTAATCAATTTACTCCTTCACTTTTGAAGGATAGTTTTGCTGGATATAGAATTCTTTGTGACATACTTAATCTTTTAGCTCTTTAAACATGTCATTCTTTTGCCATCTAGCCTCCATGATTTCTAAAGGGACATTGGCTGTTAATCTTATTAAGGATCACTTGCTGCTTTCAAGATTCTCTGTTTGTCTTTTACTTTCCACAATTTTATTTTGATGTGTCTAGATTTAGATCTCTTTGAGTTTATCTTACTTGTAGTTTGTGAGCTTCTTCATTGTATAGACTAATATTTTTCATTAAATTTGGGAAGTTTTGGCCATTATTTCTTCAAATATTCTTTCTTCCCCTTTTTCATCTTTCCTCTCCTTTTCATCCTTTATCCATTAAGCCTATATTCATATGCTTGATGTTGCTCCAAGGTCTATAAGGCTCTGATAATTTTTCTGCATTCTTTTTCTTTATGTTTCTCAGATTGAATAATCTCAAGTAATTTCTCTTTGTATTTGCTGAGTCTTTTTTCTGCTTGCATAAATTCTTTTGTTCTTTTTCTCTCTTTCTTTCTTTTTAGAGATGGGGTCTCACTCTGTCACCCATGCTGGAATGCAGTGGCATGACCATAGCTCACTGCAGCCTCAAACTCCTGGACCCAAGTGATCCTCCCCTCAGCCTCCCAAATGGCTGGGACTACAGGCAGCACCACACCCAACTTATTATTTTTTTTTAGAGATGGGATCTCACTATGTTGCCCAGCCAGGTCTCAAACTCCTGGACTCAGTTGATCCTCCCACCTCAGCCTCTCAAGTCACTGGGATTATAGGCATGAGCCACCATGCCTGTCTGCCTGCATAAATTTTCTGTTGAGCCACTCTAGTGAATATTTCATTTCAATTAGTATACTTTTCAACTCAAGAATTACTATTTGGTTCTTTTTTATAATTTCTATTTTATTGATATTCTCTGTGTGGTCAAACACTGTTCTCATATTTTCCTTTAGTTATTTACACATTTCATTTAGTTCTTTGAATACATTTTATTTTATTTTTATTTCAGAATAGTACAGAGGTACAAATGTTTTGGTTACATAAATTCCTTTTGTACCATTTGAGTCAAAGTTATAAATGTGCGCATCCCTCAGATAGTGTGCATTGTACCTGTTAGGTATGACTTTACTCAACCCCTCCTCCCCCCCACTTGATTGATTGCTGATGAATATTATTTCCATATGTGCACATAAATGTTTATCAATTAGTTCCAATTTAATGGTGAGTACATGTGGTGTTTGTTTTTCCATTTTTGTGATACTTCACTTTCAAGAATGGTCTCCATCTCCATCCAGGATAATATAAGAAGTATTAATTCACCATTATTTTATGGCTGAGTAGTACTCCATGGTATACATATACCACATTTTATTAATCCACTCATGTATTGATGGCCATTTGGGTTGTTTCCACATCTTTCAAATTGTGAATTGTGCTGCTATAAACATTTGAGTGTAGGTGTCTTTTTTATAGAATGTCTTTTTTTCCTTTGGGCAAATACCCAGTAGTGGGATTGCTGGGTCAAATGGTAGTTCTGGTTTTAGTTCTTTGAGGTATCTCCATACTGCTTTCCATAAAGGTTGTACTAATTTGCCATCCCACCAGCACCGTATGAGTATCCCTATCTCTCTGCATCCATGGCAACATTTGTTGTTTTGGGACTTTTTGATAAAAGCCATTCTCAGTGGAGTTAAGTGATACCTCATTGTGCTTTTGATTTGCATTTCCCTGATGATTAGAGACATTGAACATTTTTTCATATGTTTGTTGGCCATTATTCTGTCTTCTTTTGAGAAGTTTCTGTTCATGTCTTTTTCCAACTTTTTAATGGGATTGTTTGATTTTTTCTTGCTGATTTGCTTGACTTCTTTATAGATTCAAGTTATCAGACCTTTATAGGATGTATAGCATCCAAATATTTTCTCCCATTCTGTAGGTTGTCTATTCACTCTAATGATTGTTTCCTTGGCTGTGCAGAAGGTTTTTAATTTGATCCGGTCCCATTTATTTATTTTTGTTGATGCTGTGATTGCTTTTGGGGTCTTCTTCATAAATTCTTTGCCTAGGCTTTTGTCTATAAGAGTTTTTCCAACTTTTCCTCCTAGAATTCTTATTGTTTCATGCCTTAGGTTTAAGTCTGTTATCCATTGTGAGTTGATTTTTGTGGCTGGTGAGAGGTATAGCTCCTGTTTCAGTTGTCTACATGTGGCTATCCAATTTTCCCAGCACCATTTATTGATTGAGGATTCTTTTCCCCAGTGTATGTTTTTGTCTGCTTTATCAAAGATAAGATGGCAATATGAGGATGGTTTTATATCTGGGTTCTCTGTTCTGACCCATTGGTCTATGTCTCTGTTCTTGTGCCAGTACCATGCTGTTTTGGTTACTATAGACTTGTAGTATAGCTTAAAGTCTGGTAAATTTATGCCTCCCAATTTGTTCTTTTTGCCTAAAGTTGCTTTAGCTATATGGGGTCTTCTCTGGTTCTATACAAAGCATAGAATTATTTTTTCTAGATCTTTGAAAAATGATGTTGGTATTTTAATAGGGATTGCACTGAATCTGTAGATCACTTTAGGTAGTACAGACATTTTAACAATGTTGATTCTACCAATCCATGAGCATGGTATGTTTTTCCATCTATTTACGTCCTCTGCTATTTCCTTTCTTAGTGTTTCATAGTTCTCCCTGTAGAGGTCTTTCACCTCCTTAGTTAAATATATTGCTAGGTATTTTATTTTATTTTTTGCTATTGTGAAAGATATTGAGTCTTTGATTTGGTTCTCAGCTTGACTGTTGTTGGCATATACAAATGCTACTGATTTGTGTACATTAATTTTGTAACCTGAGACTTTGTTGAATTTATTTGTCAATTCCAGGAGTCTCTTGGCAGAATCTTTGAAATTTTCTAGATGTAAGATCATATCATCAGCAGAGTGATAGTTTGATCTCCTCCTTCCCCATTTGTATACCCTTGATTTCCTTCTTTTGCCTGGTTGCTCTGACATCCAGCACTATGTTTAATAGAAGTGGTGACAGTGGGTACCCTTGTCTTGTTCCAGTTCTGAGTGGGAATGCTTTCAGCTTTTTCCCATTCAGTATGATGTTTGCTGTGGGTTTGTCATATTGGCTTTTATAATTTTGAGGTGTGTTCCATCTATGCCTATTTGGTTAAGAGTTTTTATCATAAAAGGGTGCTGAATTTTGTCAAATGCTTTTTCTTCATCTATTGAGATGATCATATGATTTTTTTTTACTTCTGTTTATGTGGTAGATCACATTTATGGATTTACATATGCTGAGCCATCCTTGCATCCCTAGGATGAGGCTCACGTGGTTGTGGTGGATTATTTTTTTGATGTGCTGCTGAATTCGGTTTGCTAGAATTCTATCGAGGATTTTTGCATCTATATTAATGAGGGATATTGGTCTATGGTTTTATTTTTTGTTGTTGTTGTGTCCTTTTGTGGCTTTTGTATCAAGGTGATACTGGCTTCATAGAATGAAATACCCCAATTTCTGCAGTATGGGTACCAATTCTCCTTTGTAGGTCTGATAAAATTTGGCTGTGAAACCCTCTGGTCCAGGACTTGTTTTGGTTGGAAGATTTTTTATTGCTGCTTCAATTTCATTGCTTGTAATTATTCTGTTCAGGAGTTCTATTTCTTCCTGATTGAGCCTTGGGAGGTTGTGTGTTTCCAGGAATTTGTTCATTTTCTCAATGTTTTTGAGTTTATGTGCATAGAGATTTTTACAGTATTCACAGATGCTGTTTTGTATTTCTGTGGTATCAGTTGTAATATCTCCTTTTTCAGTTTTGATTGAGCTTATTTGGGTCCTTTCTTTTCTATTTCTGGTTAATCTAGCAAGAGGCCTATCAATTTTGTTTATCTTGTCACAGAACCAACTTTTTGTCTCACTAATCTTCTATATATTTTTTTGTTTCTTATTTCATTTAGTTCTGTTCTGACCTTAGTTATTTATTTTATTCTGCTGGGTTTGGGTTTGGAGTGCTCTTCCTTTTCTAGTTCCTTGAGATGATTCATTAGAATGTTGACTTGTGATCTTTCTGTCTTTTTGATGTAGGCATTTAAGGTTATGAATTTCCCCCCTTAGGACTGCTTTTGTTGAATCCCACAGATTTTGAGAACTTGTGTTCCCTTTGTCATTTGGTTCAAGGAATCTTTTGATTTTCACCTTAATTTCCTCCTTGACCCAATAATTGTTCAGCAGTAGCTTGTTTAATTTCCATGATCTTGTGTAGAATTCAGTGTTTCCATTGGAATTGATTTCTTATTTTATTCCACTGTGGTCTGAGATGCTACATGGTATAATTTCAACTTTTTTGAATTTGTTGAGACGTGTTTTGTGACCTAAGATGTGATCTATATTAAAGAATGTTCCATGATGAGAAGAATATATATTTGGTAGTTTTGGGGGAGAATGTTCTGCAAATATCTGTTAGGCCCATTTGCTCTAGACACCCATTTAAATACAGTGTTTCTTTATTTATTTTCTGCTTGGAGGATCTGTCCAGTTCAATCAGTGGGGTGTTGAAGTCCCCAGCAATTACGATGTTGCTGTGTATCTCTTTGTTTAGATCTAGTAGGGTCTTGCGTTATGAATCTGGGCACTCCTGTGTTAAGTGCATAAATATTTAGGATTGTTATGTCTTCTTGATAAATTGCTCCTTTTACCATTATATAATGACCCTCTTTATCTTTCTTTACTATTGTTGATATGAAGTCTATGTTATCTGATATGAGAATGGCTACACCTACTTTCTTTTGATTTCCATTTGCATGGAATATTTTTTTCCATCCCTTTACCTTGAGTCTGAATGAGTCCTTGTGGGTTAGATGTGTTTCCTGGAGACAGAAGATATTTAACTTGTATTTTTTTATCCAATCAGCCAGCCTGTGTCTCTTGCATGGGGAATTCAAGCCGTTAACATTTATTGAAAGGATTGATAAGTGGGATGCATTTCTGTTCATCCTGTTGAGTAGAACCTCGTTGCTTTGTTTTACCTCTTAAGCCATTATTTTATATGGGCTCTGAGCTTTAGCTTTTGGGTAATTTTACACTGGTGGGTTTCTATTGTGCTGATCATTGTATAATGCAGATCTGAGTACTTCCTGCAGGGCAGGTCTGGTCTTGACAAATTTCCTCAGTGTTTGCTTGTCTGAAAAAGCCTTTATTTCTCCCTCATATAAGAAACTTAGTTTTTCAGGATACAGAATTGTAAGCTGGCCATTATTCTCTTTAAGAAGAGTGAAGGTGGGCACCAATCCCTTCTGGCTTGTAAAATCTCGGTTGAAAAGTCTATAGTTAGCTTAATGGGTTTTCCTTTGTAAGGTATCTGATGTTTTTGCCTTATGGCTTGCAGGAAGTTCCTCCTTCATGTTAATTTTGGCCAATCTGGTGACTATGTGTAATGGTGAGTGCCTCTTTGCAATGAATCTCCCATGTTCCTTTGAGCTTCTTGTACCTTGATATCTAAATTTCTAGCAAGACCAGGGGAGTTTTCCTCTATTATTCCCTCAAATAGTTTTTCCAACCCTTGTGTGATTTCTTCTTCACCCACAGGCATGCCTATAATTCTTACGTTTGGCCTGTTTACATAATCCCATATTTCTTATGGCTTTTTCCTTCCTCTTAATTCTCTGTTCTTTATCTTTGACTGACTTGTTTAATTCAAAGGTGTTGTCTTCAAGCTCTGAGATTCTTCTGCCTGGTCTAGTCTATTCTTAGACTTTCCACTGTGTTTTGCATTTCCTTAAATGGATTTTTCATTTCCAGAAGTTCTTTCTGATTTTTTAAAATAATTCAATTTCTTTAGTGAATTTTTCATTCATTTCCTGAATTTTTTTTGTGTGGTTTCTTTGTGTTGGTTTTCCATTTTTTCTTGTATTTTGTTGAACTTACTTATACTCCATATTTGGAATTCTTTATCTGTCACTTCAATATTCTGATTTTGGTTGGTATTCATTGCTAGAGAGCTGGTGTGCCTTTTGGGGGTTACCTTTCACTATGATTCTTCATACTTCCAGAGTTCTTTTGCTGATTCCTTCTCATCTGGAGCAGCTGTTGCTTCTTATTTTTGGATTTCCTTTTGTTTAGATAATGTCACACCCAGTTTCATCTCTGAGATAGTAGGTAGTACTTGTGGGTGAGAATCAACCACACCCTGTATGATTGAGTCAGAAAATGCTGTAAAGGGTGTGCAAATTGACCTCCCTGTCAGTAGGTGGCGTTTGCCATAAAAAATAAGCTGAAATGTTGTTTTTGGGTCTTGTGACTGCCTCTAGTCCCCCAGGAGAAGCATTCGAATGCCCCAGGTGGTGGGAGGGATCTTGGAACTTCAGGTGAGTCCTAATTCTCTGCCACAGCAGAGGTGGGTGGGAGAGTGTGACTGGGCGGGGCTCAGTTGGATAAGCTTGCCCTCAGGCTCAACAAAAGCTGGCAAGGTATCTGTTTCAGCAGGGGTCAAAGGTCTGCTCTCAGCTTCTGGGCAAAGCCAAGAAACTAAGGGAGGGACTAAGGCAGACCAGAAAGTCAGCCTGTGGAGCCTGGGCCATCTGATATTCACAATCTGGCAGTCTGGGGCAGGCATCACTCTTCTCTGCCCTCCCCTGCTCCAAGGTTGTCCCCCTTGGTGTCTGCTGGCAGGCAGGAGCTCAATCCAGCGAGGCTACCCCATGACTGTGATGCAGGTCTCGAAGTTCCCTGCCCAGGATCCCAGCCTGAGCTGACAGCACAGCCCTCCTGGGGGGAGGGGTGCCCTGCGAGCACACTTCAACTAGGACCCACACTACATTCTCCCCCCTGATCTGCCAATGCAGGCTCCCCTGCCTCCTGAGACTAATTCACAAATCTCCCCTCCATGCCCCCAAGCAACTTGATTGAGACCTGGGGGCATGGGATTTGGCCTGCAGATCCATCCCCAGGTCCCCAAAGATCAATCCTTGACCATGCCAGGGGGAAGCACATTTGTCTCAAGTTGTCCACAGGGTGCCCACACAGGTTTGATGTCCCTCTGCCTTGGGGCATGCACCACTGTGATGGAGTTGCCAGGCAAACAGCACCAGGGAGAGCTGACAGGCAGGGAGCTCACAGTCTGAGCACCCCTCAGTCTGCTGCAGGACCCCCAGAGGAAAGGTCTGAGCCCCACTCTCTGTGGAAGCCTTGGTGTGGTGGCTCAATTGTCTCTCTTGGCAGCTGTGGGTGGGAGAAGGGGAGGGGAGAAAATGGGTCTGGATGGAAGAAAGCTAGCACTCTCATCATGCCCATCCCTCCCTCTGGGAAGCCAGCCACCCAGAATGTCCAGACACTGGAGTCATGCAGATCACCTGGGACCCACTGGACCCCTGTGGTTCCTGTAGTGTGGGCCAGAGTTGGAAAATGCCTGTGTGGGAACAAGTGAGATGAAACCTGAGGAGTTGAAGCCCCCTGGGGAGGACAAAGGCACATGGTGGGTAGAGAAGCAATATGGCACCTGCCGCCCAGGCTTGGGTCTGTGGGTCTGGGAGCCTGGTGCCCTGTCCACAAGAAGCTCCAAGCTCACTGGCAGCAGCAGCCTCTGGGCTCATGTGGGCAGAAGGTCTCTCCAGAAGCTCAAGAACTCACCATACATCAGCAATGCAAGGTGGGGAGAAAAAACCACTCCATCTACCCATCTCACTGGACTCCAAGCCTCTCAAGGGTTGATCTCTGTCAATACCTTGCTCCTTCCTGTCCTGCTCTGCAACTTTTGCCCATAGAGTCTCTGATAGCTTCTAGCATGTTTCCCTTGGAATTATAACTGATCTATGTTTGTTTGTTTTTTCTTTTTTACCTAAAACTTTTCCTTCTTTCTGAGACAATCTGGTAGCTGGTGTCTCTGGTCCACCATCTTGACTCAGAAGAAAGAATTTTTAAACTTGAATACAGGTCTTTCAAAATAACCTGGTCAGACAAAAAAATAAAAAAGGAAAAAAGAATACAAAAGAAGGAAGAAAGCCTAGGTGACATGTGGGACACCAAAAAGTGACCAAATATTCAAATTTTGGGAGTTCCAGATGGAGAAGAGATGGGCAAAGGGATAGAAAACCTATATAATGGAATGATAGCCAAAAATGTCCCAAGTTTGGCAAGAGGTATAGACATTCAGATGCAAACAAATCAAAGATGCCAAATAGATTCAACCCAAAAAGATCTTCCACAAGGCACATTATAGTCAAACTGTCAAAAACAAAGAGAGAATTCTAAAAACAGCAAGAGAAAAGCATCAAGTCTCATATAAGGGAATCTCCATCAGACTAACAGCAGATTTTTCTGTAGACGCCTTACAAGCCAGGAGAGAATAGATTATATTCAAAGTGCTAAAAGACCAAAACTGCCAGGCAAGAATACTGCATCCAGCAAAGCTATCCTTCAAATATAAAGGAGAAATAAAGTCTTTCCCAGACAAGCAAAAACAGAGGAAATTCATCACCACCAGACCAGCCCTATAAGAAATGTGTAAGGACATTCTATATCTGCAAGCAAAAGGTCAGTATCTACCATCATGAAAACACATGCACATGAAAGTAAAAAAATCATTAGCAGAGCAGATACATAAATAAGAAACAGAAATGATGTGACTGTTACCACTACAGAAAACCACCAAACCTCAATGATAAATAATAAGAGTGAAAGACAGGAACAAAGGATATACAAAACAACCAGAAAACAATTAACAAAATGACAGGCATGAGTCCTCACCTATCAATAATAACCTTAAATGTAAATGGTTTCAATTCTCCATTTAAAAGATATAGACTGGCTGAATGGACAAAAACACATAATCCAACTATATGTTGCCTACAAGAAACTGACTTCACCTTGAAAGACACATACAAACTGAAAGTGAGAGGATGGAAAAGACATTCCATGTGAGTAGAAATCAAAAATGTGTAGAAGTAACTATACTTATATCAGATAAACAGACTTAAGGTCCTTTTGTAGTTCGTAAGTGTGATGATTGGGTGTTCATGCTCATGTCTGAAATGTGCCTCCCTCAAACCTTGTTATATATGAGCACATTTCCGGTCTTAAGTAAGAAAGAAATGAACAACAACAATAGACTTTAGGTCAAAATATGCAAAAAGAGACAAAGAAAGTCTTTGTATAATGATAGAAAGATCAATTTTACAAGAGGATATAAAGTCATAAATATATAAGCACCCAACATTGAAGTACCCAGATATGTAAAGCAGAGAATATTAGATCTAAAGGGAGAGATAGATTCTAATACAATAATAGTTGGGTCCTCAACACCCCACTCTCAGCATTGAATAGATTATCTAGATAGAAAATCTACAACAACAACAACAAAAAAACATTGGATTTAAACTGCACTTTAAACCAAATGGAACTAACAGACATTTACAGAATTTTTATCCAACAGCTGCAGAAAACACATTCTTCTCATCAGCACATGGAACATTTTCCATGATAGATCATATATTAGGCCACAAAACAAGCCTCAACAAATTTTTGAAAATTGAAATCATATCAAATATCTTCTCAGACCATGATAGAATAAAACTGAAAATCAATACCAAGAGGAACTTTGGAAACTTACAAATATATGGAAATTAAACATGTTCCTGAACAACCATTAGATCAATGAAAAAATTAATAAAGAAATCAAAAAAATTCTTGAAACAAGTGAAAATTGAAACACAACATAATAAAACCTATAGGATACAGAAAAGCAGCACTAAGAGGGATGTTAATGGCAATAAATGATAATATTAAAAAAGTATAAAGTTGGCAAATAAACAATACATTGATGCAGCTCAAGGAACTAGAAAGGCAAGAACAAACCAAACCCAAAATTAGCAGAAGGAAAGATATAACAAAGATCAGAGCCAGAACTAAATAAAATGGAGAATGAAAAATAATATTAAGGTTCAATGAATTAAAAGTTGGTTTTTTGAAAAGATAAACAAAATCGATAAAATGCTAACTAAACTAAACAAGAGAAAAAGAGAGAAGATCCAAATAAACAAAATTGGAATTGAGAAAGGAGACATTACAACTGATATCACAGAAATACAAAGGATCACTAGAGACTATAATGAACAACTATATGATAAAAAATTGGAAAATCTAGAAGAAATGGATAAATTTCTGGACAGAAACAACCTACAAAGATTGAACCAGGAAGAAATAGAAAACCCAAACAGATCAATAACAAGTAATGATATTGAATCAGTAATAAAAAGTCTCTCAACAAAGAAAAGCCCTGGACCAGATGGCTTTACCTCTGAATTCTACCAAACTTGTAAAGAAGAACTAATACCAATTCTTCTCAAACTATTATAAAAGATTGAAGAGGAAGGAATTCTCCCTAACTCATTCTATGAGACCAGCATTCCTTCATCATTGAAATTCTCAAAAAAGTAGGCACAGAAGAAATATACCTCAGCATACTGAAGGCCATAGATGACAAACCCACAGCCAACATCACACTGAATGGAGAAAATCTGAAAGCCTTTCCTCTAAGAACTGGAGCAAGACAAGGATGCCCACTTTCACCACCCCCATTCAACATAGTACTGGAAGTCCTAGCCAGAGCAATAAGGCATGAGAAAAAATAAAAGGCAACCACACTGGAAAGAGAAACTCAAATTGTCCCTCTTTGCAGATGACATGATCTTATATTTTAAAAAAATCTAAAGACTCTGCCAAAAAATTCTTATAATTCTAATAAATGAACTCCATAGAGTTGAGTTCAAAAACAACATATAAAATGAGTAGCATTTCTATACTCAATAACAAATTAGCTTAAAAAGAAATCAAGAAAGCAATCCCATTTACAGTTGCTGTGAAAAAAGATAAAATATGTAGGAATAAATTTAACCAAAGAAATGAAAGACCTTTACAAGTAAAACTACAAATCACTGATGAAAAAAATTGAAGAGGACATAAAAAAATGGAAAGACAAGCCATGCTTATGGATTAGAAGAATTAATATTGTTAAAATGACCTTAATACCCCAAACAATCTGCAGATTCAGTGAAATCCTTATAAAAATACCAATAACATTTTTCTCAGAAATATAAAAAATGATTTTAATGTTTGTATGGAAACACAAAAGAGCCTGAACAGCCAAAGCAGTACTGAGAAAAAAGAACAAAGATGGAAGCATCACACTACCTGACTTCAAAATATACTACAAAGCTATTGTAACCACAACAGAAGGTGCTGTTATAAAAACAGACACATCGACCAATGGAACAGAATAGAGAACCCAAAAATAAAGCCATGTATTTACAGCCAACTGATTTTCAACAAAGGTACCAAGATCATACATTGGGGAAAAGATACCCTCTTCAATAAGTGGTACTGGGAAAACTGGATATCCACATGAAGAAAGATTCATATCCATATGAAGAAAAATGAATCTAGACTCATATCTCTCACCATATACAAAAATCAATCAAAATGGATTAAAGACTTAAATGTAAGGCCTGAAACTATAAAACTACTATTTAAAAAAGGGAAATGCTCCTGGACATTGGTTTAGGGAAAAAATTTATATCTAAGACCTCAAAAGCATAGACAACAAAAACAAAAATAGACAAATGGGACTATTGTAAACTGAAAAACTTCTGCACAGCAAAGGAAACAATAGAGTGAAGAGACAACCTGTTGGATGTGAGAAAATATATGCAAGCTATTAATCTAACAAGGGACTAATATCCAAAATATACAAGGAACTTAAACAACTCAACAGCAAAAAGAATCAATAATTCCATTAAAAAGTGGGCAAAGGATCTGAATAGACATTTCTCAAAAGAAGTCATAGAAATGGCCAACAGTGTGTGAAAAATGTTCAGCATCACTGATCATCAGGGAAATGCATATTAAAACCACAATGAGATATCATCTCACCCCAGTTAGAATGGCTATTATCAAAAAGATGAAAATAACAAATGCTGATGAGGGTGCAAGGAAAAGGGAACTCATACACTGTTGGTGGGAATGCCAATTAGTATAGCCATTATGGAAAATAATATGGAGGTTCCTCCAAAAACTACAAATAGAACTATCGTATGATACAGCACTCTCACTGCTGGCTATATATCCAAAGGAAAGGAAATAAGTATGTAAAATTGATACCTGCACCCCCGTGTTTATTGCAGCACTATTTACAGTAGCCAAGATATGGAATCAACATAAGTGTTCCTCAGTAGATGAATGGATAAAGAAAATGTGGTCTATATACACAATAGAATAATATTCAGCTGTAGAAAAGAATTATATCCTGTCATTTGCAGCAACATGGATGGAATTGGAGGTCATTATGTTAAGGGAAATAAGCCAGACACAGAAAGACAAATAACACATGTTCTTATTCATATGTGGGAGTTACAAAAGTTGATCTCATGGAGGTAAAAAGTAGAATAATAGTTACCAGAAGCTGGGAAGGGTGTATGGGTGGAGAAGGATGAAGAAAGGTTGGTTAATGGGAACAAATATACAGTTAAATAGAAGGAATAAGTTCTAGTGTTTAATAGTAGGTGACTATAGTCAACAACTATATATTATATATTTCAAAATACCTAGCAGAGAAGATCTGAAATAATCCCAACACAAAGAAATGATAAATGTTTGAAGTGATGGATACTCTAAATACCCTGATTTTATCATAACACATTGTATGCATGTATCAAAATATCACATGTATCTATAAATATGTATGAATTTATATATCAATAAAATATATTTGCTTTATTAAAAAATGTTAAGATAACAATACCCCCCAGTTTGATCTATAGATTTTATACAGTTCTAATCAAAATCTCAGCAGGACCTATAGAAATTGACCAGTAGATTCTAAAATTCACATAGAAATATAAATCATCTAGAATGCCAACACAATTTGAAACAGAAGAAGTTGTTGAAGGACTTACACGGCCTGACTTCAAGACATTATAAAGCTATAACAATTAAGACAATGTGGTATTGGTATAAAGAAAGACAAACAGATCAATGGAACAGATTGAGAGTCCAGAAACAGACCTATATATATATATATATATATATATATATATGAGTCTATTGTGTACATGCATGTGTGTGTGTGTGTATATGTGTGTGTATGGTCTATTGTTTTTCAACAAAAGTGCATAGGAAATTGGTGAAGAAGAGATTGTCTTTCCAAAAAATCATGCTGGAATAATTGAATATAAATAACTGAGAAAGAAAGTAACTTCTATCTATGCCTCTCAGTACTTCAAAAATTAACTCAAAATGGATCATAGAACTAAAGGTAAAACCTAAAAACCTGAAATTATAAAACTGCTAGAAAAAAAACCTTAGAGAAATTCTTTGTGACCTGGGGTGGGCAAAGATTTTTTAAAAGAAAAATCTGATATATTGAACTTTATCAAAATTTAAAATTTCCTGAAAAGCAAACTGGGAGATAAATTTGCCGTTCACATATATGATAAAGGAATTGAATCCAGAATAAATTAAGAACACCCAAAACTTTAAAATTATAAAACAAAAACCTAATTAGAAAATGGGGAAAATTTTGTTCAGACTCATCATCCAGAGGATATATGGATGGAAAATAAGAACACAAAAATATGCTTAACATCATTAGTTATTAGGAAAATGCAAATTAAAATCACTATGAGACACCATGGCATGTCTATTAGAAAATCTAAGATTAAAAAGAATGACCACACCATGTGCTGCTGAGGATATAGAACGGCTTGATATCTCATATACACTGGTAGTAGGAATGTAAAATGGTACAGAAAATTTGGAAAACATTTTGACAGTTTATGAATATTTTAAATATACAACCCCTATGGTATGACCCAGCCATTCCACTCCTAAGTATTTACAGAAAGGAAAAAAAGCATATGTCCGTACAAAAATCTGTGCATGAATAGAAGCTTTATTTGTAATAGCCTCAAACTGGAAATAAACAAAATACCCATCAACAAGTAAATGGAAAAACAAATTGTGGTATATTTATATGTAATGAGTTGAATGGTGCCCCCCACAATGATATGTCCACTCAGAACCTATAATGTGAATTTATTTGGAAAAATTGTCTTTGCAGATGTAATGCTAGATTAGGGTGGGCGCTATATCCAATTCAAGTATCTTTATAAGAGAAGAGAAAGAGAAAGACACATCAGAGGAGGTGATGCAAAGACAGAGGTAGAGGTTAGAGTGATGCATCCGCAAGCCAAGGAACTATAAAGATTGCTCGCTGCCACCAAAAGCTGAGAGAGACATGGAACTGATTCTCCTTCAGAGCCTCTAGAAGGAAGCAACCCTGATGACATCTTGACTTCAGACTTCTGGTCTCCAGAACAATGAGGGAACGCATTTCTGTTGTTTCAAGTCACCAAGTTTGTGGTAATTTGTTACGGCAGCCCTAGGAAACTGATACACCATACAATGCAATAATACTCAGCAATAAAAAGGAATGAACTATTGATATACACAATAACATGAATGAATCTCAAAATAATTATTCTGAGTGAAAGAATCCATACAAAAAAGTAAATACTGTATAATTTTATTTATATAAATTGTAGAAAATACATATTGTTCTATAATGTCAGAAAGCATATTGGTGCTTGCTTCAGGATGGGAGAGGTCAGAATGGCAGAGAGGGCTAAGAAGAAGGATAGCCAAGGGGCGCAAGAAAACTTTTGAAGTCATGGATATGTTCATTTTCTTGTTTTTATTGATGATTTCATGGGTATATACATATGCCCAAACTTAGCAAATATGTGTCATTTATTGCATGGTAATTGTATCTCAATAAAGTTCTCAAAAATGAAGTCTAAATGTAGTCTTTATGTGTGTGTAGAACTATGACAACTTAGATATTTTTCTCCTTCTCCCTCTAGTTCCTTTTTCTCTAGGTGAAGTCTGTCAGCGGGGAGAAGTGATATCGTGGTAGCAGAGGGGTACATTTCCTCTGTGGGGTGCCCTTCTATCCTCATCACTGGCCTGGGATAGTAATGCATGGCTTGCCGCCCCTGGGATCTTACTGTTGATTGGCTCATTTGTTCTACATGCATTTGAGTTCCTTCTATTTTCCAGGTATAGTTCTTGGCACTGTAGATACAATCAATAATGATTAAGACGAAAGCCCTTGTGGAACTTACATTCTGTGAGATGAAACAAACAAACAAAACTACATTATTTATATTATAATGTCTAATGGCAACTCAAAGAAACATAAAATCAGAGTAAAGGACTAGTAAGTGGTGGCAGCTGCGGCTTTAGATACAGGATGTAAGAATACCTCTCTGAGGATAGGTCATTTCAGTGAGGAAGTAAAAAAAATGTTTGAGAAAAGACTGTTCTGGGATGAAGGGACAGCAGGTAGGAAAACCCTGAGACAGAAGCGCACACTTGGCACACCTGAGGGAAAGGAAGCCAGTGTGACTGGAGCAGTATGGCGGGGGTCAGGGGAGTGAGGGACAGGGGGAAGTGGAGTAGGTAGGAATAATGTCCAAGGGGCAGGCCTGGACACAGAAGGACTGTGTACTTTGTCCTAAGTATGATGCAAAGGGAACGGGTTTTGAGGAGGGAAGTGATGTGGTATGATCTATATGCATTTTAAAATGATCATTCTGGCTGCTGCAAGAAGATAAGAATGAGCCAATTAGGAGGCTTTAGCAGTAGTCCAGGAGGTAAATAGTATGGCTTGGCCTGGAGGTGATGAGAAGTGATCAGACTCAGGATACACTGCGAAGGTACAGCCAATACTTATACCTGATGTAAGAGAGAAAAAGAGGGGACTTAATGATGATTCCAAGGTTTTTGACCTGAGCAACTGGGTTAATGGTGGCACCATTTACTGTGATGGAAGGAACCGTTTTTGGGGGTGAGTGGAATTAAGAATTCTATTTTGGATAGTGAAAGATTTGGGGTGATTAGAGAGAGGTAGGAATTTGAGTTGGATTATGAGATGTATCCGGCCAGAGAAGGATAAAAGTCCCCGTGATGAGGGTTGATGAAGGGAGGAGCTTAGGCTCCTTATGAAAACTGAGATAAATAAGGAGGTAGATCATGATGGGAATGGCCCTGATGGTCTCTTTGAGGGTGGTTGACATCTAATCAGAGTTTCTTCTTGTGACTGATCTTTTAAGCAGTTCATAATAGTAAGAAGGGAGGAATTGTGCTGGTCTCACTAGTAGTATCTGGAGCTCCAAAATCAAAACCAGGGATGGGAGAGTGTGCCTTCCCAGAGTTGCACACCTACACCTAATTTCTCTCTTCTCTAATCTTCACTTCCTGCCTCCTTCTTGGCACTCCTCTCTTTTTTTCTTCAGGGAAACTGTTTTCATACCTTTTAAGGTTTTAAATCCATGATCATTCCTCAATATTTGGTGATCTTCCAAGTCAAAGACTTTTGGAATTCAAAACAACACCATTTCTCTCTCAAGGACCTAACTCTTGAAACTGAAAGCCAGTTATTTCAGACCTTACTCTGAAATTCAGAGTAAAAGATGAATTCTTTTGGGCTCATTCCCGCCATCTTTCATAATCAGTGGATGTCTAATACAACGGGTAGAGGGCAATGAGGAAGCAAAAGTTACCAGAAATTAAAATTTCACAATATTATCCCTTTATTTTACCATTATTATTTGGTTCAAATGGAGCCCAGAGTGAGGCTGGGAGGGAGGGCCCTTTGTCCCAGGTCTATGAGGTCACAGCTGAGGTCACAGAATGTTGAAAAGGGCAAGGTTGATATGGGGAGCAGGGGGCTGTTGTGAGATGGGGCTCAAAGAGGAGAAAGTCTAAGGGGGAACGGGTGGGGCAAAGTTTGATTTGAGGAGCCCAACTGGGTAAGTTTCTGGGCATAATTGACCCGGTTCCTTACTGGGGTCTGGAGGTCAGGAAGGATGGGGGTGGGAAAAGTGAGAGACAAACTCCTCAAAGGAGGATCTGTCTCTTGTCTAGGTCACTGCTGTGGCCTCTCAGCCCCAGGTGTCTTTGACAGCATCACCTCTGGGATTTCCCTTCTTCTCTACAAAGCACTTGAAGGCTGGAGCTGACCGGCCTCCAGCCTACAGTTCTACCCTTAGCTGACAATGAAACTCCTGTGAGGTGGGATGGGGTGGGGTATTTGCCAATCTTGAATTCACTACACACTATTTCCTATCCTTGCCTTTGAGTCCACCCTCAACTCTAGGAGCCTCTGGCCAACTCCCTACCCCCATCTCAGCCAGCTGTTATTTTTTACTTAGATTGTCTCTCTTTGTTTCTCCTACCTTATCCCTAGAACTTCTGTTGTTGCTGACAAAGACAATAGGAAGATTTTACCTGAGGCCGATATTTTCTTCCTCTTACCCTTATCTTTCTTTACACATATGTGTGTGCACACGTGCACACACACACACACATTCAAAACACAGATGCTTCCTGAACTACTAAGAGAGCTGTCCTGGTGGTTCTTCAGTGCCTAAGTGCTTTTCTTCTCACCGTATGCCTGCCTTCTCCCTCTATTCATTTATGCCTCTTCAGGGCCTGGAGCTGTCTCCATCTTCAGTTCCAGAGTCCTTGGTTTCTGTCCAAGAACAAATGGCACAGCATGCCTACCAGGATCAAGAACAAAAGGCAGGAATGACATCCAGGCATCAGAGAAGGTAAATGGGGCTAATGACGATCCTTAAGCATCCTGAGAAAAACGATGGTTTCCTGTCTCGCATCTCTCTTCATTCAGCTGCACTTGCTTCCTGGCTTGGGAGGATGGGGACTTTCAGGTATCCTTCGTCTCCATTGCCTCAATGAAAGGGACAATAGCCAATCTTTGTCATTCTAATTTAGAAAGTAGGCCTCAATTGCTATTCCTCTAGAAGTTGATTGGGTATACAAGCTAGGGATGTTTATTCATTCCAAGGTCGACTTTCTCTATGTCCTTATGTCTTATACAGTGCGAATCAAGGCCAGCCATCCACAACCACACCTCCCTTGGCCTAGGGGGAAAAAGAGAGCCAGAATCTGCTGAATATGAGACCCAGGTTATGTTAGCCATAAAATTAGAAACAAAGGAGGGTTTGCTGTGAGCCTATGGGTCAGAAAAGCTTCATAAAGGATTGGGACTTGGCCTGAGCCTTGAAGATGTTCTGACATAAGAGTTTGTAGGAAGTTGGAAAGAGAGAGAGTTAAAAGTGCCTTCTAGGTTTCTAGGCTGACTCTCTTATTAAAGTGCCCAGAATGGTTAACTGGGCCTCAAGCCTTAAAGCTAGTGAGGAATTGAGAAGCCTAAACCTTGGAGGAAGAAAGGAACCTGCTTTATCTAAGAGCATGAATTCTTTTCCAGGCAGCTGCAGGACCCTGAAGAGAAAATAGTGAGTGGATATTGGAGTCTCTTAGGCTTCTATATGAGAAAGCACATAAACCATACCAGGGCCCTGATTTCTCTGCTGAGGACAAAGACACTTACAATAACACTAATAACAATGTTTGAAATAAACTTAACAGTTACAAGGGCTTCCATATAATACTCCCACAAACCCTTGAAATAAAGATCATTCCCCTCTTTTTATAGGTTAGGAAATAGATTCATATAGGCAGAGAGACCTGCCAAAAGTCCTGGAACATAGTGAAGCTAGAATTTAAACAAACTCTTCTGTCCCTAAATTCCAAATTCTTCCTACTGCAATGTTATTAGGCTTCTGATAACTCAGTTATAAAACAAGTGGTGCATAATAACTTATGCTCTTTTAGAGAAGTCAAAACATAGAGTGGAATCAAACAGACCTAAGTTGGAATCAAGCTCTTCCACTGCTATTACTAAGGGTATCGGTTTGCTGCACAGTAAACTAGGCCACCCACATCTCCCTGTCTGAGGATAGGACATGTGGATCAAAGCACTTACCTCAGTGCCTATTCCATGGAGACTCAATCTGCTTCTGCCCCAATTTCAGGTAATTAATTGCTAGAATTCTACCCTGAGTGCCCCCCTCCCTCTCTCTACACACACACACACACATACATATACATATATATATATTTCTGCCTCTTGTTGCCCCTGTTTCTCTGCCCCCATCTCTCTCTCTCCCTCTTTGTATCATCACACACACACACACACACATACACATACACACACACTTCTTAACCCTTTCTCCCAAAATCCTTTACCCGGTGTGGCAACTATTCACCACCTCTGTTACAAGGGTTTGGATTAAAACTTCCTGGAGGAGAAAACTCCAGGTGAACCCCAGTTCTGTTTTATTTTTTCTCCTCTCCTCACTCCCTGGAAAAGGTAGAGAGAACCCACTACCTGGAACCATCACACTACTTGACTTCAAAACATACTTACTCCAAAGCTATAGGAACCAAAGTAGCATGGTGTTGGTATAAAAACAGACACCTAGACCAATGGAATAGAATAGAGAACCCAGAAATAAAGCCACGTATTTACAGCCAACTGACTTTCAACAAAGACACCAAGAACATTCAGTGGGGAGAAGACACTCTTTTCAATAAACAGTGCTGGGTAAGGTGGATATCCATATTCAGGAGAATGAAACCAGACCCCTATATCTCACTATTTTAAAAAAATCACCTCAAAATGGATTAAAGACTTAAATGTAAGACCTGAAACTATAAAACTACTAGAAGAAAGCATAGGGAAACTCTTTAGGATATTTACTTGGGCAAAGATCTTATGGCTAAAACCTCAAAAGCAGACAATAAAAACAAAAAGAGATAAATGAGACTACTGTAAACTAAAAAGCTTCTGCACAGTAAAGGTGACACAGAGTGAAGGGACAACCTGTTGAGTGGGAGAAAATATTTGCAAACTTTTCATCTTACAAGTGACTAACATCCAGAATATACAAGGAACCCAAACAACTCAACAGCAAAAAATAAATAAATAAATACTCCCACTAAAAAGTGGGCAGAGGCTCTGAATAGACATTTCTCAAAAGAAGACATACAAATGGCCAATAGATATATGAAAAAATGTTCAACATCACTAATCGTCATAGAAATGCAAATCAAAACCCCAATAAAATGTCACCTCACTCCAGTTAGAATGGTTATTATCAAAAAGATATAAAAAAAAAAACAGATGCTGGCAAGGATGCAAGGAAAAGGGAACACTTATACCATGTTGATGGAAATGTCAATTAGTACAGCCATTATGAAAACAATATAGAGGTTTCTCAAAAAGCTAAAAATATAACCACTATACAATGAAGCAATTCCACTACTGGGCATTTATACAAAGGAAAGGAAATCAGTATATCAAAGAGATCTCTACACCCCTGTGTTTATTGCAGGACTATTCACAGTAGCCAAGATATGGAATCAACATAAGTGTCCATCAGCAGATGAATTGATAAAGAAAATGTGGTGTATACACAATAGAATAATATTCAGTCATAGGAAAGAATGAAATCTTGTCATTTGCAGCAACATGGGTGGAATTGGAGGTCATTATGTTAAGTGAAATAAGCCAGGCACAGAAAGACAAATAACACATGTTCTCACTCCTATATGAAAGCTAAAATGGTTGATGATATGGAGGTAGAGAGTAGAATGATAGTTACTGCAGGCTGGGAAGGATGTTGTGGGGGGTGGGGAATGAAGAGAAGTTGGTTAATGGATACAACCATACAGTTAGATACAAGGAGTAAGTTCTAGTGTTCTATAGCACAGCAGGGTGATGATAGTTAACAATAATTTATTATATATTTCAAAATAGCTAGAGGAGAATATTTGAAATGTTCCCATACAAAGAAATGATAAATGTGATGGGGATGGAAGGCTGAGGAAGAAGTTCCATCACCCATTAGGTGATGGGTATCATAAATACCCTGATTTGATCATGACACATTGTAGCATGTATCAAAATATCACATGTACCTCATAAATAAGTATAATTATTATGTATCAACAAATAATAAAAAGTAAGGGTGTTTTCAGGATAAGAGGCGTGGCTTGGATTTACAGTGAGGGACAGCTGTCCCCAAATTCCATGGAGAAATAGCACTCTAGCTGGCAAAGTTGTGTGCAGGAGCCATCTGATATGATGGCTCCCAAAGAGATTTCCATCCTGCTATCCTGAATCGATATTCATCAAGATACCCCTTTTAACTGGAGATCTGTTTGGCATGATGTCATCCTGGGCTCAGTTTTTGCTCTCTTCTGGGTCCCCAGACTCTCTGTGATGACTGGCCTCCCTACCCTTGTTTGTAAAGACTTATTGCTTCTTTTTATGACAAGAACTATATAAGCAGAAACCCTAGGCCAGAGATGTAAAGATCCTCGGGTTCTGAAACATGATTTTCCCTCCATCACCCTTACCCTTTTCCCCAATCCCTTCTCAGGGTCCCACTCCAGGGTCCCTGACACAATTCTAGCAGATAATGACCTACTCTTCCCTCCTCCAGTTCATTACCAATGCCCTGGCTTCCTTTGACCTGTCACCCACTATGCAAGTCTACACATAGCCAGGAGATCCAGGCTGAGTTTGCTCAGGATCCACTAGATGGTAAATCAGACTCGTTGCCCAAGTTTCACCCATTTTCACCCCTCTCCTTCTGACAGTTACCTGTCTAACCCTGTATACAGCTATTCCCTCTCCCAGCTGACTTTGTCACCAATTTAGGAATAAGAGTTTCAATTGTGCTGCCAAGAATAAGCAAAAGCTTTCAACTTCTTCCTCAGCCTTCCATCCCCATCCCCACCCCATCAGAGGTCATGAAGGAAAAGGAAAACACATTTTGGGGGGACAAAAAAGGAAGAGGTATGCTAATTGAATATATTTTCTCAAGAAGGACCTGGAAAGTTCAACAGGTTAGGTGTGGTGAACGATTAGGAGTGGACACAATTAGGCAGCCAGGAGAATGGTAAGGTTTAATGATAGTGACCATCACCTTCACTTCCACTGTTCTATGCTTTAGAGTTCTGAAAGTGCTGTCACAATAGCCAAGAGACTGGGAAGACGAGGCAAGGGTCACACCTCTCTCAAGTCCCAGAGGGGATGAGAGGTGGGACCCTGGCTATCCCTCCTGAATTTTTAGTATGGCAACTTCAAGAATTCTTGGTAAGAGTTGTAGAATAGAGTTAGGAGATGCCTTTGGCTTATGTTCTCTGCTCCTTATCAGGTTTATATCATTCTTTCTTTCTAGCACATCCACAGAAGAGACAATGAGACCACAGGTGGGTAAGATATCCAAATGCACTGGTTCCTTTGGGGGTCCTGGTTCCTGGGGAGAAGGGAGGAGAAAAGGCTGTGGCCAGGAAGCAGAAAAGCTGCCTGACAAGAACCATATCTCAGAGGGCTTAGGCTTTGTTCAGGGAGCTCTTGACTGACTGGTGGATCATTGTCTACCAAGAGCAGGTAACACCTCCAATGCCACTACTACACCAGATGGCTCCAGGGGCAGGCAGGCTATACAGGCATTGATAAGGTGGGTAAACATATGGGTCTGTTTGTACCTGTCACCCACCAGCTAGGTCAAGAGACAAGCAGGAGATATGGGCTGAAAATGACTCAGCAGGGCTGAAGGAACTTTCAGCTGCCTGAAAAATGGGGGGATTTCAGGTGTCCATCTTAATTCCAAGAACTATATTTTATTCCACCAGTTTCATGATGTTGCAATTCAGATTCTGGGATAGTTGGGATAATGTTTCCAAGATTTGTTCCTTATTTCTACAGGAAAGACAGGTAACCATCACTGAAACCCTGTGGGACCAGGTGAGTACAGAGGGGTCATTTCTGACAGCATAGTGAGAGGTGGGAGGAGAGAGAGAGGGCTTAAGAAAGGAGCAAATTTCTTTCTCTTTCCTTGAGCAGTTTGCTGATTGATGGTGAAGGATTACCATGCTCCCGCATTTTGTTCTGTTACTCATTCAGTCCCAAGTCCTCAGAACCCCTCATGTCTATGTATCTCAGTGCTCCTCCCCAACACCCACTTATTTAATGCTGTAATAGGTCCTGTTTGTTGAAGTCTGGTTTTAAGGGTGTTTACTTAATTCCTCAGTTCTCAGTTACTGCTACAGACTTGAAAGGACAGGTTTGGCCTTTCTCACAGTTTCAATGTGATGAAGCTGTGCGCTGGTCCCTACAGTGAAGGCTGATATGTCTATGCACTTCCAAGTCATTTTAAATCAAGATAAAGACCTCCGTGAAAGCAATAAAACTTAGGTAAAATTAAGTTAAATCCAGCCTTTATTGAACATCACCCACCATAAGCCACTCTAAAGAGATAATCATTCTTTCTTTCAAGAATCTTACAGCTGAGATTCTTGAAAGAAAAAGACATATAAAGAAATAATTATTTTAAAAATATAAATATATATTTTTCATAGATATAATACATGTATATACTAAAGATCATTTGATTTATATATATATATAATTTGGATATTAGTCATTTGTTAGTACATTGTAAGTATCTTCTTCCTGTTGTTTCCCAGTCTGTCTTTTGCCACAAAGAAGGTTTAAAGTTTATAATACATTTTCTTTGTTTTACATATTGGTAAAAAGATTCTTTTCTCTCCTAATTATTTTATACTTTCATCTAAAGGCTTTATAATTTGTAAATAACTTATCTAACTGTTATTTACTTATGAATATGATTTGAATTTTGGAAATAATTTTTTTCTGTGTACAATTTTCTCAACCTTTTTTTTGAATAGTCAGTTTTCTCCCACTGATTTGTAATGTCACCTCTATCATAAGCCAACTTCCCATATATGCCTGCATCTGTTCCTGAACATTCTGTACCAGAGTTTCTCAACTAAAGCACTGTTAACATATTGGGCTGGATAATTCTTTGTTGTGGGGAGCTGTCCTGTACGTTGTAGGATACTCAGAGGCATCCTTGGCCTCTACATATTTGATGAGAGTAGCAATCCTCCTCCCCAGTTGTGATAAACAAAAACGTCTCCAGACATTACCGAATATCCTTTGGGAGGAGGTTAAAATCTCCTCTCTGGCTGAGAACCCCACTGATATATACATCTATTTCTATGTCAATTCTAGACTATTTTACCTACTTAAACTTATAAAATGCTTTGATATTTATTGGTACAAGACCCTCTATTATTATTCTCAAAATTGTCTTAGCTATTCTTGTTTTTATGAATTTTGGAATCCATTTGTCAAGTTTCATGAAAAATATTTTGATTTTTATTAGAATTGGCTTGAATTTATAGGTAAATTTGGGAAATGTGATATTTTTATTTTAATGAGTTTTTCCATTCATGGGAGCTCATCTGGCTTGGGGATTACATCTCCTATGTTACCTTCCCTGTCGCATAGGTTTCTGATTAACTTCATCTGGCCTCCTAGGGTTCATGACCCAAGGAGGTCTTCTGTTAAAAGTTTAGGCTCTTGCCGCTAGAAAATATCACAATTCTGGAACCCACACCTGCTCCATTTCATGAACAGAAAGAAATTCATTTGACCTCTGGAGCCACTAAATTGGCTAACAAACACTGACTGTAGCCCTCAGATCCTGCATCAAAAAACATAATTTTCTGAAAGATTTGGGCCCTCCAGAATGAGTAAGCCTCAAAATAAACCTCTCGAAAATTAAATGAGTCAATCTGAAGAGTAGAGGTGTTTAGTTTTTTCCACTTGAATGCCAAATAGAATCCATAAAAAGTGATTTTTTTGGTATAATTGCTAATAAGCTGTTGTTTCTGAGAGTAACATGCCAAGTGGTCCCATTGCTTCCAGAGGTCTTGCTTAGAATATGGTTGGGATCCTGTTCTTAGCAGAGAGAATGGTTATTTTCTTCCATAGCCAATGGTCTATGACTGGGAGGGGGGTCTATATTAAGACATTTAAAGACATAAAAATTGAATTTCATCATTCAGAGAGAATTTCAATAGCTGGGTCAACATTCTGCTTTGCATGACTTATAGTGGGAGATTGCTTTGTTACTAGTGTATTTCTACCTGTTCTGATTTTCTTTAGGGTATTTCATTAAAGATTTGAAAAGAACACAATAGCCAGATTCCCTGTGTGACATCAGAGGTTACCAACAAAATGTTTTAAATGCTTCAAAATATCTTACACATTCCCAAATCTATTGACAATTATTTGAATGAGAATAATGGCTAACAGTAGGAAAGTATACCTGGAGCTTTCATGTTCTTTAATTAAATTTGACAGCCTCAGACCTGTTATTTGGTGAAGAGTTTTAAAGTGTGAAAAGAAAGCAAAAGAATATGAGCCTGTACTTTGGAAGTGAGGAATTATCCTTTCTGTAGTTAGGAAAAAGACTGTATTTTTATTCCACTTCAAGGGAGCTATACCTCAGGAATTAGATTAAATTGTTTACTCTAAACAATTGGTTTAAAGAGATCCAGTCAAAAAAAAAAAAGACTTCCTTGTGGAAGATAGTTTAATTAGATGTTCTATAAAGAATAAAAGGTTGAATCCTATCAAGAAAGTGTTTTGGAATTTGAAAACTATGAGCTGAAAATGAGAAATTGGCTCATTAGGCCATCAACAGGAATCTGTTGCCTTTAGTCTTCTAACCGAAGCAATGCCATGAGCAGTAAATCTCAGAATCTACATTATTAAGCCTTGCTTTTTAAAATAGACTTAAATTAATTTGTGAGTAGCTTCTTCTAATTCTATAAAAGCTGATTTTTTTTCACTTTGACAAAATGTCCTTGGTTTCCCAGCCATCTGAAAATGACAATCAAGATGGCCAATTCTCAAACGTGAAAATGTCAGGTTTCACTTCATATTCGAATGGTGTATGACTGCAGAAGCTAGTTATGCCCATAAGGTAGCTATGGGAAACTGCTGCAAACTTTCATAGAACACAGACATTTGTTTGGAGTTTCTAAGAGGCCTTCCCACAAATATCAGCTACTTCGACCTCCCAATGTTGACATTATAGTTGCATGTACATTTAAACTCTTGGATAGAGATAAGAATTAAAGGATAATTGATCACTTTTTAGTATTAGTTTTCCATATGGAACCAAGTAGGAAAAGACTGTTAATTAAATCAATGACTATGGCTTTTTGATTAAAAATGAGTGAAATTCTCCAGAGCCTCTCCTATCAGCCCCCACTGTACAATATTATATGAAATAAGTAATATGACCAACTTTCTTTGTTCTCTGTGATTTCCAATGACTCTTCCTTTAAGTTTTACATAAGGAAATAATCTTCTTAATTACAATGCTGCACATTAGCATACTATTTCATGCTCTCACAATTATTGTATTAACTAAAGAGTGAGCTGCTTGTGTAAGGGTCAGAAGACCACCCTGTTGAGAAACAGTAAATAATTGGATATCTATAATATAACAAATGGTGAATATGATATAACAAAAGGTGAACAAAGGGTTGCTGAGAGGCAATATATTGATAATTGGCACATTCTACCCCTTTTACTATTCATCTTCCTTATACACAAATTGAAACTCCTGAATATCTACAAAAACTATATTTCCACCAAACAAGATACAGCTGTCTTAAAGTTCTCATACTTTCTCCCAAATGAGGCAACCCAGAGTTCCAACAGCCATTGTATCCATCCATGGCTGGGTAATAAAGTAGGTATATATTTAGTTTTATAAGAAACTGCCAGAACTTTTTCCAAAGTGATCGTATGATTTTGCACTCCCTCCAGCAATGTATGAGAGTTTCAGCTGTTCTGTATTATCCTCACCAACATTGGTGTTGTCTTCCAATGTATTATAACCTAAATACAAATATGTGTTGATTTTAATACCCATGCTTAGCTTCAGAACAAAGACTCATTAAACAGAATTGAAAGTAACAGTGGGTTTCATTATACACTCCATATACAGCCCAGTCCTCTCTAACTACCTTACTATATTTCCCCTGCTTACCCTGTAAGGAAATGACAGCCAGGGATATACGTAGGATGGAAGTCATTAAGGACTTATTGCTGAAGCTAGAAAGCCATAGTCTCTTGGTATTCACACGCTACAGCCTAAAGCCTGGGAGATCATGTAACTTAATTTTACATATAAAATCCCTTTGTAATAAAGTGACAGTCTGTAATATTAATTTTTCTATATTTTTTCTTCTGTCAGGTGCTGACAGCTTTTAAGGATATACAAAAGGAGGTGAGATTAAATTTTGATTCTCTGAATTTCCTGACCTCATCACTTGCCCTTGATCTCATTTTTTCCTTACCCTACTGAAATGTAGACTCTGACCAAGATTTTCGCTTCATTTATTTATCTAGTATTAATAATTTCTCCCTTTAAAGAGGAGCATTAACTTATCAGTTCAGGCAGCTAAGGCAAGAAGATGCCTAACAATTCCCTTGAGGAAATGTGATAATATAGAGAAAACTATATCTACCAGAACAAGAACACTCTATGTAGTTGGTTGTACGAAATGCTGGTAAGTGACTGAGTTGGGGAGAATCCCCAAGTGACAATGTAAACTGCCTTATTAGGTGATTATGTCTATTAACTGCAGGGAAGTGCAAATTAGAGACTAGGGCTGAGCTTCTTGGGTAAATAGAAACAAATTCTTTTTTTCTGCTCTTCCTCTGTGCGGCTTTCATTCTCTTTTCTAAACACTGATCAAATATTTAAACAATATCATCAAGCATGCACCGTATTATTGGCCTGCCCTAGACACTGAGTTATTATATTAGCCTGCTAAATGTGCTGATATGTCTTGGTCCTACCAAGCCCACTGTCACATCTTATTTTTTTTTCCTCTTTGTTAGAGTGGAGAGCAACAGACACTAAACTACACAATTACTTATTGACAGACTATTTATATAAGCTATACACATAGGAAAACACATAACTTAGGACAAATACAAATATTCTAAAACCAGGGCAAACAGGAAACTTCTGTACAGATTTCTTAACTTTTGTTCCTCTGAATAAAGATATAATTTCATTAAAATTAGAAACTAAATGTAATGTGAACCTCCTGTGGTATTAGAAATAGCAACTCTCTTCCTGGTTGGGGAGGAATGATGGACAAAGGGATTGTTCAGCATTGAAAATAAATTTCCTCTATTTCCTTATCTGGATCACTTTTGGTAGAACTGAGCCCCTTTCTGTGGTCCAAGAAGCCACCTCATTGTATCCTGTTGCTGTGTTTGGGACTTACTCTAGTAAAAATTACAGTAGCCTTTGACTCTGCCCGACTGTGAGTAAAAAGGGACATGAGACAGAGACCAGACACTTGGTATTTTCACCCAAGTTTTGCCTCTGGGGTCAGGGTGTCTCTATCCTACCCAGAACCTTAGTCCCCTGAGGCTGCTGGGAGGAGGAGGCTTATCCATAAGTGAGTATTTGTGACTATAAGTAATGAATTGTGTATCTCCTACTCCTAAAGAAGCCACAGCTTGCTCCTATTTCTTTATTCATTTATTATTCAAAAAATATTTCTTGAGAATATGCCGTACACAGGGCATTATCTTAAGTGGTTTGGTGTTAAAGATACAAAGACAATACAAATTCTGCTTTCAGGAAACTTAGAATTTATTTCCATTTCCAAGAAGTCCAAGTTTCCCAAATAGACATACCTACATTTGATCAACTCTATAGCTGGTACTGAAGGTCCAGAGGAGACCAGCCCCCTTAGTCTCTGACTCTTTGAAATCTCCTTATTTTTCAGCTGCAAGAAGATGCTCGGATTCGAGGTAAAAGAGCAGTGAAGGTTTGGATAAGGGAGGGGATTTGGTGGGGAATAAGGAGGAGTTCATTGCAAAGTCTCACTCAGGGTCTTCCGTTTGGCTTAGAGCTGAAGTCCAGGTGCTCTTTTCCTTCCCCACTTCAACCAAGCTGGGAACTAGCTTTCCTTAAAGCCTCCATGAGCACTGCTAGTCTCTCCTCTGTCCAGCCTAGTTACCTCATGTCTTAGTCCATTTGGGCTGCTATAACAGAATACCATAGATTGTGTGGCTTATAAACAGCAGAAATTTATTTCTTGCAGTTCCAGAGGCTGGCATGTCCAAGAACAAGGTGCCGGCAGATTTGGTGTCTGGTGAGGACCTGCTTCCTAGATCACAGACAGCATCTTTTTTGCTGTGTCCTCATATGGTGGAAGAAGCAAGGGAGTTCTGTGGGTTCTCTTTTTGTAAGGGCATTAATATCATTCATGAGGGCTATGCTCTCATGACCTAATCACCTCCCAAAGGCCCCACATCTTAATGTCATTGCACTGGGGATTAAGTTTCAATATATGAATTTGGAGGGGACACAAGCTTTCAGTCTATAGCACCCAGACACATATGGAAGGATCCCTTTCTACCTTGGAATGGCTGTTGAGGGCCTGAGGACACTCTTGGCCCTCAGACATGGCTGTTGTCGGCAGAGGAGAGACAGCAAGCACAGAGAGGAGCAGCTTCCTGGGGCTGCACAGGGATGGAATAGCAGGGAGGTCAGAGTGGAGTGATTATTCAGTGTGGTCGAGTTACAGTTCTCAAACACATAGATGCAAATTCCAGTGTTTCAGGAAAATACTCAAAATACCCAAGAGGCTAGAGTTCTAGCATAAAAACTGTATTTGGAGCTCCTTCCTTCACTTATCCAAGGAAGAACTTATAAATCAGAGCTTTTCAAACTTTTGCATATTTACAAATCACCTGGGTCCCTTGTTAAAAAGCAGGTTCTTATTCAGTAGGTCTAGAATGGGACTTTCATACCCTATGGAAGAGTTGAGGAGACTTCAGCTGTAGGTACAAGGGGCAGGGAGGGGAAGAAATCTAAAGGAGATTCTGACTGCTCCTGGGGTCTCTCTGGTATTGAACCACTCTCTGCTTTTCTAGCCTCTCCACAAAACAGTGTTCATAAGAGTACAAATCTTCTTGGGGATCTTTAAATACAGACAGTCCGGAGAAGACTTCCACTCGTCTTTCTCCAAGCCTGATCAATCACCTCCGCTCCAGAATAAGGACCTATGGCCTGGCAGAATCCTTTGTGAGATCCAAATAATTATGAGATGCTTTACTTGGATGTTGACCCCTAATGGTCAAAAAGTCAAACAGGGCCAAGTTTACTCTGCTTGGAGGATGCTCTCCTTTATCCAAGGAAGCCTGATTTCCAACGAGGTCACTGCAGGGTCCTGGGAATATCCGCCTGATTACCCAGCCTGTAAAAATGTGGATTTAGGATCTAACTGCCGCTGTTGTTTTCTACTACCTGAGAGATTGGGGGAGAGGGGCAGGGAGGGTGAAATTCAGGGTAAGAGGAGGAGAATTCAAGTCTCATCATATCCATTGTCCATACAAAAAAGGGGGATAAGAAGTGAGAAACCAGGGACTTGTTCCGGTGGCAGCGCCCTGAGAAAGCATTTGGCTGACTCCTAAATTTCCAGCACTGGTTGAACAGAGCTCCAGTGGCCATGATTCACTGTGCTTCACAGGTGGCCAGATGTCTGGTGCCACATTCTGCAACTGCCCCTCTGACAGGACTGTTAGGTCCTCAGTGTCCCCACAAGTCTTGCCCCTCCCACTCTGACTGTCTATACTCCAAACTAGGGATGTGAGCTTGGCAACTGGGGAGACATTTCCAGGCCCCTGTAAGATAATGACCCCTTCATGTATCCACAGGGATGAGCAACTGCTCCACGACACCCATGTCATCTGCACCCAGGACTGGGTAAGTGACCCTATTCCGATAGTCCCCAAAGGAAATGGTATCCACCTGGATATGGGCGTGGTGGCCAGGAATTATAGCTATCTCTGAGCCTTGAGCCTTCAGAACCCTGTACTTCCAATAGGCATCTCTTCTAAAGGGGCAAGAAGTGGCCCCCACACCATCTGTACTGATGGTGAACTACAGACCAGGGCTTCATCCTCCATCCTCAGCCCCATCAGAAATCCCTGGAATCTCAGGTCCAGCCCTGAACCTCACAATAATAGACTTTGGAAAATTCTCTTCATTCAGTTGAGGAAATAAGGGAACATAGAACAGCAGATAGAAAAGGAAAGTCATGAAGAAGAGGTAAAGAATCAGGGATTTAGAAAGTTATAAAGAAAATTAAAAGTTTGAGAGACTAATGCCCTAACATTGGGAGATGTTGATTTCTTTTCCATAAGAACAAGATAAGGAGAAAAAGAGATCAGGCTACCATGCCAGAGATTTAATTTAGACATTAGGAACGACTTTCCAACAGTGTCAACTGCAAAACAGAGGACTGGGTAGTCAAGAAAGATGGCACACCATGTTCTTCAGAGGGCTTTAAAAATAAACACCTTTAAAAAAAAATCAGTTTGACATGTTTCAGATATGGTCCTGCCTGAACCAGGAAGTGGAGAAGGTGAACTCCCTAGATCCCTATTTGAGCAGAATTTGTCTTATATCTCAGAAAGCTGGCTCTCGTGAAATAAAACCATTCCTTTTAAAGAAATAGATCATTATGCTTCAACTTACTCAGTACTGAAACCATGGAAGGAATAACTGAAAGGTGATTTCATATTTACTCATTATTATAAATGTAATTATTGTAAACCTTTACATATCAAGAGCACTTTTGATTGGCCAAAACCCTTTTGGATCTATGATCTTACTCAATTTTAATTGTCCTCTGAGGCAAGCAGCAGGAATTCTCCTGATGAAAACAGGCTCTGATAGGTTATGACACTTCATCACCTAAAGCCCAGCGAGAGTTTTTTCCTGTGGGCCACAGGAATTGCAACTCCCAGAGCCAGTGATGCCCATTCCTGGTGGAGTGTGATAACAAAATCTCTAAGGACAGTGGAGGCCAGGGAGGGAGCCCAAAGGGTAGGATCTCTTTCCCTCATACATCCACCACCTTGTCTTATTTGGTACAGAAGCATCAGGCCTCCAGATTCCTGGATGACCCCAAAGTTGAGAAGATCACAGTTCAGCACTGGAGACCAGCCATCAGGAGCCCGTGCCCACAACCTGAAAATGCAGCTTTCTGGTCAATCAGCTTACTACCCTGGACCCTAGCTCTATAATCAAGGAAGGACTCCTCTACTTCTGCCAGGTATTTCACCCAGGCGGCCTTTCCCCCAAGCTCCACCCTGCCTACCTGCTGTAGTAAGAACCTAGGCCTCATAGGTCCTCATCCCAACATGGGAGAGTAGCAACCCACCAAGCAGATGTAGTCCAGTGCAAGGAGCAATGGGGTGAGAGGGTGGACAGGTGAGGGAAGGTCTAGGCCCAGGTTCTTTTGGTCTCTGCAATCAAGCCAAAGAGCCAGAGTGCATTAGGTGTAGATAGTTCTGTACAGGGAGACATGTTCAGAAATCAGGGAGAGACAACTGTGGGATAGAGAGATGGAAAGGTGGAAAGTTTAAAAACACATTAATAATTGTGAGGCCCATAATTCCTTTCTGGAAAGTGCTCTGGAAACTTACATTACTTTGCAGGCTTAATTCAGTATCAAGAGTCAAACATAATCCATCTTTTATGGACTCCTTTGCCGGGATTTTCTTTAATAAAGTACTTGAGTGTGCTGCCCCCAGAGGCACTGCTTTAGGCCATTTCCTCAACCCTTTTCACTCTCCTGCTCCTTAGGCTCATCTGACACCTAACCCCACATACAGAAGAAGACTGTGTCAGACGCTCACCCTGTGGCATAGACCATACTAGCCACACCCTAGTCACACATGTCTCTAGGGCTCATTGGGAATTCCTTTTAAGACAGGGTCTGAGTTATAGGCGACAGAGAAAATTGGTTTCATCTTCCGTTGTCTAAGTTCAGTGACTCTATGTATTTTCTTGAATAGTCCTCTTTCAAATATTTTATCCTGTTTCCCCCACAAATCATCAAAATACACAAAATATTCCAATATTTTAGCAATAAGATTACATCTTTCTAAAGGAACACGTATACTCATAAAACCTCTGTCATCACTCAAAACCCAGTTTTGGTTCAGGTGTTAAGGCAGGACGCTTACTTCCTCTAGTACAACATAGACAACAAGTATGAGATAGTAAAGATCCAGAAATGGAAACTACATAAAATATCGCCTACAACCAATGGATCTCTTCCCTTAGCCCCTGTTGGATGTCTTGGGATGGGGATATGAGACACCATCACAAGGACTGCTTTTACTTTCAGAGTCGCCTGCCTAGTAAACTGTCTAGCAGGGAGGAGAATAAATTTATTTTCTTCCCATCCTTGTGACTGTGATATCTAGAGCACAGCTTCAGTAGCTTGAAAAAGAGAAGGTATTAGGCAGACATCATCACTGAACCCAGAAGAGACAGTGATGCCCGTGGGTGGAGATGCCAGGGTCAACGGCTGCAACTGGGAATTTGAAAATCAGAGACCCAAGCACATCCTAACTGCCAAGCAAAGACACCAACAAACAAACAACTGATGAAATAAATGTGATGTAAGAGACATTTGCCCTCTTGGTTCTTCCTGGGTTGTAGAATGTAGTGATAGAATTTCCAAGTATGGTATTGGATTTGGTTCAGAGAATATCATGATAGACTGGGAGAACACATGCATTATTAAGTCATAAACTCACTCTGACTTTGTCTAAGTTATTCTTTGTGGGCTTCACTCCCTCTCCTGTAAAATAAGTAGGCGTTACTAGAAAATGCTGAAGGCACCTTTCATTTCTAATATCCTATAGACTCACAGTCTACTGTTCCAACACAGTTATCCTCCAGCCTATGAAAAGGTCACCTAGTCCAAAGGTATTTCCTGCAAGAAAGAACTATTAAGGAAATTTGTCAAAGATGGTAACCTTTGCATATATAAATGCACATATTACATGACAGGGAAGATAGAACTTTTATTTCTTTTCTTTCTAAACAAAATCTGAACAAATAAACATAATATATTATATTCCTATAGAACATAGGATTTAACCCCAGGAGTGAGAATTTGTCACAAAACCAGTAAAATAATAATCAGAATACATTATAGCAATAAGGTAAGTTTTTTAAAATCTTCACCTCATTAGTTGTTGACTTGTCATATGTTAAAATTCAAATTTTAATTTTTTAATTAAGACTTTTAACTATCAATGGAGAATTTCTTTACATGATAAAGAGATACCATAATTATTGGATTGTATTGAAAACAAAAGTAGACAAGGATATCCTCTATTTTCATGCTAATTCAATGATATTAAAAATGCTGTCAGCATTTTTCATTTCTAAAAATAGTTAAATATAATACAAAATCTTAGTAAGACATTTTATACAAATGGATAGCAAAATTCACCCAGAAGCATAAGACTTCCTAAAACAAATCAAGGTATTAATGGAGTTACCTTCAAAATTTTACTTCTCAAAGTTGCAACCACTGAAATTATATTGTATCACATTAAAAGCAAGAATCAACTATTAGAACAGAAATGCATTAGTAATCCAGAAAAAGTCTCAGCCTGTGATAGGCCAAAAATGCATAATCAAGAATGATACAGGAAGGGCTCACTAATAAATGATATTAAAGAAAGAATTTTATTCACTTACATATAAAACACTGTCTACTATAAGTTAAGTACTGAACTTAAAGAACATGGAGATAAATTATAGTTGGTAAAATATCCCCTATTTAAATGACATTGAGTGATGGAACACTAATGTCACTGAAGAGAATCAAGGATGATCCAGGATTTCACCTAGAGCAACCAGGTGGAAAGAGGTAACACATTACTAGAAATTGAGCAGACCCTCAGAGGAAAAGATTTCACAGGGAAAAACAAAGGTCTACTTTTGGAAATGTTGTGTTTGAGAATCTATGAGACATCAAAGCAAAGACTTCAAATACATTGTTAGATATATGCATCTGGACTGCAAAGAAGAGGTTTGGTAGCTTTTTCAACCAACTGGTCAACTGTACTTATTTGCTTTTGTTACCATGTCTTCATTCCTGGACTAAGGAGTAGGGTGCAGGTTCTTTGCAAGTTTTACTTCCTAAATTTTAAGGGAAGAGAATATAGCCCTAGAAAGTAGTAGGAAGTTTTGGGATGAAAACTCATGGAGAAAATAGGACTTTGAAGGAGCCAGGACAATGGGAGAGAATAGATTTTACAAATCAACGCTAAGGATAAAACCCAATTAGCATGGAAGATCTCTACATTTCAGAATGTGTGTGTGTGTGCACAGGCATGTGTGCACAGGCACGTGTGCCCTTGACACACATCCTCATTACCTAGCTCACCTGTCCGTAAAGCCAAACTGATTAGCATAGAAAAAAAATGAAAAAGTAGCTTTCTACCTATTTGCCTAAGTATCAATGACATGGGGACAAGGGAATAGGTACAGCAGAAGTAACACATTAAAAATGTCATTAAAATCCACTGATTTCTAACATCATTACTATATTTCAACATAGTTCTGAATGTTCTAGGCAACACAGTAGCAAAAATGTAAGAAAAAAGAAATGACAAGTATAAACACTGGACAGGGCAGGATGATATGTAGGAAAAGTATGAAGGTGGCCTACTTGGACGTACCCTCCATGCTCCTATCTATAGCGATGTCCTCTACTTGTGCACTGGATCCATAATGGATCAAGCCTACTCAAGGGCAATGCTGCAGCAATTCTCTCCTTTTTTCCCAAGTCATTTTTTTTTTTACTGTTGTTGCAATTATGTTCAATATTATCTAAATATCCTACAATTTCTAGCCACTTCCAATCTTTGATATTAACAGAACCCCTCCTGCTGTGGTTCTCTTATGATTAAAGCTTGTGTGATACGTCTTTTTCCATCCTTTCACTTTTAACCTATGTGTGTCCTATGTTTATATTTAAATCATGTTTATATTTAAAACTTGTGTTTGAGTCTTGCTTTTTTTATTCATGCTACAATTTTAGCCTTTGAATTGCAGATTTTAGACCACTTACGTATAATGTAAATGTAAGTAGTTGGATATAAAGTAACCATTATACTATTTTCTATTTTTCCATTCTGTCATTTATTCTTTTTTGCCTGTTCTCCTACCTTCTTTGGGGCTAACTGAATATTTTTTACTATTTCACTTCATTTCCACTACTGGGATCAATCCCTGCCCACAACCCACCAGGCCTCCCATCCTCCTTAACAACCATGGATCTGCTTTAAGTCACTACAGTTTTGCCTTTTCGAGAATGTCATATAAATGAAATCATACATTATGTAGTATTTTTATCTTTTTTCCTTCCCTTAGCATAATGCTCTTGAGATTAATCCTTATTCTTCTGAGTAGTTTTTCTCTTTAATGGTGAATAATATTACATTATATACATGTACCACCAAATTTTTATTCAAGAGTTAATAGATATTTGGTTTTTTTACAAGGTTTTGACTATTATTAATAAAAGTTATATGAACTTTCATGCACAGGAGTTTGGTAGATAATATGGTAAAGGTATGTTTAACTTTATAAGAAATTGTCAAATTGTCTTCTTAAGTGGATAAACCATTTTACATTCCTACCAATATGTGAGAGATCCAGTTACTACACATCTTTATCAAACACTTGGTATTGTCAGTCTTTTTAATTTTTAGCCATTCTGGAGTATGTAGTGCATTTTTCTAATGACTAATGATGTTAAGCACCACTTTATGTGCTTATGTGCATTTGTGTATCTTTTTTCATGAAGTGCCTATTCAAATACTTTGCATATTTTATTTTGGGTTATTTGTCTTCTTTTATTGAGTTATTAGACTTCTTTATATATTCAAGCTACATGTCCTTTAACAAACATGTAGCAATACAATATTAATCAAAATTCCAGAAGGCTTTTCATAGAAATTTGCAAGGCAATTCTAAAATGCATAGGGCAAAGCAAACAACCTATATTAGCCAAAACAATCTTGAAAAAAAAAAGTTGGAGGACATATACTACCTTATTTCAAAACTTACTCTAAAGCCATGGTAATCAATATGTACAAGATCTATATGCAGAAAACTACAAAACTCTGATAAAAAATCAAATAATTTATAAATATGAATAAATTGAACATGATACAAACAAATGGAAACATATTCTGTGTTCATGGATTGGAACACTCAATATTATTAGGATGTCAATTTTTCCCAACTTGATCTACAGATTCAATGCAATATCAATCAAAATCCTAGCAAACTATTTGGTAGCTATTAATAAACTAACTCTAAAGTTTATTTGGAAAGGCAAAAGACATGGAGTAGCCAAAACGATATTAAAGAATAACAAAGTTGGGGAGCTCACACTACTTGATTTCAAAAAACATACAGATGAAAAGATGCTCAACATTATATATTATTAGAGAATTGCTAATTAAAACAAAGAGATACCACTACACACCTACTAGAATGGATGAAATCCAAAAAACTGACAATATCAAATGCTGACAAGAATGTGGAGTTACAGGAACTCTCATTCATTGCTGGTGGGAATGCAAAACAGTACAGGCACTTTGAAAGATAGTTTAACAGTTTCTTACAAAGCTAAACATAATCTTACCATTCCATCCAGCATTTATGCTTCTAGATATTTATCCAAATGAGTTGAAAACTTATGTCCACATAAAAACTCCACATGAATGTTTACAGCAGCTTTACAGTCAATCCTCCTTATTTGCAGATTCTATATTTGTGATTCTCCTATTTTCTAAAATTTATCTGTAACCTCAAAATCAATACTCATAGTATTGTGGTCATTCACAGACATGCAGAGAGCAGTGAAAAATTTGAGTCACCCAACGTGCATGTTCCCAACTGAGCTTGAACAGACAAAGCTCTGCCTTATTGTTTCAATTCTCATATTGTAAACAATTGTCTTTTTCACAGTCTCATTTAGTGCCATGTTTTTTGTGTTTTTATGTTTTTTGTTGGTGATTTCACTGTTCAAAATGGTCCCCAGGCATAGTGCTGAAGTGTTGTCTAGTGTTTCTAAGAATACATAAGAAGCCTGTGAAGAGCCTTACAAAGAAAATACATATGTTAGGTAAGTCTGATTCAGGCAAAAGTTATAGTGTGATTGGCCATGACTTCAATGCTAATGAATAAACAATATGGTACATACAGACAATGGGAGAGGAAATTCACTCATCTGCATATAAGATTGCTATGGAAAGTACTAAAGTAACATCTATAGAGCATGATGAGCCTATGGAAAAGATAGAAAAGCAGCTAAATTTGTGAATGTATGAGGTGATGGACAAAGCCTAGTGCTCTCTCACCACTCCTTTTCAACATCATTCTGGAAGTCCTAATGCAGTAAGAAAAGAAAATTAAAGATATACAGATGGGAAGGAGGAAATAAAACTGTCTTTGTTCACAGAAGATGTTGTCTGTGTAAAAAATCCATAAGATTGATGAAAAAACTCCTGGAACTCATAATCAATTATAGAAAAATTATGGAATACAAGGTTCAAAAGTCACTTTCCTATATATCAACAATGTTAAAATTGAATTTGAAATTAAAAACATAACATCATTTACATTAGCACCCCCCCCAAAATACTTAGGTAACTTAGGTATAAATCTAACAAGATATGTACAAGGTCTATATGAATAAAACCACAAAGCTGATAAAAGAAATCAAAGTATAACTATGTAAATGGAGATATATACCATGTTCATGGATATTGGCAGTAGGGGAGGCTGTGCATGTGTGGGGGGAGGGTTACATTGGAACTCTCTGTACTTTTGGCTCAGTTTTGCTATGAACCTAAAACTGTTCTAAAAAATAAAGTCTATTTAATAAAAAAGGGCACAGTGGACCACTTTGTTGTAAGGCCGAAAGCCAAAGAAATTTATGGTCATGTTACTCAGGGTGAGGAAAATGCTAAACCTTCTTGGCTAGGGCTGGCTGGATCACATGTTTTGAAAGGTGATACAGCACAAAAAATATTAAATTTGCAGGTGATACAGGTTCTGAAGGTCAGGAAGCTATGGAAGAATTTTTAGAATACCTGCTAAGTATTATATTGGAAAAGAGTTGTGTGAAACAGCAAGTTTTCAATGCTGATGAAACTGGCTTATTTTACAAAGACATTGGCAAATGAACTTCTATAATGCAAATGACCTTCAAAGCCCCTGTTTTCAAGTCATTCAAAGACTGTGCAATTAATCATTTGGTTATGTATTAGTCATTTGATGAAAATGTGACCAGAGATTTGCAGGAACCTAACCTTGTATTTCTCCAAGGAGCAGTGGTTCTATATTCACTAATTCAATGTTTGCAGAGACTTTCTACAACATAACTGCCATGAATAATTATAATTGACTGTATTTATAATTGTCCCAAACTGGAAGTAACCAAGATGTTCTTCAGTAGGTGAATGGATAAACAAACTGTAGTATATCTATACAACAGAATATTATTCAGCAATAAAAAGAAATGAGCTATCAAGCCATGAAAAGAGACATAGATGAATCTTAAATGCCTATTGGTAAGCGAAAGAAACCAGTATAGAAAGGCTACAACCTATATTATTCTAATTATACAATCTTTTGTAGAAGGAAAAACTGTACAAATAGTAAAAATATCAGTGGTTTCTTGAACTTGGAGTTCAAGTGGAAGGGGAAGAGGATTGAATAGGTGAAACACAGGGGATTTTTTAGAGCAGTGAAACTACTCTATAGATACTATAATTGTGGATACATGACACTATGCATCTGTCAAGGTCCATTGAACTATACAGCAAAAAAGAGCGAACTTTAATGTATGAAAATTTAAAATATATCATTTAGGAGACTGGGGAAATCCCAGATTAGAATTTTGAATTCATAACCTCACTGAAGTGGTTAGGTGAGAAAAGAGCTGACATAACTTTGGAAATGAGCAGAGTCTATAAGACTAAAGGCAAAAGCACCTGTACATAAGCACTGTATTCTAATTGATAAACTTATATTGCCCACAAGGAAAATAGGTTAACAATTCTGATACTGCTATTCATGTATATATGAACAATAAGCAAATAGATGACAGATGGTGGGAGACAGGTTTCTCATTGTTAAAATGGGAGTTTACAGATAAGCAAGGGAGAAGGCTAGAATTATCCATGTGATAATAGAGTTGGAAACATCAGAATGAACTCATGTTTAGCTTAATATAGCTACAGATGGTTACATATAGAAATTTATAGATATGTGTATATACTCAAGTAAGTATGCACACATATATTTCCTGCTGTCAATTGAGATGGCCTCAAGTAATGACACACCAGTAACAACAATCACATCTAGCACCCACATCTTGGTTTCTAATACCATTCTCCAGGAAAAGGAATCATGGCTCCTTGGAGAAATGGATGATTCTAGGGCTAGGGCAGGGAATATTCAAGAATATAAATCATCTTACAGTGCCAGAAGTATAGAAAGTGCTATCTCAAACACACACACACACACACACACACACACACACACAAAATGATGAATGTATGTCAAAGGAGTACAGGAGCCAAATGACAAAGGTCCCAATGACCAAAGCTGGAACACTTTGAGCAACAAATAAAAGTAGTATTGGATTATAACCAAAAGTGTAAAATGTTCATGAGTTCATACTGATATAAATAAATTATTGAACAAATAAATGGAGAAGAAGAAACAAATCTCTCATGCATGAGAATTCCAAATAATTTATGTAGCTACTCCACCCCAAGGAGGTTAAAAATAACTTCCCATTCCATAATTGTGAGCTGCACATAGTGATTTCCTTCCCAAGTGTGCAATTTGGAAAAGAGTCAATTTGAGGAAAAAGAGTAACTTTACAGTGGATAAATCTGAAAAATACTACATGATACAGGTGACCAGAGCAACCTTTAACGGTGATAAGCTATACTGATAGTATGTACTACTGCTATTATGTGATTAAAATGGTGCTTTACCTCTGTGGTCTTCCTCCCAAAAGCCTATAACTCCAGTCTAATCATGGAGGAAGCATCAGAAAAGCTCAAATTTAGGTACATTCTTCAAAATATCTGACCAGTACTCCTCAAAACTATCAAGGTTGTCAAAAACAAGAAAAGTCTGAGAAATTAGCACAGCCAAGAGGATCCTATGGAGACATGACGTTCAGTGTAATGTGGTATCCTGGATAGAATCCTGGAAGAAAAAAAAGATATTAGGTAAAAACTAAAGAAAGCTGAATTTTAAAATATGGACATTAGTCAATAACAATGTATCAATACTGGTTCATTAACTATAACAAATGTATCATACTAATATAAGATGTTATAATAATAGGTAAAACTGGATGCAAGTATATGGATACTCTCTGTGATATATTTTTGATTTTTCCATAAATGTATCACCATTCTAAAAAATAAAGTTTATTTAATTCCCAAAATATAATAATTATAAACAAATATTGATAGCTGGTTAATAGGTTTGTTTTTCACTGACTGTCATGGGTCAGAAATTCTGAAATGCCTTTCTGTGTATTCTAGAATTTTATAAATGTTATGGAGATAAATAGGAGCCAGGTTTCTCACTGTTAGAAAAGGGAATGCCAAATATGGAAAGGTAGAAGATATATGTGTATATTTATACATATGTTTATAATGTATACACACAAAAACACATTTTTTCTAGCTTTGTCTAGTGAGAGAGTCTACAGGTAATGACACACCAGTACCAATAAGCTCACCTAGCACTCAGATCTTATTTTCTAAATACTATTTTCCACTGAAAGGAACCAAAGTATCTTTGAATAAAGATTAATTCAGGGGTAGGACAAGGAAAGTACAAGATAAGTGTTTTCGTACTATAAAAGGAAGGGATCAAATAATGATGGGACATATTAAAAGGAAACAGGGGCCTACTTGGAAGCGATGTCATTAGGCATATCTGACATAATTTGAGCATAATGATAAATAATGATAGTAATTGATTATAACCTATTGAATAAAATAAGAATCCATGAGTTGAAAGAGAGAGAGAGAGACGGGAAAGCCCTTGCTTACAGAAGAATGTGAATTAATAAAGAAAGAATGAAGAAGTTAGGAAAATAACAAAGGATCCTAAAGCTATGGGGTAAAAGTTTAATAAGGAACAAAATATTTACATAGTCTCAAACTATCTCCCCACAAATTACTTATTAATTACAAAGGGAAAAATAACTTTACAGTGAAGACACTTAGCAGATACCACATTAAAATTTTTTTCAGTCTTCTACACATCTTTTTAAAATTTACAATAAAAAATATTTTTTTAAAAAACTAGCAAGGGTAACCTGAGCAAAACAAAAAAAAGTTAATGCATCTAGGTGCCTGAAATGAATTAACAAACTTGATTTCAAGTTCTAAAAACTAAGGGAAAAAAAGAAACATATCCAGTATATAGATTATCTTTTTGTATCTTATCTTTGTGATATCTTTTTTCTCCCATAATTATATTAATTTTTATCATAATATCTAAACAACATATAATTGACAAGTAGGTCACCTACATTATATTCTGTGTTAATTAGAAAGTATAGAAATAATGTGGAAAGCTTGAGGGATCCAATTTGTGCTCAATATTAGAATTTTCCAATAACAAAATGCTCTGCTTTATCTAGAAAGCCACCAGCAAAAACAACAAGACAAAAACAAAACAAAGTTCTACAGAGTGACCTTTCCAAAATAAGATGTATTTAAATAACTGCCCAGCTGAAAGCCATTCAGTGATGCTCCATCACCCACATAATAAAGTCCAAATTCCTTTACATGAAATAAAGACAGTTGATTACCATCTGGCCTATTCTAATTTTCTACCCTCATAACTTTCCACACCACACTGCCAAAAATTATTCCTACTGCAAGTATACCAAGCTGCTTTCTGTACTTGGAGTAGGTCACATTTTCATCACCTAGGGAGAATGGATAGATAGTGCTATTACTCTACCCTCACTTGCCAAACCTCAAACCTCTGCCAAACCTTTGCATAACTCTTATTCATCCCTCTATTCTATTTCATATTTCGATTTCTCAGGAAAGCACTTCCTTATCTGCCAAGTTGGAATACTATTCCCAAAACACATTATACTTACATTGGTATATTTCTTATGAAGTCATGTTTTGTAGTAATTAACTCTATGGACTCTGAATTAGACTGCCTTGATTTGAAACTTAGATTTGTCATTTAATAGCTTTGTCATTTTATGCAAGTGAGCTTGGCATTTCTGGGCTTAAGCTTCCTCATCTAGAAAATAGGGATAATAATTATTATACTCCTCACAGACTTGAGCAAATTGAGTGAAATAATATATGTTCAATATGGCTTATAAAGTGGTTATATTCTATTTTAATGTCCATAAAAATATGCATAAATAACTTCTGGACCCTGAGACTGCTATAATAAAACAGTTTAGTCATTCCAAAGCATTTAGCATCACCTGTAGTTTCTTCAAATTTAACATTTTGAATTGATTTTGTTTAGGGATTTTTTTGTATGTTATTAGAATCAGCAGGGTAATGCACTACTATAAAGTGAGTGTGTCGGATAAAATTACACCCAAGGGCATTTAAATAGCAGTTCTTGGTTGTCAAACTGGGGTTGAGTGGGACAGTTATTGCCCTAACAAAAAATAATTTGCTCCTTCTAGCCAATACTTTATAATGAAATCCAACTGAAATCAGCTGGCTAAGCAGTAATAATACACCTAGATGTTCAGTACAGAAAAGGAAAAATACTTTTTTTCACTCTTTATTAATAAAAGAAAAAGTGATATTGGCAAGGATTTCTTCCCTCTTCCCTCCACCTTGTTTTTCTTTTTTTTTTTTTTTTTTTTTGCATTGGTGATCTATAGAAAATCTTTCTATACTTATGACCTGTTGAAAATTTCAAAATATATAATGCTTTAAAAAAAGTTTTAAAAACCCATAAACAGAAGTCTACTTCTTACAGAACATAGAAATAACGTTCCTTAAAAGACATCTTGCATAAAAATCTTGCAATCATTAGGGGCAAATTGTAGGACAAGTTTTTGAAGCCAGAAATTGGAAACATTGAGAATGTGTTGTCAATGTTAACAGAAAATATTTTAATTATCTTAAATTTTAAAAAATGTATAAAATCCCAATAGCTACTGTCAGACAATGTATTTTGGCAGCAATTTTGTGATACCTGGCCACAAATAAGAAATGCCTTAGGACATTATCTTTTGCTGAACAAGCCTTAGCTATATATAATCAGAGTTAAATATTTATGAAAGAAATTAATAGAAGCAATCACTCAAATGTCATTTCTGAATAGGGAATGCTACAGATCCATATTCCTAAAGGACTGTGTTGAAAGAAGATTAAGAAGGCTGGGGTAGGGATATTGGGAACACTATCAATGCCTGCAAATTTTCTGGGCATCAGGGAAAGGTACAGTGGTAGACAGAATCGTTTTACCAGCTCTTATCAAGCCAGATTTCCCCCCTTTCCTTCTTCCTCCCCACAAGCATTTGAAAGGTGAAAGGATTTAAATTTTCTCCTTGAATCACTTCATGCTACCTAGATATCATAGACATGAAAGTGAAGCATCAAGCAAAAGGGAATCAACAGCTAATTGACATGTTTGAGACAGCCCAAACTAAGACTTACTGGGAAGCTGAGTCTCTAGCTACAAAGTAAGGCCATCATTCCAGAAATTCCAAGTTTTCTGGTTATAAAGAATGTAGACACATATACTTCTGATCATGTAGGACCAGCTTGTATCTGACCAACATTCCTATTTTTATTATTTCAAAATATTAAGAGGGTACAAAAGTTTTTGTTACATGGATACCTTGTATAATACTTAAGTCAGGGCCTTCGGTGTGCACATCACCAGAATAGTGTTTACTGTACCCAAGAGGTAGGTTTTTACCCCTCACCTCTCCAACCCTCCTCCCTTCTTGGTTTCCAATGGCCTTTACATCTCTTTGTGCCCATGTGTTCCCATTGTTTAGCTCCCAATTATTAGAGAGTGCATGTGATGTTTGTTTTTCCATTCTTGAGATACTTCACTTAGGATAATGGTCTCCAATTACATCCAAATTGCTGCAAAATACATTAATTCATTCCTTTTTTATGGCTGAGTATTCCATGGTATATATATACCACTTTTTGTTAATCCACTCATGAATTGATGGGCACTTAGGTTGATTCCACATCTTTGTGATTGTGAATTTTGCCGTGATAAACATTCAAGTGCAGGTGTCTTTCTGATAAAATGACTTCTTTTCCTTTAGATACCCAGTAGTGGGATTGCTGGGTAGAATGGTAAGTCTATATTTATTTCTTTGAGGAATCTCCATACTGTTTTACATAGAGGTTGTACTAATTTGCAGTCCCACCAACAGTGTATAAGCGTTCCTTTCTCTCTGCATCCACACCAGCATTTATTATTTTTTGACTTTTTAATAGTAACCAATCTGACAGGGGTAAGGTGGTATTTCACTGTGGTTTTAATTTGCATTTCCCTGATGATCAGTGATATTGAGCATTTCTTCATATGTTTGTTGACCATTTGTCTATCTTCTTTTGAAAAACTTCTGTTCATGTCTTTTGCCCACTTTTTAATAGGGTTGGGTTTTTTTTTCTTGCTGATTTGTTTGAGTTCTTCGTAGATTATGGATACTAGCCCTTTATTGAATGTATAGTTTGTGAATATTTTCTCCCACTCTGTAGGTTGTCTATTTACTCTGTTGATTATTTTCTTTGCTGTGCAGAAGCTTTTCAATCTAATCAAGTCCCATTTATTTATTTTTGTTGTTGCTACATTTGCCCTTGGGGTCTTAGTCATTAATTCTTTGCCTAGGCAGATATCTACAAGAGTTTTTCCTATATTTTCTGCTAGAATTGTTATGGTTTCATGCCTTACATTTAACTCTTTTATCCATCTTGAATTAATTTTTGTATATGGCAAGAGATAGGGGTCTTATTTCATTCTTCCGCATGTGGCTATCCAGTTTTCCCAGCACCATTTATTGAATAGGGCTTCCTTTCCCCAATGTATGTTATTGTCTGCTTTCTCAAAGATTAGTTGGTTGTAGGTACATGGTTTTATATCTGAGTTCTCTATTCTGTTCCATTGGTCTATGTCTCTACTTTTATACCAGTACCGTGCTGTTTTGGTTACTATATGTATAATTTGAAGTCTGATAATGTGATACCTCCAGATTTTTCTTTTTGCTCAAGATTGCTTTGGCTATTTGGGCTCTTTTTTTTGGTTCCAAATGAAGTGTACAATTATTTTCTCTAGATCTGTGAAATATGACATTGGTATTTTGATGGGGATTGCATTGAATCTGCAAATCATTTTGGGCAGTATAGACTTTTTAACAACATTGATTCTACCAATCCATGAGCATGAGATGTTTTTCCATTTGTTTGTGCCATCTGTGATTTCTTTCATCAGTGTTTCATGGTTCTCCTTGTAGAAATCTTTCACTTCCCTGGTTAAGTATATTCCTAAGTATTAATATTTTATTTTCTTTGTAGCTATTGTGAATGGAATCAAGTTCTTTGATTTGACCCTCAGCTTGGCTGTTATTAGTATATAGAAATGCTACTTATTTGTGTACACTGATTTTGCAACTTGAGACTTTGCTGAGTTTATTTATGAATTCTAGGAGTCTTTTGGAGGGAGTCTTTCTGATTTTCTAGGTACAAGATAGTTTGACCTCCTCTTTCCTGATTTGGATACCTTTTATTTCTTTCTTGCCTGATTGCTCTGGCTAGGACTTCCAGTACTATGTTAAATAGAAGTGGGCACCCTTGTCTTGTTCCAGTTCTTAGGGGAAATGCTTCCAACTTTTCCCTATTCAGCATGATATTAGCTGTGGGTTTATCGTACATGGCTTTTGTAATTTTGAGGTGTGTTCCTTCTATGCCTAGTTTTTTATCATGAAAGGATTCTGGATTTTATTGAATACTTTTTCTGCATCTATTGAGATGATCATATGGTCTTTGTTTTTGCTTCTGCTTCTGTTTATGTGATGAATCACATATATTGATTTGCATATGTTGAACTATCTTTGCATCCCTGGGATGAAACCCACTTGATCGTGGTGAATTATTTTTTTGATGTGTTGTTGAATTTGGTTTGCTAGTTATTTTTTGAAGATTTTTACACCTATATTCATAAGGGATATTGGTCTATAGCTTTCTTTTTTTGTTGTATCCTTTTCTGGCTTTAGTATCAAGGTGATACTGGCTTCATAGAATTAGTTAGGGAGGATTCCCTTTTTCTCAATGCTATGGAATAATTTCTGTAGGATAGGTACCAGTTCTTCTTGTAGATCTAGTAGAATTTGGCTGTGAATCCATCTGCTCCAGGTCTTTATTTTGGGGGAGATTTTTTATTGCTACTTCAATCTTGTTGCTCATTATTGGTCTGTTCAGGATTTCTATTTCTTCCTGATTGCATCTTGGGAGGTTGTGTTTCCAGAAATTTTCTGTACATTTTCTAGTTTATGTGTGTAGATATTTTCATAGTATTCACAGATGATATTTTGTATTTCTGTGGTCTCAATTGTAATATCTCCTTTTTCATTTCCAATTGAGCTTATTGGGGTCCTTTCTCTTCTATTTCTGTTTAATCTAGCTAGAGGTCTATTGATTTTGTTTATCTTTTCAAAGAACCAATTTTTTTTTATTTAAAGAGGTTATTTTGAGCCAAATATGTGTGACCATGGTCTGAAGAGCCACACCTAAGAAGCCTTGAGCAAGTGGTCTCACCGTGGTTGGGTTACAGTTTGGTTTTATACATTTCAGGGAAATTAGGAATTACATGTAAAGTGATGAATCAATACATGGAAGATGTACACTGGTTTGGCCAGAAAAGGTGGGACATCTCAAAATGAGGCACTATAGGTTATAGGTGGGTTTAAAGATTCTCTGATTTGTAATTGGTTAAAGAAATGAAGCTTTGTCTAAAGGCTTGGAATGTTCTTGTTGTTGATGTTGAGACAGAATCTCACTCTGTTGCCTCAACTAAAGTGCAGTGGCATCATCACAGGTCACTGCAACCTCAAACTCCTGGGCTCAAGTGATCTTCCTGCCTCAGCCTCCCAAGTAGCTTGGACTACAGGTGTGTGCCACCATGCCTGGCTAATTTTTTTCTATTTTTAGTAAAGACGGAGTCTCACTCTTGCTCAGGCTGGTCTCGAATGCCTGAGCTCAAGCTTCCTCCTGCCTGGGCCTCCCACCCAGAGTGCTAGGATTACAGGCATGAGCCACTGCACCCAGCCAAGGCTTGGAATGTTTTAAGTTAAGATAAGGAAGTCTGTTAATAAGAGACAAGCCACCAGACATATACCTGCAGGTGTGGTTTAAGTTTTGTCTTGTATAGCTTTAGGCCTGTTAATGAGCTACAAAGGATATCTCCAAGAGGGGAGGAAGGCATGATGAGGCATGTCTGACCTCCCTTCTCATGGCTAGCAACTCACCTGTAGGGTATTTCTGGGGTCCCCTTGGCCAAGAGGGGGTCCATTCAGTCAGCTGAGGGTTTAAGATTTTATTTTAGATCACAATTGCCCTCTTTTGGCCAAGATCTGCCAGAGGCAGCATGGATGGCCAAACTCTTATTTTGTGCCATCATTACTGGGGTGGTATGGCTACCTGCCCCAGATCCATCCAGGCCCTCAGTGAGATCTTTGTGGCCAAAGGGACTTAACAGCCAAAAAGGCTTACAGCCAATTAAATGTTCTAGGCCAGACAGGACTGGAGGTAGACAGGCACTCATCAACCCTTTAAAATCTTCTAGGCAACATAAGAGTAAAAACCAAAATGTTGAAGGCAAGATTACAAAATTAATTTACCTATAAGAGTTGAGCAACTGTATTTTTGGGTTTAGTTGCAGACTTGTAGCAATTTGTTATATAAAATATAAGCATTGTTAACTATTTAAGCTAAGGAATTTGGAGATTTTTGTTGTGTCACAATATTTTCAGTCTCTTTAGTAATTTGTCCTAAGGTGCCTGATAAATTTTTTATTTCTCTATTTGCATAAACTCCATAACTGAGAACAATTATGCTCAGGAAGTGCTAAGTCTGTGGGAAGCAGGAAATTCTTTATGGTAGGGATGGATGTTTGGACCACATGGCCCAAAAAGACAAAGTCTCTCATTTAGTATTTATTTATGCATATGTGCACCCATCCTTGATCTGGAGGGTCTGAACTAATTCCATCTCTCAAAATCATGGTTTACAATCTCACACACCCACCTCTTCCACAATAGTTCCTGGAGCTAGAAGGAGGATGTTTGTAGTTTTAGTAGGAGGGCACTGGCAGTGAATAACAGGTTGGGCCCAGTGGGATCAAGTAAACTTGCCATTTACTTAATACTTGTTTTGACTCTAGAAACAAACCAAAAAGAATCAGAAATGTTTTAAATAAAAAGTCATAAAGAATATTTCAGTTCTTTCTATGACATTTTCTTAAAGAAGCAAATCTTGAGCTGTACCTAGTTAAACCACTTTTTGAGAAGAATCAAAGTAAAAGAATAATTGTGGATGACAAAAATGTCTTAGAATAGTTAAGGTTAAAGAGACAATTGACAAAGAATTTTGGTTATTTTTATAGGATGCAATTTAACATAATCATAATTATTACTGATAACATATACTAAGACATATCAGAATTTTAGGAATCTCATACAATGTTGGAACACATAGTTATAATGTATTTATACAAATATAACCCAAAGAAAGTGAAATACCTTTTCATATTTGACACTGTTTCCTGTACAGTTTAACAAACCAAGTAAGATTAATATGGTTTTATTTCTTTTTAGTGGCTCTAATATTTAGAAAGCTAGTTTGAAGACTGAATTTAGAATTTCAATTTTGGAAAGTCTGTCAAATATCAAAGGTTTAAAACAACTTGTTTAAAATAGGGTCGCAGGTTATTATAAAATAAGTCATTTATTTAGCAAAAGTGATAATTTAGAGATTTCAAAAAGTGAAAACCTTCACTCTTTGATGGAGAGGAGATTTAGTTTCTGAATCATTGAAACTGTTTTTCTTTTTCTATCTCCTCTTTTTTGTTAAGTTTACTCAGAAGGTAAACATAAATTTTTATAATTTATTAATATTACATGCAAATTTTGTTGAAAAGAGAAAACCAAATTTTATCTTTACATAAGTATATTACTATACTAAAGCTAATTTTAATAAAATCTCACAAACAAATCATTTAATCTTAATTAATTTGACCATAAGGTAAGATTTTTATAAACCTTTTATAATTTTTACCATTCTTTCTCAACTTTTGTATCCATTTAGTTTTATCCATTTTTTAAAAATTTATTTAATTTATAACAATTTTTTAAAACCTTTAAATTAGGCAAAATTAATTTTCATTTAACAAAACCACATTCTTATATTTTTATAAGCTTTTTTAATCAAAAACAATCTTGCCTTTTAATGGAATTTGCATATAGAATTTTTTAATATCTACTAGTTTTTAATATATATATAATTGTAATGTTAATTATTAGTAACTTTTATTTTTAATGAAAAACCTAGGAATTTAAAGTAACTTTGACATGTCATCAGTCCCCAATAGATCTAAACATATTTAGCTTTTTATATCATGTTAAGGTAAGATATATAAACTTAAACATATGTATAAACTTAAAGTATATAAACTTAAACTTATGTTTAATAGTTATTTCAGTATTTTAATTTACCTAGAAATGACTCAGACATTTTATGATTTACTGCTTAACTTAATACAACATGACTTTAAAATTTTAGATTACTGAAAAGAATCTTGAAACTGTGATTACAGACACAGTGAAGCAGAGCTTATAGATTTATAAGATTTTTCATTTGCCAGTTTTTAAAACAGTTTTTCTCCCCCACTTTCAATTTAGTGATCTCTTGTTTCATTGCTGTAGACAACCTTTGTTAGGCAACTCTAAATTTGCATTTCCAAAGACACAAAATTAGGTAAAAAATTTACATCTCAATGTGTAGAACTTAGACCTAAACAAAGGTAAGGTTTGTTATGTAAACTTTGAGCCATTGTCCTTTTTATCCTGAAAGTTTCAAGTGGTTTAGATGCAGAAAGGAAGATGTCCTTACAAAGGGAGATTTTTTTTAATAGAGGTAAAATTTCTTTTATAAAGTGTTTTAAAATAGCCAGCTAACTGTAGATTGATTTAGTTTGTTAGGTCATCTTTTCAATTTAGCTAGTTTCTTAATTAGATTTCTAGCTTTAGAGTGGAGCTCCCACAATTTTAGTACCAGTACAGCTGGAAGACAGAATATTTAAGATCTCTCAAAATCAAGGATTTCATTTCCACACTGAGTCCTGGGTTCCCAAAAAAAAGGAAATGCTACAGGACTGGACAGTGCAATGTTTCCATAGTGCATCTCACTGTAAGGACATTTTCCAAGGCTAGCAGGCAACCTAACACTAATCAGCCCACTCTGGGACCAGTTCATCCCCCACAGGAGTCCCATCCCTCAGTGGGGAGCCTCTAGGCTATGGCCTCTAGGTGCCCAAACCATGTTTATCTTTTCTGAACTTGACAAGATGAGCCCCTGTAACAATAACTATTAAACAATTGTATTTAGCCACCCCTAACATTGTCATTTTGCACAGCCATTATACACATCAAAAAAAAATTTTTTCCTCACTGTACAAAGTAATTTCTAGTATTCCTAAAAGCCAAAAAGGTAACACGATACAAAAGAGCACAGTTTTATACCTAACAGTGTTACCAAAAGTTAGGCACTTGTCCCCAAGGCCCCATCAGAAGAATGAGGACAAGTGGTTTGAGGAGAAGAAAAGAGAAGTTTATTAATTTGCCAGCAAATGAGGAGGTTGGCAGACCCCCATCTTAAACTACCAACATGCTGCCTCTGAGCAGGAAGACAGAGCTTTCAATGGGGAGGTTTTCAGCTTCAGGCTATTGCTGTTCGATTATAGTTGATGGTTTCTGATTCATCCCATCTTCGGCTAATTCAATCTCATGACTTCCGCCTGGACAATTCCCTTGGGCCATCTCCTGTAGCACAAAGAACAAAGGACACTCCCCTGCCCCTCATGACCACTGGCCTGAGGCAGGGATGCAGGTTTAAGTTTTCAAAAAGGGTGAGGGGTTTTTGAAGAGACAGAAAACATTTTTACACTTTTTTCAGCCATTCTCTCTGTTGCAAGAGGAATTTGTCCATGACTCTTTAGACTCCATGAAGAAAACAGAAGACCTCAAAGAAAAGGGGGTGAGTGTCACCTTTTTCTGAGTTCCTCAAGGGGTCTCATCTTAGTAATTATAAGGTCCCCTAGGTTCTTTTATGGGGTACCAAAGGTGGCAAAGAGGAAGAAGTAAGGAGGAGTGAAAGTAAATACTTCACATAAATGTCAATTTATTCCCTGGGAATCAGAACTCAGTTGCTGCAGTGAAAGCATAGAATTTTAACCATTAGGCCACAAGGTGCCTTTGTGGTAAAATGGGTTAAGAGTAGGGGGAAAAGAGGAATTTGTTGAGGGGCAATAAAAGATTACTAGATGAATGGATAGGGAACAAAGATTAACTGGTAGAGACAGGACATCATCTTTTTAAAGAGTCTTATTCAAATGTGGTCACATTCCTGTTCTTACAGGGAGGGGAAGATAAAGAACAACTGTTCTCCTAGGTGGGTCTGGATCTTAGGTAGATAAGTAAACTCTAAGCCCCCTTTTTTTAAATAATCTATGATGGGGGAGGTCAGACAGACCTTGAGGCTTCTTTAGTCAGGCTAGCACATCAAAGTGTCACATATTAGGGTATTGGTTTTTGAGTCCGAACAGTATCATACATTAGCCAGAAATTTCCACTCCCTGTAACCCCTTAGTGAACACATAAGAAGTGAGAGATCTTGAATTGTTTGTCATACATCAATATTTTATAGATGAAAACTATTTTTATAAGTTTTAAGCACGTGTTTCCCTATAATTTTTTTGTTAACTGGAAATGATGCAGACATGTAATAAGTGTCTATTATTTAATTTAGCAAAACTTTAAGATTCCAAGTTATATTAAAATGTTATTTATATGCGTTTATCCCATTTACATTTACCTAATTTATTTATCTTACCAACTTACTTACATCCCACTTATTAAGTTATTTTTTTTTTACTATTTTTACAACCTGTGACTATTAGATATACAACATAGGTCAGAAAACAAAATATAGTTGTATTACTATTTTTAAACTTAAAAACCTACCAAGAAAATGAATGTAAATATTTTAGACTTGCTGTTCTGAAAGATGCAAGATCTTTCTTTAAATTTCATGAATATAGAATTTTTAGAACACTTAAATATGTTAACTAATTAGATCTTTCCAAATACCAACATCCCAGAATAAAATTTATTGACATAATATCACCTGACTGTAGACTGAACAAACCTTCAACACCAATCCTTAGCACCTCAAACAATAACACAAATTTCTAACTTTTTTTACATGAGAATCAAGAAAAAAACAATTTAAATAGTCTCAAAATATTTTCCAACTTGTGTATAAGCTTGAGTACAGGTAATACTTCCAAAGAGTAAGACTGTTTTGAGATTCTCTTTGGATTTTAAATAACTATTTTGCTTATCTTAAAATAAATTACTACACAAAAATTAACAGCTTAGGGATTTTTTCCCCTTAGGCAAAAACTTTGCTATGGCATCATAATGTACCCATAACCTGCTAGTTTGTAAAGAGTGGGACAAATCAAGAGTGGGCAAGACCAAAGGGAAAACTAAAACTTCCAAGTTAAGCTCTTGTAACTATAATTTCTAGGATAGCTTTGAATCCCTAACAGTACTATTAATATCAGATGATAGAAAAAGTGAGTTAGAAACACATTTTATGTGTACCTTCACACAGACATTGAAATCAGTGGAAGAAACTGTATCTATAACTAGGATTAAAAGGCCAAAACCAAAATATCTTCATAAACCTTTGACCATAGTTTCTGTTTTTGTGCTTCTGTTTACTTGATGTTTTACTTATTCTAATTTACTGACACTTATTTTTTTGTTAGGCATGTCTACATTTTTACCTGATTAAGAAACTTAGACACCTGAGTATTTTTGTTGATAATGCAAAAGATGTAGCTATTATCAACAATATTAAATTTGCCTTGTCAAAAATCATACAAACAGACCATTTTGTCTTAGGCTGAGTGCATAGTTTTATAACCTTTGTGTTAAACCCTGACACCTTAAGAATGTAAAAGTGTCCAGTAAAACCCAGGCAAAAATGTATGCTAGCAATTTTAAAACATTTTTTATTCTTACTTTACCAATAATACTTTTTTTTCTTTTTAATAACCAGGTTTATTTACCAACGACTACTAAATTCACATGAACTAGAAAAGCATTTGGGTTGTTTAATTAATTTATGAACACTCCCTTATTTATAAGTCAGTCTGGAACCATGTAGGAACAAACATATAATACATGTACATACACAAAACGTATCTAAACATATACACTTACACGCACACACACACAAAGTTCCAATAGCTTTTACCTCAGAAATCTAACCATGAGATAGTAATACAAACTCATCAGTTTACAAAAGATGACTGGATCCAAATTTCTTCTGACAAAACTGAAATTTGTTCACATGGTTAAACTTTAGTTGCCCTGATAGATAATCTAATAACACCTGTGGATCAAAGTTTTGGGTAAAACAGTTTTCATGGCAGTTTAATTTAGAAAACCTCCTTCACCCTTTTTTTCCTTCAGTTTAAAATGAGTTTTCAATGTTTACATTTTACATAGAACTGGTACAAGATCTCCAAGTAGCCTTGAATTAGAAATACCATGAACATTGAGTTTATCTCAACATCAGTAGAAAAAGTTAGGTTCAGAATAGTCAGAAAGGAAAATAGACAGTTTAAGAGACTTGACACTTTAACTTTATAGTGGTAGGTCAACCATTTGAGCCCTGAATTTTCCTTGATATAACTTGTCTTTCAGTTAAAACTTGTGCACAATAATTGGCCATAACCAGCTGGAGTCCTAAAAAACCTGGAATGCCTTTGAACCTTTCCATTTACACAAATAGGACAAGAAGAGGAGCCATAAACCAAACGGGGTGCCTGTAAGGGGTTGTTTTCCTTGTCTTTCCTCACTTTTAGAGGATTTGTTTCCCATTTTTCTTTAAAGGAAGCAACTGAAATGCAGTGTTGGGTTTAGTATAGTGGGTCAGAGTGTGCTCATTGTGGGTGGGGCTCCACAGTGTTTCACCACTGAGTCATTCCCACCTTCTAACATGTCTCAGTCTCCCTCTTTGGGGGTCTACCACCTCCAAGACAGCTCAAAACACCAAGTGATCAGCTCTTATTTGTGTTTCCTGGATGAACCTTCTTTTAATTAATTTTGTTGGAGGGGTCCCTATAGGGTCACTTCATTCTGTGGTGAGTCATGCCAGATACTCCCACTTAGGCCCCCAGTCACCCAGGGGTGCCTTTCAGCTTGGAGGGGTAAAAGGCCCTTTCTCTTCGGAGCCGAGGTACTCAATCTCTCATTTATCTACACACAGGACAGTTTGGTTTCCTCTTTTGCAAATACCCAGAAAAGCCAATTGAGATTAATTTTGGGAGGAAGAGGCAATGCAGAAGACCATTTAGAATGCACTTCCAAATCAAAATTAGGATCCCAAACAACAAATTCCTAGGAAAAGAACCAACAGCTCAGAATAAACAAGGACCATCAACTAAGAATAGGATATCCGGGGCTCAGGAGGATTTACCAGTTCCACCCAAGGAGAAGCTCAGAGTTGGGGGCCCAAGGGGACCATGCTGGTACCTGGTGCCAAGTTCGGGCTGCTCCTTTGGGGAGTCCTGAGTCTTCTCCGAGCCCCACATCTGGGTTTCATCTTGTCAATGGAAAAGAACAGAAACTCTGTAAAATAATTTAAAGAGGTTTATTCTGAGCCAAAAATGTGCAACCATAACCTAAAGAGCCACACTCAAGAAGCCTTGAGCAAGTGGTCTCAAGAACAAACTTTTTATTTCATTGATCCTTTGTATTTTTTTTTTTTTTTTTTGGTTTCCATTTTGTTTAGTTCTGCTCTGAGTTTTGTTATTTCTTTTCTTCTACTGGCTTTAGGTTTGGTTTGCTCTTCCTTTTCTAGTTCCTTGAGATGTGATATTAGGTTGTTAATTTGTGATCTTGTCTTTTTGATGTAGGCATTAAAGCTATGAATTTTCCCCTTAGGACTGCTTTCACTATATCCCACAGATTTTGATAGCTTCTGTCCCCTTTGTAGTTCAGTTTGAGGAATCTTTTAATTTCCATCTTAACTTCATCATTGATCCAAGGATCATTCAGCAGCAGGTTATTTAATTTCCATGACCTTGTGTAGATTTAAGTGTTTCTTTTGGAATTGATTTCTAGTTTTATTCCACTGTGGTCTAAGAAGATACATGATATGATTTCAACTTTTTTTTTTTAATCTGCTGAGACGTGTTTTATGGCCTAATATATGTTCAATCTTGGAGAATGTCCCCTGTGCTGATGAGAAGAATGTATATCCAGTAGTTTTTGGACAGAATGTTCTGTAGATGTCTATTAGGTCCATTTGCTCTAGAGTCCCATTTAAGCCCAGTGTTTCTTTATCGATTTTCTGCTTCAATGATCTGTCCAGCTCTGTCAGTGAGGTGTTGAAGTCCCAGCAATTATGATGCTACTATTTATTTCTTTGCTTAAATCTAGTAAGATTTGTTTTAAGAATCTGAGCACTCCTGTGTTAGGTGCATATAATTTAGGGTTGTTGTGTTTTCTTGTTGAAATGCCCCCTTTACCACTATATAATGATCATCTTTGTCTTTTTTTTTTTTTTGCCATTATTGATTTAAAGTCTATTTTATCTGATATGAGAATGGCTACACCTACTCTTTTGGTTTCCATTTGCACAGAGTATTTTTTTTTTTTTTTTTGCATCCCTTCACCTTGAGTTTGTGTAAGTCCTTGTGGGTTAGATGTGTCTCCTGGAGACAGCAGATAGTTGGGTTGTGTTTTTTCATCCATTCAGCCAGTCTGTCTTTTAAGTAGGGCATTCAGACTGTTCATATTGAGTGTTAGTATTGATATGTGGGTTGCTGTTCTGTTCATCATGTTGGGTGATACCTTATTGTTTTGTTTTTCCTTTTGTGCTATGGTTTTATTAGAGCTGTGAGCTTTAACTTTTGGATGTTTTTATGTGGTGGGTATCTATTGTGCTGTTTCATGTATAATGCAGTTCTGAGTATTTCCTGTAGGGCAGGTCTAGTAGTGACAAATTCCTTTAGCATTTGCTTGTCTGGAAAAGTCTTTGTTTCTCCATCATTTATGAATCTTACTTTTGCAGGATACAAAATTCTAGGCTGGTAGTTGTTCTGTTTAAGAGGACTAAAGACAGGGCCCCAATCCCTCCTGGCTTGTAAGATCTCTGCTGAGAAGTCCGCAGTTAGCCTGATGATGAGTTTGCCTTTTTAGATTAGTTGTTGCTTTTATCTTGCTGCTTGTAGAATCTTCTCCTTCATTTTGACTTTGGTCAGGTTGATGCCTACATGTCTTGGAGCTGTACTGTTTGCTATGAATCTTCCTGGTGTTTGATGACCATCTTGTATCTGGATATCTGAATCTCTGGTGATTGATTTCCTCAATAATTCCCTTGAATAGATTTTCCATGCTTTTTGCTTTTTCTTCTTCTCTCTCAGGGATACCTATAATTCATATATTAGTTTGCTTCCACATTTTCTCCAAGTGATTATTCCTTCTTCTTTATTCTCTTTTCTGCATCTTTGACTGACTGGGTTAGTTCAAGGGCCTTGTTTTCAAGCTTTGACATTCTTTCTTCTGCTTGGTTTGGCCTGTTGTTGAAGCTTTCAGCTGTACTTTGAAATTCCCTAAATGACTCTTTCATTTCTTTAAGTTCTATTATACCCTTCTTAAATTTAAGTTGTCTAGCTCTTTAGTGACTTTTTCATGTTTTTCATTTGATGTCCTGAAAATTTTTTTTGGCTTTTTTTTGTTAGTTTTCCACTTTCTCTTCAATTCCACTCATCTTATTTGCCATCCATATTCTGAATTCCATTTCTGACATTTTGAAAATTTCCTTTTGGTTGGGGTCTATTGCTGCAGATCCATGATGATTCCTTGGGGATGTTGAACTGTTTTGTTTTTTCATGTTGCCAGATTTCTTTTGCTGGTTTCTCCTCATCTGAATTTTCTTCTCTTAGCTCAGGTCTGATAGGTTTGCAGGGCACCTGATTTCCTTTGCTCAGAACTCTCCTACTTAGAAGAAGGAGAAGACCCTAGATGGCACTTTTGTGTACTACAGTGAAAGATTGACTCAGCAGGGTAGGGGTGGGCACACTAACAGCCTATAGTGCAGCTGTTCTGTTTTGTCCCATTCCCCTGTGATGTCACAGTTCAAACCCATGCTGGATGATCTTTGTGCAGAGTGGTGGGTTATTCCCCAGACCACTGTTGGAAGCTCAAGTTGGGGGCTGGGAGGGACCCTCTCCACAGAGGCTGGCAATATGGGAGATTGCTCTGTGCAGTTCTCACCACAGAGGTGACAGTGGCAGCTGGGTGAGGCTATCTAGGCAGTGGTCATGAGTGTCTGGACTGTGGGCGTTTGCTTGAACCTGGTCCAGGTGCAATGGCAGCTCAAGGCTCGCAGGTCCCTGGTGAGGTACTGGACCTTGGGACTGTTACCCCCAGGTGGCCAGTGGGAGCCTCGGGGACAGGGTCACAGGAATCAATGGCAGCGGGGAGTCTTGTAGCCAGATCTAGGAGCCCAGTGGCAGCTCTGGAGCCTTCGGATGGAGCCTCAGGTCCTGACAGGAGCACTGGAGCCTCAGGGAGAAGAGCTGCAGGGCCTGGCAGCAGCGTTGGTGCCTCAGGGGGAGGAGCCCTGGGCCCAGTGGCTGCAGTAAAGCCTTAGGGGCAGAGCAGCAGGGCCTGGGAGCAGCACTGGAATCTCAAGGGGCAGAGCTGTGGGCCCTGCGGCTGCAGTGAAGCCTCAGGGGCAGAGCCTGAGGGCCCCATGGGAGCGCTGGAACCTCAAGGGCAGAATGGGAGCAGTGCTGAAGCCTCAGAGCCGGAGCCACAGCCTGGAGGCATGGTAGGAGCTGCATGGGTGGGGCCACAGGATTGAACAGCAACCAGGAACCATGGTAGTGGAGCTCAGCTGGGCAGGCAGCAATGTAGGGGTTTCAGGGGTGGGGCTGCAGGGCCAGGCCACTGGGGCTCTCCTCTTGCCCAGGTACCACAAAGGAAGTCACTGAAAGGCTTCTCAGGTGGTGTCTGTAGTGTCTGTGGTGCCTGTTCTGCTCATATCCCCTGTTGGGGGAAGGGTGCTCAGCTCCCAGTCACAGGGCACAGTACAGGAGAGCATCCACTCTTTCCGCCCCTTCCCTGGCCCAGCAGGAGCAATGCAGAGGTAATGTGGGTCTGTACTCTATGACATATTTACACCGTTTTGGTGCCAAATATGTCGGTATTGGTGAATCTAATGGGAGCATATAATTGAGATGGCATTGACCCAAAAGAACTGGAAGACTTCACACTGAGACATGGATCAATCCTGGGCTTCCCCAAGGCAAAGCCCTACAAAGGAAGCATCTTAGAAGCAGGCTGTGGCATAGTCATCCCTGCTGCCAACAAGAAGCAGTTGACCAAATCCAATGCACCCAGAGTCAAAGCCAAGATCATTGTTGAAGTTGCCAATGGACCAACAACTCCAGAAACTGACAAGATTTTTCTGAAGAGGAATATTATTGTTCTTCCTGATCTCTACTTGAATGCTGGAGGAATGACAGTGTCTTACTTTGAGTGGCTGAAGAATATAAATCATTTCAGTTATGGCCATTGACCTTCAAATATGAAAGTGGATTCTAAATACCACTTGCTCATGTCTGTTCAAGAGAGTTTAGAAAGAAAATTTGGAAAGCACCATGGAACTATTCTCATTGTACCCACAGCAGGGTTCCAAAACAGAATATCTGGTGCATCTGAGAAAGATATTGTGCATTCTGGTTTAGCTTACACTATGGAGCGTTCTGCAGGCAAATCACACACACTGTTACAAAGTATAACCTAGAATTGGACCTAAGAACAGATGCCTATGTCAATGCCATTAAGAAAAACTTCAGGGCGTACAATGAAGCTGGTTTGACCTTCAAATAGATGGATCACAGCTGACTTCACTACCCTCTTCATCTGTAACTTTTGCAAACCTATCGCAAGTTTACATGTAACCACAGAAATCTCATTTATCTCATGGACATAGTTTTCAACAAGTCAATCCAAATCAGCCCTTTAAGAAAAAAGAAATTAAGGTTAGGAGATCATATATAGGTTAATGAGTGAGGAAGCAGAAATTGCCTACACCAGAGGGCCATTTGGAAGTTTTGCCTGTAAATAAAAAGTCTCTTTGATCTGGCTATGCTCCCTTGTTCCATAGCTTGTCACCAACATGTTAATTACCTGTTGTTTGAGATGAGCATCTGTTATGGAAGAGCAGTCAGTTGCTTGCATTATTCTGCTCAGCCAAGTCTGGGATGTGCTGTAACTTTGACATATTTAAGAAGTGGATGTGTGGCACTTTCAGAAGGTGGTGTGATCCTAAAGTGATTTATTAGTATTTCACATAAGCAAAATAACTCAATTTTATAGGTTGAAAACAAAAATAAAATCTGTTTCTTTTATGCATTTTACTCTTTTAGAATAAAGTAAGTACACATTGCTGTAATAAAATTGCCTATAATAACTTAACAAGCCTAACCTTCACTCAAGCAGTGATTGCTTATAAACAGCACAACAGGATAAGTACAAATCAACATCTTTATTATATTTTGCATTTTTTTGCATGTAACAATCATATACTATGCACAATTGTGTCTAGTTTTACCTACTTAATTGATTTTATAAGAATTTTTTCATATTAAATACATAGTAAAGTATTAATATCTAATACCATTGTCTTCAAAAAAATGGTGCTAGTTTAACACATTGACTGCCACACTAGAAAAAAAAATTTTTTCCTTGGGGCCATGGTGTTTTATTACAAAAATAGAATAAAAGCTTCAAAAACAAAATGATCCTTTCTAATTTAATGAAAAATTTATTTTTTATTGTTTTCTGTGCGTGAGTTGTATGCAACTTGAAAAATCATTCTCACAGGTCCCAAGGTGAAGAGATGTGTGAGTTACATATGCTTCACAAGGCCCTGGGCTCAAAACTAGCATGAGTTAAATACAACTCACATGGCAGTTAATGTGTTAAAAAGTATAAAATGATATCAATTATTATGAATTTGTGTTTCTTTTCTTAATAGTAATAATAATACATTTACTATGTTTGTTTACTAATTACTTCTGGAAATATTTTCTTCCTTTTGATACAGGAAAATGGACCCCAAAACTGGGGTCTAGCCTGAAGGCCAAGTGGATTCTTGGCTTTGCTCAGGAAAGAATTCAAGAGCAAGTCAACAGAGTAAAGCAAAACTAAGTTTATTAAAGTAAGAAAAGAAAAAAAAGGATGTTGCCCTATGACAGGGCAGCAGCTGTTTCCCAGAGCAACAAAGAGTAGGGCCTTGTGAGTTTCCACGGTCTTACTTTATACCTTTTATTTAATTTTATGTTAAGTGGAAGGAGGATTCATCGTAAGATTTATGGGAAAGGGTTGGGGAGTTCCTGGTAACCATGGTATTGCCATGGCATTTGTAAACTCTCATGGCCCTGGTGGGAGTCTCTTTTAGTGTGCTAACACATTATAAACAGGGTATGGTGAGCAGTGAGGGTAACCTGAGGTCATTTTTCATGGCCATCTGGGTTCTAGCTGGTTTTGGCCAGTTTCTCTACCACCTCCTGTTTCATCAGATACCTTGGTTTGGGCCTTGTGACTCATTGAGCAGGGCCTGCTGGGTCCCTATCTTTCTTTTGTCCTCCCTGATATATCATAGTGAATGATTATCTTATCAATTTGATTTACAACATAGATATACTAAATTTGGTCTGTCTTGGTTGTTGGCAATTTATTCACTCTCTTGGAATGACTTTTTATTTTAGGGTTTTTTTTTTAAAGATCTGTTAAATTTTTATGTCATCAAATTTTTCAGTTAATAAAGGGTATTTTTTGGATGGGCAAATAAACATACCAAATATTCCTTGAACTCTTAGCTTGTTCTAGGTTTTGAAAAATATGTATGTTCACAATCTCCTTATATGTTGTTGGACATTATATAAATAATTAATTGCCTCAGCTTATTACAAACACACATGCATACATAGACACACAGACAAACACACATGGAGAGGGCACATCTGTAACCTGCATATTTGGTTGATTAGTCCTCCAGTGAAAGAAGTACAAGGAGAATCTGCATCTTAGAAACTTCCATATCCTCCCTTCGTTCCCTGCTCCAGAAATATTCCTTTTCCCCAAACCCTGTGTATTACCCCGATAACATCTTGTACTGGAATCAGAGGGCCTCACGTTGTGAAGTGAGATCTACATGCCCTAGACTAAAAATCCAGATTTGGATTCATCTCTGGTGTGTGCTGAGTATACTCTGTCTGTTGCTTTTCAACTATTAGGCAACCAGTGACTGTTTATAGGCTGTTGTGTTTTTCTGGTTCTTGAAGTCTCCTACATTAATTCATATCTACCTATAAGATTACAAATTTATTTTCAGATTGCTACTGTTTATTTGATTCCAGATTTTACAGTTTTCTTATTTGTTGTCATTAAGTGAAAAGGGCAAAGGGAAGTAAGAATTCCAGGATATATTTAATGCTAACTCAAACCTTTCTCAAGCCTCTTTTACAAACTCGCCTCATTCCAATTGGCCATAATCACCGTTTTTCTTACTCTTGTCATTGACGTCACCCAAGTGATGTCTCTTCTCAACTGCTACTAAAAATCAACCAACCAAACCAAATACTCAATAAGCATTATAACCCTAAAGAACAGAATGTGCCCCCCATGAATAATGGAATATTTTGTCTTTCATTCCTGGACTTAAGCTCCAGGGGCTGTGCTTCCTTAGAATGGAAGAGAGTCTGGGACCAGAGGTGACCTATTGTTATCACTCTATGTGAGTGCTGGTTATAGGCAGTGTACTGATCTCACATGGATGACAGTGACTGAAAGAAAGATGCCAGAAGATGCAGGCAAATTCCATATAATGGAAAGAGAAAAAGGTAAGACAGCATAACTGCACAAAGGCAGCCCTGCAACCCCAAGGCTCGGCAGAGTTTCCCCTATTACAGGTGCTACTCCCTTGGGCTTCCACGCTCCCACGTGGTTAACCATGCTTCTTGACCAGGTTGAGGATTCCATCTGGTCCTCAGAAGGCTAGAGAATCTGGTTACTTTTCAGCTGGCCCATTAAGATCTAATAACTGCTAATAATCCCAGTACCAACCTAAGTGCTTTTTATGGTGAATTTATGGTCTTATACTAGCATTGATATTCTAGTTCTACCATCCCCTCATCACACAATTTTTTATTTTTTTATCTGTAGGAAGTTCTGCAAGAAAGATGACCAAAGAGGTAGCACAGATGATTGAGAGAGACACTTTTAAAGCTAATCTGATGTTTTTAATTTAACCCTAATGTTCTATATATTTTTTGTTGTTGAAGTATTAGTAATATACTACTTTTTTCTTTTATTTTTCTGAAATATTTCAGTTATAAAGAGTATAAAATATGTGTAGTTTAAGTAATAATAATTTAAAATGAACAACCTCAGATTCTGGCATGCTTATAACACTATCTCACTGTGGTTTAAATTGCATCTCCTAATAATGTCGATCATATATTAATACATTTATTGGCTATTTGGAAATCCTCTTTTGTGAAAGGACAGTTTAACTGTTTTTTCCATTCAAAATTTGCTGTTTGAAGTTTGTAGGAGTTCTTTTCCTATTCTACATATATCTCTGTATCATACACACATACCGTATTTATCTTCACTCAGTCTGTAGTTTGCTTTTTCACTGTCTTAATGCTGTCTGTCAATGAATAGAAATACTTACTTTTAATTTTAGTCATGTCCAATTAATCTTTTGTTTTCAGAAATAGCCCACAAAAGAGTAAATGATGAAAATTATTTGTGTTTATTAAAGCAAAAACCACTATAACACTTTCAATATACATTCTTCACACTGAAACACATATGCATATATACATAGTCAAAGATGTATACATATATTTTTAATGGGGAAAAATATAATATAAAATTTCAAGGAACTCTTAAATATACATATACATACATGTATAAATTCTTAGATATATCTATGAATAAATGTTCTAATCAAAAAATAAAAATAAGAAACTTTAAATTCTATATTTATTAACAAAGAAAGCAAATGGTTTAGAAAAGTGGGTTGATTATTCTAAACATACTTAAATTACATTTCTTTTGCTTAGTTAATAAATTGGCAAGGGACAGTAGGAAATAACTCTTATGTCAAAATAGTCTAGTATAAATGAAAACCTTATACCTTGTTTAAATAAATATAAATTTTCCACTTGTATTACAGTTTATTACTACTTGAGACTCTAATAAACTATTAAATCCATGTTTCCCTAAATATTTCGAATCAGTGACCAATCCAACTGTTACAAGTCCCTGTGTAACCATCAAAATGGAACCATCAAAGAAAATAGATTCGAATAGACAGTGGACACAAATGACTATGCTTATGAACTTTTTCTTCTTTTTAACTATTTTATCAACAAATCATTTTTCGTAATAAATTTGCCTGAAGATGATTTCACCTGAGAAGTCCCAGCGAGTAGTCCTTAGAGTGTCAACTGAAAACTATTCCTTTCCTGCTTGGGGAACCAGTCAAATACCCCTTTGGCCATTCTCTCTCTTTTCAACTCCCAATAGATTCCAAAGATTTAGATTTCATGATTATAGACTATTGCATCAACCCACACATTCCAAAAGCCATGCCTAAGAGATACCCATTGGTCCTTAATAACAGTCTATGTTATTAAAAGTTCTTTCCTACTAAATCTGACTTCATATTGTGACCATAGAACATAAAAGCTGTTGTCCCAACCATCTTCTGGGACAAGAGCAGAGAATCACCCAAATGTGTAGCTGAGACATGGTATTAGAAACAGGGAAATCTAAAGGATGTTTTAGACCCTGCCCTATGGCTATCTAACTTTATTAGTGTAGAATTCAGTAAAACATTTTGTCATCAGTAGGATTTTATAAACTCAACCATGATACAAGATTTAGAAAGCAAGCTTCTCCAGTTCATCTTCCTTTTTAGTAGATGCATCTAAATAAAAGTCCTGCAGCCAAGTTGGAGAGAAGATTGCTTTATTGGACAAGATGTACAGGTAACCTGTATTTGGGCATGAGAAGGATTCTGAGGCTGAGTTTCTGGCTAAAGACTTAATTATTATAGTAAAGATTCAGATGTCTCCCTTGGCTGGGCTTTGAACTTACTGGAAATAGCCAGGACCAGGAAACTGGACCATCATAGTGAGCCCTGTGAGTCACCCAAGGTCAGACTTAGGGTGTAGTGCTAAAGTTGGAAGTTGTGGGTAAACATTCAGTGTTCAAGCAAATAGAGCGTTGTTGTAATCCAGACCCAAAGACTCATGAGATACATACTTGAGAGACATGAACACATTCTGGCCATGAGGGAGAAATTTGGGATATGAAGACTGAGGACATTGTCTCAGGATGAAAGTCAAAAAGTTAATTTAACTATCTGTACAAGGGAGCAATATAAAGGAATGAATGTTCTATTCCTGTTTTTAAACAGCCTTCTGTGAGGATGATCAGAGAAAAGTTAGTGGAAGGGGACTTCTTCCTGAGGCATAGGGATTACTAGCAGCAGATGTTTCCAACAGAAGCTAGGTTCTCAGAGTTGACCTTCATAGACCTACAGTACGAATTCCTAAACTTTTTTCCTATATTGTCTGAGAGAGTAGTCCAGAATATGTAGTACTGACAGAGTCTTCTGTCCTGGCTGCTGCTACAGTCTGTATACCCGTTGAAGTATTTTTGTGTCATGAAATCCTTTTAAGTCTTCCTCTTTCTTACTTGTCTAGAGAGTCCAGCCTTTTCAGGGATACACATACATCCTAGTAATGCTATTGAAGATCCCCCTAGATGGCTGCATGAATTCCAACCAATTTCTTTCCCACTTGTCATTTCTGAAGTCTGGTAACAATACCTATTAAGAGGAATTACATGCCCTCCTTTCTGAGTTATGGCACCCATAGTAATTGCAAAGTGGTTTACCCTTTTAAGAGACAGTTTCCACTCCAAAATAATTCCCAATTTTTCTTCCAACTGAAGTCATAAGCAGGAGTGGACCTCTACTGGTAGAGATTCCAATGTGATTTTCTTACACCTTTCTTAATAAAGGCACATAAAGTAATAACAGCAGCAACAAGTTTGTCCTTTGACAGTGCTTCACTCTATAGAAGAATTTATCTGAGTTTTGCCTAGACTTACAATCTCAAAAAATAATTATAATAATAATAAATACTTAATGAATAGTTAGGAGTAGGTGGTTTTGAAGCACTTATATATAATCTCATAATTAACCCTCAAAATGCTACAATGTACTATTATCTGCATTTTATATAGTAGGAAATTGAGGTACAGAGTCTTATGTATTTTGTACCCATTATATAGGTAATTAGTGATACAGTTGGAATATATGAACCTAGTCTGATACAGAATTCCATGTTAACCATTGGTCTATGTTGCTCAATTATACCCTAAGCATTAGCTTTTCAGAGCTGTCCATATTTTACTAAACGTCCCTTGAATTTTCTCAGTCCTGAGCTTTTGAACATATTGCATGTGACAACTAATCGTCCTTTTGAAATTCATTTTTCCTAGGGCAGTCATACATGCTTTCTAAAAATATTGTTCAAATTTCCCCAATGTAATGTCATTTCTGACCCCTATATAAATCAAAATGTGAGCTCCCTTTATATTAATTACACTGTTATAATTTCTTGTTTTTATATCCAATTTTTCAATGGACCATTCAAAGAGCAAAAGCCACATCTCCATCATCTTTATGTTTCATATGACTGACACAAAACCTAGGCCATAGTAGGAGCCAAAAATATTTATTGAATAATAGTGATATAATAAGACAATAAATACATTGAGAAAATTGCTTGGCTTACATTAGTTTTATATTATTTCTAGGAAACAGCCTTTGTAAATGGCTTTGGGGAACCACAGCACCATCACTGCGTTCCTCCTCCTTGGGCTGTCTGCTGACCCCCACATCCAGGCTCTGCTCTTTGTGCTGTTTCTGGGGGTTTACCTCCTGACCATAATGGGGAACCTGATGCTACTGCTGGTGATCAGGGTTGATTCTCATCTTCACACACCCATGTACTTCTTCCTGAGTCACCTTTCTTTTGTCGACCTCTGCTTCTCTTCAGTCACTGTGCCCAAGATGCTGGAGAACCTCCTTTCCCAGAGGAAAACCATTTCAGTAGAGGGCTGCTTAGCTCAGGTCTTCTTTGTGTTTGTCACTGCAGGGACAGAAGCCTGCCTCCTCTCTGTGATGGCTTATGACCGCTATGCTGCCATCTGCCACCCATTGCTTTATGGACAGATCATGAGTAAACAGCTGTATACGCACTTTGTGTGGGGCTCCTGGGGTCTAGGCTTTCTGGATGCACTCATCAACATCCTCCTAGCTGTGAACATGGTCTTCTGTGAGGCCAAAATCATCCACCACTACAGCTGTGAGATGCCATCTCTCCTCCACCTGTCCTGCTCTGATACCTCTAGGAACCTCATTGCCTTGCTCTGCTCTACTCTCTTGCATGGGCTGGGAACCTTCCTTTTGGTCTTCTTATCCTATACCCGCATTATCTCTACCATTCTGAGCATCAGCTCTACCTCAAGCAGAAGCAAGGCCTTCTCTACCTGTTCCTCCCACCTCACTGCAGTGATGCTCTATTATGGCTCAGGTTTGCTCCGCCATCTCCTCCCAAACTCAGGTTCCCCCATGGAGTTGATCTTCTCTGTGCAGTATACTGTAGTCACTCCCATGCTGAATCCCCTCATATACAGCCTGAAAAACAAAGAAGTGAAGGTAGCTCTGAAAAGAACTTTGGAAAAATATTTGCAAAGTATCAGGTATTGAATTAAAAACGTAAGATTGTGGAAAATTGGGATAAAGCTGCATACAAGACATTGGATAAGTTTACAGTAATAAGTAGTACTTCTGACTTCCTGCAATGTCTGATACTAAAAGCTAAATTAGAAGTGCATGACAGAATGCCACAAAGTTATTATAGGGAGAATAATTCACTTTAATCCCTCTTAGAGACAAAGCAAATTATTAAGTTATCACCTTAGTCTAGAAAGTTTTGTTATAAACATATTGATTCATTTTTCACATTCTAAAGCATTCGCCTTAGGCTTTGCATTTAGTAAAATCATTACTGTCATGAATCTATGATTATTTTTTATTTACTTTGGGAAATACACTAAAAGCCATACATTTAATAAGAATGCAGTATCATCTGTGAGAGAGAAAAATCATGGATAAGAGTTCATAGGGAGAAAGAAAAAATTCCAACTGAGTGGCCATAGAAGACAGGCATAAAGAGCTAAAAGAAATTGCAGAGAGAGAATCAACATACTGAGGCAGAACTTAGACTCAGATAAAATTTCCAAGAACTTTGCTATACGTGCAGCCTGGGGGCCAGATCTCCAGTGTGAGAGGCTGCAAGCAAGCTCTGTGGTTCTAGCAACCTCATTTCTTACATGGTCTTCATTCACTAAATCCACTTTGGATTTATATTTTATCCAAATTAGCTGACCTCACCAGTGTGTCTTTTCCTTGTAGAGGGAAGGCTGTGTACCCTAGACAAGTACTCTTGTTTTGCTCTCGTCACAGATAAATCCTGAAACCATCTTTGTCTCTCATCTTTCAGCTGTCAAACAGCTGGTCACTGTTTAGGGGAAAGTGGTTTGCTGGTTATAAGGCAATTGCATTACTCTTATAATAATCCATTTTTAACTATAAAACACAAATCTTTCCTCACTGTGCTTCTGATTTGTTTAAGCTATATTTAACAATTGTCTAATTCACTGTAGTTATGTGAAAAGGGGCAAAAACTAAGTACAAATTATTGAATTCATTTGATATTAACTTGTACTTTTCTTAAGTTTTCACAAATTTACTTTGTTCTAATTGTGATTTATAAAGGCTTTCATCCTCATCTGGCCATTGATATCTCACAAATGGAATCCCTTCTCAGTTTGTACTCCAGAAAACTCTAAGCATGTTATAATCCTCCACACACAAAAGGATATTCAAGGCCTGCTTTGCTTTCTTTGACTTAAGGTAGGGCACCAGCTAAACTCCCAAGATGAAGCTTCTTATGGTGAAGGGGAATGCAAAGAACTGAACCCTAAGAGAAAGTTGCTTATAGTCAGCACACATATGTCACAGGATCAGGATGACAGTGATTGACAGAAAGATATCAACAGTCTCAGTCAAATTCCTTTTAGCCTAAGTAAAGGACATGTGATCATAACTGCATGAAGACATTCCTACAATTCTAGAGGCTCAGCAGTGTTCTCCCCATCAGAGAGGCAATGCTCTTGAACTTTAATGCCCACGATGTTACCCTACTGCTTACTATACTGCCTTTCCAGTGAAAAGATCCTATCTAGACCTTGGGGAAGCTCTTCTTATCATTCCCTCAATGGTTTTTATGCTCTTGTGGCCTCCAGAAATTTGAGGAGCACCCGGCTAGATATTGACCTCTCCTAGAGGTTTAAGTAACCGGTGACAATCCTAGCATATACCTGAGTGCTTATTATTGAGAGGTTGGATTTATAGGGAATTTCTCAGCATCAATTTCCTAGGTGCACCATGCCCTTGGCAGGCCTGATGACTCTTCCTATGATACAGGTGACAAAAAGGGCAGCAAATACATCAGAGACTAAGTCATGCAAAGTAGTAGTTCATGCTGAATTTTTCAATAATTACCCTAGTTTTATTATGTTCTTTGCTTTTTTACTATTAAAACCTTTGCAAACTAACATCACAAAATTACAATAAATAATTATATTGTAACAATAATGGAAATACAAATTCACCAGTTAAAAGTAAAGTACTCCAAGATTTATGTATATATATAAAATAAAGATTTTAAACAAAGTGACTCATGAAGGTTGAAAGTTTTTAAAAATTGTGCTAAGATCTAAACTAGAAAATGCAAACAAACAGAAAGGTATAGTTGTCAGTCAAAATTGAATTAAAAGCAAACAAAAAATAGACAAAGAATCTAGCACAGTGGCCAAGCGTGTAGTAAGTGTTTGGCAAATAATTGCTTGTTGAATGAACATCACTTTCAAATTTTGAAGTCTACAATCCACAATGATGTCTACAAGCCACAAAGAAGATATAACAACTGTGAACCTTAGCTGCTCAAATCACATAGCATAAAACACTGCAGAAAATAACAAGGGAAATGAACAAATTAACAATAATTCTGAAAGACTTTTACATATCTTTTTACATATCCTGACATATCCTATGTCAGGATAACATAACTGACAAGAATGTTCTAATAACAACATATCTAACTATATACCCTGCAAATCAATATCCATGGAACATTTATAAAAATTGATCAAATAAAAAACCTCATAGAATTCCAAAAAGTAGAAGTGAAACAAATCAAATTCTGTCTTATACTGTGATAAAATAACAAATATGTAACAGATGTACATGGAATAAACAGAAACCAAAAGAAACACAATCATTTGGAAATTTTTAAATATTCTAATAAAAATATCAAGGTACACCTCAAAACTGAAAATTAAAACTAGAAATAAAAATAATGAAATACTACATATCAAAACATAGCTATTATGACCAAAACTGAACTGAACCTAAGATACATAGTTACAATTACTCATATTACTGAACAGTAAATGAAAAAATAAAGTAATAATAAATAAATGATTCCAATTGACAAGGCCAGCAAAATTAACTTTAAAAATCTGGGGGAAATCTGAGAGTAACATCAACAAGATGGTAGAATAGGACTTTCCAGCACTTGTCCCCTCACAGAAACATCAACTTGAACAACTATCCATGTATAAAAATAGTTTCAAAGAGCTAAGAAATCCAGGTAGAGATCATAGCACCTGGATGTAGCAAAGAAATAAGAAAAGCCTCATTGAAGAGTGTAGGAAGGACAGTTTTACATTACCCGATTCTCCCCTCCCCCAACCCCAGTCAGCCCAGCATTCAGAGAGATACCCTTTTCATGGGGAAGGAGAGAGAAATGAGCACTGGGCTTTGCCTCAGACCCCACCACTGGATGCACCCCAGTAAAACCCAGCACTGGCTCACCCCAGGCTCTAATCCAGTCCCCTTGGTCCCAGGGTTCAGTTCTGCTTCAGCAGATTCAGGGTACAAACCCACTCAAGAAGACCCTGGTACCAAGCCAGGCCCCACAGACTGAGTCTACAGGACCACCCCCTGAAGACTCAAGCTCTAGGCCTGCCCCTTTTGGCCAAGGCCCCAAGTCCACACCCACAGATTCAGGCTCCATGCCAGCCCCAGCACCAGGCCAGCCCTGGTGGACTCAGGTTCCAGGTCCATCCCAGTGGATCCAGGTACCAGGCCCATCCCATCACCTATCCAGCCCCTGCAGAATCAAGCTCAATGCCACCCCAGTGCCAGTTCAGCTCCCATGGGCCCAGGCTTCAGGCCAACCTCTGCAGATACAGGCACCAGGCAACCATATCCAATCAATGTGTACACCCAAGTGTATCCAGGCTCCAGGCCCAACCTCACAGACTCAGGTGCCAGGTGTGCTCACCTAATGCCTAGACACCAGGCCAGCCTGCTTGAGTACTGCAGTTGCAAGCCCACTTGCTGAATATGCCAGACAGCCTGCCCAGGATCTCTGGACAGGCTGACTGATGAAACACTTTCCCAAACAGACAAAGCCACAAAGATAATAATCAGTCCCTATTTCTTCAAATGTGCAGACACTATTGCATAGTCACAAGCATCAAGAACAATCAAGGAAACATCACTATTCCAAAGGAACAAATGAAGCACCAATACCTTACCCTAGAGAAATAGAGAATTATGACCTGCCTGACAAAGAATTCAAAATAAACATGTTAAAGAAATTTAGTGAGCTACAAGAGAATAGAGGTAGACAACTAAACAAAATTAGGAAAACAATACAAGAATAAACTTAGAGGTTCAACAAAGAGACAGAAACCATGAAAAAGAACCAAAAAAAATGATGGAGCTAAAGAACACAATGACTCCACTAAAAAATTCCATAGACAGCTTCAACAGCTGACTCAATCAAGCAGAAAAAGAAACAGTGAACTTGAAGATAGATCATTAGAAATTATGCAGACTGAAGAACAAACAGAAAAAATAAATAAATAGATGAAGAAAGCCTACAGAAATTATGAAACACCATTTAAGTAAACCATTAAGTGAACGTGTATGGGTGTCTTAGAAGGAGCAGAGAAGGAGATAGGGATAGAAAGTTTACTTAAAGGAATAATGACAGAAAACTTCCCAATTCTAGGGAAAGATATAAATACCCAGGTACATAAAGTTCAAAAGTCTCCAAACAGGTTCAATCCAAACTACACCAAAACATAATCAAACTGTCAGAAATCAAAAACAAATAGAGGATCCTGAAAACAGCAAGAGAAAGAAGCATATCACATACAAGGGAACTCTACAAAATGACTGTAACTAGGTGTCTCAAGGGAAACATTGCAGTCTAGGAGAGAGTGAGATGATATATTCAAAGTGGTAAAAGAAACAAAAACTGCCAAACAAGAATACTTTACCTGACAAAGTTGTTCTTCAGAAATGAAAAAGAGATAAAGACTTTGAGAGACAAACAAAAGCTGAGGAAGTTTATCACCACTAGACCTGCCTTACAAGAAAGGCAAAAAGGATTTCTTCAATCTGAAATAAAAAGATGCTAATTGGTAATGTGAAAACATATGAAAGTAGAAAACACTGGAAAAAATAAGTACATAGAAAAATTCAGAATATTCTAATACTATAATGGTAGTATATAAATCATCAGACAAAATATTTAAAATAATAATAGCTACATCAATTTGTAAAAGGATACACAATATAAAAAGAGGTAAACTATAACATCAAAAACAATATGTAGGAGGAGGTATAAAAGTGTAGAGTTTTTGTATGCAATTAAGTGAAATTTTTATAAGCTTAAAATAGCCTATTATAACTATCAGATGTTTTTGTAAGCCTCATGGGTAACCACAAAGCAAAACCCTATGGCAAGCCAGGTGTGGTGTCTCATACCTGTAATCCCAGCACTTTGGGAGGCTGACGTGGGAGAATCACAGGAGACTGAGGTGGGAGGATTGCTTGAGGCCAGGAGCTCAAGATCAGCCTGGGCAATATAGCAAGACCCTGTCTCTAAAAAAATTTTTTTAATAAATAAATAATTTTTTTTTAAACCCTATGATACATACACAAAAGATAAAAAGTAAGATATCAAGCCAGGTGCAGTGGTGCATGCCTGTAATCCCAGCTACTTGGGGGACTGAAGGAGGAGGATTGCTTGAGTCCAGGAGTTTAAGTTCAGCCTGGGCAACACAGTGAGGCCTCATCTCTAAAGAGAAAAAGAAAGTAAGAACTCAAAGCATACCACTAGAGAAATCACTTAATCACAAAGGAAGACAGCAACAAAGGAACAAAGGATCTACAAAAAAAAAAATTAACAATGTCACTAGCAAGCTCTTATCTATCAATAATTTCCTTGAATATAAATGGAATAAATTCTCCAATCAAAAGACATAAAGTGGCTGAATTTTTTTTTTTTTTGAGACAGAGTCTCACTCTGTCATCCTGTGTAGAGTGAAGTGGCATCATTGTAGCTCACTGCAACCTCAAACTCTTGGGCTCAAGCGGTCCTCCTGCCTCAGCCTCCTGAGTAGCCAGGAATACAGTTGTGCACCACCATACCCAGCTAATTTTTTCTATTTTTAGTAGAGATGGGGTCTTACTCTTGCTCAGGCTGGTCTCAAACTCCTGAGCTCGAGCAATCCTCCCATCTTGGCCTCCCAGATTGCTAGGATTACAGGCATAAGCCACTGCACCTGGGCTTGAATGTGTATTTTTTAAAAAGACTCAACTATACGTTGCCTACAAGAGACTCATATCACATTTAAGAACACACATAGACTAAAATTAAAGGGGTGGAAAAAAGGATTCTATGCAAATGGAAACCAAAGCAGAGCAGAGGTAGCTATATTTATATCAGATAAAGTAGACCTGAAGTCATAAACTGTAAAAAGAGACAAAAATGTCATAATATAATGAAAAAGGGGTCAATTCATCAAGAGGATATAATAATTATAAATATATATGCACCCAACATGGGAATACCTAAATATATAAAGCAAATATTAATAGATCTGAAGGGAGAAATAGACAGCATTATAGTAATATTAGGGAACTATAATACCCCACTTTCAGATTATCCAGATAGAAAATCAGTAGGAAAACAGAGGACTGGAATAATAATACAGAACAAATGGACCTAAAAGATATATACCGAACATCATATTCAACAGCATCAGGATACACATTCTTCTCAAGTGCACATGAAACATTCTCCAGGATAGATCATGTGTTAGGCCACAAAACAAGTTTTAACAAATTTAAGAAGATTGATATCATATCAAGTACCTTTTCTGACCGCAATGGTATAAAACTAGAAATCAATAACAGGAAGAATTTCAGAAAATTCAGAAATACCTGAAGATTAAACAATATGCTCCTGAACAATGTATGGATCAATGAAGAAATAAGAAAAGAAATTTTAAAATATCTTGAAAAACAAAAATGGACACACAATATACCAAAACTTACAGGATGCAGCAAAAGCAGTTCTAAGAAGGAAGTTTTTTTAAATTTAGGATCTTTAAGATGAAGAGCAACCCCTCAATGATTAGGAGAAACACAGAATAGAAATAAAGATTGTATTACTTACAGGTCCTGGGTGGTAGGCAGCATGCTCAGAGGCCACACGCAGAGGTGTCAGGAGCACATGGAGAGAGAAGGAGAGGGACCCATGCCTTTATTGGGGTCCACAACATTATCCAAACAAATTTCCCACAGGGAGTTTTAAATGGTGGGTTTAAAGCAAGCAGGCATGAGTTCCAGGAGGTCACACTGTAACCAAGATGTAGTTACTGTGGCATATCTGCATAGTTCATGCTGGGTGTGAGGGTCAGTGAGTCCAGTCAAGTAGGCTATGTGTAGCTGTCTTATAGAGAGGTGGTCATCAGGAGGAAGTTGTGTAAGGCAGATATTTGGATCAAACATATTGAGAAACTGGGAATTGTAGAACAGGAAAACATCAAGAGTGACTGAGCCTTGCTTCCAGTATGAGAAAGTCCAACTTATATTAAAAATGGATGCCAAGGCAACATATAATTATAAGGTGCTTTGACACTGTACTTTAAAAGTAAGTCAGTTGTCATTTAAGTGGTAGAGATTTATTGACCGTGAGGGGAAAGGGTAGTTATGTTGGCTCTGTTCAGAGATGCAAGGTAAGAGATTGTGGTGGAAAGCTGGAGGGGTAGGCAGTAAGAAAAGACATCAGGAAGTGGGTGGTCCTCTCCCCAGGGGGTCAAGAAGTTGACTGATATGGGGCTGGTGCCTACTGGGGAAAGTAATATTCTCCATTAATTTTAGTAACCTGTATCAGAGTTCCCTTTAGGTATGGAAGTGCAAGGGTGTATATTTGAGCAGAGAGCAATAAGGATCATGGATTATGTATGCAGTGAGTTCAGGAGGAAAGGCAAAATTTCCCTGTGTCAACTTGTGTCTTAGGAGAAGTCATTCGTGAGCACCACTGGGTGGATTAGTGTAAGGAGTGAAGTCACCTGTGGCTCGGGGGGTAAAGTCATCTCCAACATTGAGGTCATAGGTGGGGCAATATCCTCTGAGGCAATGTCATCTCCAGTGGCGAGACGTGGGCCAGAATGTCATCTGGGATGTGAGACGGGGGTGTTCTTTTCAAGTGAGGACCCATTTGAGTTGATGTGGGCCTCAGCATTTGCCACAAATGGTTAAAACAATGGTCTACTGGAGGGTTTGGACCTCTGGATATAAACCAATGAAAGCACCCAAACAAGTAGTAATAAGACCAACAAACAACAGAAAAGTGTGCAGCTGCACCTGACAGGGTTTTGTTTTGTGTGGAAGTTTAGGTTCAACAGGGGCACATATCTAATGAGCAGCTGCCTGGCCTGTGGTACAATCTATGCTTAAAGAGTCCCAGGAAAGTATGTGTTCTTGATCCAGGCTCCACCCTCCAGCCTTTATGGGATGAGGCAGATTGAAAATTTATTTAAAAAAATAGGTTGAAGCCTAGGGCAGGATGGAGAACTTTAGGGGTTTATTTGTTGGACTGCAGTCTTAAAAGGAGTTGAGTACATCATGTCTCTCAATTAAACCAGTTACTTGGGACCTGTCAGGGACATGAAAGTTCTACTGAATGCCTCCTTCAAGAGCCCAGAATGGCATATTTTAAGAAATAAACTATGTGCCTTGGTTATCATTAATAATATCTATAATTCTGAAAGGAATGGTGCCCTAGCAAGGTCTTGCATTGTAGCCTTGGTACATGTGAGGATGTGTGATTTGATTTACACTTTGGGTGTCTGTGGGGCAAGAGATTCCCAGAGATCTTTTGGTTTTGTTGTTGTTGTTGTTTTACCTTGAAGGAGATAATTTTCAGGTAATGGTCCAATAGCTTATAATAAATGTGAAGATGAGATAATTTGTTGACCAGTGTATCCAGAGCTAAGACAACTGCCAGAAGTTTGGCCAAGTGTGTTGTTTTTTGAGTCCCATACTTTATTAGGGACATCCTGGCTAATGGGTGGAAAGCAGCAACATTCAACCAAGCTCCATCACATATGATGGTTAGCAGTCCCATGCACATAGTCTATGAACTCCCATTACTGTTTACTCAGTTAATCCCAAAGGTCTTCCCAGGTAGTCAAGGGGTTTAGGGGAAGAAGGATGACCTCCTCCAGCACTCTGGCATCTGGCCAGGGATGACTGAGGATAGGAGAAGCTATCTCCTCTTGCAGGTGGAATATACCAGATGGCCCAGGGATCCATCCTTAGGGAGGCCTCAGAATCCATGCCAAGTTTGTGGGGTGCTGTTTCCATGATCCAAAGCATAATGGGCAGCTGGGTACAGAGGGCCACAAGCTCAGGGTCTGTGAGAACCTCTATTTCCAAGAGATCTCAGTAGGTAGTCAGTCATTTGTTGTCTTAATGGTGTATAGCACAAGGCCAAGAGAGGCAATATCTTGCATCAGAAGCCCTGGGGCAACTAATGACCATCATAACTGGTCCAGAGACTCCAGGAGGCATCACAAAAGGTTGCCAAAGCCTCTACAGTGAAGGAGTTTTTTAAGGGCGCTAACAGGAGTGCCTGTTGATTTTAATTGAGATGTAAGAATCATCTTGGGCTTCCCCCTTAAGCATGCACTGAAATACTTTTTAAGCAATTTAAAATTTTATCCACTGGTCCACCAGTGCAATATTAAAAGGCTGAGTTGCAGCCCTCAGCCAACATGGCCACGGGACCTCATCCTCATAAAACTCTTCCTCTGTCTGACCTCCCAAAAATTTCACTTAGGAAGTAGAGACAATAAAATTTCTATGTGGAAGAGATTTGTAGGTACCAATCTGTTTGGGGGTGGTGGATTTAAAGTTCTTTTGATATAGGAGTGATGCAATGGTTCGAGTATTTGTCCCCTCCAAAACTCATGTTTAAATTTATCCCCAATGTGGCAATATTAAGAGGTGGGGCCTTTAAGAGGTGACTGGGTCATGAGGGATCTGCCCTCTGGATTAATGGGTTAATGGGTTATCATGGGAGTGGGACTGGCGGCTTTATAAGAAGAGGAAAAGAGACCTGAGCTAGCATGCTCAGCCCCCTCACCATGTGATGCCCTGTGCCGCCTTGAGACTCTGCAGAGAGTCCCCATGAGAAAGAAGGCCCTCATCAGATGTAGACTTCTCAGCCTCCATAACTATAAGAAACAAATTTTCTTTCTTTAGAAATTACCCAGTTTCAGGTATTCTATTATAAGCAACAGAAAATGGACTAAGACAAGTGATGTCAGCAAGATGATGGATTAGGAGGTCCAAGCCCTCATGCCTCCACAAAAACAGTAATTTAACAACTACCCACAGATAAAAATAGTTCTGGGAGAGCTCTAGAGTACAATTAAGAAGTTGCAGCAACCCAGTGGAGCACAAAAAACAAAAGACAGCTACTATAAAATTGTAGTAAACACTTGACTTGCATCACCCCCTCCTCCAAACCAGCACAGCTCAGTGCCAAGAGGGATCTCCTCAGCCATGACTTCCCATGGTGATGGAAAAGAAGGAGAGGAGGATCCCAGCAGCCTTTGCCACTGAGGATCCAAGCAGCCCTTGCTGCTGCCATGGACACCTATGGACCCCCATCAGCAAGGACCCCTGCATCTTTATCCATGCTGACCCCAGCCAGTGGAGCTGTCCACAGTCCATACCATTGTGCCCTCTAGACCTTAAACCACCACTGGGCCCCCTATCAAGATCTGGGACCACCACTGGACAACCCCCCTCCCCAAGGCTGGAGTCACCACTGTGCTCCCACAGAGCCAGGGCCACTATGTGTCCCCCAGAACCAGTACTATCATGCACTCTGGATACTAGCACACACACAACACACATGCCTCCAGAATTGGATTCCCCACATGTTCCCAGACTCAGTGCTGGTGTTAACACCACCATGATACCACCCCCCTCAACTGATGCACATGCATCCAACCATAGGTGAAGGTCTTTCCCCACTAAAGATAATCTATAAAATCTGGAAGAGGTCACTAATCCTTCAAATGCACAGACACCAACACAAGCGACAGTGAAAATGAAAATCAAGGAACATGACACCACCAAATGAGCACAATAAATTTCCAGCAACCAGCCCTAAACAAATGGAGATCTACAAATTCCCTGACAAAAATTCAAAATAATTGTTTTAAAGAAGCCCATTAAACAACAAGAGAACACACATAGACAACTCAATGAAATCAGAAAAACAGTACATGAACAAAAGAAAAAGTTCAATAAAGAGGATAGAATTCATTTTTTAAAAGAACCAAACAGAAATTCTGGAGCTGAAGAATTCAATGAATAAAATGAAAAATGCAATAGAGAGTTTGAATAGCAGATTCAATCAAGCAAAAGAAAGAATTAGTGAACTCAAATACAGGTCATTTGAAATTATCCAGTCAGAGGAGAAAAAAGAAAAACAGATAAAAAAAAGAGTGAAGAACACATACAGAGCCTATAGGACACAATCAGGTGAAGCAATATACACACTATAGGTGTTCCAGGTGGATAAAAGAAAGAGAAAAGTGAAGAAGACTTATTTAAAGAAATAATAGCTGAAAACTTCCTAAATCTTGGGATGAAAATGGATATCCAGATTTATGAAGCTCAAAGGATACCAAATATGATCAATCCAAATAATATTATACAAAGATCCATTATAATCAAATTGTCAAAAGTCAAGGACAAAGAGAGAATTTTGAGAGCAGAAAGAGTAAAGCAACTCATCCATTTTAAGGGAATCCACATAAGTCTAACAGATTTCTCAGCAGAAACCTTATAGGACAGGAGAGAATAAGATAATATATTCAAAGTACTGAAAGGAAAAAAAACCTGCCAACCAACAATACTATACCTTAAAAAAATCTGTCCTTTAAAAATGAAGGAGAGAAGATTCTGGGAAGACGGTGGAGTAGGAAGCACCAGGACCTTGTCTTCCCACCTAGAGAAAAATGGCACCAGCAGAATCTGTCTGATATAACTATTTTGGAACTCTGGAGTCTACTGAAGGTTTGCAACTTCCACTGGAAGGCTTGGATGGTAAACTGTGGTTACTGTCAGTTAATTTCAGCTCCTAGCACAGTAGCAGCTACTTATCCCCCATCTCCAAACCTGTGCCAGACAGCTGTGCCTGTGTTCGGGGAGCAACCTGCACACAGCAGGTGGGAGCCAGAGTGGGCAAAAAGAACCCTGTCCTAAACATCAAGGATCTTAAAACCAGGCATGGTGGCTCATGCCTGTAATCCTAGCACTCTGGGAGGCCAAGGCAGGAGGATCACTTGAGCTCCAGGAGTTCGAGACCAGCCTGAGCCCTGAGCAAGAGTGAGACCCCATCTCTAGTAAAAATAGAAAAAATTAGCTGGGCGTGGTGGTGCGTGCCTGTAGTCCCAGCTACTCAGGAGGCTGAGGCAGGAGGATCGCTTGAGCCCGGGAGTGTGAGGTTGCTGTGAGCTAGGCTGAAGTCATGGCACTCTGGCCCAGGTGGCAGAGCAAGACTCTGTCTCAAAAAAATAAATATATAAATAAATAAATACCAAGGATTTTTGTTCTGGTTGCCAATTGTTACTTTTGATCAAAGAGATCTAGACAAAAAGGTCAGCAGCAATTCTTGTTGTACCTCCCCGCATTGTTGCAAGCCCTTCCCCTTCAGCTGAAGTGACTTCCATGGTATTTAAAGGGCCAGTATTCTCTATGTTTTTCCCTTCATTTTTCTCTTTTTCCCCTTCAGAAGCCAGACATTAAACATTAGGACATTCAAAAGCAACTGTATATATGGGGAAAATTAGAAAGTGACCACATGAGTGCAGGGAAAGGGGCAGGCTCAGAAAAGAACTGAGAAGACCTTAATTTTATACCTCAGGCTGATCCTTGGCACAGAGGTAGCCTACAACAATCAAGAAAACAAAAACAGGAAACAAAACAATAACAGAACACAGCAAACTGTGGGGAAGGGGAGGATATGATTTCCAGAGCTACCACATTATTAGATTCAAATGTATAGTTTACAACAAAAAGCACAAAGCATACAACAAAAAAGGAAAGTATGGCCCACTCAAATAAAAAATATAAATCAACAGAAACTGTCCCTGAAGAAGACCTGATGGCAGATCTACCAGAAAAACACTTTAAAAATGTCTTAAAGACGCTCAAAGAACTAAAGGAAGATATAGAGAAAGTCAAGAAAACAATGTATAAAAATAAATAGAAATATCAATAAAGAGATAGAAAACCAAAAAGCAAGTGGGACTACATCAAACTAAAAACTTTCTGCACAGCAAAAGAAAACAATCAACAAAATGAAAAGGCAGCCTTCAGAATGGGAAAAAATATTTGCAAACCATATATTCGATAAGGGGTTAATATCCAAAATATATAAGAAACTTGTAAAACTCAATACTAAAAATAGGAATAACCTCATTTTAAAATGGGCAAAGGACCTGAATAGACATTTTTCCAAAGAAGATACACAAACAGCCAGAAAATATATAAAAAGATTCTCAACATCTCTAATCATCACGGAATGCAAATCAAAACTACAATGAGATATCATATCACACTTGTTAGGATGGTTATTATCAAAAATAACAAAAGATAACAAGTATTGGTAAGGATGTGGAGAAAAGAAGACCCTGTACACTGTTGTTGGGAATGTAAATTCATACTGCCATTATGGAAAACACTACGGAGGTTACTAAAAAAAAAATAGAACTACTATATGATTGAGGAATCTCACTGCTTGGTATATATTCAAAGGGAATGAAATCAGTATCTCAAAGATATATCTGCTCTCTCATGTTTATTGCAGAATTATTTACAATAGCCAAGATATAGAAACAACCTCAATGTCCATTGACAGTTGAATGGATAAAGAAAATGTGATATATAATATTTATAAATATATTATAATTAAACATATTATATATAGTGTACATATATATTATATATGTTATATATTATATACCTGGCCTAGTAATACCCAGTAATACCCAAGCCAGGGTTGGAAAACCCCAGGCCACATTGCATCATATTGCTAAATGACACATAGTGTAGGTCCTGTGAGATGTTTGGGTGGGCCTTATGGTTATTGTTAATCTTATAGCCACAATATGTCTCTTATGGTACACTAAGCCCACAAAGGGTCTTATGACCAGGACAAAAGGAAGTTGAATTAGTGAATGCTCCATGGAAAGTCTTGCCAGGAACTGGATGAGGATAATCTATGCCATGATAAATTACCAAAAGAGAGAGGGCCACACTTGCGGACCAGAGGTGATAAGTTACATGTGGCACAGGAAATCAGCACAGGACTAAGGCAGTCCACCTTTGAGAAGACGACCCTGGTCACCAACATTACAGTTACTGTAGGGTCAGGCCCCAGAGCTTAGCATTGTTCCCTGCTAAGAGACAAGAAGGAGAAAATCTTGAATGTGAATAAATATTAAACCTTAAATGACTGAGAAATCACTGAATTTTTCACTGAGTTCACAATTATGTGACTGGACTAAATTTCTGCATCAGGCATAAATGGAAGCTTGAAAGATAAATTAATACATGTTGAGTATCCCTAATCCAAAAATCAAAAATTCTCCAAAATTCAAAACTTTTTGAGCACCAACATGACCTTCAATGGAAATGCTTATTGGAGCATTTTAGATTTTGGATTTTCAGATCACAGATGCTCAACTGGTAAGTATAATGAAAATGTTCCAAAATCCAAAAAAATCCAAAATCTGAAACACTTCTGGTCCCAATCATTTCAGATAAGGTATACTTAACCTGTAGCTGTTGTATAAAATAAAGTTATATTTTGCATACCTGAGTCTGTGGGTTAAAAGATTAAAATATACCACCCATTAAGAAAATGCAAATTAGTATTAACATTACCTTAATTCCCTGAGCCATCTGTGTCTATGAATAGGAGACAAAAATGATGAACTACCTAGCATTCCTATAGATTTTCAGAGTTAGAAGGTTATCTTTTTGTTGTTTGACTTCCACAATCATCAAGCTGTAGATTATGAAATGCAAAAAGTGTTATAATGCAGTTCTGTAAAGATATGGCCTGGTCACACACACAAACTGTAGGGGTGCTGAGGTAGTGACTAAGCCTGTCTTGTGTAATGAATTCACCACAATCATTTAGAGGAGAAGATGAAGAAGGCCTCGCTCTTACTCTTAGCTAAGCTAATTACCCATCAGTGATTCCTGATATGACAGTGAAGCATGTCTTGGCATAACCCTGCAGAGAGAAGACAACTAGAACTCCTGCCAGGTCTCTCTGGACACCTTGCTGTGAGGCAGCCTTTGGCTGTAACTTTTATCCTTACTTGATGTTATTGCTATGTTGTATTCCTTTCCTGCAGTGACCATAGATTTGTTAGCATTATTATTTGGGGTCCTGTGAATGTCCTTTAGCAATTGAACTCTGCGTAACTGTTGCCATTAGTTCAGTTGATATCAGAAGTGGGATTAGAAGTCCATCACCCACCAACTCGTTTTTACTAAAACTATGATGAAGGCATTATTTAGACAGAAAACAAGGTGGTTCTGATAAAGGGAATGAACATGAATCATTGATGCCAGGTGGTTCTTAAGTCACCCTTAGTTTGAAATAGCACATGCTTTGAAATCAGTTGCTGATAATAAAACTTCTCAGCGGAATCTGAAAATGATAAAACCTAAATCTCAGGAGCTAGTAAAATAGATTAACAGGAAACTTCAAACTGGTGGCAGGTCCACTAAAATTCAGTTCCATGGTTGCTGCGTTCAACCTTAGCAAAAATAAAAGTAAGCTCAGAATCTCCCTCAGTTGAGCTTTGCCCTATCTGGCCAGGAGATGGCGCTCCAACCAAAGGGACGTGGGCAAACAGCGGGATAAATTGGCTATACCTGTGAGACCAATTACTCCTAAAAAGGGTGATTCAAGTGGGGCGAGCTGACTGACAATGGAAGGCAAGAAACCACGAGAGTAGGAGATTGTTGAGTGAAAGAACTAAGACATTTTATAGAGTGTTAAAAGTAGCTCCCTGATGAGGCCTTGTTGAAATGGCTCCTGAGAATTTTAGATCAAGGGGCAGTGTCGCTGTCCTTGAACACTGCTGAGTGGAGGAGACCGTTTGCTAGCTCCTGAGGGAATATTTGGGCTTACCCTGGATCTTTGATTGGCTGCTACCTTTGCAGGGTGATTCATAGGACAGCCCCTAGTTTACCAGATGGAATCAAGGGAGGGATGTGTCACACATACCCAGATGTGTATGAGCTCCTGGGTTTGATATGTTTCACACGTTACTGGTTTCTAACCAAGAGAGAAAGCACATGCTGGTACAGCAGTGCAGGGGGAAGACTATTAGAGCTCCCTCCAGGCCTCTCTGGACCCCTTGCTGTGAGGCAGCTTTTGGCTGTGAGGCATATCCTTACTTTAATGCTGTTGCTACATTGTATCCTTTTCCTGCAAAGCAAAGATTTGTAAGCAATGTCATTTTGGGTCCTTTGAGTCTTCTTTATCAATGGAATCCTGTCCAACTGTCACCATTAGTACAAAAAAACCCTCTTGCCCTCAAGAAGTTTGCAGTGTAGTGGGAGCTGAATATCGAGTGTGTGGTCAGCAAGGAGGCCCATCATGGCTGGCAGGAAGGGTTTCTCATGGGCCATAGGGAAAAATGGCTGGTTGGTCATTCAGACTGCAATGACCAAGGATTATTTTGTTCTAAACCCATAACCAAAGACACCACTGGGGGTTTTGAGAAAGGGAGAAATTAAAAGATATTTAGGTTTGGGTAATTTTATCTGGAGGAAGAATAAATGAGTACTGAAGACTTCATGAAGTCTCATAAGAACTTGGAAGTGAAAGTGTTAACAGAAAATAACCCAAACCCTATAAAATAATTTAAAGAGGTTTATTCTGAGCCAAGTTGGAGGGCCATGGCCTGGAGCCACACCCAAGAAGCCTTGAGCAAATGGTCTCACCGTGGTTGAGTTACAGTTTTGTTTTACACATTTCAGGGATACAGGAATTACACGTAAAGTCATAAATCAATACATGGAAGACATACATTGGTTTGGCCTGAAAAGGAATAATCAGAACAACCCCATTAAAAATGGTGAAGGAGATAGACATGGATCAAAAGAACTACCACAGGGGTGAAAAGATAGTAAAGGCATTTAAAGAGATTCAAATACAGCACAATAAAAGACATTCTAGAATCAAGAGCTCTGATTTTATTATTTAAAAACTCAGACTTCCAGTTTCAGCTCAAAAATGTAGAGGGCTGGAAAGATGTCACTTCCACTCTTACAATAAGAAAAAAGCTGGACAACTAAAAATCAACCACTTCTCTTGAACCATCAGAGAACTGAGGTCACAAGGCAGATGACCGTAGAAATCCATCTGGACGCTAGGTGTGGTGGCTCACATCTGTAATCCTACCACCTTGGGAGGCCAAGGCGGGAGGATTGCTTGAGGCCAGGAGTTTGAGGTTGCAGTGAGCTATGATGCCACTGCACTCTAGCCCAGGTGACAGGATCAAACCCTGTCTCAGAAAGAAAAAAAGAAATCAATCTGGAAAGAGATAGGTTCCCCCAGGGAGACACATGCCTGAGCATTTGCTTGCCTAGGACACAAACTGCTGGGTGCCATATAAACTAGTGGGAAGATTAAGCTGGAAATTTTAACAAATTGCTGGAGGCTGACTATATGCTAGCACGAGGCTGTGAATTTCCTGAGGGCAACAATCATAGGAGGGTTCCCACCTTCTTGCAGTCTTCTTTTCCGAGAACCCCATGTGGCTCTCAAGGAAAGTTCATCCATGGTGCTGGCTGGGATAGGGAAACAGAATCCACTGCCAAATCCTCCCAGACCCAGTTCCCCTACCTCCCCTATGGGACAAAAGGCTTTATCTGAAGCAGGAAATTCATCAAAGCCCATACTGTGAGGGTATTGATGTCTCCACCAGCAAGAAGGCTCTCACCACATGTGGCCCCTCTGCCTTGGACTTCTCATCCTCCACAACTGTAAGAAATAAATTCCTTTTCTTTACAAATTACCCAGATTCAGGTATTCTGTTATAAGCAACAGAAAATAAACTAAGACAGGAATGGACTAACTGGAAGGATATCCATGTAATAGAAACAATCAAGGTATTGATTGATAAGTATTATGTAATTCAAATTTATTTTTAGAAGATATTTTTATGTAACAGAATACTAAACAATACTCTTCCCCTGCCTTGCAATTTCAGCTAAATCCCCAAATGTTAGGAAATTACAAGATAAGTACTCTGGTATTCTAAAGAGAACACCAAGATGCTGCCTGCCGGGCACCATATTCAGGATTTAATAAAGGATGAGAAACCTCCTGAAGCACTGACCCCTCAACACTCCAACACTGTGTATGAAAAGAAGACCAGAAGTTTAATCAAGTTGCTGGTAGAAGTGAAAGAACTCTTTGGAATAGGGAGTCCATGTATAGGAAGCTGTAACCTTTCTCCTCCTCTCTACTTCGAGAAGATATTTGAAGGAAAAATTAATAAAATAGACATTTGGCAAAACTGATGAAGAAACATTGAAATGCAAATAAATATAAAAACAGAGATGTTAAAAATAATAAAACAAGTTTTTAAAACTGTATGCTAAAATTTGAAAACCTAAATAAGATGTATAAATACTTGTAAAAATGTTAAATGCTAACATTGGCACAAAAAGAAATAGACAATTTGGTAGGCAAAGAAGTATTCAAGAAATAGACTTAAAAACTACCCCTTCAGAAATTACAAGTGCAGTTGGCTGTACAGATGAATTCAACAAAACTTATAGGAAAATGACTATTATATCCCTTATTTCACAAGGTTATTCCAGAAAATAGGGGGATAGGGGGAGTTGTTAGTCTCATTTTATGAAGCTACAGTAATCTTGATTTCAAAACCAGATAAGTGAAAGACAGACAAAGAAAATTACAGGTCAACTTTACTTATGAATATAGGTACAATAATCCTAAATAAAATACTAGCTAACGAATACAACATTGTATTAAGAAAATAATACACCAGAATCATATAGCATTTATCTTAGGAATGCAAGGGAAGTTAAATGTCAGATTATCTATTTCTGCAACTCACACTTATAGGCTAAAGGAGAAAGTCACATTAGTATCTCAATCTATGCCCTAAAAGCATTTGATGAGATTCAATTATTTTTTTTAAACTATTAGGAAACTAAAAACAGAAAAGAAATTTTTAACTTGAAAAAGGTTATATATCAAACCCCACAATAAGCATTGTACTTCATGGAGAAATCTTAGAGGAACTGTCTTTAAGACTGGGAATAAGGAAAGCTTGCCAACTACTGTCCCTACTATTTAACAAGATTAGTATAGTAGTAGTACTGCCTGATAATATTATCATTTTCCTAAGAAAATTATTATTATCTCATTATTACCTAATGGTATAATCATTACTTAGAAAACCCAATAGAATTAACTACTGGAACGAAAAAGAAAGCTGATGATTAGTGACGTTGAGCATTTTTTCATATGATTATTGGCCATTTGCCTTTCTTCTTTTGACAAGCTTCTGTTCATGTCTTTTGCCTACTTTTTAATAGGGTTGTTTGGGGTTTTTTTGCTGATTTCCTTGAGTTCATTATAAATTCTAGTTTTTAGCCCTTTAGCAGATGTATAGCTTGTGAATATTTTCTCCCATTCTGTACATTGTCTATTTGCTCTGTTGATTGTTTCCTTAGCTGTGCAGAAGCTTTTAAGTTTAATCAAGTCCCATTTATTAATTTTTGTTGTTGCCATGATTGCCATTTATGATTAAGACTATGTCTTAGTGGTGAGAGGTGGGGGTCCTGTTTCATTCTTCTGCATGTGGCTATCCAGTACTCCCAGTGCCATTTATGAAATAGGGCTTCTTTTCCCCAATGTACATTGTTGTCTGCTTTGTCAAAGATCAGTTGGTTGTAGGTAGATGTTTTTATATCTGAGTTCTCTGTTCTGTTCCATTGGTCTATGTCTGTATTTTTGTACCAATACCATGCTGGTTTGGTTACTATAGACTTGTAGTATAGTTTGAAGTCTGGTAATGTGATGCCTCAGCTTTGTTCTTTTTGCTTAAGATTGTTTTGGTTGTTCAGGCCCTTTTCTAGTTCCAAACGAAGCATAGAATTATTTTTTTCTAGATCTGTGAAGTATGACTTGGTAATTTGATGGGGATTGCATTAAATTTGTAAATCACTTTGGGTAGTATGGAGATTTTAACAATGTTGATTCTACCTATCCATGAGCATGCTATGTTTTTCCATTTGTTAGTGTCCTCTGCAATTTCTTTCTTCAGAGTTTCATAGTCCTCTTTATAGAGATCCTTCACCTCCTTGGTTAAGTATGTTCCTAGGTATTTTATTTTCTTTGTAGCTATTGTGAATGGTATTGAGTCTTTTATTTGACTCCTGGCTTGACTGTTATTAGTATATAGAAATGCTACTAATTCATGTACATTGATTTTATATCCTGAGGCTTTGCTGAATTTATTTATCAACTCCAGGAGACTCTTGGTGGAATCTTTGGGGTTTTCCTGAAGAGGATCATATCATCAGCAAAGAGCAATAGTTTGACCTCCTCTTTCCACATTTGTATACCCTTATTATTCTTCTCTTGCCTGACTGCCTGGCTAGGACTTCCAGCACTATGTTGAATATGGTGACAGTGGACATCCTTGTCTTATTCCAGTTCATAGGAGGAATACTTTCAACTTTTCCCCATTCAGTATGATGTTGGCTATGGGTTTGTCACGTATGGCATTTATAATTCTGAGATATGTTCCTTCTGTGCCTAGTTTGTTGAGGGTTTTTAGCATGAAAGGGTGCTGGATTTTGTCGAATGCTTTTTCTGCATCTATTCAGATGATCACATGGTCTTTGTTTTTGCTTTTGTTTATGTGGTGAGTCGCATTTATTGATTTACGTATGTTGAACCATCCTTGTATCCCTGGGATGAAGCCCACTTTGTTCTGGTGGATTATTTTTTTCATGTGGTGTTGAATTCTGTTTGCTAGTATTTTATTGAGGATTTTAGCATCTATATTCATAAGGGATATTGTTCTGTAGTTTTCTTTTGTTGTATCCTTTCCTGGCTTTGTTATTAAGGTGATACTGGCTTTGTACAGTGAATTGGGGATGGTTCCCTCTTTCTCAATATTGTGGAATAATTTCTATGTTATGGGTACCATGTCTTCTTTGTAGGTTTGATAGAATAATTCAGCTGTGAATCCATCTGGTCCAGGGCTTTTTTGAGGGAGGGAAGTTTTTTATTACTGATTTTATTTCACTGTTCGTTATTTGTCTGTTCAGGAGTTCTATTTCTTCCTCGTTGAGTCTTAGGAGGTTGTGTGTTTCCAGGAACTTGTCCATTTCCTCTACATTCTCTAGTGTATGCACATAGAGATTTATGTAGTATTCATGGATGATGGTTTGCATTTCTGCAGTATCAGTTGTAATGTCACCATTTTCATTTTTGATCGAGCTTATTTGGGTCCTTTCTCTTCTGTTCTTGGTTAATCTAGCAAGAGGTCTGTCAATTTTGTTTATCTTTCCAAACAACCAAATTTTTGTTTCATTAATCCTTTGTATTTGTTTTGTTTTCCGATTCATTTAGATCTGCTCTGAGTTTTGTTATTTCTTTTCTTCTGCTGGCTTTGAGTTTGGTTTGTTCTTCCTTTTCCAGTCCCTTAAGGTGTGACATTAGGTTGTTAATTTGTGATCTTTCTGTCTTTTTGATGTAGGCATTTAAGGCTATGAATTTTCCCTTGAGCAATGCTTTTGCTGTGTCCCAAAGATTTTGACAACTTGTGTCCCCTTTGTTGGTAAGCACAAAGAATTTTTTATTTCCATGTTAATTTCATTCTTGACCGAATACTTGTTCAGCAGCAGGTTGTTAATTTCCATGACTTTGTGTAGTTTTTTGTGTCTCTTGTGATTCATTTCTAGTTTTATTCCGCTGTGGTCGAATAAGGTACGTGGTATAATGTTGATTTTTTTTTAAATTTCTTGAGACCGTTATGTGGCCTAAAATATAATCAATCTTGTAATATATTTAGGATTATTATGTCTTCTTGTTGGATAGCTCCCTTTACCATTACATAATGACCCTTTTTGTCTTTCTTTACCTTTGTTGGCTTTAAGTCAATTTTATCTGATATGGGGGTGACTACACCTGCTCTCTTTTGGGTTCTGTTTGCATGGAATATTTTTTTCCATCCTTTCACTTTGAGTCTGTGTCTGTCCTGGTGGTTTAAATGTGTTTCCTGGAGACAACAGATACGTGGGTTGTGTTCTTTCATCCATTCAGCCAGCCTATGTCTTTTCAGAGGAGCCTTCAGTCCATTAACCTTGATTGATAGCATTGATATGTGGGACATTGGTCTGTTCTTCCTGTTGGGTGGTCCCTTATTGCTTTGTTTTCCCTCTTGTTCTGTTGTTTTATGGGAGTTGTGAGTTTGGGGCAGTTTTTTTAGATGAATTTATGTTGGTGGGTATCTATTTTGCTGGTTTTGTATAGTGCTGTTCTGAATTCTTCATGTAGAACAGGTCTCATCATGGCAAATTCCCTCAGTGTTTGCTTGTCTGGAAAACACTTAATTTCTTCATCAATTGTGAAACTTAGTTTTGCAGGATACAAAATTCTAGGCTGACAGTTGTTCTATTTAAGTCAATTGAAGATGGGGCCCCAATCCCTTGTGGCTTGTAAGGTTTCCACTGAGAAGTCTGTAGTTAGCCTTGTGGGTTTTCCATTGTGGGTTATTTGATGCTTTCATCTTGCTTCTTGCAGCATTTTCTCCTTCATTTTGACTTTAGCCAGGTTGATTACTATGTGTATTGGAGGTGACCTATTTGCTATGGATCTTCCAGGTGTTTGATGTCCATCTTTTTTTTCTGTATGTCTGAAATTCTGGTGATACCCAGGATGTTCTTCTCAATACTTTCCTTGAATAGGTTTTCCATGCTTTTAGCTCTTTCTTCTTCTCCCTCAGGGATACCTATAATTCTAATGTTAGCTCACTTCATGTAGTCCCATATCTCTCAGTGATTCCTCTGACATTTTTATACTCTTCTCCACCTCTTTGAATGGGTTGTCTCAAGAGCCTTGTCTTCAAGCTTTGAGATTCTTCCTTCTCCTTGGTTTAGCCTGTTGTTAAAGCTTTCTTCTGCTTTTTGTAATTCCCTAAATGACTCTTTCATTTCTTTAAGTTCATTTATTTCCTTTATTATGTTGTCTAACTCTCTAGTGACTTTTTCTCTTTTTTTTTTTCACTGATTGCCCGAAATATTTTTTGGCTTCCTTTTGTTGGTTTTCAACTTTCTTCTCAATTCTGTTCATCTTATTTGCCATCCATATTCTGAATTCCATTTCTGTCATTTTGGCAATTTCCTTGTGGGTGGAATCCACTACTGTAGTTCCATTGTGTTCCTTGGGGGTGTTGAACTATTTTATTTTTTCTTGTTGCCAGGATTCTTTTGCTGATTTCTTCTCATCTGGATCCCACTCTCAGCTCTGGGTTAATAGGATTGCAGGGCACTTGCTCTCCTTTGCTGGGGACTCTCCCAAACCAAGTCCAGGAGTGATGGCTGCTCAGGGCTAGGGGGTCGTATGTGAATTGTTTGACCTCAGGGAGGTTCTGCTGGCCCAGTGGTAATGGTGGGGACTCAGTTGTGTGGTCTTGGGGACCAGTCACCACTCTGGAGTCTCAGGGGTGGAATCATGAGCCTGGCAGGGACCCAGGAACTACAGGGCAGAGACTGAGACTCAGGCACAGTGAGAGCTTTGGTGCTGGCTCTGGGGATTTGGGGATCTGGGCCATCCATATGAGGGGCTGTTCCACCAGCATAGGGATTGCTGATGCCCAGTCGTGCAGGCAGGGGTTTGTCTCAGTGGCCCAGGTTCCACATAGGTGGGCTGGAGCTGCTGGTCAGCCAAGGTTCTTCCTCCACTCCTAGGACCCACTGAAGCTGTTGCCCCTGGCTTCTCAAGTGATCCCTGTGGCATCTGAGTCTCCTCCTCTGTTCAATTCCCACACCAAAGAGGAATCATGCTCAGCCCTCAGTCACAGGGCACGACACAGGGGAATATCTGTTCCCTCCCCAGCCTGGCTGGGGTGATGCAAAGGTTACTTCTGGATGGCTAGGTCCTGAGAAGACCTGGCTCCATGCACCAGAGTGATCAGGATGTCATCAGTTGCAGAAGTCTGGGATTGGCAGGCACCAGATCTCTGCTGCACCTGCTCTCCGATGGAATTTCTCTGCACAGACTCTGAGCAGCTCTCCAATCAGCCCAGAGGTCTGCAGTGGAAGAAGGAGACTCCCTCACAGATTGAGCTGCCTGTAACTTTTGTTTCTCTCCTAAAAAAAAGTGTCCCTTCGGGTAGCCTTTATCCTACTGTCTTCACTTCTTCCCAGCAGTGTGAAATATATTGGGACCCCCAGCTTAATCTCCAAGATAGTGGGTGATACTTGTAAGTAAGAATCAGCCATGCCTTATTTTACTGAGTTGGTAGATGCTGTAATGAGCTATACAGCTGTTCTCCAGCAAGTCAATGCTTTCTGGAGAGAGCTGACTGCAGAAATGTTCTTTTGTGCCTGTGATAAGCTCTAGTCCCTCAGGTGGAATGCTTGAATGCCCCAGGATTTGAGAGGAGGCCTGTAGTTCCCAGGGGGTTGCTTGGGCTCCACCACAGCAGAAGTGAGTGGAGGAGCGAGGCCAGGCATGGTTAGGTTCTGTGAACCTGGAAGGCCTTTCAAAGCCTCAGCAGGGCTCAGAGGTTTTTTTCCTGGCTGCTAGGGAGAGCAGCTGGGAGAAGAGTCAAGGCAGGTTCTCCAGACCTGGAGGACTGGTCGTGGGGGAGCATCACAAATCCCCAATAGCCCAGGCTCTGTGTTGGTTGCTATGGCACCCCGGGCTGGGATCTTCCCCACTGGAGGACCTGCCCTAGACTAACTGCCCTGCTTTGAGCCTCAGGAAAGCACTAAGTTTGCTACCCCAGTCTCTAGGGAAAGCCACTGGGAGGAGAGTCAAAGCAGATTCTCCAGACCAAGAAGGCTGGTCATGGGGGAGCGACTGCAAACCCCCTCCAGTCCAGGCACCTGACGGTGCCATGCTTGTTTGCTCTGGTACCCCATGCTGGGATCTTCCCCTCCAAAAGACAAACCTAGTTCAACAGTGTGGCTTTCCTGTGGGGGGGATGGGCACTCTCCCAGATTGCCGCATCTAAGGCCTCCACTGTTTTCTCCCATCAGTTTTGCCCACGTGGGCTCCCTTGCCTCCTGAGTCTAACTCCCAAACATCCCTCATTTGTCCCCCAGCAACCCACTTGAGTCTGGGGGGCACTGCATCTGGCCTGCATATGTGACCCACTGGTGTGTGTCTCTGCGAAATGCCAGTGGGCAGGGTACTCCCAGATCAGGCACCCCAGGCCCACTGCAGATCCTCAAGGGGGAAGGCATAGCCCCCACTCTCTGTGGAACCCTCAGACTGGAGTACACACCAGCTTGCAGGGGGGCAGCCTCTTGCCAAATTCTTGGCTCAGATTGCTCTCCCAGTTGTAGTGTGTGGGGTGGGGGGGAGGGTAGGGAATGATAAGCCTCTGAATGGAAGAAAGCCAGCTCTCTGGCCTCTCAGGTCACCCTCCTTGGAGGGAAGCCCTGCACAGAATGTCCAAGCTCTGGAATCATGCAAGTTCTCCCCACAATTCCATGGTTGCCACAGTACTTGGACCCATGGGGGTGGAAAAGCCTCCAAGTAATTTCATAGCCCCCTGATCACTGAAGGAGTGGGGGGTGGACAGAGAGATTCCCCTTTATCCTTTCACTGGGCTCCAAGCCTCTCTGGGTTTGATCCTTGCCAATGTTATTTTTACTTTATTGTCTTCCTTCTCTGCTTTGTGATTTTCCTCCATGAGGTCTCCGGCAGGGCCAGCACTTCTGTCTGTGATCTACACCTGAGCTGCATCCCCTCGCCCCTCTCCTTTTTCCCAACATATTAAATTACAAGCAAGACCTACTGCCATGCCAGGCAAGAATTAAGTCATGCACCCTCTACACTTAAAGATAAACTATGTTCTAACTGCTACAGGTTTTTTCTTTTTCTCTAGCAGCTGACTAAGCACTGGCCTCAAGGTAAGCAACACTAAAACAATTGCAGCTCACCAACTGCCAGACACTAACTAACTGACTCGCCCTGTTCCACAAGCCATCACTACAGTTTTAGTTGGATTAGACTGATTTCACTAACCTTATGTAACTAGCTCCATAAGCAAGGAAACATTTTTTATAGTCTTTTTTGGGGGAAGGGGTAGTTATGTTTCAAGTTCCCAAGCCAGTAAGATTTGCTAACCAGAACTTTGTAACTTTCTGTTGCACTGAGTGCATTCCCTTTTGAGTTCTTCCAAGGAACAGCAGACCTTCTTGCAGTCACAGATATATACTAAAGCCTTAAACCACCTGTTGTCAGGAAACATAAGCAATACTCACCACAGATTGTGCCAAGAACCATGAGCCTGGCAGGCTTGAAATAATGACCAATATTGACTCCTAGCTATTACTAATACTAATATTGCTAGTATTATAATACTAAAATCCCCACCCTGGGAGGAACTTATCATTTTTTGATCATGGGATGTATGTACTAGCATGATTTCTCACTGCACTTGTGTGCCCTATATTCCTCCCCAAACGAGTAATGATTCTTACCCTCTCATGCATTATTCATTTCACCTCCAGAAAAAACCCTGACCCCGTTGACTAGGGAGGTGGATTTGAGGCAGTCCATACCTCCCCCTCCCAGTAGATGTGTCTCTTGCAATAAATCCTTTCTTCTTTGACAATCCTCATTGTCTCAGTAATTGGCTTTCTGTGCGGCAAGCAGCAGTGAACCTCCCTTGTGGGTTCATTAACAATTTTAGATAAAAAACCATGGACCATGAGCTAGTTCTGCCCAGTTTTTACAAAGGATGTACACTGAGTGCTTTTGTGTTCTGAGTTTCACCTTTTGATGTATGGAACCTAATTTTGTTGCATTTTCATATTGTCTCCACCCCAAAGTGAACATGGGACGTATGTTCCATGGTATGTATGTTTGCTTATCATGCATGTGCATGAGCATGACACCCTTTCATGAATATTCATAGCTTCTCCTATAACCTATTAAATATGTATGTTTAGCCAGCTGGTTTAGCATAAAACTCCTGTCCCATTCTTCCTCCCTTGAAGTGCTCATTTTTGGTCTCTGCCAAATGCTATGCTTCCCAGTTTGTTAGGATGGCCACCTTGCACGCTGCAACCCCTTATAATAAATAAAGCTTTCCTTGCTAAATTTATGAATTTTGTGACTTTTTCAGTCAAAACACTAAACAAAAGAATTAATTTTGAATGCCATGATAAATTTTTTCTTCTTTATATCATTTTATATCATCCTATTTTTTATAATCATAAACATGATTTAAAACATAAAACAGGAAGGAAGGAAAGAGGGCAGTGTAGAGGCAAAAGGAACTTTCTCTCTGCCCTCTGAGGGTTTGATAATCTGAGTCTCTGGAATAAATTTGGCAGTAGACAGATTAACAGGAGAGAAAGCATACAAATTTATTATGTCCCTATGCATGGGACCCTCACAAAATATGAGACTTAAAGAAGGGCCAGGTGGTTGAAGCTTAAATAGCAATTTGAGCTACAGAAAGAAAAAAGGGCTTGAGATTACTGGGGGGTGGTATCAACAAGCTCTGGGATGGACAGGGGAGGAACTGCACTTCAAACAAAGGTTGTCTTTCTATGCAGATGAAGTTTCTCAGGTATCAGTCTGCAAAGGAATAGGTGAAAAGTCTGTCTGGGCAAAGTGTCTGGGCATGGAGACCTTTAGTCACTTCTGCTGAGATACGAGTTAATCTTCTTTGATCAATGTAGATTCCAGGGAAGGGGGCCTGGAGAAACTTCCCTCAGTCAGCTAAGAGAAGCTTCAAAGAAAGCCCCTCCCTGCACTTTGGGAGAGATGTGGGAGGGGGTAATGTCAGAGAGACCTTGGTTCTGAGGCTGCTTTTTTAATTCAAATACTCAACATGTCAAAGTGCCATACTTGGAGTATCATTTTCTGAACCCCAACAGAAGGAAGAGAGAAAGGAGGGAAAGGAGGGAGGGAGGGAAGATAGTTCAAGCTTTAAAACTAGGATACCTTGGAACTCTATATTTTCATCTTTAGATACTATTGGTCACCCACTGGAGAAGAAAGGCAGTAGGGAAAATGCACATCAAGGCAGGGGAGTCGCGCTGCCTGTGGGGATCTGCAGAGGTTGACAGAATCATTGGCTGCCATCCCCACAGTGGTATACTGGGTTAAAAAATGACAACTAATATCAATTATGAAAGATTCAAGTTGCAGCAGTACTAGCTCAAGGATTATCAATGCAGATGTGATTATTAATGGTCATTCTTGTGAAGATAACAATCCATTTGCAGAGTAAATGTGGGTGGAAAATGAAGACAAATTCAACAGACAATAAGAAAAGAAGTTATGGGAAGAATAATTTATTGAATTCTGTTTCTAAGAAATGCTGGAAGAGGAAGAAGAACATGAGTGGTTTATTCCAGCTCGAGATTTCCTATGAACTATGGACCAAATCCAAATCCAATTTAATGACCTTATTGTCAGTGATGACTCTTCTCTAGAAGATCTTGTGGTCAAGAACAATCTGAATCCAAATGCTCCCCACAGGAAATTAATTTATTTCTAATTGTTAAGCAGATCTCTCAGTTCAGACTTAAAATTGCATTTATCCCCATCAAAAAGAATCTCCTTTTTTGGAGGAAGGCCTGTTAGTTAATTTGAAGTAATTTATTATAGACAAGTATGTCTGAGGTTACAAGGTAGTGACCAGATGAGAACTAGTCCTGGTTTTTATGGTGTGTTATCATGTTAGAAATGTTAAATTCTTGGAGACATACAGGGAGAACACCATGTGAAGACAGATATCAGAGTAATGAATCTGGGAGTCAAGGAGCAACAAGAATTGCCAGGAACCTGGAAGCTAAGAGAAGAGCACGGAACACATTCTCCCTCAAAACCTTCAGAAGGAACACCTTCTAGCCTCTAGGACTATGAGAAAATCAATTTCTGTTGTTTTAAGCCAAATACACACACACACACACACACACACACGTGCACACACACGTATATTACATCAGAAGTAGTATGTGATTTGAGAATTGCCTCTTATTCTAAGGAGTCACTACATCATAGCTATGCCCATGTGAAATCTAACATTTGACCAACTCATAATCCAATTAAGAGATTATAACATTATGATTTGAGTGGTGCTTTTCCTTGCTTTGTCAACAATCACAACAGTAGCCTGCTGCACAAATTTTCCTTTAACAAAGGTAGAACAGTTTTGGCTTCTTAAACTTTATATTTGGGCAGGTTAAGCTTCCATACATGTTCAGTGTGAATAGTGTTTAAGTTGAAAATATTGTAACAAGAGGAACATTGGAAAATATACAAACACGTGGAAATTAAACAATGTGCTCCTGAATGACCAGTAGGTCAATGAAGAGATTAAGAAGGAAATTTTAAAATTTCTCAAAACAAATGAAAATGAAAACACAACATCAAAATCTATGGGGTACGGCAAAAGCAGTAATAAGAGGAAAATTTATAGCAATAAGTGCCTACATCTAAAAAGTAGAAAAGCTTCAAATAAACAACCTAAAGAAGCATCTCAAAGAACTAGAAAAATAAGAGCAAACCAAACCCAAAATTAGTAGAAGAAAGGAAATAATAAAGATCAGAGCAGAAATAAATGAAATTGAAACCAAAAAATACAAAAGATCAAAGAAATGAAAAGTTGGTTTTTCAAAAAGACAAACAATTGACACACCATTAGCCAGACTAAGAAAAAAAGGGGGAAGACCCAAATAAATGAAATCAGAGATGAAAAAGGAGGCATTACAACTGACACTGCAGAAATCCAAAGTATCATTATAGACTACTATGAGCAATTATATGCCAACAAATTGGAAAACCTAGAAGAAATGGATAAATTCCTAGACCCATACAACCCACCAGGAAGAATGAACCAGGAAGAAATCCAAAACCTGAATAAATGAATAACAAGTAATGAGATGAAAGCAGTAATAAAAAGTCTCCCATCAGATAAAAGCCCAGGACCCAATGGCTTCACTGCTGAATTGTACCAAGCATTGAAAGAAGAACTAATACCAATCTTACTTAAACTATTCCAAAAAATCCAAGAGGAGGGAATACTCCCAAATTCATTCTATGAAACCTGTATCACCCTGATACCAAAACCAGACAAAAACACAGCAAAAAAAGAAAACTATAGGCCAATATCTCTGATGAACATAGGTGCAAAAATTCTTACAAAAATACTAGCAAACAAAATTCAGCAACAAATTAAAAAGATTATATTCATCATGATCAAGTGGGATTCATCCCAGGATGCAAGGATGGTTCAACATATGCAAATCAATCAATATTATACATCATATCAACAGAACAAAGGACCAAAACCATATGGTCATTTCAATTGATCCTGAAAAAGTATAGGATAAAATTCAACACCCCGTCAAGATAAAAAAAAAAAACCTCTCAAAAAACTGGGTACAGAAGGAACTTACCTCAATGCAATAAAAGCTATATATGACAGACCCACAGTGAGTGTCATACTGAATGGGAAAAACTGAAAGCTTTCCCTCTAAGATCTGGAACAAGACAAGGATGCCCACTTTCACCACTGTTATTCAACATAGTACTGGAAGTTATAGCTAGAACAATCAGACAAGAGAAAGAAATAAAGGGCATCCAAATTGGAAAGGAATAAGTCAAATTATCCTTGTTTGCAGACAATATGATCTTATATCTTGAAAAACCTAAAGACTCCTCAAAAAAACTGTTAGAACTGATAAACAAATTCAACAAATTTGCAGGATACAAAATCAACATACAAAAATCAGTAGCATTTCTATATGACAACAGTAAACGATCTGAAAAATAAACCAAGAAAGTAATCCCATTTACAATAGCTACAAATAAAATAAAATACCTAAGAATAAACTTAACCAAGGAAGTGAAAGATCTCTATAATTAAAGCTATAAAACACTGATGAAAGAAATTGAAGAGGACATAAAAGAAATGGGAAGATATTCCATGGTCATGGATTAGAAGAATTAATATTGTCAAAATGTCCATACTACCCAAAGCAATCTACAGATTCAATGCAATCTTCATCAAAATACCAATGACATTCTTCATATAAATAGAAAAAAATATCCTAAAATTTATATGGAATCATAAAAGACCCAGAATAGGCCAAGCCATCCTGAGCAAACTGAACAAAACTGGAGGAATCACATTACCTGACTTCAAATTATTCTATAGAACTGTAATAATCAAAACAGCATGGTACACTGGCATAAAAATAGACATATAGACCAATGGAAGAGAAAAGAGAACCCAGAAGTAAATCCAAACATCTATAGTGAACTTATATTTGACAAAGGTGCCAAGAACATACAGTGGGGAAAGGACAATCTCTTTAATAAATGATGCTAGGAAAACTGGATGTCCATATGCAGAAGAATGAAACTAGACCCTTATCTCTTGCCATATACAAAAATCAAATAAAAATGGACTAAAGATTTAAACTTAAGACCTGAAACTATGAACCCACTAAAAGTAAACTTTGGGGAAATGCTTCAGGACATTGGTCTGGGCAAGGACTTCTTGAGTAATACCCCCAAAGCACAGGCAACCAAAGAAAAATTAGACATATGGGATCACATCAAGCTAAAAAGCTATGGCACAGCAAAGGAAACAATCAACAAAGGGAAGAGACAACCCACAGAATGGGGTTGCAACCCACCAATCTGACAAGGGATTAATAACTAGAATATATAAGGAGCTCCAACAACTCAATAGGAAAAATCAAGTCTGATTTAAAAATGGGCAAAGGATATGAATAGACATTTCTCAAAACAAGACATACAAATGGCCAACAGGTATATGAAAAAATGCTCAACATCATTAATTGTCAGAGAAATGCAAATCAAAACTATAATGAGATATCATGACACCCCAGTTAAAAATGGTTTTAATCAAAAAGACTGGTGACAACAAATGCTGGTGAGAATGTAGAGAAAGGGGAACCCTCATACACTGTTGGTGGGAATGTAAATTAGTGCAACCACTATGGAGAACAGTATGGTAGTTCCTCAGAAAACTAAAAATAGCACTACCATATGACCCAGCAATCCAACTGCTGGGTATATATCCAAAGGAGGGGAATCCAGTATATAGAAAAGATATCTGCATTCCCATGTTTATTGCAGCACTATTCACAATAGCCAAGATTTGGAATCAACCTAAGTGTCTATCAACAGATGAATGGATAAAGAAATTGTGGTACATATACACAATGGAATACTATATATAGCCACAAAAAAAGAATGAAATCCTGCCATTTGCAACATGGATGGAACTGAGAACATTATGTTAAGTGAAATAAGCCAAGCACAGAAAGACAAATCTTGCATGTTCTCACTCACATGTGGGAGCTAAATATTAAAAACAATTGATCTCATGGAGACAGAGAGTAGAAAGATGGTTACCAGAGACTGGGAAGGGTAGCATGAAGGGGGGCGGATAAAGTGGGGATGGTTAATGGGCACAAAAATACAGTTAGATAGTTAGAATGAATAATATTTGATAGCACAACAAAAGTGACTATAATCAACAATAAGTTAGGGTATACTTCCAAATAACTGAAAGAGTGGAATTGGAATGTTCTTAAAGCAAAGAAATGATAAACATCTTAGGTGATGGATACCCCATTACCCTGACTTGATTAATTCATGTTGTATGCCTGTATCAAAACTTCACATGTACCCTGTAAAGATATACAACTATTAGGTACCCATAATAATTAAAAATTTCTTAAAATTTTTTAAAGAAAATATTGGGCCAGGCACAATGGCTCATGCCTGTAATCCTTGCACTTTGGGAGTCTGAGGCAGGAGGATTGCTTGAGATTAGGAATTTGAGACCAGCCTGAGCAAGAGCAAGACAAAAAATAGAAAAATTAGCTGGGCGTGGTGGCACACACCTGTAGTTCCATCTACTCGAGGAGGACCACTTCACCCCAGGAGTTTGAGGTTGCAGTGAGATATGACGACACCACTGCACTCTAGCCCTGGTGACAGAGCAAGACCCTGTCTCAAAAATAAAATAAAATACTGTTTTAAAAATATTTTTTTTCAAAAATTTTTCTTAAATAGTAGTAGAACTGGGGGGGGAAAAGAAATATTGGTCACCCTAGAGCCTCTTGATGACTCAACGCACTGAAACAAGAGTGATACAAGGGAGGAGTAGTTGGCCCTGGAGAACACATTCAGAATCAGAACAGGCTTTCTGCTTAAGGGCCCCTCCAGGGACCTCCCTCACTCTCCAAGGTCTAGAGCTAAGATCAAGTCCCTCTTGCCATTGTTATATGGGAGGCAGAGTCAAGAAGGCTTCCCCTTGGACAGAAAGACTATGGGGATATTTCCTTGCACAGAAGTTCCATCCCTGCATCCTCCGGGGAAGGACAAAGACAAGAGAAGCCCACAGAGCCCTAATCTTACCCATTGCTCTTGTTCCAGTGTTGGAAAGGATGTCATACAGTTATCCTCCATTGACAGCATCTGTTCTTGGCCTGGAGAGCTAAGGTGAATACAAATCTCCTTCTCATTCAAATCCATCTTCTCCTAAAACTATCCACTCTGGGAATCCATGAGGGTACAGGTCGTGAATAGAGATCAGATCCTCATTTATAACCATCCTGAGTTAGCCATCAATGGCGGATGGGATAGCCACTTTACCTTCCTCTGGTCTAGACTAAACCCTATAACTGTCCATTTTACCAGGTGTTCTTTTTTCCTCCTCCCTATTTTTGGCCTTTAATGTCCCCCTGATGCACAGAAGATGGTCCAAGTTTGACTTGGCTTTATTCAAATCCACTGGTAGCAATTCAGAGAATAGCCCCTCTTTGTGGACTCTCATGTTAAGTCCTGAGATTGCAGTGAAAATAGTAGACATAAAAGATTCACAAAAACCCTGGAATGGGAAGGCCTTGGAATGACTGAAATTCACAGCCCTCACCTCCATTTGAGAACTTCCCCTGCCTGGCTTCCATAAAACCAGCACACTTATGTGCCACTTCTGCTTGGCTAGATACAGAGGGGGAGAAGGGGTTTCTCTTCACTACCAGAGACTCCCAAGGAAGCTTGTTTCCCCATCTTTATAATTTCTAAGTTGGAATGGATTTTAGAAACCATCTAGTTTTCCCAGATTGGTTTTTTGTTTTGTTTCTGTTCTTGTTTTTGAGAAACTTAAGTGATTTACTCACAAGCTTACAGTGGCAGAGAAAGGATTTGCACCATCCTCAGGTGTCACAATACCTCCATCAATCACTCGGACACTCATCATAGTCTGTCAGCCAGACAGTCAGCCAAAATGTTTATTGCTTATTTACTATACCAGTCGGCCCTCCTGTAGTTTGTGCTCAGTTCCTTTTGGAACTGGAAAACAGCACTTCTCAGTGTTCTGGAATCCCCAACTCCCTTCATTTCCTTCTCCAGTCTGAATAACCCCTGTTCTCTTCTCTTTCTTTTCTAGGTCTAGTTCTCTAAACTCTTCCTCCCCACCTTCTCCACCGTGGCCAAGGTTACTGCCCTGAGCCGGGAAGGTCTGACATGGCAACGCTGCCTCTGCTACATAATCTGTCCTGGGTCTGCCCTGAAGCATTACTCACAGTGCCTCATCCCCAGGCAGGCTCTGAGACTGCTGACCCATCTGAGCATCCTTTTTAATGAAACTTGACTGCTCCATGGAAGTCAGCAACATAACCACAGTCACTGCATTTGTCCTCCTAGGACTATCCAACAATCCCCAGACCCAAGCTCTGCTCTTTGTGCTGTTCCTGGTGATTTACCTCTTGACCCTCCTGGGGAACTTGCTGATGCTACTGGTGATTAGTACCGATTCCCACCTTCACACCCCCATGTACTTCTTCCTGGGACACCTCTCCTTCCTGGATGCTTTTTATTCCTCAGTCATTGTGCCTAAACTGCTAGAGAACCTTCTTTGTAAGTGGAAGACTATATCCCTCCTTGAGTGTTTCAGCCAGATCTCCCTGATCATATTTTCTGGGGCCACTGAAGCCTGCCTCCTCTCTGTCATGGCTTATGACCGGTTTCAGGCTGTGTGCCACCCACTGTTGTATGTGGTAGCTATGAACAAGAGGGTATGCGCTGGCCTGGTGGGGGCCTCCTGGGCCATGGGAATGGGTACTGGTCTAATTAACACCCTCCTCCTGGCTCAACAGCACTTCTGTGGCCCCAACCTCATCCGCAGTTTTGCCTGCGAGCTTCCTCCAGTGCTCTTGCTGGCCTGTTCTGACCCCTACGCTAGCCTCGCCTCCATCCTGACCACCATGGCAGTCCTGGGCCTTGGCACCCTCGTCCTGTTGCTGGGTTCCTACAGCCGCATCATCATGACAGCCTTGAGGATCAACTCTGCCACGGGTCGGAGCAAGATCTTCTCCACCTGCTCTTCACATTTCCTGGTAGTCACCATCTTTTATGGTTCAGGACTTTTCAGGTAAGTCACACTATACCACCTGCATGTAAATGTTGGGTATTCTTTACCCTACAGTGGCCTTGGTCTGTAGAACAGAGCATTGCAAAGTAGCAGGAAATCCAAAAGGCCTAGGCCCTAGTGCCATCTCTGCTGTGGACTTGCTGTGTGAATTGTAAAGAACCCATTTTCTTTCTAAGGCCTCAATTGTCTATTCTGAAAAATGAGCTTAGACAAAGACTTTCCTGCTGTATTAACCTATGATTTGGGAGTTCTCAAAAAAAATCAGAAAGCTTTTGGTAGATTTTTATCTAGGTGTTAGACACAAAAATAAAACCTATCCTTGAAACAGATGCCATCTTTCTTTCCTGCTAGAAGACGATGTCCCCGAAGTTTGTTTATGTTACAGCTATTTATTAGGCACCTACTATACACCAGCTGTTTTACATGGTTAAGCTCAATTTTAGTATGCATCACACCACAAGGGAGATATTATTAACCCGATTTCAGGTAAAGAGCCTGAGTTTTGGGAGTAACCAGATAATTTCCTGACAGTCGCAGCACAAGCTGGTAATGGAGCTATAAGTTGAACCAAGACTCATGCTCTTGCCTACCACGCTTCTCTCAAACATGAACACCTCTAGCTGATGAGTCCTCCCTCACTAGGAGACAGAATAACTCGTGTCTGTGCTTTCTACTAGTGAACTGAAGGAAGGTGGATTTGCACATGTTGCTCAATGCTTTTCTCACCTGCTTGTGACTTGGAGAGAAGTCAGAGAGCGGATATGGATGATAAGGAACAGTCAAGGAGAGCTCACCTGAGCTGCGGACATACCTCTTCATCTCCCTCTGTCTTAGTTTCCTCATACACCATAAGGGGCATAACTACCTACTTCACAGAAATGTTAGGAAGGATAAATTCAATAATGAAAAATGGTCTGGGTGCAGTGACTCACACCTGTAATCCCAGCACTTTGGGAGGCCAAGATGGGAGGCTCGCTTGACCCCAGGAGTTCAAGACCAACCAGAGCAACATAGTGAGACCCCATCTCTACAAAAAATAAGAAAAATTAGCCGGGTATGGTGGCATGATCCTGTAGTCCCAGCTACTCGGGAAGCTGAGGCAAGAGGCTCACTCAAGCCCAGGAGTCCAGGTTACATTGAGCTATGACTGTGCCACTGGACTCTAGCCTGGGCGACAGAGGGAGACCCTGCCTCTAAAAAAAAGAAAAGGCTATCTTTTACAAGCAAACACACCAGAACCCACAAGGAACATTCTTGGAATAGTCTATACTTATTCCAATGATGATGATGCCATTGCAAAAAAAATAATAATAATAACAATGCTTCTTTGAAAAATACTCCCAGTGGTACTTAGCAAAATGTACCCAAAATTGTAATCTTGTTTTAGAATTATCTTGTGCTTAACATGTTTTCATCTCCCACTTTACCAGTTTTGGCTTATTTTCCAAACCAAAGAAAAATGCAACTAAAAGAACAAATGTTTGTTCCACTAAGCATTATAAAAATAATGTGCTATGATTCTGAGGGTAATTCCAAGAGCCATAAATGTTGGGAGCAATGATAGCATTTTGGACTAAGCACACAGTTTTATAAGAACAGTCATCACAAGATGAGAATATAGTATTTGTACTGTTATGTATATAGGGAAAAAAGAGAAAAACTCCTCATATTATCATCGTAACTATTAAGGAACAATGCTTTGAAGACCATGAAGTTCTATGGAAATGCATGGAACTATTATTATTAGTTCTAACTTGCAGCTCTGGATATGCTACAGAACCTTCTTTTTCCTCGGGGCAGCTCCTATACCTTTCTGTGTAAGATCACTCATGTTTGGGGGCATGTGAAGGCAGAAATGACTGACTTTTCACAAATCAGACAGTCATTTCTAGAGGCTGCCACCAGAGATAGTCAACTCAGCTCTGAAGACCCCCTTTGCAGAGTCTTTGCAGGGATGGGATGGACCGTTGCTGCCAACAGTATTGTCGTCATTGTCATGATATCAGTTTGCTTCTTTGTGCAATTCCCTTCAAGGTACATGACTCCAGCATCTGGCTCAGCCCTGGAGCAAGTGCTATCTGTGCAGTACAGTGTGGTGACCCCAGCGCTAAACCCCCTCATCTATAGTCTAAAGAACCAGAAGGTAAAGACAGCTCTGAAGAGGATGCTGGCCGGGAAGTCCAGGCTTACCTTCTAACCCGGGCTCTCCTGCCTCACCAGAAGGAAAAGTTACGGGGAGAAGAAGAGGCAGGAAAAGCTATCAGCACTCAGCTACCTCTGCATTCATCCCCTTCCAAAACCGAGGCCTTGGTTTCTCTTCCTGCACGGCCCTGCTCCCTTCCAAGAGACAGGGGAAACTTCCACAGAGCGGGTGGTATCCCTCCTCAGGGGGCCAAGTCACTCCACAAGAAAATCTCCAGGGCTTCGCCGGCCATTTCTACGGCTGCTACTTTTCCCTCTCATTTCTTCACCTTTTTGCCCTTCCTCTTTCTGCCTCTCCTTCTCCCTCTTACTTTTGTCTGTGCACAAAAGGTAAATCAACCTCTCGGCCCACTAGCAAATATCTCGCTGCATTCTGGGGAAGTCCCATCTTAGCACTATGAGACCCAACTCCTGCTTTGTCCCCATCCTGAAAGACCCCTGAAAGATCTACATCTCGGTAATAACTTGGCAAGAAATAAGATAAAATAAGTGTGTCTCCTGTCTTCATCCTTAACAAGCACACCTGAAGTAGAGCCTAGCAAATGGCAAATCCTCAGTAACCCTTTGTGGACAGATTAAGGAAGGGATGGAGGGATGAGTGTGGGTCATCCGAAGAGTCGTTTCTCTTGCGTGACCCCAGGAAATGGGAGGAGGTGAGTATTCTCCTTCAAAGTACGAGGGTCTCAAGAACAAACCTCTGTCTAATGGCTTCTGTGTCCCAGGTGTCTAGTAAACCCTGTCATCTAACAGACAAATGGAAAAAATGACAGAGACAGAGAAGGGGGAGCGGGAGAAGGAGCATGTGGGAAGGAACGCTGAATTTTATCCAGGACAATTTCAGCCTTCGTGACAAGACAGGTGTCAGAGGAAATAGCAGGGAAGAGAAAGCAGGATAGGAGGAAAGACAGAGACTCCATACTGTTAGGCACCGTCCCGAGTCCTTCTCACACGGAGCTCAGTGAACGGTGTGCACGCCGACAGCCCCCGCCCAGAACCTCCCCACCGCCCACCTTAGCCTGGCCCACTGCAGGCCGCTGCCCTGGCTCGGGAGCTTGTTCCAGGCCCAGAGGAGAGCGAAGGGGTTGGAGAAAGCAGAACAGATGCTCAGCTGCCATCCACCTCCTATTCAGCTCCCAAGAAAGTTTCTGGGAAGAGGACAGCAGTTTCCTGTCGTACTTCTACTCAAAGGCCAAGATCTGCATCTATCAAGACCACTTCCATGCCAAAAAAAAAACGGTTACTATGTGAGGTGATGGATATGGTAATTAGCTTGATTGTAGTGATCATTTCAATGTGTACATGTATCAGAACATCAAGTTGTACATCTTAAATATATACCATTTTTATTTGTGAAAAAGGAGGGGAAGGAGAAGATGAAGAAGACTACTGGTGACTCTGTATGTCATAAAGATGATCTAGCCATATTTGGCCAGAAAAAAGAGGCAATTTATTTATTTATTTTCTCAAGAGACTTCGTAATTCAAGAACACCATATTAAACATTGAAATAAAAGAAATGTATAAGCAAGTAGGGGAAAAAGTAAGTACAGACTGGGAATAAGGGGGAGTTTGCCTAAGAATTCCAAATGCAGACCCCGAATACCTTATACTGTTGCTTGTACCAAAGAACATAGCATTTGTTATTTGTTTTAGTTCATGGATCATTTTACAACTGAACACACTAAAATCGAACTGAGCAAAAACACATAAAAACTGCTCCATAGTACTGGTTCATAGTACGGATCCATAAACATTTGTATCATAAGCCACTGTAATAATAAATGAATGACTATTAAAAAAAAAAAGAGAGACTGCTTGTATGCCAGCTCCCTGGCTTCTATTCTGTTCTTGATCTTCTGACCCTCAGGCTTAGATCTCTACAAATAAATCTCTTGTTGTCAGGTTCCTTCAGCAAAGGCTCCTAAAGATCACAGCGTCACATACGGGTGTGCATGTCCTCAGAGGTAAACTTTCCTTATCTTCTCTGTAGGATGAAGGCCAGAGGTATGGTCCGTGCACCACAGCCCCAACTTTAGTCGTGTTTCTGCTCTAGCCACTTGAGGGAGCTGGTCCCTCATATTGTCCACAGCATGTGGCTTTCAGAAGGTGTAGCTGAGGCAGGTAAATAGGTAAGAAATAGATGTGTGAATTCAGCAGGAAGAACAGCCATCTGACTCTCCCTCTCTCACACACTTATACACAGGGTTTACCTCTGAAACCCTAAAGACTTGGGGGAAAGTTTTTTGTCTCATAATTAGGATAGGAATAATATGCAATATCCCTGAGAGATGCATCACATTGTGTTCAAATTCACACTAAAATGATGTGACTAATACCAAGTTATTTCCTGACAGTTTGTTTTCATTAGACGTGGGGCGGAGGGATGCCTCCCCACCCTTTGTCTAGCCCTACAGGTTCCCTAAACATGGGGGCTTCATTTCGGAGCTGATGGTTTCTGAGACAAGGGAAGCATGGTCTTACTGTCTAAAGCCCCAGAGGGTGTTGGGGTGAGAAGAGTGGAATTAGCAGTATTGGACATCTTAGGAGGGCAAGGAAGTCAGAAAGAAGATGAAAATTTCATCCACCACCAATTCAGAAATGTAGCGAATTAAATTGTAATTTTGGAAAGCTGGATTGTCGAAGCAGGAAGAGGTCTCAGAAAACCATCCAAACCAAAACCCTCATTTTAAGAGGAGGAGACTGAGGCACAGAGAGCGGAGATGACCTGCCCAGGTTCAGACCATCAGTGAGGAGCAGAAATAGACTTTGGGACCCAAATCTCCTGATTCTTCTTCTTTCACAAATCCCATAATTATTAGAACAAATACGGTTCTGCAAGCATCCTCCTTAAAAACAAGCAAAGAGCAAGAAGAAATAATAGAGTGGAGGGTTCAAACCAAAGGATTCCAGGTTCTGAGATTCTTAATAATCACTGAGCTGACTGTAAGGGTCCCTGTTCTATCTCTGGCTCCCAGAGAAAAAGAGAGGGTTCTTTTCACAGCTCTTCAGAAAGGATAAAGAAATCCCTCAAAGCCTTCAAGTCACCTATTTCAGATTCTTGGGTCCCCATCCATGCTGTCCTTTTCCCACCACACATCTCTACCTGTCAAAATCCCACGCATTCTTCAAAACCAGTTTAAATGCCCCCTTTCTTGATCATTTTTCTAACATCTCCTCCAAATATAATCAGGTTTTCTGTGCCTTTCCCTTTGTGAATGCCCAGGGCACATTTCTAACCTCTTTTGTGATGCTTATAACACTATTCCTTATATTATAACTATTAATGTTTATCTTATCTCTCCTATTAGTCCTTGAGGGAAGAGACCCCTTTGGCCAACCTTGGATCCCTCTATAGTTGTTTGAATATACTAGGTGATCAATAAAAGTTTGTCGAATTGGTACAGAAAGTAACCCACATCTTTCTGTTGCAAGTTCGGCCTGCTTCTTCAGTAGAGATAGAAGGTGGCTATGACCTATAGCTTCAGTGTCCACCCATTCACCCTATTTCCTCCCCTTCCCTCCAGGAAGAAAATAAAGCCAGTGACTTCAAATCAAGCCCTTTATTCAGGACAGAGGTGGAATCTATTGCTGTAGTGGAAGCGCCATCGGGGGCACTAATCAAAGGTCTGAAGTCCAGTGCACCAGTCATGCATCCCTGGAGAGTAGTTCTCAAGAGTCCAGTGGTGTCACTACAGGGCCCAGGGCTCAGAGACAGCTTTGGGAGGGTAGAAAGAAGCAAACTGAGGTAGCATTAGGGAAGAGGAGTTCCAGGAGCATAGAGAGGGCAGGAGTGGCAGGGACAGCAGATGCTCACAACTTCTCACAATTCCATTGTTCCAGCTTCTCAGTGCAGAGTGGTTTATGGGCCAACCTGACAATGGAGAAGGGGACAAGGTGAGTTGCGTGACTGAATCTTAGCTTGTCTTGCCATCTAGCTTCATCCCCAGGAGGGCTGAGGTGGAAGAGTGTGGATGACAATTACAGAAAGACTTTGCTAGCCAGATAACAAGGGACACTAGGTCACATAGTGGGGTAGGGCCTATGAAAAATAATCCGAGAAAATTATAGGACTATAAAAGATGTGCAATGATACCAAGGGCTTACATTAGGGTATAGGACTAAACAAGTGGAATTAAATGTCCAAGAACAGGTGAAGGAAGGCCTGGGTCCCAGCCCTCCATTAATGAATCCCTCATTAGGAAAGTTGCCACACAGCAATGGAGCAAGGGAGACTTAAAAATGTAAACCTGAGTCTGCTGGATGAGTTTTGTTTTGGAGACTATATTCTACATCAAATTTTCAGGAGATAGAGAGAGAGGAAAGTGGTACGGGGATAATGGGGGAAGGGGAAGGGGGAGTGGAAAACAGAATGAGGATTCACCAGTAGTCAATTCCTTTAATGTCCAGGATCTTCTTGGCGCACATAATGTCATCAGTAAGGTCATCATCCAGGAACTCTGGTAGGAGGTGCCGGGAAAGGAATTAGCCAGCTAAGAAGTATTATCCATAAAGGTAATTAGGTAATGAATTTCCCTATTCCCTGGACCAAGTGTCTGCTTCTTCTCTGAACCCAAAGTCTGTTGTCTTTCTATATGAAAAGACCAATACAGTAATATCTCCTCCGGGATCTTAGCTTGGTCTTAGCTTAGGGACTTCCTTCACTTCCCTGGTACATCTTTGGAGGAATCATCAACTCTGAAAATGCAGAGTATCAGACTCCAAGACTCCCAGACAGCTCAAATAGTCTACCCCTGAACTTCAGGGGACTGTCTGGGGACTTGGTGATCACAAAAAGTCTAAACAGCTTCTTACTCAGCACTGTCAATTCAAATCCCACAATTTTTGTAGAGTCCAACCAAGGCAGTGAACCCAGACATGTGCTTGACACCAAAAAGGAGATTATCCCAGGGGAAGGCTCCAGAAAACTAGAGAAACAGGATTATAGAAGCTACTCACTGTCGCAGGAGATACCACAGATGTTCCTTGACTGAGGGATCTGGTCGCTTCTGCACCAAAGCTTATTACTGATCTGGAAGAGTCCATATTCTGTGCTTCCATCATTTTCGACTATGGCTTGTGTGTCATAAGCACTGGCATGAAATAGAGTGCACATCACTGAGGGAAAGAGGAAAAAGAGGTATCACAGAGATGTCCAGGGTCAGCATAACTGAGGAACAGGAAAATGCCTTCTATCCAATCTCCAAAGATGGCAAAGCGCAGAGTATCTTGATGAAAAGTGAAGAAGAGTTCCAAAAAAGGTCAGACAATGGGAGAAAGGAAGGATGGGAGCATAAATGGAATAACAAAGTACACACATAAGCAAAGGAGATAAGAAAGGGCTAGATAGTCAGATGGAAGTGGAGGAGAGACGCGGATGAGCGATGGGAGGAACGAGGGAGCGGGGAACTTACGTTCAGGCAAAGTGAAGTCTCTGTAGCCGCTCATGTCTTTCAGCAGCGGGAACACCTCACATTTCGTTAATTGGATGGCCTGCGTGGCAGGGAACAGGATGGCCACTAGGAGCAGAGGGACAAAGGACATCATTTTGGCTGCCCCCAAGAACCTGCAATGGGGCACCACTCAGCTTCACCTCCTTTTATTCATGCAGAAAGCCGCAGAGGCCCTGGCCCTATATCCAGGAAGCGGATGAAGAGAGACTGGTGATGCCAAGACAGAAACATTGAGCCTGCCAGCTTCCTTCCATAATTCCCCCTACTCTTCCTTCCCCTCCCCTAATTGTTTTCTACCCAGAAAGAGAAAGAGTTCTAGGCATGATCCTGTTTCCCACTTGGCTTTGTTTATCTCTTTGTTTCTTATAAGGTTGGTTCTAGGAAGCAAAGTGTCCCCAGCTACTTTAGGAACAAAGAAGGCCTCAGGGGCAATATAAATAAGACAATCAGAAAATACAATCAGGGTCATGACCAACTACCCCTTTCCCCCTAGAAAGGGAAATACAGAATGTGGAAAGGGAGTGTATGTCATCACCTGCCATGGTCTCAGGATCAGGGTTGACACTTGACCAGCCAACCAGCCATGGAACAAAGCCCAGAAAGAGTCCTTTGATATGGTGGTTCATGGCTGAGGGCTCAGAGATAGGGATAGAATATGGGCATGTAGACTATGAGAATCAGATATAACGTGATCCCTAGACTCCCTACTTCAGGAAAATGGGTAATTTGAAAAGCATATATGAAAGTGTCTAGCTATCCTGTGACCTATTATCAGGTTCCCCACCCCCAACCACTCCTACCATCAATAACCAGACACTACTGTAGAATTAAGACATTGTGTAAATCCAAGACTAATAACTTGTAATAGATCTGTTCCTTAGTAGATGAACTTGTAGACAGCCTCACAGTTGGCCACAGAAAGTTATAAAGAGGGTGACTTAAACCAGTGGGAAGATTGGACTTAAAGCACTTTAAGATTGAACGAGCAGTATGTGGAGCTTATCAAACAAGTTTTTGGTTCTGAGCTATGAGGTCAATGCCCCTGAACAAGTAGAGTGGAGGGTACTGATTCTGAATAATTCCTTTAATTTGCTGGCATCAAGCTTCATGTCATGGTGCCAGTACCTGTTAGCCTCCTTCATGCCAGGCTCATCCCCTTTATTCCAATATCGAAACCTGATTTCTGACATTTCAGGGGGTATTCATTCATCCCAATCAAACTATTTAAGACTTAAACAAACTGAAGATCTTCCATATTGTTATCTCGTATATGTCTTCAGACTTGGGGAAAATTCTTCTCAGTTTAATCTGTTTTCTACACCACGGATAACCAGTATGTGAAGTGGCACAAGTGAAACTAGTGTGGAGGATCTTGGTGTGCCAAGAGGGGTGAGCAGAAAGTCCTGATGGCAGAGAGATACATATTCAGAAATACAGCACATTGCTGCCCCTGCCTTTCCCCTTATTCCACCCAGAGGTATTGCAAGGGTACACAACAGGAATAGTAATTCTACCACACTAAGCAAATTTTGTTGAGAATATGGCTGGGGGGTGAGAGGATGACCTTGGACCATGTGGAGAGGGACTGATAAGAAAAGCTAGTCCTGAGGACTAGCCTTTCCACTAGTGGAGTCTTGTGTAAAATGCCTCCTGTCCTGGGTTATGGACTAAGTACCTACAATTAGAGTAAAATGGCCAGCCAGGGTCTCAGGAATCACAGGGGCTTTCTACACATCCTGCCAAGTCAAGCAAGACCTAAGGCAGCAGCCTGGTTGCCTATAATTTGATTGTACCTCTGCCCTTCCTTGTACGCAATGAAAATCAGCACACAGGTCAGGAATCACAACTAAGTGCAGAAAAGGAAATAAATGTGCCTCAGGCAAGAGGAACCATTATTTCCCTAGAAATATTTGTAAAATAGGGTATCTGGGGTCATCTCAAAAGGAGAAGAGAAGATGTCTAAAGGGAACAATTGCAAACATTCAGAGAAAGATGTAGATTCTTGGAGATGGTCCAAAGGAACACAGTAAGCCATCATTACAGCACTGAAAGAGGAATTATATGGAAAGACACAAACACAGCTAATGGAGGAAAGCTCGAGATTTAGTTAGGGTACTCTGCATGAAAGCCGAGATCTGAATCAAAATGGTGAAGAGGCATTTACAGCACACTTTCCTGGATTTTTTCAGAAATAAGTTATGTTAATTCCCTCAGATGCTGTGGCAAAAATCATGGTTTCTAAAACCAGAAATCGTCTTTTTAGAGGACTTTTAGAAGTCAAAGAATCAAAAGCATCTCTTTCAAAGCACATTTGCCGTCTGAAACTGTAGTTTGTAGGTGAGTGGTAGTTTATAGGCAGATCCTACAGCTACCATTTGGAGGGAACAGCCTGAGGGCCACAATAATATTGATCATTACATCTTACAGTTAATATCCTCACCTTGTTCTACTTCCTCCCATAATTGAGGAAATTTATCAGTAGGTAGACAATGAAGCTAGATCTTGAACTTGAAACCTAACTTTCACACAAATGTTTGATTGAATTCGAGAGTTAATTAAAGCAATTAAGATTTGGAGAGGAGTGATTTCCATTGGCACTTTTCTTTTTTAGTTGCTTGTACAAGAGTCCTTGCAAAGTCACTTAGCACTATGGATTCACATTCTATATCACACCAAAAGCCTGCTTTCAATTAATATGGGATTATTTTGAATTGTTGTATTTGGATTTTCTATATATTTCTATAAATGCTTTTATGCTTAAATGAACCATTGATTCATTTTTGTGATGTTAATAGTATCAACAAAAAATGCAATGCAAATATGCAAATGTAAATTATAACACACAACTGATTTTAAAATACATTAATTAAAATGAATTTTACCTTTTTAATTGACTATTAGCTAAAACAAACTGATACACATGTAATTACCAAAAAGTAATGAAATTGCTATGCAAATCTTAATAGATTTTTCATTCTTAATTTATAAAATGTTTATTTTTAAATAAACATATCTTTATATAATTTTCCATCACCATCTTTAATAGAATATTACATCCTATTTTTTGCTAATGTGCTACTTTTTCATTTCCTTTTTGGGTTGGCTTCCCTCTAGCCCTCCTCATTTCTTCCCTGCCTCACATCATCCTGTTAACTCATATTAACAATCTACTGTATGTCAGTCCATATTTTTATTAATTATTGTATTTATATACATATACATTGTTTTGCTAATCCTTTAAAGTTTTTTAATCCATCTGCAATTTTATCTGGGTTCCCTCTTCTTTTTAACTTGTCATATTTGTCTATTCTAACACAAATACCTTATTGATTTCATTGCAGTGTCTTTGTGGTATGTTCTGATATCTATTAATACTATGACAAGTCTTCCTTGTTATTCTTTTTTGTTGTTGTTGTTAAAGTAATTAAACTTTCTATTTTCAAAAAAAAAATTAAACCAAGGGGGGATGGGGCAAGATGGTTAACTAGAGACATCACTTGCCGACCACGCTGGAGAGAAGGAAGGGTTTTGGATGCGGGAGACAGGAGAGGGGATGCCGCGCAGGTGAATTTCGGTGAAAGAAGTGCCAGAGCCTGCCGGGACCTCACGGAGGAAAATTGCGAAGCAGAGAAGGAAGAGAATAAAGGAAAAATGGATATTGGCAAGGACCAAAGCCCGGGAGGCCCGGAGCCCAGTGAAGGGATAACAGGGGATCCCTTTCTCCCTCTCGCAATCCTTTGGTGATCAGGGGCTACCAAGTCACTGGGAAGCTTTTTTACCCCCACAAACCCAAGCACTGTGGCAACTATAGAACTGCGGGGAGAACGTGTGTGACCCCAGAGCTTGGACACTCCATGTGGGGCTCCCCTCCAAGAAGAGCGACCGGAGAGCCCGGAGAGCAGGCTTCCTTCCATTCAGACGCTCTTCGCTCCCTGCCCCTCCCCCACCCACTGCAACCTCGTGAGTAGTTTCGGCCCAGAATTTGGAGAGGGGCCCCTCCCCCCGGCTGGTGAGTCCTGCAATCTCAAGTTTCCACAGAGACTGGGGTTCATGCCTCTCCACTTGGGGAGCTGCAGGGGACCCAGGGCACCCGATCTCAGAGCTCCCTGCCTGCAGGTATTTTGTGGAGATGCATGCAAGCAGATCAAACATGCCAGTGGCTCTTGTGCCTCCAGGACTTGAGTGGGTCCCTGGGGGACACAGAGGGGGTTTAGGAGCTGGACTTGGGAGGCAAGGGAGCCCATTTGGGTGGAACTGATGGGAGAAAACTGTGGGGGTCTGAGACGTGGCAAACTGGGGAAGCACCCATCCCCCCGTTAGAAAAGCCATACTGTCGGCTAGGGTGGGTCTTCCAGTGGGAGAGATCCCAGCCCCTGGGGCCATAGCAACTGAGCGCAGCACATTCAGGGCCCCAGGGCAGGGGCAATGCAAGGGGGTGGAGCTTACTCCCCACAGCCAGTCTGGGAAGTGCAGCCTCTCCTCACAAGCAGCCCTTCTGGCTTCGAGAGCTGGCATCGGCCCTAGTCCCAGTGGCTCACCCTAGCAGCCAGGAAGATGACCTCTGAGCCCTGCTGAGGTTTTGCAAAGCCTTCAAGACTCTCACAACCTAACCACACCCATCCTCACCTCTCTACCCACCTCTGCTGTGGGAGAGAACAAGCAAACCCCAAGGAGCTACAAGGCCCCTCCCAAAGCCTGGGGCATTCAAGTGCTCCACCTAGGAACTAGAGCTAATCACAGGCACAAAAGAATACCTCTGCAGTTGGCTCTCTCCTGCAAGCATCAACCACTGACAGGGAGAACAACTTTATAGCTCATTGCAGCATCTACCAACAGGGCGGGGCTGATTCTTACTCACAAGTATCACCCACCCTGTCAGAGATTAAGCTGGGGGTTCCAATACAATTTGCACTGCTTTGAAGAGGGGAAGACAGCAGGATGCAAGCAATCCAAAGGGACACTGCTTTTTAAGAGAGAAACAAGTTATAGGCAGCTCAATCTATGAGGGGTCTCCTTCCTCCACTGCAGACCTCTGGGCTGATCAGGAAGCTGCTTAGACTCTGTGAAGAGACATTCCACTGGAGAGCAGATGCAGCAGAGAGCTGGTGCCTGCCAATCCCAGGTTTCTGCAACAAACTCCATCCTGATCATTCTGGTGCACAGAGCCAGGTCTGCACGGACCCAGCCTCCCAGCAATAACCTTTGCATCACCCCTACCAAGCCAGGGAGGGAACAGATGCTCCCCTGTATAGTGTCCTTTGACTTGGGGCAGAGAACACCTCCTACCCGGTGTGGGAGCCAAACAGAGAAGGAGCTCCAGATGCCACAGGCACCACTTGGAAAGGCTGGAGCAACTGCATCAGGAGGTTCTAAGTGTGGGAGGAGAACCTGGGCCAAACAGCAGTGCCGGCCCACCTATGTGGACCCCTAGGCTGTTGAGACTGCACAACAGGGCATCAGCAATCCCCACACTGGTGAAATAGCCCCCAATAACACTCGCTCTGCCCCTGAAATCTCCAGAGCCAGTTCCGAAACTCTTGCTGTGCCTGAGGCTCTGCCCTTATAGCTCCAGGGCCCCCACTGGGCCTGCAACTCCACCACTGAGACTCCAGAACTGTGCCTGGATGCCAATACCACACTACTGAGTCCCCACCACTACCACTGGGCCAGAAGAACCTCCCTGAGGTCCAACACCTCATTCAGGAACCCCCAGCCTGAGCAGCTGTCACTCCTGGACTTGGTTCGAGAGAGTCACCAGCAAAGGAGATCAGGTGCCCTGCAATCCTATTATTAACCCAGTGCTGAGAGTGGGAGCCAGATGAGAAGAAGCCAGTAAAAGAACCCTGGCAACATGAAAAAACAAACTAGTTCAACAGCCCCAAGGGACAATGGAGCTACATTAGTGGACCCCACCCACAACGAAATTGCCAAAATGACAGAAATGGAATTCAGAATATGGATGGCAAATAAGATGACTGGAATTGAAGAGAAAGTTGAAAACCAACAAAAAGAAACCAAAAAAATACTTCAGGAAATCAATGAAAAAAATGGAAAAGTCACTACAGAGCTAGACACCATAAGAAAGGGTATGATAGAACTTAAAAAAGTGAAAGAGTCATTTAGGGAATTTCAAAATGTGGCAGAAAGCTTTAACAACATGCTAAACCAAGCAGAAGAAAGAATCTCAGAGCTTGAAGACAAGGCTCTCAAGATAACCCAGTCATACAAAGAGGTGGAGAAGAATATAAAAAAGTCAGAGCAGTCACTGAGAGAGATATGGGACTATGTGATGCAAACTAACATTAGAATTGTAGGTATCCTCAAGGGAGAACAAGAAGAACTAAAAGCATGGAAAACCTATTTGAGAAAATTATTGAGGAAAACCTCCCTAGTATCAGGAATTCAGACAGACAGATACAAGATGGACATTGAACATCGAGAAGATTCATAGCAAATAAATCATCTCCAATACACATAGTAATCAGTATGGCCAAAGTCAAAATGAAGGAGAAAATTCTGCAAGCAGCAAGACGAAAGCATCAAATAACCTACAAAGAAAATCCATCAGACTAACTGCAGACTTCTCAGCAGAAACCTTATAAGCAAGAAGGGATTGGGGCCCCATTTTCAATTTACTTAAGCAGAACAACTGCCAGCCTAGAATTTTGTATCCTGCAAAGCTAAGTTTCACAATCCACAGAGAAATTAAGTCTTTTCCAAACAAGCAAACACTGAGGGAATTTGCCATGGCTGGACCTGCCCTGCACAAAATACTCAAAACAGCACTATAAACAAATCAGCACAACAGATACCCACCAGTGTAAATTCACACACAAAAAAAAAAATCCCCAAACTCACAACTCCTATAAAACAATAGAACAAGATGTAAAACAAAGTTATAAGGGACCACCCAACAGGATGAACAGACCAACACCCCACATATCAATGCTATCGATCAATGCAAACAGACTAAAGGCACCTCTCAAAAGACATAGGTTGGCTGAATGGATGAAATAACACAACCCAAGTATCTGCCATCTCCAGGAAATCACAAGGACACACAGACTCAACATGAAAAGATGGGAAGAAAATTCCACGCAAATGGAAATCAAAAGAGAGGAGGAGTAGCTATTCTCATAGCAGATAAAATTCACTTTAAGGCAACAAAGGTGAAAAAATTCAAAGAGGGTCATTTATATAATGGTAAAGGCAGCTATCCAACAAGAAGACATAACAATCATAAATGTATATGCATCCAACACAGAAGCTCCAAGATACATCAAGCAAATTTTACTACAGCTAAGCAAAGAAATGAACAGCACCTCCATATAATAATTGCAGGGGAACTCAACACCCCACTGTCAAAGCTTGACAAATCATCAAAGCAAAAAATAAAGAAAGAAGCAATGGACTGAAACCAAACTCTAAATCAAATGGGCCAAACAGACAATTACAGAATATTCTACCCAAAAAACTACAGAATATACATTCTTCTCAGCAGCACAAGGGACATTCTCTAAGATTGATCATATCTTAGGCCACAAAACAGGTCTCAACAAATTCAAAAAAATCAAAATCATACCATGTAGCTTCTCAGACCACACTGGAATAAAACTAGAAATCAACTATAAGAGAAACACTCAAAGCTACACACAGTCACGGACATTAAACCACCTGCTGCTGAATGATTACTGGGTCAAGAATGAAATTAAGATGAAAATCAAAAAATTCTTTGAACTGAATGAAAAATGGGACAGAAGTTAACAAAGTCTGTGAGACACAGCAAAAGCATTCCTCAGGGGAAAATTCATAGCCTTAAATGCCTACTTCAAAAAGACAGAGAGATCACAAATTAACCACCTAATGTCACACCTCAAGGAACTAGAACAGGAAGAAAAAACCAAACCCATAGCCAGCAAAAGAAAAGAAATAATGACAGTCAGAGCAGAACTAAATGAATTGGAAAACAAAAAACAATACAAAGAATTAATGAAATTAAAAGTTGGTTCTTTGAAAAGATAAACAAAATTGACAGACCTCTTGCTAGGCTAACCAAAAACTGAAGAGAAAGGACCCAAATAAGCTCAATCAGAAATGAAAATGGTGACATTATAACTGATACTGCAGAAATAAAAAACATCATCCATGAATATTACATAAATTTCTACAGGCATAAACTAAAGAACATACAGGAAATGGACAAGTTCCTGGAAACAGAAAACTTCCCAAGACTCAACCAGGAAGAAATAGAACACCTGAACACACTAATAATGAACAGGGAGATTGAAATACTAATCAAAAACCTCCCCAAAAAAAAAAAAAAGCCCTGGACCAGATGGATTTACTGCTGAATTCTATCACGCCTACAAAGAAGACCTGGTACCCATGATACAGAAATTATTCCATAACATTGAGAAGGAGGAAATCCTCCCCAACTCATTCTCAAGGCCAATATCACCTTCATATCAAAGGTAGGAAAGGATACAACAAAAAAAGAAAACTACAGACCAATATCACTTATGAATGTAAATGCGAAAATCCTCAATAAAATACTAGCAAACTGCATTCAACACCACATCAAAAAAATAATCCACCCAGGACCAAGTGGGTTTCATCCCAGGGATGCAAGGATGATTCAACATACATAAATCAATAAATGTGATTCACCACACAAACAAAAGCAAAAATAAAGACCATTTGATCATCTGCATAGATGCAGAAAAAGCATTCAACAAGATCCAGCACCCTTTCATGATAAAAAACCCTCAACAAACTAGGCATAGAAAGAACTTATTTCAGAATAATAAAAGCCAAATATGACAAACCCACAGCCAACATCATACGGAATGGGGAAAAGTTGAAAGCATTCCCCCTAAGAACTGGAAGAAGACAAGGATGCTACTGTCACCACTTCTCTTCAACCTGGTGCTAGAAGTCCTAGCCAGAGCAATCAGAGAAGAGAAGAATATTAAGGATGTCTAAATCAGGAAAGAAGAAGTCAAACTATCTCTCTTCACTGCCAGTATGATCTTGTATCTAGAAAACCCCATAAATTCCACCAAGAGTCTCCCAGAGTTGATAAATAAATTCAGCAAAGTCTCAGGATACAAAATCAATATACATGAATCAGTAGCATTTCTATATACTAATAACAGTCAAGACAAGAGTCAAATAAAAGACTCAATACCATTCACAATAGCTACAAAGAAAATAAAATACCTAGGAATATAATTAACCAAGGAGGTGAAAGATCTCTATGAGAACTACAAAACACTGAGGAAAAAAATTACAGAGGATACAAACAAATGAAAAAACATAGCATGCTCATGGATAGGTAGAATCAACATTGTCAAAATGTCCATGCTACCCAAAGTGGTTTACAAATTCAATGCAATCCCCATCAAATTACCAAAGTCATACTTCACAGATATGGAAAAATATAATTCTATGCTGTGTTTAGAAATAGAAAAGAGCCCAAACAGCCAAAGCAATCTTAAGCAAAAAGAACAAATCTGAGGCATCACATTACCAGACTTCAAATTATACTACAAGTCTATAGTAACCAAAACAGCATGGAGTTAGTACAAAAATAGAGACTTAGACCAATGGAACAGAACAGAGAACCCAGATATAAAACCATCTACCTACAATCAACTGATCTTTCACAAAATAGACAACAACATACACTGGGGAAAAGAAGCCCTATTCAATAAATGGTGCTGGGAAAATTGGATAGCCACATGTAGAAGAATGAAACAATACCCCTACCCCTCACCACTCACAAAAATTAATTCAAGATAAATAAAAGACTTAGATCTAAGGCACAAAACCCTAAGAATTCTAGAGGAAAATGTAGGAAAAATTCTTCTAGATATTGGCCTAGGCAAGAAATTTATGAAAAAGACCCCAATGGCAATCATGGCAACAACGAAAATTAATAAATTGGATTTGATTAAACTTAGAAGCTTCTGCACAGCTAAGGAAACAATCAACAGAGCAAATATACAACCTACAGAATGAGAGAAAACATTCACAAGCTACACATCCAATAAAGGGCTAATAACCGGAATTTATAATACAAAGAACTCAAGCAAATCAGCAAGAAAGAAAACAAACAACCCTATTAAAAAGTGGGCAAAAGACATGAACAGAAGCTTCTCAAAAGACAGACAAATGGCCAATAAACATATGAAAAAATGCTCAACATCACAAATCATCATGTAAGTGCAAATTAAAACCACAATGAGATATCACCTTACCCCAGTTAGAATGGCATTTATCAAAAATCCAAAAACAATAGATGCTAATGTGGATGCAGAGAAAAAGGAACACTTATAGACTGTTGGTGGGATTGCAAATTAGTACAACCTCTATGGAAAGCGGTATGGAGATTCCTCAAAGAACTAAAAATAGAGCTACTCTTCAATTCAGCAATCCCACTATTGGGAATTTACCCAAAGGAAAAAAACCTTTTCATCAAAAGACATCTACGCTCAAATGTTTATTGCAGCACAATTCACAATTGCAAAGATGTGGAATCAACCCAAGTGCCCATCAATTCATGAGTGGATTAATAAAATGTGCTATATGTATACCATGGAGTACTACTCAGCTATAAAAAAGATGAAATAATACTTTTTGCAATAATCTGGGTGAAACTGGAAATCATTCTCCTAAATGAAGTGTCTCAAGAATGGAAAAACAAACACCACATATACTCACTATTAAATTGGAACTAACTGATGAACACACATGTGCATAAAGGGAAGAAAAGCTCAGTGGAAATCAACTGGGGGAAGAGGATATGGGGAGGGGTAAAAACCTAACTAATGGGTACTATGAACACTATTTTAGTGATGGGCACACCTTTAGCCAGGACTCAAGCATTAAAAAGTGATCCCTGTAACAACCTAAAACACTTGTACCCCCTGAATATTTTGACATAAAAAAAAATTTTTAAGTTAAACCTACAGAAATTTCCAAAATATAACAGACTCATATATACCCTCCCTGTAGATTCACCCACTGTCAATATTTGCATGTTCCCTCATATTTTTATGCTATTCTTTTTCAAAATATGCTTACCTATTTCAACTTATTTTTTCATACAAATTTTAATATACCTTATCAATTTCACCAAAAGCCTGTTGAGATTTGAATTGGAATTACATACAATATATATAATGATTCTTGGAAAAGTAACATTTTATAATATTAACTTTTAAATCCCAGAATATATGTATTTTTCCTTTGTTCAGATCTTATTTTACATACTTCAGTAAGATTTTATAATGTTTGTTATATGATTCAGTGCCTTTTTTAATTAAATTTATTTCTAGGGCCAGGCACAGTGGCTAATGCTCCTAGCACTTTGAGAGGCCAGGAGTTCAAGATCAGCCTGGGCAACATAGCAAGTCCCCATCTCTACAAAAAACTTAAAAATCAGCCAGGTGTGATGGCGGGTGCCTATAGTCCTAGCTTCTCAGGTGGCTAAACAGGAGGATCACTTTAGCCCAGGAGTTCAAGGCTGCAGTAAGCTATGATCAGGCCACTGCCTTCCAGCCTAGGTGACAGAGCGAGACCCTGTCTCAAAATGATAAATAAATACATTTATTTCTAAATATGTGACACTCTTGTTGTTCTCATCAATGAGATATTTTCCCCTTTCCACTTCTGAGTATTTATAAATAGTACAGAGAACACGTACTTTTTCACAAATATATCTTCTACATGATCACCTTACCAAAATATCTTAAATTCTATAATTTTTTTCACTAGTATTTTGGGATTTCTAGGTATATAATCATATTATTTCCAAAAGTGATTGGTAAGCTCTTTCTTTTAGTTATTTGACTTCTAGCAAAGGGAAACTGCCAGGAAAGCTGTCTGCCTCTGCCAGGGCATAAAACAATTAGCAACAATAATAGTAATGTTCTCCTATAAGAATATAAAATCATTGGCCTATTCTCACTCAGGTCTGAAGTTCATGTTCACATAACCACATCCAGTCAAGGAAATTCAAGCTGGGAAAGTAAATTAAACTGGGATGTTGGAGGAAGCATATCCTAATTCTCCTTGGAAGTCCTTGAAATTCTCACAGATTAAGTTAACCAACCACAAGCTCAGAAAAAAATACCAAACACACAAGTAAATAATCCATCATGAGTACAAGTCAGGAGAAAAAAACTCTCCTGTGTTGGAAAGAGCCACCTTGCCAACAGTCAACTCTCCTTCCCAGGAGCAGTTCATATCCAATGGCTGATCGATGTGGATAGAGAGGCCCAGGACCCTTGCCTCAGTGGAGACAATTTTTCAGGGCCATTCCAGCTCCAGAAGCTCTTATGGAATCAACTGAAGCTTTTGTTGTGACTACATCACAATTCGACTTCTTCTGGCCAACTCTGCTTCCTTCAACCCCTCACCCCACAAGTGTTGAGATGAAGTGCATTCCCCAGTAAATTTCCTGCATTTAAATCTCCATCTCAGAGTCTGTTACTCAGGAACCCTCACCTAAAACAGTTGGTGTCAGAAGTGGTCCAAGATAGCAGGCTCTAAATGGCATTTGGGCAACACAGTGTGAGAACAGGGTGCCATCCTTCGGGATAGTATGGTGCTCTATCTCCAATAGGTAGAATACATGAACCTGGGAGCCAAGAGGTAGATACAAAACTGCCCTGTCACCATCATTCCTAGTGAACCACTTTGGGAATTTGTACTTCCTCTCCCTGTAACTTTGAGCTCTATGGCTAAGAAGTTCTAGATCCCAGGTCCAGGGGACTTAGTGAGAGCCCTATTAAACTTTAAGCTACAGCTTCCACCAGGTCACTTCATGCTCTTCATGCTAAGAGACTAGTAGGTATGAAAAAGTCACCATCCTGGCAGTGATGACTGACCCTAATCATCAGGATGAGGGAAAAGGAAGAATATGTTTGGCACCCAAGAGACCCATTGTTGAGTCTCTTGCTACTTCCTTACCCAATTTTGATTGTAAATTACAGGCACAGCAATCATAGCCTGAGAAGGGAGAGATAATCAGGGTTTCAGACCCTTCAGGAATAAGAATCTGAGTCAGACCACCAGGTAAGCTACCTAGACTAGCAGAGATACTGAACAAGGATAAGAAGAATCTAGAATGGGTAGTAGAGGAGGAAGACAATAAGTATCAGTTGCAGCCTAGAGACGAGCTGCAGCAGTGGGAGCTGTCACTTATCCCACTGTCAACTGAAATAGCAAACAGCGAGAGGCTCTCTAAAAGCAAAAGATATTTGTTCAGGAATAGGATGTTGCAATGGGAATATACCTGCCATAATAAACTATGTGCATATGCAGATAGATAAAGGAAGACAAAGATTTTTCAAGGAAAAATGAGGAGGATTACATAATTGTTTTGAAATGATTATCCTTGGCTACAAGGATCAATAACAACAGTGATGCCAGTCTGAGACTGGACAGGCAGTTGCTGGGCAGATGTCCTCACAGGAGTATTTTTTGTGTAAGGTTGCAATGGCCTTTGTGCAAGGCTGGGGTTTTTGCAGAGTCTTTTGTGATAGTTTTGTTATTAGGCCTACAAGTGTGAGAATCTTTTCTTCATGTCTTTCCCTGCCTCTATTTGTCAGGGTTTTTTCTTTTTTTCCTTTTTTTTTCTTTTTTTACCTTAAGTGACTCCATTCTGTTTCTGACAACTTTCATACCACTAAACTTTTTTTAAGTTTCCCCATGAAAAGATGTCACCAAAATCCTGGGGAAGCTGCTTCCAGAATTTATAAAAAGCAAGTAGATCCAAGCAGCACACAGATGAACAACAGCGGATGCTATGGTGTACCAACCAGGTTTCCTCTGCCCCTTTCATTCCCCACCCACCTTCTGCTAGGAGGATCACATGCTGATAGCACTTAGCTGGTCCCTCTCTAAGAATTACTGTCAGAGGAAGAGTCCTTTGCCCCAGTGGGGGACAATTCTGCAGGGCCATCTCAGCTCCACAACTTCCTATGAGATTGGCTTAGCACTGTTGTAACTGCACCATAGTTCAACTTGTCCCTCTGACCAATCCTACTTCCTTCAGCCTCCCATCCCCCCCACCCACAGGTGTTGATTCCAAAAGCACTCCCCAATAAACTTCTTGTACACCAATCTCCACCTCAAAATCTGTTTCTTAGGGGAACCTGACCTCTAACAAGAGATAATCATAACAATGTGTACCTTATGGAATTAGATATTCAAAACTAAAATAATTGAAAATAGGAGCATTATTTAGAGTAAAAGTTTCCTAAAGCCTTGCATTGTACATAAGAATGATTAAGATAATAATTAGCTTTCAACTTTATTAAGAATGTATAAGTAAAATTTTCAGGTCAACTAGTAAAAGAATAGAAATATAAAAATTCCAAACCTGTATAGGAAAAAGTAGAATAAGAAAATAACCAAAAATAGCCAGGCACAGTGGCTCACGCCTATAATACTAGCACTCTGGGAGGCCAAGGCAGGAGGATTGCTTGAGCTCAGGAGTTCAAGACCAGCCTTAGCAAGAGTGAGACCCCATCTCTACTAAAAATAGAAAAATTAGCCAGGCATCATGGCGCACGCCCAGCTACTTGGGAGGCTGAGGCAGGAGGATCACTTGAGCCCAGGAGTTGAAGTTTGCAGTGAGCTACAATGATGCCACTGCACTCTATCCACGGTGACAAAGTGAGATTCTGTCTCAAAAAAAAAAAAAAGGAAAAAAAAAAGAAAATAATGAGAAAGCAAAAAATAGAATGAAAATATCATAATAGAATTGAACTAAAAAACAATAACAGAAAGATATCTGGAAAATTCCCCCAAATATTTGGAAATTAAAGGACACACTTCTAAATAAAAAACTGTCAAACAAGAAACTTCAAGGGAAGTTAAATATTATTTTAAACTGAATGAAAATGAAAATACAACATATCAAAATTTGTGGGATGCACCTAAAGCTGTGCTTAAAAGGAAATTGATAGCACTAAGTGCTTATATTAGAGAGGAAGAAAAGTATCAAATTAGAAGTCTAAGCTTCCACTTTAAGAAACTAGAAAAAAGAAGGCCAGGTGCAGTGGCTCACACCTATAATCCCAGCACTTTGGGAGGAGGATCACTTGAGGCCAAGAGTTCAAGATCAACCTGGGCAAGATAGTGAAACCCTGCATCTACAAAAAAAAAGAAAAATTAGCTGGATGTGGTGGTACATGACTGTAGTCCTAGCTACTCAGGATCACCTGAGCCCAGGAGTGTGAGGCTGCAGTGAGCTATCTGTGATTGTGCCACTGCACTCCAGCCAGGGCAACAGAGTGAGACCTAGTCTCAAAAAAAAGAAAAGAAAATTAAACCCAAAGCAAGGGCTGAGTCCCTCAATAACTGATAAAACAAGATCAAAGTCAGTCAGCTTAAGACTTTAACAATACGATTAATAAACTTGGCCTAATAGATGTATATACAACACTATGCAGAATAACTGCAGAATACACATTTTTATAATATGACCAAAACATTGGAAATTGTGAGCTTAGCAATGTTTCAAACTTGACCTCAGTAACTCCATCTTGGGCTACTGACTCCATGTCAAACTGCTAATGAATTTTGAGACTCACAAAGGAACTGTGGAAAATATTTCCTTCACAAACAACTGTGCTCTCCACAATAACAATACAAGGAAACTGGCCCTAATCTTTACAAGCACCCTGTATATAGTTTTTTACCGACTACCTGACGCAAATACACCTTTCTACTAATGAGTAAAGACTTCTTTGTTTAATCCACCAATAAAATAATCTGACAAACAATTTATATAATCTAAATGAGTTCCTATAAATGTAAGCCTCCTCCTTGGGCAGTATAGTCTCTGACTGCTACCTGGGTTGCAACCCCCACTCCTGAGTAAATGCTTATTTGCCTCTGACCTGTTGATTCTTCCTTTTACTTTTGTTAGGGTTAACAAAATATTCAGCATAATAAAGCAGTTAAAACAATCATATGTAAGGAAATACTAGCCCTAAATGCAGAGGATATTAAAGAAGAAAAGCTAAAAATTAATGAGCTAAACACCCACCTCAATAAGCTTGAAAAAAGAAGAAAATAAACTCAAGTAAATAAATAAAGGAACTAATAAAGAGCAGAAAATAATGAGAATAGAAAACAGATATAAAAGCCAAAAGCTGATTTTTTGAAAATACTAATGAAATTAATAAGCATTGTATGAGACCAAGAAAAAGAGAGAGAAGGCACAAATAACTAATATCAGGCATTTCATGTAGAATTTTTGTTCGTTTGTTTTTGTTGTTTTCTATTCCTCCCCGCCCCCAGCAGGGTGCTCTGTAAGGGCTGCTTCCATAAATCCCTCACTTAAATCCTGCTCCGCCCATCTCTGGTCCTTGCCTCCCTACCTAGACTGGAGGGCAAATCCTTCCCCAGTGGCCACACAAGGCCAGGAGCAACAGAATTAAGTCACTTGTTAAAGAATTCTTTGAAGGGGTGTAAAACACCAAATCTGCTCCGACCCTCAACCCCTGCACCAGTCGCTTACCCAGTATTTTCCCCCTGACGCTCCACAATGCAATGAGCCCTATCCCCTTACAATGGCGGAACCCTTCCTTTCTTGCTTTTCATTTGTCCCACACTGACAGAGCAGACTGTGTGGCAGACAGACCAAAGCAAGGCACAAAACTCAGACACTGCCCTCAAGATCACAGCAAAGAGAGTTTAGGAGACAACAACAAGCAACAATTTCCACGGGATCTGCTTGGTGCTGAGGAGGGTGATTAAGGGTGTGGAAGGAGATGGAGGCTGATGAAGCCTCCAGGAGGAAGGAGGAGGGGGCCCCATCACAGCTCCACACCCAGTCCTTCTACTCCTTGAGGCTGAGCCCGTACTCCACACCCTTCCTGTATGTCTCACAGTAATCTGCTCTGGGCTGGGGAGAAAAGCAGCTCAAAAAACTAGATGATGCCAGGCACAGGAGGCATCTGGAAGGTGGTGGGAGGCAGGAGGTATGGAAAATCTCCAGCATTTGGAAGAGACAGGAATGGACCCTCCAAACACGAGGAAATGCTTTCAGTGATTCCTCTCCCTGCACTATCAATGACCAGGGCAAGGGCAGCCCATGATTACTTTCAAATGCAGGGGGAATTTTTTTTAATTAGAGGGTATTATAAATAATGTTATACCAATATTTTCAAAATTTAACCATGAAAAGGAACAATTTCCAGAAAATATAGCTTGCCAAAACTACTACAAGAAGAAACATAAAAACCAGACTAGTCTTATAAACATTACATTAATTCAGCTAGTAATTAAAATCCTTCAGAATAAATTTCAGTGAATTCTACCAAACAATTAAGGAATGAATAGTTTCAATATTATATAAAAATCCAGCAAAAAAGAAAAAGGTTCATTTTCCAACTCTTTTTGTGACATTAGCCTACCAATGATCACATGATCCCAAGACATTTCAAAGACTTTAAGAAAAAAAGAAAATCACAGGCCAATCCCACTTGTAAACGTGATTGCAAAAATCCTAAATAAAACATTAACGAACCCAATCCATCAATAAATGAAGACAGTAACACATCATGATCATATTGGATTTGCTCCAGAAATGCAATGCTTGTTTAACATGAATATGATATTGTGATATAATAAGAAATTATATATGTTAATATTTGGTCTGCCTCTAGTTCCTGGCACACAGTGCCTAAAACCCTTGTAATCTCCAGAATGATAAGAGTGTCTTTTATATGCTAATGATGTGACTGGTGGCTGGGGGTCCCTAGATAGCTACAGGATCAAAGCTGGTCACCAGAAACACCGAGGCATAATTAGAAGCCCCATACCCCAGGGAGGGAAGAGGGGCTGAAGGTTGAGCTGATCTGATCACCAATGTTTTTATGGAGGCTTCTTTAGTAGGCATGATTAATTACATCATGATGCACAGTCATGTCTATGTAATGAAGTGTCCTCCATAAAACCCAAAAGGACAGATTCAGAGAGATTCCAGGTTGGTGAACATGAACACAGCCACTTGCTGGGTGAGTGGTACACCCCAACTCCACTGGACAGAAGCTCCTTCGATTGGGACCCTTCCATGACACCCTATATATCTCTTCATCTGGCTGTTCATTTTTATCCTTTAAAACTTCAGTCCCCAACCCCCAGGCCGCAGACCGCCACCGTCTGGGCCTGCTGGGAACCAGCTGCACAGCAGGAGGCCAGCAGGGGTGAGTGAGGGAGGGAAGCCCCACCTGCACCCACAGCTGCTCCCCATCTCGCTCGCATCACTGCCCAAGCCCCTCCCCCGTCAGATCAGCAGGGGCATCAGACCCTCACAGGAGAGCAAACCCCACTGCAAACTGTGCATGCCAGGGATCCAGGTTGTGGCTCCCAGTGAGAATCCAAGGCCTGATGATCTGAGGTGGAGCCAATGCGGCAACACCCCTCCCCCCTGGTTCATGGAAAAGATGTCTTCCGAGAAACCAGTCCCTGGTGTCAAAAACGATGGGGACTCCTTCTTTAAAATATTCTTTGTAATAAATGGGTAAATGTAAGTAAAGTGTTTCCCTGAGGTCTGTGAGCTGCTCTAGCAAGTTAATCAAAAACTAGGAGGGGGTCCTGGGAACCCCCAATTTATAGCTGATTGATCAGAAGTGTAGATGACAACCTATTACTTGTGATTGGTATCTGAAGTGGGAGGAGGCAGTCTCATGGGACTAAGCCCTCATCCTGCGGGATCTGATGCTATGTCCAGGTAGATAGTGTCAGAATTGAGCTAAATTATAGGACATCCAGTTGGTGTCCTCTGGAGATCTGGTGTCAGAAGTGCTGAGTGACTATGCAAGAGAGTAGAAAAAGAGAAAATTTTGTTTTTTCCCATAATGGAAAAAATCGTCATTAAAATTTAATGCATTAACAGAAGAAGGATAGAAACTATATGAATACCCAAATAGTTGTAGGGAAAGTGTTTGATAAAATTCAACGTCTAATCATTACTTTTTTAAAAAAAAAAACTATTAACAAACTAGAAATAAAATGAAACTTCCTCAACCTGACAATTAATATCTACAAACACCTATAGCAAACATCCTACATAATGATGAAACATTGAAAACTTCTCCTTCAAAGACATGAACAACACAAAGAAGATTGCTATCAAATTTTAGCAATATTTTACCTGAGCTCCTAACCAATGAAGTTAAGCAAGAAAAAGATAAACACTGTAGGGAATAAAAAGGAAAAAATAAAACTAACTCCATTCTTAGGTGATTATATACATAAAATCTGCAAGAATCTACACATAAACTATTAGAATTAATAAGAGAGTTTAGCAAGATTGCTTGTTATAAAATCAATATACAAAAATCAATTTTATTTCTACATACCAACAATTAAAAATAAAATTTTAAAGAGTTACCAATTACTATGTCATCAAAATTTTAAAGTACTGCATTAAATATAACAAAAGATCTATAAGACCTCTATGAAACTGTATTGAGAGATATAAAATAAGACTTGAATAATGAGATATATATTATGTTACTGTTTTGGAAGCGTTAACATGGTAAAGATGCAAATTATCCTCAAACTGAGTTACAGATTCAAAGCAATCACAATTAAAATCCCAACAGTTTTTAATGGAATCTGACCATATATTTATAAAATTAAATGGAAATGCATTGGCCAAGGATAGCCAAGAACTTCACTGAAAAAGAACAAGATAAGAATTTTTGCTTTACCACATGTCAAGACTTAATATAGAGTGGGGGGAAGATGGCCGACTCCAGTCGGGGCTTATCGGCCCTTCCCGGTGGAGGAGCTGAGGGTCGGACTGAGGCAAGTGGAGGAGGACTGCTGTTCGGGAGTGGACCACGGGGTCTGACACCAGCAGGAACTGAACAGCTGAGACACAGGAGGATAGAGGGGAAAAGTCACTGGGAACCAAATCAAGGGAGTGCTGATGACCAAGGAAAGGGTAAGGGATTTTTTTCCTCTACCCCCACCGGTGCAACAGGACACAGGGCTCTCATACCCCGGGGAGTGCCACAAGGAACCTGAGAACCGGCATCCCTGCATCTGGACCCCCCATCCTCTGCACCTTCTGCAATCCTGCCACCCTAGAGAGTAATTTTGGCTCAAGCTACTGGTAGCCCTATGGCCGCATCCACCCCATAGCAACAGACAAAACGCATTGCCTGAGTGACTGAGCCTGCCCGCATTGGTGAGTGCCCAGCCAAACGTGCCCTGAGTGACTGGGCTGGTCGTGGGTGATGGAGAGTGCACCCCCAGCCAAGCCCCCGCGGAGTGACTGAGCTTGCCTCAGGTGGCGGGAAGCGAACTCCCACTGAAATCACGATGAGTGACTGGGCCGGTCTCGGCCAAATAAAAGCACACTCCCTCAGCGCATGCTGAGGGTCTGGCCCGTATCCCCCCGGCAGGGAGTGCACATCTGGTGAGCCTGCTACTAACAGAGTAGCTGCAGAGAGGAGGAGGGAGGCCGGTTTTTCACCCCCAGCTGGAGAGCAGTGCAGAAAGACTGTGGCCCCCTCCCCCACCTTTATAGCAGCTGCAGGAGATGAGTGGCCCCCCTTCAGCGCAGGGGGCACATCTCTGCCCCGAGCCTGCAGAGCAGCGCCTGGTGAGTCTGCCTGCAGATGGAGCAGGCAGTGGGGTGTGGAAGCCGGGGAGAGGTCGCAGTTTCAGGATGGGGTAGTTGAGTGGGAGTCCGTGTCCATCGGGAGGGTGTGGAGGTGCACAGGAGACTGGGGATCTGTAAGTGTACTCCCTCTTTCCCCGCTCCCCCCACTACCATACCAGAGTTTGCTGAACTAGCCCCTCCCCTGAGAACCCTCATATTGAAGTTTGCTGAATCAGCCCCTCCCCCAGACAAACACCAGATTGGAGTTTGATGAACCTAGGAGACTCAGTTTGCATAAGTACTAGTTCCCAGAGCAACCAAATGCTACAGGTGCCACAGGCTGAATCAGAGGAGCTGCCCCCACCACCACTCACTTTAAAAGGCAATTCAGCTTGATCCAAGAGTTTCTTGAGCTGCCAATATTCCCCTGGGGGTAGAGTCCCCTGGCACAGTTTTCTGGGGCTAGAGAGCAGACTCTCTGGTTGAGTGGGGCCACTTCAACCCCTCCCTGGCAACTTAGCCGAGAAGCTGAGAACTGATCTTTAACCCCTGCATATCACTTACTAACATTTGAGGAGCCTGAGGGTAGGCTTACCCAACCTAACCCTGCTCAGCCTCATTCTCCCACCCGCGTCTGTTGGGTGGTGAATAAAGGATTCACCTGGAAGTCCTAAGGCCCCACCCACCACCAGGGGCATCAGAGTCCTCCCTCCTGAGGAACTAGAGGTGATCACAGGACCCAAAAACAACATTGCAGCTTGTTGCTTCCAGCAAGCACCACCTAGTGACAGGGAGGTTAATTTGCATGGCCTTTTACTGCGTCTACTGACTCATCATACAGGGTGTGGTTGGTTCTCACCCACAAGGACCACCTACTGGCTCAGAGATTAAAAAGGGTATGTCATTATCTAAACTAAAGAAAATCAAAAAGTAAGAAGCAACACCTGTTCCAGATGACAAGGAACCAGCAAAAGAACTCTGGAAATATAAAGAATCAGAGCAAAAGGTCACCCCCGAAAGGGCACACCAGCTCCCTAGAAATGGATAGCAACCAAAAGCAGAATATAGAAATGAGAGATGAAGAATTTCAAGCATGGATTGTAAGGAAACTTAATGAGATACATGACAAAATAGAAACCCAACACAAAGAAACCACAAAAACAATATAGGAAATGAATGAAAAATTCACTAAAGAAATTCAGTATTAAAGAAAAATCAAACAGAACTTCTGGAAATGAAAATGTCTTTCAAGGAATTACAAAACACAGTGGAAAGCCACAAGAACAGGTTAGATCAGGCAGAAGAAAGAATCTCAGAGTTGAAGACAACACCTTCCAATTAAACAAGTCAGTCACAGAGATAAAGCAGAGAAGCAAGAGGAATGAGCAAAGCCTATAAGAAATGTTGGATTATGTAAAAAGGCCTAACATAAGAATCATAGGCATCCCTGAGAGTGAAGGAGAAAATACACAAGGGTTGGATAATCTAGTCGAGGAAAAAATTGAGGAAAATTTCCCAGGCCTTGCTAGAAATCTAGATATCCAGGTACAAGAAGCTCACAGGACTCCTGGAAGACTCAACACAAAGAGGAATACACCACAACACATAATCATCAGACTAGCCAAAATAAGTGTGAAAGAGGCATCCTTATGAGCTGTGAGGTGAAAGCAACAGGTAACTTACAGAAGAAAATCCATCAGACTAATAGCAGACTTCTCAACTGAGACCCGCCAAGCCAGAAGGGATTGGGGCCCTATCATCAGTCTTCTCAAACAGAATAATGCCCAGCCTAGAATTGTGTATCCTGCAAAACTAAGCTTCATATATGAAGGGGAAATAAAATCTTTCCTAGACAAGCAAACACTGAGGGAATTCATCAAGACAAGACCTGTCCTGCAGAAAGTTCTCAGAATTGCGTTATCCACAGAGCATCACAATAAACACTTACTGGTGTAAAATTACCCAAAAGCCAAAGATCGAAGGACAGATACCACAATGGCTCAATAGATAAAACAAAACAGCAAAATTCAACTTAACAGTATGAACAGAAATCCACCCCACTTATCAATTCTCTCAATAAACGTGAATGGTTTGAACTGCCCACTGAAGAGACAGAGACTGGCCAAATGGATAAATATACACAAGCCAAGTACCTGCTGTCTTCAGGAAATGCATCTAACCCACAAGGATGCATCCAGACTCAAGGTGAAGGGATGGAAAACAATTTTCCATGCTAATGGAAACTAAAAGAAAGCGGGAATAGCAGTTCTCATAGCAGATAACTTAATCTTCAAATTAACAAAAGTAAGGAAAGACAAAAGTGGTCACTATATAATGGCAAAGAGAACAATTCAACAAGAAGACATAACAATCTTAAATATTAATGCACCTAACACAGGAGCACCCAGATCCATAAAGCAAATCCTACTTGACCTAAACAAAATGATAGACAGCAGCACCACAATGGCTCGGGACTTGAACACCCCACTGACGGAACTGGATGAATCCTCCAAACAGAAAATAAATAAACAAACAAGGGACTTAAATAGAACTCTAGAACACATGGGCCTAACAGATATTTACAGAACATTTTACCCAAAAACCAGTAATATACTTTCTTCTCATCAGCACATGGGACATCCTCTAAGACTGATCACATCCTAGGGCACAAAACATGTCCCAAGAAATTTTAAAAAATAGAAATTATACCATGCATCTTCTCAGACCACAGTGGAATAAAATTAGAAATCAACTCCAACAGAAACACTCATCTTTGCACAAAGTCATGGAAACTAAACAACCTACAATTTTAAGGAGGAAATTAAGATAGAAATCAAAAGATTCTTTGAACTAAATGATAATGGGGACACAAGTTACCAAAATCTGTGGGATACAGCTAAAGCAGTCCTGAGAGGAAAATTTATAGCCATAAATACCTACATCCAAAAGATGGAAAGATCACAAATCAACAATCTAATGAATCATCTCAAAGACCTGGAAAAGGATAAGCAAACAAATCCAAAACCCAGCAGAAGAAAAGAAATAACCAAGATCAGAGCAGAACTAAATGAAATTGATTTAAAAAATCTATACAGAAGATAAATAAAATAAAAAGTTGATTCTTTGAAAAGATAAACAAAATTGATACACCTCTCACTAGATTAACTAAAAGTAGAAAAGAAAGGACTCTAATAAGCTCAATTAGGAATGTTAAAGGAGAAATTACAACTGATACCACAGAAATACAAAATATCATCTCTGAATACTATAAAAAATCTCTATGCACACAAACTTGAAAACGTGGAGGAAATGGACAAATTCTTAGAAACACACAGCCTCCCTAGGCTCAATCCAGAAGATGTAGACTTCCTGAACAGACCAATATCAAGTACTAAAATTGAAGCAGTAATAAAAAACCTTCCTAAAAAAAAAGTCCCAGACCAGATGGTTTCACACCAGAATTCTACCAGACCTACAGAAAAGATCTGGTACCTATCCTACAGAAATTATTCCACATCAAGAAGGAAGGAATCCTCCCCAATGCGTTTTATGAAGCCAATATCACCCTGATACCAAAGCCAGGTAAGGACCCAACAAGAAAACAAAATTACAAACCAATATCCCTTATGAATATAGCTGCAAAAATTCTCAATAAAATACTAGAAAATCGAATTCAGCAGCTCATCAAAAAAATAATCCATCACGACCAACTGGGCTTCATCCCAGAGACGCAGGCATGATTCAACATATGCAAATCTATAAATGTAATCCATCACATAAATAAAAGTAAAAACAAAGACTATATGATCCTCTCAATAGACACAGAAAAAGCATTTGACAAAATTCAGCAACCTTTTACGATAAGAATGCTTAGCAAAATAGGCATAGATGGGACTTACCTCAAAATGATGAAAGCCATATATGACAAACCCACAGTCAACATCATACTGAATGGGGAAAAAAATGAAAGCATTCCTGCTTAGAACTGGCACCAGACAAGGATGCCCTCTATTACCACTTCTATTCAACATAGTGCTGGAAGTCCTAGCCAGAGCAATCAGACATAAGAAGGAAATCAAGGGCATCCAAATGCGACCAGAAGAAGTAAAACTATCACTCTTTGGAGCTGATATGATCTTATATCTAGAAAACCCCAAAGACTCTGCCATAAGATTACTGGAATTGATAAATAAGTTCAGCAAAGTCTCAGGTTACAAAATTAATGTACACAAATCAGTAGCATTCATGTATACCAAAAACAGTCAAACTGAGAACCAAATCAAAGACTCAATACCTTTCACAATAGCAACAAAGAAAATAAAATACCTAGGAATATATTTAACTAAGGAGGTAAAGGATCTCTACAGGGAGAACTACAAAACACTGAAGAAGGAAATAGCAGAGGATGCAAACAGATGGGAAACTATACCATGCTCATGGATCGGCAGAGTCAACATTGTTAAAATGACTGTACTACCCAAAGTGATCTACAGATTCAATGCAATCCCTATCAAAATACCAACAGCATTTTTCACAGATGTAGAAAAAATAATTCTACACTTTGTATGGAAGCAGAGAAGACCTCGTACAGCCAAAGCAACCTTAAGCAAAAAGAACAAATCGGGAGGCATCAATGTACCAGACTTCAAGCTATATTACGAGGCTATAGTAACCAAAAGAGCATGGTACTGGCACCAGAACAGAGACATAGACCAATGGAGCAGGACTGAGAACCCAGACATAAAACCATCTTCATATAGCCATCTGATTTTTGACAAATCAGACAAAAACATACAATGGGGAAAAAAATCCCTATTCAATAAATGGTCCTGGGAAAATTGGATAGCCACATGTAGAAGACTGAAATAGGATCCTCACCTCTCACCTCTCACAAAAATCAACTCATGATGGATAATAGACTTAAACCTAAGGCATGAAATCATAAGAATTCTAGAAGAAAATGTTGGAAATACTCTTATAGACATAAGCCTAGGCAAAGAATTTATGAAGAAGAGTCCCCAAAGCAATCACAACAACAACAGAAATAAACAAATGGGACCTGATCAAATTAAGAAGCTTCTGCACAGCCAAAGAAACTATTACTAGAGTGAATAGACAACCTACATAATGGTAGAAAATTTTTGCATGCTATACATCTGACAAAGGGCTAATAACTAGAATCTATATAGAACTCAGGAAAATCAGCAAGAAAAAATCAAACAACCCCATTAAAAAATGGGCAAAGGACATGAACAGAAACTTTTCAAAAGAAGATAGACTAATGGCTAAGAAACAATGAAAAACTGCTCAACATCTCTAATCATCAGGGAAATGCAAATCAAAACCATGATGAGATACCACTTAACTCCAGTGAGAATGGCTTATATCAAAAGGTCCCAAAACAACAAATGTTGGCATGGATGCAGAGAGATAGGAACACTTGTACACTGCTGGTGTGACTGAAAATTAGTACAACCTCTATGGAAAGTAGTATGGAGATACTTCAAAGAACTAAAAGTAGAACTATCATTTGATCCAGGACTCCCACTACTGGGTATTTACCCAAAGGAAAAAAAGACATTCTGTAAAAAAGACATCTGTACTCGAATGTTTATAGCAGCACAATTCACAATTGCAAAATGTGGAAACAACCCAGGTGCCCATCAATACATGAGTGGATTAATAAAATGTGGTATATGTATACCACAGGGTACTACTCAGCTACAAAAAACAAAGGTGAACTAACACCTCTTGTATTATTCTGGATGGAACTGGAGCCCATTCTTCTAAGTGAGTATCTCAAGGATGGAAAAACAAGCACCACATGTGCTTACCATCGAATTGATACTAATTGATCAACACTTATGTGCACATATGGAAGTAACATTCATCAGGTGTCAGGCAGGTGGGAGGGGGGAGGAGGGGATGGGTAAATCCACACCTAAGGGGTGCAGTGTGCACTATCTGGGGGATGGGTGCGCTTGTAGCTCTGACTCAGGCAGAGCAAAGGTAATATATGTATCCTAAATGTCTGTACCCCTGTAATACTCCAAAATTTAAAAAATAAATAAATAAATAAATAAGAATTTCTAGGCAGAGCAAAAATTTCATGAAATGTATAAATTTAGTGGCACATTAAATATAATTAAGGATACAAAAAGGATAGTCAATAAGACCAGTCTGTCTAAAGCAGAGCACTTTTGGAAGAGAGTCACAATCAGTCAATCTATCAATCAAGATATAGATAGACCCTATATCTGCACCATCCAATATGGTAGCCTTTAGCAACACGTGGTTATTGAGGACTTGAAATGTGGCTAGTTTGATTTGAGATATGTTGTGAGTAAAAAATACATATCTGATTTCAAAGACAAACAAAAGAATGTAAGATGTCTCTTTTTAAAATATTGATAACCTGTTGAATTTATCAATTTTCAGATATATTGGATTAAATAAAATATATTATTTAAATTTTTAAAAAGACTTAATATAAAGCAATATTAATTATGATGTGTTATTGGTGCAAGTATGGACTAATAACAGACAAATGAAATACAATAGCCTAAACAGAAACAGGCCTACACATACGTAGACCCTTGATTTATGATAAAAACAACACTGAAGAACAGTGGGGAAAGAGTAGACTTTTCAATAAACTGTTCTGGTCGATACAATAATCATATGGGAAACAATGAGATGTAACTCCTACCTTACAACATACACACAAATCAATTTTAAATAGATTATAGGCCTAAAAGCAAAAAGCTAAATAAAATTTTTTGATGAAAATACAGAAAGATATCTTTATAAGTTCAAGGTAATCAATGATGTCTTTAAAATGCCACCAAAAGAAAACACTAACCATAAAGGAAAAAAAAAATTTAATCACATTAAAATTAGAATTTCTGTTGAACAAAAGATACTATAAGAAAGGCAAGCCACAAAGTGAAGGAAGACATTTGTAACACATATAATGACCAAGAATTTATAAGAATATATAAAGAACTCATAAAAACCCACATTGAAAGCTCCATAGAAAATGGACAGAAAGCTTGAACCAGCACTTCACAAAGAGGAAATCCAAGTGGCCAATAAAAATATAAAAGGAAATCCAACCTCATTGGTAATCAGGCAAATGTAAATTTAAACCTCAATGTGTTACCACTATGCATCCATAAGATTAACCAAAAATTTAAAAGTCTGACAAAACTAAGACAATGAGAACTTTCATAAACTGCTGATGGGAGTAAAACTGGTACAACCACTTTGTGAAATATTTTGGCATTACCTAGTATATATGAATGTATGCAAGTCCTAGGACCCGGCAATTCCATTCCTACATATACACACTAGAGAAATTCATGTACATGCCCAGGATACTTATAAAAAAATTGTTCATGGCTACATTGTTAGTAATACCTAAAACTATTAACAAATATCCATTCAGAGTATAACAGATAAGTTGTAGTACAAGTCCTACAATAGAATATAGAACCAAAAATGAACAAGCTGCAGCTACACAGGTCACTGATGTGTCTTAAAAACATAATGTTGAACAAAATAACCAAAGCCAGAAAAGAAAGCATACAGAGAGGAGAGAGTCCATTTAAGATCAAAGGCAAGGAAAACAAATTACATTTTTATGTATGCATAGCTAAGTGGTAACCTGTAAGGAAGTAGTTACCATAAAGTTAGGATAGTGGTTACCTCTGAGCATAGAGAGGCTTGTGGTCAGAAAGGAGGTCTGGCTATATTCTATTCATTGACCTGAGGGCTTTTTACATAGGTGTTCAATTTATAACCTTTCATTAAATGACACATTAACATTTTATACTCAATTCTATATGTGTTATATTTCACATTAAAAGATAGTAAGATAGAAAGGGAAGGAAGAGAAGAAGAAAGGAAGGGAGGAAGGGGCAGAGGACAGAATCTAAAGGCCAAGGAGCCATGTCAGGAGCAAGAAGTGAACCCACAAAGAAATCTGTCATGAGGGTTTTAACCTTCATGTCAAATGTTTCCTTCTTGTAAAGACAGCATAGAGTGATCAAGTTTATGTATTTTCTTCCTATATTATAATTTCCTTTGATTACATTAGCCCTTTAAAAAGAATATTGGGAATACTCATTCAGACTTACATAGCAATGTTGTGAAGAATAAGAAACAAGTGTTAACATTAAGGTCCTCACCAATGTCAACCCTTCCCCTAATGCCTGTGGAAAGGGGGCAGAGTCCAGGTGAGGGGGAGTAGCCTGGAATTCCAGGCCAGAGCCACCAGAGAAGTGAATCAGGACCTATGGAGATGGAGATGGTGGGGAACAGCACCTGGAACTGAGGAATAACTTCCAAAAACACAGCTCTGGAGAAATGTAAGATAAAGCTCCAACTTTCCAATTCCATTCGAGAAGAAACTAGCCCTTGAAGGTGGATGGCAGTACAGGTGAACACTTGTATTACAAAGAATCAAACTGTGATGAACATATGTCAGCATCAGAGAATGATAAAAAAGAGATTATCAAGCCAGTGGCTGGAAAGTAAGAGTAAAAGTAACCTCCAAAGAATGAGCAAGTGTTGGGAAATCAGCACCAAGACTCACAGATTGAGTGAGAAATAGCTGGGTAAGAAGGAGAGATCAAAACTCAGAAGAGAGTTAGGGATGAACATCTAGCAGTAAGTTAGAATTTAGACATGGTTGGAAACAGCGTGAAACATTACAAGGGTCAAGAGGCCCTGTGGCATTTGTCCTTCAGTATGGCTGGATTAGAGACTGCTTTTGGAGACAATAACATGAGTTCCTATTCTTAAACAAGTTCTTGCCACTTCTTAGTTGACAATAGTGGGGATGCTAACAGTTTAAGCTTTCCTCTATTCGGGATCACTTTACTTCAGACTTTTTTTTTTTTTTTTGAGACCTCTGTTGCCCCAGATAGAGTGCAGTGGCATCATCATAGTTCACTGCAACTTCCAACTCCTGGGCTCAAATGATCCTCCTGCCTCAGCCTCCTGAGTAGCTGGGACTACAGATGTGCACCACGATGCCTGGCTAATTTTTCTATTTTTAGTAGAGATGGGGTCTCACTCTTGCTCAGGCTGGTCTCAAACTCCCAACCTCAAGTGATCCTCCCACGTTGGCCACCCAGAGTGCTAGGATTACTTCACATTTTTTAATACCTTTATTGAGAGAAAACTTGCATACAACTAAGTGCTCCTACTTTAAGTGCACAGTTTGGCAAGTTTTGATAAATATATACACCCATGTAACACCATAATAAAGATATAGAACATTTCCATCACTCCAAAAAGTTCCCTCATATCTCCTAGCAGTCGGTGCCTCTCCACCTGCACCAAGTAACCTCTGACCTTATAATTATCAATGCATTTTTGCCTGTTCTAGAAATTCACATAAATGGAATCCTACAGTATTAATTTTTGTGCCTGGCTTCCTTCATTCAGTATAATATAACATTTTTTGTATTCATCAATGCTGCTATGTGTAACCATAATTTATTGCTTTTTATTACTGAGTAGTTTTCCATTGTATGAATATACCACAATATATTTATCCATTCACTTGCTGATGAACATTTGAGTTGTTTCCACTACGAGGCTATTAGGAACAAGGCTACTATGTACATTTGAGTGCAAGTCCCATTGTGAACATATGTTTTCATTTCTGTCAGGTAAGTACCTGGGAATGGAATTGGTATGTCATATGGAAATGTATAATTAATCTTATTTTTAAAATGCCAAACTTTTGTCCAAAATGACTGGATCATTTTTGCTGCCCCATCAACAATGTGTGAGAGTTGCCATTGCTCCATATGCTCACCAACATTTGGTATTATCAGTCTCTAATTCTAGCTACTTTAGTGAGTATATAGTGGTATCTCATCATAGTTTCAGCTTGCTGATGATTGTCTCCATATGTAACAATTAGCCAATCCTAAATCTTCTTTTGTGAAGTGCCTGTTCAAATCTTTTGTACAGTTTTTATCATGTTATTTGTCTTATTATCAAGTTGGAAAAGTTCTTTTTATGTACTAGATACAAGTTATTTTACAGATATATTTATTGTAAATATTTTCTCTTAATATGTGGCTTGTCTTTTCATTTTCTTAATAACCTCATTTAAAGGTCATTCATTTCTTTTGATAAAATCCAATTTATCATTTTGTTCTTTTATGTTTAGTGCTTTTTATGTCCCAACTAAGAAATCTTTGCCTACTTACCCTAAGTCAGGGAGGTTTTCTCCTATGTTTTCCTCTAGAAGTGTTACAGTTTTAGATTTTTCACTTAGATCTATAATACATTTTGGGTTAATTTTTGTAAATAGTTTGAGATAGGTTCAGGGTTTGGTTGGTTTTAGTTTTTTCCTATATGGACAGTTTTTCTATAAGTTGTTATATAACTGTCTGTATGGGCGGTTGTTCCATAAGTTTTTTCTATATATACAGTTGTTCCAGAACCTTTTCTGAAAAGACTAACTGCTTTCCCTCCATTGAATTAGTTTGGCATCTTTGTCAAAAATCAATTAAAAATTTATGTGTCCACCTATTTCTATACTCTTACTTTTTTCCATATATAATATATCCCTGTGGCAATACCACACTATTTTGATTACTATAGCTTGATAATAAGTCTTGAAATCAAGTAATGTAGTTATCCAACTTTGTTTTCCTTTTCAAAATTGTTCTAGCTATTCAAGATACTTTGATTTCCCTGTAAATTTTAGAATTCTATTGCTAATTCCTACCAAAAAAAAAGCCTGATAACATATTTTATTTAGGATCATATTAAATATATAGAACAATTTGGGAAGAATTGACATATTAACAATATCGAGCCTTCTAATTCATGAACATGCTACATTTCTCCATTTATTTAGTCCTTCAATGTCAATGTTTAGTCATTTAAACTGTATACTTCTTGCCCATATTTTGCTATATTTATCCATATGTTTTTATACTATTTTAAATGATATTTTAAATTCCATTTTCTAATTATTGCTCGTTAATAGACATAAAGTTAATTTATGTATATTTACCTTGTATTCTGCAACATGACTCAACTCACTTATTAGTTCAGGTATTTTTTGTAGCTTCCTCAGTATTATTTTCTATATTTTCTATACACATAATAATGTCATCTGCAAATAAAGACAGCAGTGTAGTCAGAGTTTTTGTTATAGGTGTATTGAATTTTTCAAATGGTTTTTCTGTGTTTATGATTTTTCTCTCCTGTTCCTTAATGTGGTAAATTGCATTGACTAATTTTTGAATATTAAAGTAATCTTGCATTCCTGAAATAAACTACACTTGGTCATAGTATATGAGCATATTTGTATATCAATGGAATTAATTTGCTAAAATTGTGTTAAGAATTTTTGTGTCTATGTTTATGAAATATATTGATCTATAATTTTCTCTTTCTATACTGTCTTTCTTAGGTTTTCCTATTAGGATTATTCTGATCTCACAAAACAAGTTAGAAAAGTGTTCTCTCCTACTCTAATATCTGAGAGATTCTGTAGCATCAGTATTATTTCTCATTTAAAATTTGATAGAATTTACCAGTGAAGCTATCTGGATCTGGAGTTTTCATAGTGAGAAGGTTTTTAATTGTAAATTTAATTTCCTTTGTAGATATAGAGTTATTTGGATTTTTATTAATTCTTGTGTCAGTTTTGGTAGTTAGTATCTTTCAAGTAATTTTGAAATTGTATTTAAATTGTCAAATGTATTGGCATAAAGTTATTCATAACATTGCCTTTTAATTCTTTTAATATACGTAGGGTCTGTTATGATATTTCCTCTTTCATTTTTGATATTGATAATTTATGCTTATCTGGGATTTTTTAATCAATTTAGTTGAACATTTATCAATTTTATTGATTTTTTTCAAAGAACTAATTTTTGTTTTATTGATTTTTCTCTTTTGTGTTTCATTGATTTCCATTCTGATCTTTATTATTTTCTTTACACTATTTACTTTGAGTTTGCTCTTCTTTATCTACCTTCTTAAAGTGGAAGCTTAAATTATTGATTTTAAGCATTTATCATTTCTAACATAAGCATTTAAAGACAAAGTTTCTCCTAAGCACTGGTTTATCTGCATATCACAAATTTTGATATGTTATGTGATTATTATCCTTATTTCAAAATATTTTCTAATTTCCCTTATGATTTCTCTCTTTACCCTTGGATTATTTAAAAGTATGTGTCTTAAATTTCAAATATTTAGAGATTTTCTAAATATTTTATTACTATTTATTTCTACTTTACTTCCCCTTGGGTCATAAAAAATATTTCAGCTTTACCTTAATTCTTTGAAATTTATTAAGTATTATTTAATGGCCTAGCATATGGTCTATTTTGGTGAATGTTTCATATACACTGAAGAGAATGTGTATTCTGCTGTTATTAAGTGAAGTGTGTCATATGTGTCAATCACATCAAGTCAGTTGACAATGTTTTGTAAGTTGTCTACATCCATACTGATTTTCTGACTACTTGTTGTACAAATCATTGACAGAAGAATGTTGAAATCTCCAATTGTAATCATTTCAGCTCATGTTTTCTAGTTTTTACCTCATTTGCTTCATTTTGGAGCTATTATTGATTCCAGGCACGTTTTTGATTGTTCTGCCTTCTTGATGAATTTAACCCATTATCATTATGAAATATCCTTATTTATTACTAGAATATTCTTTGTTTAGAACTCTATTTTGTCTTGTATTAATACAGCCACTACACCTTTCTTACAATGATCATTTTTATGATATATCATTGTGTTTATACTTATATTTAAAGTCTACTTCTTAGAGGACAAAACAGTGGTTACCAGGGAGTGGGGTGAAGAAGAAATGAAGCTGTGTAGGTCAGAGACTACAAAGTAGCAGATTTGTAGGATGAATAAGTCTAGAGACGTAACATACAACATGAGGGCTGTAGGTAATAACATTATACTGTATATGAGATTCATGCTAAATGAGTAGATTTTAGCTACTCTTGCCACAAAAATGAAAAAAATGAGTAACTATGTGAGATGACAAATACATTAATTTGCTTCACTATATTAACTTTTTTACTACCTATATATATTCTATAACATCATGTCATATATCTTAAATATATACAATAAAATTTATTTTAAATAAAGTCTATTTGTTGTAGACAGCCTTTTGTCCAGTCTGACAATGTCTGCCCTTTAAATGGAGCACTTAGTCCATTTACATTTATTGTAATTGTTGTTATGATTGGCATTAAGTCTATCATCTTACTATTAATATATATTTTTAATTTGTTTCACCTATTCTTTTGCTTTGTATGTAATAGTTGCTCTTTAGTTGCCAATATGCATATTTAATTAGTCACAGTCTACTGTCAAATAATATTATACTATCTCATATATAATGTAAAAATCTTATAATGTTTTCATTTCCTCATCTTGTTTTTTGCAATATAGTCATACATTTTACTTCTACATATGTTATAAACCTAACAATACATTGTTGTTGTTTTCTTTGTTTTATTTTATTTCAATTTTTTAGTTGTCTTTTTTTAAATGGGAAATTCTACAGATTGAATGAACCTATTTATTTATTTATTTATTTATTTATTTATTTATTTATTTTTCTTTCAAAATATTAATTAGGGGGCACAAGTGTTTTTGTTACATGGATATCTTCTATAATGCTAAGTCAGGGCTTTTGGTGTGCCCATCACCAGAATAGTGTTTATTATATCCAATAGGTAAGTTTTTATCCCACACCCATACTCCCACCCTCCCCTCTTCTTGGTTTCTCATGGCCTTTATATCGCTTTGTGTCCATGTGTACCCATCTATTAGCTCCCACTTATTAGTGAGAACATATGGTGTTTGGTTTTCCATTCCTGAGATACAATACTTCACTTAGAGATAATGGTCTCCAGTTCCATCCAAGTTGCTGCAAATTACATTATTTCTTTCCTTTTTATGGCTGAGTAGTATACCATGGTATACATATACCACATTTTTTTAATCCACTCATGAATTGAAGGGCACTTAGGTTGATTCCACATCTTTGCAATTGTGAATTGTGCTGTGATAAACATTCAGGTGCAGGTCTTTTTGATAAAATGACTTCATTTCCTTTGGGTAGATACCCAGCAGTGAGATTGCTTGATCGCATTATAGGTCTAATTAATTTCTTTGAGGAATCTCCATACTGTTTTCCATAGAGGTTGTCTAATTTGCAGTCCCACCAACAGTGTATAAGCGTTCCTTTCTCTCTGCATCCACACCAGCATCTATTGTTTTTTGAATTTTTAGTAATGGCCATTCTGATAGGGATAAGGTGATATCTCATTGTAGTTTTAATTTGCATTTCCCTGATGATTAGTGATGTTGAGCATTTGTTCATAAGTTTGTTGGCCATTTGTCTATCTTCTTGCAAAAAACTTCTGTTCATGTCTTTCATCCACTTTTTCGGGGGGTTGTTTGTTTTTTTCCTGCTGATTTGTTTGAGTTCTTTGTATATTCTGGATACCAGTCCTTTGTCAGGTGTACAGTTTGCAAGTATTTTCTCCCATTCTGTAGGTTGTCTATTCACTCTGTTGATTATTTCCTTTGCTGCACAGAAGCTTTTAAATTTAATTAAGTCCTATTTATTTATTTAGTTTTTGCCATATTTGCCTTTGTGGTCTTAGTCATAAATTCTTTTCCTATGCCGACGTCTGGAAGAGTTTTTTCTATGTTTTCTTCTAGGATTTTTATGGTTTCATGCCTTACATTTAAATCTTTCATTCATCTTGAATTAATTTTGTATATGGCAAGAGATAGGGGTCCTGTTTCATTCTTCTGCTTGTGACTATCCAGTTTTCCCAACACCATTTATTGAATAGGGCTTTCTTTCCCCGGCGTATGTTGTTTTCTGCTTTGTTGAAGATCAGTTGGTTGTATGTAGATGGTTTTATTTCTGGGGTCTCTATTCTGTTCCATTGGTCTATGTCTCTACTTTTATACCAGTACCGCGCTGTTTTGGTTACTGTAGCCTTGCGGTATAATTTGAAGTCAAGTAATTTGATGTCTCCAGATTTGTCTTTTTACTTAAGCTTGCTTTGGCTGTTTGGGCTCTTTTTTGGTTCCGAATGAAGTTTATGATTATTTTTTCTAGATCTGTAATATATAGCACTGGTATTTTGATGGGGGTTGTATTGAATCTGTAAATCACTTTGGGCAGTATGGACATTTTAGTGATGTTGATTTTATTAATCCGTGAGCATGAGATGCTTTTCCATTTGTTTGTGTCATCTGCGATTTCTTTCATCAGTGTTTTGTAGGTCTCCTTGTAGATGTCTTTAACCTCCTTTGTTAAGTATATTCCTAGGTATTTTATTTTGTTTTGTAGCTATTATGAATGGTATAGAGTCCTTGATATGACTCTCAGCTTTACTGTTATTAGTATATAGAAATGCTACTGATTTGTGTACATTGATTTTTGTACCCTGAGACTTTGCTGAATTTATTTATCAATTCCAGGAGTCTTTGTGGGGAGTCTTTTGGGTTTTCTAGACACAAGATCACATCATCAGCAAACAGGGATAGTTTGATGTCCTCTTTCCTGATTTGGATGCCCTTTGTTTCTTTCCCTTGTCTGGTTGCTCTGGCTAAAACTTTCAATACTATGTTGAATAGAAGTGGTGACAGTGGACATCCTTGTCTTTTTCCACTTCTTAGAGGGAATGCTTTCAACTTTTCCCCATTCAGTATGATGTTGGCTGTGGATTTGTCATGTATAGCTTTTATAATTTTGAAGTACATTTCTTCTATGCCTAGTTTGTTAAGGGTTTTTATCATGAAAGGGTACTGGATTTTATCAAATGCTTTTTCTGCATCTACTGAGATGATCATTTGGTTTTGGTTTTGGTTTCTATTTAAATGGTGAATCACGTTTATTTTTATTTGCATATGTTAAACTATCATTGCATCCCTGGGATGAAACCCACATGATCATTGTGGATTATTTTTTTGTTGTGCTGTTGAATTCTGTTTGCTTGTTTTTGTTGATGATTTTTGCTTCTATGTTCACAGGGATATTGATCTGTAGTTTTCTTTTTTGGTTGTGTCCTTTCATGGCTTTGGTATCAGGGGGGTACTGGCTTCAAAGAATGAGTTAGGAAGGCTTCCCTCCTTCTCAATGTTATGTAATAGCTTCTGTAAGTTAGGTACCAGATCTTCTTTGTAGGTCTGGTAGAATTTGGTTGTGAATCCACCTGGTCTAGGGCTTTGTTGTTGTTGTTGTTATTGTTGAGAGATTTTTTATTATTGCTTCAATCTTACTGTTCATTATTTGTCTGTTCAGGGTTTCTATTTCTTCCTGACTCAGGCTTGGGAGGTTGTATGTTTCCAAGAATTTGTCCATTTCCTCTAGGTTTTCTAGTTTCTTTGCATAGAGGTTTTCATAGCATTTGTGGATATTTTGTATTTCTGCAGTATCAGTCGCAATGTCTCATTTTTCATTTCTGATTGAGGTTATATGAGTCTTGTCTCTTCTATTTCTGGTTAATCTGGCTAGTGGTCTATTGATTTTATTTACATTTTCAAAGAACCAACTTTTTGCTTCATTGATCCTTTGTATTGTTTTTGTTTGTTTGGTTGGTTGGGGTTTTTTTTCTTTGTTTTGGTTTCCATTTCATTTAGTTCTGCTCTGAGCTTTGATATTTCTTTTCTTCTGCTGTCTTTGGGTTTGGTTTGTTCTTCTCTTTCTAGTTCCTTGAGATATGACATTAGGTTGTTAATTTGTGGTCTTTCTGTCTTTTTGATGTAGGCATTTAAGACTATGAAATTTCCCCTTAGCCGTGCTTTTATTCTATCCCATAGGTTTTGAGCACTTGTGTCCTATCTGTTATTCAGTTTGAGGAATCTTTTGATTTCCATCATAATTTCATCATTGACCCAAGGATTGTTCAGCAGTAAGTTGTTTAATTTTTGTGACTTTGTGTAGATTTGAGTGTTTCTCTTGGAATTGATTTCTAGTCTTATTCCACTGTGCTCTGAGATGATACATCATATGATTTTGATTTTTTTTTAATTTTCTGAGACTTGTTTTGTTACCTAAAATATGATCAATCTTGGAAAAAGTCCCATGTGCTGATGAGAAAAATGTATATTCAGTACTTTTTGGCTAGAATGTTCCATAAATGTCTGCTAGATCCATTTGTTCTAGAGTCACATTTATGTTCAGTGTTCCTTTATTATTTTCAGCGTCAATATCTATCTAGTTCTGTCAGTGGGGTGTTGAAGTCCCTGGAAATTACTATGCTACTGTTTATGTCTTTGCTTAGATCTAGTATAATTTGCTATTTGAATCTGGGAGCTCTTGTGTTAGGTGCATATATATTAATATTTAGGATTGTTGTGTTTTCTTATTGAATTTCTCCCTTTACCATTATATAATGACTGTTTTTGTCTTTTTTTTTTTACCATTGTTGATTTAAATTCCATTTTATCTGATATGACAATGATTACACCTGCTTATTTTTGGTTTCCATTTGTGTGGAATATTTTTTTCCATCCATTCCCTTAAATCTGTGTGAGTCCTTGTGGTTTAGATGTATTTCTTGGAGACAGCAAATAGTGGGGTTGTGGGGGGTTTTTTTAATCCATTCAGTCAGTCTATGTCTTTTCAGTGGGGCATTCAGACCATTCATATTGAGTGTTAGTACTGATATGTGGGATACTGTTCTGTTTGACATGTTGGATGATATCTTGTTGTTTTGTTTTCCCTCTTGTGCTATTGTTTTATTAGAGCTGTGAGCTTTAACTTTTGGGTGTTTTTACACTGGTGGGTATCTGTTTTGTTGTTTCATGTATAATGCAGTTCTGAGTATTTCCTGTAGAGCAGGTCTGGTAGTGACAAATTCCATCATTTATGAAACTTAGTTTTGCAGGATATAAAATTCTTTGTTGGCAGTTGTTCTGCTTAAGACTAAAAATGGGGCCCCAATCCCTCTGGCTTGTAAGGTCTCTGCTGAGAAATATGTTGTTAGCCTAATGGGTTTTCCTTTATAGGTTAGTTGTTACTTTCATCTTGCTGTTGTAGAATTTTCTCCTTCATTTTGACTTTGGCCAAGTTGGTGACTATGTGTCTTGTGGTATCCTATTTGCTATGAATCTTCCTGGTGTTCAATGACTATCTTGTATCTGGATATCTGAATCTCTGGTGATACCAGGGAAGTTTTCCTCAATAATTCCCTTGAATAAGTTTTCCATTCTTTTTGCTGTTTCTTCTTCTCTCTCAAGGATACATATAATTTGTATATTGGTTCACTTCACATAGTCCCATATGTCTCTGAGTGATTGTTCATTCTTCTTTATTCTTTTTTCTGCATCTGTGACTGACTGGGTTAGATCAAGAGCCTTGTTTCAACCGCTGAGATTCCTTCTTCTGCTTGGTCTAGTCTGTTGCTGAAGCTTTCTGCTGTATTTTGAAATTCCCAAAATGACTCTTTCATCTCTTTAAATTGTGTTGTATCCTTTCTTTTGTTGTCTAGCTCCTTAGTGACTTTTTCATTTTTTTACTGATGTCCTGACACTTTTTTTTTTTTTTTTGCTTCTTTACGTTGGTTTTCAACTTTCTCTTTAATCTCATTCATCTTATTTGCCATCCATATTCTAAATTCCTTTTCTGACATTTCAACAATTTCCTTTTGTTGGAGTCCATTGCTAAAGATACATTGTGATTACTTGGTGGTGTTGAACTAGCTTGTTTTTTCATGTTGCCAGAGTTCTTTTTCTGGTTTCTTCTCATCTGAAACCTATTCTCTCACCTCAGGGCAGACAGGTGCAGTGCCCCTGTTCTCCTTTACTGGGAACTCACCTACTTCATGAGAAGAAGAGGTCCCTAGATGGTGCTTTTGTTGACCTATTCTGGAAGATTTATCCAACAGGGGAGGGGCAGATGCACTGAGAGCCTGTAATGCAGCTGATCTCTGTTGTCCCATTCCCCTGTGATTGTCACAGTGCAAGCCTGTGCTGAATGATCTTAGTGAAAAATGATGGGTTGTTCCCCAGGCCACTGTTGGAAGCTTGGGTTGAGGGCTGGGTGAGTCCCTCTCTATGGAGGCTAGCCTTGCAGGAGATTGCTCTGCCTGGGTCTCCCTGTGGCAATGACAGTGGCAGCTGGGCAAGGCTACCTAGGCAGTGGTCAAGGGTGTCAGGGCTGGGGTCATTCACTCCAACTGGGTCCAGGTACAATGATGGCTCCAGGCTAGCAGGTCACTGGCAGAGCATTGGACCACAGGGGCAGTTCCCACCAGGTAGTCAGTGGGAGCCACAGTGGCAGGGATGCAGGACCTGATGGCAGTGCTGGAGCCTTGGGGGCAGGGATAGAAGACCTGGTGGTGTTGCTAGAGCCTCAGGCATGGGACCACAGGGCCTGATGGCAGCCAGGGAGCTTTGCCCAGCAGAGCCACTGGGCTCAGGTGCAAAGCTGTAGGACCCAGCAATGGTGCTGGAACCTCGGGGACAGGACACAGAATTCAGTGGCCACAGGGGAGCCTGGGAGCTGGGGCCATGGGTCCAGTGGCAATGCTGGAACCACAGACACAGAGTCATAGGCCAGATGGAAGCTTGGGGATCACAAGGGCAAGGCAGTGACACTGAGATGCTGGGCAGCAAGGGCTCTCGCCTTGCCCAGATCCCACAGAGGCAGCCACCACAGGCCTTCTCAGGTGGCATCTGTTGTGCCCAATCTGTTAAGATCCCCTGTGGGGAGAGGGGTTCCTGGCTCCTCATCGTAGGGCATGCAAGAATGTCTGCTCTCCCTCCTCCATCCCAGCCAGCCAGGGCAATACAGAGACCACTGCAACAAAGCTGAGCCCTGTGTAGACCTGGTGCTCTGGACCTGAAAGCTCAGAATGGCTTCAGTTGCAGTAACCCAGGGACAGGAGCCCCCAGGTCCCTGCTGTGCCTGCTCTCCAGTGCAATGTCAATGCACAGACTCTAAGAAGCTCCCTGATCAGTCTGGAGGTCTGTGGTGGTGATGGGGGCCCCCTCACAGCTCAGGCCACAGTGCCCATGATGGGGAGCATGGTGTCCCAAGGTTCTCTCCTCCTGTCCTTCCCCACATGTGGATGCCTCCCCCAGGTACCTTCCAGTCTTGCCAAGTGGGTCATCCCATCACCTTCTCCTTCACTCTGAGTGTCCCCCATCACTTCTGTAATGATTTGCAATGCTCGTTCCAAGAAGACCCATCTATAAGTGGGCATCCACCTGCAACTTTTGATCCTCTCCTTGAGAGCAGCATGTGGGCAGCTTCTAGTCCTCCATCTTGCCTCCACTCTGCAATTCTTTATATTAAATAAAGATTTTATATACCTGTCTTTCAACGCATTAGAGATTAAAGAAGAAAAACCATGATCATCTCAATAGATGCAGGATTTTTAAAAATAAAATTTAGTATTCATTTATGATTTTTTTAAAAAACTTAGAAAACAAGGAATAGAAAAGAAATTTGTTAAAATTGTTAACATGATAGTATCTACAAAAAATCTTCAGCAAGTTTGGTGTTTTTTTTTTTCTTTTGAGACAGGGTCTCACTCTCTTACCCAGGCTGGAGTGAAGTGGCATGATCATAACTCACTGCAGCCTTCAACTCCTGGGCTCAAGTGATCCTCATGCCTCAGCCTTCTGAGTAGCTGGGACTACAGCCATGTGCCACCACACCCAGCTAATTTTTTTTTTAATATTTTGTAGAGATGGGGTCTTGCTATTTTGCTCATGCTGGTCTTAAACTCCTGACTTAAAGCAAGCCTCCCACCACCTCAGCCTCCTGAAGTGCTGGGATTACATATGTGAGCCAACATGCCCAGCCATATAACAATTTAGTTGGTATAGTATCTTGTTGTGGAATTTTGCATCAATATTCAGCAAGGATATTGGTCTGTACTTTTCCTTTCTTATGATGTGTTTGTGTAGATTTAGTATCAAGGTAATGCTGCCCTCATAGAATGAGTTTAGAAGTGTTCCCTCCTATTCAATTCTTTGGAAGAGTTTAAGAAGAATTAGTGTTATTCTTCTTTGAACATTTGGTAGAATTCTCCAAAGAAGCTATCTTATCCTGGCATTTTCTTTCTTGAGAGGTTTTTGATTACTGCTTCAATCCCCTTATTTGTTATAAGTCTGCCCAGATTTTTTATTTCTTCATGATTCAGTATTGGTAGGTTGTATGTTTCTAGAAATTTCTCTATTTCTTCTGATTTTTCCAATTTGTTGGCATATAATTATTCATAATAATATATCAGAATTCCTTTTATATCTATGACATCAGTTGTAATGTCCCCTCCTTCATTTCTAATTTTAGATCCTTCTCTCTTTTTTCTTAGTTAATCTAAGGGTTTGTGAATTTTGTTGATCTTTTCAAAAACAACTCTTGTTTTCATTGATTTTCTCTTTCTTCTATCTCTATTTTGTCTCTGCTGTAATATTTATCATTTCCTTTCTTCCATTAATTTTGGGTTTAGTTTTTACTTCTTTTTCTAGTCCCTTGACACATAAAGTTAGGTTGTTCCAGATCTCTCTTCTCTTTTAATGTGTCTACCTCTATAAATTCCCCTCTTGGTACTGCTTTTGCTTCATCCCATTAGTTTTGGTATGTTGTCTTTTTATTTTCATTTGTCTCCAGATATTTTCTAAATCCTTTGTGATTTCTTCTTTTACCCATTGGTTGTTTAACAGTGAGGGGTGTTTTTTTTAGTTGTTTCATTTCTGTACATTCTGTTTTCCTTCTGCTATTGATTTCTAGTTTCATTCCATTGTGGTCAGAGAAGATAATTCGCATGATTTCAGTCTTCTCAAATTTGTTAAGACTTGTTTTGTAGCCTAACATGTGGTCTTCTTGGAGAATCTTCCATTTGCACTTGAGAAAAATGTCTATTCTGCTGTTGTTGGGCAGAGTGTTCTGTATATATACAATAGGTTCCGTTGGTCTATAGTGTTATTCAAGTTCTCTGTTTCATTACTGATCTTTTTTATTGTTCTATCCATGCTGAAAGTGGGATATTGAAGTCTCTTACTAATATTGTGTTGCTATCTATGTCTCCCTTCAGTTCTGTGAGTTTGCTTCATATATTTTGGAGCTCTAATTTTAGTGCATATATATTTACAATTATTATATCTTCCTTGTGAATCAACTCTTTTATCATTATATAATGTCCTTTTTTGTCTCTTGTGATAGTTTTGTCTTAAAGTCTATCTTGTCTGATATAAGGATGGCCATCTGTCTTAGTCCATTTTCTGCTGCTATAACAGAATACACAGATAATTTATAAAATAATTTAATTTTTTAAAAATAGCATAAATTATAAAAAAAATAGTTTATTTGGCTTACAGTTCTAGAGGCTGGGAAGTCCAAGATCAAGGGACCGCATCTGGTGAGAGCCTTCTTGCTGCATCGTAACATGGCAGAAGGCATCACATGGCAAGGAAGTTCACACAGGAGACAGAGAGAAAATGGGGGCTGAACTTATCCTTTTATCAGGAGCCCATTCCCATGATAACTGACCCTCTCCCATAATAGCATTAATCCATTCATTAGGATAGAGCCCTGATGACCTAATCACCTCTTAAAGATCCCGCCTCTTAATACCATCACATTGGTAATTAAACTTCAACACGAGTTTTGAAAGGGATATTCAAACCATAGTATGCCTGCTCTCTTTAGGAAAGGAATACCATGGAATATCCTTTTCATTCTTAGCATAGAAGAGCCTGCTACAGTCTTACACTTTAGCTTATATGTGTCTTTAGCTCTAAAGTCAGTCTCTTGTAGGTAGCATATAGTTAGATCTTTGGTTTTTTAATCCATTCAGCCAATCTATGTCTTTGATTGAGCCATTTAATCCATTTACATTTAAAGTAATTAGCGATATGGAAGAATTTACTATTGCCATTTTATTAATTGTTTTCTGTATGTCTTGTAGATTTTTTTGTCCATTATTTTCATCCTTGCTGCCTTTTTTTACGTTTTGTGGATTGTTTTTTTAGTGACATGTTTTTACTCCCTTCTCATTTCCCTTGTGTATACACTATAAATATTTTCTTTGTGGTTACAATCAAAATTACATAAAACATATTAAAGTTATAACAATCTATTTTAAACTGGTAGCAATTGAATTTCTAACCCATATAAAACTCTCCATCTTACATACACAAAATAAAAAGAGATAATTTTTGTCATCAAGACAAAAATTATCTCTTTTTATTTTGTGTATCCATTAACACAGATAATTTATAATTATATTTTATGCTTTAGTTTTTTAATTCTATTCCAGATTTAACATTGATTTACATACCTATATTACAACACTATAGGATTCTACATTTGTCTATATATTTACCTTTACCAGGGAGTTTTATATTTTTGTATCATCTTGTGTTGCTGTTTATCATCCTTTTGATTCAACTTAAAGGATTGTCCTCAGCATTTCTTGTAGGACAGGTCTAGTTGCAATGCACTCCCTCAGCTTTTGTTTCTCTGTGACAGTCTTAATTTCTTCTTCATTTTTGAAGGACAGTTTTGCCAGATGTAATATTCTTGATTGGAAGATTTTTTTTTTCAGCACTTTGAATATATCACCCCACTCCCTTCTATCCTGCAGGTTTTCTACTGAGAAATTGGCTGATAATCTAATAGGAGTGACTTCATATGATGAGTCACTTTTCTCTTGCTACTTTTAAGGTCCTCTCTTTGTGCCTTTTGACAGTTTGATTATGATGTGTTTTGGTGTAGGTCTCTTTAGATTTATCCTAGTTGGAGTTCTTTGAGCTTCTTGAAATTGTATATCTATTTCTTTTCTTCAATTTGGGAAATTTGGGGCCACTATTTCCTGACATAGGCTCTCTGCTACTTTCTCTCTCTCTCTGCTCCTGGGACTCCCACAATGCATATGCTGTTCCATTTGATGGTGTCCCATAAGTCCCTTAGTCTATCTTCATTTTTCTTTTTTCTTTTTTCATTTTGCTCCTCTGCTTCAGTAATTTCAAAAGTCTTGTCTTTGAGTTGACTTATTCTTTCTTCTGCCTGGCCAAGTCTGGTATTGACTCCCTCTAGTGTGTTTTTCAATTCAGTTATTGTATTATTCAGTCCAGAATTTGTATTTGGTTCTTCTTCATAGCTTCTATATTTTTGTTGATGTTCTCATTTTGTTCATGCATCATTTTCCTGCTTTCTTTAATTCATGGAGCATCCTTATGATGGTTTTTTTTTTTAATTGGGCAACATTTTATATTATAAAATAGAATGAGTTTTCCCATGATAGTTATTTTGAATTCTTTGTATAGTCATTCATATATTGCCCTTCTTTTAGGGTCAGTTTCTGGAGATTTAAGTTGTTCTTTTGAATAGACTGTATTTTGCCATTTCTTTGTATGTTGTGTTATTTTCTATTGGAATTCCAGCATTTGAAAACTTAACTACCTCTCCCAGTCTTTACAGTCTGGTTTCATACAGAGAGGACTTTCTCCATGCAGACCAGCTAGAGAATCTGGACACCTTTTAAGCCTTTCCTTGAGATGCATCCTCTCTGGGTTTGTGCATGTAATCTAATTGAAGAGCTTTGCCTGTTTCTACTCAGAAGTCCTTCCTTGTTTCTGTCTGCAAAACAGCAGGCTCTCTGGTGCTGTAGAAAGCTCTGATACTGGGTTCCACCTAGTGTCTGTCTGTGGTACTGTAGACTCTGGTGTTGGAACAAGCTACATTGGTCACTTTTGTTCTTAACTGCCCCCAACCTGAGCCTTGTTCCTGTCAATGCTTAAATTTGGACAGCTCCCTCAGCAGTACCCCAAAAAGTCAGAATTTTAGGTGTACATTTCACTCCTTTCCCTTCCCAGGAAGAAATCAGGAGTTGGGGTTTTCTCATGATTATGCCATGCCATACCAGAGGGAAGGGCTCTGGTGAGTGAATGCCACAGATTTTCCTCCTGAGCTTTGATGGGGTTGGCATCAAGCTCGACTGGGGTACAAGAACCTCTTAATTGGTTTCTGGATTTTTCACAAAAGTAATTGGTTTTATATATTGTTAAATCCATGTTTCTGTGAAGAGGGAGGGTCTGGGGTTCCCTATTCTGTTATCTTGCTGATGTCCTTTATTGCCTCATTTTTCTCTGGCTAGTGGTCACATTTCTCTGCTTCTTTGTGTTTCTGCTAATTGTTTTATTGGATCCTGGACATTATGCATGTTATGTTATTGAGTGTCTGGATTTTGTTGTCTTTCAAAGAGTTTTGGCTTTATACTAGTAGACAGTTAAGATACCTGAGGTTCAGTTTAATCTTTTCAAGCCTTGTTTTTAGGCTTTGTTGGAACAGATCTAGATTAGCCTTTATTCTTGGGCTAATTTAAGCCTATTCCTAAGGTGTGGCCTTTCTAAGGTATCTACTGAATGCGTCCAATTTTCAGTGAGATTTCTCCACTCTAATTGGTTGGAACTCATACATCTCCCACTGTGTATGAGCTCCAGCAGTTACTTAACTTACAGCTCCTAGTAATATTTAGCCAAAGTCTCAGGAGTATCCTTATACAGGTTCCTGGAATTCTTTCTCAATATAGCTCACTCCTGTTCTGCCCTAAAAATTCAAATAATCTCTGCCTCTTCAAACTGTGATCTCTGTCTCCTTAGCTTAGCGAGACAACTAGGCTCTGACTTTCTTTGATCCCAGGTGTAGAAAGTGTGTTAAGACAGAAAACTGATATGATGATAGGGCTTACCTCATTGCTTCCTTCTCTAAGGATTATAGTCCTGTGCTACATGTTTTCCAATAGGTGGAAACAGATATTTTGTATACTTTGTCCATTTTGTAGTGTTTACATCAGGAAGGCTGATCTGGTATCAGTCACTCTTTCATGAGACCTGAAGACCCTTACCCTCATTTTTAATGTTCTAAACCTTCACTACCCTTTACATTCTAATTCATATTCCACTCTCTCCATTAACTTCCCTTAACCCTTTTTTTATAATCGCAATAAACAATGTCACTCTTCTGTTGCAGTTATCACATATTCCATATTGTACCATAGTTAATCTGTAGGCAGATCCTACTTCCTGACCATCCAATAATGCCTAACGTGTGGGGCTCAAAAATGTTTATTTATTTGTTAACCCAATTTTTAAAATGGGCAAAGGACCTGATCAGACATTTTTTCAAAAGAAGACATACAAATGGCTAATAGGTACATTAAAAAAATGCTCAGCTTCACTAATCATTAGGAAAATGCCAATAAAAACCACAATGAGATGTCACTTCATACCTATTAGAATGACTTTTGTCAAAAAAATGAAAGATAACAAATGTTGGAGAAGATGCAGAGAAAAGGGAATGCTTATGTAAATTATACAGCCATTATGGAAACCTATGTGAAGATTCCTCAAAAAACTAAAAATAGAACTACCATAAAACCCATTAATCCCACTTCTGGGTATATAGCCAAAGGAACTGAAATCAATATGTCAAAGGGATATCTGCACTCCCATGTTCATTGCAGCATAATTCACAATAGCCAGAATATGAAAACAACTTAAGCGTCCATCAGTGAATGAGTGGATAAAGAAAAATGGTGTGTATGCACAATGAAATACTATTCAGCCTTGGGGGGTGTCGGGGGAATCCTGTCATTTGCAGCAACATGGATGAATCTGGAGGGCATTATGCTAAGTGAAATGAGCCAGGCACAAAAAGATAAACACTGCATGATCTCACTTATATGTGAAATCTAATGAAGTTGATCTCATAGTACAGAGTAGAAAGATGGTTACCAGAGTTGGTGTGGGGGTGAAAGGAATGGGGAGATTAATGGGAACAAAGTTGCAGATAAACAGGAGGAATAGGTTTTGAGATCTATTGCAACAGCATGGTGAATATAATCAATAGTAATGTATTATTTATTTCAAAACAACTAAGTACATTTCAAATGTTTCATCATAAAAAATGATAGGTAAGTGAGATGATGGATATGTTCATTTCTTGACTTAATCATGCCACACATATATCAAAACATCACATTGTACCCCATAAATGCATATAAATATGATTTATCTACCAAAAATAATATTAATTTAAAAATAAATAAATTTTTAAAAAATGTTTATTTGTTGAATGAAAGACATATTCCAAAAAGATATTCCATTCTGATCACTTGAAATATACACAAAGAGGATCAATGACCTCCTCATTTAATGGAAGGTTGAACTATACATGGTTTAGAGTCCCTCCCAACTCTAAGCTTCAATGAAAAAAAATGGTTAGGCAAATTGTGCTTCATTTACATCATGAATATTATATGATTATTTTAAATGGGGGATATATAAAATACTTATACACTTTGGGAGGCTAAAGCGGGAGGATTGCTTGAGGCCAGGAGTTTGAGACCAGACTGGGCAACATAGTGAGACCCTGTCTCTACAAAAATATTTTTTTAAATAGCGAGGTGTGGACCTGTAGTCCCACCTACTCAGGAGGCTGAGGAAAGAGGATCGCTTTGCTTGAGCCCAGGCTATGATTGCTCTACTGCACTCCAGCCTGGGTGACAGCAAGACCCTGTCTCTAAAAAAAAAAAAAAAAATTTAAAATATTAGGTCAAATATCAGGATTCAAATTGCATATATGGATAATAATTACAGCTGTGTGAAAAAAGCACATATAAAAACTGGAAGGAAATATATTTTAAAATACCAGAGGTATCCTAATTTGTATGTGCTGTTAACATGTTTTTTATGGTCATTATCCAAGACTAGTCTTGAGAGATAATTGGCTTGGCTTTCTACTTACCTTCATGAAGGATGGCTTAGGATGATCAGTTATTCCAAAAGCCAAACTTTATTTTTATTAAATATCCTCCAATATCTGACTGGATTTAGCTAACAGTCTATTGAGAATATTCGTTCATGTTATCTGCAAGCACATTTTGCAACTAGTTTATCCTGCAAGGCTCACCAGGAAGTTTTATTGCTCGTAGTGAGGTATTCTAAGGGTGCTTTATGGAGACTTTGTTTTTTAATGACTGAGGCCATTGTTTGATAACATCTACTTTATATTTTTTCCAGGATGAAAATTTGACAATCAGTAGGAGCCAATCTAGGGTACATTTTATGTAAGTCTGTACATGTGTATCTGTTCCACAATACTTAGAATCAGGAGGTAGCGAGCATCTGAAGGTAGTTTTTATGGACCAACTTAACCATATTTCCAGGCCAAGTCATCACAGTTTTCTTCTTTTTCTAAATATCTTCTATTTATCCTTCTCCTCTATTATCCAAAGGCAAAACTGTGAAATGCTAGATTTGAATTCTGGCTCCACCACCTACTAACTGGTGTGATCCTGGACAACGTATCTGACCTCGCTGTGCTGCAGTTGCCTGATATACATAAAGTGTGGATAATGATGACAACTATCTCCTAGGATTCTTGTGAGGCTTCAGTGAAGTAATCCTATAAAACTCTTACCAGAGGGTCTAGTACATAGGAACTGTTCAGTAAATGGTCTCTTTTAGCACCATTATTTTGCTATCTGGTTTTACCACGTCCTCCTATTTATATTCTCTCCATTCCTTCCTGATGTTTACATCAATGAGCGGGGATGAGGGATACAAGAAGCTAGTCCTGAGAAGATGAATTTCCTCCCAGGCAGGACACCCGCATTCAGGAAAGCTGACTCTGGATGAAAGCGGTGTCTGATGAGGATAATATGGCCCCATCATCAAAGCATGGGAAACTTAAAATAGTAGATATACAAACCAATCTTGTTTTGTTCACTGCTCTATACCTAGAGTGTAGAACAGTGGCTGACAGGTCGTAAGCACTCAATAAATATTTATGGAATTAATTAATGTTTGATGTATGTTTATACAAAAGCATAATTTAATACCTAAAAGACAGCACAGAGATCCTTTATTTCTATTTTAAACTCACACATAACACCTCAGAAAAAGAGCTAAAATTAAAACAAACTTTTAAGCACAAGTTGGATATTTTTATTTCTATCATCATAAATTCTAAGTCAATGAATACTTGCTTTCCTTTCTACCTAGAAAAGATTCTTATTCTCTGTCTTGCCTGGCATCTCATGCAGGCTTATTACATGATCCAAGACCTAGGCCTCCCTATTTTATCCTCTACCACTCCTTCAAGGCAAATATGCTGATTACTCTCTTGCAGGTCACTTTTTCCTCATTCAAGGCTCTCCACTCTGCCTCTCTGCTGCCAAGGTGGGACACTCATCCAGTTCCTTCCAGGAAGGGCCATCCTAGTCTGTTACTAGGAAATCCCAGCCCCAGCCCAGAACTTATGCTGTCCTTCCCCTGGCCCAGATCTGCTCTCTGCTTTCATATGGAAGAAACTCGGTGCTATATTACTGCATGAGGGTTTCTTATTCACATTTGTCATTCAGCTGCATGTTACTGTCTGCCTTTGTTATCTTGAGGGGACCTGACCTGGTTTTATGTTAATCTGTGATGTTAAACTGTCAAAATAAACAGAACAAATTACCTATGCAGTTTCCTCCTGCCTCCTCCCTGCTAAGAGATCAAAGCAAGACCCTGGGTCCTAATCCAGGCCAGAGTAGAAGACTGTTAATCTAGGCCTGAGAGGTCATACTCCTGACTGTCCATCCCAATGCTGCTAAAACAAATCACAACATACTCACATTTCACTTTGAGGTTCATTCTGAGAATTAAATATTTATTAAATAATTTAATATTTGCTTTGTGAATTATAAAGTATTAGATAAATGCTGGCTTTAATGTGGCTATTCTTATATCTTGCCACTCTTTCCCTATCTCATAAGGGAAAGGTCACTAGATCTGAGTGAAACACCTGGATGTGGTCCCTTGTAGACCAGAACATTCCCCTGGAACCAAAGCATAGATGCAGCTGCTCCAGATGGCTCCAAGCTACATCTCCTCTCCAAGGAGGCTCTTCTTCAACCCCTACAAGGGGTTGCTCTAGAAAAGGCAGGAGAATCCATGGCAGCACATACAGAATAGGAACAATAGTCTTCTGTGAGCACCCTAGGGTGGGGGGAGCCAATAACAAGGAGGCTCCACAAGACAGATACAGAAAGTGCACAGAGCTGTCAGCTGACAGAAGAATTTAGTCCAGGGGTAAAGACATCTAGGAGAGGAGAAGTTGACTCCAAGCCAAAGCATGTCAGCCCCTCTCTCCACTGAGTCTGGGTGTCTAGAGTTCATCTGGGTCAACAGTGCTCTCTGCCTACAGAGAGGACCACCTCTGACCCAACCTAAACAGTCAAACATAGGACACTCTGAAGAGAGCATCCTATATTTTTCAAATGTTTTGTGTTTGCTCCAAGAATTTCCAGCAGATGAGGCCCATATTTGCCAACAAACTTCTGGAGACTCTAGGAAGGAACCCCATTTCCCCCATTCTGACCCTGTCCCCTGAGCCTCACTTTATTTTCATACCAAAAAATAATGCAGTAAATAACAATAGTTAGCCCCTTAAGAATTACTTCTAGGAAAAAAGCACAGGTGAGCAGTCGTGGGTTTTCTACCACCACCACTACCTGGGTCCTTGTTCTGCCCTCTGAGCTTCTATAGACTAAGAAGACTCTTCTTCATAAGAGTCCCTCAAATATTTGAAAACAGCTCTCATATTCTTCCACTAGTTTTGTCTTTTCCAGATTAAACATCTCCACGTTCTTCATATATCCCTTGTATTTCAAAGTTCTCAAGCCCTAATTCTTGATAGCCAACTAAAAACCCAAATTGTTTTCACATAAATGGCTACTAAGTCAGGTTTTACCCATCCTATTCTTGTTTGATTGTTAAAATCTATATGCAGATTTTATATGTGCCACTTTTAGATTTCATCTTGTTTTTAGTTTAGCATTGCAAAAGGCAAGAGTATTTTGAATTAGAACTCTGTCACCTATAACATTGGTTCCCCTCTTTGTTTCGTATCATCTGAAGTTTGGTGAGCCATGCATATTTACTAAGTCTACTGAAGTCACTACTAAAATAGGTGAAGAAGACTAGATCTACAACACCTTCTCTTTTTCACTAGACATCTTCCTCTACATTTTCAGAGTCATTAATGAATAATTTTGGTAAATAGTAGTCAAATTAAGAGTGTTACCTTTAAGCACACAGTCATCATCTTTTCTATGAAACTTTACTGAAATTAATATGTCCTTTTTCTGCTCCTTTCTCCTGATCCATTAAATTATTAATACTCTCAATAAAAGACATTATGTGAGGTTTCACATTATGATTAGGATTACAAAGCTCCTGGTGATCCCTTATGAGTCTTCCAACTATCCTATAAAACATTTATTTAAGAATTTTACCAGGTACCAAGCTCAAATTCACTGATTGGCAAGGTCAATACTAGTAACTTTTTTATCACAAGCATTGGCTCAGAGTCTACACTTGAGAAGTTTGGGGTCGGTTGACCAGTTGGTTGGTTTGGTTAGTTTTACTAGTTTCTTCATTTGCTCCATCTCTCTGTTAAACCCAGGGTCCTATTTCACCCTCAATTCAAGTCTCTCCCTGGCTCTGTAAGAAGTCATTAGCACAGAGAAGACAAATGCATTCAAATGCGTATGAAAGCATTCAATTTGCTCTGTGTCTCTACCCTCCTGCGACTGACTGTGTGTCTGCATGATGTAAGCCCAAAGCCAGAGGAAAAGGTAGGACCAGGGCAGGAACACAAAAACCCTGTGTTCTCACTACCATCTGCTAATGTGGAATGTTACTTTTCTTAACTTCAAAAATGAGGATACTCTATATCATGTTGGGCTTCCTAGTTTCTTCCTCCTAACACACACACACACACACACACACACACACACACATCTCTCTTTGACTTCCATCTCCATCCTTAATCATGGTTCCATCTCAAGCTTCCAATATTCCCTCATTTAGGGAAGGACCCAGAGATTCCTTCTTTTAGTAGTCATTTAAATGCTTCTTTCTCTGGCCCAAGCATTAATTGTCAGATGCTGCAATTTTTTCATAGCAATTTGCTATTGGAAAAGTATTGTAACTAACTCACTTATTAATTTATTTATTCATTCTGCAAGTATTTATCAAGGCCTTTCCATGCATTTGGTGAAAGTAGTATTGCAGAAACTAAAAGAAGGAAACCTGTACCAGGGTAGAAGTTTCTAAAGAAATCACAATTAGGTGAGATAAATTGAGAATTTGACCTGTGTGGAAAATATAAGGCAGGAGAACCAAGAAAAAGAAAGTATTCCCAGCATCTGACAAACTGACCAGAGACTGGGCAAAGTTTGGAAATGGCTTTACCGACAGTCACCAGGCCACTTGTCCAAGAAGAGAGAATGGCTTCACAGGGGAGTGGGATCTGGGTTAATTCAGATCTTTCTACATTGCATCTCTCACAGAGTAGATGATGTAGATTACTCATATGGATTTCCAAGTCTCACTTTCTTGGAAAGGAAAAATAGTCTGAAATGAGTGGCTGCTCAGGGATGTGCATGACCTCAGAGTAGGACCAACTCCCCTGGAGGCCATGGGCATGGCTCCCACCCTTCCAGAAGACTGTGCATCCGATGTGGTTCTTTACGTTAGTGCTCAGCCAGGACTGCCAAGTAAATAGCTCCCTGCTGATTGGAAGAGTGTTATGCTGCTCTCTAATTCTGGCATTTCTATCATTCAGAAAGGGTTTGGGAAAGCACTGTAGACCGTGCAGGAGCTTTGGAGTCAAGCAAACCTTGGTTCAAATCACGACTTCACCAGTGACTGAATAATTGACTTAAACTCACCTGGTCTCAGTTTCTCTTCCATTAATGGGAGGCAATAAGGCCTGTCTCTGGTGCTCGCTGTGAGGAATAAATGAATAAGCCAAGCAGGGAGTGTGGCCATAATAGGATCCTGGTTAATATTAGTTACTGTCCTCTCTTCCCTTGGGCCCAGATCTAGATGAAGAAGCAGTCCAGTGGTGACAATAAGAACCAGACCCCTGGCTGATCCTAGTGGGCTTTGGGGAGCTGTGATACCTGGGCCTCCTCCCCTTCATCCTTTTTCTGGCCATCTATGTGGTGACAGTCATGGGCAATGCCCTCATCATGCTGGCTGTGGCCTCTGGTCAGACACTGCACACACCCATGTACTGCTTCCTCTGCCACTTCTCCCTGCTGGAGATTGGCTATACCTCCAACACCATACCTCGGCTGTCCGGAGTTTCCTGGAAGGGAGTGAAGTCACCTCACTCGTCAGCTGTCTGGCCTGTTCTATGTGTTTGCCTCGCTGGCTGCAGCTGAGTGCCTTCTGCTCTCTGCTATGTCCTGTGACCATTAGTTGGCCATCACTACCCTGCTCTGATGGGCACCTCGTTTTGTAGCTGCCTGGCTTCTGATGCTTAGCTCAGTGGCTTCTTCTTCTCTGCCTTCACTCTAGCCCTGGACTCTCAGCCCCTCTATCCCTCTGTCCCAGCATCAGGAAGATCGGCCACTATTTCTGTGACTCTGCTCCAGTTGTAGGGCTGTCCACATTGTGGGAATGTGGTGGTCATGTGGGGAGCTGGAGTCAGTATCTCAGGCTGCCTGACACTGGCCCCCTTCCTATTGATTGTGGCATCCTGTTCCTTCATCCTGAGGGCTGTGCTGCAAATACCTTCAGGCCATAGGAGGCAGAAAGGCTTCTCCACCTGTTCCTCCCACTTCAGTGTGGTAAGGGTACTTTATGGTACCCTCATTGTGGTCTGTGTGGCCCCAACACACCACATGGCCCCTGTGCTTCAAAAGGCCTTCTCTGTCCTCTATGCTGTGCTCACTCCCATGGTCAACCCCATCATCTACGTCCTCAAGAACCAAGAGGTAAAGGGGACTCTTCATAGGCTCTGGGGACAGCTCATCCCAGGACATGCCTCACTGAGGGCGACAGGCAGCTATTAACTTCTTCCCGGATATCAGCTTAGCTCTTTCCTCAAAATCTGGCAGACTAGAGCAGGGATGGGGAACATTTTCATGTCAGAAGACTGCATTAATTTAACTATAATCAAATAAGGCTGCATTCAAGAAACTTCAATTAGATATACTTAAAAATGTATATTATTTTGTAAAAATCCAACTACTATGTACTTAATAATTTCAAAAAAATGAAAACTATTGGTTAATTTTAAGGTTAACTAACCTTTTAATGACTTTTTTGTCTGCTTTTTGTTGGAAAGCATTTGAATATTTGATTGCAGCATGGAAGTCCACAGTTTCAGTTGATCCTCTAGATGGGTATCAGTCATGTGTGACCTTCAGGGCGTCTTGATTTGGGTTAGGTAGGAGAATGTAGATTCGCAGCAATAAGCAGTTGAAAAGCAAGAAAGCATTTTTGGGGCATGTTGCCAAAGGTGTGGGTATTCTACTGCATTTTTCCATATTTCAATTGGATCTTTTCTAGCATCAAACAATGACTTTTAAAATGTCATCTACTGAGAGCTCAGTCATTTCTATCTGTAGTTCTTTAGGTGCCTTGGTGATATCAGCTAGGTGAGGCTAAAATGTTAATTTGAGTGTGATGTCATGATTCTCAAAGTCAGTGAACCTTTCATTGTATTCTCCAATTAATAGGCCTATAACAGCTGCATACTCTTCAAATGATTCACATGTATCATCCTGCTCATCAATGACCTTTGCTAACTGGAGAAAATGTTCATCTGAAATTTCCTTTTGAAGAAGAAGTGTTTTGAAAAAAGATAGCTGTTTTTGAAATGCTTGGATTTTTTGCCACATATCATATATAGACTTAGTTTTGCCTTGCAAACAAATAGTCAAGTCATTTTGATTTGACATGATATCACACAGAAATGCTGCACTCCTATAGAAATCTTCTTTCAATAATTCACATTGCTGATTCTGTCCTCATAAAATTTAACCACCTGTTCTCACAGTGATAAAAATTTGGCTAACACCTGTCCCTGTGATAACCAACGTACTTTAGAATGATAAGGAAAATCCACACTGAATATCCATCATTCAACTTTAACATGTTATGAAACTGATGATGCTGTGTTGCATTTGCACAAATATAGTTAACAATACTTATGACTTGCTGCCAAGTGTCACTTAAAATAGTAGCTGTAGCACAGAGATTTTGCTGATGCAAGATACAATGAAAAGAAATCAGAGGATCAGGATCAGTTCATGCTTTATTTACAACAATAAAAAACAGCACAAATAAAAAATACAGTATAGCAACTGCAATATTTACATAGCATTTTCATTGTCTTAAGCATTATAAGCAATCTAGACATTATTTGAAGTATACAAGAGGATGTGTGTAGGTTATATGCAAACACTACAGCATTTTAAATTAGGGACTTGAACATCCACCAATTTTGGTATTGGGTAGGGGCAAGTCTGGAGCCGTGTTCTCCCTCCAGTCACATGGCTGAGGGCCAGCCCTTTCCTTGCGTGGGATCCTGATCACATATAACTGTGAGATACATCTGCTCTTTCCTATAGCCTGGCATGAAAAACATCACAACAGGGGAGAGATGGGAAAGGAAAGAAGTAGGAAAGAAGAGAAAAGGAAGAAAGAAGGATTTGGAAACCTTTCCCATATTCCTCTGCTTTGGACTACATGTTTATTTTCCAAATGAAAATGAAACAGATTGGGTTTTTAATGGATTGCATTAAAAATTCTGTGGGATTATTTCTGTGCCCTCTGAAGATTATTAATAGGACTTCTGCTCAATATTGCATTGTGCATCCATGCTTTGAGATGCCCTATATACAGCAAGCACATAGCAATGGTTTTTAAAAACGCAAAAAGAGAAAATTAAAATGGCACATAATGGTTCAAAAGAAAGATAAATATATCCATGAGCCACAAATAGAAGAGAAACTATTAATAAAAGCTTTGAGTGGAGTGAGGCTGAGGGCCTGCTGGATTCCAGATTTACTCAGGTAAAGGCAGCTATCTGTGAATTCAGCTCCTGCAGGTTAGCAGAGATTAAAAGTTCTCCACCTACAGCAGAACCTAGAGCCAGGGTCACTAGAAATGAGGGGCTGGGAACGGGATCTTTTTTCACGAAAAAGAAATGAAAAACTGCTGCCTACCAGTGTCTGCAGCAACAGCTTATACAGAGGATGTCTAGGGAGGCAGGAGAGCACAGACAGAGGTTCGTGACCAGAAATTGAACCGTGGTGCCACTGGACCCTACACTAGGACTGAATTAGCCTCAATGTCACCAATGGATACATTCCTAAACTGCCAGTATAAGGCCCAGTTTGGGGCTAGAGACTCCAGGAAAATGGATAGAGGCCACCACAAAACTACTAGACAAGGAGATGTTCAGACAGAAGGTGACAAGAGAGGAAGGGAGGAAGGAAGAGAGAGAGAGAGAGAATCTCCCCCTCAAAATGAGTCTGAGATCCAACATTGTAAAATACGTGAAAAAAACTAATTCTTTTGGCTACAAAAAGTAGCCCACAAATCAACAGTTGGAAGATAAATTTATACTAGAGAATATTAAAATATTAAAAGCCTAGAAATTCTTTAAAATAAATACTTAAGATCCTCAAAAATGTACTGCATGAATAATATACCTATAACACAGAATAGAAAATTATGAAACATATTGGCAGAATTTAAACAAGCCCAGATGAATATGTAAAAGAACAAATTTGAAAACAGGAAATGAAAAACACAGACATTGAAGTATTTAAAGACTTAGTAAATGGAATAAACTATAAACTTAACAGAGGTAAAGAGAGAATTTATGATTTGTAAAATAATATTGAATACTTTACCCAGAATACAGCACAGAGAAGCAAAGAGATAAAATATCAGAGAGCAGTACAAAGACATGAAGTTTAAATGGAGAAGCTCCAAAATTTGCTGATAGGAGTTCCAGAAAAACAGAATGGAGAAAATGAAGAACAGTAACTTGAACAGATAATGAGTAAAAAACTTCTGGAATTGAAAAGAGGTAGAAATTCTCATTAAAATGTACTCAAAATACCAAACAAAATTTTAAAACGTATAAATCCACACTTGGACACACCAAGCTGAAACTGTAGAATATTATAGATAAAGAATAAGACACATACAATTATTTTCAGTGCAGCATTTTCTGAATAACAAAAATTGGAAACAATCTAAATGTCCTTCAATAGAGGAATTAAAACAAAATGTATGACAATACAATGAAATACTGTAGAGTAGTTAATGTGAATGAGAGCAAGCATCAACATGAATAAATCTCAAAAAACATGTTGAATTAAAAAAGCAAGATGCAAAATAATATGCACAGTATTATGCCACTTGTTTGACATTTAAAACCACAAAAGGCAATACCACGAATTGTTTGTGGGTACATACACATATAATAAAGACATGAAAACCTGCATAGAAATAATACACACATATTTAGGATCCTTATTACCTCTGTAATAATAGCCTCAAGTAGAGGCTATTTGTTCTCCTGCACCCAGGAATGTCTGGATCTAGTAGTAATCAACCTCACTCCTGGCACTTTGAGACCATCACCTCCCCCACCTTGTTTTAAAGTCCCCTATTCCCTTAAGGTTCATATATTTGGGGCATACACCTACCATCCCCCTTCTGTTACTCTCCCTCCTTCCTTGAGAACACTGACACTTGTTTCATAGAATTTTTCTCCATCCCAAGATCTGCTATTACTCTGAGTGACTCACGCATCGTGTGGGTTCCTATGCAGCACCTAGCCTCCTGAGCCTCACAAGCATCACCTCCGCTCCACAGCAGTTGCCCACTCCCATGGCCCCGGGCCGTAATCCAGAACTGCTTCATTTCTGAAACCATAAACTCAGGCATTCTCTTTTCTCATTAACCTCTTATTCTTTCGGGTCACTTGCTCAAGTGCTCCAAATACTCCTGTTTTGATTCCACTGAGACATTCAGTCTATTGATAGTCACTTCCACTGTATCTCTATATATTAGCCCCCTTCTGTCTTTACTTCCCTCCTTATCCAGACAAGATCTCACAGTCTAATATCTAAACCATTCTTTTGCAAATATCTTTAATTTCCTTGCCTTATTATCTTTCAGTCACACTTGCCTGGGAAAAAAAAATCTAACCCGAAATGCATGTTCTCATAGGTGCTTTTATAATAAAGTCCAACCTTTTTTTTTTTTTTTGAGACTGTATCTCGCTTTGTTGCCAGGGCTAGAGTGCAGTAGTGTCCTCACAGCTCACTGCAACCTCAAATTCCTGGGCTCAAATGATCCTTCTGCCTCAGCATCCCAAGTAGCTGGGACTACAGGCGCGCATCACCATGCCCTGCTAATTTTTTAATTTTTCGCAGAGACAGGGTCTCGCTATGTTGCTCAGGATGGTCTCAAATTCCTGGCCTCAAGCAATCCTCCCACCTCAGCCTCCCAAAATGCTGGGATTACAGGCATGAGCCACCACACCCGGTCCAAGGCCAGCCTCTTAATATGAGGTTGGCCCCTGCATGCCTCTGCAGACATATTTCTTGCCATTCACAATCTCGTATTCTATGCTTCAGCCACCATGATTCTGTTTTATTTCCTTGAATGCACCCAAAACTCAGGCCTTGTTACATATTTTTTGCTCTACCTGTAACAATATCCCATCAGTTAACCCTAGAACTTGCATGAAAAGTGGGTGACAAAGATTGGCTGGATTAATTTAATCAATGGAAGAAGCATGATTAGATGGATACCTGGACCAATTAGTTACCCTGAGTAAACATAAATAACGTTTGCCCAGTAGTTGATCTTTCATGTCCCCGAGCCAACATGATATAATGCCCTTCAGCATATACAGGCTTGCCAGCTACTTCAAGAAGACCTAAAGGGGCTGGCTCCCTTCTAAGGCTACCACTATTACCCTTGTACACCTTCTCAGAAAGTATTGATCTACTGATAATTCTTCCTTCCCAATGTCTACCCATCCAACTGAAACCAGGACCTCATTCTTTCTAATAATAATAATCAGCTTTTGCTAAGCAATTTCATATATATCATCTCATTTGGGCCTCTCAACAACCTGCGAGGTAGATATTCTTAACACCATTTTATAGTTGAAGAAAATGAAGCTCAGAGAAGTGAATTTGTTTAAGGAATGAAAACAAGACTCAAAGTCCACCTTTTTCTTAATTTCAAAGTCCATGTTCTTTTCACAATTGGTGTTGCAATTCTTGGTTAATTTTTTAATTTTTTTTATAGAGACAGGGTCTTGCCATGTTGCTCAGACTGGTCTTGAACTCTTATACATTTCATAAGAGAAGGGAGAAGAGGAGAAAATTGAAAGAAGATGAACCACAAACATTACTTTTATAAATGAATAATTAAGGAAGAAGAAATCAGATTAGTAGAGAACAAGGGAACAGAGAAGGTAGGGAAGGAACAGAGAGCCAGAGGAAGATGACTGAGCAAGGATGACTTTGAGATAAGGAATACATCCCCAGCAAGCTAGACCATGGGTTTCAGCACAAAGGACAGCACACACATCCCAGGGTTGATGGAGGTTAATGACCAGGAAGAAGCAGAGAGCTTCATCATCTGTGTTTGTGTTGAGAGAATGGAGAAAGTTGTGGAGACATCTCCTTTAATCCTTGAAGGAAGTAGGCAACAAGGAGGAGGACGGACCTGGCACTTTAACACTGCCCAGGGGAGGAGAGTGTGGAGGCAGGTCCTTGACCTAGACGTGAACACCAGCAGCCTTTCCCAATCTTCCTTTTCCTCTCCCACGGGGTACCTGCTCTCTATCCTTGGGATTTCATATGAATCCTTTTTCCTTGGCTCAAACTCAGCAAGTCTTTGTTTTGGATGGATGTTGAAATTTTCGTCCAGAACAAATCACTCCCCCAAGAAATAAGAGAATTCTAAAGGATGAGGAACAAAAGACAGAAGAACACCCTATGGTCAGGATGTACTCATGTCTGTGCTGCATGGCCTTCCCAAGATCTGCTGATGGTTTCCATGGTAAAACTCCTCACCCCATCCTCCCACCAGCAGCTCAAGATTCCCTGTGGCATCAACAAGATCAGTTTTCTAAAAAGACAGAATATTATTGTTCCAGGAAGTAGGGTTCTTGACTGGTATATTATCTTCAAAAGGGTAATATTTCTGAAAGTTGCTCCAAGCCATATCCCTGCACATAAGACCAATCACAAAATTAGGCAACACTAGATGTAAGGGTAAATCAAAGACAAGGAGAAGTCAGATAATAGAGAGCTATGAATCAGGGCCAGGGCCAGACACAAGGCAAAGTACAGAATTTTGGATATAGAGATTATGAGAAGTTAGACTTCAAGCCACTGTCAATTTTTGTTCACAGACAAAAATTCTACCATGAGACACTTCAAACAGGTACTGGCTGGATAAGTATCCAACTTTCCCATTGGACAGGCACTAGATTCTGCCAAGAGTGTTTTTATGCTAACCCTGTATTCTAGTACCTGACTTGAAGCTTTGAAAGGATGAAAACTCAGACTCTGATCATGTCTCTTAAAAGTGAGAATACTTCATCATATCCCTTGAAAGTGATTGGCTGTTGTACAGAAATGATGGGCTTCAGCTATCCCTGAGGAAGTTAGGGCAATCTGTGAGATAATCCTCCAGGATAATCTGGCCATTGCAAAATTTTTCTCTGGAACAGAGGTGGGAAGGTAGGGGAGGGAATGACAATAGCCTATATTTTCTGGGTGTTTACTATGTAATGTGCCAGGCACTGTTCTCAGTGCTTTGCGTTAACCCATTTAATTCTCACAATAACTCTATGAAGCAGTTACTATTGTTATCTCCATTTTACAAATAATAAACTGAAGCATAAAGAGATAGAGCTACGTCCTCAAGATTATGTTAGCAAGTGTCAGAGGTGGGGTTCAGACCCAGCTGTCTGGCTCCAAAGACTGTGCCTTGCACCCCTGCATTCCAGCCTGTTTTAACCAACAGAGTAACCCCCAGAGCAGTAAGTCTCACCCAGTTAGAACCAAGGCCCCATTTTAAATTCAAAAATTTTATAATTTCTTCTTTGTTATTCAGAAATGAAATTCACAGACAATAGAACCTAGCTTCACACATAATTTCACAAAAATCAACATAATGTACTAACTGGCAAATAAAGGAGAAATCAAAGGAAATAATTCTTTATAAGATAATATACATTTAAATATAAATGCTTGGAATCATATCAGAAGACATAATCAAATAGCTAGATGCTGGACCCAAACACAGAACTGCCGTGACACAGTAGATGCAAACACAGACGGAGATAGATGTGTCACATTTGCAACTCAAGCATCATGAGCATCATTGCCATCAATGATAGTATGTTCTAAAATGATGAAGAACTTTGCTAAAGTTCCAAACAAAACAAAGTACAATCTCTCTTGGTTGACACAACAGTCGTATTCCTATAAAATTCAATGTGTATTAACTCCATGAAAAAATGTTTTGTGTTTGTATGTGAAATAGAGTTAGGCTCAATTAACACTTAACAGACTTTATATCTACATGAATGCCCACCAAGACATTCAAAATTCAAGCAAGACACAGAGAAATTCTTCAGAGTATAATATTGTCCTGCACATTGAAGGTAGTTGGACCCCACTCCTTAAGTACTAGTAGCTCCCTATAATCATTGTAGCAACTAAAAATACCTCTACACATTCCCAAATTGCCTGCTAGGAGTAACATCACCACCATTGTGAACTACAGACCTAAAGCCTGTAACTTTCACACCTCAAAGTGACACCAGACTAGAGTCCTCCAGGGAAAGGCTGATGTTCTTCCCCTGGGGACAGGTGTAACTTCAAACTTCTTGACCCACCAAGTCAGGTAAAGGACACTGCTGAGAAGAAGCTGCAGTGGAATCCAGCATACCAAGTTTGGATGGGTCTCCATTCAAGGCTTCAAAGAGAAAAGTTTCCAAGGATTCTTAGGTGCCAGAAATGAATCCCTTCTCCAAATGGAGAGACATCCAGGGGAAGATAGTATGTGAACCTCAGGAAATTAACTGAGGGTCACCTCCTGTCAAAGAACTACAAGTGGCCTGCAAAGAAAGGGGGAGGGGATGAGGGGCAGAATTGTGCATCAACTCACTGTTGCCAGAAAGGCATGTCAAATGCTGTGCACCACTGGCCACACACAAAAAAGACACAAACAACATCCACTACTCAAAACCAACTGGTCACTACCCATTTGAGCAAGAACTCTATAAAGAAAATTCACCCTTGCCAACAAACACATGAAAAAACGTTCAACGTCTCTAATCATCAAGGAAATGCAAATCAAAACCACAATGAGATATCACCTAACTCCAGTGAGAATGGCTTTTATCAAAAAGTCCCAAAACAACAAATGTTTGGCATGGATGAGGACAGAAAAGTACATTTACACACTGTTGGTGGGACTGCAAACTAGTACAACCTCTATGGAAAGTAGTATGGAGATATCTCAAAGAACTAAAAGTAGACCTACCATTTGATCCAGCAATCCCACTACTATGTATTTACCCAAAGGAAAAAAGACATTCTATAAAAAAAGACACTTGCACTCAAATGTTTATAGCAGCACAATTCACAATCACAAAGATGTGGAATGTAGTATATGTATACCATGGAGCACTACTCAACCATAAAAAAAATGGTGACCTAGTATCTTTTGTAACAACCTTGATGGAACTGGAGGCCATTGTTCTTAGTGAAGTATCTCAAGAATGGAAAAACAAACACCACATGTACTCAATACTAAATTGGAACTAATCAATCAACACTTATGTGCACATATGGAAGTAAAATTCAAGGGAAATCAAGCAGGTGGTAGAGAGGAGGACGGGATGGGTAAATTCATACCTAATGGGTACCATGCACACTAATTGACTGAAGGGCACACTTACAACTTCAACTCAAACTGTACAAAAGCAAAATTATGTAACCAAAACATATGTACCCCCATAAAATTCTGAAATTAAAAACAAAAAAAACCAAACAAAAAAAAAAGAAAGAAAGAAAACTGGCCTTGAATCCAGGGAGAAAGCACCATATTGGTAAATTTCCATTCAAACTAACCTCAAAGCATATCCCTGCCTAAAAGTCCACCAGAAGAACCCGAAGACAGGGAACAAATAACTGGGTCATCAGCCTTCCTGGTTTCTTCAAAATGTCAGTCAAGATTACAGAAATGTCCTTAGCTGAATTCCATGGATTCATATATTTTGGATTTTCTGGGACGGTCTCAATTTTATGTGGTTTAGTTCTTGTCAGTAATGACAATTTTTTAAGTGTAAAACCAAATATAATTTTTATATTATTTTGTAAGGCTTTACATATAAATAAATACACAAATAAGGAAAGAAAAATCTCATCAAACTTTAAGTTCTGGTTTGGGGCTTAGAAAGTATGGTCTCCATTCTTGCAGGACACTAGACTTGGGACAAGGAGGACTCTCTTGTCTCTAAGTGCACATTATTGTTGAAGAGGTTGGGCTCAACTTCAACTTGCACGTTAGCAGAAACATCTGCAGCTCCTAGGCCCTCTGATCTGGCACAAGATGAGACTGCCAAGAGTCCGGGCAGCCCTTCTTTCCACAGCCACTCCCGTTCCCGCATCTTCAATCCAATTTAATAATTACCAGGTCATTCCTCTTCATGGCAATTACCACTTTGTGTCCTGAGGTAAAGACAGGGGGCAGAATGGCCCTCAGAATTTTGGAATATTTTATTGATACGTGGAATTGATAAATGGATACTATGGAATCAAACTGGTCCAAGTCAAAAGCCAGAATTAAATCCTCTGCCAAAGATTTTATAGAGAAGTCCTGATACATCAAAATTCCTCCCAAAATTCCTTTTACCAAAACTACCTAATTCTTTTTTAAATTTTTTTATTTTAATAAATTTAGGAGGTACAAGTTGAATTCCATTACATGTATATGTTGTACAGTGGTGGAGTCAGCTTTTGGTGTACCCATCACCCAAGTAGTTAGTGTACCTTGTACCCCATAGGAAATCCCAATTCTTATAACTCCTTCATTCAACAAAAATTTTTGGCCACCTAATGTTATTATTTATGACTCTAGCTCTTCACAAGAATATGAGAATATAAGCACCCTGGGAGTATGGATTTTTGTTTTATTCACTGTTTTCCCTCTAGTGCCTGGGACAGTGTCTGGCACATAATAATCACTCAAAAGTATGATGTGATTTGTAAACTGAAAAGCATTATGCCAATATTAACTTCTAATTATGATGAATTAAGATAGATTCCAGTTTTGCCCCTGGGGAAACCTAGACATTTCTGCTTCCTCTTCAATCTCTCCCTAGATGTTTTCTGATGCTGCCCCGCCTGACCATGGATTCATGCCCAGGGCACCTCCATTCTGTCCTCAGGCTCTTTGTGTCCTCTCCCTCTTCCCTGAAGTCCACACCCGTTAGGCCAGTTCAGGGGATGAGGCCGGAGCAAATCTCCTACCCCTGACACACTGATGTCTGCACTAAGGTTGTTGACCCAAAATCACTGTTGTGTTTTATGATGGAAGAGGCAGTTCAACCCTGGAATGTCAGTATTAACATTACCTGCTGCAAAAATGAAGCACATTCTGATCCCCTCCCTCCTTAGCTGCCTTTTGGTAGCCTAGAAGTCAAAATCTGTAAGTGTGATCTGGCCAGGGACCCAGTGGCCAGACACATGAAGCCACCTGGGCAGGCCAAGAGGGTGAAGGAATCCCCGGAAAGCTGTGAGTGTGATCCCTTGAGCTGCTCCCTCCTCTTCTCTCTCTTCATTCAGTTGACAGTTACTTCTACTGCCTCCCTTCTTTTCTGGTTTTTTCCCTTCCTCAGTTCATTGACTGAAGACCCTCTTCCCCATTTCTTGTGCCTCTTCTTGTTTCTGGGATCCCACTCCTTCTCCCTTCCCTGGCTCCCATACACTGAAAAACCACTTTTCCATCCTACATGCTGTGCTTCTCTTCCCAGGAATTTGCTTGGCAGAGTATTTAAGTGCCAATGAAACCAGTGACGTGACCAGAAACAGAGAATGTGGTTTTGACTGTACGATCTTCCAGACCAACAGCTGCAAGTGGTGTACAAATAATAGAGGTTCCACAAAAAGTCTCTGCAATGTTCCTTGAAGTTGTAAGGGCAACATACCTTTCTGGGACTTTGGGGATTCCATCCCTAGTAGTCTACAACGTGACTCCAGACCTAGACTTACACCTCTAAGACTCGCTGTGATTCTTTTTTTTTTTTTTTCAGGTTGTGTAGGTTAGGACAAAAAGAACCAAAGAGATTGCTGTAAATTGCCAACTTGAAACCCCTGTACCTTGAAATATAGTACCTATGGCCTTTATTTTCTGAAAGTGCCATTGACATTGGGGATCTTATCAAAGTGGGCATAGGAGGGGAGCACACAGAGAATCCAAGCACCAAGCACCAAACTGATTCCTTGTCATTTTAGTATCAAAAAGACGACAAAGACAGCCCTCGTCTCATGCCTCCAAGTCCTACCTAAGCCTTCTAATCTGAACGGGTCTCTATTCTTGCCCCATATCTCAAACCTTTGATCACAGGTTTATGACCCCTGAATCGCAAATCTGATTCCTTATTCCACTGAACTTTTACCCCACTCCCTGATTCCTTCCTATCCCTAATTCCATAAAGATGCAATTACAGCATTTAAACCTAAGGACAGGAACTAAAGCCAGCCAGGTTTTATGAAACTGGAACAAGAAATAGATCCTAAACCAGGCAGAGTATTTCAGGAGGAAGTGGGAGAGAGGGAGGGAAGGGGGAAAGGGAAAGGGAAAGGAGCAGAGCAACGGGAGTAAGGGAAGGGATGGGAAAGAGGAAAGAGGGGGGCCTCTCTCCACCTCACTGGAATGCCCAGTGCTCCTGGAAGTGACTAGGCCTTGAGGGCAGAGACAACTCCCTCCAAATGCCCAAAGGAAGGGCAATGGAAGTTGCAGGACTAAGGGTGGAGGCTAGGTCCAAGGCTGGGAATTCCATTAGGGGGCTCCTCACCTAGAAAGGGATGTCAGTTAAGCCACTGGCATCTTCCTTCTCTTTGGCCCTGTGGAATGATGACATCCAGGACAACATCACAGATGCTCTGAGGATAGCAGAGGGCCCAGAGTCCTGGGGTGCCTGGTAAGAAAGGCCTGAAGGGAGAGAAGAGTCACTTTGCCACAGACCAACCTACTTCCTTGTCCCATTCTCATCCTGACCACAGGGGCCCTGGCTGAGCCAGAATACCTCTCTTAGAAAGGCAATATCATAGAATGAAAAATAGAGAAAGAAAGATATATGTCCAAATCCTATCTCTGCCACTTACTGGCTAGATTAGTCTTTTAACTTCTGTGTCAGCCTCATGTTAATCATAAGGAAAAAACTCCAGTAGATTTACAAAAAATTAAGACAAAAGAATCAAAGTATAGAACTACAAAAAAAGAATCATCAAGTCACAAAGGAAAAGAACAAGACAGGAAGAAAGGAACTACAAAAAGTCTAAAAATAATTAACAAAATGGCAATAGTAATTCCTTACATATCAATAATTACTTAAATGTAAATGGATTAAATTCTCCATGTAAAAGACATAGACTGACAGTATAGATTTTTTTAAAAGATACAACTATATGCTCCTACAAGAAATTCACTTTGTCTGGGCACTGTGGCTCAAACCTGTAATCCCAGCAACTCAGGAGGCTGAAGTGGGAGGATCACTTGAGGAGTTTGAGATCAGCCTGAGCAACATAGAGAGACCTCATCTCTAAAAAGAAAATAACAATTAGCTGAGCGTGGTGGCATGCACCTGTAGTCCCAGCTACTTGGGAGGCTGAGGCAGGAAGATCGCTGAGGCAGGAAGATCACTTAAGCCCAGGCATTCAAGGCTGCAGTGAGTTGTGATCACACCACTGCACTCCAGCCTGGGCAATAGAAAGAGAGTCTGTCTCTAAAAAGAAAAAACAAAAACAAAAACAAACAAAAACTAACTTTAGCTCCTTAGCTTTAAGGACACACATTGGCTGAAAGTAAAGGGATGGAAAAGCTACTCCATATGAAAGGTAATCAAAAGAGAATAGGAGTAGTTATACTTATATCAGACAAAATGTTGTTTTTTTAAGTAAAAAAAACTATCACAAGAGACAAAGAAGGTCATCATATGATGATAAAGAAATCAATATATTAAGAGATTATTTCAATTGTAAAGATATATGCACCCACACTGGAGCACCTAAATATATAAAGTAAATATTAACAGAACTGCAGGGAGAAATAGACAGCAATTCAATAATAGTAGTAGACTTTAATATCACACTTTCAACAATGGATAAATCATCCATACAGAAAATAAATAAGGAAATAGTGGACATGAATAACAATATAGACCAAATAAACCTAACAGATAATATGCAACATTTCATCCAACAGCAGCAGAATACATATTTTTCTCAAGTGTACATGAAATATTCTTCAGCATAGATCATATGTTAAGATACAAAACAAATCTTAACAAATTTAAGAAGATTGAAATTATTTTAAGTATCTTTTCTTAAAATAATTACATACACGTTTCATAACCACAATGGTATGAAACTAGAAATCAATGCCAGAAGAAAAATTGAAAAATTTACAAATATGTGGAAACTAAATAACAGACTTCTGAACATCCAGTGAGTCAAAGAAGAAATCAAAGGGAAATGAAAAAATATCTTAAGACAAATGAAAATGGAAACACAACATGTAAGAACACATGGGATGTGGCAAGCCAGTTCTAAGGGTGAAGTTTATAGGAATAAATGCCTACATTAAGAAAAAAAATAAGATTTCAAGTAAACAACCAAAATTTACACATCAAGGAACCAGAAAAAGAAGAACAAACTAAGCCCCAAGTGAACAGAAGGAAGAAAATAATAAAAATGAGAGCAAAAAAAATGAAAAATAGGCTAGAAAAACAATAGAAAAGGTCAACAAAACTGAATTGAATTTTTTAAAATATAAACAAAATTGGCAAACATTTAGCCACACTAAGAAAAAAGAAAGAAGACTCAAATAAATAAAATTATAAATGAATGAGGAGATATTACAATTGATGCCCCATAAACACAAAAGATCATAAGAGACCACTATTAACAATTATATGCAAACAAATTGGATAACCTAGAAGAAATGGATAAATTCCTAGACACATACAACTTACCAAGACTGAATCACAAAGAAATAGAAAATCTGAACAGACCAATAACGAGTAAGAAGATTAAATCAGTAATCAAAAACCTCCCAAGAAAGAAGCTCAGGACCAGATAGATTTACAAATAAAACCTACCAAAGATTTAAAGAAAATTTTACACCAACTTTTCTTAAACTCTTCCAAAAATTGAAGAAGAGGGAACATTTCCAAATTCATTTTATGAGGCCAGCATCATCCTGTTACCAAAGCCAGAAAGAGAAAACTACAGGCCAATACCCATAATAAACATAGATGCAAAAATCCTCAACAAAATACTAGCAAACCAAGTTAATAACATATTAAAAGAATCATACACCATGATCAAGTGGGATTTATCCCTGGAATGCAAGGATGTTTCAACATATGCAAATCAAATAATGTGAGGTACTACACTAAGAAAATGAAGGATAAAAATTGTATGATCATCTCAATAGATGCAGAAGAAAATATTTGACAAAATTCAACATTCTTTCATGATAAAAAAAAACTTTCAGCAAATTAGATACATGCTTCAACATAATAAAGGCCATATATGATAAGCCCATAGCTAACATCATGCTTAATAGTGAAAAGCTGAAAATTTTTCCTTTAAGATCAGAAACAAGACAAGGATGCCCACGCTCAGCATTTCTATACAACATAGTACTAGAAGTCCTGGGCAGAGCAATTAAGCAAGAAAAAGAAATAAAAGGCATTCAGATCAGAAAGGAAGAAGTAAAATTTTTCCCATTTGCAGATGACATGGTCTTATCTATACAAAACCCTAAAGAATTCACCAAAAAAACTCTTACAACTAAGGAACAAATTCAGTTAAATTGTAAGATATAAAACCACATACAAAAATCAGTTGTATTTCTATTAACTAACAACAAACTATCTTAAAGAAAAATTAAGAAAACAATCCCCTTTACAATAGCATCAAAAGGAATAAAATATTTAGGAATAAATTTAACCAAGGAGGTGAAATATCTCTGCTATGAAAACTATAAAACATTAACAAAAGAAATTGAAGAAGACACAAATAAATGGAAAGATCTCCCACGTTCATGAACTGGAAGAATAACGATTGTTAAAATGTCCACACTACCCAAAGCGACATATAGATTCAGTGCAAGCCCTATCAAAATTCCAAATGATGTTTTTCACAGAAATAGAAAAAACAATCCTATAATTTGTGTGGAAATACAAAAGACCCTGAATAGCCCAAGAAATCTTGATAAAGAAGAACAAAACTGGAGGCGTCACATTTTCTGATTTCAAATTATATTGCAAAGCTGGAATAATCAAAACAGTATGGTAGTGACATAAAATAGACACATAGACAAATGGAACAAAATAGAGAACCCAGAAATAAACCCACACATATTCGGTCAACTAATTTTTGACAAGGGCACCAAGAATGCACAATGGGAAAAGAGTAGTCTCTTCCACAGATGGTATTGAGAAAACTGGATATTCACATGCAAAAGAATGAAATCAGACCTTTTTCTCACACCATACACAAAAACCAACTCAAAATATATTAAAGATGTAAATGTAATACACGAAACCATAAAACTACTGGAAGAAAACATGGGGGGAAATCTTCTTGACATTCGTCTTGGCAATGATTTTTTGATATGACACCACAAGCACAGGCAATAAAAGCAAAAATAGACAAGAGAGAATGCATCAAACTAAAAAGCTTCTGTACGGCAAAGGAAACAATCAACAGAGTGAAAAGACAGCATATGGAATGGGAGAAAATATTTGCAAACCATATATCTGACAAGGGGCTAATATAAAAAATATATAAGAAACTCATATGACTCAATAGCAAAAACCAATTTAAAAATGGGCAAATTATCTGAATAGACAAATTTCCAAAGAAGACATACAAATGGCCTACAGATAGGCGAAAAGCTGCTCAGCTTCACTAACCATCAGGGAAATGCAAATCAAAACCACAATGAGACGTCTGTTAAAAGAGTTATTATCAAAAAATAAATAGATGAGTGTTGGCAAGGATGTAAAGAAAAGAGAACCCCTGTGAACTATTGGTGGAAATGTAAATTGGTACAGCCATTATGGAAAACAGTATAGAGGTTCATCAAAAAATCAAAAATAGAACTACCTTATTATCCAGAAATCTACTTCTAGGTACATATCTAAAGGAAATGAAATCAAGATCTCTAAAAGATATCTGCACTCTCAGTTTATTGTGGCATTTCCATAATAGCCAAGATATGGAACAACCTAAATGTCCATCAATGGGTAAGTGGATAAAGAAAATGTGGTATAGGTCTAGCATCGCTAGTCCAAAAATTCAAAATCTGAAATGCTCCAAAATCTGAAACTATTTGAGCACCTATATGATGCCACAAGTGGAAAATTCCACACGTAAGTACTTAACACAAACTTTATTTCATGCACAAAATTATTTAAAATATTGTATAAAATTACCTTCAGACTATGTTATCTTGGAAAGAAGGCATGTGATCAGAGATTGGAGTGTTCCCAGCCTTCTTTTTTGCCACTTTTCCTCCCTCGGCAGGTTAATGGGGCCCAACTGAGCTGGGTGAGGAACAACCTCCACCCCTTTACGGTGCCTCATCCATCACGGGTCCTGTTTCTCCTCTACCCTTCTCCTCTCTGGTTTCTTTCTCTCTCTTCTCCCCTTTCCACCCTCACCTCCCTTCAACCCCCTTCCTCTCATCTTCCCCCTACTCTCTCCCTAAGCTTGGGCAGATCCCAGAACCTTAGAGTTCTCCTCAGTAGTGACAAGATGAGGACACTGTCTCCCTGGTGCTCTCTTGTGGTCATAACTAGCCACTGCAGCCATGTTGGCCTCTGCCAACTTTGGCCAGAAGGGAGCAGCAGAACCTGGTCTAAAGGCAAACCCTTTCCCAGACCATAATAAAACTGACTGTTGCACCAGACTTCACCTTTGTGTCCAGCACTTTTTCTGCAGCTGAAAAGACAGTGACAACCAGCTATGCTAAAAATTTAATTCAACAAATATTTATGAGCATTGCTATATAAACATATAGCTACCAGGAAGTCAATTATCTACAGGATAGGCCCAATGCCATCACAGTTCTGGCACACTGTAGGGAATAATACCTAGCATAATACCTGGAACATTAGTAGCTCAATAAATTCATTTGTATTAGGTTCGTTTATTTATCAATAAATGCTCAAATTCAAGGCAAGTGAGAAGCAGGTGGTGGATTAAAAGTGTAAAAGAACGAAAATAAAGTCATAAATAGGATATACACTTAACCTTGGGGATATGTTCTGAGAAATGCATTGTTATGCAATTTTGTCATTGCATGAACATCAGAGTGCACTCACACAAACCTAGATGGTATAGACTAACTACACACTTAGGCTATATAGTATAGCCTTTGCTCCTAGGCTACAAACCTGTACAGCATGTTACTGTACTGAAGCAGAAAGGAAGCTTGCCATATTTGTGGAACAGAAACAAATTATGAGAGCTCAGCACAGTGGCACACAAATTATGAGGCTGAGGCAGGAGGATACCTTCAGCCCAGGAGTTCTAGGCTACAGTGAACTATGATCGTAGCACTCCAGCCTTGGTGACAGAGCGAGACTATAGGCAATTGTAACACAATGGTAAGTATTTGTGTATCTAAACATAGGTAACATAGAAAAGGTATAGTAAAATATGGTATTATAATCTTATGGGACCACTGTCGTTTATGCAGTCTGTCATTCACTGAAATGTCGTTATGCAGTGCATGACTGTATATGCTTTAGGTAGTATATGGAAGCAAAATGAGGTATGGTACTCTACCGGGACTTGTACAAAACCCATGCAAAGTTACTTTAAAAATATAGAATAGCCCCAGGCCAAGATTTGACTTAAACATTTATTGAAGATATTAACATTTTGTTTTGTTTTGGATTGGTTTGTGTTTGTTTTAGACAGCCCTAACGTGACCTTTTGGAGTCCTAGAGTAATGCTGGTAAGAGACAGACCCTTCTGGCTCAAAATCTCAGGATATGATATTGCTGTTTAATAGCTGCTGACACCATGAAAAATAGGACATAGTCCAGAGTGCCCATTTTTTAACAAACACAGATTGGTTGCATAAAATGCCATTCCCATTACATCATTTCAACCCTTTTCCTATCACCATGACATTCAGGGGTAGTAAGAGGAGTAAGCCTGACAATGCAACCTTACACCTCACATTCAGAATCACTTGCAAAAATCACTTCCCTACCTGTTTCTTATAATCTGGGCATTTTAAGACATTTTGTTCCACATCTTGGGCATTTAGGAATTGCCTCCATGCCCATCGTCAACAAATCAGAAGACTACCATAAAGCTGACCTATGAACTAGAGAAAGGTTGGGGATAAACATTATAAAACAAAGGAATACAGATTGTCACTAGGTCCAATGTTTAAGAGATAATGTAAATGTATATATTTTTTAAAATAGAAGAATAAATCATAAAATTTATATAAAATGAAGGAGAGAATAGACTAGAAAGACAAGGGATAGAAGTTGGACTTTTTAAAATACGCTTTGTTTTATAATTTTGACTTTAGAACCATGTATATTTTACATAATTATAGGATAACCAATTTTTAAGCAATCTCTTAAATATAAAAAAATACCTAAGTGTTTATTCGTTTGGCAAAATAATCATACAGGAAGGAACTTCCAAAGTGACTTTAAAATACAGTCATATTGGCCAGGTGCAATGACTCACATCTGTAATCCCAACACTTTGGGAGTCCAAGGCAGGAGGATCTCTTGAGGCCAGGAGTTTGAGACCAGCCTGGGCAACAGAGTGAGACCTCATCTCTACAAAAAATATAAAAATTAGCTGAGCATGATGGCACATGTCTATAATCCTAACTACTCGGAAGGCTGAGGTGAGAGGATTGCTTGAGCCCAGGAGTTTGAAGTCACAGTGAGTTATGATCACACCACTGCACTCCAGCCTGGGCAATAGAGGGAGATCCTGTCTCAAAAACAAAAAAAAAATACAGCAACTCTACCGAATATCCCTAGTGGGTTCTACCCAATGGACAGACGATCTATAAAAAATGTTTTCACCATTTTCAATTATCAGATTCTGGTGATAATGTTGATATGGTTATTCTGAAACTGTTGTGTTTACAAGGTGTAAGAAAACAAATGAGCAATTAGGTTATATTGTAATTCTATCATCCTAAGTGTTCTTGAAAATGAATAGTCAGCATTAAAAAAAGAAAGATGTAAGACAGAAGAGGTTAAAATCCTCTAGTCCTGAATTTTAAGTGTCATTATGAAATTTGGAGGCATTATAATCTATCTCTGTTCACCGAAGAGATCTAGAAACAATGACCATTCCAGTAGCAATGGGCATCTCTAGTCCTCAGATTGTGAAATACCATTTCCTGTTAAAAAGAAACCAGGGCTCTTTGTAGAAATGGGTGATTCTGGGTTTGGAGCAGGAAATGAACAAGATAAGCCTAAAACATCTTGACATATAAATAGCAAAGAAACTATCAAAGACTACAGAGGTCCCATCAAAAGGACTCAGATGCTAACTCAGATGCCAATTTTGGCCAAAAATAGTACAATTTAAATATTAATAAGGATTTTAACTGTAATAGACTGAAACACATCAAATAAGCTTAAATCTGTAAGTTCAAAATTATAATTTTTAAAACTCTAATTCATTACTTTTGAAGTTTGCTAATAAACTAACTCATTATTTTGAAGAATAGTAAATAAAGAAAAGAAATAAGCATTGCTATAGTCCGAATATTTGTGCCTCCCCACCCCCCAAAAAAACTCATATGTTGAAATCCTAACCCCCAAGGTGATGGAATTAAAAGATGGGGCCTTTGGGGAAGTGAATGGGATTTGCCCTCATAAAAGAGACCACAGAGGGCTAGCTATCCTCTTCCACCATGTAAGGACAGAGCAAGAAAGTACCACCTATGAGAAACTGAGCCCTCACCAGACATTGAATTTGCCAGCACCTTAATCTAGGACTTTGTAGTCTTAAGAACTTTGAGAAATAAATTTCTGCTGTTTATAAGCCATCCAGTTTATAGCGGTTTTTTTATAGCAGCCTGAACAGACTAAAAAAGGCATTTGTCCTGCCTTTCCAATGCAAACTGTACCACTGGGTAACCAAATAATAGATAAAGAGAAATTTCTCTTCAAAGAAGTTTTCCAGGTAATAGATGAAGAAGAAATAATAAATTTAGAATATCACCACTTTATAACTCCTAATGAATCAAGAGATCTTGGCAGTGTGAACTAAAATTAAATAAAAGTCTCCCCCCACCCCCCACCAGCTGACTGAGTGGACCCCCTCCTGGCCAAGAGGATATCCTAAAACTAAATTGTCTGCCACGAGGAGGTCAGACATGCCTCACCATGCCCCCCTCCCTTCTTGGAGATATCCTTTGTAACTCATTAACAGGCCTAAGGCTATGCAAGACAAACCTGCAGGTCCCCAATTTACACAACAAATATGTCCGGTGACTTGTCTCTTATCTAAAACATTCCAAGCCTTTAGACAAAGCTTCATTTTTCTAACCAATTACAAGTCAAGGAGTCTTTAAACCCACCTATAACCTGTAAGCCCCACTCCCCCTTCAAGATGGCCCACCTTTTCAGGCCAAACCAACATGTGCCTTCCATGTATCAATTTATGGCTTTCCCTGTAACCCCTATCTCCCTAAAATGTATAAAACCAAACTGTAACCCAACCACAGTGAGTCCACTTGCTCAAGGCTTCTTGGGTGTGGATCCGGGTCATGGTCCTCAAATTTGGCTCAGAATAAACCCCTTTAAAATTATTTTACAGAGTTCAGCTTCTTTTTCGTTGACAGCAGTGATCATCAAATAGCTGCCACCATCACAAAAAGAGAAAAAAATAGATTTTATGTGCCTCCTGATAGAAGAAGACAACAAAAATCTATGAAGTAGACTTCCCAAAATAATGAACCTGAATCTGATCATGCCTCTGGACCCAACTGCCAATTTGCAGGAAATACTGACAGAATAACATGTTAAACTACATTATGGAGATACAATCAACTAAATCCACACTAAAAACTCTACAAGACAATCTATTTTCTTTTACAACAACAACAAAATTTGGAGGAAAAGAAAAGATTAAGTCTGTAAGTCATAAGAAACTTAAAAGATAATATCAATTAATCATATAGTGGCTAGGCACAGTGGCTCACACCTGTAATCCTAGCACTTTTGGAGGCCAAGGTGGGAGGATTACTTGAGGCCAGGAGTTCCAGACCAGCCTGAGCAAGAGCAAGACCCTGTCTCTATAAAAAATAGAAAAATTAGGTAGGCACTTGGTGGCTCGTGCCTATAGTCCCAGCTACTTGGGAGGATAAGGCAGAAGGATCGCTTGAGCCCACAAGTTCGAGGCTGCAGTGAGCTACAATGACACCACTGCACTCCAGCCTGGGCAACAGAGCAAGATCCTGTCTCCAAAAAAAAAAAAATTAATCACATTGTGTGAACTTTATATGGATTCTAATTCAAATGATTGACCTGTATACATACACACACACACACAAATAAGACAACCAGAAATTGGAAGACTAACTGAATACATGATATTAAGGAATTATTGCTAATTTTTTAAAGTATGATAATAGTATAGTATCTTTTAGAGATACATACCAAAATATTTACAGATAAAATGATATGAGACTTGGGATTTGCTTCAAATACAGGGAGGAAGAAAATGGTTGGCCATGAGTTGATATGTCAGAAGAAACTATCCAGGAGACAACAAAAAGATTTTCAAAATATAGATGTAAGAGGTATAAAGAATATAGTGAAAATATTTAAATCACACAGATTTAATTGGAATCTCAGAAGGAGAGCAGAGAGAGAATAATTGGGTATTGGCCTTCCAGAACAACGTTGGATAGAAGTGGTGATGGTGGCCAAACTTCCCTTAACCCTAATTTCTTTCTTTCTTTTTTTTTTTTGATACAGGGTCTCACTGTGTTGCCTGGTCTGGAGTGCAGTGGCTTCATCATAGCTCACTGCAACCTCAAACTCCTGGACTTAACCCTGATTTCAAGAAAAACTTTAAAAAACTTTGCTGAAGGATTTTTTGTAGATAGTATTAGGTTAACAAATTTCTTTTCTATTCCTAGTTTGCTAAGTATTATTTTTATCACATATGGATATTAAATTTTATTTTTTAAAATCCTGCATCTATTGAGATGATTATGATTTTTCCTTAATCTCTAATGTGTTGAAAGATATAGCTACATAAAATCTTTATTTAATGTAAAGAATGGGCTGGGCAGGGTGGCTCACACCTATAATCTCAGCACTTTGGGAGGTTGAGGCAGGAGGCTCTCTTAAAACCAGGAATTTGAGACCAGCCTAGGCAACCATCTCTACAAAATAGTAATAATAATAATAGAAAGAATTGCTTATACAGTACTAGAGAACTGAAAAGTAACAAAATGAACACTACAGTATCACAGAGTAATTGCAAGCAGCAGCTACTGGCTCTAGGGCAGGGAAAACGAAAGGAAAAGTTTAAGAGAAGGGAAGCTGCAGATCTGGGACTCAGACACAGAAAGGGTTGCTGCATGGCTGCTAAAGGTAACCCATGATCTCAGGAGAAGCTTGAAGGAAGAGCCCCACACATCTGGGACTCTCATCTCTGAGGAGGGAATGCTGGCAGGCTGATGCTGTATATCTGAAGAGGCACAATGAGGACTGCAAACTAAAAGTAAAATCCTATGCTCCCTGCCAACTGAATGGACCCCCTCTTGGCCAAGGGGATCCCAGAAAAACCTTAAAGACTGAGTTCTGGGCATTGAAGGGAAGGGAGGTTGGCCATGCCTCATTATGACCCCTCCCTTTTGGAGTTTAGACTAATTGCAAACAGGACTTAAGGCCATGCAAGGCAAAGGTTAAGTCAAACCTGCAGGCCATCAATTTGCTTAACAGATCAATTTGAGTCAGTATATTGTGGCTTGCTCTATGGTTACAGACTTCCTTATCTTAAAACATTCCTTTCTACTGATTCCAAGCCTTGAGACAAAGCTTTCTTTCTTTAACCAATTACAAACCAAAGAATCTCTGAACCCACCTATAACCTATAAACAATCCCCCTTTGAGATGTTCCAACTTTTCAGGCCAAACCAATGTATACCTTCCATGTATTGATTTACGATTTTACCTGCAATTCCTGTCTCCCTAAAATGTACAAAACCAAACTGTAACCAACAGGCTCGGGTGCATTTTCTCAGGATCCCTTGGGATATGGTCCCTGGGCTGGGGTTACTTATATTTGGCTCAGAATAAACCTCTTTAAATTATTTTACACAGTTTGGGTTTCTTTCCATTAACAGGATGGTTCTAGGAGTGTGAAAAAAACTGCAAACTGGAACCAACCACTTCTACTGGAACCAACTGATGTTGCCTTGATAAGGAGCCATTATTGAGAGGATGTTGACAGGAACAGCAAGCAAACAGGAAGGAAAGTGTCCCTTCTCCTTTACAGCCCTACAACCAGCTGGCAAAGGAGATATGTGATTTGCGGAGTCCTAGCCCCAGCAAACAACAGTTCAAAAACCAGCACAACATTCCTTTGAAAGAATCAAGTAGGATAATTTGCTCTATCGGAAATCAGTACTTATTGTAAATCAAAAGTAATTGTAACATTATGATATTAGCAGAGATAGAAAAACAGATCAATGGAACAGAACAAAGAGCCCAAAATCAGAGCATTTAATTTATGGCAAAATTGGTACTGCATGTTAGTAAAGAAAAACAGTGTGATGGACAGCCATATGGAACAGAGAAAAAAAAAACATGAATTTGGATCTCTACCTCCCTAGCTAATATGATACACAAAAACCAACTCCAGCTGGGCACAGTGGCACACACCTGTAGTCCCAGCTACTCAGAGGCTGAGGCAGGAGGATCACTTGAGCCCAGGAGTTTCAGGCTGCCGTGTACCATGAATCACACCTGTGAATAGCCACTGCCCTCCAGCCTGGGTAACATAGCTAGACCTGTCTCTAAAAGGACAAAAAAAAAAAAGAAACTTGTTCTTAAAAGACACAACTAGGAGAGTAAAAACACAAAGCCAGAATAAAAATAGATATTTACAACACATTTAACCAGCAAGGGACTATTATCCAGAATATATAAAGAACTTCTACAAATCAATGACAGACTCAGTCAACTCAATAGAAAAATGAGCAGAAGACTTGAAGAGGCACCTCACAAGAGAAATCCAAATCACTAATAAACATACAAAAGGGTGCTCAATGTTATTAATATTCAGTGATGCAAATTAGAACTACAATAAGATACCACTATACATCCAATAGATTTACAAATATTTTAAAAGACTGATAATATGAAGTGTTGGTGAAAAAGGGAAGGAAAAGTTACATGCTGGTGGGAATGTAAAATGGTTAAACCACTTTGGAGAACTACATTATCTAGTAAAGCTATAGATATGCCTACCCTATGACCCAGATTGTACTCCTGGGTATACCATCAAAGATATGTATGCACATGTGCAACAGCTGTATGCAAGAACGAAAGTATTAATGACTGATTGTTTGAAATAGCCAAACTGGAAACAACTCAATTGTCTTTCAACAGTCCAGTGATTAAATAAACTGTGATATAGTCAGTATAATAGAATTTTATATAGTAATGAAAATAAATGAAAACAGTTTTATGCAACAAAATGAATGAATCTTACAAACTATGCTGAGAGGGAAGCAAGACACAAAAGAATGTAAGTAGTATGATTCCATTTATATATTGTTCAAAAACAGGCACTGCAACTTTCTAATGATGTATAGAACTCATCAAATTAAACATTTACCTGTAAATATGAAGACTGAGTTACTATCTTATCTACAGAATTATACTTTTGCTTTACAAATAAATGAACCTACAGGCATGGCTGGATTTGCTATTTTGCTTGTATTCATCCAAGGTCAGCATGAACTAATCAACTAATGAGGTGATGCCTGAGCTGAAAAGAGAATTTATACATTTGAAATAATAATTATAACTGTTACCATATTCTGAGGGTTTACATGTTTCTGAGGATTTCTAACTCTGTATGTTTTTCACTTAATTCTTACAATACTTCCAAGTCAGTGTAATTACCCCTACTTTACAGTTGAAAAAACTAAGGTTCAGAGAGGTAGTGACTCACTCAAGGTCACACAGTTCTCAGAGTAAGTGGCAAAACCAGGATTCAAATCCAGGACCTTCTGAATCCAAACCCTGTGTACTTGGCCATATTTGAATGTTTCCTTTTCCAATAAATCCAAAAAGTTGAATATGGTTGGAGAATAGCATGAAAGAGAGAAAACATTTTGAGATGACCGTCCACAGATAAATAAGATCAGACCATGAAGAGTCTTAAATGCCATGCTAAAGAAGTTAGTTTTCTTAAATTTTCTGACAACACTGAGGTATCATTGCAGGCTACAAGTTGGCATAAGCAGTGAAGAGATAGGATAAAGTTTGTTTTAGAAGACCATTCTGGCTGCAATATGGATTAAAAAGGGTTAGACTACAGGCAGGGAAACCTGAATTAGGATACTGTTGTCTTTCTCAAAAGAGAAAGGATGAGAGCCTAAACCAGGAGTCATAAATTCTAATACCTGCAGGAGTCAGCCATGTAACATAAATGAGCGAAGCAGGCAGGTTCTAAGACAACAGGGAGTGGGTAGAAACTGTGGAAAGTGAAAAGCAGATGCCTTGCCTAAAAAGACAGCCCAATCAATTGTTTTCATGCAAGAATATGGCCCAATATTGCCAGATCTTCCAATTTTTCAAGAAAATTTTACTGTATTTTTTTTTCTTTTCAAAATTCTACAAACAAACAAAAACCTCTAGCCAAATCTGGCCCAAAGGTAACCAATTTTTATCCTGTGGCCCAAAATAAGGTAATGTCAGTAGAGAAGAAGGAGGACAAACTCAAGAGATATTACAAAGGAAGAACTGACCAGAAAAAGTGATCAACTGGATGTGGACAGTAAAAGAGAGGGAGAGTGATGGCTGGACTGTCAGGCTTACAGTTTGGTTACTGGGTAGATGGTGTGCCACTCACTTAGCTATGAAGTTAGGTAGAACAAGTTTAAAAGACATTCAGGTAGCTATAGCTAGTTGGCACCAAGAATGTAAGACCAAGGAAGGAGATATAAGTAATTTTCAAACTATACTCCTCATTTCTCTACCCACCACCCCCATCCCTACATCTTTAACCCCGTGATGCCTGGTCAAAGCAGAAGAGAGGCATTAGAACCAAGTCAACTAGGCCTGAGAAAAGTTGGTTAAATACAGTGATCAAGGGGAACCATCCACAGGGGCTGACGGTGAGGCCAGGTGGTATTACCTGATGATGCCAGGATGGTGACAATCCTAGTGACCTAGGGTCACAACTAGGGTGGCCAATCATTGCAGACCATGGAATCTGGGCAGTTGAGCCAGTTGGGGACCCCAAAGGGTTAAGAAAATGAAAGAACAGGGAATCTAGAAAATATTTTCTCCACTTAAAGGAAACTTTGACCTAGATTTCAAAGATTTAAACTATGACCATTATGCCATCCCTACTTGCTAGAGTCTGAAGGCATGAACCTGTACTTATCCTAGCCATACACTGGTCCCAAATATTTCTGGCCCCCACCCCTCCCACAAATACCACAGATAGGGCTGGGAATACAGTCAGAGCCACTCTCCTTTTTTTTTTTTTTTTTTTTGAGACAGAGTCTTGCTCTGTTGCCCCGGGTAGAATGCAGTGGTGTCATCATAGCTCACTGCAACTGCCAACTCCTGGGCTCAAGTGATCCTCCTGCCTTAGCCTCCCGAGTAGCTGGGACTGCAGGTGTGCACCATGACGCCTGGCTAATTTTTCTATTTTTAGTAGAGACGGGGTCTCACTCTTGCTCAGGCTGGTCTTGAACTCCTGAGCTCAAGAAATCCTCCTACCTCAGCCTCCCAGAGTGCCAGGATTACAGATGTGAGTCACTGTGCCCGGCCTCCACTTTATATTTTAAAAATTTAAAACTATTACTATATAAACTTGCTTTCCATACAGGATTCTTAATTCATTTGTAAATCCTATAAATTTGGTTACTTCTTCATTCAGGAACTTGAAAGATACAGGTACACTAATGCCTACAAGGACAATGCGATTGGCTGGTTATCTCTAAGTTGTATCAATGCCCTGTGTTGGAATAATGAGAAACTAAGGAAAGTTAAATAGCTAAAGAGGAAATAAGAGATTCAGAGGGGTTCCTTACCACTTGCAGTACAAGAGCAGACACAGCCGAGGAGCAGGCTGAGGCCTTATATAAGATTTAAAGAACTCCAGAGAAGCTTAAATGCTCAGCCAAGGCAGTACCGTTACGCTGGGGCCAAGGGCCTCAGTGGAAAAACCTGGGACCCTAACATAAGGGGTGAAGACACATGGGTGGAAACTCTCCAAGGATATTGGCTCTGCAGACTTCCCCAAACCCTCTGAGTTTATGGAGGTGGCCATAACTCCCTAGCGAGAGCTAGCATTTCCCCCATGCAGGAGTACACTAAAAAATGTTCTCCCCACAAAAGTGAGTACTCTCCCTCCCTCAAAAGCTGCCTCCACCTCATCTCTTGGCTACCAAGCCAATAACTAGGGTTATTAGGCCAATAACCAACATAACTGAGCTGCAAATGCACTGGGCCTGATAAGGGAGGAAAGAGATTATACTCCAAAGGAACTGTAAAAACTAGCTAGGATGTACTAGCAGGAACCAGGAGACCACCCCTGGAACTGGATTTTGAGAGTGCTTTGTCAAGAGCACCAGAACATAAGACTGAATAAGCAAAAAGTCATTGGCTTGGGAGCAATTTTTCAGAACATAAGATTTAACACCCTGTAACCGGCTCCATAAGCAAAAAAAATCATTTTTCATAGTTGTTTTTTTTTTTTGTAGTTCTCTTATGTTTTAATGTCCCAGGCCAGTAAGATTTGCTGACCAGAATCTTGTAATTTTCTGTTGCACTGATGCATTCCCTTTTGAGTTTCTTTCCCAGAAACGGTGGAGCCTCTTACAGTCACGAGATAACCACAAAGCCTTACACCACCTATTTGTCCAGAGAAGACAAGATAAAACAATACCCCACCGCAGATTGTGCCCAAAGACCCACCGAGCCTGCACACAAGACTCAAAGAATGACCAGTATTAACCCTGAGCTCATTTTAATACTGAAATCCTCACCCTGGGAGGGACTTACCCACCATTTTTTGATCATGGGATATATGTAGTAACATGATTTCTCACTGCGCTTGAGTGCCCTGCACTCCACCCCAAACATGTAATGATGCTCACTCCCCTCATGCATTATTCATCTCACCTCCAGAAAAACCCCTGACCCTGTTGATAGGAGAAGAGAATTTGAGACAGTCCATACCTCCCCCTCCAATAAATCCTTTCTTCCTTGACAATTCTTGTTGTCTCAGTAATTGACTTTCTGTGCAGCGAGCAACACTGAACCCCCCTTGTGGGGTTTGTTAACAATCCTGGGAACCCTGGGAATGGGGCAAACTTGCAGCTAGGGTGCCTCTTAGAAACCTGGAAAAAGTGATGCCTAATACTCTGCGAAGTGGAAATGACTGAGTTGCCCTGGCAGAAGGCAGAAAAAGGAATCAAAAGGTGTAGGAACAGCATACCATAATGGTCTATTATGTGAGACCAGAAGAACCAACAAAGTTTTACACTCCAGAGGATACTCTCATTCACCAAGCCCAACAGGGATGCACCGGTAAGATGGGCAACATCACTAAGTTCAATTAGGCTTCTCCTCCGCAGTCCAGGACTGAGCTTGGTAATAGCCAGGAAGAAGATGGGGGGGGCTCCTAAGTAATAGAAGCCAGGTGGGCAGCACTTAACTGCCAAAAGTAAAATGAACACAATTACTGTCAAGACCAGCAGTCAGAGGGGGAGCCAAATAGGCTGACCCACAGGGAATTATGGAGATGGTTAATAGAACTTAACATCCCTGGGGTCAAACTAGATGGGCAACCATGAAGGTGCTACTTAACATCTACAGTCATAAGAAAAAAATGGAGGGACAGGAGACTGATGGTGATCACCCCAATAAAAAGTTCCAATCCCTTGCTCTGAGCTAACTTTCATATCTAGAACCCAATGATTAAAGAGATGGTCAGATCCCCAAGACAGAGTACCCTGCACCACTATGGCAAGTATATATAGTAATGAGTCGCTTAATCCTTCCCCATTTACTTGGGTGACTACACATTGGGGAAAAGAGAATAATCAGTCATTTCAAGGACTACTGGACATAGGAACTGAGTTGACACTGATACCCAAAAGCCTGAAGTGTCATCATGGCCCCACATCACAATGGGGTGGAGGGGGGGTTGGTGTCCTTCTCCCAGCTCACTGAAGAGATGTACCTGTAAGACCAGCTGGAGGGGGAAAAAAAGCCAAGCCTGGTTTACAGGTGAGTGGGCTCAGTTTTTATGTGCAAGCCAAAAACAGACAGCAGCTGTATTACAGCCATATTCAGAAGTAGTATTCAGTTGAAAGGGAAAATCTTTGCACTGGGTGAAGATGTGAGCAGTGCACCTGTCATCTACTTTCCGTGGAAGGAGAAATGGCCCAAGGTGAGAATATACACAGATTCCTGGGCAGTGGCCAATGGCCTGGCTGGCTCGTCAGAAAACTGGAAGAAAAAGGAGTGGAAGATCAAACAGAAAGAGGTGAGATAGAAATCTGTGACTACACGTATTAGGAATAAGCATGAAATGTGATTTTTTTTTCTATCACTTGTTAATGCCTACCAGAAACCACCTGCCATTAAAAAGGCACTGAACAACCAAATGGACAAAATGATCTGGTCATCTAATGTTAGCCAGCCTTCATCATCCGCCACCCCAGAACTAGGATAGGCACATAAAGTAGACACAAAGTGACACATGGAGGTGAGGCTGACATGGACTCCTACGTATCAACTAGCTCCTGCCCCCTCCAAATGTCTAACCAGCCAGCAACAGAGACCAACATCAAGCCCCTAATACGATACTATTCCTCAAGGACACCAAGGAAGGTAACATATTCACAGGTCCCAGGGATTAGAATATGGACATCTTTGCGGGATGATTATTCTGCTTACCACAGATGCACCTTGGTACTCCCTCACACAATGAAAATGTGCAGCAACCCTGACCTGAGAAAGGTATTACCAAAGGTTCAAGACTCCTTATCTGTTTAAAAAAATAAAAAACCAAAACTCCTTATCTGCAGCCTTGCTGGGTCTTGGAAAAAACAAAAATAAAAAAACAAAACAAAACAAAAAAAACCCTTAGGAATGCTTAGGAATGAAGTTAGGTTCACATCACCAGGTAAGCAAGACCTACCATCATGATAAGCAAGGACGAAGGGAATTTGGAATGTTTAGTGGAGTGGGACCTGTATGCTAGTGTTCTGTAGATGTCTACCAGTTGTGTGGCCTTAAGACAAACTATAGCAATGTGAGTTGTAATTTGCCCCAGGTTTCTCCTAAAAAAGGCTCCTTAGGAATCATGAACATGCATGAGAAAAGTAGATCTGACTGACACAAAGAACAGACTGTAGCAGCCATGGAGGTATGCCACTCAGATTTCAAGAAAACCAGCCCTATAGTCAACTGACAGCCTTCAGCTTGCTCATCTTTGAATCTACAAGGTATCACACTTCCCTTAGGCTACTACCAATCACTGAGCACAATAGGGGTATCAGGCCATTTTTTCTAACAGGCAACTTTTGCTTGGGGACTTCATTAGTAGGGCCAAGACTTTCTCAGTGAAATGGTAGTCTGAGGGCCCTCTTACCCAATCCTCCTGTCTTCCCTGTGACAGCCAGGACCTTGGAAGAGAATGGTAGCTGTATGTGGCCTTCTCAAAACTCAACATAGCTGGGTTTGCAAACTTGAGCGCCCATCAGAATTTCAGGAGTGTTGGGAGTACAGATTCCCTGGCCTTCATACCCCAGAATGTGCTGATGGGCCTATTAATTTACTTAACAATCACCTTGGACAATCTGCATGCCAGTGTTCTCTAGATCACTTTTTAAAAAAACAATGGGAAGAGGATATCTAATCTGTAATCCTGTGGAGTAATGTTCATCTGTGTGGATAAAGTGTAAAAAGTACTAGAGAAACAAAAAGCAGTAGGAACCACAAACCAAAGAGTCTCATGGGAAGATTAAGGGTGATCTCAGTTCATCTGATGGGCCTTCTATGAGTTACTTCTGACCATTCTCTGGATGTAAATAAAAGTCATGATGCTGGTATAACTGTATAAACCCTTCTGTGCTCACTTCAGTTCTTAAAGAAAATAATCTTTTGGACTCCTTGTCATAATGCATTATAACAGACAACTTCAAGCATAAGTACCTCAAGCCTAACTTAACTTCTATTTTAACCCTACCCTAAGATTTTAGCATCAAAATAATCTTGACAATGCCTATCTATGTCTATCTCAGTGATCCAGCATCAGGCTCAATTTCTCTGTATGTTTTGTGTATATTTCCAGCCCTAGAGGATTCTGAGATGGCATTGATTGTGAGAAAGAAATGGGAGTAGGGGTAAGGGGCACAGAGTAGAGGGTGAAAAGGAAGATATTTAAAACTAGTTGGCTTTAACAAGTCCTGCCCCTTTTCATTTACTTCTTCCAGGTTTTTACCTTATCTTCCAAACCAAAACAAGCTATTGAACATTTATTTACTTCCTGGGATGGAAGTACTATGTGTTCCCACTTTCCCTTTCCCATCAGAGACAGGTCTCTAAAACCCAGAAAAGATGATACTCTCAAATACAAACAGAAGATGCATCCAATTCATATGACTTTCACATTTTCATAACATTTCCTTTAACATTTAATAGAAACTATATACAATAAATTTTTACTGTATCTTACATAAGACAGCCACCAGAGAAATTTACACAGGTTAGAAGCAAGATGGATAATTAAGAAGGGCCCAGTCCTGGGGGCTATTTTCTCAGAGGATAAAAGTCAGAGTTCACTGGGGAAAAGGGTTCAGACTACCCAATTAAGTGAAGGTGAAGGCAGGCTAAAATGTAGGCCTTTTGATAGAGATAACCAGACATTAGGGCCATCAATATCTCAAGGTCACCACTCAGAGACAGCTCCCACCTGGCCACCTATGTGGATTCCTATTCATGACTTAGGAAATCCCTTTACAAAGATATCTCTTTCCCCTTAGGCATAGTCCCAAATACTCAATCCCAGAAGCTTTGACAAGAATTACCACTCTCTCCTTCTTGCTCGAGTGGGAAGAAACCCGCAACTTTTGAAAACTATTGGTCCATTCTCTCAAAATTTGGTTTTATGTTTGACTATAGCACTCAATCCAGAAGAAAAACAAGGTAGTCTGGGTTGCCCCCGTTTAGTGAGAGATGATCAGAAATACTTGTTTGAAGAATGAGAAATTTACAAAGTCAAATGGTTCTCAAAACACACTGTCAACTGATGGAAGTGGTTTCTGGCTTCCCATTTGCACTAGCCAATCCACTTTGAGGCAATGGTGCAGAGGCTTTCTCAGAATTTCGTGATCCCTGGGATCTGCATCCATCTCCAGCCATCTGCATCTGTCCCTGTTAAAAGAAATAAAGGCACTTTGGTTAGAATTTCATTCATTGTGGTCTGAAGTATGAATTTGACTTATCAATGCCCATTTACAGCAGCAAGAACAAGACAACAAAAATAAAATAATTCTGGGCAGGTGTGCTTCCCCATACTTAGCTATCCCTGTCTCTTAGAGTCAGAAATCATTACTTATTAGGATTCCCGAGGCTCTTTCAACGAGAGGGAGAGCTGTGGGTTGTTTCTTCCAAATGAAATAGCCGTTCTCTGCTGAGATTCCAGAACAGCCAACAGACCATAGGAAAGACAGTCCTTTAGGCCTCTGCTTGAAACCAACAGCTATAGTATAACTGCTGGTCTTCAGTCAGGGCCATTGGTTTTCCACCAAAGGCTTAGAGAAAGAAGTCAAGTCACATTACCAGTCCTTACTTCTACAATAAGAACAATCCCAGTGCTGAACTCTCCCTTAATACAGTAACTGCCATTATGAGTTGTATTTAACTCACACTAGTTTTGAGCCTGGGGCCTCATGAAGCATATGTAACTCACATGTCTCTTTACCTTGCGAGGAGCATGAACTATTTTTCAAGTTGCATATAACTCATGCACAGAAAACAATAAAAAAGTAAATTTTTCATTAAGTTAGAAAGGATCATTTTGTTTTCAAAGTTTTTATTCTATTTTCATAATAAAACACCATGGCTCTAAGGAAAAAAACTTTTTTTCCAGTGTGGCAGTCAATGTGTTAAAAGGTACAATTTACTGGCTGGGCACAGTGACTCACACCTGTAATCCCAGCACTTTGGGAGGCCAAGGTTGGGGGGATCACTTGAACCCAGGAGTTCGACATCAGTCTGGGCTGATGATAGTGAGACTCCATCTCTACAAAAAATTAAAAAATTAGCCAGGCATGGTGGTGCCCACCTATAGTCCCAGCTACTCCGGAAGCTGAGGTGGGAGGATCGCTTGAGCCCAGGAGTTTGAGGCTGCAGTGAGCTATGATAACACCACTGTACTCTAGCCCAGGCAACAGAGCAAGATTCTTGTCTGCCCTCCAAAAAAACAAAGGTACAATTGAAGATTTCATGTCCCAACTTTTATTTAAATAAATTGGCCAGACGTGATGGCTCACACCCGTAATACCAGCACTTTGGGAGGCTAAGGCAGGAGGATCGTTTGAGCCCAGGAGTTTGAGACCAGCCTGGGCAAGACCCCACCTCTACCAAAAAAAAAAAATTTTTTTTCTTTGAGACAGAGTCTCGCTCTGTTGCCTGGGCTTGAGTGCAGTGGCATCATCATAGCTCCCTACAACCTCAAACTTCTGGGCTCGAGCGATCCTCTTGCCTCAGCCTCCTGAGTAGCTGGGACTACAGGCACACACCACCACACCCAGCTAATTTTTTCTGTTTTTTTTAGTACAGATGGGGTCTCACTCTTGCTCAAGCTGGTCTTGAACTCCTGAGCTCAAGTGATCCTCCTGCCTCAGCCTCCCAGAGTGCTAGGATTACAGGCATGAACTCCCGTGCCCAGGCCAAGAAATTTTTTAAATAAACACCCAGGCACGGTGGTATACTCCTGCAGTCCTAGCTACTCAAGAGGCTGAGGTGGGAGGATCACTTGAGCCCAGGAGTTCAAGGCTGCAGTGAGCTATGATGGCATCATGATGGCATCACTGCACTCCAGCCTGGGCAACAAAGCAAGACCCTGTCAATAAAATAAAATTTTAAAAAGTAAAATAAAATAAATTTAAAAAGGAAAAAAAAAAGAAAAATGGAAGGGAAGGGAAAGGAAGGGAAGGGAAGGGAAAGGAAAGGAAGAATGTCCTACTCTGGGATATTAAGATCAGAGGCCATTAGGTATTCTAAGGGCCCATCTGGAGAATTGGAGCAGAGAAGGGCATTTTTTTAAAGTACCTTCCTTATATAGTATTCACGGAGCAAAAGCCATCTGGGGCAATCTTTATACTCTACTTGTGATGACACTCCTAACTCCCTGGAGTACATACTAGCCTGCAGGGAACCCTCTGCCTGGCTGGGTCACTAAGTGAGGGAAGCCTAGCTGGGATTGTCCTTCACTTGCCACGATATCCACAGGGCCTTCAGCCATTTCTTTGATTGAATGATCTTCAAGGGTTAATGAAGGATCAAAAAGCAAGGGTGAAGGAGGGCACTGCATACCGTCACCCACAACATCCAAGTCCTAGGAGAAAAAGAGAAAAGCCTATCAGCAATACCAAGGGAACCAATCAGCTACAGGTGGCATATTTTTCAGCAAACCTCAAAGCAAGTCTCCGCTCCCTCCCTCACCCCTTGCCTACCTTTAATCAAAAAAACATTTTACCAGAATGTCCAACAAATGAGACAAGATCCAAGAGCACTGAGAACTTTTTCTTGCTGCCAAGTACAAAACACAGACCAGTATAGTGGCTTAAAAAAGCAAATTCCCAGGAAAATTCATACAGATAGGAGGATAGTAGAATGAATAGTAGAGGCTAGAGGAAAGGGGAAGGGGAGAATTATTGTTTAATGACAACAGAGTTCCTGTTTGGGCTGATGGAAAAGTTCTGGAAAAGAAAAGTGGTGATGGTTGCACAGTACTGTGAATGTTTTTAACACCATTAAGTTGTATATTTAAAAATGGTTAAAATGATAAATTCTGGTACATATATTTTACCACAATAAAAAAATTTATTAATAAAACACATATTCCTTCTGAGGCTAACTATAGTCAACATCTAAATTCACCAGTGATAAATTTAAGCATGGACAATCAGCATAAACAAAAATTAAAATTAAATATTGCTTGAAAAAATTGAGCAATGTAAGATTGCTTGATTAATGTCCTAACAGCCACAAAAAAAGCAAGTGAGCTCATGAGGGGGATCGCCACTAGGCCTTCTGGCTAATATCAAGTGAAAGAGGGAAAGGAAGGAGGTGGGAATAGAGGAGGAAGGACAGAAAAAAGTTCCTCTGAATGGCTAGGAAATGTTTTTGGTTAAGTACCTAACCCCACAGAGTAAGTCCCTGATTCTTAAACTTAAAAAACAGTGACATTATATTCTAGACTATGTTTCTTCCAACTCAATTGGCCATTCGCACAGGGATATCAAATAGCCAACAGACCACAAGGAAGACATCACTCTTGGCTCCTGTTTGAAACCAACAGCCACAACAGCAAACTACCGGTCTTGATTCAGGGCCTAAGGGATTGCAAAAGCTCAAACAATACATCAAACTAACTTTTAGCCACTGCTTTCTAAGAAATCTAGTCTTAAACTCTCCTTCCCAAGAGTTAAAAATATCCAAGGTTTGTATCCCTGTGTTCAATCCAGTTTACAGAGGCTCTGTGTTTCTAATAATCTAGCTTCATGAGAAGCTTAGTTCCCATGCATTTAAATAAGTCAAAGGATTTTCAATCCTTTCCCATTTTCTGGTGTGCTAATCATCAAAAATGAGAATCACAATATCTTCATATTAAGGTAAAGAAAAGAATGTAATTTAATAATCTACTAGGCCAGGCACAGTGGCTCCTGCTTGTAATCCCAGCACTCTGGGAGGCCAAGGCGGGAAGATCACCTGAGGCCAGGAATTTGAGACCTGCCTCGGTATCCTGTCTCTGAAAAAAAAAAAAGAAAGAAAGAAAGAAAAAAGAAAAAGAAGAAAAAGAAAACTACTAGACTTAAACCCGCTCAATTTAAGCATAAACACAGGGAGAAGGATACAGTCACTTTACCTACCATCTATTTCAATGTATTGGAAACTTCTGTACTAATCACAGAAACCAGTGTTCTCACACCATTAAAACCGTAAATTCTGTTTTCTGCAATTCTTTTACTACACACAATTATACAAATAATTAGAAAAATTAAAATTGGGAAAAGGAACCTAAAATAAAAGAAAGGACCAGCAAAAATTCCTATCGTAACAGGAATGTTTAGAGACTAAAGTATCAGGATACAAAGACAGAATCCATGTTTTGTCCTTATATCAAAAACCATCAAAAAACAGAAAGGGAGAAAGGGAACTCAAAGTAATAGGATTAAGGTATTAAGTTGCTACTTGCCAATCACCCTTGGATCAAAGCATAGCAAACAGGCAAATATAATACCCAGAATGAAAAGCTGCATTTTTATCCATATTAATATCTAATACCTGCCCTCTCTCCCACTCCCACTTTCCCTCCCTTCCTAAAAAAAATTTTTTTTTAAATAAAATATCTGATACCTGGTCTTCCCGTAAGTAAAGTTACCAGAAGTTTACAAGTTATAGAAATGATCAATAACTAAACATAGGCAATGAGTTAACATTGCTTGGTGAAATTCACATAATTCAGAAATATTTTTGTAGCAAAATTTTACACTAATTTACACTAATAAATATATCCAGAATTTATGGCAGGATAAAAATTAATTTCTAAAAGTAGATTTTGTTTCAACATTTTCTGGATAACTATTACCCCCAAAGATTAATAAAACTGTATTTTTTAATGAACAATGCGATTTATCAAAAAGTGCATGAATATGAACATAGTAGATGATCAAGTACAAATAGCTGATTATAATTTTTAAACCTCTAACAACAAAGGCTCTTCCCCGCCCCCTCTTTTTGAGACAAATCTGTCACCCAGGCTAGAGTGCAGTGGCATCATCATAGCTCACTGCAACCTCACACTCCTGGGCTCAACTGATCCTCCTGCCTCAGCCTTCCATGTAGCTGCTACTACAGGCGTACACCACCACACCCAGCTACTGGCTAATTTTTCTATTTTTTTTGTAGAGACTGGGTCTTGCTCTTGCTCAGGCTGGTCTCCTAAACTCAAGCAATCCTCCCGCCTCAGCCTCCCAGAGTGCTAGGATTACAGGCATGAGCCACCGAGCCTGGCCCAACAAAGGCTCATCTCAAAAACCCATTTGATTTTCAAAAATAAGGTTACTTCTAATGTATTCTTTGAAAAATTCATGCCACAAATAATGATTAACAGATCTGACAATACATTTTTAAATTTTTTTTTAAGATTCCTCAAATATCAGAAAACCTAAGATAACATCTCATAATCTCTAATATTTTTTTACATATTCTGTGAAGAGTGAACAAGTAACACAATCAATGAACAAACTGCAATGGGAATATGTTCATAAAGCTGCTCATGTTATTAAGTTTAAAAAGAGTATACCTCTCTGGGTTTTCTTCAAATATAAAGAGAAAGTAGACAAAAATCTGTCTTTACCAGTCTAGGGCTATCTCTTCATTTACTCTCTTCAACATAACCTCATTAGAAAAGTTTGGGAAGCAATCTCTATCTAAGGCTACTTTCTAGTTCTCATATTCTATGAATCTATGAAAACAGACTTTATAAAAAGCAATTATAATCAAGGTTATAATAAAATTATATTTTTCTTAGCCAGCTGTGTTGGTGCACACCTGTAGTCCCAGCTACTCAGGAAGCTAAGGTGGGAGGATCGCCTGAGCCCAGGAGTTTAAGGCTGCACTGAGCTATGATCACACCACTGCAATCCAGCCTGGGCAAGAGAGTAAGACCCCCGTCTCAAAAAAAAAAAAATTATATTTTCCTTTTAAAGGAAGTAACAAAAATCAAAAATTTGATAAGCCCACAGACAGTATACAATCAATTTTTTAAAAAGGGAGAAATTACAAAAAAATACTGAAGCCAGTATATTCTCAATACCACTTTATCTTTTTCAGAAATGACTCTGTCCTGGTATATCTTTCTTAGTGAAAGAGACCCTTAAGGCCACCCAAACCTTCCTTCTACTCTTAGCAAACAATCTTGCAACCTATATTGAATTTTCCATTTACATCTGTCACCTTAATTGTTATGGTTATATGAAAGCAAAAGTGCCAAGAAAGATGGAATGCCTGAAGTCAAATAATAGGTCAGTGCTAATTAGGGAACTTAATGAAATCAGAGACAGGTTTATGAGACTGGGACCAATTGAGGAAAATGTTAAAAAAGGCAGGGTGGAGTGCATACTTAGAAGGCTGTAAGAGCAAATACTTGCGAGATCACTGTTATTCTAGTCAGTTCACAATAGAATCTGTAACAAATGGAAAATGAAAAGACTAGCCAGAGCATGACTAGAGTCATTTCTTGGAAGACATATTAATCTGAAAATAAAAAACCTTTACCATAGAGCCAAAACAGAAGTTTAAGAGTTGATTATCTACAGAAATCAGAATTCATTTAAGATTCTAATGAATCACTCACCTTGGGGATGGGTACCCCAATCTCCAGGCTACACCAAATCTAACCATCATCTTGCCTTTCCAACTTCCCTTACTTTACAATCTCCATTATCACTCTCTCAGAAAAAGAAATACTTCTGTGTATTTAAACTTGTAAGTAGTTTTAGAAGTATCAATACTAATAGTCGACAAAGTAGAAGAATTTTGCTTTTTTGTGTAAATGTAGTGGTTTAACAAATTTAAGTCCACTCCTAAGTACACACACAGAGAGAATTGGAGAACTGAAAATCTGTCCACGCAAAAACTTGTACATGAATGTTCATAACATTATATTCCTAACTGGCCAAAAAGTAGAAATAGCACAAATGTCCATCAACTGATAGATTTAGATTTTTAAAATGTGGTATATCCAAACAATGTAATATTAATTCAGTCGCAAAAAGGAATGAAGTATTGATACACACTATTACAACATGGATAAACTTTGAATGCATTATGCTAAGTGAAACAAGCCAGACATAAAAGGGCACCTATATGATTACATTTATATGAAATGTCCAGAACAGGCAAATTTATAGACAAAAAGTAAATTAGTAGTTGCTAAGGGATGGGGGGAGAAAAGAATGAGAAGTGACTGCTAATTGGTATTGGGTTTCTTTGGGGGATGACGCAAACATTCTGAAATAGGATAGTGGCGACCGTTGCCTAACTTTGTGAATATACTAAAAATCACTGAATCATACAATTTCAAAGGGTAGAATTTATGGTATGTGAATTATATCTCAAAAAAGGATGAAAAAAAGCCTGGAAAAAAATAAGGTAGGGCAGAAGTCTCTAAATACAATCATATATACATCATACATATGTCACTTCAAAAACTTATCAACTCTCCTGACCACAAAAGACTAACCTGTTCTCACCATTAATAAATAATGCTTTATCTCAAGGGCCAACCAGAGCAGAGTTTCTCTAACTTACATCGCTGAACTCCAGAGGTAAACTCTCAGTGGGCTGAAGCTCAGCGGCACTCAAGTACAGATCCATGGGGCCGGCTTCCAGATCGTCTGGCACAGACAGTACCTGCTCGGGCTTATACATCTGAGGAGGCAATTGGAAATGCAGTGGGCAGCAGGGATCCTCAGAGAGGCTTACAGGAACTGGTTTGTTGCAGGGTACCTCTTCAGATCCCTGGCAGCATTTGAAGAGAACCTGATTTGTATCCTGACAAATATCTGTAGAAAAATGGTCAAGGGGAATAAAACAGGATCTGTCGGAGGCACAAAATACAATACAGTTGTCTGCCACATAAAATTTAAAGTCTGGACTACACAAGATAATTACAGCTACATTTGATACAGTAAACCAACTGCAGCTAGCAATTTTTAAAGTTACTTCCCAAAATAGATGTCAATTACTAGCATCTAATTCTAGCTCTACCAGTAATTTAAAACTTCTCCCCAACCTCCTTTTTACGATCCTGGTCATTTAAACTAGACACTAATCCTGTTCTCCCTTATGACAGTGCTAGGCAAATAGCAGTAACACTCCTGGGAACACACACCTATTCAGAAGAAAGATGCCCTAGCAAATGCAAATTGCCTGCAGAAGCCCCTACCAACCCTTTCCAAGAGTCAAGAGACACAATTCAGTTACTGCTCTGTTAAGCAGACTGGCAAAAACTTCTTGGACCTTCTTTCCAAAGATGATTACATGTTCAAAGCAGCAACAAATTTGGGGAAACAGAGCTCTAGAAATAGTCACTAGGTATCATATCCTGACAAGAAATAAAAATAAATTTCCATGTTTTTTTTTTTAAAAAGGAAAGAGTGGTAGTAACAGGGGAGTCCTGTTATGATCCCAAAGAAGAAGATTATTTTGCTTATGAGGGCCCATGAAATATAAGTACTCCAGGAACACTCCAAGAGCTCTATACCAACTTCTGTTAAGGGCAGGAGAAAAGGGGTCAATTTCCAAATTGGCAAAGAAAGTTCTGTAGAATGAATCAAAATTGACATCATGATTAGATATAATTCAAGTTACTCTACAAAGTACATTTTATGCAAGTGTTACCATTTCTTGAAATCTTAACTACATGGTTATTTTCCCTAGATTAGTAAACATCTTTTTTTTTTTGGAAACAGGGTATTGCTCTGTTGCCTGGGCTAGAGTGCAGTGACCTTATCATAGCTCACTGCAATCTCAAGCTCCTGGGCTCAAGTGATCCTCCTGCCTCAGCCTCCTGAATAGCTGGGACTACAGGTGCATGCCACCACACCTGGCTACTTTTTCTATTTTTTGTAGAGACAGGGTCTCACTCTTGCTCAGGCTGGTCTCGAACTCCTGGCCTCAAGCAATCCTCCCACCCTCAGCCTCCCAAAGTGCTAGGATTACAGGCATGAGCCACAGAGCCTGGCCAAACAAATATTTTAAACCTGGGCCATACTTACAAACGGCTAAACTCTAAAGCAGAGTTTCACAACCATGGCACTACTGACACTGTGGGCCAGGTAATTCTTTGCTGGATGTAGGATGTTTAAGCAGCATCCCTGGCCTGTATACATTAGCTGTCAGTAGCACCCCATCCCTGAGTTATGACAACCAAAAATTTCTCCACACATTGCCAAATGGAGGACAAAATGGCTCCTAGTTGAGAACCACTACTTTAAAGGAACAGTAGATAACACAAAGTAAGCAAATATTCATTGAATGATCAAATGAATAAACATATGAATCTAATGGGAGTAATCAGATTTGCACTCTCTATATGCTTAAGAAAATCTATGCAGTACCTAATGTGCTTAAGAAGCCCAATGTTATTTATTATTATAATATTTAAAAATTAATCCACTAAATATTTCAACCAGAAAGTTTTTTCATGGAATTCAAAGGACTTTCACAAAAGCCTTTTATTTAATACCACAGTATCCTAGAAAAACACTCCCCCCATCATCCTCCACCCCCTTTCCTTTCAGATGGGGACAACAGAGACAAAAAGAAGGGAATAGTTAACCTACAACTAGAGTCTGGGTCCTTCACTTTCAGTCCAGTGCTGTCTCCATTAGACCAGAGTAAAGACTTAACAGGTCACCAATGGCAGTCGCATCTTTCTCTGGGGTAAGGACTTAAGGAAGGGTAAGTGACTTAGGCAACTATGGAGTGGAAAGGAAAGAGCATAAAAGGAAAAAAAATACTCCCCTTCTCTTTTCAAATACATTTCATTTTCAACTTTGCTTTTTAAAATACTTATATTCTAATAAACTATTTGAGTACAATACTATAAATGTCTAAAATAGTCCTTACTATCTCTAAACTGGGCTTTTTTCCTTATAAAAGTAATTCAAGCTCACCCAAAAAACCCAGAAAGTATCAAGAGACAGACTGGAAAAAGGGCATTCATAACCCTACCATGCAAAACTAATCACATTTCTGTATTACATCCCCTCCCAGTATTTAGTTTCATGCAGTTAAAACATACTCTACAGAATTCCATACCCTATTTTTGTCACTTTCATTTTCCTGTCATTCACAGATTTTGGTAAACATTAAGTTTAATGCCTGAAAATATTCCATATTATATTGTGCCCTAATTTACTTTTCTCCATCTCTGAAAATTTTAAGGCTATCTCCAGATGGAATATTTTTTGTCAAAACACTGTTCTACATTTCATTATCTTCTTAAAATAAGTTCCCAGAGGTAAAATGACCATATCAAAAAATATGAATATTTTCAAAATGGTTTCCAAAAAGCTTGTATCAATTTATATTCCCACTGGCATCATTTAGAAGGTCCCATTTTACCATACCCTCATCTAATTCTGAAATTCATTCACTCATTAAAAAAAAATTTTTTTAATTTATCTTAAATATATGTACAAATATCAAATTTATAGATTTTAAATTTACCTTATTTCCTATTTACAGTTAACCTTTGAACAACACAAGTTTGAACTGCACAGGTCCACTTGCACGTGGATTTTCTTATGCCTCTGCCACCCCTAAGACAGCAAGACCTACTCCTCTTCCTCCTCCACCTACTCAGTGTAAATATGACAAGGATGAAGACCTTCATAATGATCTACTTCCACTTACTGAACAGTAAATATATTCTCTTATAATTTTTTTTTTTGAGACAGGGTCTTGCTCTGTTGCCCAGACTGGATGCAATGGCACAATCATAGCTCACTACAGCCTCTAATTCCTGGGCTCAAGTGATCTTCCTGCCTCAAGCCTCCCAACTAGCTGGGATGAGAGGCATGCACCACCACACCCAGCCAATTTTTCTTTTTATTTTTGTAGAAACAGGGGTTTCCCTATGTTGCTGAGGGTGGTCTTGAACTCCTATCCTCAAGTGATCCTCCTGCCTTAGCATCCTGAGCAGCTAGGATTGTAGGCTCAAGCCATTGCACCCTGCTGATTTTCTTAATAACATTTTTTTCTCTAGCTTGTTTTAAGAATATAGTATACAATATATACAACATATAAAATACGTGTTAATCGACTCTTTGTTATCAATAAGGCTTCTGGTCAACAGTAGGCTATTAGTAGTTAAGTTTTGAGGGAGTCAAAAGTTATATGCAGATCTTCAACCGCACAGAGGGTCGGCACCCAACCCTCAAGTTGTTCAAGAGTCAACTGTATTTATAGAAAAGACAAACACTTTTTAACTATCAGCCTTTTCTATCTTCTTTTAAATCTGTCCATACATAGCCTTTGCCCAATTATATTTTAAGCATTTATCTTTAAAGTTTCTAATTACTTTGCACAAGCACTTTATATATTAAGGACAGTAATCCTTTATCAGACATTTGTTGTAATAATTAATAAATGGGTAAAATATCTAATAAATAGAAAAAAACCCAGCTTTCCTGTAAAAAGATTAAGAGGAGGTTCTCCTCCTCCTCTTGCTATTAAAGGATATACATTTTTAATTTTAAATATTGGCATTTCTTCCCAGGCAAATAAAATCCAACAATTTTATGCCTTTCATATAATGATCATATTTAAGTGCTTTTACTGGGAAATGTAATTTTCTCAATTGATGTCCATAATAAACACGTACTTTCACAATCCAATAAACAACTCAAAAAAGCTTTGAAGCCCAATGGTAAATGCAGTCCTTTAGCAGAATCAAAAGACATGATGGTTCAAAGGCAAATTAATCAAAAAGAGGAAAAAAAAGCTTCTCATCTTTGGAAATAGTAAGCTTCTAATTTGAATGAAGTTTAAAATATACAAGTTAGGCTCCTGACCATACAAAAGGATAATACTAGAGGGAAGTTCACAGTGCAGAATCATCCTTTCATTTTGGAAAACCCAAAGTAATTTTGGGGGGTTATAATTAAGATTTAACAGCACTACAATTCTAATGAATAACTTACATCAAAGATCTTGAGATAAATATAAATATTTTATGGATATTTTGGAAGCCCAGTATTAAGACTACAAATAAATACTAGCCCACATCTACCACCAATGACTCAGATGTTTCTTTCTAACGAATTGACCATTACATTTCCAAAGTTCTGCAATGGCCAACAGACCAAAGAAAGATAATTCTTTAGGCTCCTGCTTGAAACCAACAGCTTCAGCAAACTGCTGGCCTTGATTCAGGGCCAAAGGAAAAGAAAACTTTCAAGTAAGCAACCTAGCACAGAGATTCCCACTAGCCCTCAGTCTAACTAGTAAATCAAGATGGAACAGGTGCCAAGTAAAAAGATACGGGTAAGGCAGTGTCTGGTCATCGGAAGAGACTGATTGGAACAACGAACATCATCCACAAAGGCCAAGCATCTCTGACTGGAACGAGTGGTATGGGCCTAAAATGGAAAAAACAGATAAAACCAACCAAAAAAGAACATACAATTATGACAATCTTAATTATAAAAGAAAAACACATCCTTTAAGGCTAGAAAATTCAACATTTAACAAAAATTGATTCACCAATATTATGCAAAAGAAAAACATTTAAAACCTCATGTATAAAAAATGAGCCAACCTCAATCCCAAATATACCTATCTGTATTATAAAAGTGTGATATAGCCTAATGATTTTCAAACTAGTTTGTCTTTTAGCAGTTTTAGTTTGTCTTTGTAACCTTACATGGAGCCTCAAAAAATAAAATGGATAAAAATGAAATTAGTCTTACTGAAGCAGAAACCAAACGTTTGAGAAACAAATTTAAGAATGATCACTAAACTCTTCTTCCTAACAACCTTACTTCCTGACATTCAATTGTTCCTATTCTACCTATCTTCCCACCTTTTAAGACAAGACTCCCAAGCAACTTAGGCTTAACCTGTGCCTATTTCTGAACTGAAGAACGTCTGAACCAAAAAACTTAGAAATCCATCTCAACCACTCAATGTGCACATGAGAATATTGAAGCATAGAGCTGGCCCATGGGGGATTGAGACTAGAACCCCATGTCTCCTGACTTCCAGGTAAGTGCTTTCACCATAACCCAAGGGCAAGTAATCAGGTTTCAGAGCCAGGACTGAATACAGTTTTTTGATAATTACCCTAACTTTGTAAATAAAGTGAATGATATACCTTAGAGGTATATACACAAATTACCTGTTGGGCAGCACCATCTGTGGCCAGCATTCTGCGTTCCTTCAACTGTCTGTGTAATAAGGCTTCCACTCCATAGCGCTGGCGGTATCGCCGGAGACATTTTAACCGCTTTAAGTTCTCTCGTTCTTTGGCCAAAAGTCCCTCTGGGCCAGTCAGGAGACTACTACCTAGAGTGTTACAAGGGTCAAGATGTTATCAGCCACGCAACCCATCAAGGATGCTTCTGCAAATCAACAAGTAAACAAGGAAATCTTTGGCTGTAGGATTGGCAGTTTCAAAAGTAAATTCCCCTCCATTCTAGGTACCAGGACAGAAATAAATCTAATTACAGTAATGTGTTGCATAACCTTTCAGTCAATGATGCATCACTGTTCGTGGTGAGCAGGTCTATGTAAACCTACCCCCAAAGTCTGAGGAAGCTGATAAGACAAAGAAAGAGGCTGAAAAATCCAGTTTCTCAAAAAGAAACATTTTTAATGGGGACTTAGAAACAGAAGCCATGTCTCCAGCAGCAGCACAACGAGATGATGCATCCCTGCACCCCCTATCCCAGGGCTTATATACTATAGGAAAGGAACAGGTAGGACAATTGAAGTTGACCCCTCAGAGAAAGGCAAGAATGCTATGTGAATCTGCCTAAGAGCAGGATTTATGGTCAAGGCTGTTTTGACCTAAGGGGAGGATTTACATGGTAACAGTAAATAAGGCAGAAATCTTTAGAGGCATCCCCAGAACAGGGGTTAATGAGAAGTCAACATGGCAAATTGCATCCAAGATGGAGTTGCTTTAGCCTCCATAACTCCATATACAATGATGGTCCCTTAAGATTATAACGGAGCTGAAAAGTTCCTATTGCCTAGTAACATCTTAGTGCAACACATTACTCTAACATTTGTGGTGATGCTGGTGAACAAATCTACAGTGCTGCCAGTCATATGAAAGTATAGCACATACAATTATGTACAGTACATAATACTTGGTAATGATAATAAACAACTACGTTACCACTTTATGTATTTACTATACTATACTTTTTATTATTAGAGTGTACTCCTCCTCCTCATTAAAAAAAGTTAACTATAAAATAGCCTCAGGCAGATCCTTCAGGAGGTATTCCAGAAGAAGGCATTGTTATCCTAGGAGATGACAGCTCCATGTGTGTTATTAACCCTGAAGACCTTCCAGTAGGGCAAGATGTGCAGGTGGAAGACAATGATATTGATGATCCTGACTGTGTAGGCCTAGTCTAATGTGTGTGTTTGTGTCTTAGTTTTTAAGTTTAAAAAGTAAAAAATATTTTAAAATTTTTAAATAGAAAAAAGCTTACAGAATAAGGACATAAAAATATTTTTGTAAAGCTGTACAATGTGTTTGTGTTTTAAGCTAAGTGTTATTACAAAAGAGTCAAGAAATTTTTAAAAAATTTAAAGTTTATAAAGTAAAAAAGTTACAGTAAACTTTATCATTGAAGTTTACTTTATCATTGAAGAAAAAGTTTTCTCTATTATAAATTTAGCATAGCCTAAATGTACAGTCTTTATAAAGTCTATAGTAGTATGCAATAATAATGTCCTAGGCCTTCACATTCACTCACCACTCAACTGACCAACTCAGAGCAACTTCTAGTCCTGCAAGATCCATTCATGCTAAGTGCCCTATACAGGTGGTACCATTTTTTTTTTAACCCTTTATACCATATTATAACTGTACCTTTTCTATGTTTACACATATAAATACTTACCATTGTGTTACAACTGCCCACAACATTCAGTATGGTAACATGCCGTAAAGGTTTGTAGCCTAGAAGCAACAGGCTACCTCGTATAACCTAGGTGTGTAGTAGGCTATACCATCCAGGTTGTGTAAGTACACTCTATGAGACTGAGACAGTGACAGAATCACCTAATAACACATGTATCCGTGTCACTAAGCAACACATGACTATATTACCAAAATCACATGTTGAACCCACAATAGCTTGTTGGAACTAGCATATAACTTGCCTAGAGCCTCATGTTCCACTTTGCGATTATGTAAGTACCGGCGCTTCTTCTCCTTGAGCAGATGCTGAAGTCGTTTAAACTGATCAATGTACAAAGACTGCAAACGAATTAGCTTCTCACGCATAATCAGAGCCACTTCTTCTGCTGTGTAGACACCAGCATGTCTGGAAAAAGAGAATTCAGCAAAGCATAAGAAAACATAATACTAGTAAAAATCCAAGCTTAAAAGTAAAAACAGGGGAAGAGGCATTCTATTTTCTAGAATGAGGTGATGAGGTGGTTACCTAATTCAAAAAAAAAAAAAAAAAGGTAGAAAAGGGTAGTGAGGTTAGACTTAGTTTGTTATTTAACAAGTAGTCAGGCTGAGACAATCACCTTATTAGGAATGTTTTCACAGAGCATTTTACCATTCAAGTTATTAAACAACAAAACAAAAAACCTCCAAAGAAAGAATACTAACCTGCGATCTCACAAAATGGGGGGAGGGAATGTGTTTCATTATTTTTCCCAGTTATTTATTTGTATTATGTTTAAAAGAAGTGAAGATATGGAACACTCTAAATTTTTATTAATCTATATTCTAATTCCACTTAATAATTTAATATGGAATCATCACTTACCAGTCAGGACAGCTTTAAAGTGTTCAATTTATTGACATGTATCTTAATATATTCTAATTAAAGCACAAAAAACACTAACATCAAGTTAATCACAACTTGTAATTTTTAAAAAAATACACTCCTATATTGGAGCTTATATGGACCCTCAAACACTGATCACGATGGGCTATACACTGTCCTCAGCTCATTTTCTTGACAATAGTCTCAAAATTCAGTATACTGGGTTAACCCTTAATTGCCACAGAATTGGCAAGGATCCATATCAACTTTATTAAGCTTTGCTGACAATTATAAATTAAAAGAACTTCCAAAAGTTATGCTAGTGATTAGTGAGCTGAAGACTATTTCCTGCCTCTGATTTAAGTAATTCAAAATTAAGAGATTAACTTCGAATTTAAAAGATTTTAGGTTCCATTTGTCTTGTCTGACAATTATATAAATAGAACAAACTAGGTATTTTTTATATATATATATATACACAAACACACACACACACACACACACCCCTTAACTTGATATTAAGTTTCACATTTTGACTAAGTAAAAATTATTTATTTAAAAGGCAATACACACAAATTACATATTTAAACTAATTTTAAATCCAAAAATTATCCTTTATTTTAAAAATTACCTGTTAAGTCACTGAAATACACAGAATAAATAAAATTAACTTTAGGACTGAAAGCAAGTAATCTCTGCCAAAAATTTTTCATAAATATATACAGGAGCCAATACTACCGGTATATAAGAGAAGTACTTAACTACAAAGTACCCTGAAATAAAAGTGAACAAACTGAGAAAAATTAAAACATGATGAATAAAACCAGGAAATTACAGAAATAACAAAATCTAAAAGACTATCAGAAAATATGAAAAAAGTTTTTAAAATACATGTCTTAACAGGGTGACTAAGTTACATCTCAAGAAAATGGGCTATGTCTGCTTAATCTGTCTACATCCTAAAATATCCAGCTTTTAACCTAATAAAGTTTGTTAAAATGAAATTAATTTCATTGCACCCTGCCAGAGAGAATTTAACCAATGATCTGGGAACTGTAATTTATAAATGTGAAGCCACTACAATTAAAATTTACTAGAAATCATTGGGCAGGGGGAGGGTATGAGCATCCTGACTAATAAATATGAATGCCTGGTTCATGTAACAGATGGATCATTTACTTAAAGACGGATGTGCCAGACTTTCATAGCTAATCATTAAAATCACATACTAATTCCCTTGCTCCAATATGCACAAATACAAGTCAAGGTTTTATTATTAGAATTCGTCTCCCAAGAAAAAAAAAAAAAGGAGTAACCTTATATTCCACTAAATAGTAGTGTCTCTTATTAAAAAGAGCATTCTCCTAAATTTATTTTGAAAATAATGATGAAGATTCCACAGTCTGAAATGACCTTCACCAAAACAAGTTTTGGGTGTTTATAGAGTTCATACGATAAAATTTACTTCTTAAAAAGAGAAACAAAGCTTAAACAATATCTTTAGCTAAAACTTCACCAGTGCTGGAGGTGGTAAACAAGCTTTTAAAGATTATTTTTTACAAAGCAATTAAGTAAATGGTTACTTTGAGGGAAATCACATATATACGTACAGGAGTTTAAAAAAAAAAAACTATGCCAATAATATTCTAGTTAGGATAAAGTCTCTAGTAACATCATAAACAATACAAAAAGTGCCCTTTCTACAACAAGCAAGTGAAGATAAATGCAGTTAAACTGTTAAATGCAAAAGGGAGTCCTGGTCCTACTGATGATAAAGACACTGGCACCAAAGATGTAAATTCTTAACAAAAAGAATTTCATTCAATGAACACACTATTAAACTATTATATTATTAAATATAACAAGATAGTAATATATAACCATATTAATTAAATGGTATAAGGAAACATTTTACAACTCAATTTATATGCCTAAAAATGCATATATTTAGTGAGGCTAAATTTTTTTTGGATAATCTCATTGGCCTTATATTTAGTTGCCTAATAGTTGGGCATATTTGGGGCTTTATTGTCCCTTTGAATATGTTTCTTCTAGGAGAGACCAACATCAACTGCCTAGTCCTTTCAGCACTTACATTTCTCATGAAATTAACTGGTATTTTGGTTCACACAGCAGTCTCTTATGAGTTAGATTAGCATGAATGTGTCCCCTAGAGATTGATCCACTCTAGATTACTACAGACAAAATCAAGTTTCTGGATCTTCAAAGCTGAGTGTTTACCACATGAAAGAACACTCACTTTGTGACCCTACAGAGCACACATCTCTTCAAAGCAGCAAGTTTGGCCATCTAGAACCACAATGAGAGAGTTGCGGGAGGGCGGGGGTGGGGGATGAATATGTTTGGTATAAGTTACTCCTGTGAGAGAATCCTGCCAGAAAACAAACATTCCCTTTCAAACTACCTTGATGAGCTTTCTAAACTAGTACTTCCCGAATAGCTGACTACACTAAGATCACTCAATAGAAATGGATGAATTATTCTACTCAGAAAATGTAATCCCAGTCTGTGGCCATACCACCCTGAACGTACCTAATCTCATCTGATCTCAGAAGTTAAGCAGGTTAAGGCCTGGTTAGCACTCAGATAGGAGAAAAGGTGACCTCAAATGACTTCTTATAAAGCACAGAATCAAAGATAATGAAGCAAATACTAATCCAAGAATGAAAGCCCAAAAGTCAAGTCTAGAAATTCACTACCCCTGCCACTATCTACAGTACTTCTACATAACCTATTAGGAAATAGTAAGAGACAGGAGTCAGCAAGCAAAATTTTAAAAAACCAAAACTAGGCCAGGCGCAGTGGCTCACGCCTGTAATCCCAGCACATCCCAACACTTTGGGAGGCTGAGGCTAGAGGATCTCTTGAGGCCAGGAGTTCGAGATTAGCCTGGGCAACAGTCTCTACAAAAAATTTTAAAATTAGCCAGGTGTGGTGATGCAAGTTTGTGGGCTTAGTTACTTGGGAAGCTGAGGTGGGAGGATCACTTGAACCCAGAAGTTCAAGGCTGCATGAGCTATGAGGACGCCACTGCACCCTAGCCTGGGAGACAGAGCAAGACCCCATCACTTAAAAAAAAAAAACAAAAAACTAAACTCAAAACCATGAGATATAGAAATATGAGACTTTGGAATGACAATGTTTTTACGTTTCTACAACTTCTAAGGTGATCATGGGTTAAGTGAAGAACAGAACCTTAGTAAGATATGATTAGGACTATCACCTACTTCTGGGTTTCTAAATCGGTTTCTAAACCAGTTTCTCTTTCTTAGGCAAGACTTTCTTTTCAAGAAAAATAACTTTATTTTTCTTAAAAAAAATTCACAAAGAAACGATAAATGTTTAAGGTGACGAATATGCTAATTACCGACTTGATCATTACACAACGTATACATGTATCAAAACATCATATTGTACCCCATAAATATGTACAATTGTAAACTAAAAATAAAACTTTAAGAAAATCCATAAACACGGAATTCTGCAAACAAGTAGTTATTCAAGTACAATCACCTCATTATTCCTGCGGTTTAGGCCAACACCTATTCACATCCATTTTCTCTTCTCTAACTGGTCTGACCACTTTTCAACTTATCTCCCACATTCCCATGTCCAAATGTCCTATTTTCTCCCCTATACTTTGTCATGTGTAAAATTTGGTGTTCAAAATTTCTCCAAATTACAAAGCTTCTAAAAAAGAATCAAATCCTGCCTTCAAGCAAGATGATAATGAACCATCATGATATACAAAAGCTGTTATTGCTCACTAATAGTTATCTTTGACCCTCCTAAATTATTAATCTATTAACAGCATAGCATGCAGCACTACATTCCACATACTAACTACATAAAATATTCAAAAGCCTTATGTGGAGTTACAACTTACTTTAGGGGATCTTCTTGATCACTGTCTATGCTATCAGCTTCACTGTCTGGGTCACCTCTCCATGTCTGATCCACAGTAATGGGTTCCTGCTCCCCATCACTCCAGCTGTCTTCATCTGAGGCAAGGAAGGGAGAGCGGCCATTAAGACTTCCCACCTCTGTAACTCCACAGCAAAACTAGATTACTTAACACATTAATCCAAACCTTAAAATTAAAAAAAAAAATTTAATACAAAGGCACTGGCAAATAAAAATGCTTAAAAAAATACAACACAGGTGAGATTATTTACAACATAAATGAGTTAACCATGCCCTCTCAAAAGGACAGAAAAGCCAACTTAAAAAATTATTCTTGTTTCCTGAAATTACTTTACCTAACAAAGCTGTTAAGCACAAAAACAGCAATGAAGGAAAATGTCACCAACTCAGGGGAGTAAACCTAAACAAATACTACTTCAAATTCAAAAGAATTGGTAAACAACATAGCAATCCTGGAATTCTCACCAAAGTTCCAATGAATAAACAATAGCATTGCCAAATATATTCAAGGCACTGTGCTAAACCAAAACAAGTTCTTTCTTAACCTTCGTCCTCCTTTTTCATTCTAGGAGAGAAGATCCTCACCCAGTATTCGGCTGGCTTCACTACGGCTACTTTCTGGAGTCTGAGACCCCAGCTCTGTCTTAGCATACGAGCTCAGCTGGCACAAGAGTGTTTCACCCATAGGCCCTGGGTTGGTCTTCTTCATTTGAGCATGAAGTGCCAGGGCATTCCTACGGGCATGTTCAGCACAGAAGGACACCCTAAAGAGACAAGACATTAATACATTATAGGTCCTTTCTTGAAAGGGTTCAATGATTTCCGTAGTTCCAAATCTTTAGATCATTTTTAGGAAATTAAAATGCCTATTATATTCATTTCTAAAAAGCCAGTGGAGTCGAAGGAGAATTTAACTGGCCCAAGGTCAACTCATTTCATGTTATTAAAGGGAAATGCAGGCAGCATTATCCAGTGCTCCACCAAACAAAACATTCCAAATATAAAAATGTTGACATCATCTCATAAATCATACACATTTTCATCTTTCAAAACTGGTTCTGGAAGGCTACTCAACATTTTAGTATCAACCCATTGTAGGTAATAAGATATGGAGCAAAATTTTAAAACTACAAGATATTATCTAGTCGTTACATTTTTGCATGGATACTTTTGTGTATATGATGAAAGCCATGAAGATGAAGCTTCCAGAAGAATACACACATATACAATTTTGCATGTTATTTAACAAAGTTCATGGACAGCCACAAGAGCCACGCATCCCTGCATTAAGAATAATTTAGAATATCCCTTCATTTTACAGATAAGGAAAAAGATCCAAAGTGAGGAACTAAGTAACCCAACTCAGGCGTCCTTCTAGTTTTCACTGTTTCAATGTTTTTTTTTTTATTTTCCAAAGATATATCCATAATCCCAATTTTACAAGCACATGACCTAACACTCGGCAGCTACGCTCAAGCCCACATCATATCACATCCTACTCTTGCTTTAAGACACATATATCTCTCTCTATATATACATACCCATCTTTCTTCTCTGGCTTTGGGGCAGCACTGGGACATCTTTTTCCATTCTTCGTCGATATATAACTACACTGCTTAAAGGGTGCATTCTTGTCTTCAAGGATATGCTTAATGCAAAACTCCTGCCCCTCGAGACGAGCTTGAGAGCATGGGCGATGACTGAAGGAACAAGACAGGGGCTCCTGAGATCTGGACACTGGGGTGATCCTCCCCCGATTGGTTGGCAAGACGTGAATCCGAATCCTGTTCATACCAAAACCTGCAGAGTCAAACGAAAGATCAAAAAGCCCTTACTGTTCCCGAAAATTCCTGCTCCACAATATCCAGAGAGATCGCAGGTAGTTTCTACAAGACAGGCAGAAGGAGGCCCGCAGGGTAGGCTCCGTAACTCCTCACCGCCCTCACCCAAGTCTCCACAAGCATTTTTGTGACTCTCCCTCCCCTTAACTTCTCCTACCCGGCCCCACCACGTTCAAAGTATCTTCAGGACTCACACGGCTGCAGCACGAGGGGAAGCGACAGCGCCGGCCCCACGAGGCGGCCACGCCGCAGCACCGCGCCCCGCCCCCGCCTCCCTGCACGCCGCCTTTGTCCCGTCCCGCCTCAGAGATCACGGCTGGGCCGGGCCAGGCCTCGGCGGCCCGTACGAGCGCCATTTTGTCCTAAGGCTCCGGTCACCTGAGAACCTGGCTCCTGGGAGCCTATAGGAAGGAGAGTGATTCCGACACTGCTTGAGGAGAAGTAGCACCTCCGAGCCGACAGAAAGGGCGAAGCAGCAGCCTAACTAGGTCTGGGAGCACGCAACACCACCATCTTACCTCGGGCTCCGCTCGCCCTCCTCTGGCCGCGCCAGCAGCTCTTAACTCGGCCCCCCTCCTTTCCGTGCTCCTAACTGCTGATTGGCTGCTACTCCGACGACGCTGTGTCGCCATTGGCGGAGGCCTGATACCTATCATGTTGGGGAGGCAGAGCTCTGAGAAAATGCGCGGCTGGGGTGGCTAAGACGAACTGTCTGTCAGCAACTCCGCCTAGAGGAGAGTGAGCCCGGGAGCCCGGCGCAGGGCGGGTTGCTGTGCCTGTAGCCGGCTGCAGGTATTTTTGCACCTCAAGCCATCGCTTTTGGACCCCGGGTCTGTAATCCTACGCTGCTGCTCTCTTACCACTCATACACAACGGGTATAAAATCGGACAAAGGCTAGAGGATCACTGTACATTTGACTCTTACACATGAAAAGGCTTTAGTTTTCTTTTATGAACAGTTCAATACATTTACTGAACATTTGGTGTACAGCACCCTGAGAAATATTTTTGGGGTGTTTAGTACGAGTAACGTAATGGGGAATTACATAAATCATTTAATTTTTAAGAGCAACCTTAAGAGGTAGAAACTATTATTATCTCTATTTCACAGAGAAGAGGACCGAGGAACGTAATGGGCCTATAACTAGTAAATGGGAGGAGGAGGCAAATTTGAACTCAGCCCTCATCCTTTATCCCTTATTGCCTTTCATACAGTAAAGAGCATTGGACTGAAAATAAGGAAATATGAGTTTTAGTTAAGGCCCTGATTCTCTAAAATTCTCTACAATTCCATGCTAAATAATGCAGGTATTATAGAAATGACAGACACAATATCAATTTTATCATCCTTTAGGGTTTTAAGTTAAAAGCATCTCTCCTCTGTCATCTCCACCACTTGTCTGGAAAAAAGATCCAACATTTTCTTTCCATAACACTTCTAGACATTTTTTGCATCCCAACCTCCCTTAATCTGCTGTCAGTTAAGTAAGATGTTTTATCCATGATGAATGAGCAGGTGAACATTATTAACAGTGGAGGTGGGCATAGAGAATCTACAGCCCTCAAGAAAAGTAGTCCGTTTAGGAACAAGAAATGATTAAAACAAAAAAAAAAAAGTGTGTGAGGATGGTGCTGTTTCCAGAGACTTAGGGCAGCCCTAAAATAAGCCCCTTGCCTGAAATTCATTCATTCAACAAATATTTATTGAGCACCTGAGTACCAGGCACTGGGGATACAGGACAGAACAAGAAAGATAACCCTGCTCTCTTGGAGTGAACATTCTAGAATAGTTTGTGATTGTGGAGCTAATACAAATATTAATAACAACAATGATTTATACACATAAGGAAACACTCCCACCCTCAGAAGGGGTACAAAGATGTTTTGTTATGAACACTCTACAATTCAAAACTAGCTGGAGGCAGTCACATTACAGAAAATTTGAGAATCAGAATCTGCAACCTAATGTGATAATATCAAAAAGTAATATTAAAACTACTCTAGTGAACAATGTCAAGAGACACAGGAAGAGAGATGCAACAAAGATTTTCCTTTAATGAGAGGGTCTGCTGAAGGTCTTAGTTGAAAAAAAAATCCTTCTGCTAAGTCCCAGACAAAAAATTACTATTTAGAACTACTTCCTTTTGAGTGGAGGGAGGGAGCAGATATTATTAAAGGGTCAAGATATTGGCAAATTCTTCATGCTGTTTAACAAAGTAGATGGCTATTTTTAATTCACTGACCACTTTGCTAGCTATTACAGAGGTTAAAGTGGCCTAGAGGCTGTTTATATTAGGGGTTGGGGAAGATGAACTCTTGAAGGAAAGGGATTTTTGAGAATTTTGACTTTCTCGGGCTAATCTTAAGAGAAAAGTGAGAAAAAGGACAGAAGAAAATGAGCTAACAGTGTGAGCTGGTGCTATAGGAGTAGCTGGGTTAGTTTTTAAAAAAAAATAGAAATCTTTGTATCAGAAGAGAACTTTCACAAGCTCTCACTACATCAACTCAAAGCCTGTGATTCAGCTAATATTCTCTTCCTTCCAGTTATTGTGACTTAACTGCCCTTGCTCCTATCAGAGGCAAACTCCTCCACTTGTGCACTAGATCCCATTTCATCTACTCAAGGACATCACTCTGAGGCTCCCTTCTCTCCTACATCTACTGGATCTTTCCCATCTAGCATATATGCATGCTGCAATTTCTCCCATTTTAAAAATAGCAAAAATTTTTATCTTACCTCTTCCTCCAGCTACTGCCCCATTTCACTACTTACTCCTCTTTATAGTAAAACTCCTCTCATTCTCTCTTGAACTCTCTCCAGTTAGGTTTTCCCCAACACCAAATTGCTGGTCAAGTTTATCAATGACCTTCACCTTGTTAATTCCAATGAAGTTTTCAAGCCTCATCTTATTAGACCTTTTTGCAACATCTGACACACTTAGCCACTCCCTCCTCCTTAAAAACACTTTCTAGATCTCCATTCTCTTCCTAGTTTTCTTCCTACCTCACAGTCACCCATTCTTGGTCTCTTTTTGTCTCGTTCTTCCTCTTTTCCCCAAATTCTGAGCACTGGTCACCTCTTTTCTAGGAACATTCCCTTGGTTATCTCACTATGTTTTATTCCATTCATAAACTCATGACTCCCAAATGTGTGTCTCCAGCCCGGACCCCGCCTTTGAACTCGACTCTATATCCATCTGTCCAGTAGACACCTCCACTTGGATGTCTGACATTTCATATTTAATGTTAAAGCCAAACTCTTGCTACTCTTGTAGTCATCTCCATCTCAGTATATGATAACTCCATCCTTCCAGTTGGTCAGACCAAACACTGGGAATCATCTCGACTCTCTTCCACCTTATAGCAAATCCTATTGTCTCCATCGTCAAGATATATCACCACTTCTCATTGCCTTGAGCACTTCCAATCTGCCCAAGCCACCCTCATCTCTTACCAAAATGTTGTGAGAGGCTCCTTGCCCTTGACTCCTATAATCTATTTTCAACATGGCAGCTCAAATGAACATTTTAAAACCTAAGTTGGATGTCACTTCTCTGTTCAAAACTTCCCAATGGCATCTGTCCCATTCACTCAGTCTTTATACAAGGCCCTGCGGTATCTGCCTTTCTATTGCCTCTCCAACCTCGTATCCTGTGACTCCCCTCTCACTCATTTACATACCAACTACACTGTCCTCCTTATTGTTTCTCAAACATGCCAGTATATTTTCACCTCAGAACCTTTGATGTTTCAGATGTTTCCTGGAATGATCCTGGAATGATCTTATCCCAGCTATCCTATGGCTTGCTGTGTCACTTCCTTCAGGTCTTTGCTAAAATGTAACCTCATGAAGCCTTCCCTAGCCACCTTTTTTCCAATTGCATGAACCCTACTTACCTGAGCGCAAGCGCGCACGCGCGCGCACACACACACCCTCCCCATCCCCTTTTCCCTGCTTTACATTGTCCAAAATACTTATCACCATTTAACATACTAGGTTTTACTTATTTGTAAATTCTTTGAAGGCAGAATGCTTGTTTACTGACATATTACCATCAGTAAACAGTCCATAGTACTTAGAGAGATATATCTAATATTCAATTTTAACTTCTCATCACTGTGGTTTTTTGGTTATCTGTTGTTTTTGAGTGTTATGTGAAGGGGTTGAGATTCCACAGTACAAAAAAGTAGCATAAGTAGGACAATGTGACAATCCATAAACTGAATCAGTTTAGCAAAAGTAGGCCCCCAGAACCAGAGATTACTATTAATACAGCCTCTAAGAGAATCTACAGGAGTCCCAAAGGCTTCAAAGGCTTCTACAGAATGTTGAGTGGTAGAGATCAAGACAATCTTACTGAGCTCTCCGTGTCCAGGAGACCAGGATCTGTTGTAAGCACTGGTCATTAAAATGAAGCCTAGCTCTATATTGATTAGTTTAACAAACCCTGTAATTGGGGCTCCAGCTGTACTCCAACTTTAAATTGATTAACACCTCATCTATTCCCAAGGATAAACCAGATCAGAATCCCTAAACTATCAACTTCCATGAATATTTCAGATTTTATATATATATATATTTTAGGAGATTTATATGTATTTCTGAAATTATATATATTTTAGAAAATGGGAGAAGGAATGAACAGAACTTGTGACCTTTTTTCAGAAGTACACATCATCCCGTTAAATTTATCTTTTTTCCTTTTAAAGCTTTCAAACTATAGCTACCGCTAACTTTGTGTTATAAATTTGGAGTACTTCAGCATAAAAGTTCTTTCCCTTTAAGTGTATGATTTACAAGATTTACCTTGTGGGTGTGGTTTTATTATGTGCCAGGGCAAGGATAAGTATTCACTATCAGTTTTTCCAGGCACCATCAAGAATGTTAATTTTTTTCCTTCAAAGCATATTTTCCTCCAAATATATTGCTGTGTCTACAACACTTCAGATTTCTCAAAGAACCAAGTATACAATTATGAATCACGTTAATAGTGCTTGCTAAATAAGCAGTACATGTTGCTATCATCTGTTAGAGCTATTTTTTGTGTGTGTACAAGTTACTCTTCCAGGTATTCATTCAACAATAAAGAGTGAGAGTTTTTTCCCTTTGACTACAACATAATTTATACTACCAAGGTCACTGTGATGACCAAATCTTTAGGTCTTTCCAATAGACTCAATTCCCACAGGATCTTGCACTAGAAAGAATGTACTAATATCAAAATTGAAGCAAAATTATAATATCAATAAAATGACAAAGACCAAGGACTAATACAAAGACTCAGTACACATAAACAATCAGGTGAATGTTTTATCATTAACATTTATTGATGGGATGGATAAATACAGATTGAGAAACATACCTGACAGCAAGATATCAAACTGATAGCCAGACTATAAATTGTATACAACATCCTTTTTTAAAAGTTTTTTGAATTTTTTACAAAGAGCCCTTACTATAATGGTCACTTACATCCTATCATTCACATAACAGCAGAGATCCCAGGGGTAGCATCCAGAATTGAGGTGCCCCAAGGAGGACAAAGTCAACAGCAGAATAATATGCTGAGAAAGGACTCTGAAGAGCAATACAAAGAGAACAGACAAAAATCTCACCACAAAATTGTACCTGAGTGACACAGATTGGTAAAGTGTTTTACTTTTTTTTCCTTTTTGCTCTTTGGTCTGATAAGAAAACAGACAGTTTTAGGTGTGTGAAGTAGGGTGGGAAAAGGTCAGTTTCAAATTCAGAAACCTAGGTTAACACTAAGTTAGGCTGCTGCATTCTTTTCTTTGGGTGCTTAAGCTAACCAGCACTTTCACATAATTGCATTATGATCAGCAACTAATCAGTTAGTTCCTCAGCTTCAACTGAAGAGTTCCTGATTACCTGATGGAGGACATACTTGCTCTGGCTTCAATTAGCATGCTGTCAAGCATCCCTCTCCATGCTTAACATGGCAACACAAAACCCCAGAGCCTTTCTCTTCTTTTCATTCAACCATGAATACACAATCATAAAGGGGAAAAATAGATACTGCTTTTTAGTAAACATTCTTTTTCTTTACCTCCCTTGTCCAATGCCAAATTCATATTAAAAACTTTACAAACATTCAAATGGAGAGCTCTTTCACTTAAAAAATAATTCCCACTCCAGACCACTCTATCAGGTAGGATTAGAGTACCGTGTTTGTTTCAAACTCGCATCCACAGAGGGGTAAAAAGACAAAATAAAACTTGACAGTGTGGTATAACACGAATATTTCCTAAACCATCAGGAACAAACACTCAGTTAAGAGCTGGGTGTTAAGCAACAACTCAAGAAATTTGGGGAGGTATCAAAGTCACCAAAAGCTTAGTGTGGGCTATTAGCAGAGGGCTATTTCTCACCACCTGATGCGTTGCACAGACTGCTTAAATTCTCCCAAATCCAAAAGAATAATATTTGTATTCCCACTTAAAGATGTTCTAGACCTTCCCTTTTCCCAGCATTAGTATCAAAATAACTCAACAACAAAAGCAAAAAAATTTTTTAAATAATCAATTCCCCAAATAAGGGAAACACAGATATGTTTAAAATCCAACCATACTGGGATAGATAAGGCCCCTCTAATTGCCTTTTTCCAGAAGCAAAGTATGAGGAGTATACATTTCAATATGAAGAATTAGGTAGCAGAAGTTGATGTTACCATGATTTCTATATCCTAATCCATTGCTGTTTGCAACTGGAGATTTAAATTTTTCCTGTCAACACTGGTGAACCCAATAATACAGAACTATATAGCATATACTAAATTGAAACACTAAAATCATTTTTTAAAAAGAAGAAAAAGTTAAGGAAATACATTGATTCATGAATGAGAAGACTAGACTAACAACTAAGTATTTTCTAAACCCAAAAAGCATAACTGATACTTTAGAAGACCAATTTGGCTTTAGATTAATGTTTCATTAGAGTTCTAACAGCAACACAGGTATCTGATTTAAACCCTAAGAACAATCCACAGGTATTTGTTTTTGTCAACATGAGAGTCAAGAAAAGTCTCAGGAATGAGATTTAGAGAACTAGAGGCTCCAGGCCTACTTACCACCTTCACCTATCCTTGACAGTCTAAGCTAAAAGAAAAAACAAAAAACCATATTTGCTAGACCAACTTTGCATGTATAAATCCCATTTCTCACCCTTTGAAGATGTGAGGATAGAGAAGACACACACAGCTCAGAAACCACACAACCCAAACTCAATTAAAACACAGTAAGGTTTTAATTGAGTTTATGGAATTTGGACAATACACATGCTAGTTGACAGGTCCATCTGCTAACCCAAAGACAATACAGCAGCTTCATGCAGAACCCATAAGGAGGTGACATATGCACAGATCTAAAAGACACTGTAGATGTCTTAAAACAGTACCAGGAGGCATTAATATAGAAAGATCTCTAAACTGACCTATATCAGCAATGATCTACTAGAGCAAAGGTCAGACTACACAGCATAACAGAGCTCTTAGGCCTTTGTAAGCACTTTTTTCTAGTTCATTCCTGACAACATTCTAGGGAACTTAACTACAGTACTGCCATGAAGAAGTGCTATAAAGTCAAGTGGATATGCACCTCTGTGGTGAAGGAGTGCATGTGATTTAATATATAACATTTGATAAGAATAATTAAAAGCTGGAAATGACATTTTTCACAATCAAGGCAGTGATCATCAATTCCACAAAGATACAGATGCAAACTAAATGGCATATTCCCTTTGGAAAAGTGAGGAAGGGAAACAGATGCTACCAAACAAAATTTAAATACATAGGAAGCCCAGATTTAGTAAACACAACCACACACCTATCAATTATCTGGCACAAGACAGAAAATACCAAGGGGAAAGAGGAAAATGTCATCTATAAAAGTGAAGTGACATACCAAGTCAAGAAGTATTATTGGTTTAGAGGTCAACAGAGAGCTCCTTGTTTTAACCAGCAATGGCAGGCACTCTAGACAGGTCAAATATGCAGAGATGCAGGACACCAACCCCTTCCTACAAATTCCTTTCTATATTAGGCCAGTACATCATCAATTCCAACTGCCTTAGTTTTCTTCCCAAACTATTTCTGACAAGCAGCAGCACATGTACAACTCCTGTTTCCCCATGACTTCCAATGAAGAGAATTCAACTTCTCCCTAAAGACTATTTGGTGTGAAGGAAGCTGCATTAAAAACAAGACAACAAATTTAAATTGCACCATCTCTTCTACAGCAAAAAAAAAATGCCATGAAGACCAAAGAATATCCCATCAAATGATCTGTGGCTAGGTGGTTTTCAGTTAGACAGCTTGACTTAGAATTTCTTCTAGCCAAGATTTCTTGAAAGATTTCTTTCCTCATCAAAAATGTTTACTCCTAATATATGGGATAATCAAGCCCCCATAACAAAAGGACTTCTGACTTGTTTTTTAAAGGACTCTTAGAAATCTCAAGAACTTCTGTCTAGAATTCTAAAGCCACCGAAGATGAACAATCTAAACACAATAGTATCTGTTGGCTGGGCTTGCTTGCACTCATGGCATCAGTACCGTTAAATTCACAAGCTCCAATTTCTCAAGTAATATAGGTGGCAAAAACTTGAGGATACAGCTGTTTCCCTTCAGATATACAGATAAAAAAAGCAAGTCTTACATTCATAATGTAATTTAAAATACAATGTCCTAAAAATTCCAAATCACAATTTCATTGTTTTTAGTATCCCCTAGCTCCATGGCTTCTCCCAGAGCTATTTCACATATGGTCTGGGCTTTCACAGGCAGGATATATATATAGCACATCCCCCTCCCCTTCAGAGACCCTGAGACTGCTCTCATTTGAACACTTTCCCAAAGTCCAACTTAAAAAAAGACATACCCAATTCTGTAGGGCAGAAGCTGGCCTTGCTCACCAATCCTCCTTCCTCAATCCCACCCCTGTTTTGCATCAAACTGAAAAGAGGGGTAAAAAGGAAGTTTTCATAAAGAAGTTAAGAGTCAGGCCATAGGCAGCACCTGCCCAAACCAGAAATCAGAGGGCTACTACTCAATTACAACATAAAGAAAGGGGAAAATGCCATGTCAAATACATGCCTCTTCCTTCCTTTATGTTCTCAAGATCAACCATGGTCTCTCTAGTAGACTGTTGGGAAGTGAAAATGGTTAAGGGATAGGGAGGGAAAGATAAAACATGATTTTTAAACACACACACTTAAAACGCACATACCCATACTTACATACACACTTAAAGGTCTCAACACTTCAAGTGGGCCACGCTTATTTCAGAACTCTTGGCCAAAAACCTACCCTCCCTCCCACCCTGCACACATTACCACCCTCCAATCCCACCCCCCAGGAGTCACTGCTATGTATCTCATACACACAGCAAAATCCCTATCCCTCCCCAGTTATATAAAAAAAACTAAACAGATAACTTACTTTCTTTAAATTATTTTTTTAAAGTCTCTTAAAAGATTTTGACGTTTAAATACTTCCTCTCTTCTGATATATTAAACACCAAAAGGATCCACAATTGTTTGATAAAACCAACCCTCCATATTTCAGTTCTGGCAAGAAGAGGGAAGATACCAGCTCTGATCAACCTAACTGGAAGGTGGAGAGGCCCAAGAACAGAGAAAGTGTTCTTAATCCTTCACAGTTTCAACACATTCCCACCTCTCTAATACCAGTAAAACTGTAATAAAATAGTTAAATGTATGAGACAGCAGATATAATAGCCAAGGCCCTCCACCACCCTCCCACTTACATCTCAGTATCAATTTATTCCCTAGTCCAAGAAAGGTCACACATTTCATAAGGGAAGTAATTTTCTTAGTTCAGAATCAGTAGTCAAAAAAAAAAAAAAAAAACCCACATGTTTTTTAAAGAAGGTTTTTTCTCTCTTTTTTTTTTTTTTTCACTTAGGAAGGGGTGGAAGTGGTGGAGGAGGTTCTGATGGTAGAGGTGGTGGCCGGGGTTTGTCTGTATTGCCAGATCTGGAGGATATTCCACCAGCCCGTGGATTCAGATATTCACCATAAGAATGAACAAATTCAAATGCAGGGGGCTGAGTGGGCTGAACACCCTGGGCACTGAGCAGAGAGTGAAGCATATTCACAGTATCTTGATAATCTATCGCCTGGGTTGTGTTATGACCATTTGCTCCACTGGGCCCTTTATCCAGTTTCATATGAGGAACTCGAGTTTTACAGCTGGGCTGTGAAAAGGGAAGGCCACTTGTGTCTGAGCTATGCCCAGGTAACTGGGCCATTGTAGGAAGTGGAGGGAAGGAGAAATTTATGGAAGAGGATTTACTACTCTTGGCAATCTTGGCTGGATGATCAAACACTGCCCCTCCAGTCTCTTCAGGGGGCCCCCTTTTACGAGTAGAACTGGAAGAGGAGAAAGAACTAGATAAGCTATAGGCTTTGTGTGCGAAGGTGCTTGTCTGGCTACTATGTTTTGGATCACCAGGACGTTTATTCCCAGTACCAACTGGAAGCTGTGCATGAGAGTGCTTGTGTGAGTGGTGATTATGATGATGATGATGATTAGATGGGTGAGTCTTGTGCTTTTCTTTGTGCTCTCGGCTCTTTGTAACACTGTCGTCTACAGAATTGTGTTTGTCAGATGCAGCATGAACTTTAATGCGCATTTTTATTTCCTCTGGTTTTGAAGAGGCAGCTTTATCTCCACTTGCCACTGGGATTCTCATTTTGAGAGCTGTTTTGTCAGCCTTCTCCAGAAAAGGCCGTTCAGGGTTTTCTGAGCCCTCTATGGGCATTTTCAGAATGACTGAAGAATGGCTATCATGGTGAGACAGGAGATTCTGGGCAGCATACGCATACTGTGACTTCACATTGGCCTCCATGTTCTCCAATTGCCTCTTCTGGGCAGCCAACTCTTCTGCATGCTTTGCACGGTATTCTTTCAGTGACACTTTAGCTGATGGCACGCTCTTACTACTCTGTTTCTGGGAAATAAATGCATTTGAACCATCCTGTTGCAAGGAATGATCAACTCCTATAAGTGCTAAATTCTCACTAGTCCGATGACCCTGAGCAGGTTCTAGTTTAAAAGGAGGTTGAGAGGACAGCCAACGCTCGCCCTGCAACATCTCCACACTGGTTAAGTTGCTAGATGATTCTTCAGAAACTGGAAGGGAAGGCACTGCACTTGTGGTAGAAGAAGTTGACATGCTCATTAAACCTGCAATAGTTGTGTCTGAAGAGCTCTGGGAAATCATATTGAGGATTGTCTGCTCTGAAGTGTTTTCATCTGCTCCTCGGTCATCTGCTTTTGTTTTCTTGGCAGCCTGGCATGCCTAGAATGAAGCAAATAACATCTCTTAACTTCAGGTAGTTTATTAAATAGAAAAACACTGAGTTGAATAGATTGTACTTGCGGCAACACTGGAAGTTCTGGATAGGCCACAAGCAGGAGGCTACCCTAACATAAAATCCAATAAATATTACCATCAGAAGATTTTAAAACCTTCAATCAAGAGTCATGGCAATCTCTACAAATGTTACAAAGTAACAACATAAAATAATTTGTGCTTATCTAAAAATCATTCATGAACATCTATGCCTTCTTATGACTGCTTTTAAGTTGTTAATCCATAAATAAATTCTATAAATTTTTGTGAGGTTTTATATGAAAATAAAATATGAACTATGTGATCTCAAGCGTACTTCTAATCCTAGGCTTCTAAGAGGCAAACTCATTTTCTATGACTCGTTCAACTCAGGAGAATAAAATTAAGTTTATCAGTCTGGATTTATGAGAAAATGAGGGAAGCATTTTTAAAGAAATTTTCTATCTGACACGAGGGAAAAAAAGGAATGATTTCATTATTCATAACTAATAATCTGAAAAATATTTGAAATACCACTTTGGACTACAATCTATACAGAAACAAAATTTAAAATCCATTTTTAAAATTACAACACCAGCTCTAACCTTGTAATTTTCTATCCTGCCTCTACCAGAAGCCAATACTCTGACTCAGAGAAGCCATGTTTTTTTCCCTAACAGTCTCTACACAGAAAATACTCAAACAATGTTGCTAACCAAATGACATATCACAGGAGTTGCAAAATGCAAAGCAAATCCTGCTATCACCTACAGCCATTGACTTCTGGGCCAGTATCCAAGCTATGAACTTGAAGTCATGATTACTGCATAACTATAAAAAGGGAAATTCCAAACCTAGGGTACATATTCAATTCTGGTATATTCACTGGTGCAGTTAAAAGAAGAAACTAGTTTTGTTACACAAACTGACAGCAGTGAGTCTTACCCTCCAATTTCGAATGCGTTTGAGCCTGTTGGGAGTTTTCTCCAGAATCTGTAGAAATTCATGTGTCAGTTCTACAAATAAAATAGAACATTCAAGAAAGACTCAGAGAGACAGAAGTAATGAAGCAAGAATAACCTCAACTAACTCACTATTTTCATCTGAATCAAGTCACCTTCAGCCAGATATGTGACAGATCAAGAACAAGTGCTTTTCAAGGTCCCTTACTCTAAAACTTACCATCTAAAAGTTCCAAGGTCACAGTGGCGTCAACATACTCCCACCAGTGCTTCCCGTCAGTTGAGACTGGGATCTCCCAGTTGGACCACTTGCAAGCCAGATGAATGCAGACACAGGCCACCACAGGAGGTGTGTACTGCAGGCTAAATGTGGTCAAATGCAGGCTGACATCAGAGGGAAGGAAACAGAGAGTGTCATGAGCTCTCAATTCTCAACCCAAAGCTAAAACTCTCCATTATTTGGAAAAAAAAAAAAAAAAAAGTCTAAAAAAGCACAGGAGAGCAAGAAGGGCAAGAAATATCCAGTGCTCTGATACAGCACTCTATTTTCCTATAAACCCACCTGTTCAGGTAACAACATTTCTAAATTTCTTGACTACACATCATTCAATCTACACACTGACCAGAGCCAAAAAAAAAAAAAAAGGAAAAAAGAAAAAAAAAAAAAAAAAAAGGCTAGGTATTCAAGTTTTTTAAAACATTGACTTCTGGACCAGTATCCAAGCTCAGAGTCAATGTTTATTACCTACCCTGAGACTAAGCTCAGATCTTAAGGAAAATTGTAAGCTTTTTGGTGTGTGTAATCCCTGAATCAAGTACTTAAGGAAATACTGTAAAAATTACCTTGTCTCTTATCAATCATAGTTCTATTTAAAATAATGAACAATCTCTCTCTCAAGTATGAATATGCTTGATTGATGGTTTATTTCAAATATTTCTCATAAGAGGTTAAAAAAAGGAACTTCTTAGCCCTGATAGTTATTAGGGGTATCTTTGGTTTCCACGAACAAACAATATCGGGGATTGGAGTTGACAGTAAGCCAGTCATTTGATAACACAAGTTATATACTAATAATTTATTTTGTAAAAAAGGAAGGAAAGAAAAAGTATTGAAACTCTTTACACACTTAAGTGCCCATTTGTTTGGGAGTGGGGGAAGAAAAAGGAGTCTTAAAATATCATAATTATTGCAGAATCCTCCAAATTAGGTTTTTAGTCACTATCAATGAGCGCTAAGTTTAACTTACCTTTCAGAACTGTGCTTTTGGATATTTAAAGCAAAGTAACACATGCAGAATTGAGTAGGCTATCAAAGAATCAGTACTAAATACTTATATCACCATAGCAAATTAAAAAGCACCATGGAAATTTAAACTACAACAAGAAAACTGTGCATAAAAATCAACATTTACCAGAGAATTGTCTGTAACAGATTGTATCAAAGATCATTTACATGCCTGGGTCCTTGGGTTCTAGTTTACTAAGTGGTTGTATTTACCACTCAAAAGGTGACAATTCCAACCCAGTTAAAATCCTACCCCAAAATTAGAAGGGAAAAAAATTAAAATATAAACCTGTTGGTTGCCATGAAGTAAGAAGTCTGTGCTAAGTCCTTGCTTGCTAAAAAAAAAAAAAAACAAACAAACAAACAAAACAGTGGGGTGGGGGAAGGGGAGGAAAAAAGTTATTAGTTCCATTTATTCTCAACAAATATTTAAAAACCATTAAATATTTGCAAGGTACTATGAATAGAGCGGTAAATGAAGCAAACATGTTCCCTGACGACCTGATGTTTATATTCTACCTAAGGAAACAGAGCAATGAATTTTAATTTTAATAATAATGCTGCTTCCAGACGTAGAGACTCAAGCTTTATTCTGTACACCAGGTATCTGGGATACTTGTAGCAAGTAATTCAGATATTCTGATATAAGGATTCACTGAGAAACACTAAGCTAGATGAACTAAGATAATCTGAAAGCCAAGATCAGAACCCAGAAGACCTTAATATATCTGGGAAAAGTGACTTTTGCTGATAAGGAAAGTTTTTAATGGAGTAGCCTATGATTTAATCCCCAAATCATCAAATAACATAAATTATTTAATATATTACAATGAAAAAACCACATTCCTTTTTCCAAAAAAAAAAAAAAAATTACTCTCAGTGACAAAGTAAATTTTTATCTTCCCTAGAACATCGTCTTTTCAATGTTAACACATATCCATCTCTAACCCTATCCTTGCTCAATATAAACATTGTAATACTTCCAAATATAAAGAACTTGTGAAAACTGTGAATTTTCACATGAAACAAACATTAGTAAAATGTAAGATGAGACCAATTATCAGTTTGGTCTACAAAACTATAAAAGGCACTTAAATGCACAATGGTGTCCAGATATTTTTAAAAAAATTTTTTTTTGGGACAGAGTCTCAATATGTTGCCCAGGCTGTGTCTCAAACTCCTGGACTCAAGTGATCCTCCTGCCTTGGCCTTCTGGGTGGGCTTTAATCAACCCTAGAATTAAAATAAGATCACCCACTCCCCCAAGATAAACATCCTCAAGAGGTTGTCTCTCACCACTCATTTAGACATAAACCAAGTAGGCCTTTTCAATTTAACTTTTGGCCAAAGCAGATGTGTTATGTATTTGTCCACAGAAAACCACAGCCTCTAAATGACAAAACAATTTAGGACAGCTATCTCAAGTTGGGATTCCTTACCTCGAACAAGTTGAGTGCACTTTACTACATGTGTATGTGGGTGATCAATTGTTAGTTCAAAGCCTTAAAAGAAAAAAGTAACTGGTTAAAAAGCTAGAGATACTCAAGAACACTTTATACTTCTTTTATCTCAGTCATCACTAAAGGCCTCCCTCATTTCCCTTGCCCAAAATTGCTGTTCAAAGGCTAAGAATCACACAAAGTATGCAGTATACTCTTCTCTAAAATCTATTATCTTCAAAGTTGCTTACACTTTGAGCTAGAGGGTATTGCTAAGATCTCAAGAGCACTTAAGAACACAAAACACATCTTTAGGGACAACAGAATATAGGGCTGGAAGAAGGAGTCGCTCAAGTGATGACTACCTTTTAAAAACTAACTTTTTTTTTTTTTGGAGACAGGGTCTTGCTCTGTTTCTGGGGCTAGAGTGCAGTATCATCATCACAGCTCACTGCAACCTCAAACTCCTAGGCTCAAGGGATCCTCCTGCCTCAGCCTCCCGAGTAGCTGGGACTACAGGTATCTGCCACCACGCCCAGCTAATTTTTCTATTTTCTGACAGAGTCTCACTATGTTGCTCAGGCTGGTCTCAAACTCCCGGACTCAAGTGATCCTCCCACTTCGGCCTCCCAAAGTGCTAGGATTACAGGCGTGAGCCACTGTGCCCTTCTTAAAGCTTAACCTTGAAAAAACATTTTAAAAACTATTCCTCTCTTACCTCAGTTTTGTTCCTTCTCATCATCTCAGTTACAGCAGACACTGATCATTTTATTTAACCTCAAATGGTCTTTACCAAAATTACTTAAGGACGATCAGTTTGTCTACAGAAACTGTCTTTGAGTAAGTTGCCTTTTTTAAGTATATAACTAAAATTTCCCCTATAGAAGAAATTCTATTGATAAATTTACAAGGTGCAAATTATTCTAAAAGGCTAACTGATTTCTGTGAATTAGATCTTACTGGTTTCCACATTAAAATATTAATAAAAATTTATTTCCCCAGAAAAATTTCATTGTCCCCTAAAATACAATTACCTTGAAGATAATTTAAGAGCCAACCAGCAGAAATTAACTTCAGAGATAAATTTTCAATAACTCACCATGTGTACATATGTGCAAAAAAAATATAGCTGTACCAATAACCTTCATACACAACTCATGAAATCCTACACTATCTAGAGGAGAAAAAAATGAGTCCAAAAGAACAAGAAAAGAAATTCTTTATTTCCATATTTTCTAAGCTTTTAAAGGCAGCCTATCTGATGAAAATAATAGATAATAACAGAACATCATCAGAGTTGCCCATGTAACCACTAAAGTTTGAGTTTCTCCACTTCCACTTTGCTGTTCTAAACACCGGTTACCAATTTTAAAAACAAATATTGTTATCTAACTACAATGACAAATAGACCAGAACAATCCATGGAAGGAAAAAGGTTCTTTAGATAGTTTTTGTCATTATTTAAGAGGTTCAACAGTGCCAAACCTTAAAAAGCAAATCATGAAACCTAAAATGAGAAAGAAAAAAAAAAACCCCCCCACTAACTGCTGTTTCACAGTCAGCTGTACTACTACTTACATGCTCCCTATAGTATAGGCCAGGGTTAAACTCTGAGCGCTATAACCGCTATAATCTGGAAACAGATGGACAGACACTCTGCAAAAACATCCCAAGGGATTTTCTTCCTGTTTCCTATTTGGCAAATTTAAAATCAAATCATGATGTTGAATAACTTTTTTAGTGTTTTAAAGGAAAATAAACTTACCTAAAGTCTGCAAAATTATGCTTTCTAAAATCACCAGATCTTGAACTTGTTGCAGGTAAGCCTGAAAAGTGAGACGACAAAAATTATTCCCTACAAAGACACAATGTATAAAGTATAAACAATTCTAACAACCCCTCCCAGAGAAACCAAAACAATAAAAGGCAGGCGTGGAATTAGGAGGTAGATTAGGAATTGAAATACAATCCTAATCCCTCATCCCCATTCAGTACAGATTTTCCTTTAAAAAAAAAAAGTAAAGTAGCACACTGAGAGATAACACTTTATGCATATATGGCTACAGAAATAGCACCAGAGATCTGGTTCATTTTCAAACTGAATAATATTTTAGGTTTTAAAGTTCATGTGATTTAGACATAAGAAAATCCATAATACATCTTTTTTCAACACTACCAAAATACATTTGCAGAACCTTTCTACAGTTCTGTAGACATTTAAATGGTATCAAACATTTGACTCCTGTTAAACCTTCCCCTCCGCGGCAACGCTAGATTTCTAAAAATTAACGGCAGAGTTCAAAGGAAAACGTAATAAACAAGGAAATTCTCTCAGATTTGTACCAACCAAAATTATACCACTAGCCAAAAGTGGTTACTAAGCACCTGAAATGTAGCCAGTCTAAACTGAAATGTGCTATCACTATCACTGTAAAATACACACTGGATTTTGAAGACAGTTAAAAAATAAAGAATGTAAAATATCTCATTAATAACTTAGTAACATTGATTACATGCTAAGATGACAATAATTTAGATGTACAGGGTTAAATAAAATGTATTAAAATTAATCTTTTTAAAAGTTAACTTTCCACTTAACCTTATGATTTGAATAAATTGATAAGAATTTAAAACTATGCTAGTTCTCTTTTTCACACAGTAGAGAAAATATCTACCCCTCTAACAACCTCAAAAAGACTGGAGACTCAGGTGAGAAGTTATGTAAATACATACTGGGGAAGGAAAAAAAAAGTGGGGATTATTTTGTTTTTGTTTTATTTTGTTAACTCAATTCTATAATAGCATTTACTAATCTCAAACCTAAATAAGGTCCAGAGCAATCATTCTTTTCAACAAGAGCTACCAGTGTGGCTCAAAGAGAAAAATGAAGGAAGTCAAGACATGGCTACATACAACATAATTAGGAAGGACTATCATTAAGAACAAAAATAAAAACAATCTCCCCGACAAAAAAAACCTTTCTCCATTGTGATCAGAAGAAAACACAAAATTTCATTTATCTATTTGATAAAGGATAACCCAGGCATCCATTGTAAGAAATGATCTAGTAACAAAAATTCATAATTTTTCTCTAATTTCTTATAAATATCAGAATTCTCAACTCATCACTCCTCAATCACTGACTTCTACAACCAGGAGAGTTTCCTTTCTTTAAGAAAGTCAAGAAAGGATGGAAGAAAACAAAAAGCTATGTGTATATGTGTAGGATAAAGGCGGGGAAAAATAGCTATCAAACTATAATCAGCAGTATTCTAGAAGAAAGGGAGCTGAACTTTGACTTTAAATGTTTCTTAGGTTTTTGAATTCTTTTATAATAAGTAATACAAATTTTATAATTTCTTTAAAAGTTAAAAAAACAAAACTAGTGACAGGACTCACTTTCTTAAGGATCCATGACAAAAATGTATCTATGAAAATATTCTTCATAACATCTATAGTGCTGAAAAGATGGTAATTATCTACACTTCTTAATGGAGAATGGTTAAAAAAATATATATATATATGCAAGTATATGATGAAATACTATCTAGACTTTTTTTAAAGTAGAGAATTAATAAAATGGGAAAATATTTGGGATATAGTAAGTGAAAAAAACAGATACAAAATACATGCACACATAGGTATTTACAGAAAAGAAGCCAGAAATAACAGTGGTTCTCTTATATATCTGTGCTTCAGTGGTCTAAAATATATCTAGGTGATTTATTTTCTTCTTTGTTTTTCTGCATTTTCAAATTTTACTACAATGAATACAATTAACTTTTGCCATAAAATTTATGTGTTTTTTGTTAAGGAAAAAACAAACACTAAAAGGTGACTTTAACAGCCCCCATTCAAACTTCAGTAAATCAAAGTTACAATATTAAGTTATAATCAAAATAAATAAAGAAAAACAGATGTATAATTAATCTCCTACCTCACTCCTGGTATCAGGAAGTGATTCCTGTGGATGGAGACAAGCATGTGCTACCTTGATGACATGTTCCAATTTTTTTGGCTGCTCTTCTACTTTTGCTGCTAGAAACAAGGCTGCTGGAGCCACAGACTGGAAGGAAAGAAAACAGATCATATTTATTATTTATTTATTTCTAGACCACGGTGGATCTAAAGAGGAGCTAAGTCTCAAAGAAATCAAGTGCTTCTCTCAACTTCATCAACTGCTATATATGTTTTTCCCCCTACTTATAATATCTTCCCCTGTCCTATCCATTGATCCATGTCTACTTCCAAACACTAATCCTTCAACAACCTCTCATTAAAAGCTATCTATGGGAGAAGGTACTAGATATAAATAGACAGTTTTCTATTTAAAATGAGATTCTTGGTTGGCAGGTAGCTAGCTCATGCCTCTAACCCCAGCACTTTGGGAGGCCAAGGTGGTAGGATCACTTGAGGCTAGGAGTTCAAGACCAGCCTGAGCAATATAGCAAGACCCTGTTTCTAAAAAAAAAGACAAAAATAAAAAATTAGCTGGGCATGGTGGTGCACACCTGTAATTCTAGCTATTCAGGAGGCTGAGGTGGAAGGATCACTTTAGCACAGCAGTTCAAGGCTACAGTGAGCTATGATCGTGCCACTATATTCTAGCCTGGGCAACAGAGAAAGACCCTCATCTCTAAAAAAAATTTTTTTTAAAAATGAAATTCTTTATTAAAGAATTTGTTTATATCAAATCACTCTATACATTTTTCTAAGGAGTAAACTGAAATGTCCAGAATAGGCAAATCCATAGAGACAGAAAGTAGGTTAGTGGTTGCCAGGGACTGGGGGAAGTGGGAAATGGGACTGACTGCTAATGGGTGAGGAGTTTCTGGGGTGATGTAAATGTTCTGGAATTAGACAGTGGTGATGGTTGCACAATACTGTGAATATACTAAAAACCAGTGAATTATACAATTTAAAACAATGTATTTTATTGTATATAAATTATATCTCAACTATTTATATATATCAAATCTTTTTAAAAAGAATACAAAGCATAGTATTATATGTAAGAGATCACATACAGAAGGTATGGGGGGGGGAATTCAAGCCAACACAGGGAAACAACAAACTGAGATAACAAACTCAGACACTAAACAATATAAAAGATTAGAGCAATATGACATTAATGTAGCCTAGTAATCTGAGAAACTTCAGGAAGTAGATTTTTCTTGAATCTTAGGAATAGTTCAATGAATTAAAGATGGCAATGGCAAGAGCTATAATTCACCAGGAGTCAAAGAAATGCAATAAATAATTTCACAGAATTTAAATATCTATTTCACTTTACTGACTAGAACTGATATTCTAATACTTATTTGTATCCCCACTGTTACCTATGTAACACTTTTCTAGAGTAAGTTTTCCTCCACAAATTCAATTCATAGTAATTCTTTTCCTTCACATTTGTTTCAGTTGTATACGGAGCTTGCTACATATACATTTCTCAGTCTTTAGAATAAACAAAGGAGGGTCCAAGGAAAATGGGCATGAACAAAGGTATGGGATCTGGGCATGAAGCACATTTCGAACACTAAACTGAGTAGTTAAATGAAATACATAATGGGATGTGAGACACTACAGATTTTAGAAAAATGTAGAATTTAATAAATATTTAGGAAGAGTAATCTGGTGGCAGGTAGGACTAGAAGGAGGAAAGGATGGGATACATTAAAAGTTAATTTTAAAAAAAGAAAAAATTTTAATAATAATTCAGGCATTAGGAAATAAAGTTTAGAGTAGGCACTAGCAGTAGAAATAAAGGAAAAAATAAAGAGACATCACTTTAGAAAACTATTAGGGTTGCACTAAATATATATGCATGTATTTGCATACAGATAAAAAAATTTCTAATAGGATATACTGAAAACATTAACAGGATTATCTCAGAAAAGTGAGTCATAGTGAAATCTTCATTTTCTACTTTACTCCTGTCTTCTTTCAATTTTTTTCTTTTTTTTTTTTTTTTAAGAGAAAGGGTCTCGCACCGTTACCCAGGCTGGACTGCAGTGATGCAATCATAGCTCACTGCAGCCTTGAACTCCTGGGCTCAAGCAATTTTCTTCCTGCCTCAGCCTTCTTAGTAGCTAAGACTACAGGCAGTGCTACCACACTTAGCCTCAATTTTATGATAATGAAAAAATATAGTTATAGGGAGAGAAAAAACAGTAACACTATAAAAATTAACAAGATTTTATAACTGACTGGACAAAGGGGAAAAGGAAAAGGACAAAGACAACACTAAGGTTTTAAGCCTATATAACTCTGCCTTCCAGGAACTAAAAATATATTTGAAAGGAGCTAACAATAATATGGTATACGAACAATAGATAACAAGGCAAGATAATATCTCATTAGGCAAAAGACTGCAAGAGATAAATTTCAATTTAATTTTTGTGCAATCAACCACATAAATACTCAATCTTCCTCATGGAATCATTTGTCAAGTTTACGAAACAAAGCATTTCCCCATCAAAGGCCAAGTTTCTCTAGGAGGAGTTCTTATACCAGTTAAGAGTATAAAATTTTCTCCATTTTCAAAGAACAATAATGCTAGCTAATGTTTATTGTTTGCTATGTGCAGGTACATTGTATATTAATTCATTTAAAGCCTGTCTACTACTCATTTGCCCAAAGCTACATAGCTAGGAAGCACTATAGCAAGGTTCCAAATCTAGACACGACTCCAGATACCATACTTTTAACTACTGAGCTTGACCTCTTAAGAGTCAACTAATTAGAGTAAAATGCACCCAATCAAATTTGTTAAGCACTAAATATATGATTTGTATTTTGAAATATATAAAATACAAACAAAAACACACATACTCCCCCAAGTAGTTCACCACTTTTATATCCCCCACTTGAAAACATTTAAGATAGTACATGTAGAAATTCAATTAATGAGACTGAATTTCTTCTCAGAAAGAGAGTAAATGCAATTCCAGAACTTAAGTGAAAAGAAATAAACCAGTTATTTAACCATGTCCACTAAAGAAATTAGATTTATTTTAATTAAAAGACAAGCACTCTACCTACCAGGGTGTTGGAAAACTACTATCTTGATCTGAGAGATGGACACATACAATAATGCAAAATAATAATGCAAAAATTAATCAATTTGCATGATTTAGATTTTTGTGCTTTATTGTATGTTATACCTCAATTTAAAAAAAAAAAAGCAAGAGTTCCAGGCTCTAAAACACCATAAACAAAGAGATATAACAAAATGAGAAAAATATTCACACCTGAGAACAGCTACAGTATATAAAGAACTCATAAAAATAAGATAATCAGAATAATAAAAAAGGGGCAAAGAGAACCAGCAGTCAATTTTTGGCTCAATTCTTCAATTTCATGAGAAGAACCATGACCAAAAGGCAATAAAACCTCAACTTCACTAATTGAAGCAATGTAAATTAAGAAAAGAATTTCTTAATTCATCAATCTGGTTCACCAATGTATCCCTACCACTTAACAAGTACTCAATATTTCTTGAAGAACTCAAGAAATATCTTGAAGTAATGAATATTTTTTGTTAGGGTGTAAAGAAAAGGACCCCCTTCTATAGCGCTGGAAACAATGCATACTGATAAACTTTCAGTAGGGCAAACCGACACAACGAACATTTTACATATGCATACCCTTGGGCACAGCAATTCCACCTATAGGAATTTATATTAAAATGCTCATATATGTGCACTACATACATACAAGACTATCCTATGTAACATTATTTATAATATATAATATAATAAACTAAAAACAACCCAAATACCTACCAATAGGAAGCTGGTTAAATAAATTATGGTAACTACACAAATACTATGTGGCTATTTAAAATAATGAGGAGCCAATATGAAAAGATGTCCAGGCCAGGTGCACTGGCTCATGCCTGTAATCCTAGCACTCTGGGAGGCCGAGGCAGGAGGATCACTTGAGGTCAGGAATTCGAGACCAGACTGAGCAAGAGCAAGACCCCATCTCCACAAAAAATAGAAAAAATCAGCTGGGGGTAGTGGTGCACACCTGTAGTCCCAGCTACTCGGGAGGCTGAGGCAGGAGGGTCACTAGAGCCCAGGAGTGTGAGGTTGCTGTGAGCTAGGCTGACGCCACAGCACTAGCCGGGGCAACAGAGCAAGACTGTCTCAAAAAAAAAAAAAAAAAAGATGTCCAATATATACTGTTAAGTGATAAAGGCAAGTTGCACAACAGTAGTATAGTAAAACACAATTTTTTAAATAGAAATAAATGCTGTGTATGTACAGAAAAATGTCTGGGACACTACATGCCAAACATTTATCAATGGTTACTTCTGAGTGGGATTACAGAGGAGCTTTCCGTTTCTACATTATGCATTTCTGTACTGTTTTAATTTTTTTCCATGGCAGTTTAATGCCTTTGTAATAAAAAAAAAATCATGAAAAATGCATGAGGGCTTAAGGATATATAACACCAATGCCATAGCAATGTATTAAAGCCTCTCAAATTTGAATTTAGATTCATCTCACCTAAACTCTTAGAATTACTATATTAAAAAGGTGATATTTTTGCTCTGTTAGTTCCAGAATGTGTCTAAAATCAATCCTCTAAAGAGGATCAACAACTCCAAATTAAATTAATTGCTGGAATTTGGAAAAGGCCATGACATCCAAAAAGAATATCTTCATATTGGATAATTACCAGATCATTCATTCATTCATTCATTCAGTAAGTTTACTGAAGGTGTTTTGGAGAATACACAGAAAAGTGAGTCTCTGTCCTTGCCAAGCTTAATATGTAGGAAATAAGATGTAACTTAATAGACAAAAGTAGGGAGAAATATGTATTAACCTACATATATGCACAAAGTGGAAAAGTTGATTTGAGATTTATTTCACCCCAGATTTTAAATCTTTTTTGTAATAAAAGGGAAGCATTATAGAAAATTTTCTTCTACAATATTTTCTTAATAAAAAAGAAAAAAAAAAGAATTATAGAAAACCTTCAGAACTGGCAAAATAGCTATGAACTGCTTCTTCAAATTTCACTCTTTATCCACTACCTTCTACTCTGGTGTTATTAGATAGCCTCATTAAATGCTAACATACTTATCTCTCCCTTAATAAGAAGGGTGTACTCCTTACAATCAGAAGTAGGGCATGGCTAGAGCTATGGTGACTAAAGGCAGAATAAAGCCAAGCTGACTGAACAGTCACAAAAAATCAGGAATACTTAATTCACAAGTCCAAAAAGTTTATTATGCAGTTACTCCCAATACTGATTCTGTCAATTTCTTACATTACAGGAGCTGTATCTACCTTCACAGATTTTCTTCCTGCAGGATAAAAAAAAAAGCTCAAAACCCATCACCCTGAAGGATATGTCTGAAACAAGTTTCCTCAGAAGCATAACCTTTTTTAGAAAAAAAACCATAATGAAATATGTGACTCACAAATCCATATGAAGTATTCACCAAGTTTATCCCTATTATCTTAGAATTTTATTAAACAAATATATAGTCTTTCCTAGAACTGGGATACCACTATGCATTCACTTCCAAGTCATTTACAATAATGTTAAATAAGACCATTTCAGGTAGCAAAAGTGGAACTATCACTACTTACAATTCTTTCCAGAAAAAAATCCTTTTATTACTATTATTTTCTTTTTCCTATTCTTAAAAGTCACTTCCCCAGGCATTATTACATAATGTACCTTCTCCTCCAACCACTGATTGGAATTTTATCCAAGGCTTTTGGAAAATCTAAATAACTTACATTTGTTTCCTGTGATCATATTATTATTTACCACTTTGAAAGTTATATTTAAATTAAGCATGATTTCCCCCTTAATGCTATTCCACCAATCCAAAAATGTTAACTTTAAGTGTTCAATGATCTACTTCTTTATTAGAAAATCCATCTACTCTAAGGATGTCTAAACCTACCAGACAACTAGACACTTCAAGGAAAACTGGAAGGCTGGATTCAGAACAGCAGCATGACACATAATCAAAGCGATCAACCCTAAATTCTAAAGTTCAAATCCCAGTGCAGTAGCAAAGACCAGCCATAAACAAAATCCGTAGTTGGAATCTATCACAAAAGGATTATACCATATAAAAAAATTAAACTTGGCCAGGGGCGGTGGTTCACGCCTACAGTACCAGCTACTTGGAAGGCTGAGGTGAGAGGATCTCTTGAGCCCAGGAGTTCGAGGTTGAAGTGAGCTATAATCGCACCACTGCACTCCAACCTGGGAGACAGAGCAAGACACTGTCTCTTAAAAAGTAATAATAATAACAACAACAATAATAATACTTACATTGCGATGGAATTGTGTGAAGGACTGAATCATGTAGAATCGATGCATGTATACTATAGCAGTGTTGATAGTCAATTGTGACCTGAAGTGTTCAAGTTAAGGTCCAAAAAACAAGCAGGCAGGCAGTATAATTTCCAAAAATGTAACCTCTAACTCCTCCCAAAAAGACCAAATGGCCAAGCACAGTAGGTGCTATAAATGAAGTCCCACTTATCTCTGTGCCTCTCCAAAGAGCGTGTCTGTTTTCTTTCACCAAATTATTAATCACCAACTGACATTTAGCACAATGCCTTACACACAGCAGGTATTTAATATAAATTTACTGAATGAATAACCAAACTCTCAAGATGTGTGGATCAAGACAAACTATTAAGAAATGTAAGATTTTAAACATTTGTCACTCGCCTTCTGAAAATCCTACAATGGTGATCCGTTAGCTCAGGATATCTCTTAAACATGATTTACAAGGCCCTTCCTGACCTGGCCTCTAGGGTATGTCTGCACTATCTCCCTCACCTTCTAAACTCCAGCAATTAACTTTTCAGTTCCACTTCTCTCTGGCAACCAAGACTTCTCACATGGTGATCCCTGGGACCCCAAATACTTTGAAATGACCTGATATTCATTCAGTGAAAAGAAAAACTTTTAAATGTCTTAATTCTGAAGACCTCAGCTGACAATATGGAGTATAGAAATGATGCAGTCTCATGATGGCAACAACCTTAATGACAACACACACACAAAATGGAAAGCGTTTTAAGGACACACTGAAACAGAATTTCAAACAAAAAAGTTTAACTCCGTACTGACTGGATGCCTAGGAAACAAACTGGATATCAAAAGGAAACAAAATTACAATAAAAAGGACACCTACTGTGAGATGAACACAACCTTAAGATACAAACATTGCAGTCAGCAACACATTTAAATGGAAGCTGCACCCAAGAAAAAGTTTTCATGCAGAGTGAAAAAACTTTATTAGTTTTTCTCCACCACAAAATGAGTGTATTTGCTGACAAACAAAAATACTTGGGGGGAAAAATCACTAACTTAGCTCATCTTTGAAATATGAAGAAAACGAATATACACCGGCACTCTAAGTAACTTAAGAACCCAATATTTTGTAAAAGATTTAAAACATTGGATTCCATGACTCTACATCCCTACAAACCTAAACTGACATCTTTCCTTCCTCTGAAATTCTATAAAACTCTAACAGAAGCTACTATTTGAACATCTGAATGCCAAGCATTGTGGTAAGGAGAGAATCAAATGCAAGAGGTATCATCCCATTTTAGATGAGAAGACCAAGAATTTGACAGCTAGTAAGTGGGAGGAACGGATTTTGAACCCAGGCTGGGGCATTAATTCTAGGCCACCCTTTATAAGACCTTCCGGTATTGAATTTCTCGAAACTCTCTTTACACACTAAGTTTGAGAAAGAGCCGCCAACAATGAAACCTCTATTAGACCCCTAAAGCACAACGGAACAGGAGAATCTTAGTCACCTGAGCAGGTCAGAACACACTGAAGAGGGACTAAGAAGAGCTCGTTAAAACACAAAGCTGGGAAGGATACGAATTCCCAGCAAGGTTGGTGGCACGGGCGAGCGAGCGGGAAATTAACCCCACCTCACTACCATCGCGCGAACAGAGTTTCAGCCCGCCCCACCGTGGGCTCTCCCACCTAGACATCCAGCTCCTGCCCACGTTCTTCCCCCCTTCGGCCCCCACCAGAGCCTGAGGCCTGGACGCGGAGCACGGCGGGACCGACTCGAAGGCCGAAAGCCTAGGCCGCAAGGATACACGTTAAGACGTTGTCCCATTTCCTGGAGCAGATTGGCCGCCTGCTGTCGATAAGAAAGTTCTTTATCTGGGTCCAGGCCAAAACGACGGGATGGGCTATTTTCCAGCTGTTCTCGAGTAAAATACCACCGTTTGTTGTTGTTCTTTCTCTCTCCCTCCATAGTGCTTCAACCAGAAGGCAGCGACGGAGGCTGCAAGCACTTCCTAGCGTCACCTAAGGGGCGACACACATCCGCTGTGCGGAGGCAACTGCGACGTGACGAACTTCCGCTAAGAATCGACAGCCAGATTGTGACACGCTTCCGTCGAGGAAGCGAAAGTCAAAGGGCCTACTTCCGTAATGGACCTCGCGACACCCTGTAGCCGAGATAACAGCTAGGATACGACCAGGAAGCACCTTGAGGCGAGGACGCAGGCGCGTCACGTGACACCTTGGGAGGTAGGGGGTGGGGTTAGAAGTTTACGTTTAAAAACCACGTCTCTTCCCGCGAGAACTGGGCTGAGCGTGCCCTCGGGTAGGTAGGGAGGCCGCGGTTGTGGTGGGTTGAGGAGTTTTTCCTGCTCCCGGGCCCCTTGGCGGCTCGTCGGAGAACTTGGTTTGTGGCGGAGGTGGCGATGTAAAATGGGACAGGTGAAGAGCTTGAAAGAGAAAATAGGTGGGACTAGCAGAAACTGGAAAAAAAATCAAAGAAAGGGGCCCTATCGTATATCGAAACTTAAAGCAAGTAGGAGCCTCTGACGTTTGTTGGTAGCAGTGTAAAGTACTACAACCCATTTGAAGAGTCCCTTCACAATATGTAGCCAAAGCCGTGAAAACATTGCTACGATTCGCCACAGTTATGCAACTTAAAGGAATAAAATGAAATTAATAGCATTAATTTAAAGCTTACATGTCCCGGGGCAATACTGACTCTTAAATACATTATTTCATTTAATTGGCGCAACTCCAAGAGGTAATAATATTTTAATCCTCGTTTGCGAATGGATGAACTAAAATTGTACCTTCAGTGTAGAAAGTTTCCACCACCACCCCTCACATGCACAAATTTATAAATTCCTGCCCCAAAGTCTGATAGATGTTTGGTGTCCTGGACAAGATACGTAACCTCTCTGTGCCTCTTCTATAAAATGTAGATGATAACGCCTACGTTTTAGGTTGTAAAAGGGAGTGAATATTTAATGAGTTATAAGCATTTCTAATAGTACCGGGTACTTAGAAAATACCCAGTAGATCTTGTTGTCATCATAGTATTTGTTACATCGTATTGAAATTGAGGGGAAGAACAAGGCCTTCATTTTTGTATAGCACCTACCTAGTACAGCCCTGGCCCTAGTAAATAGTCTTTGTAAAAGAAATGCTCAAAACACCCTACAGTCCAGAAACTGAGGGTCAGGGAGATCAGGTAGTTTGCCCTATACTACACCGCTAATAATGCTAATAAGTGTAGTTTTGTTAGTTTTTTTTTGGCTTGTTTGTTTTGTTTTTGAGACAGGGTCTTGCTCTGTTGCCCAGGCCAGAGTGCAGTGGCATCATTGTAGCTCACTGCAACCTCAAACTCCTAGGCTCAAGTGATCCTCCTGCCTTGGCTAATTTTTTAATTTTTTGTAGAGATGCGGTTTCACTATGTTGCCCAAGGTTGGTCTCAAACTCCTGGACTCAAGCAGTCCTCCCGCCTTCGCCTCCCAAAATGCTAGGATTACAGGCATGAGCCACCACGCCCAACCCTAAGTGTAGTTTTAAAGGTCAAGTCTAATTCCATTGTTCTTTCCATTCTAGCAAACTGTATTCCTGCTTTTCTGGAGCCATACTCAATTTACCTTGATTAAATTTGGATAATTTTAGGTAAATTTGGATAATATTACAATCCCTTATCTTTTATAGTATTTTGGGTTTTGTCATTTCTAGATATGGCTGTTTTTACTCAGTATGTTTGATTCTAATTCATTCTGAGAAGTATTTCCTTCTATTTCAGGCCCTCCTCTCCTCTGCCCTACAGTGAGTATTAGCTTCATTGTACCCTGGAGAAATGAGGCTCAGGAAGATATAAATGACTTACTTCTCATTATGAGTAAAAGAGTTTATGATTTCAAACTACTTTCATCACAGACTTTTTTTCTTTTAATAGAATAAGCACTTTTTTAATAGATTCTTTTTTAGTAGAATAAGCACTTTTTCAGTTATGTAGTCATAAAAATTATTTCTTCCAAATCCCTCTTGCCTAATTCTCTGACCTGTGTTTGGTTCTCCACTTAATCTCTTGGATTGACATATTGAATTTTCTATCTTGGCTTAGTATGCCACTCTCCCAGGGAAATGTTCTGGTCTCTGTCAGGCTTCAGGCAATGCAGCTATTAATCATGGCTTGCTACCCTGTCGTACAGAAGAGAGAGGTCCTGTGTAAATCAGAGAAAGAAAATATTTTTTGACCAAAGATACAATTATTTGAAAGTAGGAAACAGTGGTAACAAAACTGCTAAATATATGAGTTTTTGAGTCAGGCCTAGATTCAAATCCCAGCTATTCCTTTTTTTTTTTTTTTGTCCCAACCATCTTAACAATTTGTAAGTGTGCAGTTCAGTAGTGTCATCTATATTCTCATTGTGCAACAGAGCTCTAGAACTTTTTCATCTTGTAATACTGAAATTTTATGCCCCTTGAATAACTCTCCCTTTCCCCCTTTCTAGTCCCTGACAACCATCATTCTACTTTCTGTTTCTTTGACTTTGACTACCTTAGATACCTCATATAAGTGGAATCATACAATATTTGTCTTTTTGTGACTGGCTTATTTCACTTACTGTAATGTCCTCAAAAATCCTAGCTATTCTTTTAACTAGTTGTGTGACCCTGAATGTCATCTGAGCATCCTGACAGAACACCATCTGGCACATAGTAGGTATCAATACGTGTTTATTGTTGAAATAACGTTAGCCTTCAGTTACATTGCCCTTAAAGAACAACTGAGAAAATCTTAAGCCAGAGGAATTGTCCTTTTTTTTTTTTTGCCTTCTTTCTTTTTTTAGAGACAGGGTCTCTCTCTGTCACACAGGCTGGAGTACAGTAGCCCAATCATAACTCACTATAACCTTGAACTCCTGGGCTCAAGCAATCCTCCCACCTCAGCTGGGGCTACAAGTGTGTGCTACCACACTCAGCTAATGTTTTTACTTTTTGTAGAGATAGGGTCACACTATGTTGCCCAGGTGGGTCTTAAACTCCTGGCCTCAAGCTAGCCTCACACCTCAGCCTCCCAAAGTACTGGGATTACAGGCGTGAGCCACTGCACTCAACCCTTTTTTCTTTTTTAAAAAATGTAAATAGGGCTTTATTTCCTGTAAATTCACACCTATAGGGCTACTATAGGGCTACTGTTCCTATTCACTGGACTAAATCTTGTTCTGTGTACAGCATTATACCATGTTTCATGGTTTTATCTTATTTTACACTGTGCTTATGTCATGTTTTAGTTATGTCAAATATTACCATTTCTACTGTTAAAACACTTTTTCCCCAACATTCATATAGTCTTCACATTAAAATATGAAAAGAGGGTGTGCTCTTTGCTACACTCCCCAACTCCACATTTGGTGATGTCACTTTGATAGCTTGAAATCAGCCATGGTGTGTGTGGGTGCTGGTAACTATCAAGAAGAAAAAATTGTATGTGTATACATATGTACAAAAGTTTATTGTAAAATTTACTGATATAAAGGATGTGTAGCACACAATTTATAAAAAATAAAATATTACAGTCTTCTTTATTGCAAATTTCCTATAGCAAACTGATTCTCACAGAATGTTTTCTTTGATTTTGCCAAATTCTCAAACCAGGGCCCAACCTATGGCTGCATTTGACAAACAAATACAGATGCTTCTTGACTTATGATGAGGTTACGTCCCAAAAAACCCATCATAAGTTGAAAATATTTTAAGTCAAATATGCATTTAATAAACCCAACATACCAAACATCATAGCTTAAGCTAGCCTACCTTAAGCATGCTCAGAACACTTACATTAGCCTACAGTTGGGCAAAATTATCTAATAAAAAGCCTATTTTATAGTAAAGTGTTGAATATCTCATGTAATTTATTGAATACTGTACTGAAAGTGAAAAACAATAGTTGTATGGGTACTCAAAGTACAATTTCTACTGAAGTTATATCTCTTTTGCATCATCATAAAGTTGAAAAATCATAAGTGAACCATCATAAATTGGAGACCATCTGTATAGTTTTGAATGTTGGTTGATATTTTCATTTGCAGTAATAAGATGAAAGTGGAACAATGAGACTCATGTTGGAACTTCACTAATTTGTCAATGACTTGAGAAACATCTTTGCTGAATTGGATAATAGTTTTTGAATACTGGAAGAATGTTCCAGTTTTTTGTTATTGACAATGTAATGGCTATAGACATGATACACTTTTCAACTTAATCTGAATTATTAATATTTTCTCTATCATTTTCTTAAGTCAAGACTGTTGGGTCTGCCCCGGAATGCATGCGGTAGATGAAGTCAGATAAGGACTCCCACAGGCTGCAGGATCCAGAGGAATCTCTGGAGGTTGTAAAGAAAACTCTGAATTACAAAGGCTGGGATGGAGCCGGCAGAAACTGGCGGAACTCCCCCTCCCCAAACTTTCTATAAAACTCAAACTTTCTATAAAACACCCTTCCCCTCCTCTGGGTGGACGCCTTTTTCGGCCTCCACCCAGGTGCTCAAAATAAACGGCATTTTACCATGCCCCCAGGCTTGTGTGTCTTCCTCTCAGCTCCGACCTAACAAAGACAATCAACACAATGAATAAATCAAGCATTGTGATATTTGCCAATTTCTGTGGTGTAAATTCTCCCACCATGGCTGATTTCAAAATACCAATATGACATCACTGATCATCAAATTGGGAAGAGATGCACATACCATCATAAAGTATTTTCTCCAGACAGATACGATAGATAGGGACTTCCGGTTTCTAGTCTGACAGATAAAAAGCTTGGAAGTCATCACTCCCATCCTCACAACAAGAAAAAAATTGAACAAATTGAAACTTAACAGCCCTTCTTTGACCCATCAGAGAATTGAGATCACAAAGCAAACCTCTGCCCCCAAAACTAGAGAAATGAGTGGACTTAGAACAGGTGGAACAGAGACTTACTAGGAGTAACAATTGCTATCGGAACCAGCAGCTGGTAGGAATACGTATAGGGCAATTGGCTAATTGCGGGAGACTGAACACAGACTAGCTTGAGAGATTTAAAAAACTCCTGGGGGCCTAGCCTTAAGGGGTGCCCAACATATTTGTGAGTTTTACCTCCAGGAGCCCCACTGAATTCTCACTGTGAAAACTGGAAAAAAAAAATCTCGTGCTTCCAGCAGGGAGAGAGAAAAAGTAGTCATTTTGAAATACACCCAGAATGTTCTGTTCTCCTTAACAAAGGCCTGTTCTTAAGGGAAATTATTTAACAGAACCAACCAATGTGGGAGAAGGGAAGTACCCCACTGCAGGCTCCTCTAGTCTTCCTGTTTTATATAAGGGGGAAAAAAGATGAGACCCTTGTGAGGGTCACAGCCCAGGGACATAAGCTCAATAAAATACAGAGACCTAACAACAGGATTATAGAATGCCCCCCCAATCTCACCACTACATTGGTAGAGCTCCTGTATAATAACAGGGGATTACAAATGAAAAAACTGCAAGGCTCAGACCCTGTTTAAGAAAGAGTCTTGCGGCTGTGGTGGCTCACGCCTGTAATTCTAACACTCTAGGAGGCCAAAGCGGGAGGATCGCTTGAGCTCAGGAGTTCAAGACCAGCCCGAGCAAGAGCAAGACCCTGTCTCTACTAAAAATAGAAAAATTAGCCAGGTGTTGTGGCTCACACCTGTAGTCCCAGCTACTGGGGAGGCTGAGGCAGGAGTAGCAAGAGTATCGCTTGAGGCTGGGAGTTTGAAGTTGCAGTGAGCTACGATGACGCCACTGCACTCTAGCTGGAGCGGCAGAGTAAGACTCTGCCTTAAAAAAAAAAAAAAAAGAAAGAAAGAGTCTTGGTTGCAGTGAGCTATGTTAGCACTACTGCATTCCAGTCTTGGTGGCAGAGTGAGACCTCTGTCTCATTAAATAAATAAATAGATAGAAAGATAATACATGCATACATAAAAGAAAGACTCTCTAAGAAAACTCGAAGATAGCAAGGATGACAAAAACAAGGACAGCTAGAGGAAATTTTAGCCTCTGATATCTACAGCTATAGCAAAAAGTAAACACAGCCTAACTCCTAGCCATATAAACATAAAACCTGGCTTTTACCCAATACATCATGTCCAACTTTTGACAAAAAAGTTACAAGGCATGCTACAAGGCGAAAAATACAATCTAAAGAGACAAAGCAAGCATCAGAACAAGACGCACATATGGCAGAAATTTTGTAATTATCAGACTGAGAATTTAAAGTAACTATGATTAATATGTTAAGGACTCTTAATGGAAAAAATAGACAACATTCAAGAACAAAAGATAATGTAAGCAGAGAGATGAAAACTCTAAGAAAGAATCAAAAGGAAATGCCAGAAATCAAAACTGTAATAAAATGTAACAAAAATGAAAGTGTCAAGAAAAAAAATAAATAAATAAAAAAGAGAAAATGAAACTGCCTTTGGTATACTCATCAGTAGACTGGACATGACTAAGGAAAGAATCACTGAGCTTGAAAATATGTCAATAGAAACTTCCCAAACTGAAAAGCAAAAAGAAAAAAGAATGAAAGAAACAAGGTGGAATATCCAGCTACAATGAAATTAAATAAAACTCATGAGCATAGATAATAGTAAAATATAAAATAATTAGGAAGAGATGAGTTTTTAGTATCTATTACCTTTATTTTTAATATAACTTACTCAATTAAAAGTTTAGATAATTTAATTTTTAATAATGGCTTGTTTAATAACCAGCTCACAAAATTAATGAAAATTTAACAAGCTCTCCAAAGTTGGTATGCATTGGCACACCACTGCTGAAAAAACTTAAAGATTCCTTGAAAGTATCCCTTTTGTTGTTGTTGTTTTTGTTGTTGTTTTTAGAGACAGGGTCTCACTCTGTCTCCCTGGCTAGAGTGCAGTGGTATGATTATAGCTCACTGCAATATCGAACTCCTGGGCTGAAGCAATCCCCATGCCTCTGCCTCCCAAAGTGCTGGGACTACAGGCGTGAGCCACTGCAACTGGCCCGTTGCAGATTTAAACACTTTTTGTTAAGGTTCCATTAAGTACTGAACACTATGCTAAGGAAATTTGTATATATTATCTCATTTAATCCTCATAACTATGAGATAGATATCATTACCATTTTTTAAAAAATTAAAAACTGAGGCTTAGTTAATCTATTCAAAGTCAGATACCTAATATGTGGCAAAACTAAGATTTGAGCCCAGGTCAGTGTTCTTTCTACTTACTGCCTTCTGAAGCTTACAATATGAGACTGGGTCAAGAAACGGGGCACTAACAGTTGATGCCTGCATTTTCCTAAAGTAATTTAGCTCACTCCAGCTCCACTGTGAACCCATAAATCCTATGCCTCATTAGACAAAGGCAGTGTCAGTCATGGTAATTCTTCAGGACATTACCATGGTTACCGAACACAGAGTCCAGTCCTTCAGCCTGGACATTCCAGAAGAGGCCAGGGAGGAGCTGAGATGGCCTTCTTCAACTTGTCTCTATTGGGATATCAAAATTCCTTTCGGAACAAAAAAAGGGACACAACTGAAGAAACAAGTAAGGGGAATATTGAGTAGAGGGTTACAAGGGCCACTTCTTTTCCTAGCCACTCTTAGCCACTTCCTAGCCATTTGTTTTCCATCACGTGTGAAGGAAATTAAGTGTATGTAGGTGCTGAAGCAAAAGTTGTATTGGGGTAGGGGAAGAGGTGACAGGGAAAGAATAAAAGCACAAAGTTAAGATTGTGAAGGACAATCTTATGTAGGCCTCCATTGGACACTGTCTGTCCTCTTTGTAATTCCATCAAAGAAGTTCTGTTTTACTATCCAGCTTCCAGGTAAAATTTGTACAAAGGGCCCCCTGATGGACCTAGAAACCCCTAAATATCCCTATACCAATCCTCTCCTGCCCCACCCCAGCTGGGTCCCAGCATTATGCCATGAGACTACTCTTGTCTCCAATTAAAGAGGAGCTCGTCTCTACCCTCTCTCAGAAAAACATACCCTTCAGGAAACCCACAAATTTTACTTGTTCCAGGCCAAGAGTAAGTCTCTCCTGGCTGCTCCAATCCTACCTGCCCTTACTGGTTGGGTCTCCCTCACCATGAAGAAACTGAGCACCCAGCCTGGGATTTTTCTACCCAGTCAACTACTTAAACACTGGTGAGCAAGACTTGGTACCAATCCAAAGAGGCCTAGGTCTCCATTCTTTGTAGACTATAGGCAGAGAGGAAGATTTCACTTGCTAGAGAGGATTTCCACTTGCTAATTTCTAATTAAATCCTTTATAGCCCAGAGTCCTCTATGCTGTGGTCCCCAACCACCAGGATGCAGCCTGGTACCTGTCTGTGGTCTGTTAGGAACTGGGCCACCTCTCCACTATCTCACCCCACCACTCCCATCTGTGGAAAAATTGTCTTCCATAAAACTAGTCCCTGGCACCAAAAAGGTTGGGGACTGCTGCTCTATGGGATGATAGATAGGAAAGTATCCTGATGTCATCTGCTTATCCAAGTTTTCTCATTCTAGTGGCAGAGCACCAAAGGCAGGAGGCTTGGCCAAACTGGTGGCCTAGAATGTAAAGTTAGAGGGAAGACTGAACATCAAATTTGCCACCCCTACTCCTTACTTACTTCTCCTCACCCCTAATTTTATACCCTGCAGTTACCCTGTCAAGATACGGACACAGGATTGCACTTGCTAACTTCTAATTAATCCATAGTTTTGTTGGCTCTGGCACTTAATAATAAACAACTATTTATTATGCACTGTGTACAGACACCGTACTAAGCACTCTGTATTCTTAATTTCATTTAATCCTCTAACATTCCTGTGAGGTAGGTATTACTATTCCCTTTTTACCAATAAGAAAACTGAGGCTCAAAGAGGCTATTTATTTACCCAAAGTCACAGCAATAGAGCCAGAATTTGATTCCAAATTGTCTAACATCTCTGCCTATACTCTTAAACACCTTGTTATTTATGGGGACAAATGATGCAGGTCTCTTCCTGTGACCAGGCCACTGTACAAGTGATTGATGGTCAGCCTTTCTAGGAGAATCCATTAACCCACAAACCCTGAGTTTGAATGTCAGGTGGGCTTTCATATAGAATTATTCACTATTACCCAACAAGTGGTTCTCAAGATTGCCAGGAGCAATGGTAACTTTGCTAGTGGCCAGAATTGTTAACTTGAAAACTCCTGTATGGAGTCAAAACCTTGCAACCTGTTCCCATAGCCCCTGGGCAACTTCCTAAGAGAGTTATAACATTCTACAACTTCAGAATAGTGTTCTGCAAGGGAAAGAGTAAGTGGATGGGTTCTTTCTGATCTCTCATGTCTCTCTCTCTCTCTCACACACACACACACATCAGAGAATCATCATTATGCAGTCCAACTACTATATGCAGATAACAAAACAATAGTTTGATTTGTTTCCTGTGCTTAACACTCAAACTTTGCTGGAGTTATTGGTGAAAACTCAATGCTAGGAGTTCATCCAACCAATTCTTATTCATGCAAAGAAAGTGGGAATTTCACTTCTGGGACAAGAATTTAGTGAAGTCACCATTTGACATGACAACCAGTTACCACTGATCCCATCCTTCTGGGAGACATCTTGAACTAAATGTGACCCATCTGACCCTGGGATGTAGCTCACCTAATTAACACCCATAAACTCCTAACCACCAACTACATACAGATCCCTGATACAAACGTACCACTAGGAATCAAGCCAGCAAGTTTGGATCAATTAATAAGTACTGTATGATGAAAGTTGAATGTAAAATTACAGTAGAGTATCTCTTGTCATAGACTACTAGCTGGTCAGTTAATTTTTTTAAAAGATTAAATTTCGAGAAAAGACATATACTATACTTCATATTTTATTTGCATTTAATACAGTGGTCCCCCTTTATCTGAAGTTTCACTTTCCAAGATTTCAGTTACCAGCGGCCAACTGTGGTCAAAAAAATATTAAATGAGGCTAGGTGTGGTGGCTCATGCCTGTAATCCTAGCACTTTGGGAAGCAGTGGCAGGAGGATGGCTTCAGGCCTGGAGTTCAAGACCAGCTTGGGCAATACAGCGAGACCCTGTCTCTACAAAAAATAAAAATATCAGCTGGGCATGATGGAACATACCTGTACTCCCAGCTACTGGGGAGGCTGAGTTGGGAGAATTGCTTGATCCTAGGAGTTCAAGGCTGCAGTGAGCTGTGATTGCACCACTGCACTCAGTCTGGGTGAAAAAAAAAAAAAATCAAATGGAAAATTCCAAAAGTCAACAATTAATAAGTTTTAAACTGCATGCCATTCTGAGTAGAGTGATGAAATCTCACGCTATCCCGCTTGAGAAGTGAATCATCCCTTTGTCTAGGGTATCCACACTGTATACACTATCCGCCCACTATGTATAGGAAAAAACATAGTGTATATAAGGTTTGGTACCATCTGCAGTCTCAAGCATCCACTAGGGGTCTTGCAAGGCATCCCCTCGGATAAGAGGTGGGGCGAACTACTGTATGTATAAATGTAGATTCATTCACCTTTTTTTATATATATACATAGAGCCAAAGAAATTCCTTTTCTTTGAAAATGTGTCTATTGGTGAGTGTCTTGCCCTTTTCCCCCTCAAATTATCATGTATAATTTCCAGTTTGGTTTATTTAAAGTGGAGTCACATTTGTAAAGCTATCTGGTTTTTAAAAGATTTTTATAATTTTCCCCAAATCTTTTATAGTTATCTTCCCCATGTCTAATACAACACATATATTTAAAAGTTATCTTTTTGGCCAGGCGGTGGCTCACGCCTGTAATCCTAGCACTCTGGGAGGCTGAGGCGGGAGGATTGCTTGAGCCCAGGAGTTTGAGACCAGCCTGAGCAAGAGTGAGACCCTGTCTCTACTAAAAATAGAAAAATTAGCCGGGTGTGGTGGCATGTGCCTGTAGTCCCACCGACTCGGGAGGCTGAGGCAGGAGGATCCCTTAAGCCCAGGACTTTGAGGTTGCTGTGAGCTATGATGACGCCACTCACTGCACTCTACCTGGGGCAACAGAGCGAGACTCTGTCTCAAAAAATTTTTTTAAAAAAGTTATCTTTTTAATTCTTTTCCAAACTAATATTACATAAAGAATAGGGCAAAAAGGCTTTTAATGAAAACCAAGTCCCCTGCCCCACCCTTTTCACCTACACTCTCCAGAGGCAATTATTTTCAACTATTTTCTTTTGATACTTACCTTCCTACTTCTAAAGAAATGTTTGTGTGCTATATATTGATTTATCCATTTTGGGGTTTATATTTTGTCTTCCTGTTAGGACAGCTGAGAATTTAGCTTTCTTATACCATACCCTTCCCACCCCCAACCTTAATTTTTCCAGTATAGTTATATTACAGTTTTAGGTTGGAGGTAGGCAGAATTCTAAGAATGCCCCTCAATGGACCTCCTTTGTGTGTAATCCGCTCTCCTTTGACTGTGGATAGAACCTCTGAATAAGGTGAGATACCACTCTATGATTGTTAATTTGTGTGGAAAAGAGGAGATTATCTGGTGGCCTTAATCTAATCACACAAACTTTAAAAGCAGAGAGTTTTCTCCAGCTAGCAGCAGAAGAGGGATTCAGAGATTGGAGGCACATGGGGGCCACATGGCAAGGAATGCAGGTGGCCTTTAGGAGCTGAAAGTGGCCCCTTACTGACAGCCAGCACGGCCTCAGTCCTATAACCACAAGGAACTAAATTCTGCCAACAACCTGAATGAGACTGGAAGTGGATTCTTCTCTACGGTCTCCAGATAAGACCCTAGCCCAGCCAAGACCTTGATTTCAGCCTTGTGATACTCTAAGCAAAGAACCCAGTCAAGCCTGTCCAGACTTAAATGTTGTTTTCAGCCACTAAATGTATGATAATTTATGATGTGGCAATAGAAAACTAATATATTAAATCAGTAGTCTTGTAGTCTTAAAATTATGTTTTAAAAAGTTCACTCCTAAGCCAAATAATGTCACTATAACTTTTCCTTTCCTTTTCCTTGTCCCTGGAGACCTTTTATTTATCCCTAGAGTTAAGAATTGCCACCAGTTTTTCATTTGCTTTCTTCTGTATGTACTTATTGTTACTTCTTTCCTCAGTACGTCAACAGCTCTGGCAAAGGCCCAGAGATATGTTTTTCCAGTCACTCAAAATACAACAAATAATCTGTCACTTCCATTCTTTCCCAAACTGCCTCTCTCCTACTCTAGTCTGGACTGTTCACTCTCAAAGCCTGTTGCATAGCTATTGCCCTGGGACTTCCTTTTGCCTCTCTCCAAGGTTATATTCCCTGTTTCCTGGATCCCATGTTTTCTTTCTTGGTTTACTCCCTCCTTTTCCTGGAAAATATCCACAAGTAGCTTTCTAAGAATGTGTAGGAGGTATATTTATGAGTCTAGAATGGCTTTATTCTACCCTCACACTTGACTGACAGTTTTTCTAGATATGGAATTCTACACTGAAAATCATTGTCTCAGAACTTTGAAGGTATATTTTCATTGTCTTCTAGTTTCCAATTACATTCCTTTTTATGTGACTAATTTCTTTCTTTCTTTCCTTCTTGTTTTGAGACAGGGTCTCACTCTATTGCCTGGGCTAGAGTGCAGTGGCATCAGCCTAGCTCACAGCAACCTCAAAGTCCTGGACTCAAGTGATCCTCCTGCTTCAGCCTCCCGAGTAGCTGGGACTACAGGTGTGCACCACCACCCCTGGCTGATTTTGTCTATTTTTTGTGGAGATGGGGGTCTCATTCTTGCTCAGGGTGGTCTCAAACTCCTGGCCTCAAGTGATCCTCCCACCTCAGCTTCCCAGAGTGCTAGGATCACAGGTGTGAGCCACCGCACCTGGCCCTAATTTCTTTATTTGTTTCTGGAAGCTTTTCTTTTCATTCCCTACTGTTCTGAAATCTCATGATGAAATTCACTGTAGGTCTTTTTTCATTCATTATGATGCATACTCCATGAGCTCTTTCATTCTGAAAATTCATGTATCTCATTTCTGAGAAATTTTCTTTTTTTTTTTGTTAATTTTCTATTTCCTCTCTTCTCTTTTTCAAACTGCCATTTGTCAGCTATAAAACCTCCTGAATTGATCTAATTTATTAATCTTTCTCTGTATTTTCTTTTTAAATTATTATTTACTCTTTGGGAGACTTTCTCAATTTTATCTTCCAACCTTCTGTGTTAATTATCTATTGCTATATAACAAATTACCCTAAAATGTAAAGGTTTATAACAACAAACATTTATTACCTCACTGTTTCTGTGAGTCAAGAATCCAGGAACAGCTGGGCTAGATCATTCTGGCTCAGGATCTCTCATGTGGTTGCAGACAGGATGTCAGCAGGGGCTGCAGCCAAATAATGGCTAGAGATGGGTGGGACAGGAGGGCCCATTTCCAAGGTGGCTGGAGACCTCAGTTCCTCTGTGGATGTTGACAAGACACCCTAGCTTCTCCCCACATAGGCTTCTCCATAAGCTGCTTGAGTGCTCTTATATGGTAGCTAATTTTCCTCAGAGCAGGTGATCAAAGAGAGAGAGAGAGAGAGAGAGAGAGAGAGAGGGAAGGAACCCAAAATGCCTTTTTATGACCTACTCTCAGAAGTAACTGTCACTTCCATCTTTTCTATTTGTTAGAGGAGAGTCACTAAACCCCGCCCATGCTCAAGGGAAGGAGAATTAAGCTCCACTTCCTAAAGGGAGGAATATCAAAGAATTTGTGTATATATGACACCTTCATATCAGAACATTTTACTTTGGTTATTATATTTTAATTTCCAAGGGCCATTTTTGATCCTTGGTTTTCCTTTTCCATATTTTCTCTCTTCTCTCCGTGGATATACTTTATCTGAAGTTCTCTTCTGTTCTCTGCATTGGCTCTTTTTCCTCTGAGCCCTTTATCCTACGAGTTTATTTTGGTCTCTGTTTTTCTCATTGATTACTGTCCTCAAATAACTGATGATCTTTGGCTCTCCATTGTGATTTAAGAGTAAGGAACAGGCTAGGCCCCATGGCTCACACCTGTAATCCTAGCACTTGAGGAAGCCGAGGTGGGAGGATCGCTTGAGGCCAGGAGATCAAGACCAGCCTGGGCAACATAGTGAGACCTCATCTCTACAAAAAAGTTTTAAAAATTAGCTGGGCATAGTGGCACACCCTTGTAGTCTCAGCTACTCAGGAGGTCTAGCCAGGAGGATTGCTTGAGCCCAGGAATTTGAGGTTGCAGTGAGCTAGGATCGTGCCACTGCACTCCAGCCCATGCAACAGAGCAAGACCCTGTCTCAAAAAAAAAAAAAAGAGTAAAGAACAAAAAAAGCTGACTAGAAGTCTGTGGAGGGAATTGTCCATTATGGGCTTCGCTGGAAGCTTTCCTCTGGATCTCTACAATTTCTCCAGGGACAAATCCTATAATTGTTTCTCTGGGGATTGGTTATATGCTTGTCTGTTAGCATACTGGGACCAGGATAGGAGAGAGGTTAGTGAGAGTCTTAGTTTTGAGGATCTTAATCAATAGGTTTTCAGTCTGACACCATATGCCAGCCCCCACAGTGAATCCTGTCCAAGGGTACAGTGCCTCCTAGATTCAGTTCCTCCAGACAAATCTTCCCTTTCCTTGTTGGGACAGGATGGTTTGCCTGGTTGTGCCAAATGCTCTGTAGATAGTTTCAGTGACCACCTTCCTGTTCTCAGGCCTATTCCTTCCACCTTCTTTGGTCCTATTCTGTGGTATCTAAACTTATTCTAAGTTTTGAACCTCTCAGATGAATTTGCTCAATTCTAGATGTATCCTTGACACAGAAACTTAGGTAAAAACTTTCTCTACTCTGTTAGGTTAGTTGCCACCCCTCTATTCACTTTTTATTTTATTTTATTTTATTTTATTTTATTTTATTTTATTATTTTATTTTTGAGACAGGGTCTTGCTCTGTTGCCGAGGTTGGAGTGCAGTGGCACAATCATAGCTCACTGCAGCCTCCAACTCCTTGGTTCAAGTAATCCTCCCACCTCGGCCTCCCAGAGTGCTAGGATTACAGGCATGAGTCACTGCCCCCAGCCCTTTTTTTTTTTTTTTTTTTGAGACAAGGTCTTGCTCTCTTGCTCCATTATATTGCCCAGGCTAGAGTGCAGTGTCATCGTCATAGTTCACTGCAACCTCAAACTCCTGGGCTCAAGCTATCTTCCTGCCTCAGCTTCCCTGGTAGGTAGGACTACAGGTGCACGCTACCACACCGGGCTAATTTTTTTTTTTTTTTTTTGTAGAGACGGGGGTCTCATTATGTTGCCCAGGCTAGTCTTGAAGTCCTAGCCTCAAGCGATCCTCCTGCCTTGGCCTCCCAAACTGCTGGGATTATAGGCATGAGCCACTGTGCTTGGCCTCACAGTGGATCTTCTTTAGGAGAGCTTCTGTTGTATATAATTTTGAGCTGTTCATATTTAATGTTCTAAAATACATAAAAAAACTAGGGCATCTTAATTACTAATAAAAACTTAAATAAAAATTCTAGACTGAGCGTGGTGGCTCACTCCTGTAATCCTAACACTTCAGGAGGCTAAGGCAGGACAATTGCTTGAGATCAGGAGTTCAAGACCAGCCTGAGCAAGAGCGAGATTCCCACCTCTACAAAAAATAGAAAAATTAGCTGGGCGTCCCCATCTCTACAAAAAATGTAAAAATTAGCTGGGCATCATGGTGCGCACCTGTAGTCCCAGATACTTGGAAGGCTGAGGCAAGAGGATTGCTTAAGCCCAGAGGTTTGAGGTTGCAGTGAGCTATGATGACACCACTGCACTGTGGCCCAGGCAACAGAGTGAGACCCTGTCTCCAAAATAGAAAAAAAAATTCTAGAAGAAAATCTAGGAAAAACTCTCAATGTCTAGAAAAACCTAGACATTGGCCTAGGCAAAGAATTCATGACTAAGACCCAAAAACAAATGCAACAAAAACAAAAATAAATAAATGGGACTTAATTAAATTAGAAACCTTCCACACAGCAAACGAAATAATCAACAAAGTAAACAGACAACCTACAGAATGGGAAAAAATATTCACAAAACTATATATCTGACAAAGGACTAATATTCAGAATTTACAAGGAATTCAAACAAATCAGCAGGAAAAAAACCAAATAATCCTATTAAAAAGTAGGCAAATGACATGAACAAACATTTTTCAAAAGAAGATATATGAACAGCCAACAAACATGAAAAAATGCTCAACATCACTAATCATCAGGAGAATGTATATTAAAGGAGAGAGTCTGGTGCCCCCACTGCCGCCTGCATTGCTGCTGCCACAGCCCCATGACAGCCATGGCCACCTCCCCACCCTGGGCTGCCACCACTGCTGCTGTCTCAGGACCTGCTGGGTGATTAGGCCACAATCTTCAATGAGTAAACATATTCCTCAGTTCTGTGGTGTTCTTGGTCACACATTTACGGAGTTTCTGAAGGGCAGTAGAGATTATTACTGCCTGGCACAGCATGACCTCTATGCAGACTAGTGAACTGTAGAAATTCATTACTACTCCATCAAGAAGTCCCCGTAAGAGTGGTTAAGCTGGACACTGAAGTGTTGAATTGAAATCCACAGAGCATTTTAGGAGTTCTGACCTGGATGGAGTGAACCTCAGTGCACTTCCTTTCTGTTGACTCAGTATTACTGGACTGAAGAATTGCTGCTGCTTATTAGGAGGTTTGTTTCATTTACCATTACTTCCAACTTCACACTCAAAGCACTCAGGATTTCAAGTGAAGTATATTGAAGTAGACTTCAGTTTCTTTGCATCATTTCTATATTCAATTTTTAAAATTCTTTCATAACCTTATTGACTGTTTTTTAACTAAATTAGCTTGAATGAACCACCCAGCTCCTATAGAAGTGAGATTTCTTATTACACACGATTCAATCAAAGTGACCTTAAACAAATTTATAGATGAACTTAAGAAGTATGGGGTTACCACAATAGTAAGAGTATGTGAAGCAACTTATGACACTGTTCTTGTGGAAAAAGAAGGCATCCAAGTTCTTGATTGGCCTTTTGATGACAGTGCACCACCATCCAACCAGATTGTTGATGACTGGTTAAGTCTTGTAAAAATCAAGTTTTGTGAAGAACCTGATTGTTGTATTGCTGTTCATTGTGTTGCGGGCCTTGGGAGAGCTCCAGTGCTTGTTGCTCTTGCATTAATTGAAGGTGGAATGAAATATGAAGATGCAGTACAATTTGTAAGACAAAAGTAGCATAGAGCTTTTAACAGCAAGAAACTTGTGTATTAAATATTTGGAGAAGTATCATGTGACTGTGCTTCAAATACTCTAATGGTCATAGAAACAACTGTTACATTCAATATAACTGGGATGCTTGATGCTATTGCCATGGAAGTAAAACTTCGGACAGGACCTAATTTGTCATACATATTAGCCAACGTGTTGGCTTAGTGAATAAGTCCAGTGAAACTTTCACAGGAGTGTTGTACAGCAGTTTTACCAGGCCGCAAGCTTGACAGAATTGCAACCTCTACGTTTGGGTTACAATCAACATTTTTGGACACTTAGCAAAAGATTCATGTTGTTCAGCACCTAAAATGTGCCCTTATCATTTGTACCAATTGACCTTTCCCGAAATCATGTGGTATTGAGTTATGTCTTGTTTGAATTTATTTCGATGCCAGAATCTTACCAATATATAAGAAATTTAGAAAGATTAGGTTCCCAAATACCCAGCACAATACTTGTATATTTTTAATATCATACACAACTAAAATCCCAGGAACTATGAACACTCTAGACCTCATGTAGTCATTTCAGACTTTGAAAGTAAGGCCTATATGGTTATTTGTCTGTTCACTTTCATGTTTACATCTCCCACATTCATACCAGTATACATCAGGTTTGCTTTTAACCATTGATTTTTTTCTTTTTTGGATTTTTACCAAGTCTTACAGTGATTATTTAATGTCTTTCTATAAATCTCATTTTGAACTGTTATGAAAAACCTCCATTTTGAAAATCTACATTGTACAGAAGCATGTCTTTAATGTCTTCAGACAAAAAAGCTTTACAGTTAATTTAATGTTTGCACTCTGAGGTGCACCTTAACAGGGGGGCCTGAAAAAAGAATGAAAGGAGGCTGTTAAATATTTTTAGCAAAATGTTGCCTTTGTCTCGTGCAGAACATGTAGAAATATGCTCTTTAATTTAGTAACTTTTTTTTAAATGTAGAGATGCTTTGTTAATTGTAGCTAAAACAATTCTTAATCACAAAATTTCTGAAATTTTTGCAATTTTTTCTCTACTTATCAGAAGTTGTTCACAACTTTTTTTTTGGAAGTGTGAGTTTTTTTTCTTCTCTTCCCAATTTCTCTTGCAAAAAAAAAAGTGGGTTTCTAATAATGAACTGAGCAGACATCTAATATTTTATATGCCTTTTGAGCTGTGTAACTTAATATTTGGGTACTTGATAATTTGTTTTATTATATAATTGATAAAATGGTAATGTGTATTAATGTTAGTTCAACCATATATTTATACTCTCTGGGAATGTGTGGTTATAGTTCTGTGGAATAAATAATTTGTCAGTGTTCACCACCTTGTAAAAACTTAGTGTGAGAGTTTAAATATCTAAGTAAGTAATGAAATACAAAAAAAAAAATCCACACACAATGAGATACCATGTTACCCCGTCAGAATGGCCATTATTAAAAAGTCAAAATACAATAGATGTTCATGCCGATGTGGTGAAAAGAGAACACTTATATACTGTTGGTGGAAATGTAAATTAGTACAACCTCTGTGGAAAACAGTATGGAGATTTCTCAAAGAACTAAAAGTAGATCTACCATTTGATCCAGCACTACCATTATTGTGTAGTATCTACACAAAGGAAAAGAAATCATTACATCAAAAAGACACTGGCATGCATATGTTTATCACAGCACAATTCACAATTGCAAAGATAGAGAATCAACCTAAGTGCCCATCAACCAAGGAGTGGATAAAGAAAATGTGGTATATATATACCATGGAATACTACTCAGCCATAAAAAAGGATAAAATAATGTCTTTCACAACAACTTAGATGGAACTGGAGGCTATTATCCTAAGTGAAATAACGCAAGAATGGAAAACCAAATACCGCATGTTCTCCTTTTAAGTGGGAGCTAAGCTATGGGTACACAGGGGAATACAGAGTATTACAATGGACATTAGAGACTCAGAAGTGGGGTGGTTGAAGGCAGAAAAACTACTTGTCAGGTGCAGTGTACACTACTCAGGTGATGGGTACACTAAAAACCCAGACATCACCACTATACAATTTATCCATGTAACCAAAAACCACTTGTACCCCTAAATCTATTGAAATATAAATTCAAAAAAAGGATTAAATTTTTAATTTAAAAACAAAAAACTTAAATTACCTTGTCCTGGACCAAGTTGGAGACTCCTAAATATTTGCCTAATCCAATATGGGAGTTAGGATGCAGGAGATGGATAAATGCTGGATCCCTTTCTAGACACAATTTAGACATTTAAAATTTCTTCTGATGAAATATCATTCAAAGATAATAGTACCTGGCAAAAATGACAAACTATCCTAAAATTCAGATGAAAATGCAAGGGACCCAGAATAGCGAAAGCAATCTTGAACAAAGTTGGAGGACTCACAGTTCCCAATTACAAGTCTACTACAAAGCTACAGTAATCAAGACAGGGTAGTACTGGCATAAGGATTGGCATATAGATCAATGGAATAGAATTGAGAGTCCAGAAATAAACTCTTAAATTTATGGTCAGTTGCTTTTCAATGACAGTGCCAAGACAGTTCAATGAGGAAAGAATCATCTTTTCAAAAACTGGTGCTGGAGGCTGGGCATGGGGACTCACACTTGTAATCCTAGCACTTGGGGAGGCCAAGGCAGGAGGATCACTTGAGCCCATGAGTTGTAGGTTGCAGTGAGCTATGATGATGCCACTGCATTCTAGCCTGTGCAACAGAGCAAGACTCTGTCTCCAAAAAATAAAAAAAAAAAAGATACTGGAAAAACTGAATATTCACATGTAAAAAAATGAAATTGGACCTCTACTTCACACCATATATAAAAATTAACTCAAAATGGACCATAGATATAGATGTAAAACTAAAACTTTAAAACTCTTAGAAGAAAACATAGGAGTATGCTGGGAAAACTGGATAACTATATGCAGAAGAATGAAACTAGACCTCTATCTCTCACTATACACAAAAATCAAATCAAAATGGATTAAAGGCTTAAATCTAGGACCTGAAACTATGAAACTACTAGAAGAAAACATTGGGGAAACACACTAGGACGTTGATCTGGGCAAAGATTTTTTTTTGTATAAGACTTCAAATACATGGGCAATCAAAGCAAAAATAGACAATTGGGATTACAGCAAGCTAAAAAGCTTCTACCTAGCAAAGGAAACAATCAACAAAGTGAAGAGACAACTCACAGAATGGGAGAAAATATTTGCAAACTATCCATCTAACAAGGGATTAATAACCAGAACATATAAGGAGCTCAAACAACTCAATAGCAAAAAATAAAAATAAAAAATCTGATTGAAAAATGAATAAAAGATCTGAACAGACATTTCTCAAAAGAAGACATACAAATAGCCAACAGGTATATAAAAAAAATCTCAACATCACTAATTATCAGAGAAATGCAAATCAAACCACAATGCAATATCATTTCACCTCAGTTAAAATGGCTTGTATCAAAAAGACAGGCAAAAACAAATGCTGGCTACAGGGTCTAGGCCTGGGTAAAAGAAAAAAAAAAAACAGATGCTGGCAAGGATGTGGAGAAAGGGGAACCCTCGTACTCTATTGGTGGGAGTGTAAATTAGTACAGCCATTATAAAAAACAGTATGAAGCTTCCTCAAAAAACTAAAAATAGAACTACCATATGATCCAGCAATTCCACTATTGGGTATATATCCAAAAGAAAGGAAATCAGTATATCAAAGAAATATCTGCACTCCTATGTTTATTGCAGCACTATTCACAATAACCAAAATATGGAATCAAACTCAGTGCCCATCAATTGATGAATGGATAAAGCAAATGTGGTATATATACACAATGGAATATTATTAAGCCATAACAAAGAATGAAATCTTGTCATCTACAGCAACATGGATGGAACTGGAGACCATTTTGTTAAGTGAAATAATCCAGGCACAGAAAGACAAATATTGTGTGTTCTCACTCATCTGCAGGAGCTAAAAAAGTGGATCTCATGAAGGTAGAGAATAGACTGGTGTAGCCTGGGAAATAGCAAGACCTTGGTTCTACAAAAATTTTAAAAAGTAGTCAGGTGTGGTGGTACAGGCCTATAGTCCCAGCTACTTGGGAGGCTGAGGCAGGAAGATCACTTGAACCCAGGAGTTGGAGGCTGCAGTGAGCTACAATGATGCCACTGTACTCTAGCCTAGGCAACAGAGTGAAACCTTGTTTCAAAAAAAAAAAAAGAGAATAGACTGGTGATTGCCAAAGGCCGGGAAGTAGAGGAGGGAGGGAGGAATAAGAGGAAAAAAAGAATATGTGTATTTATTGCTACTGAACAGTACACTTAAAAATGGTTAATATGGTAAATTATATATGTATATATTAACTCAAAAAAATAATAATTTAAGAAAAGAAAACATAGGAGTAAAATTTTGTGACCTAGTATTAGGCAACTGTTTCTTAGGTATGACACCAAAAGCACAAGTGACAGAGGAAAAATAAACTGGACTTCATCAAAATTAAAAACTTTTGTAAATATTTGGATTACAAGATATATTTAAAATGAAAAAGTATAAACTCTTATTAAATCAATAATCATGAAAGAAAATTAAACTTTTTGAACAGTTGTTTGAAATAAAGGCTCTGGGTTCAGACAACTCTGCTGGGAAATTTTTTTCAAACTTGTAAGAGACAGATAATTCCATTCTTAAAAGCACAGAAAACAGTGAAAATAATTGATTAATTTTATAATACCAATACAAAACTGATAAAAGAACACAAAAATAATGAGAATATAGTACAAAAGAGGAAGCCACAGACCAGTGTAAATATAAATGAATGAATCCCACTGGCAGATCAAATTTAAGAATACATATATATATATTATATATATTTTTTTTTTTTTTTTTTTTTTTTTTTTTTTTTAAGGGACGGTATCTTGCTCTGTCACCTAGACTGGAGTGCAGTGACACTATCATAGCTCACTGCAGCCTCCAACTCCTGGGCTCAAGTGATCCTCCCACCTCAGCTTCCCGAGTAGCTGGGACTGCAGACACACGCCACCATGTCCAGCTAATTTTTTTTTTTTAATTTTTTGTAGAGACAGGGTTTTGCTATGCTGCCCAGGCTGGTCTCAAACTCCCAGCCTCAAGCGATCCTCCCGCCTTGGCCTCCCAGAGTGCTGGCTGGTATTAAGGCATGAGCAACTGCATCCAGCTAAATTCAAGAATATATTAAAGATAATCATCTACCATCAAGTAGGGTTTATTCCAGGAATACAATGATAATTTAATATTAGGGAATAGATTGATACATCATACCCATATATCAAATTAAAAGATATATACATATATACAATCTCTCACCAGAAACTAAAAAGACATTTGATATTTTTAAAAATATTTTGTAAATTAAGAATAAAAGGTTGTTTCTTAGCGTAATAAAGACCTCTCACCTCATATCATACACAAAAATAAATTACAGATGAATTAGAGAGCTGAACATATTACACTATAGAAATATTGAAAGGAAACATAGAATATATTTACAATATCAGGGTGGTTTTGGAAAGCTTTCCTCATAACACATCAAGCCCAGAAGCCTAAAATAAAATATTGATAATTTTTACTAAAAAAAATTTTAATTGTGTATCAAAAGACATCATAAAGTTAGAAGTCAAGAGAAAGACTGAGAGAAAATGTTTGCTATTTATAGATGTGTGTGTATATGTATGTATTTCTATACATATGTACATATACATATATATAATATGTATAATTCATATAAACAATAATATTTGGAATATATAAAAGGCTTCTAAGTAAGGCACCCATCCAGACTCCCCCTCTTATCCAACATCAGATATTTATTTATGGGGAACTGATTGTACCAGGCACTGTGTTAGGCACTGGAAATACAATAGTGACTAACATAGACAATAAACAAGTAAATAAAATAAACAAGTACTCACAGACTGTGACAAGAGCTGGGAAGAAAATAAAGGTCAATGCAACAGAACAGAAGTCATAAACTGCTGGCCTGAGAGCCAGATGCAGTCTGTTCAGCCTGCAGAGTTGTCTTTTAAAAATTTGGGCCAACATTTAAAAATTGGGATTTTATATAAAATCAACATTTCTGACTTCTCTTAAAAAATTAGATCTGGCCACACTGGTCCTAAGTTTTAGCTCTAGATGACAACAAACAGCTGGAACAAAGTAGCAGCTGCCCCTTCAGATGGGACAGGTTTCTTAGCCAGCTTGCTTTACTTATAAGCATTATCTGCCTGGCCCTTATAAGCAACTGAGTTTGAAGATGCCATGATGGAGAGTAACTTGGAGAGGCCCACTTTAGATACAGTATTGAAGGAGGAAATGTTTGAGCAACACCCTGAAGAATGAGAAGGAGCTACTCGTATGCAGAGCTGAGACTACAGCTTCATTTTCATAAGAGCAGATTTCAAAATCTAGAAACAGTTCAAGGCCAAAACTGTAACAAGGCACCTCCACCTCCCACTTTGATCAGACTGCTTTCATTGCATCCCAGCCAGAAGCCTGCAACTCATTTCCCACTTCTGACAAACATTTTTAATTGTTCAGACCCTAACATATCTGTGCACTGTGCCCGTCATCCATGACCTTGTAACAAAAACAGAACCATAGAACAGTATTTTTTTCTTTCTTTTCTTTTCTTCTTTTTTTTTTTTTTTTAAGACAGGGTCTCATTATGTTGCCCAGGCTGGAGTACAGTGGCTATTCACAAGCACGATCATAGCACACTATAGCCTCGAACTCCTGGGCTCAAGTGATCCTCCTGTCTCAGCCTTCTCAGCAGCTGGGACTACAGGTGTGCACCACTGCACCTGGCTTGAACAGTATTTCTGATGCCACTACCCTTTCCACAAAGACATTCAGGCAACTTAGCTACCCTCTGCCCAGTTTGGCTTTAACCATATCATTCAATCTTCCACTTGAAAATTCCATTCAATACAAGTATAAGTAGGGTCTATTCCTAGTATTTCCTTGAAGCTACTTGAACTGCCCCAGAGCTGAAGTCTGGGCCCACATGGCCAAGCTCTGGGGCATATAGGCTGACCTCTGGGGACTCATTATAAGGCCCTAAAAAGCGTTGAGTTCCAAGGAAACAAGACAAAGGTGAGTGTACTTGGCTTTCCTCTAGGATGTTTAGTCTTCCTAGAGTGATTAGTACCATAACCACAAATTTCAAGTGGGCACTCAGGGCTGCCTGACAACCCTATTACATTCCCCTAGTTAACCTCCCACTCCTCAAGGTGACATTTCATATCTTCTCTCTCCTTGAATCTCTAAAACCGTTCTCCCACCCTCACTCTGAGCTAACTTCCTTGCTCCTTATTTCACTGAGAAAATAGAAGCAATCAGAAGAGACCTTCCTTCATCACATCTAACATGCCACTGCATCTGTACCTTCCCTCTGGTACAATGAATGAACTGACTCCATTTGTGTTCTGGACCCCATCCCTTTTCACCTACTCAAAGAGTTTTCTCCAAAAATTATCACCTTCTCCCTCACTATTTTTCCTCTCCCCAGATCATTTCTGTAAGTATGCAAATGTAGTATAACCTGTTCCATCTAGGAGGAAGAAACCTCTCTTGACTACATGGTCCCCTCAAGCTATTGCCCCATTTCTTTCTCCACCGTCCTCTCCACACTACCACTTCTGATTGTACCAAGACTCCTGGAAAGAGAAGTTGATATTCATAGCCTAGAAAAAAAAAACATGCTGATTGGCCTCACTTTAAATTCATGATCACTAAACTCAAGTGGGCAACACTGAACTCAAGTGGGCTTTGTTGCCCACTTGAGTTTAGTGATCGTGGCTGCCCAGAAGTCAAATTACATTTCCTTGCTGCATGCATTCTCCCACTGTCTTGGAGGCCTTTTCCTACCATCTCCTCTTTCTTCAAACCTCCAACACCTCCTCCCCCGTACTCATTCTCATATAATGACTTGCCTTCCATTTCACAGGGAAAACAGAAGCAATTGGAAGATAATTTCCATAAGCTTTCACAAACCACTTCTATCCATCTACCTGCATCTGTGCCCATATAACTCCTGTCATCATGAATGAATTGTCCAAATACCTATTAAGACGAACCCCTCCACTTGTGTACCAGGTCCCATCTCTTTTTACCTACTCAAGGATACTACTCCAATAATTCCTCTCACTCTCTTGCATTAATTAATGTCTTCATCTCTGATCATTCCTATCTGCATACATGCATGCTGTAGTTTCTGTCTTCCATCTTTTTTTTTTTTGAGACAGTCTTGCTCTGTTGCCCTGGGTAGAGTGCAGTGGCATCATCATAGCTCACTGCAACCTCAAACTCCTGGGCTCAAGTGATCCTCCTGCCTCAGCCTCCCCAGTAGCTGGGACTACAGGCACACACCACCACACCTGGCTAATTTTTTCTATTTTTGGTAGAGACAGGGTCTCATTCTCACTCAAGCTGGTCTGGAGCTCCTGACCTCAAGCGATCCTCCTGCCTCAGCCTCCCAAAGTGCTAGGATTACAGGCATAAGCCACAGCACCCGGCCTCTTTCTTCCATCTTAAAGTCCCATATTTCCTATTTCCCTGCCCCCCCATAGAGCAAAATTCCTCAAAAGAGTTGTCTGTTCTTGCTGTCTGATTCTTCTCCTGCCATTCTCTCGTGAGCCACACCAACCATGCTCTTGTCACCACCATCCACTAAAACTGCTTGTATCTAGTCACCAGTTGACTTACATATTGCTAAATTAAACAGTAAACTCTTAGTTCTCATTTAACACATGGACAGAAAAGTGTAACAGAGCTCAGATGTACTGAACCCTGGTGCTGCTGAGGTTGCTTGAAATACATGGTCAGCTGGGAGGGGTTTGAGCCTGTGGACCATCAGAATGGGGAACATGGTTCATACCCTTCTATTACTTCAGAATTGGTTTGGGAAATTCACAAGGGGTGCAGGGAGATTACGGATAAAATATAGCATTCTCTTTCTCGCCTAGCAAGCCCACATCCACCTTGCTTACCCAAGTCTTCTCATCCCAATTTCTATGTCCATTAATTCAAGGAACCAACAGTTCTTGACTATTTACTCACCTTTAGTTCCACAAGCCAAACAATCTTGAAAGACTCTCATTTGTAATCCACCCTTGTCTCCAGAATGATTCCTGGTCCCAGTTTCTTTCTGGTTGATTTCACCTTGTTAATACATTCACTCAAATGGCTTGTCTTTTTTCTGTCCACTTGCTCTAGCACCTCAACCTGTTCTCCATGCTCAAATCAGCCACATTCTTGTCTGGCCCCTCAGCTAGGCCTTTGACATCAACTATAAAAATGAACCTATTAATATTCACACTTTTCATTCTTAACACTCTTACTATCATGATATTTTTAAGTCAGTCACAATTTTTCTTTGAAGGAGGATAAGGGGTTTTTTTCTTCTAGTAGGTGTGAGTGTATTAACATTCACTCAAAAGGGCTCACTCAAGCTTTCCTTATTATAGTCATAATGAAAACTCACAGAGGTGAGTCAACACATGTACTCAAACATTCTGCCAGTCCCTGCTGCCTTCCTTTCTTTTCCTCCTGTTAAAGAACCAAAATAGAAAAACCAAAGAGGAAAATGGGTGTGGAATCTATCCTTGACTTCAGAAACTCAGTTTTATCAAGTACCCAAAGTTATTCAGATTCAGGGGGCTAACGCACTAAGCAAATTCACAGTGCCTCAGTTTCCTCACCTGTAAATGGAGACAATAATGTCTGCCTTATAGATCTGTTGTGGAGATTAAATGAAAAAATGTATGTACTGCACCTAAGACCTAGCACATAAAACTGTACAACAGATGATGAAGGAAAAGTGATAAACCATATGTAAGTTAACTGTTTACATATGGAAAATACACCTTTCTTATGACTGGAATATCTTTGTCTACTACTCAAGACATACTTGCCAGGATAGGATACCTGGAAAGCAATATTTTTAACCATAAGCTTCCTGGAAGTGCCTCCAAACACTGTGAAATCAAGAAAGAGAAAAATAAATAAAAAGAAAGGAAAGGAAAACAAAAGAAAAAAAGATTCCTTGAGGCGCAGAAAATGCTGGCTGGCTTCAAAGGATATTTCATCTAGGCCCTGAAAGAGCCTGGTCAACTACAGCTGACAGAAGAGCACCCCTGAACAGTGACCTGAACTCTCATGTCCACCAGTCAGGAGATTCCTGTCCCTCCCAGACTCACCCTTCCTGATTCTAATACTGGTTGCTCCTATAGGTTCAGCTCAGCTTCCAGGGTTTGTTCATCTTATGCCCTGGTCTTTTGAGTGCCTAAGCTTTCCCTTCTGTCCTGCCCAGGGGAGCACCATCCTGTATCTGTCCTTTCCTTTGCTAAATCTGTCTCAGCACCTGCTTTGAACCCTGTTCTCCTATCCACTATTGGCTTCATACCTAGACACCCCTGGAGGGAATTTGTCTTGATTTCAGACAAATTTCCTCTAATCTGGCCCTTTTCTGATATAACTCCCTTGCATTGTTATATGAAACTTCAGGTCAGGCCAGCTCTCACCATAACACAAGTCCAAGCACTGAGGATATTGCCCGCTGATAGTAGTCTCAGAGGCAAATCGATGGGGGTGGGTGGTAGGGCGAGATTATGCTTGTTCTTGTCTTGAGACAATTGAAACAAATGACCTCTCTCTGCCAGACGCTCCAGTGACTAGCTGCAGACATGTTGACCTCCAAGCTGTGCATAGCCAAAGGGCTTCACTCCAGCTTCCTCCACTGCTGCCCTTATCATTACTCTTCCCAGAGGAATTCACTAACAAGTCCTCAGAGTTGCCCTCTCTTCCAATTCCAAGCAAGTTGCTTCAAAGAAAAGCTAAACCTCGAGTCTTTGATAAAACCTGAACACATCCCACTTCTGTTCTCATTTTCTGGATCTTGTCAGAGGACACAATAGGTAGCTTTCCCAAACCTGGCTGGAATGTCCTCTGCTCAATCTCCTAGGTCTCCTGGCCTCTGAGCTGCCTCTTCGGTGAACCACCTGTTAGGAGACAGCTAGAGATGCCATTCGTAGACTCCAGCAGAGGGCACTGTAGTTCTGGCTTTTCAAACAGGAGCATGAATGGTACAATTCAGCCAAGAATGAGCTGGCCAGACCCTCTAAGCCCCTCTGCCTTTCCGAATGGATAGACCTACTGAAGTTGTAGAAATGGATCTTGGAAACAACCTATACCATCTTGTAACTGCAACAGACCACCATCCCCTATCCACATGAAACTACAGGGGGAAGGTACCTCACAGCTACACTCTGCCGAAGCCTAGGGAGTGGGCCCACCTCCAAGCTGGTGACTATGTCTGTACCGCAACAGACAGGCCACTTTTTCCACAGGGCTCAGCCTTTTCGCACTGGCCTTCCCTACTGGGACTGGTCTAATCCACTGGTAGAGTTACCCACCAAGTTCCATTCCTCTCTGCTCCCCCAGTGCTGGCCATAGGAAATGCTATTACCCATTGCAGTAGAGCTCAGGGAGGCAGTGTTCTACCTCTGGATCAAGGCAAGGATGTCATGTCACCCACCCAACTCAAGGCTGCTCCAGGTGAGCAGAAACCCTTAACAGGACCCCCATTGAACTGTAAACAGGGTAGCCCATCACGGGACTGGTTCTAGCAGTCCATGTTTTCCCTTAGTCCTTGGTGTTTCCTAGAAGCCCTGTAGGTTATTTCAAGGTGCAGTTTAATATGGTGGTTAAGAACACGGGCTCTAGAGCCAAACTGCTTGGGTTAAACTCTTGTCATTGCCACATGCTACTTATGTGACCTTGGGAAAATTATTAAACTTTTCCGTGCTTCTCTTTCCCCTTTGTTTCAAACTTATAGAGTCGTACCAAGCACATTCACTAAGTATTAGCTATTTTTATTGTTATCTTCAGAAAGTCCACATTCTCCACTTTACATCAGCAGCCTGCAACCATCCCTAAGTCCCACTATTGCCTCATGTTCCATCTACTTCCCCTGTGTGCAGAATCCTGAACAAGTGCACCACTTTAAGGAAGATATCTTTGCACATGGAGCCAAAGGAACTGCCCTCATATGGAAAATGTGCCCTGAGCATTGGTCTGATTCCCTGGGCTCATGCTTCTGTCCACTTCCTTCCAAAGCCTGACAATGTCCTTTTATCAGGGACGACAATAAGTGCAAGACAGCCCTCCAAACACACTTTAGCCAGTTTCAATATATCTTAATATTCCAGCCAACTTCAAGGGATTAATGTCCAACATTTGATATGACCTCCTAGACAGAAGTCGTTTTTTACATACAACACTAACATTTTCTTTCAAGCTGACTTTGTATGACTTTCTAGTCAGGGTGGTATTACTCTGCCTGCAGCAACACCAACTCCTAGACAACTGCAAGTTATGTGTGCTTGATGTCATCACCACTATGTTCACAGCATCTGGAACCAAATACCCTAATCTAGAAGTTAGATTTCTGGGAGCCTCCAAGGTAGACCCACTCTAAAAATTCTTCAGCCTGAATACATTATGGACAATCAGCCCCAGTTCCAACAAACAGAGGAGGCAATGGGCAAAGTGATGGATAACTAAGATTCTTTGACCACCTCTGGGTCACAGGGAAGCCCATGATACTGAGAAATCTGCACCATTAATTTGGATGGGTGGAAGATCCACCCAGGTACTTTTATACCACCCAAGATGTCCTTCATTATCCATTCAAAGCATCAAATGTGGTTTTATAGCAACCCCCAATTTATGGTCCAGTTCTAGAAACTATTTGGGGTACTTCATGTGTGTTTACCAAAAAAGACCATACCAAGCATGGTATTAACTAGGTGGGTGAAGAGCCTCTGTTGTACCACCTACCAACAAAATGATTCATCTACCTTGCCACAATAGAGTTTGCTCATGAAGAGCTTGTTGCTTCCCTTTACCCAGAACATGCTCTTCCACAGAAGCTGTGGCATGATTCTTACCCACCCCTGCCACCCTTCACCCCAGGTGCCTTCCAAACTTTGGCAGTTTGGGGAAGATATAGGTTACCAAGAACATCTCCCAGCTTGCCAAAAATGGATGCAAGGTGTATGCCAATTGGTGCTTGACTCAGGAGGAAGGAATCCAAGTGGGTGATACTATCCAGCACACCTCCACGCACACAATAACCATCCATATGGGAAGCTGGGAGCCTGCTATTTGCACACTTTGAGATACTAGAGAACATTATCTGACTGTACCCTTAAGAGAAATCAGCCTGAGGCCTCAGGACCAAAGAGTTCCCACTGTCACCTGAGCTCAGACCAATAATTACTCTCAGTCCAGGTCCCACTGCCCACTAGGAATATGCTCTTCTTTCTCCTCAGTCTATATCTATTTGTCCATGGACATTCTGCCACCTCCATTTTGCCCAAAGTCAAATGACCAAGCTCAAATTGCTTCCAGGAAATGACCCCTCATTGCTGTAACCTGTGACAATATACAAATCAACCCCCTAGTTCAGTCCAGGCTTCCAGAACTCTATATGCTAACGAAGGCTTCAGGGCTGCCACCTCTCCAAGTCCTCAATTGTACAGGGAGGGGACTCAAACCATGCTCCATTCTGGTGGTGTCATTATCTCAGACAGAGAATGTTAAAGGAGATTTTGATTGGAGGGCAAAAGGGAGAGAGGAGGCAGAGAGATGATGAATGAGTAGGGCCAAGCCAGGAAGAAGAGGAAAAAGCAGGAGCTGAGGAAAAACTCCAGAACAGAGGTAGCATCCTCACCCTCAACCGGAGATGAGTCAGCAATTCTCAACAGTTTCCAGAGAGAATGGCAGACTCTGATCCAGTTCCTGACAAGCATCAGTAATCAAGAAAGATAAAAATCTGAGGAGTGGGACAGAGATGCTGCTCCATGAAAACAGAACAAGGGCACAAAAAATAATCAGATGTAGAACTGGATTTCACTCTGCATCTGAGACTGACTGGAGGAGACAGGGAAAGGGCCCAGCCCCTTTTAGCTTGGGTGATGGTTGGATGGAACATCCAAGACATAGAAATCTGGGAGCCACCCTAGACAGCTCTTTTTCTCACCCCTTCACCAAGTCACGCTTTCTGTGTATTAAATTTTTCTCAAACTCATTCACTCTTGTTCAGGAGTCTGACATGCAAGCTAAATCTAGCCTATTTAAGCAGAACATGAGTGCATTTAAAAATATATATTGGGAAGCACATAAAAGCTGCAGGAGGAATGGAGAACCAAGCTTGGTGGATGGTAACCAGAAACAGTGCTCACGAATCATGCCGCAGACCTGGTTTGGCATAGGTACTACTACCTGCAATGCTATGGTGGACACTGCTGGCACCAAGGACACTGGGCCCTGAATACTGCTGCCAGAAACAAGATGCAGCTTCACTGCTGCCACCTCCATCAGACTTTGTATGACCACTGCTTCCTTGCAACCTCATCTTTGATTCAGAATCTGGAGCAGATGTGTTGGGCCTAACCCGAATTCTTTGTCAATGCCCTTGCTGCAAGAGAGGCTGGGTAAGGAAGATCTGGTCTTTTCAGCCTCTATAGTGAGATATAGGTTTTGCTTTATAAGAGGTGATTCCCAAACATGATTAACATGATTAATGCTAGGTAGCCACTAAACTACACTACACTACACTACCTTTCAAGCCCCATCCCCTGTCTTGCACTTCACCCAGAACTCTAGGTTCTAAATCAGATAGATAACTCTCTGATGCCTTCTTTTTTTTTTTTTTTTTTTTTTTGAGACAGGGTCTCACTCTGTTGCTTGGGCTGGAATGCAGTGGCTTCATCACAGCTCACTGTAAACTCCAACTCTTGGGCTCAAACGATCCTGCTGCCTCAGCCTCCCGAGTAGCTGGGTCTACAGGTGTGTGCCACTACACCTGGCTAATTTTTCTATTTTTTTATAGAGATGGGGTCTTGTTCTTGCTCAGGCTGGTCTTGAACTCCTGGCCTCAAACGATCATCCCACTTCGGCTTCCCAGAGTGCTAGGATTACAGGCATGAGCCACTGCGCCCCACCCTCTGATGCCTCTCTATAATGCTTCTAACACGCTTGCCATTCTGCTGCCTGAAATGCTCTTCCTGATTCTACTATGGCCCATGAACTCCTTATCCTCCAAGACTTAGCTCAAACATAACTTCCCCTACTAGACCATTTGAAGTTCTACAAATATGCCAATCCCAGGAAAGGAGTGTCCACCCAGATAAAGGGCCTTTTTCACCTGCACTAACCCTAAGTATCTGTCCAATATCCCAATTCTAACAGGAGGCCACTCAAAACCCAGGAGTCAGGGAAAAGCAAGAGAGTGCTAAGGGAGATCTTGTGATCCCTCTCTATTACAGACACGGTGATTTGATTCCTGAGATCCTGAGAATCAGATGTGAGTGGCTAGGAGAGATCCCTGCCATGTACCTGGTTGGTATGGAGACCAGGGAACCAGAGAATCGAAAGGCATTTGCCAAGTACTCAGAATGAGTCTACTCTTGTTTCAGACCAGAAGGAACCAGCGCCCACTAGGCTTCCCCCCATTTTCTCAGAAGATGGGAATTACTCCGTGCACCAGAATAGCCACACAAAGTACCATGAAGCTGTACGGAAGGTGTTGTTAAAGACATGTAAGTATCTTGGAGTGGGAATCATGCTAGGAAAAGAAAAGATATGTCTGAGTTCCTAAAGAATGGCTGGGATGTGGTGGGGCATGGTTATAGAGCAGGGGGAAAAAAGGGCTGAGAAGAGAGACTGAGAGAAGAGGGAGAAAGTAGGCTTGAATGGTGGGGTGAACATAAGATAAAAATTGAATCACAGCCTGGAGAATATTGAGACCCTGTCTCAAAAACAAAAAAATTGAATCGGACTTGGAAGGAAAAAATCCAGGTCCTAGTTCTGCCTCTTTTTAGATGTCTCACCTTGAACAAGTCACTTATCTTTCATTAACCTGCTTCCTCATTCGTTTAGAGACAGAGAGAGCGCCAGCTCTACCGCTCTTTCAGAATTGTTGGGAGGATCAAACCAAAAATGGAACAATTTAGGAAAGTACTTTGTATATTATGCACTATCCCTGTGAGGAGTGGTAGACCAAGCACCAGTTCTGGAATTTGACTGAACGGAGTTTAAACCACAACCAAGTTGTATGACCTTGGGCAAGTTCCTTTAACCACTTGACCTCTATGAAACATCTGAAAATGGGATTAATACTCTTTAGCAACTGTTGAGAAAGTTAGAAAGAAAATGTACATTTATAAAAGCATCTAGGACAAACTCTGATACATGCAATGACTTGCAGGAATCTCCAGGGAATGATGGTATGTAAAGAAAGCCAATCCCAAAAAGATCACATACTGTATACTATTTATATAACATTCTTAAAATGACAAAATTATAGAAATGAAGAACAGATCATTGATTACCAAAAGGAGGTGTGTGTAGCTATAAAACAGTGATTCCAGGTTGGGTGGTGATGGAACTGTTCTGTATCAAAATGTTAATATCCTGGTTGTGGTAGTGTACTACAGTTTTGTAAGATGTTACCATGGGGAGAAATGGGTAAAGGGTACACAGGTTCTCCTTGTATTAATTCTTATAACTGTATGTGAATCTGTAATTATCTCAAAATTAAAGTTTAATTTAAAAAACTAAAATATTTTCAGAAATCAAAATAGCTATGTGCAAAAAGAGGGGTATCTGAGTTATTTCTAATAGCAAAACCTTTTTAAAGCTTATTAATAATTAGTAGGAAAACAAACTAAGTAAAAAATGTAACATCAACTCAATGAATTATTAGGGGCCAGGCACAGTGGCTCCCGCATGTAATCCCAGTACTTTGAGAGGCTGAGGCAGGAGGACTGCTTGAGGCTAGGAGTTTGAGGCCAGCCTGGGCAACACAGCAAGATCCTATCTCTAAAAAAATTTTTTTAAATTAGCTGGGCATGGTGGTGTGCACCTGTAGTCCTAGCTATTCGAGAGGCTGAGCCAGGAGGATCACTTGAACCTGGGAGTTTGAGGTTGCAGTGAACTGTGATCATGCCACTACACTCCATTCTGGGCAACAGAGCAAGACCCCATCGCACCAAAAAAAAAAAAAAAAAAGAATTATTAGGGAATTTAAAAAAAGTAATGATTATAAATACCATATAGCAAACCACAGTATGAGACTATAATTCTAAGTTTAAAAAATATACAAATTGTATACTGGTAGAATTAGATTTATCCAAATAAATAGTGAAAATACATTTTTTTACTGTAGATAAGTCTGATATTATTTCAAAATTTTTTCTAAATTTTTAAAAAAATTTTTTTCCTTGAGTCTATGCTCATCAGAAGTGGAAATATTATTTCAAAATTTTAAAAACACTATTATCTAGAACATAATAGGCACTTGACAAATGATATCTATTAGCAGTATCTACGTGTGAGGTGGTATTAATTTTCAGTTTCAGAGAATTACCTGCTGTGAGAAAAGAAGGCATTATTTCAAAGAGGAGGGAAGGGAATGAGGATGATTAAGCCCAGGAAAAAGAAAAATAATGAATCAGTGGACCCCATCTTACACATTTCCTGAGTGGGTTGACCACTCATTTTTCCACCATCTTAGCACTTGAGGAAAGCTCTTTTGGAGACGGGCTCACTGGCAGCAGCAGAGCCAAGACTGATTCATCTGACCATGAAGGTGTGAGATGCCGGAATCCGGAAGTGAAGCAGGGTGTGGTGACCACAGTCCCAGGACCTCTCAGCACCTGGTCAGGCCCAGTTGTTGGGCTAGGCTTTTGCTGCCCTACGGCAGAAAAGTGAGCAGAGAACTTGAAGAAATTCAATAACCTGCCCTTCCCCCAACCCATTCAGTCCCCAATCAGGTCTTCAGAGTCCCCTTGACTGATGCTCAGAACTTCAGCTTCTGGCGGTCCCACGATCCAGGAGCACGTCCAGAGGAAACCATGCCATGGATCTGGAGCCCACGCCACTGTCTCATAAAAAGCCCAATGACCAGGTTAGGATGGGAGGGGTTAGGATGGGGCCACTAAGGGAAGTACTCCCTCCCCTCACTTAAATCCTTAGAGACTGTTTCATCTCTGCTGTTAGGGAATAGAAGGAGAGAGATGTGAGCCTTACCAGAGAAAACCCGCCCCAGAATCTGGGCAGTGGTGGCATTCAAAGGACTTAAAGATTTGTCTATGTCTTTGTGTATGACAAGTGTCTACAGTATTCCTGTGGGAGCATGGAGATGTTTCCTCTCCCTTCGTTGCCACCTCCACACCCCTTCGGTCACCATCCATTGGCGGTAGCCCCGATTTTTCATCACTACCCCTGTCCTTTATGGCCTGAGGCAGTCTTGGCAGCTATTTTTAAGGACCTCTCACCCTCCAGCCTGGCCTGTTTGAATCTGAGACCCTCTCTCTCCTTTCCAGGTTTATGGATCACTCTATTCTCAATGACAGAACTTTCAGTCTGTACTGAGGAGGATATGGTTGCAGACAGACAAGATGAACTGTGGAAGGAGTGCAGAGAGGGGGAAGGAGTGCTGGTTCAGATGGCTGACTAATGGGAGGAGGGTTCAAGAAGGCAAAGTAAACTTTGCCTTCTTTGACAAAGAAGTCACTTGTGTGCACTGGGTGGGGGCAGGGAGGGGGTATTCCAATGCCCAGATTCCTGTGAAAGCAGATGTGTAAGAGATTCCTGAAGGAGCCAGACCTCAGTGTAAGAGGTTTGAGAGGGCCCAAGGCACTGGAGAGACATCCACAGGGGTCTTGGCCTCACGCATGGCAGGGTCAAAGTAACAAATCTGGGAAGACACACTGGTCCTCAGGATGCTGAAAAACCTAGAGCAGTCATGCTCTGAAGACACTGCATCTTCACCTTGGCAGGGGGAAAACCACAGGAAGCCCTCTGACCACAGACGAGAAGCCCAAAGAGCTCTGGAGCAGGAGGTTGCCTCCTGCACCAGGCTCTGCCACTTCTGACGCAACCCAGGGCCCAGAACAGCTGCAGAGAACAGGGAATTTTACAAAGAGTTTGATTTTATTGGTACTTAAATATATTAAATATTTCACTGAAATACATGGTACACCATCCTCCCCCCACCCCCACAGTGGTTACATTATAAAACCAAAGCCCATGGCCTCCCATCCTGACTCCTCCACCCACTGGTGAGAAAAGGGGCAATGGTAGCCAGGAAAAGGGCATGGCTGGCACTGTGGTACAAGGAGCCAGAGTGTGGACAGGCCCCTCCCACCTGGCAAGAAGCAGAGATGAGTAACCTAAGGCTGAGGTCTTCTCACTCTGGTCTACTTACACCCTCACCCCTACCCCATGACACCAGTCTCCTCCTCTCCAGGGGTATGGCCAGGGGCAGGGGAGTGGACTTTCTGTCTGGACCAACTAGTCTTTTCCCCTCTTTATGCCTTGGCTAATGAAGTGCCTGATGGCCCTTTTGGCTGATGCATGAAGATCCCCCAAGGCAGGAAGTACTGAGCCAGAAACCAGGCCTCTGCAGGAAGCTGGCATCAGAAGGGGATGTGGAAAGGCAAACACACTGCCTGCTCCTTCCACTCCCCAAACCCAGTGACTCTGGGGACTCTCTCTCCTCTGCCTCTCTAGTCACTGGCAAGACAAAGTGATCTTCAAGCAAAATTGAGGTTAGTGCCTTTGGCTTAAATAGGTACAGATAGAGAAACCAAGGCACCAACTAATTCAGGCCAGAGTCAAGGAGGTTGCAGGGAAAGGAGTAAAAAGAAGGCAAGGATAGGAAGGGAATTTAGAGTTCAACCTCCTAACCCTTCTCCCAGCCCATGCAGGCGTCACAGCAATTGGGGAGCCGGGAACATGCTAGACTCAGGCTGAAGGCTGGGGAAAGCCAAGTTTAAGGTTCTCCTGCCCCATCCCCTAGTACCAATATCTGGGTCCTCAGAGGGATCCCATGCTACCCCAGTCCCAAAGTATACCACATTCCAGGACCCTATCTGAGGAACCCAGGAAATTCCTGAGCCTCTGCCCACCAAACCCCATACGTACAGTTCAAGTGCATGGAGCACTGGGGCTCAAGCAGGTGCTTGGGTCCCTGCCATAGGCAGGGAGACAGTCATGCTGCACACGTGGCCCCTAAACGGCACTTAGGGATTTGGCAAAAAGAGGACTCCTTTCCCCAGCCACCCTCCTTTTGCTACCACACCCCATCCCACTCCTGTGCAACCTGGGCATCTCTCTACATCCCTTGAAAAATGAAACCCTGCCTTATTCCCAGAAGACAGAGGCCCACAGGACAGAGGCAACCTGAGGTGGAGAGCTGAGGAGCAGGAGCACAAGGACACACACAGACCTGGAAAATAGATGTGCACACAAAGACCAACATGCACACACAGTTACACAAACACACAAGCCCTCCCCAATGCTAGAGACTTGGGAGGACAGGTTTGGGATCAGGGTAATCTTCCTCCATGCCCTGACCCTTTTCTATTTGGCAACAGAAGGGGTAGAGATGCTCCACGCCCTCTTGCCAGCAGACAGCAAGAGAGTGCTGAGGCAGAGTGACCTGATCCTGACCCCTGTCGGGGTCCTCAGATCAGATTCTGACACTGCTTCTGCCCTGGCCAGCCTGCTCCTTGGCACCTGCAGGTGAACTTCCAACTCCTGATCTTCTGACATCCCCATACACATGCTTGCTTTCTGCTGGTCATTTTCACAGTACCAATGAGGCCAGACACCCCGTTCCCTGGAGCGTGCAGGAACTGGGGCTAAATCTAAGCTGTCAGAAGTCCCTTTGTTCCCCTTTGGGGACAGATGATGGGACTAAGATTTGGCAAATGGAAACATTCCCCTGAAATATGGACACAGTTGGGTCCCCAGAGCATCTCCCTTCTCTGCCCTGTGCCTAGGAGAGGGACCTGGCTGGGATGGGGAGGTACCCAGGACCAGTGCTGGGGATGCAGGCATAGCAAAGGCAAGCATGGAATAGGCACTCCTCATGCCTGCCCCCTGGTCTTTGTACAAAATATTCCCAGGAAAAAGGGAAAGGAAAGGCCCAGCCCTGAACCTGTTGCCCAGACAGACAAGGAAAGGGCAGGCATGGCAAGCTGCCATTTTAATCTCTCAGGCAGGAGGACTCTCCTACCTCTGCTGCTGCCCCCTCCCCTGTTCCCAAAAGCTGGAAGAAAGGAGAGGGAACAGCCCTATCCCAATTAAAAAAGAAAGTCACTTGCATAATCCTCTTGTATCCCCTTGTTCACCAGCCTGAGGGCAGACGAGCATGGTCCAAGCACAGCCTGCTGAGGTGTTCCCTTTTGCAGTCAGCAGGGTCTAGAGGCTCAGTGCCCCCTGCCACAGCTCCACCCAGTGAGAATAGAGTCCACTCAATGCCCGCCTTGGTCCCTTCAGCTGAATTTGTGGCTGGGCCCTGCTAACTGCTAGGACCCCCATTGAGGAAGTAGGTGGTCATCTCCCCCTTGCCCTTCACCTTGACCACCCCTCGACACTCCAGCTGGTAGCCCTTGGCAGCTAGAACCTGGTACAGGTCCGTGGTCACCTGGGGGAGTGGGAGGGGAGCCTGCTTAGCCTGGAATCCCTCCTGCTGCATTTGCAGGGGCCCAAGGGTTCTCTAGTCAGGCTAGCTCCTCTCCCCCATTCCCTGCCCCACCAACCACAGAACACTGCCACCCTATCCCCTGTCCTAGCGGACTGCAGAGACCTGTGGAAGCCCTCTGGATTATACTTCACCCAGCCCCTGTTCACATCCCCCTCACCTGGATTCGGTCAGGGACCCCTGTACTGTCCATACGGCTAGAGACATTCACTGTGTTCCCCCAGATGTCATACTGCGGCTTCCGAGCCCCGATGACGCCTGCCACAACTGGGCCCATGTTCAGCCCTGAGGTGGGGAGAATGAGAGATGCAGACTAGTGGATGTTCCAGGGTCAACCCAGGGAGTCATCCCACCTCCTGGCACCTTTAGAAGGACCCAGAGAAAAAAGTAGAAAAAGGACAAGTCTCCTGGTTATAAAGAATGATAGATCTGGGCACATCAGCTGAGGAGTTCCCCTGAGTCAAGACAGCTATGCTGTGACAGTAATCTGTGCCAACCACTCTAGTAAGCATTTTACATTGTTTCATCCTCTCAACACCTCTAAAAAGTAGGTATTATTATCCCCATTTTACAGATAAGGTACCTGTAGCTTAGAGAAGTTAGATGACTTACTAAATAAGACAGTAAATGGAACAGGCAGAACTCAAACCAGACAGTCTAACTCCAGAACCCATGCTGTTAGCCACTCCCATCCACCAGTCCATCTGAGAGGAAATACCTTTTACCAGACTGGCCATAGACAAGGACACGGGTATTGGAGTTTAGATAAACCTGGTTTTGAATCCCAGCTCAACCACTTACTAGTTGTTTGACCTTGGGTGAGTTATTAATCTCTCTGAGAGTCAGTCTCTTTATCTGTTAAAGGGGATAATAATGTGAAGATTAAGATGTGATCAAAAATGTCTAGGACAGTGCCTAATGATCTCTGTTCTAAATATCAGATTTGCTAGAGGATGTGGGAGAGAAGAAACCCCACAGGAACCCTGATGGGGATCTGTGACCCCATCCTTCAGCTTCACTAAGAAAGGGTCCTGGGAAAACCTGCCAAGCAGCCAGGCCGTCTCACCAATCTTCATCTGGAAGTTGTTGAAGGAGTGCTCGTTGATGTGCTTCATCTGCTCCATGAGCCGCATGGCGTAGTCAGCGAGGGCAGCGATGTGGGAGCGGCCCACCTGATCATAGGTGCTGGCGTTCAGCCCAGAGGCAGCCATGTAGGTGCTACCAATCGTCTTGATCTTCTCCAGCTGCCGGAACCGCTCCTCGCTGATGATCTGGAGGGATCATCAGCACAAGGGGACCTGGCTGTCAAGATGAGCCCAAACCCAGCCCCGCCCCAGTGCTCACTCCTTGTCATGCCTTGGCTCCCTTCCCCACTTCCCTGTCTCAAGAGCCCCCTTCCACATGCTGCTCTCAGGCAGGACTGAGGAGCCAGGAAAACAGGCAGGCTAGGACCCCAGGCCAGGACTTAGGCACACAGCTTCAGAAAGTCAACTAGAATAACTCACTCACAGAACACAGAACCACAAAAGGGATATTAAGCATCAGTTATTCTGACCCTCACCTTGCAGGAAACTGAGTCCTAGAGTGAGCAAGTGACTTCCCTCCAGAACAGTGAATGGCCCATTCCTGACCTGGATATTCCAGACACTGCCTCACATTCTGCTCCCAGTTTCTCTAGTCAGAGGACCATCTTGCTTGCTTGGTCTCATTGGGGCTCTGTCCACAGATTACTGCCACCTTCTTCTTCAATGACACCCACCTGGTACCTTTCCTATCCCCCCAAGGATCCTCATGTTCTCTTTTGCTCCCCAACGAAGATGGCCCTGCCCCACTGGGGCTGACCCCCTTGCTGCCTCTGATGCCTTCATGGGTTCCTGTCCCAGCCTCCACTATACCTATCCTTACCCCTACCCCTACCCCTGACATCTCTGGGTCCCCTCAAATCTCCCTTTCTCCTCCCAGGACCACCTGTCCCTTCTAATCCTGGCCTTCTCTCCTTCCAAAGTTCTCTCCACTCCCCTGGTCTCCAAGTGCTCCACTCTCTGGCAGCACCAGCCAACTGGACATGTACCTCATCAAAGTCAGCGATGATCTCATTGAGCAGCCGCAGGCACTCGACACCCTCGTTGTTTGCCTCCAGCTCCACATAGAACTCCGAGAAGTTGGCAATGGAGGCAAACATAACAGCCACACACTCACACGACTGATAGTAGAGCTCATCATTGCGGCGCTCCCGGGCCAGGAAGTGGGCGGCCACGTCCTTGGGCAGGATGTTATGCAGCAGCCGCCGGTTGTATGCCTGGAGCTCCTCCATCTCCTCCTTCTCCCCTGTTGCCTGTGGACACCACACCCATCACCTATTGCCCAACATTCACAAAGGGTGGGTGCAGTGGCCAAGGCTTGGAGGTGGGCATCAGAGGGAATCACGTGGAGGAAGAAAGGCACGGACAGATGAGGCCTAAAGAACAGGCAAAGGGGTGAAGGGGCGGGTACAGGATAGGGCATGGGATAAGGGATGGGCACAGAGAAGGCATGGAACCAGGCTGGGCTTAGGGCAGCCTGAGCCTTAGCCAGCTAGCAAGAAGTGCATTTCTGGCTTGGCCCAGGCTCTGCCCCTAGGTTCCCCCCACCCTCCTCCAAAGGCCCACCCAGTCACCTGCAGTTTCCAGAGAAAGTCCAAGCGGGCAGTTGACTCCACCTGCTGGGCATGCAGATACAGTGCCAGTGCAAACACCAGCAGAATCACAGGGGTCATATACTTGAGTGCCACCCTCCCTGCAGCTGGGCTGAGGGTAAGCAGAGACATGCTTGTTGTCTGAAGGAGGCATCTGGCAGCCCTCCCCTTTGCTGCTGCAGAGCCCTCACTTACCAGTCTAGCCCATTGAAGGTCTCATTGGAAGAAGCCCTGGCAGGAAGATACAAGAGACAAAGTTTCCTGGGCTGCTGGGTGGAGGCATGGAAGGGGAGACAGAGACTGCATTTACTGAGCACATACCATAAGTCAGGCATTGGGCCAGCGCTTTTACTTCTATTAATCTACTCATTAAGAGCAGAGGTTAAGAAAACTTCTACTCTTAGTGGCTCCTCTACTCACCAGCTATGTGACCTGGGATAAGTTGCTTAACTCTCTAAGCCTCAGTTTCCTCATCAGTAAAACAGGGATCAGATCTAAATAACATGTGTAAAAGGCTTAGCACAGTGCCTGGCATACAGTGAGCCTTCAATAAATGTTACTATAATCTTTACAACTACCCTGTGATTTAGGTGGTATTGCCATTTTACAGATGAGGAAATTGAGGCTCAGAGAAGTTAACTCACCCGTCCAAGGTCACACAGCTAATGAGCAGCAAAGTAGGGCTTCAAACCCAGCAGACTCCAAAGGCTACCACAATAAGCTATAGCCACATATCACAAGGGGTGGGGTTTGGCAGAGGAAAAGCCAGTGTGGTGTCCCAGGCAAGGCCCTCAAGCAGGAGTCAGAAGTTTTGGTTCCTAGCCAGAGCTCTGCCACCAAGCTGTACGACCTACAGGTGGTTAAGACAGTGACTATGAAAGCACCATGCAAAGGCAAGAGGGAATTTTTTTTTTTTTTAACGTCTAGCCTAAAGACAGAGATTTCCCAGGACTGGAGTTTCCTTGAGGAAACTATTTGGGGTGATGTGCTGGGAGCTCATCCATCTCCTCCCTTTCCACCACAGGTGAGTTGTGGCATTCCAAGCGCATAAGGGCCCGGGGCACCAGACAGGCTCACAGTGACCCAGCAGGGTCAGAGAGGCTCCCAGGGGTATTAAAGGGCCTGAGAACAAACTCACAAGCCATGGACGCCAAGCAGTAGGTCATAGTTGTCAAAGATGGTGGCTGGGGGACCCAGCAGAAGCAGCACCAAATAGATCAGCCCCAAGACAAAGATCATGGCCAACTTCCCGATGCTGCTGATGTGCAGGAAGACAGAGCTGGCCAAGAGACTCAGCAGCATGTTCCCGACGAAGTACTGGGTGGGGGGGGATAGCAGAGGCAGCGTTGGGGGAGGGCAGAGACCATGGCACCCCCAGCAGGGAGAGCCCTGCACTCCCCTGCCTGACCTAGCCTCCCCTCCATGACCCTCAAAACCCAAAATCTTTCATCCTCCATCCCCAGTCCCTACACCACACCAGGGTCCCGGCTTGCTCCTACAGTTGGGGACTCTGGTGACTTCCTGGGTCCCCAGGACCAGGCACAGGAGGACCAATATCTGTGCCAGGATACCCGCCCCTGCCTGAACACTTCTCGGACACCTCAGGGAAGCTGCAGGTGGGTGCGGTGCCCTCACACAGGGGAGCATCCAGGCCCAAAGAGTAATTGAGCTGCTGCAGGTGGCAGGCAGTGATGTCAGCAGGTGTTAAATTCAGCATCCGCGCTGCACAGGTCCGTATTGGGGTGTGGTTACAGGTGTACTGCAAAAGTCAGCGGGTATATCAGAGTAACCAAGGAGGGGAAGGGTTACAAGGTCCATGCCCAGGTACCTTATACCCCAGGGGCCAAAGTTCTCACTCAGGGATGACAAGAGGTGGGGAGAACAAGGAGGAGGGAGAATGAGTTAACCTCCCCCTCCTCCAGGAGGGTGCTCCCTGGGGGCAAAAATGTGTCTTATTCCCCTCTGCACCCCCAGTGCCCAGAGCAGTGCCTGGCACAGAGTAGAGGTAGGAGAATTCCCACTGGCCCCTTACCATGTTGGCGATGGCAGAGGTGAACACAAGCAGGACTGAAAAGATGCCAACTGCAGTGCTGTGTGCCCGCGAGCGGACAATGCTGCGGGACAGACGTTGCAGGGCCTCAGGAAACAACTGGAGGCAGCAAGAGAGGGAGAGTCAGAGGTTGTATCACCCAAGAAGGAAAGCCAACCAGGGACGGGGCCCAGCGGGAGAGGCAAGCCCTTCTCCTCCCTCTCCCCATGGGACCCTTCCCTTCCCCTAGCCCAGCCTGCCCTCCCCCACAGCCCCGAAAGTCCCCCTACGTACAGAACCACAGGAGTACACAGCACAGGTCAGCACAGTGATGAGCAATAGCAGGAAGATGCTGGCATAGATCCCAAGCATCAGGGTGGAGCTGGGGCAGAACAGGGCCAGGGAAGACGTTTAACTCAGGAAGATCTGAGCATCCTTGTCCCACCCCTCATAACAGGCAGGGGTGCAGGCTCCAGGGACTGTGGGCTTGCGTGGTTGTTTAGGAAGCTTCTGGGAAGTGGAGGAGAAGTGAAAAGCTGAGTGGGGAAGGGCAGGGCTCTCACTGTGGGAAGATGAGGAGCTGGATGAAGCAGATGAAACAGAAGACCAACAGGGCACAGGCGACATAGGCTCCGAAGCGGGGATCCACCTTCCGCGAGTACTGAGGGAGAGGAGGTTGAGCTGGGTGCTGGACCTTGCCTTGGGGGAGTCAGGGACAGCAAGGGCAGGGCACTGCCAGGGGCCTCGACGGGGAGAAGTAGTTGGCCCAATTGATGTGAATCCCCACCCTGCTCTGTGGTCCCCTCTTCATTGCCCAGAAACATCTCCTGCTCCCTCACCTGTGCTCAGCCTTCCCTGCCTTCCCCCAGCCCATCCTTCTACCCTTGTAACCCCCAAACCTTCTTCTCCAGATCCTCTCTCTGGAAGGTGAGCAGGAACCGGCGCACGTGGTCCTTGCGCAGCTGATCGATGCTGCGGGCATCAATGGCACGGCCCAGGAACTCGTCCACCTCGTCCTCAGGGTTCAGGGCATCCTGGGCACCCCGGCTGAGGGCAGGGACATGGCTTCACCAGGTGCATGAGCACGGCCACGTGAGAAACAATGAGGAGGGAAGGGCATAGGCAGCACCCAAGGGAAGGAGGGAGAGCCAGGGGTGTGGCTCATGATCTCACACTATGCACCTAAGGTCCAAGCAAAAGGGGTCCCAGCTCCCCACAGCCCTATCCCAAGGGTGCAAGTGCCTTCCCCTCCTTTTACCCCTCCTCAGTAACTTGACTTACTTGTCTTTGCTGGAATCATCGATGCCCTGGAGAAAGGGACACCATGTATGAGGTGGAGGGCCCACAGCTTTCACCCCTGCAATCCCTCCCCCACCCCAACACTGTGCTGAGGTTGTCTCCACCATATACTTTGGGGAATTTGGGACCCCTGGGATGAGACTGTCCCTCCTGCCCCAAGTATACATGGAGATGGCAGCCACAACAAGGAAGCAAAGGGACAGAGTGTCAAGGGAGACAAGGAACTGAGGCCCAGGTCCAGGTGCTGAGGGCCCCTCACCATCTGGCGGAAAGCCTTGGAGTCCTTGGTCCGGGAGAAGGCGCGGTCAGGCACCCAGCGTGGCATCAGCCCTTCCATAGAGTTGGCTCGTGTCCGCTGCAGCTTGGCCAGCATGGCCTTCTCCTCTTTCTGCATAGGCAGCACGGGTACAGGCTCAGAGGAGGGGCCCAGAGGCCTTTGCCTGCTCCTCCTCATTTGTCCCTCTCCCTGCCTGCCCCTCTCCCAGGCCCTGACCCGTTTCTGGCTGGCACCCAGGATAAGGAAGGTCTCAATGTGCTGCTCCTTTAGGTATGCGTTGCGCTCGCCACCACGGCCTGGCTCCACTTCGTAGTCCCCATTCAGGTACTGCAGTGTGGCCCGAGTGATGTGGATGCGGCTGTGTGGGGCCAGGAGGGTGAGACCCTGGCTCTCTCACCTTGCTCCCATCCCCCACCACCTGGGCTCTTCCACTCACCCTGCCCGGCCCCCTGCCTCCATGTGGTTGGCCAGGGTCACGTCGTTGGACCACACATCAAACTGCCATTTCCGCAGGCCAAGGACGCCACAGTGCACGCGCCCACTGTGGATGCCCACGCGCATGTTCACATTCACACCTGTCACCTCACGCACCAGCCTGGGAGGATGCAGCTCTGGATCAGCTCCTGGCACTCTTCCCCTCCCCTAGCCCAGAGCCTAGGCCCTTCGCTCCCCTTGGCACCCAGTGGGCAAGGACAGACCCAGATGCAGGGGATGGGAGCACAGCCTTAGATGGACATGGGCAGAGGCTGAATGGGGCTCCAAGACAAATGTCTGAGAACTGTGTCTGTCAGCGGGGCCCCAGCAGCATCTTGTGGAACTGAGCTAGGAGGAATCACTGCTCTTGCCTCCAGCCTGCACAGCTGGCATTCTCTCTAGCCCCAGTTCCCCACCACCCCAGCTCCCCCTACCACACCCAGGCTAAGGGTACACATGGGTCTTTGCTTAGGCTGGAGAAAGATCCGTTCCCTTCCCCAGTGATGGACAGATCTCAAAGACAGAGGAAACAGCCAAGACAGAGGAAAATTCCTGAGGACACATCAAATAGTAGGAGCAGTCTGGGGCACTGACAGCTCCAGGAAGGCTGGGATTGGGGCACTGCTTACGAGATGGCCTCGATCATGTCCACCCCCATCTCCACACAGCAGTGGGCATGGTCTGCCCGGGCCTCCGGCAGCCCTGACACACAGTAGTAACAGTCCCCTAAGATCTTGATCCTCAGGCAGTGATTTTCCTGAAGGGAAAAGAGTTGGAGGGAAGAGTCACCTTTATTCTCTTGCCCACCCAGCCTGCCTGGCCCACCAGCCTCACTGCAGACTCTATCTGCCCCACACCCCCAGCTGTCATCAGCAAAGCTATGCTCTTACCACTGTCAGCACCGCCCCCAAACCCCAGCACCCTCACCGCAGCCAGCTTGTCAAACCGGGCAAAGAGCTCGTTCAGGGTCATGACCAGCTCCTGCGCAGTACACTGGGACGCCAGGCTGGTGAAGCCTTCAATGTCTGCAAACAGGATGCTGTAGACGACAAGAGAGGATGGATGGGCCACGTAGCCCTCAAAGACTCCCAGATCCCCCACCCCTCTTGGCTTCCTCCTACCCCCACCCTACCTGACGTTGTCATGCTTCTGGATGTAGATCTTGTGGAACATCATGTCTTCTTTCTTTGTGTTAATGTCTTCTTTCATCTCCATGGCAACATGCTGGGGCAACACCGACAGTAGCAGCCGCTCCTAGACCAGGGGTTCCAGCAGGGCATCACTATCGTCTTGGCTTCACATTTCAATACCTCCTGGTCCCTCCACATCCCCAGAGCCCTCCCAGACTTCTCTGGATACCTGAGCTTCCCTTCTGGACTGTGGCCTGACCCTCCCCCATCAAAGCCCTCCACAGACACACATCCCAGCCCTCCCTGACCACTCCCCATTGAGCCCCCCAGATGTGCTCCTGTCTATTCCCTCCCACCCCTTGGACAGGACAGAACCCCAGTGTCACAGGGCCTCTGTGATGCACCATCCAGGGGAACCATTCACACCGTGTTCCACGGAGTTGGACAAGGCCACAGATCCAACCGATAAATTATTTAGGGGTAAGGTAGGGGAGGGCCTGGTCAGGGAAAGCAGCCCCCACCTGCTGCCGATTCTCATGCTGCAGGTGCAGCCGAGCCTGGATATAACCACGGGTCTCCTGAAAGGCCTGGCGCTGAGACACCTCAGCTGGGTAGTGTGTGCAGATGCCAATGACGTTGGTACAGAGGAACAGCAGCACATTGGCACCAAGCTGCAGGAAGATGGCAGAGGAGATGGGTGACCACCCACACACACAAATATGCATACATGTACACAACTTGCTATACTCCCTGTGGATGTGTGCCATAGGGAAGGAAGACAGTCCTATACCCTGAATGTCCCCAAGCTCTCCCTGCCCTTGCAATGTTACCCACAGGACTCTAGATCCCAGCCCTCTGCCTGGATCACTCCATCACTAGATATGAGATATTTTCACAGCTTCTGGGAGCAGAAGCACCAGCTAGGGCCAGGTAGGTCATGGGGCCCAGCCCCAGCATCCTATGATCTCCTGCCCCACAAATAGCCCAAACAAAAGATAAATGCTGCTCCTTCTGCATGTGGTTCTCCTTAAGGACAGCACCCAGGAGATCTGAGCTTTATATCCTCCTGTGAGTGACCCAGGACAAATCACCTCATCTCTCTGGACTCTGTTTGCTCATCTATTACCCAAAGAGGGGAGATAAGATCTCTAAAGTCCCTCCCTGCCCTGATATAACTTAGTAACAATAATTACTGTTATTATTGTTACCGTAGCTAGTTTGTTGTTGGCTGCTTACAATGTGCCAGGATTCTATGGGTGCCTTCTATACATTGTCTAACATATTTCTTACAATTCTGTGAAGTAACAATATTCCATTTAAAAGGTGAGGGACTCAGGCAGAGAGAAACTAAGTAACTTGCCCGAGATCACACAGCTGGTAGTGGCTGGTATGAGTCTTGAGTCCAGTACAATCAGACTTCAAAGCCTATGTCCTAATCCTGCTGTCTAGTGCATTCCAGGTTTCCAAGATTCCAACTCACTCCACTGACAAGCACTTGAGGCCCACCCTCAGAGCCCAGGCTGGAAAGTCATCAATTCTACTGATGCCCAAGAACCCTCCCTAACTGGGGTTGGAGTCTACCATGCCTGGCCACCCCCCAAGGTATAACTCCTCCAACTGTCGGCCCTATCAGGCCCTCTGCCTAGGGCCCCCACCCTAGGGGTGTTCAGCCCCCAATCATCATCAGTATTGGCCAGAGAGCAAGTCTAAGGGAAGTCAGCCTCAGTGTTTCTGGAAACTCAGCAGCTAACCTGACCATTGCAGCTCTACCCCAGAGTTGGACGGGGCCAGGACCCACTCTGATTTGGATAGAAGGGAGGGAAAGAACGTTACCTAGAAGCTAGGGGTTCTGGGCTCTACCCTGAACCAGAACTAGTCTTGCAAACTTGGGCAGGTCACTCAATCTTTGGGACCTCAGTTTCCTCTTGGGTAAAATTGAGGGGTAGGTCTGGCTGACCATGTCTAGCTCTGACCCTCTAGGATGAGCCTCCCAGCTTCCCTTCCCGGTCCAGCTCACAGGCCCAGGACCAACTAGGCTGAGCTCCCCCTCCCAGCAGCAGGGGTGAAGAGGGGGGCACACTATGTCCCTTGGGGGTTTCTAAGAATAGCCCCCAGTGCGGGAGAAAGAAAGGGGGGCAAACCAGGCAACTTCCCTTCCTGGCCCCAGGAGCCCAAGAGGAAAATGTGAGTCATGGTGGAGGGAAGGGGAAGGGGGATGAGAGACTGAAATAACTCTGTATACATACATCCCTATCTGACTGTGAGAAAAAATGGATGCCAGGGGACCGAAGGAGACACCAAGCTGGGCCTGGGTCACTGGTGACACTGCTCAGCATGTCTGAATGAGTGAGAGGATGGAGTAGAGGATGAAGACCACTTCCTATGAGCACGAGCAGGGCTGGCTCGGGGAAGGGCATGCCCAAGGAGGCTGCAAGGGAAGCCACAAGCCCCCACCCCATCCAGACACCCACAAGCACAATTGAGCACAGGGAATTTTTCTCAGCTCAGAGGAGGCTGTATGGGCAGCCCTGGCCCCAATGACTTGCATAGTGGCAGCAGCGACTTTCTCCAATGCCCCAAGAATGTACCTTCCAAGACCCACTGGGTGAGGCTGTAGCCAGGCACCCCTCAGGAGGCGGGAGGCTGGCACAGTCCTGGCCTCCCTGGGGCCGCACCCCCCCCAATCAGGCACCGGGCCTGGCTCTGGGCACCGTGCCAGCTGAGGGCAGGGAGGAGATGGCCACCCCCTCACCCCCAGCCAGCCAGACAAGAAGGGGGAAGGGAGGCACTACCCCTAAGCTCCTTCTCCCACAGGAGGGCAGTCTAGCCCCAAGTCCAGCTTGATAGCCATCCTGGAAAAGCAGCTCGGGGGCTAGGAAGGGCAGAAGGACCTGGCCCTTTAAGAGGTCTGACAGTGCCTTGTGGGCACGTGCTCCACAAACAAACGGGCTATAAAGTTACTTTTGAAAAGGTACGTTCTGTTCTGGAGCACAGGCTGGGCGGGGAAGGGCATCATGCCAGAGCACCCAGCTTTTCACCCTGGGAGCCCCAGGCAACTCCCTCTCCGTGGGTGGGGATAGGGTGGGCTACAGGCCATAAGCCCTTGGCAAGGTAAAGGCTAGTCCCTCAAACCTCGAGCAAGGCAGGACAGCACTCTCGAGAGAAGGGTGCCAACGGAGGGCCCAAGAGGTACCCTGATTGTAGCACCTGAAGGACCAGCCAGGGACGACATCCTAGTCTCTGCTCCCTGGGCAGGGGGATGACATGAGATGCAGACCCTACCAATGTCTCTCTGAAAGGGACTTCCCAGAAGCCCTCCAGTAGGTACCATGCCCTACAGCACTCCCCACAACTCCCTTGCCCCCAGACGAGAACACCACCCTGTTGGGTTCTACTCCACTCTGGGAAAGGGTGTGGCCCTTACAGCAACATCATGAGGTAGATACTATTTTTATCCCAGTTTCACAGACTGGGAAACTAAGGCTGGGAGAGGTGAAGTTAGTTGTCTAAGATCCCACAGAAAAGAAGGCAGCCCATTGGACAACCAGACCTGCCTGCAGCCACACCCTTATTTCTCACTCCACACCACACTGTTGGCACCACCTCACACACTCAGAACCCAGAGGCAGCAGCCGGCACAGGCAGAAAACCCCAAGGCAGGGCTGCTAGGCCCCTGGTGCCTACTGCGGGGAAGGTGGCATGAGATCAGATTCTAATGCTCTTCTCTTGCACAGTCCAATCTCATTCAAACCACTCCCAGCCCAGAGGAAAATTGACCCCAGCTCTTCACCTTCCCTGTCCTCTCAGAAATGGCCTCAGTCTAGAAGAGAGGTGACTCCTCCCTTGCTGATTCCATCCAAAACCTGCTCAATCCCTCCAGATAACCATTTAGAGCTGCTCTTCAGAGATGGCACCAGGGCCTGAGTCTCGGGTGTCAACTTGAGGACAGAGATGCCCAGGCCTGGACACAGCCTACACTGCCTTCTCTGCCCCACCACAGCCCAGGGGTAAACACCCCATCCCTCCAGCCTTACAATATGCCTCTACAGACTGCACTATTTCAGCAGGCTCAGGCCAAAGAGCCGGAGACTGCCGCCCAAGGTGACAGAGTGCAGGCTTGGGTCTTGGGGCTGTCCCTCCCATCAGCAGTGCCCTCTACCCCAGATCCCATATGGAGGTGACCCCTGAAACCTGGCCTCCCATCTATTGCCCCTCTTCCAAGATGTAGCCAGACATCCCTGCAACCAGTGTCCACCCATGACTCTCCAAGCCCCTTCTCATTCCTGTCTGATGTGCTCCACCTTTACCTCCCTGACCACCCACCTGCTTCCAGAGGAAGGCATCACCACGGTTGAGCTGCCAGGCCAAGATCAAATGCAGGGTGGAGAGACCCAGGCCGCTGAGGACGGCAGCCCGCATGCGGATGGGGAGGAGCGTATAGATGATGTAGACGAAGAACACGGGGCACCAGAGGCCTGCAGAAGGGCTGTGCGGGTTGGCTGCCAAGGCGCCCCCGACCTGCACAGCTGCCAGGATGCCCAGCACCACGTAGCTCACCACCCACATGGAGTCCTGGCGGAAGCTATGTCGGTTACACACCACCATGAGCGCCACGAAGAGGGCGGCGGCGCAGGCCAGCAGGGCCACGTAGGCAGGCTGAGAGCGGGCGGGCGCGGCGTGGAAGGCCAGCAGCACGGCCATGAGCAGCACCAGCACCGCCATCAGCAGTGTTAGGCTGCTCTGGTTCATCTGGAAGAAGTACCGCTGATACAGGCGCTCCAGCTTGGCGGAGCGGAACTGTTTCGACCGGAACACCTGCACCAGACGGCGCCAGCAGGATCGGCTGCGTCTGGGCGCCGCGTCAGGCGCCACCTCAGCCGTCCCGACCGCCGCCGTCGTCACCTCAGTGTCCTCAAAGCCCAGGGCCACTGCCCGCAGCCCCAGATCCATGCCCTTGCCTGGGCCCCCCCTCCGGATGAAGGCCTCGTCCTGCCAGGGGCACCGAGGTAGGGCTGTCGGGGTGGGGCTGGGTGGCTCTGCATCCCGGAGACAGCTCATATAGCGGGGCGTGCAGAAGCCACTGGCCCGAGTCCCATGGCGCCGCGGACGCTTCTGCCCATTGCGTTCACCCCAGGCCGTTTTCCGTTCATCCACTTTCGGGACCAGGAGGCCACTAAACCACGACATGCTGCAGGGAGGAAAGGAATGAAATGGTGATAATTACCACCATCACAGCCACTGCCACCACTAATAGCTCATTACCTAAGCACTTCCCACTGCCACGCTATGCTTCATACACATCATCCTCATAAAATTGAGGTAGGCAATGGTATCCCCATTCAACGGGTGAGGGAACCAGGACATAGAGAGGTGAAGAAACTTGCCCAAGATCCAGCATCCACATAAGTGTGAAAACCAAGATTCTAACTCAGATCTGTCTGACCCCAAAGCCAGTACACGTGAAAATTCACCTCTTCCCTAAAATGCATTGATTTCTTGGTGGTCACAAACTCAAGTGCCTGTGTCAATGAGTGAAGTGGCCCGTGGTTCAGGAGAACCAGGAGGGAAAGAGTTCACACCCTGAGCATGGGGCAAGCACCACCCAGCACCAGCAGACTGTTCCCAGTGGGTCCCACTAGGGCCTGATCTTCTGATTTTTTCAACAGAAGCTGAAGGAAAAATTCTGGATTTTGATGTGACATCTCCCGATTTTTAAATGTTGGCAACTAAGTCACATTTTTCAACACTGCAAGCCAAATAAATCACGTCTGTGGAATGAGTTCTGCCTGTGAGCTGCCAATCGGTGACCTCTGTACAAAAGGGAATCTCTTTCCACATCCTTCCTCACCACACTCACACACAATGCACACTTCACCAAGCTAAATTCAACTTCTCCCTCAGGTCACAGCTTAAATGTAACTTCCTCAGGGAAGATTTCCCGGCTTCCCCACCCAGACTAAGTTTGGTCCCATTTATCCTCTGTACATTTCCTCCACAGGACTTATGGCAATTATAATTAAATCATTCCTTGTTTAATGTGTGTCTCTGACTATAAGCTTTGTGAGGGTAAGGATTACAACTATTTTGTTCAGCACTTTATTCCTAGTGCCAAGTACTGGGTCTGGCTCACAGTAGGGACTCGATAAACATGTTGAAAACACAGAGGGAAACTAAGTACTAGGGCATTGGCATGGAGTAGCTAATGTGAAACAATGGCTAATATTGATAACCCTAAGGTTCTTCACCTTCCTCACTGTACCCGTCATAAGCCTCTTGCTATTCCCCACCACAGGCCAGCCAGGGACCCCAGTGCCTGCTGTTCCCTCTGAACAAGAGCTCCTCCAGGTCATAGCCCAAACGTCCCCTTATCAGCAAGCCTTTCCCTGACCACCCTATTAAAATAGTAACCTCCTTTCCTGGGGCTCCCTATCTCTCTTCCTAGCTTTATGCTTTCTTTTTCTCCACAGCTCTTATCAGAAACTGCCATTCTATATATTTTTCTTATTTTTTCACTGTCTGTCTCTTCTAACTAGAATATCAACTTCATGAAGGCAAGAATTTTGGCCTGTTTTGCTCACTGCTATACCCACAACACTTAGTAGGGCCTAAATAAATGTCCATTGAGTGGATGGATGGCTGTTTGGACAGATGGATGGATGGATGGATGGATGGGTGGATGGATTATACTCCCATGCACTTTCTCTGTGCTTTAAATTTTTCAAGGTCTTTTCACATGCCTAATTCCATCTGATCTTCACCAAAACCCTGTAAGGCTGGTCCTGTGGCCTCCTGGGAAAAAAAACAAAAACAAAAACTGAGGTCCAAGGCAGTTTTATATGGCTGGCCCAAGTTACAGAGATCATGGGTAACCAAATCAGTCCCAGATCCCAGGTTTCCTGGAGAAAGTATCTTGAACTGGGATGGGAGGACTCCATGACAATACTTTTAATGTGTCTCCTGGCTAAGCCCAGGTCAGGAGAAGATGAGGATGAAAGCACTGTCATCCAGGGATGCCTATGCCCCCACCAAGGCCACACTCTTCTACACCCATGGGGCACCCTGAGGGGCCCCTTGTACTTAAACCTGACAAGCTAGCAGCACTGACATTTGTACCACTAGGGGACAAGATGGGACAATACCCAGCACTTACCCCAGGTGGCCAAAGAACCAGACGCTCAAGCCAGATAAGTAGCGTTCAAGCTGACACCAAGGGACCCACAAAGCAGAAGGCAGGCTGGGTACTTCTCTGCATACCCCAAAACCCCCATTCCTGGGTCACCCTCAGTCAAGTTTTGTTGGCATCCCTTCTCCTATATCCTACAGAGCAGCATGCCCTTCAACCTCTTAACATCACCATCTAGAAGGACAGATCAGGAATATAAGACTTTTGGTCAGCCTGGTATTTGGAAAAGGTCACCAAAGAAAGCTTAGCTCTTCAAAATACTTCATTAGCAGCATGATCTTTGGTGTAAGACCAGGTTTCAAACCTTAGCATGATTATTTGCTAGCTACTCAGGCTTGAACAAGTTATTTAACCTCCCTGTGTCAGTTTCTTCATCTGTAAAATGGGGAATAATAATGGTCCTCAGGAAAGAATCTAATAACACCTGTCATGAAGTACATACTTGATAAATATTAGTTCTTTTCTCCACCCTATAACACTTGAACCCAAACCTCTGCCAGTGTCTAAGAGATGGAAAAATAGGAAAGTCATGAGCAACAACATGCATCTGTCCCGCCAGTCAGATGCCCGGTTTTATCAGTCCTTGTGTCCTCAGCTGTCAGTCCCCAGAGCTGCTGGCAACAGAGCCCAGAGTGAGCAGGTTTCCAACCACACACCCCCCTCATGACATTTTGCTTCAGCTTCCTTCCATTCGCCTGTCCCCTGACTTATTCTTATCTCTCCCCCTATCCTGCCCCCAACACACAACCTACTGTCACTGCCCCAGACCTCTGTTCCCAAAGGACCTGTTTCTGGCCATGTTCCCAGCCCCCTGGAAGCACATCCTAGCATCTGGCTCATACCCACAGAGGAAGGGGCAGACACTGTCCAGGAGAACGCATGACCCTCCCAAGAACACTCTGACCCCCAGGGGATAGCTTCAGAGCTCTGTAATTGTCCAACCAACTGCAACTATCCCACCCTGGGCTGCACTCCAGGCACTGCCCATCCTGGAGAATTTACCAGGCTCCCAACCCTCCTGGCACCCTGTGCCAGACTAGTATAGCAGGGAACAGGGGAGGGCACTGTTCCAAGCCACAAAACTTCTCTCTATGGTCCTCCAACCATCACTATGACCACCTCCCTCTTCCCCAGAGTCAGGCTCCTAAGCCTTGTGCCTCTGACCCCCTCCTCCCCTGAGTCCTGGTCCCTTTGCGCGCGCGCGCTCGCTCTCTCTCTCTCTCTCTCTCTCTCTCTCTCTCTCTGCTGCTCCAAGCACCACCGGCTCCCACGGCCAGGGCCATGTCCCATTCAGCCTGGCAATCTGAGGCCCAGTGCCACCCAGACCTCAAGTCCCTCCCAAACCCTGATCCTTCAGCCTGAGACCAGAGTCTGGAGCATGCCAAGGCCCAGCCCTAAGGATGGCTCTGCCCACTGCTTCACCAAACCCTCTTCGTGGCCACCTCCTGTCCATCCTGTCCCCACGGCCCATCTGCCCCTGCCCTCCTTGGCAAAAGGAGGCTCCAGGGGATTTAAAACAACTTCAGAAAGTTCATGGCAGAAGGCACTGCCCAGGCCAGGCCCAACAGTGCCAGCACCACCCACTATACTGGGATGTGGGCCTCAGTGCCTCCATTCCAGGCCTTTCCAGATGTAGAGGAGCCTGCCCAGGGCCTGTATGTGTGGGTTCAACGCCTGCTGCCTTCTCCTCCCTTCCCCAGTCCCCACTCTCCCTAAAGACTACAGATGGCTCCTAAATCCACCCCAACCCTAAGACCCCCCCCACCAGGTTCCTCCAGCTCACAGGGGCACTCTGGTAAGGGGAGGGTATTCGAGAAGAATCTTCCACCGCCTGATTTCACCTCTAGCTTTTCAGTCAGGCCCCAGAACCTGCTCCCCTGCCCACCCTGAAGCAGGCCTTGGGGCAGGGGGGTGCTGACACTACCCCTTCCATTCCAAAGGTTTGGATGAGGAGAGAGAGGGGGGCTCCCGCGGAGGGCATCCCTCCCTCCGCCCAGGCTGCCTCCCTCGCCCCTAAATACAACCACACTCTACCTCAAACTCAAGAGACTCAGGAGGCTCACCCCACAGCCCCGCTGCAAACACCCCGTGCCAGCCCCTCCCCCAGTACGTGCCTTTCTCCCTCCTCCGGGCAAGCCTGGAACTCGCATCCAGTGGAGGAAGGGAAGCATGCGGCAGGCGGTGAGGGTGGGGAGCCTTGCGCCGGGACCTAGGAGTCCTTGACCCCATCTCCTCCATGACTTCCCTTTGCCAATCTCCACTGCCTCAGGCTCCCCCCAGACGCCGTCGAGACTACCCATCCCAGGCGCCGGTGCCGCCACCAAAAAACTCGGCAGGAGCCGCGCCGGTGTGTCCCAGCCCCGCAGAGACCCGAGCGCCCCGCGCAGCCACTTCCCCCAACGCTCCTGCCCGCGTCTCACCTGCCGGCCCGGGTCGCCGCCTCCCCCGGGCCCCCGCCCCGCCGCCCCCGCGGGCTCCGGCCGGCCGGCCGGCCGTCCCACGGTCCTTCTCCGTGCCCGCGCGTCCCGGCCGTCCCGCCCGCCGCCCGGCCGTCCGCCCGGCCCTCGCCCCCTCCCTTGTTGTCCAGCGCAGCCGCCCTCTACCCCGGATCCAGAAGTCCCCTCCCCGCCGGCTCCCGGACTCCCCGCCTTAAAGGCACAAGCTCCTTTTGTCTGGGCACGCGCTCCCCTCCCCAGAGCGGGGGCAGCTTCCCGGGTTCCGGAATTGGGTAGGGGTGGAGGAGACCGAAGAATGGGACCCCTCCCTCCGCACGCCCCCTCCTCTCCTCCGGCCGCTTCCTCCCCCAGTCTCGGGAAGACAAGCGGCTACTGTTCTGGGATCCAGACCCCGGGGGGAGGGGACCGAGCAGCCGCTCCCCCTTCCCTTCACCCCCCGGACGCATCCTCCAGCATTCCCCTCCCACCCTCACCGCGGGGGTCCCCAGGCGTGCCAGCAAACCCACCTCTCACTGCTATTATCCCCTGCCCCGCCCACCGAGGGTCGGCTTCCTTCCTGTCGGGGTCCCCAGGGGCTGAGCCCGGGTCCAGCGCCCACTACTCACCCCTCCCTTCCTTCGTGTCCCAGCCCCAGCCCCAGCCCCAGCCCCCACCCTGCCATTCCGCCCTGCCTGCCACGGCCCGGCTCCCTCCCGCGGGAACTCAGTTTAATAATTAATTAAGATTTCATTCCACGAGGCGCCAGGTGTGTGCGGCCTGCTTGCCCGCACACCACTTCTTTCCTCTTCCTCCACCCTCTGGGGCACCGGTCCCGACTCGAACCTGCTGCACCCAGAGCCCAACAGGAGGACGGAGGGAAGGGGCACTGTCCCCGCTGCCCTCCAGCCCCACTCTCTCTGTGGAGCCCCTTCCCCGCACCTGCCAACTTGCAGAGTCCCTCCCCCAGCACCTTTTACCCAAAGGGTTGTGCTTCTCTGCTGGGGGCTGGGAGGGGTGCTGCTGGAGTGCATTGCTAGATAGCTAACTGAGAAATTGTTTGGGACTTTTATTTCTTTCTAGCAGGAAGCAGCTGCCAGAGTTACCTGGGAGATGGGAAAATCATGTCAAAACTGCTTTAACCCTTTGAGGATTAGAATGATGGTGGAACCAGAAAGGAGAAGAGGGTCAATTCATTCCCAAGATGTAGGTGAGTCTAGAGGAGTTGCCCTTCCAGAACTGGGAAGAAGGCAGCCTGCCTTGGCTTCCCTTTGAGATCTCCTCCCCATGGGCTCAAACAGACCTGTAGCTCCTCCTTCCAATTCAGTCCTTCCCTAGGCAGCCCCTTCCTCAAGGCCCCTAACCAAGATATCTGAAGCTGCTTCCTCCTCAGTCCCAGCCCTCCCTATAGTCCTGTGCTTCAAGGCCCAACTCTTTCCACTCCAAGTCCTCACTGGGGTTCCTAAGCCCAGACAGAGCTTGAGGCAAGGAAAAGAGAAGAGTTAGGAAAGCCAGTTTCCATCGCTTATCAGCCATATATAACTGCAAACTCTGTACCCTGGATAAATCATCACTTACTGTCTTGCAGCCTCATCTATAAAATGGGAATAAAATCATCTGCCTTGTCTTCCTTACAGGATTTTCAGGATCAGATAGAGAAATGTTGGCTATAATGTTTGAAAATGGGAAAGTGATAGTTTATTCTGCCATGTACGTTTCTCAGTTGTGCCGGCCTGGCCTGTAATTTGACCTTTGGGGCCTCTGCCTGACTTCTCCCTTCAAGCAGCCAGTGTCCTTACCACTATCAGAATGTGCTCTCCAACTTGTATCAGGTATATCTACCATTTACTCTTAGAATAATGTGTTTATGGGCCACATAGGGAAAATGCAAAAGACAATTGAGATAAAGAAATGTGTGCATTATAAAATGAAATTTTATGTTTTGGAATGGAAGGCTTTGTCCTTCATTTTATTTTGGACTGAAAAAAAAGTTGGACACCAACCAAGTAAGCTGGAGAAATATGCTAGGGGTCCTTCTCGGGGCACTTTAAGTCACACTGGCTGCCTTTACCTTAGTGTGTGGCTGGTATGTTAGTCTGGCCCCCTGAATTCCAGGGGCTGCCTTTCTTTGATCCCACCATCAAATCTATTTCTAGCACTACAGACTACTAGGACCTTAAAAATGATTCTAGTCCCTTGTTTTATAGATAGAAACACAAACTAGTGCTAGGCACATGGGAAATGCTCACTTATTAAATTATAAAATTTGTAGGATATTAGAGCAGGAAGGGGTCTTAAAGATGATCTAATTCCACTGCTATATTTTAGTAATTATAATAGCAAGCATTTATTCAGCATTTACAGCATTTACTATGTGCTGAGCATAAACCCTTGACATAAATAACTCATTTAACCCTCATAACAACTTCATGATGCTGTTATTATCACTTCTCCCATTCTCCACTTTGGAGATGAAAGAAATAAGGCACAGAGAGGTTCGAAGATTTCTCCAAGGTCAGTAAGTAATTAAGTACAGGGTAGATCCAGATTATGAACCCTTGCACCTTTGGCTTCAGAGTCTGTGTTTGTAACCACTGTGCTACACTGATTACAGGGAAGACCCTGTGGTGCAAGGTGACTTATCCACAGTCACACAGCTAGTTGGTGACAGAAGTGGGACCAGAACTCATAGCCACTGACCCCAATTTATTGTTCTGTCCACTCTTCCTTACTTTGATTATGTCTGTTTATATCACAGACATGAATTGTGCCAGTCCTTTCCCGATGTTTCCTCAGAAGCACAGACATTCTTCTGCTGGTGGGGTGGGCTTTCCTCCCATTTGACTATGGGGAGTACATTGATGGGCAGGGGCAGTGGGCCCTTAACCTCTGGCTTCCATGACCCAAAAAGTGTGAGAACTGCTGCCACTGACCAACTGCAAAGGGCCAGGGAATCCTTAGACCAGCAGGTTAGGGTCTGGGTCTCCTGCCAAACCCTTCCATGATAGGGGAGTGTCTGTTCCAGACATGATTCACTCAAATTATGTCTCTAAAATGCACCAAGGCTGCTTAAAAGAGTTTGTAGGGGAGTAGCTTGGTAGGAAACATGGAGCCTCTATGAGAGTGGTTCTGAGACGTTGACCCACTTGAAGAAATGGTACCCATAGCAGAACATGATGAAGTATTAATATATTGAAATAAGTCAATGCATAATTTTGTGCTACACCAGATCTAATAGAGTTGAGAATAGCAGACACCAAAAGTTTTAGAAAAAAATATGGAAAAATCTTAAAATGGAGACAATTCTACCAATTTTTTTTCTTTGAACTGGGGCAAGATGGTATTCAATTTGCATGGCAGAGCACCTTGATCCAGCTTGTGGAATACCAGCCCTGCCAAGCCTAGTTTGAGAATACTGCAGTAAGTAAAATATTCAGAAAGGACCTCCTGATCTCAGAGTGGGAAATAAATAGCAAATTGAGGATTAACTGGAAGGTTTTAACCCTGACAGAGACAAGAAAAAGAGAGAGAGAAACAGTCAGCAGGAACTGTCTCTGGTTCTCTCAAGCCTAGCTTGGTCTCAGTAACCTTTTTGGTTCTTATAATACAGACCACAGTCACAAGAGTGATGTATTCTCAACCTCTCATTTTCAGGAACTCCTACAAGGAGTTCTATACAGCTGTAAGTGTATCTGGACAACACTGTATACACAGTCCTGGCCAGGCACAGTGGCTCATGCCTGTAATCCCAGCACTTTGGGAGGCCCAGGCAAGAGGATAGCTTGAGGCTGGGAGTTGGAGACCAACTTGAGCAACATAGAGTCCCCATCTCTACAGAAAATACAAAAATTACTCAGGGGTGGTGGCACGTGCCTGTAGTCCCAGCTAATCAGGAGGCTGAGGCAGGGGGTTTGCTTAAGCCCAGGAGTCCGAGGTTGCAATGACCTATGATGATACCACTGTACTCTAGCCTGGGCAGTAGAGTGAGATTCTGACTCTAAAAAAAAAAAAATATGTGTGTGTGTGTGTGTATATACACACACACACACACACACACACACATATATACATATAAAATAAAAATAAATATGTGGTGTTAAAAACACCCTAATTAATGGATAAGCTGAGTCCACTGAACCGTCCCTGGGTTGTTTGGGTAACAGCTAAGCTAGCCTCTGCCTATGCCATTTTACAAAACAAGAACTCCTTTTACAGTGCAAATAACCATTCCCTAACGTTTTGCTCTTAAAGATCAGATTTCTGCACATTTTATTTTCTGAAAGTAAGAAAGATATATAAAAACAACCTACATTCATTCAATCCAGCAAATCTGCCCTGTCTATTTCACTACCCCTGACATGATTACTGCAGCCACCACCACCACGCCAGAGGCTCAGAACTTCCTCTAGGTCCCAGGGTTGGAATAGGCCTTGGCCAACTCCAGTTCACTACTACTGATGGGAATGGAATGATCAACTGTCAACTCCAGAGGGATACAAACATCCCTTCCCCATCCCCTTAGGTCCGCACCATTATTCATTCATCCTGCAAATATTTATTGAGTGCCTACTATGTGTTAGGCACTGTTCTATTAATAGGTGCTGGGGATATAGTAATTGAACTTAGCGGTCAGGGTCCCTATTCTCATGAAGCTTGCCTTCCAGTGGGAGGAGACATTACATAAATGAATAGCTGAGAAGATAGTTAATGATGATAAGTGTGATAGGTAGATAGATAGAGAATCAGGAATGGATAGGAAGTGGCTAGGGGAGAATCCCAGGCTGGGCTGTCCAGAGAGGTCTTTCTGAGGGAGTGCTGTTTACAAGGAGACCTGAATGACAAGGAGTCAGCCATGCAAAGAATCTGGGTAAAGAGCATTCCAGGCAGAGAGAATAGCTAATTCAAAAGCCCTAAGGCAATAGCAAGCTCACTGCTCAAGAAACAGAAAAAAAGTCTGGAGGAAGAAAGTACAAGATGAGGTCAGAGAGGGAGGCATGCCCTAGCTAGTGCAGCAGCTCATAGGCCAGGGAAAGGAGTTTGGATTTCATTCAAAATGTAATGAGAAGCCTTTGGAAGGTGTTAAGCTCGGAAGTGGCATGAGCTGATTTATGGTTTTAAAAGATCATGCTGTCTTCTGGGTGGAGAATAAATTGTGGGATCAGGGATGCAAGGGAAACCACTTAGGAAGCTATTATAGTGGTCCAGGTGGAAAGAACAGTGGCTTGGACTAGGATGGTAATAGTGGGCTGTTGAGAAGTAGGACTCAGGAAATGTTTTAGAGTTGGAGTACCCTAACGACCTGCCTTGGTTCCCTCTGTGTGGTTTATCCATATCAAATAATTATTGACAATCAACAAATATTTATTGAGCACCTACTATGTGCCAGGCACTGTGCTAAGCACTGGAAGTTACAGTCCAGAGGAGAAGACACACTCCACCTTCTCCTGCCCTATTGTCATAGGAAGCTGTACGTTGGGGAAGCTACTGCCCATCCCAATCCCATCCCATTTGCAAGGCCAGAGGCACACCCCTCACCCCACCTTCACCCCAACCCCTGCACTCCAATGCTGACCTGGGGTTGATGGAGTGGGGGAAGTGTTTACAGTTGGAGAATTGATGCCATAAAAGGAAGAGTCCAAAGTCCTCTCAAGATTGTAGAGCAAAGACCAGGGGAGCCCAAAGCTCCTAGAGTGAGGAGAGGATGCAGCCAGAGCCATGAGGACAAGAGAATCCTCTTGGTGCCCACACCACTGCTAGTCCTTTTCTGGGTGCCCAGAGCCCAGCCTGCCAGAGCCCCAGTCAAGCCAGATGTCCTCAGCCTTCTCCACCACCCCATCTGCTGCGCCAATTCTCCAACATCCCCTGAGTAAATTTCTGCGTCTCTTGTGCCCTCTGGTGGCACATTCCTGCCACTGCAGCTCATAGGTAGTTTCCGGACTAAACTACAACTCGTCTAGACTACTCAATCTAATCTTCCCTGGCTCACAAGCTCATAGGGGCAATATAGAAAATTCTGGAAATCTTGGGAAGGGCTAGGACTGTCCCTGGTTTCTGAGCACTTAAGGCATAAGATAGCCCTCCATCTAGTCTGCACACAATTCCAGATTCATCTTTTTTTTTATGAGTTGAGTAAACCGTACTTGAGCACCTACTGCGAGCTAATCCCGGTCACCAACATGTGTGTAGCTGACCCAGGCTCAGACGATTGGGCACTCCCACCAGAAGATTTCGGTCTGGAGCTGGGGATGTGAAGAAGTGAGGGCAGTTTAGATTTCATTCTGCTGTTAGCAGCAGTGGCAAGAGCCCCTAAACCTGGCCCTCCTGTCATTCCTGCTGCCTAATTTGCCTTTGTCCTGCCTGGTTTTTAAGTTTGGTACTCTGGCCTTTCCATCAATTCTGTGAGCAAGTTATTCACTGTCCTTCCAACAAATGTCTTTTCTGCTCACATTATTTGGAGTCTGTTCCCATTTTTGCAGCCAAAAGATGACTGGTACATTGGACAGTTCATCAAACCTCTCTGAGCCTTAGTTTCTTTCTCAGTAAAAAGGGATGACAACAATGACTTCCACATGGAAGGCTGTTTTTATTAAATGAGTGTATTAGTTCTCTGTTGCTGCATAGCAAATTACCAAAAATTTAGCAGTTTAAAACAACTCACATTTATTATTTTGTAGTTTCTGTTGATCAGGAGTCTAGGCATGGCTCAGTAGGGTGCTCTGCTTTAAGGTGTCACAAAGCTACAAGCAAGATGTTAGCTGGGGCTTCAGTCTCATTTGCGGCTGGGATGAGGAAGGATTCTATTCCAAGCTCATGTGGTTGTTGACAGGATTCAGTTCCCTGCAGGCTGTTGGACTGAGGGCCAAAGCTCCTTTCCACTTCAGCCTCTCCCACATGGTAGTATGTCTTCATCAAAGCCAGCAAGGGGGAAGTCTGCTAGTAAACAGAAGTCACCATCTCTTGTAACCTAGCTATCCCACCACTTTTGCTGTGTTCTATGGATTAGAAGCAAGCCACTTAGGGGCCAGCCCACAATCAAGGGGAAGGGATTACCCAAGGGCACCAATACCAGGAGATGGGGATCATTTGTGGCTGTTTTGGGTCTGCCTGCCACAATGAGGCAGCTGTTAGCCATCCTTCAAGGCCCCATTCAAAATCCCACTTCCTTCTTGAGGGCTTTTTAAGTTCCTCCCCCACCCAAACCCATCAAAATTAACCCCTCTTACAAATGGGGAAATTTGAAGATGTACTGGGTATTAGAGGGAACTATTTTTAATTGTGTTAGGAGAGATATTTTGGTACTATACAAAAATGGTTTTTTTCCCCTCCAATTTTAACATTTATTTATTTATTTATTTTAATTGACAAATAAAAATTGTATATATTTATCATGTACAACATGTTTTATAATATGTATACATGGTAGAATGGCTAAATTGAGCTAATTAACATATGTATTAACTCATATACCTTTTTTGTGGCAAGAACACTTAAAATCTACTCTATTAGCAATTTTATTTATTTATTTATTTAAGAGACAGGGTTTTGCTCTGCAGCCAGGCTGTAGTGCAGTGGTATGATCATAGCTCACTGTAACCTCAAATTCCTAGGCTCAAGTGATTCTCCTACTTCGGCTTCCAGAGTAGCTGGGAATATAGGCACATGTCACCACACCTGGCTTATTTTTGTATTTTTTGAAGAGACAGGTCTCACTGTGCTGCCCAGGCTGGCCTCAAGCTACTGGCCTCAAAAGATCCTCCCACCTTAGCCTCCCAAAGTGCTGGGATTACAGGCTTGAGCCACTGCACCCAGCCTCCATTAGCGATTTTTAAGAATATACTACATTGTTATTAACGATAGTCACCATGATGTACAACAGATCTCTTGAATTTATTCTGCCTGTCTAACTGAAATCTTTCACCCTTTGACCAACCTCACCCCAATCCTCCCACTCCCCAGCCTCTGGTAACCACCATTCTACTTTGTTTCTACGAGTTCAACTTTTTTAGATTCCACATGTAAGTGAGGTTATGTGGTATTTGTCTTTCCATGCCTGGCTTATTTCACTTAGCACAATGTCCTCCAGGTTCATCATTATTGTTGCAAATGAAAGGATTTCCTATTTTCGTAAGGCTGAATAGTATTCCATTGTGTAGATACCACTTTTTTTTATCCATTCATCTACTGATGGACACTTAGGTTGATTTCATAGCTTGCCTATTGTGAATAGTGCTGCAATAAACATGGAAGTGCAGGTATCTCTTCAACATACTAGTTTCGTTTCCTTTGAATATATTCAGTAGTGGAATTGCTGGATCATGTGGTAGTTGAAAATATTCTTTTTGAGAGATACTAGTGAAGCATTTCACGGTGGAATATCATCATGTCCACACTTTTCTTTAAAATATCTTAGAATAGTAAGGAGAGGGACATAGGAACATTCTCCCTTTTGTTCCCAATCTCCCAGGCTAAGTAGTTGCTATGGAAAAAGTTGATTTTGCTCTTACCAAAAGTGGCCCAAGAAGCCAGTTTTGTATATGTGTATAAAAGGTGAGAGGGACTGAAAGGAATGATGTTTAACAAATATCAATCTTCCTCATCTCATAAGCCTGTATCTGAGTGCAGATAACTAAAACCAGTTATCTCCCTGCTCATTGCCAGCACAGCACACAGATGTTGGGGAGCAGACACATGGGACAAGGATCCTCTTTTAATTTGGTTTTGACCTAGGTGGATCTCAGCCCTTAGTTTAGAATTTGGGTGCAGAGGGGGAAGATTTTTCAGTTGCTGCTGGGCTTGGCTCAGACTGGATCCAAGGCTGGCCACCTTGTGGCAAGAAGCAGGATTGTCAATTCACGCAGGCTTGGCCCCAGGAATCATTATGAACAACCACAGCCTTTCCTTTGTGGTCCTCTCCTCTTCGGTCTCCTCATTTCTATCCTCCCTGATTAAGAAAAATGCCATGGATGTCAAGTGATCATATTTAAGAGTACCAAAATGGGACAAACTGCTATCATATGCCCCCAATATGATATACTGGGAAGGACACGTGTCACTTATGTAGTATTCTTACCAAAAATGTTTAACCTGAATCTATTCATGAGGAAACAAACTGAGGGACATTTCTAAGACAATTGGCCTATGCTCTTCAAAAATATCAGTGCAGCCAAGAGAGGTGGCTCACACCTGTAATCCTAGCACTCTGGGGGCCAAGGTTGAAGGATCGCTTGAACTCAGGAATTTGACACCAGCCTGAGCAAGAGTGAGACCCTGTCTCTACTAAAAATAGAAAAAATTAGCCAGGCATGGTAGCGCCCACCTGTAGTCCCAGCTACTCAGGAGGCTGAAGCAGGAAGATCACTTTAGCCCAGGAGTTTGAGGTTGCAGTGAGCTACGATGATGCCACTGCACACTACCCAGGTGACAGAGTGAGACTCAGTCTCAAAAAAAAAAAAAAAATCAATGTTATGGAAGAAAAAAAAGCTGGGAAACTTTAATGAGACTAGAGAAACATAACTAAGTGTAATCCATGATGCTTTATCAGATCCCAGATTTTTTTTAAAAAGACATAAGGACATTATTGGGACAATTGGGGAAATTTAGATTAGATAATAATGTATTATTGTTCAATTTCCTGAGTGTGATAACTATCATGTAGTTATGTAGAAATATCTCTGTCCTTGGTAATACATGATGAAGTATTTAGGAATGAAGTTGATGTCTGCAACTAACTCTCACATGGTTCAGCAAAAATACACATCTACATAGAGATAAAAGCAAATGTGGGATGATGTTAACAACCAGTGAATCTAGTTGAAAGGTTATGTGTTCATTGTATTATTCTTGCAACTTTTGTGTAAGTTTAAAAAATTTCAAGATAAAAATTTAGGGAAATGCCAAGCCTTCAGAGTTTTTATGGCAGCAGGATAGTGCTACAAATGAGGAAAGCAACAATGTATTGTGGTTCCCCCAAATTTCACAATTCCCACGGAGGTGGGGTTGAGGGTGCAACAGTGAATATCTACCCATTAGGCATTGTGAGTGCTAGGTGCCAGCAAAGCAGGGGCACTGAACAATATTTATTTAGAAATAATTTGATATTTGACATTTTCCCAAAAATATAAATTTGTCATGGAAATTTTCAGAATATTGTTAGCCTTCTTAAATTTTTTTTACAGTTGAATTAAATTGTTTTTCACTGCATGGGGATCATCATAATCTTTTTTAGTGCTTAGGGCACCTAAAAGTCTTAATGTGTCCCCACACCCATGCCAGGCAAACAAGCTGGGAGCTGGAAGGCAGGAAAAGGAGGAAAGTGGAAAACTGTCGAAACCCCTTTGGAATTGGGTAGCAGTTATCTTGGAGGAAAGATACACAAAGGACCCAAGTCTGGGAGTCCAGGGATAAAGCTAGCTGTAGTGAGAATGGAAAGTTTATACTTCAGTCTACCCTGGGCTATTTCGAGTTCATGCATTTTCTTTATTTATTTTCTTTTTGTGCTCCCTTAATATTAGGTAAAGTTTTTTGCTTGCTTGCTTAAAGTGAGCCTCTCTCAGCTATGTTGAAAAGAACCAAGACAAGAGGACTGTGCCCACTTTGGGGCAGAGCTCTAATGGGAAAAGAGAGCCTTCTGAGCTGTCCCCTTGGCTGAGTATGTTTTGCAGAAAAGCCATTGCCCTCTATGCTCCTCCCATCTGCCCCCACTCCTCCTGCTCTTTCCCTTCTCCGAGCTGAGCACCCCCCAAACCCCCACCCCACCCCGCCACCCGCCACCACCAGACCCTTCACACATACCTTTTTTCCTTCCCAGTGTGGTATAAGGAGCAGATCGGTCTGGGCTTTGAAGTCAAAGAGACCTGGATTCCAGCCAATTCAAATGTGACATGGACAAAACCCAAAACTTATTCTTCCTTTCAACAAATGTCCATTAATGCCTACTAGGTGGCAGGCACAGCAATTCTAGTTACTGGGGATATGATGGTAAGTACAGAAAGCAGATAAGGTTCCTGCCCTCATGAAATCATCCTAAATGTTCCTCAATAGGAGAATGGATAAATAAATTATGGTATATTCTAACAATGGAATACTACACAGCAATGAAAAAGAACAAACTGCCAGAAATATAATACCATAGGAAAGAAGTCAGATATGAAAGAGTACACAATGCGCCATCCCTTTTATATGAAGTTCAAGAACAGGCAAATCTAATTTATGGAGATAAGAGCCTAAATAGCCATTACCCTTAAGAGGCTGGATACCGACTGGGAAAGGGCATGGGGAAAACTTCTGGGGTGAGGATAATGTCCTAGGTCTTTATTTGGATGTGATTACACAGATATAGATATATAGGTATAAACACAAAAATTCATCTATTCAAGTATTAAATTGTATATTTAATATTTATGTACTTTATACAATTGAGTTATATGTCAATTTTTTAATGTTTTTATGGAAAAAAATTCAGACAGATTACACCAAAAGTGTTAATAGTGGTCATCTCTGGGTGGTGAGACATATAATGTTTTGATTTGTTTTGTGGCTAATCTGTATCTTCTAATTTTCTACAATGCATAGGTACTGCTTCTATAATAATAAAAGGTTGTTTTTAAAGCTGCATTCCAAATACTCGGGAATATTATTTATGCTGCCTCTGGAAAGTCAAGAAATATACTTATAATATTATTTCTGAAGGAGAGAGGGGTGTGGCCATGCATAATACAAAGGAATGAAGTGATAATGGCTGTGGCATCCAGGTTTGGGGACTTTTCAGGGGACGTCCTGCAGTGCTGAGCACATGGAAGGTCAGAGTGGACCAGAGTATCCAGCCTGTGGTTGTAATGGAAAGAACCCAGGAAGTAGAATCTGAGGATCTGGGTCTGAATCTATATCCGAGTGTTGACTAATTATGGCCTTTGGCAAATCATTTAATATCAGAAGTGGAAGGAACCTTAGAGGTCCTTCCATGGGTTAGTCACAGGGCAGGGACTAAAACCCAGGTCACTCACTCTGTACAGGTTCTTTCCACTACGTGCTGCTTCCCTGTTTATGATATTCTTACCCCCAACAATAACTGCCTTTGATACAACAAATTACATTTTATGAAACACAAATGTTACTGTTGAATTCTCACAGAACCTGTTGTTAAGCAAGCATTGTTCTTTCCCCTCTTTAAAGGTAAGAAACTGAGTTTCTGAGATAATAAATGACTTGTCCACAACAAGTAAATGGTAGAACTAAGACTTGCCCTCTGGTCTTCAGACTCCAAATCTTCCATTCTTTCCAAGATGCCAGAGAAAGACTGTCTAGGACCCTGACACTTAACTGCACCCCTCCTTACACCGCACATACAAGACTTTATTTGCAGGGAAGGGACAGAGGCCTCCCTGAATTACCAAATAGCCCTTACTGGTGCTGACTTCCCATCAGTCAAAGAAGAACCCAGATTCCTTCTGCCTCTGTGTTACCCCAGAGGGATATGGGAATACAGGCCTCCAACCCTGGGAAACCACTCTAGTCAAGGGTCTTCCAGTCCCACTTCCCAATCTGGTTCCAGGGTGGCTACCAGTTCCCTCTGTCCTAAGTGTACCCTCCTGATCCATGATGAGAGGCCACAACTCTTTAGTAGCTTATCCCCAAGGCCCAAGGCCCACTTCTCCATCCCTCTCCAGTTCCTGCCTCTCCCTAATACCCCCTTCCCAGACCCCAGGACTCATCCCCCTCGCAGCAGTGAGAAGCAGAGTGAGAGGCAATGGTGGGCCCATGGGGCAGCAGCTGTGAGCAGCTAGCACTACACCAGGCTTCAATAATTCATTCCCGGGGAGACTGCAGGCACCATGCCCTCATTCTGAGCTAGAGATGGCTATCAAAGCTCAGATCCTTAAACTAAGAAGGGAGGGGCAGAGGGCTAGTGGGAGCAGGTAGAAGGGTACCCAACCTCCAGGCCAAACGCTGACTTCTCTCCCCATACTCTTTGTTAAAGAGGAGCTCTGATCTGGGCTGAGAGCAGGCATCTACTGAGAGAGAAAGGAGCCCATGAACTGAGAACTGCAGTGAGCCAGAGGGGCAGAAAGGAAGGATCCAAACATAGTGCTTCAGCCCTACTCCCTCTAGCTGTACATGCTGGCGTCAGCCTCTTCCGCCATGGCTCTGAGCCTTCTCCAGGCCACCCTCAGCCTCTTGTCAGCAGCCCCATCCTCCTAAAGGATGCCCAAGTCCCCTCTGTTCCAGGTTTTTGGAAGCCCTAGCATGTATCAGCTGCCCCCAGTTGGGGAACTCTTTCCCCAAACAGCTCCCACCACTTGGGCCTGTAATCTGAGTCAAACATCCCAGAATCTCTTCCAGGGATACCCACCCCCACCCCCCTCTCTTTTCAGCCCCAGCTTCCCTGGTTAACCTCTGATGCTTACAAAGCTTATAAATGCGTGGGAGTGAAGGAAGGACTTGAACTGACCCCTTGGACTGTGCTGTGATTCAGAGTCTTAAAGTGTCAGGAGTTTGGCAAGAGTGGTTCTTTGCTTTTAGAGAAGGAGAGAAGGTACGGTCCAGGCCAGCACCCCTTCCCATCCTAGGGATCCTGGCACCAATACCCCTTCCTCCATCTGGGGCAGCCCTAGAGTTCCACTTGTGTCCCAGGCTCATTCCTCACTCTGTGGCATTGGAATTAGAATCACCTATCTGTGGAATTGGAATCACCTATCACATGCAATGAACCCAGAGGTGAAACTGAGATCTAAGACTAAAATAAACGTATATCAAGCACCTACTGTGCACCAGGATGAACCACACTCTAGGCAACAAGAGCATGAAGCCAAGCATCTCAGCCCTCTCGCCTTCCCCTCCTTCCTGGGTGCCATGAGGAATCCCCAAATCCACAGGGCAATCACAATGTCCCCAGTCCCTCCAGAGGCCTGATGCAGGAAGGAAGGTGCAATCTTGCTGGGCACTGTCAGCAAGAAACTCTTCAGACATATTTATAGCAAATGCTGCATCAGGGAATGGAGTTTGAAAGTGCCTTGAAGCATCAAATAACACCATGAGCCCAGGGGCGGAGCCCAGAAAAAGAAGACAGAGATTGCAGCAGGAGGGAATGAGGTTTGATGTTGGAGGAACTTCCCCCAGAGTAATATCTGGAGTTGGCAATGGGGATTCCCTGTGGAAGCTACTTCTGCAGAATTTTCTCGGGAGAGGAGGGGTAGGCACCTTTTTTTGCTCTGGATAGAATAGTTATAAAGGGATGGACATGGTGATCTCTGTCCTCATGGTGCACACATTTTCAAATGCTAGGACCACTAAGCACAGTCGTGTAGGTTATGGCTTGCTGAGGAGGCAAGTGGAGATTGAAATCCAGCCCTAGGTCGATAACATCCTGGTGCAGAGCTGCGTCTCCATAAAGCCTAGTCAAAAGGGCTAGCAGGGGCCCTGCCAAACATCCTGAGTCCTCACAACCTGTGGGTCTAGGGGGTCAGAGGACAAGGTGAGCAGGGAAAAGGGATAAAGGCTGCCTGGGAATCCCTGAGAGCCTGTATGCTAGAGCCAAGGGCCTGAGTGGGCCAAACTAGGGCATGGCTACCAGGAATGTATCCCTGCTGGAGGCTCCTCTTAGCCAGAGATGGGGGGACCTGAGGGAGCTCAAGTGGGGAGGAAGAGGGTGTGTGTCCTGGGAAGGTCCTAGAGAGGGACAATCCTGCCAGTCACCCACCTCACACAGAGGAACCTGGGAGAGGGCAGTTCTGGGGACCTGGAGGCCAGGCTCCTAGCTCTGAGCTTCCTCCCTTCTCCACTTAGCAGGCTGAGAAGGGGTATGTGGTCCAGCAGCTGGGGTGGAAATGAGTCCAGCAGCCGGGTGAGGGACACGGAACTGTCCCTATGCACCTCAGGTTCCCTCTGATAGGCTCAGGGGGAAGTAATTGATATTTCTATCTTACAGTAGGAGGTGGAGAGATGGTTTCTAGGCTATAGGTTCAGGCAGAGAGAGTGGAAGGAGGGAAGGAGAGAAGGAGGGGGAAACCAGGGACAATTGCTTGCCTGGGCTGGCACTCCGTCCCCCACCGCCCTTCTCCTATGGAAACTTAAGCTGCCCCAAGGCCCAGAGGAACTAGTCCATTAGCTGTGGTCAGCAGGGGAGTAGGTAGGAAGGGGGGCCTCTCTCCCTCCAGGTCTTATTGCCAAATAAAAGGCAAAGCTTTTGCTCCCTCTATTAGAGCCAAAAAACAAAAACACAACAAAAAACCTCCACACACATTTTTCACACACACACAACCTCTTTTTCTCTTCTGAATGGTTGAAGCTGAGTAACCTGGGGGTGGGTGCGTGGTAGGGACTAGACCACAGAGGGAGGGGAGGAGGTGCCTTCCCAAAGCACTTTCCAGGTGAAATCCAGCCTAAGGAGGAGCTGGGGGTGGAGAGAGGAGAATTCATTCTCCTCCAACTTAGCTCCCTTTGAAATGGGGGCAAGTGGAGTGTCAGCTGAGCGGAGAGGGTGGGACAGTCTCCTGAGATCCCCAGGGGATGTAAGGATTGAGGGGAGGGGTCCCAGGAACGTCCAGGGTAAGTGGATTAAAAGAAGGGCCGAGAAGGAGGGTGAAACGCCCTCCACCTGAAAGGGGACAGTTCTAATTGGTGCTGAGGGGAAGTTGAGGACCCGGGTCATTCAGTTTCAGGGTGTCTACTTCCTTGAGGGGGTCCATCGCTCCCCGCCCCCAGCCGCCGTCTTCGTTATGGAGAAGGGTCCAGCCTGGAGGTGTTGGAGGATGTGGAGGGACCAATGAGAGGTTGGTCCGCTCACAAGGGTGCAGGGAGAGAGCCAACTGGGACTACACCCCCGTTCCCCCCTTCCCCCGCCAGAACTTGGGCTTGTCCTGTTTGACGTGCCCGCAGAAGGGGGCGGGAGGGGGTACTGACCCGAGGAGCGGTCCCGAGACTCCGTACTCCCTGCTGCCCAGTCCCGGCTGGGACGCTGTCCGGCTTAGCGGGGTCGCCCCTCGAGACCAAGATGGAGGTAAGAACGGTCTAGGGTTCAGGAGGACGCAGGTGCCTCAAAGGAGCCCCATGGGGCTGGGGATAAGTAGAGCACAACCAGGGGTCCCCAACTGGGGATCTGGAGATGGGACCGCACTTCCCGGGAAAAAGAGGGGAGAGGGGTTCGTCCTAGGCTTGGGCGGGATCTGGATCCGGGCTGCGCTCCCTTTGCTCCGGCCAGGGCAGCGCCTCCTGCTGGTAGGGTCGGACCCCCGCGGCCCAGGGACCGGACCCCAGGCGGGTGCCACCACCTGCAGAGCGTGTCCGGCCACCAGGCCAGCGAACCCAGGGGGCGCTGTAGCCGGTCAGGAAGGAGCCGCCTTGCTTCCCCTCTCCTTTTCCCCTTCGCGGGGCGGAGACCCGCGGCGCCAGAACCTGGGAGAGAGGGGGTGACAGTAAAGGCTCCCCGGGCGCGGGGCGCGGGGCGCGTCCCGGCTGGGCTCTCTCCAAATGGATCCCGCACGAGTCCAGGGTCTGGGCCTGAGAGGGGTGGATGGACGTGGCTTTCCCAGAACCCAGAGGGGGCGCCTTGACGCTTGGGCAAGTCAGCGGAACACGAGCATTCTTCCTTTCAGTCCCTTCCTCTGCAGAGGTCGGGGTCGAAGCCGCCGCCCGGACCGCGGCGCCGCTCTTCCTCGGGCGCTGACGGGTGGGCGCCGGGCGCACGGAGCCCGGGAGGGAGGGAGCAGAACCGTCCACCCAGAGCTCAGGTGTTGGGGCAGGCTTTGAGCTATTCCCGCCCTTCTACCTGCGGCGGAGGGGGCTCCCGAGTCCCTACCTTTTCTGGCGAAGAGGGTGAAGCAGCGGAGGGGGAGGAGAGTACGGGGGAGGGAGGGTGAGAGATGGGGATTGGAAGGACAGTGGGAGGCACACAGATAAACAGAACAGGGATCGCAGAGAGGAGAGACGAAAGTGGAGATAGGCTGGACTGAAAGGCGACGGGAGAGCGAGAGAGACTGACAGAGGCGGCGAGAAAAGAAGGGAGATGGGGGAGGGAGGAGGAAAGGGGGAGGGAACCAGGGGAGAGGGAAGGGAGCTGGCGGCGGAGCGGGGCGGGCGTGGGGCGAGGCCAGGCGTGCAGGTGGGAGCCAGTGTGCAGAGCAGCGGCCCGGTCCTGCTCCCGCCTCGGAGCCCCTGGCCCGGGGGAGGGAGAGAGGCCGCTAGCCCGGTCTATGTCTTTTTCTGACTCCAGTGCAACCTTCCTGCTGAACGAGGTAACCGCAGGGGCGGGGAGGTGGGGGGGGGGAGGCTCCCCAGTGGGTGGGAGGAGAGCCCGCTACAAGCTAGGAAGAGGGCCGGCATTTGGGGGAGACTGCAGCGAAGGGGCGGGAGGAAAACCAGAGGAACCGAGTCCAGGGGCGTAAAAGGCACAGGGTAAGAGGGAAGGGAGCGGCCAGAGCTGGCAGCTTCCAAGTATTGGGACTGGGATGGGAGGGGAGCACTGACTGGGGAGCCAGGCAAAGGGCTAGATGAGGAGGGCTCTGCCAAGCTTCCCTGGTGCCCCTCCCTGAATTCCCTGGGGACAGCCTAGCAGCTAGAATGCTAGGGGGCCTCCACCTGGTCCAGATCTTAAAGATTGCTGGGGGGAGAGGGGGAGGTTTTAAGTCTTCCCACAAGTCCTAGCTCCTGCCTCAGTTTCCCCATTCAACGCCCAGAAATTGGGATCTGCCCAGCTTCCTGGTGCACTTAAAGGAAAAGCTAGAATGTATTCAGGAGGCTCCCAAGAACTCCAACTTCCAAACCTGATTATTCAGGCTTTTCCTCTTATGTCTTGCTTCCATGACTTGGGTACCTGCCAGCTGCCTAACAACTCTCTCCTAGAAAGAATCAGCAGGAGGAGTCCTCTCCTCTAACCCTTTCTTGCCCTCAGCTCTCTCCCTTTATGCTAAGCCATGGAAAAGAAAAGATGTTGGGATCACACGGATACTGACAGGCACATGTCTTGTTACAGGACAGGAAGTCACTAGGTTGGCATGAGAACTGGAGTAGATGGGTGGGGGTAAGATAAGAATGGAAGGGGCACTGGGAGCAACCCAGAGATATATATGGGGAGAGGGAGGGAGGCTCTGAAGCTCCAGCAAGACCCTGGGGATATGTTCAGGCATGAGGAACTTGAACCCATCTCCTGGGGGTGATCGGCATGGCAACTCATGCCTCAGGAGCAAACTTACACACCATCGCCCCAGATAGGGAGAAGACAAGGTGTGTGAGGAAGGAGTGCTGCTGATGGCAGAGCCACTATTACCTACAATCCCCAGGACCCACTGTGGGTGGTGAGAGTCCCAAAAGGAGAGTCCAGGAGAGTAGATTCAGGGATGGGGAGAGAAGAAGCGGCCTCAGCTGCTGCTTTCTTCACTGCAACCATCTCTCAAAAAAGCACCTTGAGAGTGTTATAATTTCACACCTCTCGGGCCCTCTGGAAGACAGAAGGAATTGAAGAGACAGAATAAAAAACGAGGAGATGAGGAATACTGAGGAACTGGAAGAGGGTCCAGAAGTGAGAAGACAGTGTCTGGTAGCTTCCAATACAGAAGAATCCAATATATCATCAATGCCCAAATGGTGCTGGACTCAGGAGAGGCAACTGTGAGAGCTGACTGCCTCCCCCTAGTGACTGGTCCCCTCAGACACAGGGGCTCCAACAAAGTTGCTCTCAAATGCAACATGAGGAACACATGGAGCAGGACTCAAGGAGCCACCCATAGTAGACAGAAGAAAGACAGTCTTAGGATGAGGCCCCTTTTCATTTTTTCTTGCCAAGGGAACACAAACAAGTGACACAGTTGGGACGCCAGTTGGATTGGGTAATCTTCCTCTCTCTCCCATGCACAGTGCCTTCTACCATAGATCTCATTAAGCCACGTCAGAGTTTTGGTTTTCTGATTCTCCTCTACGCCAGGAAGGTAAAGGGATGAGCAAATTGCTGAACTCACCCTCCTGGTGTGAGAAACTGGGAATGGAAAAGGACTGAACTCAGGTACAAGAGCACAGACACTAGGAGGCCTCCAAGTATAACCTGTTTAATCTCACATCCTCCTCTTAGGGCCCCAGGTTGGCAGTCAAAATTCAAAGGAATAATTTTGCTCAGGAGATTAGAAAAGGAGGGAGCTCAAATGGGCGGATCTTTGGGGAAGTTTCCTCAAGACGAGAGGGCTTCTGCTCTCTTTTCTCAAATCTCAGCGTGCCTTTGAAGGAGACTGAGTGAGGCAGAGTGGAACCAAGGCTAAAACAAGGATATTGCCACTGCCGGTGCCCCTGTCCTTCTGCTTGGGGGGCGGGATCTTGCCTTACACTAGTGACTCTGGGGAGACTTGCCCTTTCCCCCTCCCAACACCAGTGTAACCAGGATCCCACCTTCTGCCCCACCCAAACTATCCCCTTGCCTCCACCCTACGGTTTCTTTCCCCCTCCCTTTAGGCTAATCGAAAACAGCCCCTTTCTGCCCCAGTTCCCATGGATGCCTTGGCAATGTCTGGCACAATCCTTGGCAGGGAAGTGTGGAAGGGAACCCCCATCCTGGCGGGACTAGGAAGAAATCTGCTCGAGCAACAGGTGTGGGGAGGCCTATTCAGCTCACCGAAACTTCCCCCCTTCTCAAGGGTTGGGCAACACCGTCCTTTGCAGCAACGTGCCAGCACTGAGCGGGGTGGGCACCTGTTGGGGTAGAAGCTGCCTTCATAGTATTGGCCTGGGGTCGCCAAACCCATCCCCCCCCCCCGGTACCATGACGAGGTTTGCTTTTGGAGTCTCCTGAGCGCAAGGGCCCAGACACGCCGCGCTCTCACCTGGGACCCCTTCCGCGTCGCGCGCCCGTCCCTCGCCCCCGCCTCTTGTGTCTCCCTCAGGCTCCCCATTTTCCTGTCTTCCCCCTCCTCCCTCTGCCTCTCTCCCTCTCTCTCTCTCCTTCCTCTCTCTCCTCCCTCCCGGTCACCTGCGCCCTCTCCTTCCTCCGCTCGGGTCGCGGCTCCCTCCGGGTCTCCGCACCCCCTCCGCTCCCCGCCCCCGCCACAGCCCTTTGTTTCCCCGGCGGAGTAGTTCCTGGGTTGCGGAGCGTCTCTGTCTCCGCATCTCTCCTCGCTCCGCCTCCTCCCCGCCTGGATCCGCCCGCCCGCAACCTCTCCTCCCCTTCCTCCCCGCCGCCCCTGCCCCGTAGGTGCTTGGGGACCCACCTTCTACCCAGCTCCGGTCTGCTACCCTCTCCCGGCCCAGTCCCGGGCTCCCCGGCGGCCCGCGCCCCCGCCGCCGCCCCCGCCTTCTCCCGGGGAGGGGGTCAGGTGGGCGGGCACTATTGTTGTGGGAGCCCGCGCCAGATTCCTCAGCCGCGCTCGGGGTGGGACCGGCTGGGTTGGGGGGTGGGGTGGGGGGAGCGGTGATTTGAGCTGCGAGCAGCTGGTCTTCGCGGCTCGCTCCCTCCTTCGTGCTCCCTAGCTCTCCGCCGCCGCCCGCAGGGCTGCGGGGCTCGGTGGCATCTCCGGGGCGCGGCCCGCTGTCCTCGCCCCTGCCTCCGGCCCGCTCCCGCCCCCGGCGCCGCTCGCTTCCCCCCACCCGGACTCCCCCATGTATGACGACTCCTACGTGCCCGGGTTTGAGGACTCGGAGGCGGTGAGTGCTCACGGTGAGGGTGGGGGCGGGGAAGTTGGGGTGACATCGCCTCTCCCTTCAACCCTCCCCCCAGTTCAGGACTTTGAAAAACGCCTCAGTGGCGCGGCAGGGCGTGTAGGGGGGCGCTCTAGGAACGTGGGAAGATGGATTTTCGTGCCAAGGGGTCCCCAGTGCCCCAGACCTAGACCCGGGGGCATTGGGTGTGTGTATGGGGGAGGGGGCAGTGTAGGGGAAGGGCTCTCGAGCAGGTGGCTCCAAAGCCCAGGACAGAAGGGGTAGAGGGAGAAAGGGCTAGAGGCTAAGGGCACAGAGGCTTTAGAGAGGGAACACGCAACGTCTGGAGTTCTAGGTTCTGGATTTATGGGGTCTGAACACAACAGCTAAGAGAGAAGCTTGGGCTCTTGGGGAGGGGGACATTCCAGACCTCCTGTGCCTCGAGTAAATGACAAATTAGGGAGCTGGGAGAACATCAGAGAGCTGAACCGGGTATCAGCCTCTTCAGACAGAGGGATCATAAAACTTGAGGAGCTCCATTATGCCCTCCGCCCTCCACCCTGTGTGTTCCTGCACCCTGTGTGTCGCCTTATCTCCTCAGCCTTCCTCTAGCCCAGTCTCTCTCCGGGGCTGAGGTCTGGGCACCCAGCCTCTCTCCGGGGCTGAGGTCTGGGCACCCAGCACATGGGTGGGCCAGCTGTCTGTGCCTCCGCCACTCCACAGCTCCTGCTGTGGCTTCCTCTGAGCAGCATCCTGGCCCCTGCTCAGCATGGAGGGCATGGAGGTGAAGCCAGAGGAGCCGAGGGCCTGGGGATGGAGAGGAAGCTCTTTGCTCAGAGAACCAGGCAACCGATAAATATTTAATTCTCCTCTTTGCTTTTATCTCCTGACCCACTGAGACAAATCAGCTCATTAGGCAGTGATTCCCGGAGCTCAGAGAGCAGGGACAGTGCCTGGAAAGATGGGGCAAGAATGGGGAGCAGCTTCTCAGCCCCTTGGAGTTGCCAACCTTCCCTCAAACGTCCTGCAAGAAGGCCATCTTTGGAGAGGAGCACTAGATGGCTTGGAAGGGGCCCCCGATAGATGGGAGGGTAGAGCACCCCTGGGTCTGAAAAGGGAATATGTCCAAGTCTTCTCCCAGCTCTTGCTGCCAGGCCCAGGATAGATGAGTGCTAGCGCTCAGGACAGGGAGCTGTCATTCCTTTTCTGGAACTGGGCTCCTTCTGGGTCCAATTCTCCACGGGGCCTCTGAGGCTAATTACATTGCAGCTACAGCAGATGATTTTCAAGGCTCTAGTGGACACCTCTTTCTGACAGTTGAATGGACAGCTGGCATAGCCCAGGGTGCCAAGGTGAGCTTGAGAAGAAACCTCTCTGTGGGGCTGGAGGGCCCCAGGAGGTTCTTCCCACCCCTAGTGAGAAGGCAAGCACTGTTGCAAGGAAAAGACTGACATGTGGATGGTGCTGGAGGGCAGCCTGCTGACCCATTGCTCCCTCCCCATCCCTCTCTGGCTCCTGGATTTCCCTCCCCCACTTCCCTTTCTCTTGCCTGGCTCTTGCTCTCCCTGAGGCCCCCTCTGAAGCAGTAGGAGGGAGATCAGGCTCTAAATAAATCCACCGGCTCATCTCCCTCCTCTCCTTCCCCCGTGCCAGGCAAGAGAGGAGCTGCAGCCTGCCCACACACTCACTAGGCAAGGGGGGCACCACCAGGGCACTGTGCCAACTTCTGGCAGCTCCAAAGTACTGAGACTATGGCTATTCTACCATAGCAGGGGGTGAGAAAGGTGAGACCCCAGAATATGCTTGGCAGGGCAACCCTGGCCTCCCCAAGTAATACCAGAGCATGAGAGATGGGTCAGCTCTGAGGACTTGGGGTTCCATTCTGAGCACAATTCATTAAATATTTAGGGAGAGATCCTATCATTCTCATCCTAGGGTGGGAGGCCAGGTAGCCCAGATGCCTCAGGCAGGGACATTAAGATTACTAAATTAGGCTGAGCCCCTGAAGAGTAGGGAGTAAAGATCAGACTTGCCTCCCAACACAGTGCTGGGCATCTAGGAGGTATCTGTACCAAGTGAGTGATCATCCTGCCTTGCCTCCTGCCTCCTGGCCCCTATCTACTTCAGACAGCGATATCCCACAGAGGCCTCTCTTGTGTCCTAAGTCCCCTGGGGAGGTCCCTCACCCCATGCAAAGGTTCTTTCTGGGGCTCAGCCTCTCTTTATCCCTCTGCCAAGCCAGCCTTAGTTTGTCCTCAGGAGAGATGGGGAACAGCAGGCAGACTCTACTCTTCTGTAAAATAAAGACCTTTCCCCTTCATGCTGTCTTCATGGCTTTGGTCTACTATGGACACTGTCTCTAGCTTAGACTCTAGGTCCAAGGCAGGGGTGGGGCAGAAGGCATGGGGGACAGCAGGTATGTGATTTTTGCCTTCTTCTCTGAGATTCTGGCCTCTGCTGCCTTCTGTAGGTGGTCATGCACAGTGGGCTTGAGCAATTGACTGTTCCTCAGCCTGAGAACTTTCATACAGCCCCTTCCCCTACACACACACACACACACACAAACACACTCTCCTACACACTCCTGCATGAACCCCTTATCTAGGCTCATACCTTCTCTCTGCCACTGGCACCTTAGAATTGAGGGAAGTGTTACTTCAGGCTTCTGCCTACAAAGAGGGGAAACTGAGGCAGAAAAGAAAAGATTCCCTTTTCCCTAGACTGAAGGGAAAGCCCAGACATCCTAACTTCCGGCCTCTTGCTTCAAAGTCCAGCTTCCCTCACTCATTTGTGCAACTCCCTCACGGCCTTGAAGGTGAGCTCTGCGACCCTCCAAATGCACCCTCGTTGTCCAAAGACCCTTCCTAGGGGCAGGATTCAGAGACTCTCCTTGCTCACATTACCAAAGACCCCTTCCCCACACCCCCATGGTCTGCTCCTTGGCTGGGTTGCCTGGCACCAGCATGGCCTTCCTCCAGGGCCTGATATCCCCTGGGCCTGGGAAAGGGGTGGGGAGATGTAGGCCAAATGGTAGGCGTGGCCCAGCGTCACCAGTGCCAGGGAGATAGTTTTGTGTTGCTCTCTCAGTCTGTCTCATTTGCTGCCCACACCTGGCAGTTTGCCCCAGCAGGTGTGGAAGGAAAGAAAGGGGGGGGTAGGGAGCGCAAAGGGGAGGTAACTTCCAGGAGTTGACAGCTCTGTACCCTCCTCTTCACCTTGGACGGGTAGGGACTCACCATTTGGGAGCCTTCCAAGCCTGTTGGAGTAGGGAAGGTGGGATCCAAGGGGGCAGATGGCTAGATACTGACACTCAGGACCGGTGCTGTGCCAACCAGCGTCTCTTGACTGTTGCAGACTGGCTGTGCTCCTGCCAGGCATCTTAAAGGGATAATGTCCAGGCTGCTTTGTAGGCTGGTGTGTACAAGAGGGCTGGGTCTCCTGGATTCAGGATCCTCTCTAGTATATCATCATCAGTACCTCTCCCTTCTCTCTGCCTCAGAGGACATGGTAGAGGGGAGAAAAGGGAGGAAAGAGAAGTGAAGGCTTTATTCAAAGCTGCAGTATTAATAGGCTTGGGGGAGGAGGGCCCAGATCTTTGCACATATGGATTGGGCCAGCTTTCCCGCAGCCTCAGAGGCACAGGGGCCCTTCTCAGGGGACAGGAGGGACCATGGGGATCCAACCAGCCACCCCCTAGGAGATGGAGAGGCCAGGGTGGTAGAGGCACCACTCGGGTTAGGAGGGTATCTCTATGGTATCCTTCTTGCCTGGGCCCAGGGGTCACAGCCCTTCTCCCATCCCAGGGTTCGGCCGACTCCTACACCAGCCGCCCATCTCTGGACTCAGACGTTTCCCTGGAGGAGGACCGGGAGAGTGCCCGGCGTGAAGTGGAGAGCCAGGCTCAGCAGCAGCTCGAAAGGGCCAAGGTATAGCTTCTGGGCTTGGGGCGAGGCAGGAGGCCAGGCTGGGTGGACAGCTGCGCTCGGTCCTAAGTCCCAGGGGCGTGCGTGTGATGGGCAGTGGCAGTGGCTGACCCCAGGCTGCTCCGCTGGGGACGGAGGCTGACAGGGCACTGATGCTAGGAGTGCACCGAGGCTTCTCTCACTGGCCCTGATGGCCACATTCTCCAGCACAAACCTGTGGCATTTGCCGTGAGGACCAATGTCAGCTACTGTGGCGTACTGGATGAGGAGTGCCCAGTCCAAGGCTCTGGAGTCAACTTTGAGGCCAAAGATTTTCTGCACATTAAAGAGGTGATCGACCCCCCTCCTTCCAGAAGCCTTTACCTTCTAATTTCCTTGGGATCTGCCCCAGATCCCAATGCCTCTTACTTCAGTCCTCAGTCTGTAAATAAGAAGTCCTCAAACTCCTCAAATCTTATCCTTAACACACACCTGGACAAGCCCTCATGTCTGAGACCTGATCCCCAGGGTCTCTGTCGCTGTGAGACCTGGATTGGGCCTCAGTCTCCTTATCTGTAAACTGAGCAGTCAGATTAGCTGCCTCTGAGGTCCCCTGTGACTGCAGTGCTGCCTTGCTCTGAGATCTGGGGTGGCTGAGACCTGGCTGCCCTTCCCTCTGGCACCTTCTCCTGCCCACTGCCCTTTGCGCTGCCCTCCTCCTCCTCAGACCAGCTCACTGAATGCCCCTGGCTCCTTCACATTAAAGAGGCAGGACTGGGACACTGGCCACTCCTCTCACCAACCCTTCCTGCTCCACCCACCCCTAGAAATACAGCAATGACTGGTGGATCGGGCGGCTAGTGAAAGAGGGTGGGGACATCGCCTTCATCCCCAGCCCCCAGCGCCTGGAGAGCATCCGGCTGAAACAGGAGCAGAAGGCCAGGTGAGAGCAGGGCTGTGACTTAGTAAACACACCCCCAAAACATGTGCACTTTACCCACAGTACACGTCACCACACACACACACACACGCATATTCCCCCTCATTACACTCATATGCCCAGCTCTACACATTTATACCACACAAATACACAAGCACACGTACACAAATGCACACATACCACAGTACACTTCTCTCACTAGATAAAGTGTATGGAAATTTGTCCAGCTATTAAATAATGCATAGAACATACACATACAGAGACACTTGCTCTCTAGCCTCCCTTTCTTCTCTCAGGAGATCCGGGAACCCTTCCAGCCTGAGTGACATTGGCAACCGACGCTCCCCTCCTCCATCTCTAGGTAGCCCCCCCCCCACCAATCTTGGGTATGTGGGAACTAGGGAAAGGGAGACTCTGCCCAGGTGAACTGTGTGGGAAGGGGCTGGTAAGGGATCAAAAGGGGTGGGAGAAGCCCAGTATCTGCCCTGGGGAAGGGGATCCAACACCCCCAGGGACTTTTCCCCCTTCACCAACGTTAATCTTTTATTTCCTTTTCCAAAAAGCTAAGCAGAAGCAAAAGCAGGTGAGTCAAGGAAGGAACCTGGGCTGGGGGGTCCATGGCTTATAGCTCTGGGGACACTTTTCTGGGCAGTCATTGGTGGAGGTGCAGAACAGAGAGGGGAGGGAGCCTCGAACTTCTGAATCTGCCCCCACACCAACTGGGCATAAGGCAGGCACCAGGGCCATGGTTTTGTCTGATCTTATGTCCATTCTGCAGGCGGAACATGTTCCCCCATACGATGTGGTGCCCTCCATGAGGCCTGTGGTGCTGGTGGGACCCTCTCTGAAAGGTTATGAGGTGAGAGGAGATCCCTGACCCCAAAGAGTCACCTCTACCAAGCCTGCCACAGGAAGGCCCCAGGGACAGTGGAAGGGCGTGTTTTCCCTCCAGGGTCTGTGTGTAGAGGGGGTGGACTCTGGAGCCATGCATGGGGACGCTGCCCCTCTCCAAAAGGGCCCTCTGTCAGTTCCATGCCCTCCCCCCCAGGTCACAGACATGATGCAGAAGGCTCTCTTCGACTTCCTCAAACATAGGTTTGATGGCAGGTAAGCTGCCCTGGCCTGGGGTGGCCTGAGAACCAAGGAGAAGATCATGGCCTACTTTCAGATGCCTGTAGCAAGTCTTCTCTAAAGGGAAAGCTAGTGGGAGCTGGGAAGGAGAGGCTGAGGCCTTCGGTTTAGAAGCGAGCTGGGCTTCTCCACCCCCACCCCAGGATCTCCATCACCCGAGTCACAGCTGACCTCTCACTGGCCAAGCGATCTGTGCTCAACAATCCTGGCAAGAGGACCATCATTGAGCGTTCCTCTGCCCGCTCCAGCATTGGTGAGAAGTCCCCATCTCCTGCTTTTCTGCCCACTTGAGTGCTTGTGAGAACCTTCCTCTTCCCTGTTTGCGTCCCCAGCTCCTTGTCTTTCTGCCCAACTTTCTACCTGCCCCAGGATCAGCAAGAACCCACCGCACTCTCAATTCTCCATTCCTCTGCTTGCCTGGGCCTTGATGAATCCCCTTTCCCTCCAATTCCTTCCCATCCACCATGTGGGAGCCCGCAAAGCCCTGCAGGAGTAAGCAGTGGGCAGAGCCCTGGTGAGCTCTGCTGCTCCCTCCCTCCATAGCTGAAGTACAGAGTGAGATCGAGCGCATATTTGAGCTGGCAAAATCCCTGCAGCTAGTAGTGTTGGATGCTGACACCATCAACCACCCAGCACAGCTGGCCAAGACCTCTCTGGCCCCCATCATCGTCTTTGTCAAAGTGTCCTCACCCAAGGTAAGTCAGCCGGGGTCATGGAGGCCCACAGGGCTGCCCACTAGAATGTGGCATGACTCTGCTTGGTTCCTGCCTGGGGCACCGAGTTCCCTTTTCCTGCTTCCCTTAACACCATTCTGAGTCATCCTTCCCTGCAACTGATGCCATGTCACAAGTGGGGAACATGCCCAGTTCTTTCCAAGCCCAGCTCTGCCCAGGGCCCTGAGAGACTCCAGGCCCAGCTCTGCCCTTCCCCCTCAGGTACTCCAGCGTCTCATTCGCTCCCGGGGGAAGTCACAGATGAAGCACCTGACTGTACAGATGATGGCATATGATAAGCTGGTTCAGTGCCCACCGGTGAGTGCCTGGGTCAGCTACTCCTGTGCCCACTCTTCTAGGGCTGCGGGAGTGATAGAGATGGGGGGTGCTGCTGCTGAGAGGAAGCCAACATTCCCCCTTCACCCTCCCTCCCCAGGAGTCATTTGATGTGATTCTGGATGAGAACCAGTTGGAGGATGCCTGTGAGCACCTCGCTGAGTACCTAGAGGTTTACTGGCGGGCCACCCACCCAGCCCCCGGCCCTGGACTTCTGGGCCCTCCCAGTGCCATCCCTGGACTCCAGGTAACCATTTCCAGTGGGCACAGATGCTCAAGCTGAGCCAGCCAAAGCACTGCCCCTCCCAGCCCAGAAGATCATTCTTGGCCTGCAGTTCAGAAGGCCAAGGGATGGTAGAACTCAGCTCTGCTATACAGAACTAGTGCAGATGGGTGAAGGAACTTCCTGATGACAGAGATAGGTAGTCAGAGATTAGTTTTCTAGGGGTCAAGAGAAACACAATCTCCAAACCCTTCTCCCAGTCTGCCTTGAAGGCACAGCTTGAATTTTGTGGGAGTCAAAGCTCCAATTTTCTATGTCTGAAGAGGAAGAATGCTCCAGCGTGTTTCCTCCTTGCACTGTTTCCTGTACTAGGGAACTAAGAGTTGAGGCAGGAGGAATCCCTCACCCAACCAGAGGCCAAGGTGAGGCCTGTGCTGCCTCCCTAACAGCTGTTGTGTGGCCCCCAGAACCAGCAGCTGCTGGGGGAACGTGGCGAGGAGCACTCACCCCTCGAGCGGGACAGCTTGATGCCCTCAGATGAGGCCAGCGAGAGCTCCCGCCAAGCCTGGACAGGATCTTCACAGCGTAGCTCCCGCCACCTGGAGGAGGACTATGCAGATGCCTACCAGGACCTGTACCAGCCTCACCGCCAACACACCTCGGGGCTGCCCAGTGCTAATGGGCATGACCCCCAAGACCGGCTCCTAGCCCAGGACTCGGAGCACAACCACAATGACCGGAACTGGCAACGCAACCGGCCTTGGCCCAAGGACAGCTACTGATGGCCTCCTGCTGCCCTACCCTGGAAGGCACAGGCACAGCTGGCTGGGGGACCCACTCCAGGCAGGGTGGGGTTAGACTGGCATTAGGCTGGCACTAGGCTCAGCCCCCATGACCCCCTGCCCAGCCCCAACTTTAGGGCTGCCTGTGGTCCCAAGGTTCTGGGAGAAGCAGGGGGCCCCCTTACCTCCTGGGCAGTGACCCCCAACCCCAGGCTCCCATTCCAGGTACTAGCTGTGTGTTCTGCACCCCTGGCACCTTCCTCTTCCTGCACAAGAAGCTGCCCCAGTGGGCAGTGCCCTCAGGCCAGGATCCCCTCAGCAGGGGCCTTCCCACCAAACTCAGGGAAGGGATGCCCCCTCAAAGTGACAAGAGGGTAGGGGTGTGGGCAGCATGGCATGAGGAAGAAACAGGTCCCTGAGCAGGCACAAGTACTAAGAGTCAAGGGACTCAGGAATTGTGCTTTGGGGCCCAAGGGCCTCCACTCACCTCACTGCCACACATTATAAATGAGACAATCAGAGCCCACCAGGGTGGCACGCCCATCCATCAGCTGGGGTGGGGCATCCATGTACAAGACCAGAGCAGCAGGCTGGCTAGGCTGGAGCCAGAGAACAATCTCACAGCTGAAGCTCTTGGAGGACAGGGCTTTCTTCACCCTGCCAGGAAGCTTCTTAACATCTGATAGGACCAGGGACCAGGAGCATGGTCAAGCCAAAAGGCAGACGGGAGCCAACCAGGATTAGGAGTTTGGGGAAGGAGGGCGTGTGTAGCAGAGAACTTGTGGAACAGCTTTGGGGGCCTCCTTGCCTTTCTTACTCTTTTGCCCTTGCATTCTGTCATTTCTGTTCTTGTCCCTCATGCCTCCTGGGAAATACGGGCTTCAGACTTCGTTCCCTGACTCATAGCTGCCGCTTGTTAGGTTAGGGTTAGATGGGGAGTGATAGGACACAATGAACAGCCCCTAGAGGCCCTGTCTACCTAGCTACTCTTGCCTTATGGCTCTAGTGTATGACCTACAGAGCATGCTCCACAAAACCCTGCCTCACCTGTCCTCACTAATAAACACCACTCACAGTCCCTCAGGCTCCTGTTCTGTGTCTGTGGCCCAAGTCTGGAGGAAGTAAAAAAGCATTCTGGCCCCTCTTCTCCCTCACAGGAGCCACAAAGTGGGAAGGGGAAAGGGCAGAGCTGGGGGAGGCACTGGACTCCCAAGCACCCTCACCATTCATGCCCAGATGTCAAGAGGGAGACATTCAGCAGGGACTTGTTTTGGAAGATGGGGAAGAAGGACAGCTTTATGCTGTCCCTGCCTCAGGCCAAAAAGGCCCTGGAAGTAGCTGCAACTTGAATTCCATGTACTTGCCTAGCTTTTTCTCAGGGGTAAGGCAGTGAATAAGAGGCACGTGGGGGGAGGACCAAAGCCCTGCATTCCTCTCACCCCAACCTAACTCAGCCAGGCCATGATGCCTCTGGTGCCCACACCTCCTTCACCATCGCCCCCCCGCCAAGCAATGGACCCAGCAACTAGGGAACCGTAAGCAAAGGTACTGAGACCAAGTGTCAAGAGACAGAAACAGTGTGGAAAATGGTTCCAACTGTGCCTCAGCTGCCAAAATTTTACAACTGCTTTCTCATCCTTGTGTAAAGCTCCCTAGAGGGTTTCAGGCCAGGGCCACAATTATGTGAGGCTAGAGCAGGAGAGGGAAAATGCACTATGGTTCTGCTGCCATGGGTTTTCCATCTCTCTTCAAGTGCTACCTATGGGCTTGGAGTACCAGCTGAGACCCTAGGCTCTTCCCTTAATGTGATTGTCTTTCATTCTCCAAGCCAGCCACCATGCCCAGTGCTGTCCCTCATGTCCTCTGCCAGGGAGGACTTAGGAGATGAGTTTAGCTAGAACTAGATACAGCCTGAATATTCATGTATTTATTCTCAGAACATACAAACTTATCTTCTCAGAGAATAGAAAACAGAGATTTCACTCAGTGACTTAAAGATGGACATAGCCAGCTCACCCTGTCCCCACATCTACTAAAAAAAATTCCCTGGGGGAGGATGCCTAGAGTGCACAGCACCCCTTGGCACGGGGCCATGCACAGGTCTAAAGGCTCTCAACTTATTTTATAATCCGAATGGGAAAACAGCTGTCCAAATGACAGTAAGATTCCACTGTCCATAATCCTCATGGTGCCAGATCTCCTAGGGCATCTAGGGCAATAATGTTGCTGCAGTTTATACAGTTACAGTCAAGTCTGAGCTGGAGGAGGTCCCATATAGGCAGCCAGGTTTTTGTTCAGTCCAGGGGGTAATGCCAACTGGCTGCCCCCATAACCTGGCAAGAGCCCTCGGCCCAGTGCAATCCCAAAGGCCCCCAGAGGGACAGAGCTGGGCCAAAATCTGCAGTAATTTGCTTTCCCTGCCTCCTACAGCTGCTTCTCCTTTTGCAGCCCCACACTCAGACCTCCAGACCTCAGGGTCTGGGCCAGGGAGTCTGATTGTTTCCTAAGCCCCCATAACCCAAGAGTGAGGACCTGGAAAGGAGGATGTGAGGGTTGTGAAGAATAGGCATCAGGCAGCTTCAGAGCATGCCCTTGAACCCATGAGAGAGTGCTGTCAGGCAAAGATGGTCTCTTCCCGGCGCTTCTTGGTAAGGATGGTGCCTGGCTTATGCTGGGCATCTGGGTGGTTGGCTAGCTCTGGGGGGCAAGAAGACACTGGGCTTTCCAGGATGGCCTGCTTCAGCTCATAGAACACAGCAGAGTCCTCTTTGGTGAGGAAGGTGATGGCCACACCACTCTTGCCAGCTCGTCCTGTGCGGCCAATGCGGTGGATGTAATCTGGGGAGTGGAAAGAACATCACTTGCGCCAGGCCAGATGCCCTGGTGAGCAGTATCTGAAGCCTCTACTTTTAAAGGCACCCTCCCCACCGCACCTCCAAGGGCAGTAAATATGCCTTGTGCTGCCTGAACCTGAAGCACCCACCGCGCTCTCCACAGTGTCTATCTCCCCACTGCTACTACTGATTGTGGTCATCCCACCCCACTAAGACCCAGGGTTGCCCAGCTCCATTCTTCTCCACACCCAAGGACAGAAGTGTTATCCCAGATGCTGGGACAACAAACCCAGGTGAGATAAAGGACAGGAGCTCTTCTCACTGGGACAAACCACCTCAGACTCGGAGCTGTGAGAGACAGCAGCAGTAGCCTCCTAAGTACAGCACCCCGACTTCAAGTGGGATGACATAAGGAGCCTGACCACCCTGGATTGAAGCTGCTCTCCCCTGCACTTACCTTCAATATTTTTGGCCATATCATAGTTGACAACCATAGACACATCTTGGATGTCAATACCACGACCAGCCACATCCGTAGCCACCAAAATATCCTTGGCCCCGGCCTTGAGGTTGGACAATGCAAACTCTCGCTGCTCTTGGCCTTTTCCACCGTGCAAGGTACAAGCGTTGTACTGTGGGAAGAGTGGTGAGGTAAGGAAAGAGCAGCGGGACCAAGGAAAGACACAGAAGTTAAGAGGGAATGGGGCAAAGGTAGGGGTGGAGAGAGCAGCAGGGTAGGAGAAAGGGAAGGAGGCAAGACAAAGAATGAGTGCAACCGAAAGTAGGGAGAGAACAGGCGAGCTGAAGAACAGGGCGAGAGAGAACGGGGGTAGTGTGGCGGGGACAGAGTAAGGTCAAAGGCAAAGCAGTCAGGGCAAGACGTGGAGCCAGACAGATGACTACTCTTAAAAGAACGAGGAGAAACCGGGGTAGAAAGCAGGGATCGAGAAGTTTAAGGAAGTTGAAGAGTTGAGTGGCAAAATCACCCCCTTCCCCTCAAGCACCAGTACCAGAAGTAAAGAACACTGTTTATCAACAGCTTCCCCTCGATCCCATCATCTCCTCTCCCAAACAAATATAAACACACAGCTCGTCCCACTCTCTCCACATCCTCACACTGCCAGGATGTGGGTCTCAAAACCTTTCCCTGGCCCCCGCCCCATGTGGATGAAGACCCAAGGCAGCTTTGGCTGGCATTACTGGAATGGAGTCCTACCAATTGACCCAGTTCTTCTTATCCTCTCAAACCACCCTTTCCCCTGTGGCCCTGCCTTGTAGAATACGGGAGAGGTTAAACAATGGGTGGGAATTGAAAGCAGGAGCCTAGGGAGCCGTGACAGTTTCAGAAAGCTGTGCCACAGAGGCCAGATTTTGCGTTTTCCTGCCAAACACACCCCCATCTTCTCCAGGGATTTAGCCAACACATCGCAACCCTTCTTCTGGTTGACAAAAATGATGATGGGTGGATCAAAGCCTTGCTCCAAGATTGCCAGCAGCTTTTTCCTGGGGAGAAGAGGAAGAGGAGAAAAATGAGATGCATAAAACCTCCCACTCTAAGTGAAATACCCAACCCTGACCTGTGAACACCAATCCAGGTTTTTCAATGCCCACAGCATTCTGTTTAAGGAAACAGAAGCTCCTCAACACAGCAGAGCAATCACCCTGCAACCACCACTTGCGTTGAAATAAGTTCTCAAAGCCCTTTCTTACACTACCCTATTTCCCTGGCTCAGCTGTCCCATACCTCTTTTCTGACTCTGACATGAGGAAGACCTTCTGTTCCACACGTTCATGGGGCTTGCCTGCAGAGCCAATGTATACCACAGCGGGTCGCCGAAGATAGCTCCGGGCCAGACGCTCCACCGCTGGGGGCATGGTGGCCGTGAACATGACTGTCTATAAAAACAGGACGCTCAGCTCTGTGTCCACATAGACACAATCACATATCCCACTGTCACCTCAGACAGCTCAGCCCAGACTGAAGAATATAAAATGTGCTATGGTGTAAGCTTTGATAGCCACCATCTTAGGAAATAAGTGTCCTCTGCCTTCCCATCTTTCCCCAGTATCTGTTCATCAGGGCACTTTGCATCTCATGATGACAGGAGGGGCTGAGAGCACTGGCTAGCACCTGTAGTCCAGGTAATAGCATGATCCTTTGGAATCATTTTTCTAGAGCTAAGCCAAATGACTCCACCCCTACGATTGTCAGAAGACTGTACCTAGGCACATCTCACCATTCTGGAAACATGTACTCTAGGCCCACCTAAGACAAGAAGGGTCCAAGAGCAAGTTTGGGAACTTGTCCAACTTTTCCCAACCCAGGGAAGCAGACTTACTTGGCGGTACTTATGTTTTCCTGACTCAAAGTTAGCCAACATCTTCTCAGGGTCCTCAGCCTCATCCGTGTCTGGCTTCTGGTTGCTCACAGGCATATGCTCCAGGATCTTCTGGACATCTGGCTCAAAGCCCATGTCAATCATCCTGTCTGCCTCATCCAGAACCACATAGGTACAGCGGCTCAGCACCAGGTAGCGGTTCTCCAGCACATCAATCAGACGTCCAGGGGTTGCAATCACAATCTGGGGAGCAGAGTATAAACATATATGGCCGCAGAAGGTACCCTCTTCTTTTCTCTCCTGTGAACTATCCACCCACTTGGACAACAGACCTCCAATACTAACAAATTTGGACCCTAACCTCCAGTTATGTTTAGCAGTGAAGGTTCCCAACAACTGGCATGAAATCACTTACTGCTACCTTGGATTTTCTCAGGAATGAAATGAGGTCTCTGAGTAAGATCCAGGGGCTAGATAGTGGAGGCAAAATCAGAAGGAACTTTCTTAGATGGGAGAGAGACTAAGGGATACTGTGGAGGACATTGTCTAAAGGGATTATACTGAGAAGTCTGCAAAAGATTCAATTCCTATAGCAGACTTCTCGTAAAAGGCTTTCCTCCCCTTTCCTGAGATGAAGGCAATGCACAAAGTCAATGACACGGTCTGGCTGAGTAACTAAGAGCACAGGCTTTAGATTTGAACCTCAGTTTTGCCCACTGCCAGCTGTGTGCGACTTCAGGCAAGTTATTAACCTGAACCTCAGCTTCATCTATAAAAAGGAAATACTACTACCTACTCTCATATGATTGCTGTGAGAATTAATGAGCTAATATATATGATATATATTGTGTATGGTATAAACCCTGGTGTATAAGTTCTCAATAATAGTGTGTGTGTGTGTGTATATATATATATATATATATACACACACACACACACACCAAGCCCTTTCTTCATTTTGCTGCACATCTATTCCAGAAACTAGAAACAGAGCCCCAAAGCCTTCCCAAACAGCAGGCTGGCCGCTGGCTAAGGAAACAAACCTCACAACCCATGCGCAGTCTGAAGCCCTGGTCTTCTCTGGAGATGCCACCAATGACAGCCACAGTGCGGATGCCTAGCGGCTTCCCAAACTTGATGGTTTCTTCCTCAATCTGCTGAGCCAACTCACGAGTGGGAGCCAGGATGATGGCATAAGGGCCCTGGTCTGACTCTTCGATCCTGTGGTAAATGGGGCATTCCACACCTTCAGGAGCTTTGGTTCTTACCCAACCACAAACAGGAGCAAGACAAAGTCACTCTTAAAGGGAGCTATGGGAATGGGGAAGGTAGTAAGAAGAAGATGCAATGATCCTACTTAAAAATCATGAACTCCAAGATAGCAAAGTTCTCCAAGGAATGGTCCTTGCCAGCAACAAAATCATATATTTCTTTGATATCATAATCTAATTATTCTCTAATATCCAACCCAGAATAAAGAAGCAAGCTTCTCATTATAGACTTAAAAAGAAAACCAAATACTCATTTGCCACTTTCACCTTTCCTGCCCAGCCAAACCCACTCCAACTGGTGCCAGCTGACACTACCTGTCAATTTTGGGAAGTGTGGTGATCCAGACCAGCAATGGGATGAGGAAGGCTGCTGTCTTGCCACTGCCAGTCTCAGCCACACCGATGATGTCGCGATTCTGTAGCCCAATGGGAATTGCCTGACGCTGGATGGGTGTTGGTTCCTGCAGTGACCCAGAGAATGAGTAATGGGTACAGATAGAATTATACTACCTGAGCTACTGATGACAAAGTGGGCACATATGCTAACACAATGGGAGGACACCAAGTGCAGTTCACAGGAATGGAGACCCAAGAAGAAACATAACCACTAAAGGCCAACACTTCTACTAAAAAGTGACAGACAAAGTCACCTTGGTGCCTACTGGCAGAGAAGGCACCAAATAGTCAAGGAACAAAGTTCTCTATTCCCAAACTAAGTTTGTATCCACTAGAATGTAGGAACATGTCAGGTCTCCTGAGCCAATCTGCCCCTCCTTACCTTGTAGCCACACTTATCAATGACCTCCAAGATGTGTGGGGGCAGAGAAGAGTCTTTCCAGGATCGGATGGGATTGGGGATCTTGCCACCTTTGGTGGTGATGCTGTAGTCCTCACGGAAGATCCGCCAGTCCCTGTCTGTCATCTCATCTAACTTCTTCTGGGACCAATGACGATCATCCCAGCGCTGCTTGGCTTCCTTTTTACGAAGTTTGCGGAGTCTTGCCCTGAAGCAGGATGTGAGGAGTAAGTGGAATCAGCATCCTCCAACTCCTTTCTGTAAAGACTCTGGGCTCTGCCCAACCGCCCCAGCCCTGCTCACTCACTCCTCTTGCTCCTTTTCTTCCAGTGTTCGCCTCTTCTCCATTAGGTCTCCATAGAAACGTGACTGCTCTCGTTTCTGCTGCTTTAGGTCAATGCCTGCAATGAAGCCTCGTCCCAACAACTGCACCTGGTGCCGTTCTTTGTACCTGGGATTGAGACAGAGGAAGAAAAAAGAGAAGGAACTGTCATAGCAGCAGGAGGCAAGGGCAGACTACCAATATGTAACAGTCTCCTTCCTGGCCAGGGTCTTTCCTCACCCAGAGGGCTGGCTGAATACTAGTCTACCAATTTTCCCTCCCCAGCTCATCTTACTTCTCCTAGCGCTGTAGTCACCAGCTCTCTCTACGATTGCCTAATATAGAAGACTTAGCACTCAGGCCTGAAGCCACTCACAGGGGGTTGTAGTCAATGGATGTGTCCTCAGATGCATCCCACTCAAAGACAAACTTTCGGTCATTGAGATGCCTCGTTCGGCGCCGCTTTTTGATGCCGCCCAGATAACGCTCCTGCCCAGGGAGAGAACACAAAGCACATCAACCTCTAGCCCCAACTCTCACATGCAGAGATCAGAATGGCCAAATAACTAAACCTCATTTTTTTGTACGTGGGGGAAGTGAAGACAGAGCCAAGGCCTGCACCTTAATGGCATGCAGTTCCTTGCTCTTATCCTTCTCTTCCCGGATCTTCTGCCGCCCTTCCTCATCCTCATTTCCATTGGTCTCCCGCTCCATTCTCTCCCTGCGTTCCCGGCGTTCCCGTTCCTGAGGGTCTTCTGCAGACCAAAGAAAGCAAAGCTGCAGAAGAGCTCAGTGGAAATAAAAAGGAGAGGGAATGGAGGGAATCCAGACAAGGGACACCAAATGAGAAAAAAAAAAAAGAGGTAGATTTATGATACAGGGAAATGGAGAACTAAGAGGAAGATATTTTCCTCATAAACTTCTGTTATCCTTTATCCTTCTCTCTTCTCAACTCAGAGGGAACAGGTTTCTGTATCTCCTGAGTGACACTATAATCCATCCCACCCTTTCCTACCCCATCTAGGGGCTATACAGGGTAGAAAAACAAACCCAACATCTTCCTGCCCAAGTCTTGGAACTGTTTCCTTTTCTTCCTCTCTTCTTCAAGCATCCTCTGCCGCTCTTCCACTTCCTGTTGCCGCCGCTTTAGAGCTTCAGCCTCTCGTTCTGCTTTGGAGAGGAACTTGGGCTACAAAGCAGATTGGAACTGTAAACAAAGGATCTGGGAGCAGGGTACGATCACATCACAGATGGGGCAACAGTAGGGAGCCCAAAAATACGTACTCAGGCATTAAACCTTCTGAGGAAAACATAAATAGGCCTAGGACCCTGTTATGGGCTGAACTATGTGCCCCCCAAAATTCATATGTTAAAGCCCTAACCCCCAATACCTCAGAATGTGACTGTATTTGGAGACAGGGCCTGTAAAGAGGTGATTAAGTTAAAATGAAGCCATTAGGGTGGGCCCTAATCCAATCTATCTTTATATGAAGAGGAGATTCGGACACACACAGAGACACCAGGGACACGTGTGCACAGAAGGAAGACCATGTGAAGAGAGAGGAAGAGGACAGCCATCTACAAGCCAAGGATAAAGGCCTCAGAAGAAACGACCCTACTGACACCCTGATCTCAGACTTCTAGCCTCCAGAACTGTGAGAAAATAAATTTCTGTTGTTGGAGCCACCCAATCTATGATATCTTGTTATGGCAGTCTGAGCAGATTAATACAGACCCCCAAGTTCTTACCTTAGCCTCAGCTTCTTCCTCAGCCTTTTTCTTGGCCAGAAGTTCCTCCAGGGATAAGGGCTGGGCCTGAAGAGAAAACACAGAACTTCAGTCCACAAAGGTCTCTCCCTTTAAAGATCAACAAAGCAGGGCTTGAGTTGAAAAGGAAAATGAAAAAATCCTTTCTCTCCTTTACCTTAGGCTTCTTATCACCATGTTCATCCTCTTCATCCTTCTTAGAGTCTCTGTCCTTCCGAGACTTAAAATCTTTTCCTCGGCCAGGAGATAAGCTTTAAGGAAAAGGAACAAGAAAAGTCTGTATTGCTGTCATACCCCAGCCCCGGGATGAGCTCAGGCTGAGCCCCAAAAAGAGGATGGAAGTTTTCCCATTACTCAGCAAGACTGACCCGTGGTGATCCACCATGTCCTGAAGGTCCCTTAGCAGGCATGGTCATTCTGCCTGCTCTGAAACCTAATTATGGCCCTGTCTTAGCCCCATTCTACCCAAATCTCCTTTTCTGAGACTAATCTCCTCTTCTGGGAAGTGGGACTTCACTACTGACATCAAAAATATTTCCTCCAAACAGCAATTGCATATTGAAAAAAAAATCCTCCTTAACTCTATAATACACAACGAATTTAGCCCACATGGCCGTGCCCACAAGCCAAGAAGATACCGTTCTACATATCCCCTCGCCGTTTGTCCTTCCTATCAGTCCCAACAATTCTTTCCCCACATATGCTATAAGCTTAATATACAAGAGATTTCGAACAACCCCACTGAGCTTCTGTTGTGAGTATTCTGTCCTTTGCCTTGAATTCAACCTACACTTTCAGGGCCTGATAAGAACTCTGCATAGAAAGTTTCCAGAGGAAAGAGATCAAGACAGTGGGGCACTAAGCCGTTCCAACAAATATATGTTGTATTCCTGGATAGGAAACTGAATGATCCGGTAGAGATAAAGGAATGTTTTGTAGGCTAGTAACCTTTTCAAACTAATTTATAAATTCTATGAACATGCCACATAAAGTGCCTGGTTTCTAATAAGATCTTAACAAACGTCAGTTGTCATTTCACAAAATTAATTAATTAATTAATTAATTCTAAGAAGAAGTTGAGCCTCAGAGAGTTGCGACTTCAATAACTATCATACTTTCTAAGAAAGATATGTGCTTTCTAAAAAAGACAGCTCTGCAATAACTACCAATAGGATCTCTTAAGAGAAATTTACTTTCCTACGAAGCTGAGCAGTTCAGATGCAGAGAGGAGAAGATGGGAGTATTCCCCTAAAGCCCACTCTTATTCCCTCAGGTACCTGGATCGTTTACGGTCCTTGTCCCGTCTGTGCCCATCCTTGTCTCGATCTCGGTCCTTCTTATTCCGATCCCGCTCCTTGTCTCGTTCTCGTTCTTTATGCCGTCGTTCTCTGGAAGACAGCAAATTTAAAAATCACTTAATATTTCCAGTATCTTGCTTCAGTGCAGCCCTGAGAAGGTTCCCGTGCTGTCTTGTCCCAAAAGTAATGTTTCATAAATTGGGGAATGTGTTTCCCAGGAAAGTTACAAGGGAATTCTGAGGTCTTACAGATCAGAGATGTACTACTAAGTATTAATGGCAGTGATAAACCATGGACTATGTGAACAGATGAGCTACCTTCCTTCATCATCTGGACCTTCATCTTACAAGTTCCCTCTTAATCTTTAAGAGCTGGGTCACTGAGGAAAACTTAAAACACCTGCAGGTCCAACTGGGATAGGGGTAGATTAATGTATGAAAAGTAGATGACTAATACTGGAGGCATCTGAAAAACCAAGAATGAAGAAGTTTGAAATGTACACTCCCTTCCCATGTAACAGACGTGCAAAGTTACTTCACCTTTCTGTAGACTTAGAACGGGAACGGGAGCGGGAACGGCTGCCTCCTCGACGCCTATCCCTGGAACGGTGTCGCTTCCTATCTTTAGATGGGGAAGACTTCCGGTCCCTGTCTCTATCCCGCTCTCTGTCAGGAGTCCGAGATCGCTTCCTTTCCTCCTTGGAAGGTGATGCATCGCGGTCTTTTTTGTCAGCCAGCTCCCCTGCCATCTGTTATGGGTAAGAAGAGTACTTATGTACTAGGTACTGCTCTAAACTGTTTATATATAATTCACTTAATCTCAAAACGACCCTATGAGGTAGGTATATTAGTATGCCTACTGTACAGATGAGAAAGCTGAAGCTCAGTTATATAAAATAATGTGCCTGAGGACACACAGGTAGTAAGTGGCAGGGTTACAGGCAGTCTGGCTCCAGAGGCCCATTGTTACTCACTATACTATACTGTCTCCCTGTGAGTCCTTTTTATATATTCATTTCTAAATGTGTACAATGAATATGCCATATTTTTGTAATTAAACTGCAAAAGAGTATTAAAAGAAGTGTTAGTGAGGCCAGGCGCAGTGGCTCATGCCTATAATCCCAGCACTTTGGAAGGCTGAGGCAGGAGAATCTTTGAGGCCGGGAGTTTCAGACCAGCCTGAGCAACATAGCAAGACCCCGAGACCCCCATCTCTAAAAAAAAAAAAAAAAAAAATGTTTTTTCATTAGCCAGGTATGGCTGTAGGCCTAGTGATCCCAGTACTTTGTGAGGCTGATGCAGGAGGATCCCTTGAGCCAGGAGCTGGAGGGAGCAGTGAGCTATGATCATGCCACTGCACTCTAGCCTGGGCGACAGAGTGAGACCCTCCTCTTAAAAAAAAAAAAAAAAAAAGGAGGCCGGGGGCGCTGGCTCATACCCGTAATCCTAGCACTTTGGGAGGCCCAGGTGGGGGGACTGCTTGAGGCCAGGAATTCAAGACCAGCCTGAGCAAAAGCAAGACCCCATCCCTATAAAAAACAGAAAAAAATTAGCTGGGTACAGTGGTGCGTGCCTGTAGTCCCAGCTACTTGGGAGGCTGAGGCAATAGGATTGCTTGAGCCCAGGAGTTTGAGGTTGCAGTGAGCTATGATGATGCCACTGCACTCCAGCCTGGGTGACAGAGCAAGACCCTGAGTTTAAAAAAAAAAAAAAAGAAGTGTTAGTGAATAGTGTACCAGCTATTTCTAGAAACATCCTATATTGCCTATCTTACGAGTCTATTAGGCCTGCTAGCTCAGCTCACCAAAATCAGTCAACACACATACATCTAAGGAAGATAAATTCTCTTGAGGTCATGAAGAAAGCTCAAAGGACTATGATTGCACCACTGCACTCCAACCTTGGAGACAGAGCAAGAGCCTGTCTCTTAAAACAAAAAAGAAAAGAAAGTAAGCTCAAAAGAGGAAAAAAAGTTTAAGACTTGGATTATAATCAGCACCACAAGGAAAAAATGAATTTAAATGGAGAAACACACACTTTTAGTCAGATTAAAAGAAATGCACCTCTAGTTATACAATGGAAAATTTGGTGAAGGGTACACAGCGACCTCCATGCACCTTTTTTTCAACTTCCTGCAAATCTATAATTATTTCAAAATAAAATATTTTAAAAAGTAAATGTACAAAAAACCAGAGGCTGCAGAAGTCCTGACATGCCCTACTCAGATTTTCACAGCCTCGATTGTCTATATTACCCACCCTCATGAAAGGTTTGAGCAGGACATTGAACACCACTGCCACACTGTCAACTGTTCCTTGGACTATGAAATCTAATTCGGCCAGGAGCTAAAATGACAGCAAGCCTGAATCTGCCTCTACCCCATCACCCTAAGACTTGGGATACATTTCTCAGAACTTATTTTATCCCCAAATGGTTCTGCTGGAATGGTTCCCTAACATTTAGCTTACAACCATCCTTTCCCATGCCATATATCCTTAAGAAGGAAGAATGTATAAAGATGAGAAAAGAAAAATGAACAAGAAACACTTTCAAAAGGTGGGGACAGGCCAGGCACAGTGACTCATGCCCATAATCCTAGCACTTTGGGAGGCTGAGGTGGGAGGATCACTTGAGGCCAGGAGTTAGAGACCAGCCTGAGCAAAAGTGAGACCCCGTCTCTACAAAAAAATAGAAAAATTGGCCAGGTGTGGTGGCGGGCACCTGTAGTCCTGGCTACTCGGGAGGCTGAGGCAGGAGGATCGCTGAGCCCAGGAGTTTGAGGTTGCAGTGAGCTATGATGACACTGCTGCACTCTAGCCCAGGCAACAGAGAGAGAGACCTTATCTCAAAAAAAAAAAAAAAAAAAGGTGGGACAAGGCATTTCATCTCACAATTACCCCGAGAAATGACTGACTGTTCTACATCAGTACATCATGCATATCACACAGAAATACTTATATGTCTTCCACTTACAGCCCTAAGAAAACAATCCAAAAGAAAGGCTATTTTTCCTATAAAGCATCCTGGACATCATTTATTCTTCCAACAAATATTCATTGAGCACCTATAATGTGCCAGAAATTACTGTAGTTACTGGAGATATAGCAGTAAACAAAGTCTCTGATTTCATAAAGCCTAATTCTAGTATAGCAGAGAGAATTTCAAATAGTAATGAACACTAATGAAAAGACTAAAACAGGGTGATAGGATGGTTAGGGGGTTTGAACAAGAAGATGGCTCAGGGAAGAATTTTTGGTTGACAATCAAGCTGCGACTTAAGTGATGGGAAAGAGAGCCATGCAAAGATCAGGGAAAAATACCTATTAGGTAGAAGGACCAGCAAGTACTAAGGCACTGGGGTAGGAACTAGCTTAGCATGTTTGCCCGTTAAAAACAGATTTGTGTGGCTGAGCAGCACTGACCCAGGGTGAAGACTGACTCAAGATGAGTTCAGTGAGGTATGCAGAAGTCAGATCCTGACAATGTGTTACAGGCCAGGGTAAAGGAACTTGGATTTTAACTGCAATGGGAACCTCAGAAGGGCTTTAAACAGGAAGTGGGCCAGGTGCAGTGGCTCACACCTGTAATCCTAATACTTTGGGAGGCCAAGGCGGGAGGATCACTTGAGGCCAGGAGTTTGAGACCAGCCTGAGCAACACAAGGAGACCTCATCTCTACCAAAAATAAAAAAAATTAGCTGGGCATGGTGGTACATGCCTATAGTCCCAGCTACTCAGGAGGCTGAGGCAGGAGGATCACTTGAGCCCAGAAGTCTGAGGTTGCAGTCAGTTATGATGACGCCACTGCACTTTAGCCCAGGCAACAGAGCAAAACCTCGGCCCAAAAAATAAATAAATAGGCCAGGCACAGTGGCTTCCGCCTGTAATCCCGGCACTTTGGGAGGCCGAGATGGAAGGATCACTTGAGGCCAGGAGTTTGAGACCAGCCTGGGCAACATATCAAGACCCTGTCTCTACAAAACATTTTCTAAAATATTAGCTGGGTGTGGTGGTGCATGCCTGTAGTCCCAACTACTCAGGAGGCTGAGGCAGGAGGATCGCTTGAGCCTTAGGAGTTCAAGATTGCAGTGAGCTGTGATCACACCACTGCACTCCAGCCTGGGCAATAGAGCTAGACGACCCTGTCTCTAAAAAATAACAAATAAATAAATAAATAAACAGGAAGTGATATAATCTAGTTTTACATTTTATCCTTTTTTTTTTTTTTTTTGCTTTTTTCTGCTTTTCCCAAAGCATAGTTTTACATTTTAAAAGAACTACTTTGATGACTTGCAAGAAAATATATAGTAGGGAGGCAAGAGTGAAAACAGAACCACTGAGAGTCTATTATAGTAATCTAGACAAGAGATGACAATGGCTTGTTCTAGGAAGGTGGCAACAGAGATGGAAAAAAGTAGGTAGCTTCAGGTTATATTCTGGAGGCAGAGCTAACAGTACTTACTGATGAAGGGAGAAAAGGAAAGAGGGGACACAAAGACAGCTCCTAAATTTATGGTTTGAGAAATCTAATAGTTCGTGGCATCATTAGCAAACCAACTGGAGAAGACTGGGGAAGGGACATTTATTTGTTTATTTATTTATTTTGAGACAGAGTCTCGCTCTGTCGCCGAGGCTAGAGTGCAGTGACGTCATTACGGCTCACTGCAACCTCAAACTCCTGGGCTCAAGTGATCCTCCTACCTCAGCCTCCCAAGCAGCTGGGACTACAGGCACATGCCACCACACCCGGCTAATTTTTCTATTTTAAGTAGAGACAGGGTCTCACTCTTGCTCAGGCTGGTCTTGAACCCCTGAGCTCAAGTGATCCTCCCACCTCGACCTCCCAGAGTGCTAGGATTACAGGCCTGAGCCACCACGCCCGGCCAGGAAGGGACATTTAAAGGCTAAAGTAACTCCATCTTGGATGCTAATCTACCATGCTGACTTCTCATTAACCCCAGTCCCAGGAAAGCCTCAGATTTCCAGTTTATTTTTTGTTCCTTGTGTAACAGCATGTACCTACTATAAATCCTGCCCTTAGGTCAATTATCATAAATGCTACTTATCGTAATCCCTGCCCTTAAACAAATTCCTACACATTCCCTCTGAAGCACTTATACTCTTTTGCTATAGTATATAAATTCCAGGTCTGGGGTGGGTAACAGCACAGAGATCCACCTGTCCTGCGGCTGTACAAGACCACACTTCTGTCCTTAAGTTCCCCAATAAAACACCCTATACCAACAAACTGGATTTGTCTGCCTTGTTCTTTGGCTTCTCAGTACCTTCTGCATTTGGGGGTCGCTTTGCATATACAGCTCCTTTGATAAATAGAACAGATTTACAAGGAAATCAAAATTTCATTTTGGCCAGGTTGAATGCGAGATGTCAACAAGACAACCAAGTGGGCATTCCAGGAAGGCCAATGGAAATGCAAATCTGGAACTCAGGGGAGAGGGTCGGGAGACAAAAATTTGAGTCACTAATACATAGATGGCTTTTGAAGCCATGGGGCACTAAATTATATTACCTAAGTAGGTAGTATAAAAGAAAAAACAGAAGAGAAGAGGACTGAGGATTGAGCTCTGCAACATTTTAACAGGAGTTAGGCACAGGATGAGCCAGGACAAAAAGCCTGGAAAGCAGCAGCAGCTGGTGTGAAAGGAGAAAGAAAAGTAAAGTATGGCAACACAGAAGCCAAAAATGTGTTTCAAGGAGGGAGTGGTCAACTGTGTTAAGTACCACAGAAGTGGAGAAAGACTAGGGCATAGAGAACTGACCACTGCAATTGGAAGAATGGAGATTATTAGTGACCTTGACAAGAGCTGTTTCAGTGGCATGGAGGGAGTAGAAGCCTGAGTGGAGTGCGTATGGAAGAGAATGAGAAGTGAGAGTAAGAAGATGGTAAATACAGGCAACTTTTATTACAGGTTATACCTATCACAAGGGCCAAATAACCAGGCTGACTCTGGCCATGTTTTCCAGCAGCCTTCCTCTCAAATCTCCAGATCTTTGAATTCTCAGTTCTTGTAGGATAGGGGCAGATTCTTTTTTTCATTCAATGACGTATTTATCAAGCATCTACTATATGCAAGGCACAGTACTAGATACTACGTGAGTTACAAAAGGAAGCTTTTAGAACAATAGGGGGTATGAGGCAGATACCAAGATGTGTACCAAGGTTCAGATGAAGTATTACACGGGAGTTCAAAGGAGTTTCCTTTCATTTGTAAAAGGTGATTTGGAAGGCTCCGTAGAGCCAGTGGCCCTTGAGCCTTAAAGTACTGGTAGAATCTGAAGATGTGTAATTGAGGACGCGGAAAAGAAGTCATTCCAGCAAAAGAAATAATACAGGCGGCACAGAGGCGGGAAAGCATGGACTGGTTTTGGGAGAAAAGCCAGAGTTCCAGTTTGGCTGGAGCAAAGGCCACTTGAATGAAAGAATAAGGTCAGACTGTGGGTATCACAGGGACTGTGCCGTGGACAAAGGCCTGGGACAGTAATATAGTTCAGGAACGTGGCCTATGCCCCCAGGAGCCAGCACTCCCCCTGGGGCCCGCGCCCCTTCGCTCCTGCCCGCCAGAACTTCCCGGGTTCATGCCCCTTCCCTAAGACGTTCTTTCCCGCCTCGTCCCGGAGGCAACGGCCACCGCCAAGCCCCCACTCTCGCCCTCTCTGCAAGCTCGTGGGAACCGCTTCCACCGCCTGGGACTCACCACCCTGAGTCTGAACCGCCCAACGCGGCCTCAACGTCGCCGAGCAGTCGCCATCTTTCCCCGTTTCCTGATCACCGAGCTGCACCCCCGGCCGCACTGCAAGCTGGGAAGGCGAGTTCCCGATGCTGGGCAACAGAGGCCGACAGTGAGGCCTGGGAACTACCAACCCCAGAATTCATGGCGCGAGCGCCGGCCCACACGCCGCGTGCTCTGCTGGGCAATGTGGTTCACCAAACGTTTGCGTCTGCGGGAGGAAGGGTTTTCCGTGGGCAGGCTTTCCCGCGCGAGGTCTCCTACCGCGCAGTTTTCCTGGAATCTGCTGGTCCTCCTAGAAATACAGTTAATGACTGTCGTGGCCCGTGGTTTATAGCGGAGGAATTTAAGGGCTTCTTTAGATATCTGTAGCACGTAATTATAACTAACAACTGCAGTAACAATAAATACCGTCTGCGGAAAAGACTTTTTACAAAAATACTTTGAGATAGATTATTAGCCCCATTTTACAGCTGGACAAAGTAAAGATTAGGTTACAGAAGAAACCTAGTATTTAACAATGAAGGTGTTACAACTCTCCATTGTGCAGGAACTATCCCAGGCTTAGGAGGACATTTAAGCAAACTTGGCCCCACAGCGGAGTGAATGCCATAACAACCCCGCAGTTATAGTGACAACTCAAAATGAGCCCACACAGTGGATTCCAAAGTCCTCCGGAAGGATAGTATCTCCTAGGCTCTGACACCTGTTTTCTCAACATTCCAAATGGGACCATGGCTTTCTCAATTTCTTGCCCGTTGGAATCTGGCCAGTTGTTGGGCTATTTTGATATTTTTACTTCTTTCTTCTTCCTAATTCCCCCTACTTCAATCCTCCACTGAGCTTTTTTACCCCAAATCGTATGTTCACTTTGTTTCTCTTTGGTCTTATGGGTTCATAATTCTTCCCTTCAAAACAAAACAGACAAAACACTGCAACTGCTAGAATGGTTTAGTTAACCAAAAGTATCTATTGCTTCCCTTCCCATCTTCCCATCATCTGCTTTGTGTCTCAATCTCACATGGCTGTGGGTATGGCTTTTCTCTCTGACTATGCCTGCAGTTCTCAAGCAGAACCTCGGGATAGACTCAAATAATCTTAAATCCCTGAGCATCATGCACAATGGCTTAAAGTAACCCTAAGAGACGCACACTCCTGCTCTTAGGATTCTGTAGTCTCTCACCTCACATCTGCAGAACCCAGGCGGAACTGAAGGGAAAGAAGTCTGAGAGCTATTGGGAGTAGTTCACCAAGTGAACACTAGAGGGCTCTCCACTCACAGAATGGAACCCCAACTAACAATCAGACCGATGATGGTGGGCCAGAATCTTTGCGCTGCGGTTACTATTCATTGAGAATCTAAGTGCCTAACTCTGGGCTGGACACTTAACCTACATTACTTTACTTAGTTCTCATAACAGTTTGAGGTGGGTATTATCTCCATTTTACTAATAAGGAGATTGTGACCCAGAAAGATTATGCCTTTAAAGGCCACATAGTTAAAAGAATGGAACCAAAATTCAACTCGCAGCTTCATTTAACTTCAGAGTCCATTTTCAGGCTACCATCTTCACTGTCTTTAAAGATGAGTAAATTGAGATCCAGAAAGGTGATAAAGCTTGTTCATGTTCGTAGTGGCAGAGTTCCTCTAGTACTTGTGCACACCTCCTTCATGACATATTTAAGACATTGAGCTTAAAGGATACTTATTTGTCTTACCCCACTAGTTCTCTCACAAACATCTTTGGAGATGGAGACAGAGGGACTATGCTCTAGTAAGGACCATAGGTGGCGAGTCCTTTTTAGGTACAACATGCCTAGCAGTAAGGGGTCCATGGAATTTTAGTTAATGGTGAGAATCTTGACTGACTGACTTACTAGCAGTGAGCAAGCTCAGGAGTTTGAGGCTACAGTGAGCTATGATGACACCACTGCATTCTATCCTGGGCAACAGACTGAGACCCTGTCTCAAAAACAAAGAAAGAAAGAAAACATATAAAGAACTCATAAGTGCCCTTGACCCATAGAAAACATTTTTTTTTTTTTGAGAGACAAGGTCTAGGCCAGGCATGGTGGCTTACACCTGCAATCCTAGCACTCAGGGAGGCCGAGGCACGAGGATTGCTTGAGCCCGGGAGTTTGAGGTTGCATTGAGCTACAATGATGCCACTGTACTCTACCTGGGGCAATAGAGCAAGACTCTGTCTCAAAAAAAAAAAAAAAAGAGAGAGACAAGGTCTCGCTCTGTCGCCCAGGCTAGAGTGCAGTGGCCCAATCACAGCTCACTGCAACCTCAAACTCCTGGGCTCAAACGATCCTCCTGCCTCAAGCCTCCCAAGTATCTGGGACTACAGGTGTGCGCCACCACCCCAAGCTAATTTTTTCTCACTTTTTGTAGAGATGGGGGTCTCACTATGTTGCCCAGGCTGGTATCAAACTCCTGGCCTCAGGTAATCCTCCTGCCTCAGCCTCCCAAAATGTTGGGATTACAGGCGTGAGCCACCGTACCCAGCCCATGGTAAACATTTAACAAATGTTAGCTATTATCATTTATGAGGTTAAATGTGAAAATGTAGGTAAAGCCCTCAGCACAGTGCTGAGCACATAGTAAGTACTCAATACATGGTAACTTTTTATTTCTAGCACTATATTGTGAAACGTGGAAAATGAGAACTGTAAGTCACTGAGGAGAAGGGAAGTTAAGGCCCCTGAGCTGCCATCTACAGGCACTGGGATTGGAAGGTCATGAAGGCAGATGTTTCCTCTCTTTGAACTCAGAGGAGACAAGAACCCCAGGAGCCTCTCCCCAGCATCGGCTTAGTCTGTCCACTAAGGGGTCCCCAGCTAAGTTTGTCCCCTCCAGGGGGCGTGGGATCTCAGCAGGTTGGGTCCTTTACTGATGATTTCACCCAACCTTGTCTCTCTCCATCAGACTCTCCAGGGCAGTGGTTCTCAACCAGGAGTGATTTTGCCCCAGGGCTCATTTAACAATATCTGGAAACGTATTTGGTTGTGACATTGGGAGGTGCTGTCTTCTAGCACCCGCCAGATGTCAGGGGTGCTGCTAAACATCCTACACTGCATAGGACAGCCCCCCACAACAAAGCATTATCCAGTCCAAAATATCAATAGTTCCAAGGTTGAGAAATACTGCTCTAGGGCTAAGGAGTTCTTCCTTGGCTTAGTAGGACTTGGGTGGAGTTGGGGCAGGGGGTTGGGGGAAGAGGGAGGAGTTCCTTGTTGGAGGTGCTAGGGAACTGTGGAGGCAGCCACTCTGCAACCCACAGAAAGGGCCCCAGGCCAGCTTTTCCCTCATGATCAATGAGCAAACAGAGGAAGAAACAAAAAAAATAGAGTCAACTTCTTCATATGTGTTATATATTTCATTAATAAATAGGTTTTCTTCTTTAAACACAGAACATATAACAGATTGAAACACTCCCCCCTCCCCCCGATTCCAAAGACGAGAGTCTATAAAACAAATGCCAGCTGTACTGCCCAAGGGCAGAAAAAGTCTGGTGACCCCCACCCAGCCCTGCCCCTGCAGCACCACCACCCCCACACTCTGCAAGAGAAGGGGGTCTGGGGCTTCTCCCTTGGACCCTGGGGACTTAGGTGAGAAGCATGTGAATGTATGATGTCACCTCTCCATGAGGCATGGGCTGTGCAAAGATGAGGTTTCCTTCTTATTGGCTCTGACCAGCTCCTGCCCTTCAGATTTCAGTTATGAAGCACCTGGGCTAAGCTCCTAAGGAAGCTGCCTCTTGGCTTCCCCACTCTCCATTCCTCTGCTGCCTCCTTAGCGGGGAAGGGAAGGGCTCAGGGACCCCTCCCACCCCCTGCCTGCGTGGAAATACTGTGTGGAAGAGGCATGATGCTGAAGGTGAGGCTGCTGTAGGCCCCCAAGCCCATGAGGCCAGCATGCCCCCCATACCCCCACACCTTTCCTTCCTCTGGAGTGGGGTGCACTGGGGCAGCTGCCCCCTCCACAACCTATTGCCTGGCTTGGGGTGTGATGGTTCTCTCAGCGTCAGGTCCTTATGCCGGGCCTGGCTCCTTCCTCAACCCATTCCTGTCTCCTTCCAAGCCCTCACCGTGGCCATCTGAAAAACTCATGTCCAGTGTCCTAAATTATCTCATCCTCCCTCTCCCCGTGCCTCTGCACCCCAAGGGAGGAAGTGGGGGGCTGTCTCCCCCCTCCAATTCCCACTTCACATAATGGAACAGCTTTTGGCCTTTTCCTTCTTGAAGGTAGAAGAGATGAGTTCGGAGCGACTGGGGAGGTGGAGCAGTCGTTTGGAGAGGCTTCGGACAGGGCTCTTCGGGGGCATTGGGCTAGGCTTGTTCAGACACACCATGGATGCTGTCCGAAAGATGCTGTGGATACTCTTTTCTGAGGTGAAAGCTGAGCCTTCCAGGTATATTTCTGCACCCAGCTGCTTGGCTATCACACAGCCCTGCAGGAGGAGGTGAGGTCGTTAATGCAGTGGTCCAAATTGGCTCTGCAACACTGCCTTCTATGTGCCACTCCCCAGGGCTACTCCAGATGGGACCCAACTGCCAGTCTCCCACCACCACCCTCTGCCGATTATTTTTCTTACGACAATGCCTGACTGCACGGTAGAAATCACCTGGGATGCTTTTAAAACTGTACCAATCCCAGACTAAGTAAATCAGATTCTAATGTGAAACACTGGCTTAAAAGAAATGATCCTTATACTCCCATGTGCATAAGAAATTATCCAGGGGTCTTGTCAAGAAATGCAGATTCCCAGCCATATCTTTCTCCCAGAGTGATTCTATAGGTATGGAGGCAGGAATTTGAAATTCTAACAAGCACTTCTAATGATTCTAATGCAGGTGGTTCACACAATGCAATCTCAGAAATGCTGGCACACACAGGAATGGCTCAACTGCTAACCTATAGCATATACCTGGGTAAACAGGTACCCACTACCTCTGTCCAGGTGACTAGTTTGCTAATTATAACACCAATATTCTCTTGCCATAGTGGAAAAGTTTGAGCAAGGGCCACATTTCAAGCCCTCTACCTGTAGCCAGCCCCCCCCAACTCCCCCCAACACACACACACCCTGCACACCTGCTCATAGGAGATGGGTGCCTGCTTCTGGTGGGACAGCTCCATCAGAGTGCTCAGGTCTGTTCGCAGGTCCGTCTTGCAGCCAATGAGCAAAACACGAGTGCTGGGACAATAATCTAGGATTTCTGTCCTCCACTGAGGGCCAGAGCAGGACGAAGGGAAGGAGGAGGAGGAAGGAAGGAGGGTCAGTGGCAGACAGATACCCAGAGAAGCCCAGTTGGCAACGTCATATGCATCATCCCGCTTATCACCAGCCCAGTCTTCCCTCTGAGTCACAGCATTCCACTGCACTAATTACATCATCTTCCTGCCCATGAGGCCTTTGGGGCCACCAGAGCACTAACCCAGGAACCTGTCTACTCAGTCAACAGCCCAGTCACCAGAAAGAGCACGGGGGCAATTCTCCTCCCACACTCTCTGCCAAGCATAGAGGATATGAATCTGCCTCCTCACCCCAATCGAAGGGCCTCACAAGTCCAAAATGCCAGGGGGAAGTCAACCAGTCTCTTCCCAAGGGAAGGACACAATCCCAGCACCTTCTGAGAAACTATGCTAATTCTGCAAGGTTTCCTGGGACTCTTTAGTATAAGCAGATCCACCCAGACCCAAGTATGTCTCACCAGTAGTTCAGCTCAGACCTGCCTGGCCTGCCCAGTCTCAGTGGGTCTGGGATCAAGGTCTCTTGAAGCTGCCTCCACAAGGTCCCATCCCTGACCCTTAAATGTATCCCCCAAAGGCCCTCTGACTCTCAATCCTTTGCTTGCTGGGCCTCTGGCAAAGCAGCATAGGACAGTGGAAAGGGCAGGAGGCAGAGGAGTAAGGAGACCTGGGTTCTGGTCCCAGAGCTGCAGCTAATGGTGTGGCCTCAGGCAAATCCCTTCCTTCCCCTGGCCTCAGTTTCTTCCTGTTTCACAAGAAGGGATTAGATGACAAGGTCCCCAAGATTCTTTCTTGTTCTCGTGCTGAGTTAGAGATTGTAGAGTTTATCTAGCCTTACCTTCTTGAGTGCACTGTCCACTGTCTCTGGACGGCTGATATCAAAGCATAGTAATACTGCATCTGAGTCGCTGTAGCAGAGAGGACGGACGTTGTCATAGTAGGGAGATCCTGGTGTAGGGGAAAAAGAGCTGATGATGAGCTATGGTATTTTCCCCTCCCTATGAGCCTAAGTCCAAAGAGCCTTGGGAATACCATTCTTGATTCCTGAGGATCCACCCATCACCCAGGGGAATGTGTTGCAGCCTGGAAGCTTGGGACCTGACCACCTGCCAGAAGACAGTACAAGAATATCATTTCCCTTAATCCAAAAAAAAAGGGGAAAGAGGGCAAAATAAAAAGGGGTGACATATAAAGTGATCCTGTCTGGGTCTCCTACAGAAGGTTTACTTTGAGATCTACTAGTTTTCTGAGTCTCAGAAGATGCTCCCAACCCCTGCTTGTTTTAGGTCTCCTCTTTTCTAGGGTCTGCCTGCTGCCTGCTGCCCAACTCTGCTCCCTTCTTCTGCTCCAAGGTCTCCCCAATGAAGAAACAAACCTGCCTGTTACATAACTGGCTGCCCTGCTTCTTTACCATGGGGTCAGAACTCCAGGAGGTTGGGGATGGAGGGGGGAGCATCAAGGGTTCAGTGCCCCACTCCTCCACCCTCCCAAATCGCTTACACTGAAAAGGGCAAAAGGAAAGCTGTAGCCCCTATCCCTACAATCTCAGGAAGGCAATCTCAAAGACAGCAGCACCAGTAGCTGGGGATTTAGAGGCTACAGCCAGGGTCCTTCATTGGGAGGTGAGTAGGCAATGCCCACCCAGGTAGTCCCATATGGGAGAATGCTAGGAGCTGAGCCTAACCCCCACCCCACCCTGGGGAAGGAGCAGTAGCGGATTTGGAACCCAGACAATCCGTGCTCAGAATAGCAAGCAGCCCCTCTCCCTGTACCGCAATCGCCATGGAAACTGGGGGGAAATCCAAGCTGGGGGGGGTGGTCATTTAAAAAAAGGAGTACAGGGGAGTTGGGAAAGCTGCCTGCTCCTTCAGCAGTCGCCCCCATCCCTTTCTGAGGTGGGGTCTTACCACTGCAGCACTGAGGAACAGAAGCACTGCAGCACTGGGAAAGGGGGAGGGGAGGAGGCCTCCATTTTGGCTCTATCCCCCTCCCCTAAGACCAGCAAGTGAATAATGGGAACAGGATCAATCCTAGCCCCAGTGTTGGGAAGCCCCGTCCCACACACCACAGCCACTTCCTCCTTCCTGTGGGAACCTAATCTGAAAGAGGGAGTTTGAGAATTACTGATAGCCTTTATCCTTTCTGAAATTGGCTGGTGGGGGTGTGTGACACAGGGAATAGAGATCACACTTGCTGATTTTCCATTATCTGAATTGGGATTTAAGGGCTGGGTTCTGACTGTGGGAGGAGGAGGGAAGCAGCAGGGGGTTTGGGCGGTGGTAGTGAAAAGAGATGAGCTGCAGTAAGATTCTGGGAAGATTGGGAGGTGGGAGGGTACAGCAGATGAAAAACCAAAAAAACCATACATCATGCAGCCAAGCTGTATTCTAGTCCAATCCAGCCAGCATAGCACAGTCCAGGATAACCAAAACCCTGCCTCCCAACCCCTGGAACTGCAACAGAGAAAAGCATACCAGGTTGAGGAATTTTTGTTTGGTGTGCGGGGAAGCAAGAGGAAGTCTCATTTTCTGCCTACCCATCCCCTACCCCCAACCTTTTCAGACCTCAAAACTGGAGCATGGGAACAACAGCTCTTTTGAAGAGTAGGACATGATATTTATTATATGTAACAGGAAACCCCTGATGATTTATAGTTCCCCTTTAAACTCAGCCTGAATATGCATTTTTGGGGAGGAGTGGATTTTATTTTCTTCCTCCTATTTCTGGCTTTTATTCCTTAATTATGACTCTGAACCAATCTATTAAAAAAGGTCTGGGGTAAGGAGATGTGGAAAGGGGTCAGAATCAAAGCAAAGGATAGCGAGCACTAAGGGCTTGGGGCTGACAGGCTAGAAAAACATTGCTTTCTATGTTCTAGAGAGACACGGCATCTTCCTACCTCACCCCAGTACAGGGAAAACGGTCAGAACCAACCCCTCCCCCCCACCCTCCCCCCAGCACCCCACTGGCCACTATTCACAACAAGACTATGCCCCATATTAAGCCATTTCCCCCACCCTCCAAAACATCGATGATGTATCGCTTCATTCCTGAGCCGCAGAAGTGTGACGAGTGGAGCTAAGCTGCGGCAGGAGGACAGCAGTAGCCTGAGATGGAATGCAGGAGAGAAAACTGAGTCTGAGCAATATTTCCCCCAAAGCAACCACAACTGCCTCTGGCAGCACCGCCTCCTGCCTCTTATTTGGCTTTGCTCTGGGGAAGGAAAGGTCGTGTGCATGGTGTGTGTGTGTGTGTGTGTATGTGCTGGGTGGCAGGGAGTAGAAATCAAGAAGCCCCATTTGACTGCCCCCCAGGAATATTCGTGGGTCCCTTCACCTCACCATCCCAGCCCTCTGAAGGATAGAACTAGACCCACAGAAGTGAGTTCTGTGGGGTTCATCCACTCTGCAGCCCTGGATCATTCAACTGAGTTGACCAACCACCACCCCTCCCCACAACTAATGAATCTTCAGACCCCTGTCTTTCAGTTTCCTGGCAAGCACTATACTCCTCTCCACCAAATGGGGAAACAATTTCTAAAAGATAGCAGCTGCAGCAGACCAGTGGAGGTGGAAAAGGGGCATTTGGGGCCACAGTTTTACCTGAGGTATCCCAGAGACTAAGCTCCACTCTCTGTTCCTCTGTCTCCAAACAAGCTGTGTAATTCTCAAACACGGTGGGCACATAGGTCTGCAAGAAGAGAGGAACCATTCACACCCTGGGCACCCTACCCTCAGAACCCTCTGGTTAGTGCTGGCTACACAAGCACTCACCCTAGTGAGACACTAAAGTGACAGGAGATAAAGAGCCAGAGGAGGGGATACAGGGGGCAGGAGGGAAGGGGCTGTAGAGGCACAGGCACTGCGCTCTATCCAAGTAAGAAATGTGAATGACCCCCCAGCCAGGGACCAAGCCCCCCATATCCTAGATGGTCACGGACGGACACACACACATGCATATACATACACATACACACACACACACAGACTCCTCTCATCCCCAGATTTGTCTCCCAATTTTAGAGAGCCACAGCCAATTCCAGCTCTTCTTCTCCTCCCTACAAGCCCCTTGGGCCAGGTGAACAGCAGAAGGGGCAGCAGAAGCCTGCCTGGAGACACACTCGCAGAACCTCTGCGGAGGGGCAAGGGAACAGGCAGGGACTACATCAAGGAGAAACCCCAGGCTCTCCAATGCCTCCAGTTCCATCTCCTGAGAGCAGACGCCAGGGACGAAGGAAGGTAGGAGGGGATTTGATCGGGGCCTCTGGGTGAAGAGGCAAGGAGGAGCCAGCGGGGCGGCAGAAATGGGACAGGTCTCAGGGGAAGCTAAGGCAGGGCAGTCCTCCAGTCAGAATGCAGCTGGGGATGGGGCAGCCTCGGAAAGCGGCTGAGGATGGGGTGCGGTGGGGCTGGGGGTGACAGCTCTCCTGGGCAGGTGGGAATCTCCTTCCCCCCACCCCCAGCAGGCAGGCAGGGAGCAAAGCTGGCGGGCGGGCGGGCAGCTCACCTCCGGGTAGCAGTCCTTTGCTAACACCTGTAACATCGCTGTCTTCCCACACTGCACATCCCCCACCAGAACGAGCTTACATCTGGCCACGACTGGCTGGGGGGGCCGTCTCTCCTTCATGGTTGCAGCCTCCTCGAGACTTGGACTCGGATCCTGAGAGGGAAGTGTTGCCAGGTGCGTCTGAGCACACAAACCCAGCCGGATTCCCTGCCTGCCTCCAACTGAGCAGGAGGCCGGCACAGCCGCTTTATATCTCTCTGGCTGAACCAATCACAAGAGGAGGCGGACTCTGTCAGGGCCAATCCCTGAGGTGGGATCCCCTCCAGCAGCCAATGGTAGGAGGCTCTGTGTCAGCGCCCTCTTCCTCCCTTTCCTGTCTCTTAAAGCGGCACCGTTTTTTCCCCCTGAAGGGGGATTCCCACGCTGTTTTGCATTTGTATTAGGAAAGGGGGAGGATACTTGAAGCAAAATTAAATGATCTTGAGTGTCCACCAATTAATGTCAAAAATCATAAGCTAGCTTTGGAAGCAGGAAGTGAAGTCAAGCTGGAGTTGCAGGGACTGTCCCAGGAGAAGAGCAGGAACTGCTTAAACTATAGACAGGTTGGAGGGCAGGGGTTAGCCCCAGAGATCTCTGACTTTTTTGTTCCATCTAATTCCCATCCAAACCATTTCCTACTTCTGGCTTCCCCTTCCAACATCAGCTCCTGCTGTACCCCTTTTAAAGCCCAAGTCTCTTCCTCAGGCATCACCTTCACCACCAAAAAACAAAAACAAACTTTCTAGCGTCCTCTGGGAAAAAAACATACAGCACCTGACGCAGAGATGGACCGAGAGAAAGGAATGATGGACTCTGGCAAGTGAGCATGGAAGAGAGGAAGAGAACAAAGTAAACAAAAGTCACTGTCTGTTTGGCCAGACAACCTTTCACCCCTAGCCTAGCAGTAGCTGCTTTGGGGTGTTTGTTCTGCTGCCTAGGTCCAGCTTCCTGAATGAATCAGGGACAGGCCTAGTTCCATGCTGACACATACTGACATGCACTAATGTGTGTCACCTGGTTAAAGTCCAGACTGGGACTAGGACTTTGGGATTAGAAGAGGCTGGAGGGCGATGTGAGTTTGAGATGAGCTACATAACTGCTGAATAGCCCTGCCCCTCAGAATCCTTGTATCTAGGGGAGCCTCTCTACTAGACAGAACCATGGATGTACACAGCTTAAACAAACCACTAGTTATATAGGAACCAATAGTCCAAATAAGGCCTCCTGGGGATTAGGGATTAAAGGAAGACCAACCGTGGGCAAAATTAAGGGCAATCCTTTCCCTTTGTCAAGCCCGGAACCTCTGGAGCATGCCTTGGGTCCTGTTCCATCTGAGTTTTACCCTTCGTTCATAGTCATTGCTGCCACACCCAGGGATGTTTTCCCTGTGATAAAGGATGCTTAAAAGCCTTCCCTAGACCCAAAGGGACAGATCTCTAAGAGTGGGATTTCCAATGCCCACTATAGACAGTAGGAAAGTGGAAGTTATTTTGAGAATATTTTGAGACACTAGCCAGTGTCCCTTCAAGCAAACCCTGTGACTTCCAAGTCCTAGCTGCTTGATGGAGGGCTCTGGTGCCAAGGCCTGCACTGCCCTGTACCCATCTCTTAAGCCCCACCCAGTTCCAGGGAATCAGGAATCAACTGAGGGAACCTTCAGGGTAGAAAGAGGGTTATCCAGGTGCTACCATTAGCTGGTTACCCTCCTCTCCCAGGGTTTCTGGAAGTTTCTTCCCTCTACCTTCCCCGAGGTCTCATCCTCAGCCCTGAGATGATGTTCTGCCTATAGAGTTTGTCCTCTTCTTGCCCTTTTCCAGCAGGCTGACAGCCTCTCTGAGCTGCCTATAAGTGTGATTTGGGAGAGTTCCAGGAACAGCTGTAAGATCAGGGACTGCCTCAATCTGGAATCCTTTCCCTCCACCTGACCTTCTCCTTCTGTATCCTCCTGTTCCCCACCCTCAGTCTCATCTGGACTTAGTTCTGGAAGCATCAGTAGGGTTACCATACATCCTTTTAACCCTTAAATGTGTTCCCTCGAATTGCAGCCCCAAAGGTTTTGGCCTTCTCCCCATGTTCTCTACCAGCCTCCCCCTACACACACACCTCCACCCACCACTCCAAATGAACATTCAATATAAATAAAAACTGTTCCTGCTATGCAAACAGCTTCCTCTGGCTTCTAACAAGATTGCCATTTCTGAGCTCCTTCGAGATAGAAATTCTGGTGCTAGCACTGATTCTTCCCTGGGTGGCTACATTTCAGGGTTGGGCAGCAGAAAGCCTGAGCCATGATACAGAGCAGCCTCCACCATGGCTGAGTCTCAAGAAGTGTCCCTAAAGATATTTTGTGGGTTATAGGTTTATGAGTTGTGGTGGGAAAGGTGTTGTGTGTGTGAGTGCGTGTGTTAGGTCAGGAGGCAGCGTGGTAACACAAAAAGAGGATGGAGCCAAAGTTCAGCAGGTCTGGCTGTTGGACCCAGCTCTTTCCTTAACAAGCTGTGTGCCTTTGGGTAAGTCACTTCCTTGTCTGGGCCCCTTTCCTTAAATGTAATATGAAGGGTTTAACTAGAGAAGGGGTTTTTAGACCTTTTTGTTTCTTTTTTAGCACTTAGACTCCCTCCTACAACTATTTTTTTTTTTTTACAGGTGTGGTCGTTCTATGTTGCCCAGGCTGGCCTTGAACTCCTGGACTAAAGGGATTCTCCCACCTCAGCCTCCTGAGTAGCTAGGACTACAGGTGCCCACCATACCCAGCTCCCTCCTCCAACTTTGTTTAAACCTCTTCCAGGTGTAGTTATTTAAAACTCCATAGCCTGAGTAATGCATTTATAGGATAGCTCTTCCCTATCAAGAGCAGGAAAAATTAAAACAAGATTATACTTGAAAACATTATGCCAAGGTTAAAGAAGCCAGTCACAAAAGACCACATATCCTATGATCCATTTCTATGAAATGTCCAGAATAGCAAATCCAAAGAGAAAGTAGCTTAGTGGTTACCCAGGGCTGTGGGGTGGGGGATGGATGAGGAGTGACTGACAAACCACTGAATTGTACAATTAAAACTGATCAATTGTATGGCATGTGCATTATATCTTGATAAAGCTGTTACTTTGAAAAATAAGGTTATAACTCCAAATCTTCTTTATATAGTCTCCTTTAACCTGTTTTTTAAAAAACTTTTTTCCTGTGGAAATGTTCAAATATTTTTAAAAAGTAGAAAGAATGATACAATGAACCCCCATGTACCCATCACCAGCTTCAATAATTATCAACATGATTTTGATTCATCTATATCCCCACCCACTTGTCTCCCCTACATCTCCCGTACTGGATGATTTCAAAACAAATTTTGGGCATCATATCATTTCATTCACCAATATTTCAGAAAGGACTCTTTGTTAACATAACCACAACACTATTATCACAGGTAAAAATAAATAAATAACTTCTTTTTGCGGGGGGGGGGCAGGGCACAGAGTCTCGCTCTGTCACTGGGGCTAGGGCACAGTGGCATCATCATAGCTCACTGCAACCTCAAACTCCTGGGCTCAAGGGATCCTCCCACCTCAGCCTCCCAGAGTGCTAGGATTACAGGCGTGAGCCACCACACCCGGCCTAAAAGTAAATAAATAACTTCTTAATATCACCAAATATCCTGTCAGTGTTAAAATTTCCACAATTGTGTCCATCTTGGATTTATTCAAATCAGAACCTAAACAAGGTCCACATGTTAAATTTGGTTAACGTGGCTCTTAAATGACTTTTATTTTATAGGTTCCACCTCCTTTTTTCTTTTTTCTGGCAATTTATTTGTCGAAGAAACCAGGTTGTTTTTTCTAAGGTGTCTTCCACATTCTGGATTTTGCTGATTACATCTCCATGGTGTTGTTTACATGTAGTAAACTCTTTTACAAACTACATCTTATGCAGAATCCCAAAACACAAAAAAGATGAAAAACAAAAATGCTCTGAATCAGCATTTTTGAATCAGAATGGTTGAATCAGAATCGGAGACATAGAGCAGCGTGGGGGTCACCCAGCCTTCCCTCCTCTCCTTAGGTACCTCCAAGGGACAAACCCCAGGGAACACAGTTTTAAAACTACTGGTCTGGATAATGCCCTCTAGCACAAATATGTGTGTGTGTATACCACATATCCAAAGCCCAGGGCTGCCCTATCTTTTTTGGGTTCTGATTACTCTGATAAGTTCCCTATCTGGGACAGTGGCACAATACACAAAGATGTTCAGATGGTAGCAAATTAAAATTCACTCTGACTCTTACCAGAGAATATACAAGCCCAGTACTTTCTCTGCCCTAGGGATTCTTTCAAATAGCCTTCAGCACCCTGCCACCTTCATCTCCCGGCAGTCTGGCCGGGCAAGGCCCCTTCTCTCCTGCCCTTCGCATGACTCAGGCGCTCCACTCCTTAGTCCTAAGCGATGGCTTCTCATGATCTCAGGGGTCTCTGGCCCCTGGCACTTCGGAACGCCTGACCTGTTGACTGCTGGTATTTTAGCTGACTGGAGTGCTGACCAGGTTTTTAAGACACAATCCCTGCCTCCAGGGAGTTCACAGCTAAGAAGGGAAATAGGCAAGAAGCCTCGTAAGTAATTAAAACCAAGTGCAGTAGGAGTGCAGATCTGGTCAGTTGATCAAAGAAGTGGTTTCACTTGGGCCTCAATTCTGATGCAAGATTGGAGGGAGAAGACTATGAACGTAGGAAAATGCTAAGCATGCCCAAGGACTGAAGAATCCATCTAATAGACTAGAACAGATGGGGGGTGGGGGGGCCTTTTTCTGAGAACATGATTAGAAAGAGAAATCTTCTGCTAAAATATTATAAAATGCACTTTAAATCCAAAGATATAGAAGTTTGTACTTTAAGAAAAATATACAGAAGTATACCCACACGTTGGTTTTGATTGTCCATGCTCTCCAGCCAAAAGACCTCCAGCAGACACCTGTAGTTGAACAAAATTGGGTTTGCTGACTCATTTCAATAAGAAGAATGCACACCATGGTAGAACTGGGGCACATCCAATAAAAGGGTGTTAGGAAGGAGTTAGGATTTGGACTTACATTTGGTGATTTCGGGGAGAGGTCAGGGAAGTGAGCCTGCTCTGGATTGGACGCTGGTCAGAAAGTGGGATGTCTTCATAAATCTTACCTAGAAAGTGGGAAGAATGAAGCAAGGCTCAAGCTGTGATTGGTTAAGAAGCAGCATTCACTTGTTAGCTAGGATACGTGGATGGTTGGTTATTTTTGTGGTTTGGACAATGTTCTTGTTTTTGTTTTTGTTCAGATATATCACACAGACAGGTTGTGTTTTTGTCTTGACCTATCACGGTCATAAAGCGGCCTTGCCTGATGTTGGTATTCTGTGAAATGCTTCTGTTCAACAGGCGAAAACCAAAGCGTTGCTGAGAGTGCCAGGCCCGTTCCCGGCTGTCAGGGGCTGCTTTTCTCCTTCTCAGGCTCCTCTTCTGCCCCTCTTCCTGGGAGCTGTGCCTTGGTACATAAGCCTGGTGAGAAAGCAAAAGCGAAAACGAAAGGAAAGAGAATTTTCTAGGAAAACTTCCCGGAAGAAGTAGCACTGAGCTATGATACAAAACAAGACTAGGACACTGAGAGCTGAGCCAGAGTGTAGGGGACGTTCAAGGGGAATGGGATGGCCTGGAAGCAAGAGAGGCAGGTCTCGGGAAGAGGACCTGTGTATGTCTGTGCATGTGTATGTTTGTGCGTGTGAATAAAAGTGTGTATAGGAGGAGAAAAAACAGGGGAAAAAAAGCCACCTGAGCTGGACTAAAAATTAGGAGGGGAGAATGGAGGTGATGGAGGAAAGGGCCAGAGTGAACACAGAGGGAGGCATTGAAGACAGTGGTCATGGAGAAGCCTGTGTTCTGCCTGGTTCTGGCTGAGTTGGAGGTGGGAGTGGAGGCACATAGAGGGGCAGAAGGGGGCCAAAGGGAGTTCAGCCATAGCCACACGTGGGGCCAGCACTTGGAGAACAGGAGACTGGAGAGACGCAGCACGCAGGCCTTCCTGCCTTATCTTGCCACCACCCCGGGGCTTGGCCAAGACCAAGGTGACCACTTGCTGGGTGAGTGGTAGGGAGTAATTCTAAGGGAAGAAAGGACCTCAGGCACATAGGAGTGAGTTTGGAAATGATGTGGACCCTGAGCCAGGCTTACTCCCTCTCCAGTTTCCCAGGTCCAGCTACTTCCTCATCCTCCCCTGTAGCAACTTCCTCACCCCTTTACCCTCTTCTGATGCTCCTTTTTCTCCCCCTGCACTACAGCCTCCCTGGGGATCTTCTTGCTTCCACTCTCCTGGCCCCTCTGGGAAGTTCTTCTTGATCTGGCAAAGATAGACATAAGTATAACTCTCCCCCTGCCTACCCTTAGATTTCTTGCCTACAAAAGTGAGATAAACCTGTTATGGTGGGAAAATAACTGTAAGGATGCTTAGCTTCTCTATTTGTAAATGGCTAGATTAAAAACAAACACAAGAAACTGCATAGATCATGTCCATCCTCTGTGTAAAGTCTTCCTGTGGGGTCAGGTTCACTTTGAATAAAATCCAACTTCTCATCCTGGCTCACAGTGCCACACGTGACCTGCCCTTGCCCCCTGGTTGGCCTTGTCTCTTGAGGTTCTTCCTCTCCCACTATGCTGCAGCCACATTGAACTTATTTGGATTCCTTCAATAACGGCTTTCAAACTTTTCTGTCTACGAGCCACAGTCGGAAATACATATTATATCACAATCCAAAACATACACTCACACTATATATAGACGTAGATATATCAATACAAAGTGCACATACTCTCTCTCCCTACATATATACATACATACATATATATATATATATACACATATCTCCTAAAGTTTCCTGAAACACTTGCCTTTGCTAAGTACAATGCACTCTGATTTTTTTGCTACTTTTTTTTTTTTTAAATGCTTGTCAGGACTCACTAAGTTGACTTCACTGGCCACTCTGCTCTAACACACCAAGCTTATATTCAGGGCCTTTTCACTGCCAGAATACCTTTCTCCCTGATTGTCCCAAGTGACACTTTGTCATCCTTTAGATTTCAGGTTAAGTGTCACCTGCCCAGAGAGGTCACCCAGACTAAAATAGCCACCTGAACTTTATCTTCCATGTTCTCAGTATGGCCTTTATCATGAAGCTATTTTTCTGGTTTATGTTTTTTTGTTCTCCTATTTTTTTGTTGATTGTCTTTCTCCCTCGCTATGATAAGGTGAACTCTGCAATGGCAGGGACCTCCTCACCTTCTCCGTGTTGTACCTTGAGCAGTGGCCTGGAGCACAGCAGGTCCTCAGTAATACTAGTGGACTGAAGGAGTGAGCCTAACAAGACTCTTGCTCTCTTTGGGCCTGGGCGTTCTCCTCCACAAAGTGCGAGGTTGGAACCACTCCCTGAGAGCCCTCCACCTCTACCAATGATCAATCCAGTTTTCCAGGACACACCACAGGATGTGCTCCAGATTCCAAGGGTCGTGCCCAGTGGGCAGGACAGAGAAGGTCAGACAGTCAACTGAGGACAGATACCACGGAAGGGCCTTGTTTCCAGGCTGCTGGAGGCCAAGGATATAAACCCAGGCACAGAACAAATAATGGAAAGGCAAAACTGGAGCCAACCGGACATAATGAAGACAACGATGTTGAGGTACTTCCTGTGTGCTAAATGTTCTGCCTGCATTGTCTCATTCAATCCTTAGTCCTCTGAAGGTGGAAGAAGTGGTACGGAACACCATAACACATTCCGCCTCAGGAGTCAGCTGGACCGGATTCAAAACCTGATTCCCACACTTGCAGAGCAGAGGCAGCACAGGTCGAGAGCACCGGCTGGAGCCACACCGCTCAGGTTTGAATTCTGGCCCTTCAGTTACTACTTGTGTGACCTTGGGTAAAGCACTCAACCTCCCACTGAACTTTCTCGCGGCTTAGTGGGGATGGCGTCAATTGCATAACCTATGCTCTTTCCAGCACGTCTCCAGGAAGCCTTCCTGGGGATTTGGAATCTTAAGCAAACTAGGAGTCCCCCAGCAGCCTCAGATCCCACCTGACCCTGTGGGGCTTCTGGCCTGAGTACAGCATGGGAGTGGGAAGGCTCTGCATTCAGCAGGCTGAGGTCTGAGTCCAGGGTCCAGCACTTACTAATTTGTGACCTTAGATAAGCCACAACCTTTGGGAGCCTTGGTTTCCTCAGCAAGGATTTTGGATTGGCTGGACCAGGGTTTCTTCCACAGCTGGGACATTCTTCGGATGGCCAGCCTCAGTCTCCCTACAACCAACACTTCCTCTTCCTTGAAGGAGAGAAAATGGAATTGTCACAGAGAGCACTGGCTAAGCTGTTATTATTAAGAGTCTTTTCTTCCCTCTTTCTGCTTTCTCCAAGTTGAATAATGAAAACCGCTTTCTCTTGCCCTCACAAATCTAATTCTCAGCCTTTCCCACACTCTGCTTTGCCACCTCCCTCTCTCATCTGTGTCTTCTGACACTGGCGGCACTGAGTCTGGCTCCGTGACTCTGGTTGGGGTTTGAACTGAGTTGAGAGAAAGAGGGCTGAGAAATGACCCTCTGTCATTTCTGAGGGTTCTACAGAACCCTCAGGTCCAGGGAATAACAGCTCCATTCTTGAGGCCTTTGCCACCTGCAAGACACAGTGCTAAGTGCTCTTCTTGAATGATTTCATTTAAACCTCTCCACAACACTATGACATTTTTTTTTTTTTTATATAGGGTCTTGTTCTGTCACCCAGGCTAGAGTGCAGTGGTGTCATCATAGCTCACTGCAACCTCAAACTCCTGGGCTCAAGTGATCCTCTTGCCTCAGCCTCCCAAGTAGCTGGGACTACAGGCACGTGCCACCACACCTGGCTAAGTTTTCTATTTTTTGTAGAGACAGGGTCTCGCTCTGTTGCCCAGGCTGGTCTCAAACTCCTGGCCACAGTGATCCCTACCTCGGCCTCCCAAAGTGTTGGGATTACAGGTGAGAGCCAACCATAAATACTATTTTATTGTTTATGAAACCTAAACGTAACTAGTGGGGTGCAGGGCCCAGGGTTCATCGGTTCCACAGCTCCTCCTCTGAGTCAGGTGCTATCTCAGGTGCTATGTCAAGCCAAGAACTGCAGGGATAGAGTGGCCTTTTCTGAAGGGAAGGGAAAAAGCCACGGGGAAGCGGGGGACAGGGGTTGGAATTTCTAGAAGGGAAACAAGAGAATATAAAAAAGATAAAAGACCTGGAGACACATACAGTTCAGAACTGTGTTACAATCCGCATATATCAGTGCTGAGGGCATGGGGAAGCAGAGTAACAGGAGGTGGGAGGGGTGAGTCTGGGAATTTTCAACAAGAGGTGACAATGCATGATGGGGGGCAGGCAAGGTTGAAGAATGGTCAGGAGAACAAGTGCCCCCACCCCCATGCCTGTGGAGAACCAAAAGATGAGGAAGGTGCTAGTGAGTGAATTGTGTTTATTTTTTCCAAAGTCTAAAAATACAGTGAAAAGGAAACACACACACACAAACTAACCTAACCAGAAATGGGGAAAAGTGGTCACGGAGACAGCTGAGAAATCTGAGACAGGAATTTCAGGAACTGGGATAACTCAGTGACCTGAGCTTGGAAATTCCACCGCATGACGTGAGGCTCTTGAAAGCTGCCGCTTCCCATCAGAGTCTCGACTTTCCAGCAGCCTGGGGTGGGGCAGAGAGGGTGAGGGTGGAGACCGATTGCCCCCCACCGAGAGGCGGACCTGTGACCTCCAGGGGGTGTGAGTGTGGGACCAATGAGGTGTGGGGTCTTCCATTTAGCCCACTCCCATAGTAATCACAACTACTATAACAACAGCCCCTTACTAAGGTGCCAACAATCTTGTTAAAGTAGTGTCATCTCCACTTTACAAATGAGAACACAGAGGCACAGAGAGGTTAAGTAATTTGACTAAGGTCTCACAGCCAGCAAATGGCAGTGCTAGGAACCTTTCTGAGATCACAGATCCCTTTTCTGAGGATCTGATGAAAGATGTGTACCTAGTATCCGAGGAAAAAACTTGTAACGAATTTATACACGTTTTACATTCAATTTCAGGGGCTTCAAAGAGCCCCTAAACCCATTCTATGGTAAAGAAATTGGATAGTAGGGCCAGTGTTGAATTACACCTACCCTTATCCCCAACCTCACACGTAGTGCAGTAAACAAAGCCACAGTGTATATGGGGAGGGCGAGCCTTACGACAATTGCATGCCACCCCTTGAAACCTCTACTAGACTGGGACCTGGGGTTTGCCCTAGCTGCTTTGAGGGGTCTCCTTAGTCTGCTCTGGTGGGAGGTGGGGATAGGGGTGGCAGGTGGGAGAGGGCTGGGCTGGGAAAGCCATAATGAACTCTGTGGGGAAGCCAGAATTGTGCAATATTGGAGGACAACACTTCTCCCTCAACCCCTCAGGGTATCCTTTTGGGGCTGAGATTTGGACTGCCCAGCCTAGAAGAGAAGGCCTCCTCCCCTAATTAAATGCCCAGGAGTTGCCATGGAAACCAGAGCTTCCAAATCCCAGCCAGACAATGGGGAGAGGAGCTGTCTCCAGCCTTGAAAAGTGAAGCTTCAGGGGCCTCGTTGGGGACAAGAATGGGGCCCAGAGGGTGAGAAAAAAGGGGTGCCAAGCAAAGAGCTCAGCCTCCCCTCTCCCTGGAACTGTGGGAAGGGGCCTCTCAGAACCAAGGGGTCTCTGAGACAGGGGCAACCCTCCTGGAAAGGGGAGGGAGTGGGGGCGGGGCAGCTGGAGCCAGGCACTGCCCAGAACTGAACACCTCCTTTGTTCCCAGAGGAGAAAGCCAGCCAAGCTGGTAAACAAAGGGAAGAGGCCAGAGGGCAGACAGCTAAGCGATAAGGCCTGGGGCTGCAAAGAGCTGAGTAATGGAGCCTGAGGGAGGGAGGGGAGTCTCTAGGGTTCCACTGACAGGCAGAGCAGGCAGCACATTTCCAGACATTATCAAACTGACACACATGGTCACAGCAGTCCACACAGGACACGCACCTCTACAGAAACACTGGTCTTTAGAGACTCCCAGACTTCTACTCCTTTGTCCCCCTATGTCCTCTCTGGAGCCCCCTCTGGAGTCTCCATCTTTTGGAATGTCTGTTTAGGGAAGGCAGAGGGTGGTCTTCTCTTTAACAAGCATGGGCTCCCACAGGTAGGAGAACTGCATATGGGGTTCAGGGACTTTAGCCGGTCATAGATCCTGTTACCTCACTTCAAAAGGACAAAGACTCCCGTTTGGAAAACATTACAATACCTACCATTCATGCAGCACTTATGTGCCAGGCATTGTGTTTATGGCAATACAGTCATTTAATGTCCCCTACAACTCTGTGAGGTAAAAGTTACTATCTTCTGGCCAGGCTTGGTGGCTCATACCTATAAATCCCATGGGAGGCCAAGGCGGGAGGATTGCTTGAGGCTAAGCATTCGAGACTAGCCTGGGCAACATAGGCAGGACCCCGTCTTTACAAAAAAATTTTTAAATTAGCCAGGTGTGGTGGTGTCCCAGCTACTTGGGAGGCTGAGGCAAGAGGATCCTCTGAGCCCAGGAGTTCGAGGCTGCAGTGAGTTATGATTGCGCCACTGCACTCCAGCCTGGGCGACAGAGCAAGACCCTGCCTCCAAAAAAAAAAAACTTAGTGTCTTCTTTCACTAGCGAGAGGAATCTGAGGGGAAGTTAGGTAAATCAGGCAAACGCTCACAGCCACATACTATTCCACGGTCAAGTATGTGGAACAGCTGGGATTGAAACCCAGGTTTGTCCAACTCTTTCCACTTTTCCTACATTTGCTTCAAAATCTTCTTGGAAACTTTTCTGAGCAAGCCCACTCTGTTCTTATCCCTTCGCGCTCCCACTCAGTGTTACCTAAATACTTCTACAGAAGCAGTGCCCAGTTTGTAAGCTGGTTATTTAAAGGTTTATATATAACTTGGTTGTTTGCAACCCAGATACATTTTTCCCAGAGAAAAAATGTTAAATGGGTCCAGAAAGGCCACTTGACCCAAAATGCAGCTGACAATGGTACCTCTGCTTTAGGACTAGCCTGGGGCCCCAATCATCATCAATAATATTGTTTCCTGGAGAAAGATGTCTGGTTATATGGTGAAAAAGAAGCAGTTTTCCCTTCTCCCTTTCTCTTCCCTCTCTTCCCTCATCCTACCGGGCCTGTATTCCACTGGCGAGGGTGCCTGGGGGAATGATAATAAATCACCAATCAGGTGCTGACCAAAGGGAGTGTTTCTTGAGAAAGGGGACCAGGGTAGAGAAGGGTTGAGGAACCAAGCCTTCCAGAGCTGACACTGTTGAGGCAGCACAGAGAAGGCTTGAGGGAGGAGGGAGGGCAAGCAGGATGGCTGTCAGCAAAGGTTTAAAGGAGGCAGCTCCAGAGGGTCAGACTGGGACTGAGAGGTAACAGGGCATCAGATTTTTCTTTGATGAAGAAGGACCCTCTAACTATTAAATCTCTTCAAAAGTGGAATGGGGTCAGGCGTGGTGACTCATGCCGTAATCCCAGCACTTTGGGAGGTCAAGAAGAGAGGATCACTTGAGATCAAGAGTTCAAGACTAGCCCGGGCAACATAAAGACACCCCATTGCTAAAAAAAAAAAAATCAGCTGGGTGTGGTGGTGCACTCACTTGTAGTCCCAGCTACTTAAGAAGTTGAGGCAGGAGGATCACTTGAGCCCAGGAGTTCGAGGCTGCAGTGAGCTATGATTGTGCCACTGCATTCCAGCCTGGGCCTGGGTGACAGAGCAAGACCCTGTCTCAAAAAAAAAAAGTGGAATGGGCCTCTCCGTGAAGTATTGAGTTCTCTGCTGCTGGGAGTATTCGAGAAAAAGGGAGATGACCACCAATTGGGCATACGGTGAAAGGAAAGAAGCATTGGACCAGTAGACCTCTAAGATTCCTCTAAATTCATGTACCCATTTAGCAAAATGTTATGGTAGTCTCTATATGTGTCAAGTACTATGCCAGGAACAAAGTATACAGTGGAGAATAAGATGGGGTCCCTGCCCTCATGGGCTTACAGTCTAATGGGAGAGTTAGGTATTAAATAAATAAACACAACTGAATATATACTTTCAAATTGTGATACAGGTTTATAATGGAAAATATTTAATAATAGGGTACCACTATGAGAAAATAAGAGAAAGGATCTAATTCAGAGACTGGATGCAAGAGGGCCCCTCTGAGGAACTGACAGTGAGGCTGAGATCTGGAGGACAAGTGGGGGTCAGCCTGGAAGAGGGCAGGTGTGTCTGTGTGGGGAATGGTTCATGGCACAAGCAACACCAAGTAAGAAGGCCCTAGGGCAGGAAAGAACAGTGTGACTGGAAGATTCAGAGTGAGGGGAGAATGGCAAGAGATGGCAAGACAAATAGGGATTAAATCTCATAGGCAACAGTAGGAGTTTCCATTTTGCCCAATGCCTTGATCTTAATTCTCTCTTTTATTTTATAATTTTTATGGGGTTTTTTTGTTGTTGTTATAACAAAAGGGTTTCATTACTTGGCACAAGTAAGGAGCACACTGGGGATAGTTCCCAAAGCAGTGTATAATTTTTTGATTTTTAGAGACAGGGTCTTGCTATGTTGCCCAGGCTGGAATGCAGTGGCTATTCACAGGCACAACCATAGCACACTGCAGCCTTGAACTCCTGGGCTCAAGGGATCCTCCACCCCAGCCTCCGGAGTAGCTGGGACCACATGTGTATGCCACCACGCCCAGCTTGACCTTATCTTTTAACTAGTTGACCCTCTCCAGTCCTGATCCTCTCGGCCATGGTCTCTGGCAGCTCCCCCCAGTTGTAAAGCCTCACAATTTCCCATGGCTTCCCCCACTTTCCTGGGACCCCTCTTGTAGCAGGTGCTCCTCGTACCTTATCAGTGTCCTGGGAGGTGGAGTGGTAGAATTCTCATCTGCCCTGTGTGGGAGGCCCAGGTTCAATTCTTAACTCTCGCAACTGCCTTCCCTCTCAAGAGGTAGCATAGTTTAGTGGTGAAGAGCACAAACTCTGGAGCCAGACTGCCTGGGTTCAGATAGTGGCTCTGTCACTTACTTGCTGTTTGACCGTGCCAAGTTACTAAACTGCTCTGTGCCTCAGTTTCCCCATGTGCAAAATGAGGAAGATCGTGCCTATCTCCTAGGCATGTTATGAGGTAATATTTGCTAAGTATTTAGGACAGTGCCTGGCATAGAGTAAGTACTACAGTACTTATAGTACTTATCCTCAGGGGACATATTCCAAGACACCCAGTGGATGCCTGAAGCCACAGATAGCACCAAACCCTACATATACTATGTTTTTTCCTATACATACATACCTATGATAAAGTTTAATTTATAAATTAGGCACAGTAAGAGATTAACAAAAATAGCTAATAATAAAATAGAACAACTATAATATGCCAGCATCACGACTCTTGCACTTCAGGGCCATTATTAAATAAAATAAGGGTTACTTGAAAACAAGCACTGTGATACCAAGACAGTTGATCTGATAACCAAGAGGGCTACTAAGTGACTAATGGGTGGGCAGCACCTACAGCATGGATATGCTACACAAAGAAATGATTCATGTCCCAGGTGGAACAAAACAAGATGGCACGAGAGTTCACCTCACTACTCAGAATGGCAGCAATTTAAAACTTATGAATTGTTTATTTCTGGAATTTTCCACTTTATATTTTTGGACCAAGGTTGACCGCAGGTAACTGAAACCATGGAAAGCGAGACCACAGATAAGGAGGGGCTACTGTATATGATTGTTTCTTAAATAAACTGAATCACTGGCAATAAATCATTGCAACATCTCCTGTTTCCCATTCTCATCCCATGCTCTCCCAGCCCCACCCCCTAGGCCCACATCAAGGAGCCAGCAGCTGAGCCTGCTGGTCTCTCTGCTCACTCAGTTTTCGGTCCAAAGTTTCCTCTGGCCACAACTCTGGTACTTGAAAAAGTAGCTGGGCAAGTTGGTACACGCCTGTAGTCTTAGTTACTCAGGAGGCTGAGGTTTGTGTTCGGGGGTTTGAGTCCAGCCTGGGAAATATTAAAAATAAAAAGTGGACAGAGCTGAGCTCACCCCCATTCCAGCCCTCCTCACCCCCAGAATAAAAGATGTTCCTAATGGTAGGCTGTAGTCAAGTCAAGGTGTACTGATGACTCCTCTTACCCTCTCTCCCCTCCAGCTCTTCAGAGGCTGAGAGTATTCTGAATGCACTGAATGTATCATGGATCCACCTGCCCCTGGAGCTCCACTTTCTGGGCCCTGGGTCTGATCCCCAAGATTGAGTTCAATGCTCCCCCCACACACTCCCATATCACCCTGTGCTCATTCCCATTGTCAAACTTGACACATTGGCATCATAGCCACTGGCTTTCTTGTCTGTGTCCTTGAGGGCAGCAGCTGTCTCCCTGTTCTCAGTTGTATCCCAGGGCCTACATATGGCACCTACCTCTCTAGCCTCATTCCTCCCCATCCCCCTCTTGGCATCTCTGAGCCAGTCACGAGGGCCTGCTGTCAGTTTCTCAGGTTGGCTGTTGTCTCTCCTCGGGGCCTTTACATGTGCTTTCCTCCCTCAGGTCCTTGCCTGGCCAGCTCCTACTCCTTCTACCTGTCACTTCAGGAAGCCTTCTGTGAGGCCCCTGAGGCAGGTGGCCTTCCTTTGGGGTCTCCCAGCACCCAGATTGCCCACTGTGTTTTAAGCATCTCTTTGTCTGTGCCTCCCACGAGCCTGCTAAGCCCAGGCAGGGCAGAGATCATGCTTAACTGACTTGCTATTGTATCCCCAGTGCCCAGCCAGGGCCTGGCCAGTAACAGACCAGGGGTTTATGCCCTGGGGCCGGTGGATGATCTTCCAGGGGTCCATGAAGCTCCCACAATTATGTGAAAATGTTTGTAGGTTCATAGTGCATTCTCTCTGGGAGAGAGTCTATATTTTTATCACAATCTCAAAGGATATGTGACACCCCTCCAGCACCCAAAAGGTTAAGAACCATGGCGTAGGCATTTTGTAAATACTTGTTTTTGATTGGATGCATCCATCCATGAATATAATAGTTGATACTCAATAAACAGTTATTGAATGAATGAATAAGCCTCCTCCTCACTGTGAGGGTGTTTTTAATGTTTTCAATGGATTAAGAAAAACCTCAGAAGAAATCTTTGCCAGGAAAAGTAAAGGTGCTCCTGGCTTCGGCCCCTGACTCTTGGCCCTAACTACCCCTCTTCTCAGTGGGGCCCACAGCTTAAGACCAACGCTTCAGTGGTTCACAGCCCCTGCCAGAACCCATCTCCTGTCCTGAAATCCACCTACTGCGCCTTTGCAGCCTGTCAGCTGAAAATAATCCTGGTGAAGGCAGGGGGTGGGGTGGGAACAGAGGAGCGTCCTGCGGCTTTTAATGAGGGAGACTCTGCCCCCTGCTGGCTGCCCGGCAAGAGCCAGGTGGCTCAAGCCCCGGGGTCTGCGCCGGAAGAGGGGAGGGAGGCGAGGCCAGGTGCCTGGGGAGGGCACGGCCCCCCACTGGGCAGTCTTCCCATCAACGGTTAGGCTTTGTCTTCAAAACAAGTCAGGGGCGGTGGCCTCTGCTTAGGAGCCCTCTCCGCTTCCCCTGCCAGGGCTCCTATCTTAGGAGCTTAGGGAGGGCAGGGGGCGTGGTGGGGGTGGAGGTTCTTCTGGAGCTCAAGGGAGGTCCAGTCCTTCAGACTTGGCTTTCTCATCGATCTCTTTTCCCGGAGCCTGGTTACTGCCGACACCTCTGGATCCTCAGCCAATTCTCTGCATCGCCTACACTTGGCGTGCGGTGTACCAGCCTCCCCACATCACCATGGAAACAGGAGCTTCTGCATCCATCCCAGAGCTGATTTGTGAAGCTATGAGAAGAATCTAGATTTCGGGGCGGGGGGTGGGGAGGGGTTTGCGGAGAGTTACAGGAAGGGCAAAAGGGAAAACGTTCACAAAAAATTTGGAGAGAGAAAGAGAAAGAAGTCTGGGGGAAGGGAGGATTGCTTGCTAAGGGTTACTGAATGAATTGTATTCTGGGAAGAGGGTCTGCTTCTTTGACAGACCATAAATGCAGTCCTCTCAGGGGCCACTGGTCAGTCCAAACTGCCCAACCCCTCCCCACAGACTGTCATTTAGTAGCCATATCACCTTGAGTGAGTTACTTAACCCCTCTCTAAGCATCACTTTTCTCATCTGTAAAATAAAAATAAAGGCAGCACTTGCTTCACAGGTTATTGTAAGAATGCAATGAGGTAATGCATATACAGCACTTACTGCAGTGCTTAGCACATGGTGAGTGCTCAAAAATGTAGTTACTGCTGTACACGCTTGTGTATCTGTATTTATTGCTTCTGTTATTTCTATATTATTTCCTCTGCTGAATTGCCAGCCCTGCAGTAATAACTTAATAATACTTCACAATTTTTTCAAACAAAAAAAATAATAATACTTCACAATTTTCAAAGTGCTTTGATACACATTCTCTCATTTGTCCCACCCCAATCCTGAAAAATAGAGAAGGGATTACTCTCCCCACTTTGCAGATGAAGATATAAATTTAAAATTTAAGCTTGTTCAAAGGCTTAGCTCTAACCTGGTGCTAAATTCAGGGATCTGTAGAGCCAGGGTTCAGTGTCCCATCCACTCATCTCCTTTCTGTGTCCCTGTGCCTAGCATGGTCCCACGAACAGTCATTGTTTGGTGACACTGATTCCCTGGAGCAGGAGTCTCAGGGAAGAGCTAATCCTGAAGCGTAGGCACTTGAGTTTGACCGTGAATGAAGCAGAAAACTCTTAATTGAATCTATAATTTAAAACATTCCCACAAAAGGGGAGTGACTGCTAATGGTTTGGGGTATCTTTATGGGGTGGTGAAAATGTTCTAAAATTGATAGTGGTGATGGACTATTGAGTTATACATTTTAAGTGGGTGAATTGTGTGGTGTGTGAATTATATCTCAATAAAGCGGTTATTTTTTAAATTCCCACAAATCAAATCCCAGGCTCAGATGTGGCACCAATGAATTCTCCCAAACATTTAAGGAAGAAATAATGCCAATTGGACACAAATTCTCCCAAATAATAGAAATAAAGGCTACTCTCCACAACTCATTTTATTAGGCAAATATAACCTTGATACCAAACCCAATAAAGACATTGCAGGGCTGGCACGGTGGCACAGGCCTGTAATTCCAGCACTTTGCAAGGCAGAGGAAGGAGGATTCCTTGAGTCCAGGAGTTCAAGACCAGCCTAGGCAACAAAGTGAGACCCCATCCCATGCCCTCCCCATCTCTACAAGGAAAATTTTTTAATTAGCTGGGCATGGTGGTGCACACCTGTAGTCCTAGCTACTCTGGGGGCTGAGGCGGGAGGATTGCTTGAACACAGGAGTTTGAGGCTGCAGTGAGCTGTGACTGCACCACTGCACTCCAGTCAGGGTAACAGAGCAAGACCCTGTCTCTAAAAAACAAAACAAAACAAAACAAGACATTACAAGAAAGGAAGATTTGCAAAAGTCCTAAGCAAGATATAAGCCAATAGTATCTAGCCATACATAAAAAGGATAATATATCATGACTATGTTCACCTTATTTGTAAAATGAAAGGTTATTTTAATGTTTGAAAATCAATCAGTATAATTCACTATATTAACCACACTTGTGAGAAAAGTCAAATTATTTTGTCCACATATATGGCATTTGATTTATGACAAAGGTGGCAGCGCAGAGCAATAGATATAGAAAAGCGTTTGGTAAAATTCAACATCAATTCATTATTCAAAACAATCAAAACTCTTAATAAACTAAGGAATAAAAGAAAACCCTCTTAATTTGATAAAGAATAACTTCAAAATCTCTATGAACAAATATCATTCTTAGCGGTATTGAAAGCTTTCCCTTTGAGAAAAGGGAAACAAAATGCCTACTATCATTTGTCTCTTCAATATTGTTTAATATTGTCCTGGATGTCCTAACCAGTGCAGGTAGGCAAGAAAAAGGGAGTAAGAGTTTTGAGGAAAAGCGGAAATAAATTCACCATTATTCACAGATGATGTAATTGTGATGTGGAAAATCTACAGAAATCTACATATAAAGTATCAGAATTAATAAATGAGTTTAGAAATATTGCTGAATACAGGACCAAATTCCAAAAAGTCAATTTTATTCTTATATGTCAGCAACAAACAGAAAAGGTTTGAAAAGATACCATATACATTTGAATAAAAATATCAAATACTTAAGAATAATTCTAACAAAATATGTTTAAGACCTCTAGTAGGAAAACTATGTAACAATATTAGGAGAAATTAAAGAAGATATAAATAAATGGAGGGATATATCATGTTCATGAATTGGAAGACTCATTATTATAAAGATAGCAATTCACCCCAAACTTATCTAGGGATTCACTGCAATACCCCATAAAACCCCAACAGCTTAAAAACTGACCATCTGATTTATGAATTTATATAGAAACACAAAGGGCCAAGAATAACCAAGACATTTTTCAAGAAGAACAAGATGCAAATTCTCAGTCTAACATATATCAATAATTATGGTAATGCTATGATAATTAAGATAGTGTGGTGTTGGTACAAGGATAATCAGATAGTTCAATGGAACAGAATAAACAATCCAAACACAAACCTACACATATATGGAGGCTTGATTTATGACAAAGACAACAGTGCAGAGCAGTGAGGAAATACCCCCAAGGCATATATAAAATCCCAATATCAAAAATCAACTCCAGGTGAATTATAGATATAAATGTGAAAGGCAGAACAATAAAGCCTCTAGAAAACAAGGTAGGAACCTATCTTCATGACCTTGGGATAGAGAAAGACTGGTTTTTTTTTTTCTTTTGGACAGACTTCTCAAACAGAACACAAAAGCCAAATAGAAAGCCTAAAGAAAAAGACTGATACACTTGACTACATTAAAATTTTTAAATATATTATTGGCCCAAGCCAAACAAAATATCATTAAAAAGGTGAAAAGAACAATGTTGAATATTATGGTATGTGAATTAAATTTTAAAAAAAGAAAATAAAGTGAAAAGGCAAGCCATAGACTGGGAGAAGAAATTTGGAATACACATATTGATAAAGGATTTATATCCAGAATACCGTATAAAATGAACTACTATAAATCAATAAAAGACATACAACCCAATATGAAAATTGGCAAGAAACTTGAATAGATACACCGCAAAAGAGGATGTCCAAATGGTAAATAAATATGAGAAAGAGCAAATCCGATTTGTTTTCCCTGCACACAATGCTTCTGCCAAAACTACCATCCATGGATTTACAGGATGTCTCAACCACTATCATGATATTTCATACAACATTGCTTCTGATCAAGGAATTCACTTCACAGCAAATGAAATGCAGCAATGGGCCCATGCTTATAAAATTCACTGGTCTTACCATGTTCCCCACCAACCTGAAGCAGCTGACTTGGTAAAACAGTGGAATGGCCTTTTGAAGACACAGTTACAATACCAGCTATGTGGCAATACCTTGCAGGGCTGGGGCACAGTTCTCCAGAAGTCTGTATATGCTTTTAATCAGTGTCCTATATAGTGTTGTTTCTCCCATGGCCAGGATTTATGGGTCCAGGAATCAAGGGATGGAAATGGGAACAGCACCACTCACTATTACCCCTAGTGACCCACTAGAAAATGTTTGTTTCCTGTTCCCCCAATCTCAAGCTCTGCTAGCCTAGGAGTCTTAGCTCCAAAGGGAGGAATGCTTCCACAAGGAGATGCAACAATGATTCCACTGAACTGGAAGTTGGCTGAGTCCTGGCCATTTTGGGTTCCACATGGCTGAGTCAGCTGGCAAAGAAGGGAGTTACTGGGCTGGCTGGGGTGATTGATCTTGACTACCAAGGGGAAATTGGACTGTTATTCCATAATGGGGGCAAGTAAGGGTATGTCTGGACTATAGGAGATCCCTTAGGGCATCTCTTAGTATTACTGTGCCCTGTGATTAAGGTCAATGGAAAAACTTCAACAACCCAATCCAGGCAGGACTGCTAATGGCCCAGACCCCTCAGGAATGAAGTTTTGGGTCACCCCACCGGGTAAAGAACCATGACCTATTGAGGTGCTTGCTGAAGGCAAAGGAAATACAGGATGGGTAGTGGAAGACAGTAGTTATAAATACCAGATATGACCATGTGATCAGTTACAGAATTTAGGACTGTAATTGTCATGAATATTTCCTCGTTTTGTTATGAATATGTTTGTGTGTATATATATTAAGCAAATATCTTTGTTTTCTTCCTTTTCTTATTCCCTTATGTAACATAAGATGTATCAACATTATATCACAGTATTTAAGTATTGTTAATTTTACATCATGGCATTTGAGTTATGGGGTATCAAGAAGAGTAATCACTCAAGAACTTTACCTCCTTTTCTGGGGAAGGGGTTAATGTGTTTTGGGTTGTACACAGAATAGTTGTACCACGTTAGGTAGAATTATGACTTTGTTATTGTCTTTATTTGGAAATTAAGTATGGTTTAAGGAGATGTTGACAAGGGTGGACTATAGGTCCCAAGCTGACAAGGGGTGGACTTATAATGGTTCATTTTATTGTCAACTTGACATTTGATCAAACATTATTCTGTGTGTCTGTGAGGGTGTTTCTGGATGAGATTAACATTGAATTAGATTGGGAATTAATTAATTAACATTTGAATTAATAGTAGATTGAATAAAGAAGATTGCCCTTGTAATATGGGTGAGTCTCATCCAATCATTGAAGACCTGAAAAGAACAAAAAGGCTGAGTAAAAGGAACTCCTCCTGCCTTACTGCTTAATCTGGGACATTGGTTTTTACTGTTCTTCTGACTCAGACTGAAACATCAGCTCTTCTTTGGTCTTGAGCTGGCTGGCTTTCAGTCTGGGACTACACATCAGCTCTCTTAAATATCCAGCTTGCCAACTGCAGGTCTTGGGACTGCTCAGCCTCCATAGTCACATGAGCCAATTACTTATAATAAATATAATAAATACATACGCACACACACTCTACTGTTTCTGTATCTCAGGAGAATCCTAATATGAGCATTATATTTCACATTTAAAACAAATTTATTGAGGAACATTTTGCATATCACATAATTGACCCTTGTCAAGTGTATAATTCAATGACTATTTTTTTTTTTGAGAGACAGGGTCTTGCTTGGTTACCCAGGCTAGAGTGCAGTGGTGTGATCATAGCTCACTGCAACCTCAAACCCTTGGGCACAAGTGATCCTCCCGCCTCAGCCTCCCAAGAAGCTAGGACTTCAAGAACATATCACCATGCCTGGATAATTATTTTTTTCATTTCATAGAGACAAAGTCTCACTATGTTGCCCAGGCTGGTCTCAAACTCCTGGCCTCAAGTGATCCTCCCACCTCGGCCTCCCAAAGTGCTAGGATTACAGGCATGAGCCACTGCACCTGACTTCAATGGCTTTTTTAACCAAATTTATTAAGTTTCCAACATAAATCAGTTTTAGAACATATTCAACATCCCATATGATCCCTCATGCACATTTACTATTAATCTCCCTTTTCCCTCCCAAAGGCAATGAATAATTGTCTTAGTTCAGGCTGCCATAACAGAACACCATACAGTAGTCAGCTTAAACAGCAAACATTTATTTCTCACAGTTCTGGAGGCTGGGAAGTCCCAGAGCAAGGTACTGGCAGATCTGGTGTCTGATGAGGGCACTCTTCCTGGTTTGTAAGTGGCAGTCTTTTCCTGGTATCCTCACAAGGCCAAGAGAGACAGCTCTAGTCTCTTTCTCATCTTCTAAGGACACTAATTCCATAATGGGAGCTCTACCCTCATGACTTGTCTAAACCTAATTATCTCCTAAAGTCCTCACGTCCTAATACCATCTCATTGGGGGTTAGGGTTGTAACAGTAATTGCCCTTCTGTCTTTATATAATAGCTTGGCCTTTTCAGGATATTTCATATACATGGAAACATACAATATGCAGTCTCTTACGTCTGGCTTCTTTCAATGAGCATAGTATTTTTGAGGTTCATCTACATCACGACAGGTATCCATAGTTTGTTCCTTTTTATTTCTGAACAGTATTCCACTGGATAGACATAGCATATTTTGTCTACCCATTCACATGTTGATGGACATTTAGGTTGTTTCCAATTTTTCCAACTGGGCTATTATGAGTGATACAGCTAAGAACATTCCTGTGCAAGTCTTTGTGTGGATACATGTTTTCATTTCTCTTAGGCAGATCCCTCAGAGTGAAATTGTTGAGTCACGTGGTAAGTTTATGTTGAACATTTTAAGAAACTGCCAAATTGTTTTCCAAAGTGGCTGCACCATTTTACATTTCTATCAGAAATATATGAAGGTTCCAGTTTCTCCACATTCTCTCCAACATTTGTTATTACATTTTTATTATGGCCATTCTATTAAAAACAAACAAACAAACAATAAGGTTTTTTAAAGTGCACTGAGGAGACTAGGGTTTTTGACAGGTAAAAAGACCTTCTCTAAAAAACTGACCGCGGTCCTCCAGTGGGAAGGGGGCGCTCCAAGACAGGGCCTGTTCTAGCCTCTCGCCGCGCCATTTTAGCGAGGTCCTTGTTGCTAGGAGACGAGATGCGTCTTTCTACCCGAGAGCTCTGTCCGTCTCACCGATAGCAGGGGCTCTCTCTTGCCCGAGGGCTGAGATCTAAGGTCCCACTACAGCCCAGGGGCAGTTCTGGAAGCCCCATTTGTAGGGGCGTTTTCCTTCTACCCTCTCTAACGTGGGTCGAGGCTCCTTGCCGGGATCCAATCCCTCGCCTAGCCATGTCTAAGAAAGAAAAAAAGGCCAAGACGCCCCTGTCCGATGAGGAGCAGCTGCTTCTGTTTCAGCAGAAGTTGCTGGCAGAGGAGGAGATGGCCAAGAAGAAAGAGAGGCTCCTCAGCCAGTTCTTGAAGGTGATGGCCTTTTGCATTACGTCCTGCCCCACCCCACCCACCCCCTTCGCTGGCCCTGTCCTCTGGCCCTGTCATCGCGGCCGCTTCATTTTCATTCCGGCCTCCTCCTCCTCCGGAAATCCTGAGACCCAGATATACTTGGATTTCAGGCAACATTGTTTGGGAGGCGGGGGAGTTCTCTGCAATCATGGAGGGGGTGGGCGGTATAGAGCTTCGAGCTTGGCAGTCTCTACTGAGCCCCAGAACTAGGACAGTAGGGCCTGTCAGCTGTCCGACCTGTCTGGAATTCTGATATTCTCCCTGGAGATAGGTCATTACAAACAACATCCTGCTCTACTGCCCCCACCCTGAAGGAAATTCACCCTTGTCCTTCCTAAAATGCCATCAGGCTGTTCCCATCTTACTTCAGGCCCTCCCAAAACAAGAACAGGAACCCCCTGGTGTTAGCCATCAGGAACTTTGATCCCTCAGAAAAGACAAGGGGTAAGATGTCAGCTGACAAAATAAGAGTGATCTTGTTTGTTGTACTGTGTCAGGGATGTTGGCCCTGACCTCCTGGAGGTGTATTTATTCCTTCACACAGGACAAGCTGGCCAAGGAGGAACACAACAGTGCTCTGAACCTTAATAAGATTAACACACAGTGGAGAACTGTCCTTCGGGAAGTGAAGACCAGAGAGCTTCATAAGGACATTGAGATCCTCAGCCAAACATTTGAACGAGTGGTGGACTGCAAGGACAGTGTCATCAAGGTAGGTACTCTTTCCAAGGAAACCCTTGAGTATGGCTTTCTTGACCTCTTCTCTTAATAGAATGAGCCTAGTGAATTAATCAATCTTAAAGCCCTCACAAGATGCAGGCTGTCAGAAAGCCAGGCTATTGGTAATAACAGTCTTCACTGAAATGAAAATTAGAATATTGGGCTGTCATTCATCCCTCTCCCTCCCTTAGAGGAGCTCCTCTCCTTGGTCATCTACTGCCCCAAACCAGTACTATAGAATAATAGAGTTGTAAGACACAGAAGACATCACCTGGTGACTTGAAATTAGTCTCACGCCTTCATTTCAATGTCAGAAGGCTCAGTTCCAGAGAGGGGAACTGACTTGCTCAAGGTCACATAGCTAGTCAGTGAGAAAACTAGGACTAGAGCATGGGTTTGACTCCCACTCCAGTGCTTCATCCAACCAAATTGCTTGGCCTCTTTGATTCAACTTCAGTGGCCCTGGATAAGGTTGGGAAGATCTCCATAGGTAAAAGCTGTTCTGGATTTCTTTTTTCTTTTTCTTTTTTTTTTAAAGATCATTAAGAGTACAGGAGTTCTGGATTTCTAAGCAATTCAATCAGCCATACTTATGCTCTTAGGAAGTTCTTGAATTCTTAATTCTGTCCCATGTTTTCTTCTAAGAGATTTTGCCGTATCCCTTCTTTCATCCTACTTTTTATATCCTACCTCTGTTTACTGACTTCTCCTTAGGCTTTTCCATTAAAACAAAACAAAACAAAGATCCCATAGTAATAGCAAAATAAACGTTGCCAACATGATATTCCCCCTCTAGAAAACACAGATCTCGCCTTCATAGCCTAACCCCTGGGGAAAAAATTCAGCAGACCCTGGGCAGCCTTAAGAGATACATATTAAGAGTCCCCAAATTTTCAAAAACCATTATACATTAGAAGGCCTCACCCCACTAGTTATACCTTATGGCTTTTTAAGTGGCTTTTTCAGACCCTTGTTAGAAGTTACCAAATACTTGATGAGAAGAGTACCAGCAGTGTTCATTAAGGGAAGCTGAGCAGTTGGCCAGATTCACCACAAGCCAATTACTTCTTCCTGCCCAATAGCCTTGCAGCTTATGATTACAGTCCTTGCCTTAGGTAAATCACACACTGCTAATATTAAGCACCTTCAGGGTCATTCCTGAATAACTGAGACTATACATATGAAATGTGCAAATGTTAGTGATCCTCACTTGCTATCTCCACTTCTTCACTTCCCATTTATCCTGCATCCCACAACAGCTGATTTCCATCCTTCTCTAGGAAATTGCTCTGGTAAAGGCCATCAGTCCAGAATTGTGGCTACTTTTCATCATTTAATCTTCATCTAACCTGACCTCTCTATGGCACTGATGCTTTTGGTCATGCTCTACATCTTTAAACTCTCCCTTGGCTTCCATGACATTCTGGCATTTCTTCTGCCTCTGGAACATATACCTCCAGTTCCCCTTGTGAGTGCATCTTCCTCTCACCATCCCCTGAACTTTAGCATTGCCCAGATTTCTGAGTCTGGCCATCTCACTCTTTGACCAGTTTTCTGGGGCTAGACAATCGTACTCATTACCCTGGCTTTAAATACCACTTATATATTGATGACTCTCAAGTCTATAACTCCAGGCTGGATTTATCTCTTGAGTTCCAAATCCTTACATTCAGGCTTTGTAGATACCTGTTTTTGGCTTTTGCACTGTCCTGACAAGTGAACTCATGAGCTTCCCCTTCCCCAGATAGCCCATTCTCCATCCTCCACAATCTGGTCATCCTTATACTTTCTACTGGGGTGGCTGGATTCACCAAATTCACCAAATCACCCAACCCAGAAATCTGGGAAGGAATCAACCTAGGTTTTTCCTCCATCCCTGACCTCTTCTATTACTAAATCTTGTATAAATCTTCTCCTTAAGTATTTTTCAAAGCCATGCCCTCCTCTCCTTCCCAACTGTCCTGCTATAGTTGAGACCTGGGCATCATCTCTTTGATTCAACTTCAGTAGCCCTGGATAAGGTTGAGAAGATCTCCACAGGTAAAAGCAGTTCTGGATTTCTGAGCAATTCAGCCACCTTTATGCTCTTGGGAGGTTCTATTCTGGACTATTGCAATAGTTTCCTGTTTTCCAGCCTTCACACCCAACTGCCTCCAGATGATTCTCTATACAACGACCAGGATTATTTTTCTAAAGCAAAAATCTAATCCTGTTACTCCACTGCTTAAGTCCTTAGTGGCCCTCATCTATAGGAAAAAAATCCAAACTCCATGGTAAGAACACCAAAGCCCTTCATGATCTGGCCCCTACCTATACCTTTCAAACAGCCAGCCTTGTTTCTTACCTTAGTAGCCTTTGCACATGTGTTCTATCTGAAATTCTCCTCTCCATCTCCCAGTTTTCCTGGCAAACTTTCACTCCTTCTCCAAGAGTTGATACAAATGACATCTCTTTGATGAAGCCTTCCTCAGTGCTCTTAGTCAGATGTAGGCATTCAGTCCTTTATATCCCATTGTCACTTAATAAAGTATCAACCTCATAGCAATTTCTATATTATATTATGATTTTCTGTATATGTAACTCTTTTCCTACTAGACTATAAGCTCCTTTGGGAGCAGTGAGAATATCTTTTCATCTCTGAATCTTCAGCATCCAGCATAATGCTGGTGCAGGGGTTCGGTCAACATTTGTTGAGTGAGTGAAGTCTTCTATTATGAGAACCTATTTCATAGGATCCTTTTGTCGTTCTAAACATATAAGGTAAAAGCTAGCTCTGTGTAGAGGTCATGGTAGTTAACAGTGACTGGATTCAAGGTGCCTGTATCATGTGGGCATTCAGTAAATGCTTTTCTGTTTTATTTAATTTTAATTTGTTTTATTTTTTTGAAGGTAATACATTCACTTTGTTCAAAATTCAAAAGATAGAAAAGATTATATAGAGAGAAGTTTCCTCCCACCAGTGCCATCCAGGCACCCAGTGTTCCAATAATTCTAGTTTCATGAGTAAACTTTTTTTTACACAAATGATATTATTACACACTATTCTGCCCCTTGATTTTTTCACTTAATAATATATCTTGAGGATTGTTCCATACTTGTCCATAAAGAGCTTCTTATTTTGTTTTTTTTACAACTGCATAATATTCTGTATTGAAGTTTAACACGTTACTTTGTCCTCCACATGTCCTGTATTTTAGTGATTGGATCTAGATGCTTGGAGATGTTGTATTCTTCTATCAGGTGGCACATAACGTCTGGTTATTTCTCTTTTTGTGATGTGAGAAGCTGTTAATGATCCATTAATTCGTTGGGGATTAAATGCTGGTTTTCTAACATTGTCATTCTTTCTTCATTTATTAGCTTGAATACTTCCACAAAGAGATACTTCCCATCATTTACCATTCAGTTACCCAGCAGCATAGTTTATATAGGAAAGGCAAGATAAATGATTGATTCTATCTCTTCCCTTTATTTACCAGTTAAAAAAAAAAAGAAAAGAAAGGCTGGGTATGGTGGCTCACGCCTGTCATCCTCGCACTTCCAGAGGCCAAGGCAGGAGGATCATTTGAGGTCAAGGGTTCAAGACCAGCCTGAGCAAGAGTGAGACCCCGTCTCTACAAAAAATAGAAAAATTAGCCAGGTGTGGTGGCACATGTCTGTAGTCCCAGCTACTCAGGAGGCTGAGGCAGGAGGATCGCTTGAGCCCAGGAGTTGGAGGTTGCAGTGAGCTATGATCAGGCCACTGCACTCTATCCTGGGTGACAGAGTGAGACCCTGTCTCCATAAATAAATAAATAAATAAATAGTCTGGCATCCACCAATGGTAATTGATTTTAAAAATTTTTTTAATTAAAAAAAATTTTTTAGAGACAGGGTCTCACTCTGTCACCCAGGCTGGAGTGCAGTGATGTGATAATAGCTCACTATAACCTCAAACTCCTGGGCTCAAGCAATCTTCCTGCCTCAGCCTCCCAAAGGACTACAGGTGCTTGCCACTATACCCGGCTAATTTTTAAAATTATTTATTTATTTATTTATTTATTTTAGAGATGGGGTCTCACTCTTGCTCAGGCTGGTCTTGAACTCCTGAGCTCAAGCAATCCTCCCACCTCGGCCTCCCAGAGTGCTAGGTAATTTTTTTTATTTTTATTTTTTGTAGAGACAAGGGTCTGGCTATGTTGCCCAGGCTGGTATCAAACTCCTGGCCTCTGGCTATTCTCCTGCCTCAGCCTCCCAAAGTGCTGGGATTATAGTTGTGAGCCACCACACCGGCTGATTTTTTTTTTAAGTATCCTTATGAACTCATTATCAAACATATTTGATATTCTTCAATACATTGCAGTTCTTATCCTTACTGATGCTCAGACTGTCTATTTTTTGCCAGTGGAAGTGTTCCAAATATCTATTGCTATATAACAAACCACCCCTAAAATAGTGGCTTAAAACAACAATTTATTCTTATTTCTCCTGGTTCTGTGGGTTGACTGAGCTCAGAGTGGTTTTTCCTTGGGGTCTCTCAGCAAGAACAGTTGTCAGTCAGACGTCAGTTGGAGGTGCAGTCATCTAAGGCTTGACTGGGATGGATGTCCCAGATGGGTGGCAGTTGACTCTGTCAGCTGGGAGCTCTGCTGGCTGTTGACTGGAATGCTTTTACGTGGCCCCTCCATGTGCACTGGGCTTCTCACAGCATGACAGTTGGGTTCCTGGAGGGAGCATCCCAAGAACAAGCATTCCAAGGGGCAGGAAACAGAAGCTGCCAGGCCAATCAAGGGCTATGCCTGGAACTGGCCCAGTGTCACTTCCACCATTTTCTATTGATCCAAGTAGTCACAAGGTCTGCCTAAATTCAAGATCAAAGAAGATACTCTACCTTTTAATGGGGGAGTAGCAAAATCCAATTGCAGAAAATTGTAGGTTGGGAGGTATTGCTATGCTCTTCTTTGGAAAATAAAATCTGCCACAGTGAGCCACTTCATGTTGGTTCCTGAGTCCTTCTGACATGACCCTATTGGTCTTAGATAGTTTCTTTGCTATCTTGTATGATAAGATACCCTAGGTTCAACTTACTTTCTGCCTCACACCTCAAATCAGCCATTTCTGCAAGAATCCCTGGTTCCTTTTATTAGTTGCTCCATCATTGTAAATGTTAGTTGTCCACAGGACACTGGCTGGCTTCATGGGGCTCCTTGACATCACTCTTGCTTTACATTCAAGAGTGAATGGGAGAGCTAGCACTCCTAGTGCCAAAGAATTGGCATTAGGAGCCAAGGAAAAAATGCCATCACGCCATCCAGCCAGCCAGCTGAATACATTTTTATTTTCTCATATAGATGCCATTCAGCTAGCATGGTAACTCTCTCTTTCCTGCCCAGTCTTTAGCTAAAGACCTGTCAGAAGCTGAGGAGCAGTACGCCCATGCCCTGCGCAACCACTTGCACAATGTTGACCAGCTCTTGGCCCTGCAGAGGCGACGGCTTAACCTCCTGGAGGAAAGTTACAACATGGAGCTGGAGGCCCTAACCAAGGAGTTTGAGACAGAAAGGTATGGGGGCCTAAGAGACAGGGAATTAAATGCAGGGGAGTGCCCACAGTCTGTGTCAGGGAGTTGCCTGTAAGCAAGTAGTTAGTACATTGGAGCATCCCACCTTGATTATGACATAATCCCCAGCAGAGAAGATCCTGAGTTCCTTTTAAACAAACTCAGTCTCAACTTCCCTTTACCCATGCCAGGCCCCTGTCTGTATGCTTCACAACTCACTTTCAACTGTCAAAATTCTACTCATCTGGCAGGGAACAGGGATGTGAGGGAGACTTCTCGCTGTAACTTTTTGTACTTTTTGATTTTTGTATCATGTGAACGTATTACCTATTCAAAAGTCAAAATAAAATAATCTTATTCATTCTTTTTGGCCCTAAAAGGAACAAAGCCCTCCCTCTCTCTTTTCTTCTTCAGTACCTACGAGTTTGTACCATTCATATAGTTTTACTATATACCTCTTTGAGTGGTCATTATTGGTCCATGTGCTTTATCCCTCAGAGCAGGGACACTGTCTTGTCTCCTATAGGAAGACAATTATTGACCAACATGAGAAAGAGATTCACTACCTACAAGATGTCTTCATGGCCATGGAGCAGAACTATATAGATTCTGAGTATGAAAGCAAGCTGGAGTTCCAGAGCATGTGGGACGATCTCAAAAATAAGGTACAGAGGGACAGTAGATGGGCAAGAACTAGGAGAGGAGTGAGAGAAAAACACTCAAGGCTACTAGAGCTAGAAGAGACCCCTTTAACCAACGTAGTCAATAAAAGTCTGTTGCCACTGTAGGTACCCCTACTGCTTTTTGTAATTTTACAAAAATTGGTTAGGAGGGAGGACTATTCTAAAATGTCAAGGGAATGAATTTTAGAGCTAAAAATCACCAAGGAGATCATCTGGCTTCACCCCTGTGATTTGCAGATGAAAAAACTGAGGCCCAAAGACATAAAATGACCTGCCAAAGTCATGCTGCTGGTTTGTGGTAGAGCCAGAAGGAGAATCTAGGTCTCCTGCTCCTTGGCCCAGAGAGCTTTCCACCATCCTGGAGGCTGCAAACTTAGCTGGCCCACAGACCTAGGTTTGGGTGTGGGGTTCTTTGTTTTTATTTTAACCCCAAAGTGTTTTATAAAATTTTTGAATAAGTATCCTACATTTAAAAATTGGAGAGATGTCACATAAAAATCCAAATTTTCGGCTTCCCTGGAAAAATTTAAAGATTTGGCAACACTCATGTGGAGCTGAGTGGCTGCCCCTCCCCCTCCCAGATGGAGCATTTCCTCTCTAGTTCGCCACAGGCCCCACCCAGCCCACAACTCTTATTTATATCATCTGCCTGGTCTTTGTAGGCATTTTCATTGGTGACCTCTGCACTAACCTATGCTACAAACAGTTCAGGAGGGTGAGGTTGCTGATGGAAGTGAAAGGGCTCTAACAGGGTAATTCCAAGCATTAGCTATTTTGGGGCCACTTCCTAGAATTTAGAAGAGAAGCACTTTCTAAGACTACAACTGGAGAACACAGTGGAAGATCTGTGGAGAAGGTTCCAGGAGGCACTCAAGAATTACACCGATGCCACAGAGGATCGAAAGATTGCCTTTGAAACCCTGAAGGTGAAGGACGAGAAAAGCTCCAAAGAGATTGAAGCACAGATGAAAAAAATACAGAAACTACAGGTTAGTGTAGCTGACCGGAAATACTCACTGCTTTAACTGCTCCTTTATCCCGTTCTTCTTACCCCAATTTCCACTGGGCCTGGTTGGGAAAAGATGATATGTTCTGATTTGAGTTCCCAGAAGGCCCTTTTACCTGTCTCACTGAAGACCCTCAGCTGGTCAAGTGTTTCCTCTAATCTATTCTGTTCTTCCAGGATGCCATAATTATTTCAAAGGGCAAGATCATGATACACAGCCGTGATAGTGAAGATCAGAACCAGTATATCCGTAACGACAAGGAATTGGTCCTTGTACAACTGCGAAAACTTAAGGCCCAAAGGACTCAGGCCCGGGCAGTATCCCAGGAGAACTTAGTCAAACTCACTCTGGAAAGTAATGCCACCCTCAAGGCCCTGAGAAAGATTGTTGATAAGGTAACATAGGAGGGAGGGCAGTCAGAACAAAGCCAAGGAATTTGGCTCCCTGGAAGGCTAAGATCCCCAACCCCTGGGCCTGTTAGGAACTGGGCCACAGAGCTCTGCCCCCCCCCCCCCACCCCACCCCCGACCGCACCCCCCACTAGTCTGTGGAAAAACTGTCTTCCATGATACCAGTCCCTGGTGCCAAAAAGGTTGAGGACCGCTGCTGCAAGGTGAAAGGGATTTGGGAGAGGTAGAGGAGGGCTTCTTCCTGCTTCCTGCCTGAGTGGACACTTAGAATAATTTTTTTTATTCCATACTTCCTCCCCTCTTATATTTTAAGTGAAATGAATTAATAATGAATTAATTTTATAATTAAGAATATAAAATACTTGGAATAGTGCTTGTTACATAGTAAGCACTCTATATTAGATGTACTTACTACTTTTGTCTCCCATTTGGATTGAGTGGTTTTCCTGGGTTCAAGCAGGGGAACCAACTCTACTATCGCCCCTCTCCACCCCTTTACTAATAAAAAGTCTCTTCCTGCTTCCAATAGGGTGAAAAGATCCTTAAACTTGCTGAAATATGTAGGAAATTTGAAACAGAGGAAGAAAAAGTGCTGCCTTTTTATTCATCAGTATTGACTCCTAAGGAGCAGGAGGGGATAGAGAATAACCTAGGAGAGCTTACCGACGAGCTCGCGAAGGTAAAGGCCGGGGGACGATGGGGCATGGGGCAGCATTTGCTAATGGGTCCCGCTGCACATCTTCTCCTTTTAACTAAACTCCCAGGTGATGGTGGATTACATAGGGATGGAGAATTTCTGGAAAAGGTACAACAAAGTGAAATTGGAGCAACTGAGCCTCCAACACAGACGAGCCCAGCTATTGGAAATCAATGGGAAGCTGCGGGAGATGCTGAAGCAGTACTTGGATGGCATCTCAGTGAGTGACGAAGTGCTGAGCCAGCTCAACCCACTCTTCATAGTCAACCATCGAAGCAACTTACCCCAGCCCTTGCCCGCACCTGTAGCCCAGCCAGGTGACAAACAACATCCAACCACTTACAATATCATTGAAGCAGCCCACGTGATCTCCCATACCCTGTGATCCAAGGAGAAAAATCTCTTTTCAACCCCCAGATTTTTTTTTTTTTTTGAGGCCTGAGGACCTTGCTATTAAAAAATTTCCATGGAGTTTATGAGCTCCTTATATCTTTGCCATATTAGACAGAGCAGTCTGCTTTGAGACACTAGGAATACTGTGGTCTTCAGGGAGTAGAGACAATAGCTAGACAACTACCAGGAGGCTTACTACTCGATGAAGCACTGCTCCTTGGAGTCAGGGCACCATGGGAGCCAAAACCCATACCCTAAGGACCTAGAGATCCTATGGGAAGATTCAAGACCAGGTCCTTTGGGGTAAGTTAGGACAGCAAGAGGAGGCCAGGGGAAGAGGTGATCCAAGGCCTCCAACCACCCCCATGCCAGGAAAGATCCAACTCAGAATGCCTTTTGACCTCACTTACAAAAGCAGCCTCAGAAAGTATCAGGTGAAGAATACAAAGAAGTTGTTTTTTTTTTAATCATCATTTATTATTTCTTTTTGCTCTTGTTTCGTTTCTCTTCCTTGAGCTTCTTTTTGGAGAGTTTGGGTCTGTTAGCCTTTTTGTATAAGTGATACCCAATGAGGCCCAGGAGGGCTGGCACCATGGCCATGCCTACCAGAGGCAAAATGCTCTTCACCAGCTTTTGCCAGTAGTTGGCTCGGATCAGTGCAATCAGCTCCACGTCATACTGCACCACTGCATCCGCTGGAGAGGCAGAGGGGAGGGGAGGGTTAGAATCTTGGTGAATTTTCTCCAAGGCTCAGAATCTGAATGAAAACAGGGAGGGTGGGCCACAGCAAAGCCAACAACTATGAAGCTGGCAAGATTTAAACATGAGGTTGAATTCCCTTAGACAAAGGCAGAGGAGGATTATGAGCAGAGTCTAGTGATAGTCATGTTGACCCCAACTGCACATGTGGCTTGGGTTCAGTGACAGGTCTTTGACAGTGCAGGAAAACTTTGTGAATGTGAAATGTACAGGCTCTTCTCCATTTATAAGTGAGAGAATCCTGTATACTAACTGTACTCCACTTCCAAACAGCCACATAGATAGAATTTTTGCAGGGCTGAAATTAACTGGATTTAAACTATTCTCTTAAAAATTCCACCAACCAATGAGCATACTCAACGTGATCAATAGAAAAAATAGAAATTTCAACATAAGAGCTGGAGAGGAAGAAGGCTGTTGCTTAAGAAGTAAAGGGACAGGTGGAACAGGAGTAAGTGGGGGAAGAGGTGCAAACAGAAAAAACAAGCAGCACCAGGAATGGGGAGGTAATAGGACTTTGGGCAAAGGAGTTTCTCCTTGGGCCCCCTACCCTTCTTCCAGGCCTTCCTCTAAGTTGGAACTAGGATAAGAATTACAATCCCAATATTCTGTGGAGTACAACACATTTTAGCTAATAGAACATCTGTTATAACCAAAAGCTAGACATATGTGTCTTGGGAAATCTGTCTAGTCTCATACCTTCAAGAATAGATACTAGCAGTGACTTATGATGGCTTTTAAAGTTATGGGGTAGACTTGGCTTTCAAAGTTGCTTTTTGTTTTGTTTTGAATTACTTGACTGTGATTATTTTTACTATCTCTTCCCTGGTGGAGACTGAAAGGAAGGAGGGGGGTTGTGGTGAGAAACCATGCCAACTGCACAAATAACACAGTGTAGACTCATAGGAAAAAGGCAGAAAAGAAGTCCAGAGTTCTGGGAAGCATGGCACAGGCAGCAGATCCATGTGGCTCAAGCAGGTGTCTCTTCCCTGAAAAGTCACTGGCTGCCAGAGATCAAGCCAGGTGGCCTTAACAGGTTTTATGTCTCTAATCCCTGTTGGTGATCTGAGGAGGAAAAAGTGGCCCTGCAGAAGGAGGCCCCAGCCACTCCTGTCCGTTTCAGCAAACTTGGTCTGGACCTTCTCAAGCTCCAGACAAAGTATGTATAGCTCCTATAGCTCTTTGGGACTGGGTATTTTCATGGCCTGGGAGAGAGACCTAGTCAGATTACCTGGGATAGATGGCGGAAATCCCCGTTTTCCATAGGCCAAGTGAGAAGGAATGATTGCCCTTCGCTTCTCTCTGAGGGAAGGAACGTGAGTCACTGCCAGAGGCAGGAGGGTGAGCCAGCAGCCTCAGTCCATCTGAAGCTCCACCAGCAAAACCCCGTGGATATTCATACCGAAAACATGAACTCTTCCACCTGAGCACCAAGTAAGTGGACCAGCAAAGGTGTCCATCTCCCCACATGCCTCAACTCCTCCAACAAAACCAACAGCAAGCTGGACACAGTGGTGCACGCCTGTGGTCCCAGCTACTCAGAAGGCTGAGGCGGGAGGATCACTTGAGCCCAGGAGTTCTGGACTGTAGTGCGCTATGCCAATCGGGTGTCCACACTAAGTTCGGCATCAATATGGTGACCTCCTGGGAGCAGGGGGGCCACCAGGTTGCCTAAGGAGGGGTGAACCGGCCCAGGTTGGAAACAGAGCTGGTCAAAACTCCCATGCTGATCAAAACCAACAGCCAGAGAGGCATAGAGGCATTGGATGCCCTCAGGGGTCCCACTGACTTGGACCTGTCCAGTGCAAAGTCAGGGTTCTTTATCCCACATTATCCTGCCTCCTTGAGGAGCAGGGGTGGCAAAGAAGGCCTCTACCCATGCAAAGGGGGTACCCAGGCCCACCCCTTCCCAGATACTCACCCCACACACATGTCTAGAAGGCTCTGCTCCAGACCTTGAGGAAGAAGACACAACTGAACTGGAAGCTACCCACATTCCCCAGATCCCACAAGAAGAGGATCAAAGGCTCCCCCTGGATCCTCAATTAAGCTTTTCCCCACTTCTTAAATCCCTGGCTTCCATTGGAGTGTGGGGCAAGAGGAGTATTAGAAATGGGGTTTGAACCTCAGGATACGGTAGCTGGTAGAACCCTAAGGTCTTACTCATTCCAGGGGGGCATTTCCAGGGCCTCTTCAGGGTTGAAGAGGCTAAGAAAGAGCTTAGGTTGGGAAGAGGCGGAAAGGGAGGCACGGGTCACATACCTGGGATCACCTGCTTTTGGCCAAGTTCTATAACCAGAGGGTCTCTGGTCAGGGAGGTGTCAATAATACGTCCATCTACCAAGCTGCCCTGGGGGGAGAGAGCATCAAGAGCATACACCTAGTATCTCTCCCTCCTAGCAGTGGGCAACTCACACCTGGCCACTACACACACCTGGCCCGCTGGGAGGCGGCAACCCCCTTATGGCTGCAACCTAGCGTTCCCCTCAGGGCAGAAAGGCACAGGAAGCCCCAAAGGGCTGGCACTTCTCGGAGATCTCTCCACCCTTCGCTTCTCAGTGCCGGCTAGGAACTGGCGGAAAAGCTGGGAGGGGAAAAAGGCAGGGAAGAGCAGCGCCCCTCCCCCCGCCACGTGCTACACGACCCCAGGGTCCCGAGTTTCTTCCCCTGAACCGCTTGCCACGTGTCCGAGCCAAAGCTGACGTGTTTCAGCAGGGCGCCGCCCCCCTCCCAGGCCCCGCCCCGGCCCCCCAGACCCCTCACCGTGTAGTGTATGTGAAGCGTGTCTCCAAAAGCAGCGGGCTCCGTGCACGGTTCGGGGGGCTCCACCTACGATCGGACTACAGGGGTCACGGATGCTCCTCCAAAGATCCCGTTCTCGCCCCTGGACCCAGCACCCCCGCAACTCCGTTCCCGCACTTCCTCTCCTCCCAGCTCACAGGCGTTTAGAGCCCCGTATTCCCCCACAAGGCCCGGCCCCTGGGCGCTGGGGTCCAGGACTATCTATCTCCTCCTCACCAGGGTCTCCACTTGGAGGGTCCGGACGGGACTTTCGGTTTCAAACCCAGCCTCAGCCCGGCACATCGCCCCACTGAGCAGCAGCAGCAGCAGCAGCAGATGGAAGGGGAGTAGTGAGGGGCGCAGGGTCATCACGGGATGCGGGGCAGGGCACCGGGACACTATGACAGGCTGCTTGGATGGCGGCGGCTAGGACAGCGTTCCCTCGGCGCCCAGACCAGACTGGACGGGACGGGGCGGGTCGCGATGCGCGAGCTCCTCCTCCTGCAGCCCTTCCTCCACCTTGTCCCCACCTCCTAAAGGGAGGAGGCCGCTGGGAGCCCTCTCTACCCTCTAAGATCGGGAAGTCGCAGATTCTGACACGTCCGTTAGCCCGTTCTGTCCCACAACGAGGGGTTGGGCCACATAATAGCACCCATTTACTATTACGTACTGTGTGCCAGGCACTAGTCTCTAATCCTCAAAACCACCCTGAAAGGTAGGCATAATTGTTTCCATTTTACAGATAAGGAAACAGGTTGTTCAGATTAAGTAACTTGCCCAAGGTCATCAAGTGAGGTGGTAACAGACACAGGATTCAAACCCAGGACTACCCGGCTCCGGCGTGTTTGCTCTCTGCTCTTTCTCTACCATATGTCTCCTCACACCTCTCCTGGCAGTGTCTGGCTGGCCCACCCACCCAGGCAGTTGTCAAAGGTGGCATCCATCTCCCACCTCCACCCCTTCAGCTTGAATTTCTGGAGGCTGTATATCCAAAAGGCAGCTGGCAGCTCTCCTATCCCGGTCCTTGGGAGTGCTGACTGGAAAGAGCAAGGGGCCATTTTCCTGTGAGAATGGGGTGAACCCTGATCTTTTCCGCTGTCCCTACTATTTCCTTTCACCTTTCATCAACAAACTTCTCAAAAGGGCAGCACAGGCCGGGTGAAGTGGCTCACGCCTGTAATCCTAGCACTCTGGGAGACCGACGCGGGAGGATCGCTTGAACTCAGGAGTTCAAGACCAGCCTGAGCAAGAATGAAACCTCGTCTCTACCAAAAATAGGAACAAAAAATCTGCCGGGCGTTGTGGCACATGCCTGTAGTCCCAGCTAAACAAGAGGCTGAGGCAGGAGGATGGCTTGAGCCCAGGAGTTGAGGTTGCAGTGAGCTATGATGAAGTCACTTCACTCTACCCAGGGCAACAGAGCGAGGACTCTGTCTCAACAACAACAAAAAAAGGCAGCACATACAAACCTTTTATATTTGTGCAAAGACTTCAGTTTTTAAAAAGGTTTTTAAGATTTTTTCAGGTGATCCTACTGGTCTCCTGCATGATTTAAACCTCCACTGACCCACTCAGGCCTTGGTGTCTGGATTCTGCTTCCTCAAAAGTCATCAGCAAGCTCCAACTTCTTGCGTCACCAAGTTCTTGGGTCAGTTCTTGGTCCCTTGTCCTCTTTAGCATCACTGTGCTATTTGATGCCATTGGGCTCTGACTGGCCTCCCTAGGCTCTAAACACAACTGTCTACTGGGATCTCCACCTGGATGTTTGGCCAGCACCTCAAACTCAACACACCCAATACTGTACTCATTCTTCCTTCTCCTTCCATCCCATCTGCAACAACCCAGACTCCCTCCCAATCTTCCGTCCAGTTACTGGCTCTGCCGTTAGCATTCTCTTTGATTCTTCTCTCGCCTCCCACATCCAACCAGTCTTCCTTGGATTCTCCGTCCATGGTCTCCAGGTCTTCCTTTCTATTCCCATGGTTACCAACCTAATTAAGCCCTCATTATCTCTTCTGGATTGTTTACCGAAAAAAAAATCCCCCTCAGCCGGAGGAAATTTCTGGGGGTGATGGAATGTTTTATATTTTGAGAGGGATGTGGGTCACATGGGTGCATGCATTTGTCATAACTTATCAAACTGTATGCTTAGGATCTGTGCATTTTACTGTATATAAATTGTGTCTCAAATTTTTTAAAAAGAAAAAATAACGAAAACCCTCACAAAACTACATTTCCAAGTATCCCTTAAAACTAGCTATGGCCATCTGACAAAGTTCTGGCCAATAGGACATAAACAGAAGTTTTGGAAGTATTGTCTTGGACTTCCAAGTAGGCTCCTTAAAAGGAGTTAACTTAGCTAGGAAGTGTGTCTTTGTGTACTCTTCTCCCTCCCTCCAGTCATCTTTCCCTCCTTCTTTCTGCTGCCTGGATGTAGATGAGATGAATTAAGCTCTAGCAGCCATATTAGACCAGGAGGTGACCATAAGGATGGAAGCTGTGTGCTAGGATGGTGAAGCAAAAAGACCAAAGCCTAAGTCCTTGATAACTGGAGAGCCCCCATACCAGCCCTGGATTGCCTACCACCAGACACCTTTTAACTGAGGTAGAAATAATAAACTTATTTTTTTAGAAAAGAGTAATAAACCCCTCATCCCCAGCCTCTCCCTACTTTAGACCATTCTGTACATTGCTATCTGCAGTTTCAGTCACATCACCTGCCCCATTACAAAGCCTACTAGGGCTTCACATTGCCCAAATGAATAAAATTCTGACTCCTTGACATGCCAATTAAAGCTTTTGTCATCCAGCCCTAATCTACTTTTCCAAACTTGGCTTTTATTCCATGAAACTGAAAGGCTTTTAGAGACAGGAACCTGTTTCTCATTTCTATATCCTCATTGCCAGCACGGTGTCTGACACATAAATGCTTGCTAAATGTTTATGAATTGAACCAAATCCCCTTCCTACTCATGGACTGTGGTCTGGCATCAGACAAACCTACATCTTGTGTTTCCAGCTCTGTGCCCAAGCTCATGCTCTTCCTTTATCTGTCAAGCACCCTCCAGGCTAAGCTCAAATATCATCTCCTCTGTGAAGTCCTGATTCCCTTGGCTAGAAGTGACTTCCTTTATTTCTGAACTTCAGGCATACACTTGGGGACATCGTTATATTTTTCCTTGTGTTGCAGTTGTGTATGCCCCAGTCCTCCCTTCCTATCTTCTCCCCTAAAGAGCCAGCTCACTGATGGCAAGGACAAGGTTGTCATCATGTCTGGAGCTCCCTAGATATTAGCTACACAATACCCTCCAAATAACAGATTCTAGACAAAGACAGTTTTGTTTTGAGACAGGGTCGTGCTCTGTCACCTGGGCTAAAGTGCAGTGTCATCATCACAGCTTACTGCAACCTCAAACTCCTGGGCTCAAGCGATCCTCCTGGCTTAGCTTCCCGAGTAGCTGGTGCTGCAGGTGCATGCCACCATGCCTAGCTAATTTTGTATTTTTTGTAGGGACAGGGTCTCAGGCTGGTCTTGAACTCCTGGCTTCAAGAAATCCTCCTGCCTCAGCCTCCCAAAGGCCTAGGATTACAGGCATGAGCCACCATGCCTGGCCAACAAATATGTTTTATTTTTATTATTATACTATGAAATACCAAGAAACTATTAAAAAAGAAGATCTAACTATACTAATATGGAATATCTCTAAGATAAATGCATATACCCTTAAGTAAAAAAAGCAAGTAGCAGAATAGATGTGATATGAGCCCAATTATATGTTAACCCCTCCCTAAATGTGTCTAGGTACATATATTTATTTATTTATTTATTTAAAAATGTTTTTAATTTATATAATTTTGTCATCCTTGTGCAGGGGCCATAACAATCTTCTCTGTATCATTCCAATTTTAGTATATGTGCTGCCAAAGCAAGCACTAGGTACATATATTTAGAAAAGGAACTGGAAGGATGCAGACCAAATAGCTGAAGATGGTTATGTTTGGGGATGGGAATGAGAAGAGTAAGGGTAACAAGTTCCACATGCTGCTCTGTACATTTATGTATTGTTTGCATCTTTTACAATAAAAATTATTTTGGTTACAAAAATAATTTTTAAATTAAATAAAATATTAAATGAATGAACAAGATATATAGCAATACAAGGGAATGTTTGGGAGGTGTTGAATGAGTTGTGCTAACAAAGCTAAAGGAGGGGGGGTAGGGCGGATAAAAAGTCCTTGTGGTTAGAGAGGGCATGGGCAGCTTAGCAGAGGTGAAACTTGAGCTAGATCTTGGAGTGGGATTTTTAAACAAATGAGAAAGGGGTTAAAGGCAGGGGACCAGGTGTTTGGGAAAAATGAATGGACCAGTTTGGCTATAGTAAGGGATTTGGTCAGGAACAGAGAGAGGTGGTGGAAGAGGGAATTAAGGGCTGGTTGTGGAGAGCCTTAAATGTCAGACTAAGACAGTAGGAACACATTGAAAGTTTCTGAGCAAAGGGGGACAGCACATACTGCTTTGATCAGCTGACTGGAATGGTGTTATGAAGGTGGAAGGCTATTGTCTTCCACCTGGGAGAGGGTATTAGTAGGTATGGAAAGGGCAAAACTGTTACATTTAAGACAATATCCACCTGCAGAGGGCAGCACAAGCCCACTTGGACCCAGGAGGGACCAGGGAAGGATCTTTTTCCTTGGGTCAAGTTAGAAGAAACCTGAAGGACAAAGGTGAGATGGTTCTGGGAAAGGTAGGGGAGCTGGCCTAACCCTGGCTGGAAGCACAACTTAATCAGAGAACCACACCTAGAAAGGCCCCCACCCTCAAAGGCATCTCTCTTGGTTTGTAGGGAGAAACTCGACCACAGTCCCCCTTCCAAGACTCATGGGGCACCCACTTTGCCCGACTTGGTTAAGGACGATGATGTTTATTCATTCATCCATTCGTTCATTGAGGTTGCAGCCCTCTTAGCTGCCAGATAGTAAGCAGGGCACTGCTTTTTAAATGTTTTAAAATATGTTTATAACAGGTTGTTAATAAATAAAAAGGCTATGAGTCAGCATATGCAAATCTGGATTCAAAATGAGATGCCATATTTTCAAGGGCATGCCTACCCCAACTGACTAGATATTTTCTTTTAGGTATGGTTATGTACTCATTTACCCAAGAATGAAGCTGTTATCTCCCTTCTCTGCTCTTCCCCTATGGCTATGCTAACCAAGGAGGTATCATCCCATTAATGCAAGATCTGGAAAAGGCAGAAATAAAGATTCCCCATCTCCTATCTATAACCTCAAGCCAAGAGTGTGCCCTTCTTTACTATATTCAGAACTTGCAAAGAATCCCAGTGGTTCAGAGCCCCAAGCTAAGCCCTCCAACCCTTAAAAGTCTTTGTACTCAATTCTGTCCTGGGAGGGCTCTCAACAATGTATGGGATGGAGGGGTAGAGGTGGAATGTGGGCAGGAGGCAGATGTCAGGTGGACAAGCTCATTTTCAAATCTCCTGCCTGGCCTGGACTGACTGCCAGACAGCTTCTCAATTGTGCCTGGCTTGTGAGGAAGGGTGCATAGGTAGAACCAGTCAGCTCTGTGCACAGATAGACAGGGTTTTGGTTCAAGTTACCTCTCTATTCTACCACGTTCAGCTCAGAAGGCAGATGTGCTCTCAAACTAGAGCCCAGATACTCTCTTCTGCAACTCATGGCCAACATGACGCACACAAACAGACACTCACCTTCAAGCCTTGATGGTGAACAGTCCTGACCCAACTTCCTCACTTCCAGACCTACAACCACTGCCTTCAGTGGCTTTGCCCCCTTTATTTACCCTACTCCCAAAGCTTCCATTTCCTCTGCTCTAAACCTCTTCCCTTTCCTCAGGAACTCAGGGTCATTCTCAACCATACCAGCAACCAGGGTCAGGAAACTCAATTAGAAAGAAAAACCTGCAAAGGAAGGAAGGCATCTAGATCCTATCATTCCCCAGTGACCAGCATACTCCAGCTACTGGGTTAGAAAGTGACAGAATTAGACTATGGCTCTCCTACCTCCTTCAGAACTGGAAAAGAAGCTGCTCTTAGTATTATGACTGCATGCCCAAAGACACCACTCCCTACACTAAGCAGCAGCAAAGGAAGGGGTATCCCCCTACATGTTATTCCCAACTCTTAGTACCCCATGTGGTATTCTAAAGATATCCCAAAGGATTCCAGAGCATCCCAGAATTGGATCCCCAGGTCTCACCCTGAGTACAGTGGTTTGACCCATTTTTAGCACAGGCCTAAAAACATAGAAGGTACTAAATAACTACTTGTCAACTTTCTGTTCCAACCAGTGTAGGCACTTGAACTGGAAGTGGTGCATGCAGTGAATCCCCAGAGCCTTTAGACCTTACACCCTCAAGTCTGAGAAACTCATATATACTCACATTCATTCTCTGTCACTGCCCCTATACGCTGGAATGAAGTGGACACTTTTGCCCTCCATCGCACCTCAGCCAATCCAAACCCTTCCACTGGCTTTCTTCAGGCTCACTTTGAAAGCTCCTTTGCCCAGATTATCCTGAAGTGGATCCTGGGTCCTGGGTCCTCCACCAACCCATGAACGATGAGCTATTTGTATTCTGGAAGATGAGATTGTTGTTTGTTGTAGGAGCTAAGTGCTAAGCATTTACCTCCCAGGTTGAGTTTCCTCCTTATCCCATGACCCCTCCTCAAAAGAAGCTGTAAGGCTTAAACAACTGCCACAAGAGGGCTCCCCTCTACCTCCTCCCTGGCATCCTAAATGAGTACTAAGGGACAGAAAGGAATAGGTCATCCTCTCCCCCAAGTTGTTCAGGGGTCCAAAGACTCCCACTGGCCTGCCATTCTGCTAAAGTCCTCTCCATTATCATTTATACAAATAAAGCACTTGGGAAAGGTTTTTTTTTTTTTTTTGAGACATAGGCTCACTCAGTCGCGCCAGCTACAGTGCAGTGGCATCATCATAAGGTGCTCTTAACTTATTGGCAACCTGTCACCAAGCAGAACTTTCAAGGAGCCTAGAAGGAGGAAAGTGTTTGAAGTTATGGGGTTGATAAAGGGATGTCTGGAGTAGTTTCAGGGTTACATGGGGGCAGAAGCACTGGTCCTTGAGGGTGATGGCTTATTGCTAACAGGAGAGGAGCTGAAAAGGAAAATTGGCAGAGGAGGCAGCAGAGAGGTAACTGAATACAAATTATATACTTCACACTGATACTTGGGGCTCTCAAACTTCTTATATGCCTAAATCCTGTCCCTCTCCCACAACAGGAGGTTGGGAAGATCTCTGTCCTCAAAGCTTAAGAAAGTGGTAAGACTGAGGAAGGCCTGCCTGGCTCACCCAAACCTCACCCATCCCAAGAATAGCATCATCCCTTTCTTTGCCTGAAGCCAGACAACAGTAGTAGGAGAGGAACACCGTAGTTGTGGGAGCGGGATGGGAGGACAGAGGCTTTATGGAAAAGGTCTATTCCCCAAGACATTTGTGGAATCTCTGGTTGAGGCCTGGCATCCTGACAATGGGAAACCACATGCATGAAGTAGAATTGATGCAGGGCCATCAGCTGTAAGAAGGATAAAGTTCATTACACTGCCCAGACATTGACCCTTTATGCTTACTCACTGCCAAAGTCTAGAACTAGGTTGGTGAGGAGACTCCAATCTATAGATGAAGGGACCCTGTTCGAACTAGTTTGAAGCACCTGATATGCGGGGCTAGGGAGATGTGACAGTGGACATAGTGTGGGGCATTCTAAGTTCAGGGCCCTCCAGCCATTGAAGTCCCTAAAGTCTACCAACAGGTGAGAAATATGGCTAAGTTCAGGGCTGAACTCTTCAGAACTAGAGGAGCAAAGACAAAGCCTTCACACTCTGGTGCCCAATTCATTTGGGTTCCCCCGGGGTATGATGGGAAGAAATAAGCATCATGGAGATGTGCCTAAGTTCTTCCATAACCTCACTCTCCACCAATCAAGTGTGCTTTACTGCTCTGCTGAGAGAAGGGGCAGTCTGGAGAGAGGGACCAGGAACAGAACTACCCTTACCATTAAACCACTGTCCCATGGCTCCTGCACATCAAGGATGAAGGTCTGCTCCAAAGCTGCATAAAACAAGTTTAATTTCCAACCAGGGTCACAGTCATTGCGTTATCCCACATTTGAGCAAGGATAGAGAAGGTGAGTTATTAAACATATACAGTCTACATTCCAGAGGAGGAAAAAAGAAGAGAAAAACCAGTTCAGAACCGCAGTTACCACTATAACACCACAAACAAACTTTGGGGGTGGCAGGGAGGGGGCGTCTCCAGGAAGAAGAAAACTGGAACCAGGGAAAGCATAAAATTAAACCTACCAGAGGAGAGCAGGAGAGGGAGTGGGCAGAAATAGAATGAAACACCCAATCCCAAAAGAGCTGTTAAGTGAATGGGAATGTACAAAGGACCACCCCTGCCAAGGGCCTAGCAGTCAGGGATACTACCAAGATCACTTACTGCCCCCTGCTGGCCAGATCTGGAGCAGCACCAAGCCAATCTCCAAGGCTGCTTCCTAACACCCTCAACCCCAGATTGATCCCTGGAGTCCCAAAAAACAAGGTGGGGGGTGAGGGCTGAAATGAGGAAACCCTATTTGGGATTGGCATCTAACTAGGGAGGGTCAGAAAGGGACTGAGGCAGGAAAAGAGGCAAAGTCCTCACCAACCACAAAAATACAGAGTAGGGAATCTTAAGCATGAAAAAAACAAGGAAAAGACAAACAAGAAACAGCAGTGAATGAGTTGAGAAGGCAAAGGAAAGAGTTCAGGGAAGGAGAGGCAATGGGGCAGAACAAGAAATCTGAGGAAACAGAGCAAAGAAAGAGTATGGTGGAAAGCATCTGTGGGGTCAGGGGAATAAATACATTTTTAAATGAAATAGAACTTCCAAGTCCCCCCACCCCACACACACACCCCACACCCACACACACACCCACACACACACAAAGGCCTAGAGAACAAGATACCTGCACACACCCACTGCATCTTGGGTAACACATCACTAAGTAACTGGCACTGAGGGAGATACCCCTGGAACCTCTCTTTCACAGTTCAATCTGGGATGGGATGAGGGGTATTGATCTGTCTGCTGTAGACAAAGGGGACAGGAAGCCTGGCCCTATGGAGTGACTGGGCTTGGGACAGCCCTTCTGGGAAGGGGTCCTTCAGCCATGCTGTGGGGGACCCTGAGCCCTGACCTTAGCAGAAAGGTATGGGCAGCTGTCTTGGAGCTCAGGGCACAGCCAGCACACACAGGAGCCCACAGAACAGCCACAGCTTCACAGAAACTGCAGAAGTCAGGACCCAGGGCAGGACCTCAGGGACAAGTGCCCCCTGTAGACAGAGAGATGAAGTAGCAGCAGCTTCTGAACAACTACATAAAAATGGGGGGAGGACCCTGAAGACCACTGCATCCCACAAGCACAGACAACCACTTCAGGGTTCTATTTCCTCCACTCCAACCCCTAGATTCATTTATGGCAAATGGGTGAGGAGGGAAGGGGAAGGGAAGGGGAAGGGACAGCAAGGACAGTCCGAGGGCCTGGAAACAACAGAAAATCTTCATCCTTTAGCACATCCTGGACTAGAAAATGAGAGAGTTGGAGAATAGGAGGGTTGATATTGAGGTCTGCTATGTCACCCCACTCCCCAGCTCCTCATTAGACCACCCAGTCAGCCCTGGTCAGACCAGCAGGACTACTAGGGTGAGAAAACTTCTGACAAAGGATAGATGAACCACCCAGCCCCCAAGATCAGAAGATCAGAAGAGGAGGGAGGGCACAGGAAGGCAGGAATGGGACTACTCCGTGCCTCACCTTCTCCTAGTAACAAAAGAGAATGAAGATGGAAAACCTAAGGCCTTCTCCTCCCTTTCGCCATGCCCTGGTAACCAAATGCACACCATGGTCTTGCTATCTCCACCTCCTCCTCAAGCTCCTGAGGAACAGATCTAAGGATGGTGGGGGTGGATCAGTTGAACACTCTGGGCTGATAAGAGTGAGTGGGTTCTTCTCGCCTTCCCAATAACAAGGCATAGCAGAATGGCACCTCGTTGGGAACAGTCATCTAGAGATAAATGCCACCAACCAGCCCTAAGAAAGGTGGAAAGAGGGGTACAAGGAAGATGGTGGTGGAGAATCCATCATCTGTCCTACCATCCAGGATAACCTACCTGCAGAGAGGAGGGAAACCAGTCCAAGACTGGGGCAGTCCAGCCTGACCAATTCCCCCTCCTCCACCTTCTTCCCTTTATGTCACTAACGTGGAAGGAGCAGATGACAGGCTCCAGTGGGCAGTGTCCTGGCTACAAGCCCTGAGCTGTACTCCATCCCTCCCCCCTTACCCCTCGCCCCCACATATATATCTCTCTATACATGTATATACAGGCGCACACATGCACGCACACACAGAGAGGCCCGTGCAATTTCCACGTAGAACAGGGAGAGAGTGGTGAAGGAAAGGAAGACAAGGAGAGGAGCTTGTGGGGACAAGGAAAGGACTCAGATGCCAAAAGCACAGCAACCAGTGCCAAATGAAGCAAACGGAGAGAATACCCCACCCCGAAACCCAGAGGGTGAGAGAGAGAGGGGCCACCCCATGAAACCATAACAACCTTGTTTTTGTTTTAAATCCAGTAAATTGGAATGATTCATCAACAGGACAGCAACTGGGGACTGGTCATGTCGGTGGACAGGGGAGAGGAGGGGAGGCAGGGGAGGCAAGGCTCTTGCTGGGCATGCGGACATGATACCCAGGTCCCTGGCCACACTTGCAATGGGAAGGAAGGGGTAGGGCTGGGGTAGGGAGACAACAAGTATGTGAGGGGTGGGTGGGGCGCTCGGATAGGGCTGCCTGGCTCTCACTTCTTGTTTTTGAGCTGATTGGCCAGCCAGTCCAGGCCTTCATACAGCCCGTCCCCACTGGTGGCACAGGTGGCTTGAATGTACCAGTTGCGGTGACGCAGGGAATGCAGGCCCAGCTTGTCTGTGATCTCAGCAGCATTCATAGCATTAGGCAGATCCTGGAGCATGAGAGAGACACACAAAAAAGAAGCCTCAAGATTTTTCAAAGGCTTCTAGAGCACCTACCTACCGAAGAAATGTGTACCAGTACTTTCTCTTCTCCTCCTTTATTCCAGGAAACCCACAACAAGATCCTAAGGATTTAGTCACCCTAGAACACCAGATCCAAGGCACAGATCCATTCCACTGAATATGGAAACTAAACATGGGGATGGTAGGGAAGTGAACAGGTGATTCAGACTGACCAAAGAATCAGGTCTGACAGTTGGTGTGAGGGCAGTTCCATTAAAGTAGACAATAGGGAAGATGAAAGAAAGATTTGAGACCATCTATCTACCACACCAATCCCTGAGGACTAAAATGTTGCTAATAAAGCTGAGGTTGGGGACAAGAAGAGGGGAATAAAGAAGGCGACTACTCATATTTCCCACACTCCCAAAACTGAGAGCACAGTCATAGGGCTTCCCATACAATGAGCCCCAAGACTACTTGATTTCCACAGCCAGGTTGCCCTCTCCCAAATTCAGGGGTGGGAAGAAGTCTCACCTGTTTGTTTGCAAAAACAAGGAGCACAGCATCCCGGAGCTCATCCTCGGCCAGCATCCTCATCAGCTCTTCCCGGGCCTCATTTACTCGCTCCCGATCATTGCTGTCGACCACAAATATCAACCCTAGGGAGGCAAAGAATGGGCTACACAGAGATGACAGATAACCCCTCCCCCACCATCCAAAGACAACACCCTCTACATATTTGCTCCCTTTCCTCCTTTTCTCCCACCCCCAGGAACTGCAGCAGGGCAAGGGTTGGCTGCATATAACCAAGGAAGACAGCCACACTCTTTGCTCATACCCAACCAATCCAAGCCAGTCCTGGGCAGTTCATCTGCCATACCTTGGGTGTTCTGGAAGTAGTGTCTCCAGAGGGGCCGAATCTTGTCCTGGCCACCCACATCCCACACTGTAAAGCTGATGTTCTTATACTCCACTGTCTCCACGTTGAACCCTTTGGAAAAAACAGGCAATTTGGCCACTTGGCCTCAAACACCACGCCTACAAGCAGTGCCTCAGTGAGTTTGGTTCTGTTTCCCCCCAGCCTTGGCCATGACACCAACAATGGAAAGAAAGCTAAGGCTTGCTCAGACCTGGTAATCCTTGACCTAGTAGCCTGAATGCCAAAATGAAAATCTAAGAGAAGAAGTCAAAGAGGATGAGAAGGGCTGATCAGGAGGTTCACAGTTGCCTCGGTAAGGTGAGCCAAGCCCCCCCTTTCGTTCGCTCAGTCTTTGGCTCTCTCTTCCTACAAAGAAATGACTTAGCCCCACTCCTGTACTTTGGCCACCAGAGTCTGCCTCAGCTAAGATGCGGGGCCTGAGAGGCAGAGTGAAGAAAGAGAAGTGAGCTATAGTCCTGGAGTACCAAAGGCAGAGCCAGCCGATAATGATGACTGGAGCCCCCATCTACATGGCGAATTTTCTCCCTCCCACAGGCAGGTCTTAACCAGGATCGGCCCCAAAGATCTAAACCCAAGCAATTCCAGGCCTCTGGCAGGAACATCAAAGTCCTTCACCTGCTTTCCAAACAACACAGAGAACAAACCGACTCTAGTGCCTGAGGGCAACTCTTGAGTGCCAGGCTATGGAAGTTCCTGCATCAGGGAGAGCCAGGGTAGGTGGGCAAACAGCAGGCCCAGCACCTGCTAGAAAGCTAAACAGCCACACTTCTCTAAACCCCACAAATTGCACAGACTTGCCTGGAAAGAAGAGGCCAGGCGAGGGAACAGGAATAGGTCCTCTGCCTTGCCTCAGCTGTTGGCATGAAAGCCCACATCCAAGCTGTGCCCTTACCAATGGTAGGGATGGTGGTGACAATCTCCCCCAGTTTCAGCTTGTACAGAATGGTGGTCTTTCCTGCGGCATCCAGGCCCACCATCAGGATGCGCATTTCCTTCTTTCCAATCAGGCTCTTGAGAAGGTTTCCAAAGATATTGCCCATGATCACAGCAGCTGTGTTCTGAGGACAGTGAGGCCCAAGTCGGGGCAGCGGCAGTCTGGTTTTGTCCTGGTCCCTGGTACGGAGGACTTGATCCTAGGCAAAGGAAATGCAGACACGTTACCACATTTGCTTGTCAGGACTTCATGTAAATGGAACTTACCAAAGTCATGGCCGGAATACATTCATGACAAACCAAGAGACTGAGGGGACCATGAATACCATGGCCAACTCAGATACATACTGAGCCTCTGGGAGCAGAGAGAAAGCAGTGAACACTCAGGATCCCTGCTCTGCCAGTAATCTAACCGTGTGACTCTGAGCAAGTTACTTCACCTTTCTGTACCTGCACCTGTAAACAGAGGGGGTTGAACTAGATGATTTCTAGTCCCTTCAGTTCTGACATTCTACACTATACCCCAAGGCACTGCAAGATCATTAATGCCGCTCCCTCCCCCAACCTTACCCTGAGACTTCTGGAAAGGGTGGGAGAGGAGGGAGTGGAATGAGGAGTGGCTCTCTGTGACTCCTGACAAGGTCCAGGCTTGCCAGGTTCCCAAGGTTTATGCTCTCTGCTCTAATCAAGAGACTCTGCCTGTTCCCTTCCTATATTTCTGCAATTCCATCTTCCTTCCACACCAAAATAAATGAAGAAGAAATAACAAAACAGGACTCCTAAAAGAGGCTGATCCTTTACACCCTGTGGAATGCTAGCTGCTGAAGTTGTGCCCTATTCATACAACAGTGCACCGAGAATTGGGAGGGGGGGTGTGGAAAGGCTATCCTTCACTCCTCAGCTAGGTAAATCCTAGGCTCACTGTGGCCCATCCAAGGAGAGCTAATCCACATGGTCACCAGCAATGAGGTAGTCATCTCATTAGTTTCCTGCTTCTTCCCTAAGCCTTTCAGTCTATTCTCCACATAGCATCCACAGTGATTTTAAAACCAAACCCAGGTCACATGGTTTCTTTGTTCAAAATTCTCTCTTGGCTTCACAGCTCCCTTTCAGTAAAACCCAAAGCCTATACCATGGCTTACCAGGTCCTGCATGAACTACACTCCCTTACTTCTCTCCTCAGATCTCCTACCACTCTCCTGCTTACTCCACTCCAATTCCCCTATGCTTTCCTGCCTCAAAGCTTTTATACTTGCTATTCCCTCTGCCTGGAATGCTGCTCTCCCAGGTAAGTTTCATGGATTACTCCCTTACCTCCTTCAGGTGTCTGTTCCAATGTCATCTATCAAAGAGGCCTTCCACAACCACCTGTATAACACCACACAAACACCTTACTCCCTACCCCATTTATGCCACTTTACTTCTCTTCATGACATTTATCACCATCTGACACATTATATGTTTATTTCTTAATGTATAATTTTACTCCTCCTCCTATAATGTCAGCTCCTTATGTGTTTTGTTCATTGCTGTGTCCCCAGTGGCAAGAATAGTGCCTAGCACATAGTAGTTGAATAATTGAACTAATTTTCAGGGTCTCTACTGACCTCACTGGCAGCTCATTCAGATTGGATACAATGCCTGGTAAATAGTAGGCACTTAACAAATACCTGCTGAAAGGATGAAGGTATAAAATGCCTATCTGCCCACCCCAGCCATTGCCCCCAACAGACAGAATCACAGTCATTCATTCATTCCCTCTCTTCTTCCTTCCCTTCTCTATTGCACAGGACAACCACAGAAATGCATCTTTGAAACAGTAACAAAGTGGGGGTTCACCCATGCCAGCCAGTTCTCTGTGCCTGCAGGAGGCATGCGTCAGCGGGCAGCTTATTCAGCAATCGCCATATGCCAACTGCTGGCATTCTCTACAGAGTATGGGAACCAGAGACTCACACACACCCCAAACCCAGCAGGCTAAGGAACAGGTCAAGACAGAGTGCACCCAAACCCAAGAATGTGAAAGGTGGATGGGGAGGAATCCTCTTTACAAGCTAAAGCACTGGGGTTTGGTGGGAGTTTAATTGTTTTTTTTCAAAAACTTCTTCAGGCTTCCCACCCCCCTTCCCAACCTCACTCCCCACCACTCTTCTCAGTTTGCAACAAATTCCAGACTAGTGCAAAGGAGCCAGATCAACAGCCCCTGGAGACCAAAGTACTAGTTTGTCCAAAAAAATAGAAACAATGAGTGCTTATGGAGTGTTTCATCTTCAAAGGCCTCCCCAGACATCCACTAATGAGCCAGGCGTGGTGCTTCTGGTAGGTTCCCCAGATGAGCCCTACCCCTGACCCAGAGGGTTCACAATCCGGGAAGAGGGCCTGACTCAACCTTAGAGCTCAACTTCAGCCAAGTCGCCCACTAGCCATCCTTCCTACCCTTCCTGTCTCAACCCACCCAAGCAAACAAAATCCTGAGGATCCCTGAGGCAGGAGGGGACACCTGCCCAGCTAAGATCAGATCTCATCAACCTCGGCAATTTGTGGTAGTCAGACTTCTGGTTCTGCTACCATCACCTCCAGAAATTTAAACCTTCCCTAAGCCTTCCTAGTCTTTATCCTGCCTCCTGCTCAGGTGGACTTTTATTCAGCTCCCGATGACACTTTGCTTTAAAAGTTTGGTATTAGGCTGTGGCCCAGATTCTGAGTTGAATTTATACCACACATTTATCTTGCTATCATTCATGACTAGAACTATTGCTGATTAAATGATTACCACCTGTGAATACAGCAGTGGCTGAAAGATATAAGCAGCCAACACCCCTTGCCCCAGAACATGGGTACACTGTCCTTTGGTTTGCTTCTTTGCTAAGGTGTCATGCTGAAGTCTTGTTTCAAAAGCTGATCCCAGTGTTACACCTATTTCTATTTCCTGGCATGTCACATCAAGACCCCTGAATGATCTGAACCACTCGTGTGGCACTTATTACCTTGTGGAGCTGTCTCGCCAATTAAACTGTGTATTCCCTATGAGCAAGGACTATGTCTTTTATTTATTTTGGATCTGTCCTCCCCTTCAGTGCCAAGCCCACTGTGGAAGTTCAATCAAGCATACTGGCTGATTTAAGCCTCATCTGAGGATGTCCTTACATCATTTCTTCTGTCCAGTAGTACTTGGTATCTCTGTGTAATGCACAGATAGCTGCTGAGATATCCTGTTGATTCTCAGCCAATTTTCCACACATATCTGACCCCAGAACTGGTTTGGGAACACCAGAATGGATTCAAAGACTAGAATTGGTGAGATTTTCTTTTGCCATTTAATATGCAATGGGCTGACAGATAACTGATGAAGTACCCAGTAACTATCACATATCTCCCTGGGACAGCCCAAGACCTTGAAATTAATGAACATTATGACTCCTCTTTAAATATAATGAGGAGCTTGACTTAAGTGAGCATTTCAAAGGGGATGCTGGCTTTCTTGTCTTAGCTTTCTCTGTCCCTGCCTATTACCAGTTAATACGCTGTCCTACCACTAGGATGGTGGCAGCTTTCAGCTTTGTGCCATGAACACAAATCTTTGGCCAATTCTCACTTTCACCATAATGCATTCCTAGAAAAAGCTCTAGGAAGCAGAATGAAAAAAAAAAAAAAACCTTGATTATTTCTCTATGTACTATATAGCCTATAGTTACTCTCTTTCACCACAGATGGTACTCCTGTGTTGATAGGGCAAAATGCCAGGATTCCATGGGCTGTTGGAAACCCGGAATCAGCAGTTAAAACTGAAGGTGAGTGGCTCAAGACGAAAAATGGAATATGGTAATATCTCTATTAACAAAGAATCTATCTCAACATCCTATTCTATAGTCAGAAACTTTGTTATCACAGGTCAAAATAAAAACAGGAACTCCAAAAATGTGCTCCAGTACAATCTGTGTGGGACACTGTAGTTCAGTCATGTACATTGGCTGATTTAAGCTTTATCTGAGGATGTCCTCACCTAAGGACCACTCAGCACCCCTACCCACCCCAGGAGAGGCAGCCTGTTGCTGTAACTGGCTGCTCAGCATCTTGGCTTGCGTGTGTTGCAGGAACATGCCTGCCTCAATCTCCAGGTGCTTTGGGAAGTCATAGCCCAGTCTGCCACACATATTCCCCCTACCTGATTCCAGTGACTGATCCAGACATGTGCCCTGAGACACCTCTGAGGGGACTTCTGATCTGATACCACCTCCTCCTCTTCAGGGTCCAGGGGAAGACCAGAGTCTCCCAAACCCTCTGCTGCCAGGCAGGGCATAGTTTAAAAAAAAGAAAAAAGAAAAAAGCAGCTTTGTTCCCAGATAATTTTCAAATTGAGATATCACTAATGGAGATGCTAGTTTTAGCACAGATAACCAAGCAGACCAATACAATTTAAGGAAACAAAAGCAGGGAATGCCTGTACTTAGTTTCCTTGGTACAGCTGGCTTATGACCTGTGTACACGCCAAGTTTTAAATCTCAAGAGCACTGAAATCAGAACACAAGAACTCCTAGATTAGTATCTCAATGATTTCTACTGGACTCAAAGATTTCTCAAAGCCAAAAAATAGTTTCTGATGTCAGCTTCCATCCATTCATCAAACATTTACTGACTACACTGAACTAGGGATACAGAGAGGAAGATAGTTTCTGCCTTCGTGAAACTCAGTCTAATGAGAGAGAAAGACTAGTAAACAAAGGTCTACAAAACTGTGAGGAAGTGTGTGTAGGCACGTAGTATTATGAGGACAGAAAGCTGGGGCAGTTAATCAAGACTGAGAGGTAAAGGATGATTCCCAAACAAGATCCTCAGGTCACACCAGAGCTGACTCCTGAAAGAAGAATAGGAAGTAAGGAGATAATAAAGAAGAGGGAATGGGAGAGGGGAAATATCGTGTGCAAAGGCATAGACTTGAGTTACAGACAGCGCTCTTATTTAGCCAAAGCCAGGTGCAACTGGGAAGTAGTTTATTTGGATGCAGCATGGTGAGTAAAAGGAAGTGATAAGGGATGGGACTGGAGAGATAAACGGGGGCTGGATCCTGAAGGGCCTTAAAGGCCACGTGAGTAACATGATCAGCTATGTGCTTTAGAAAGATCATTCTGGCAGCAATTTCAGGAATAAATTAGAAGCGGAAAAGACTGGAGGCAGAGAGAACACTTGGGAGGTACAGTAATACAGATGAGAAATCACGAATTCTTAACTAAAGGTGGCAACAGAGAGAAGACAGACTTGAAACATCAAAATGGTAGAATCCACAGGATTTAATGACTGATTAAATGTAGGCAAGAAGAGCAGAAGAGTCAAAGATGATTCCCAGGTTTCTGGCCTGGGTGGCTGGGTGGCATTTCTTTTTAAATTTTATTCTATTTTTTAGAGACGGGGTCTCGCTCTGTCACCCAGGCTGAAGTGCAGTGAGCGTGATCATAGCTCACTGCAGCCTCAAACTCCTGGGCTCAAGGGATCCTCCTGCCTCAGCTTCCTGAGTAGCTGGGATCACAGCCTCGTGCCACCACACCCTACCTGGGTGGCATTTCTTCAGAAAGAAAACACAAGAGGAACAGATATGAGGGTGAAGATTTTGTTTTGGTAAACATTGTTTAGTGGAGGAAAAGATGTTTGTTTTTAAATTAAACATTGATTTTGAGGTGCTAAGGTATGAATCTCAGGAGAAAAGTCTGGGCTGCATATTTGGGAGTCATCTGTATAGATGGTAACTGAAGCTGTAAGAGGAACCAAGATGACCCAGGAAGGCAGTAATTACTGGCTGCCTACCCAACAGCCATTCTCCCCCTTCTTTCTTCTAATAGACCCCTATTTTGTTCAGATGTTAGGGGAGGGGGGAGAGATACGAGACATTCTTCAGCGAACGTGGCCCTTCCTTAGCCCTAAGGAATGAAAATTGATCCGCCTAAGAGATGTGGACATTCCATTTCCCTTGCCAATGATTGGGGCACAAATGGCCATTCACTAATTCTAGTTAATAAGATGTGAGGAAAGTCTACTGGGAGCATCTAGGAAAGTTTCTCTCAATCTTAAAAAAGGATCTGTGGCAATGTTCGGTTCAGTCTTTGGATGTTGATGTAGAAGGATGAGATGCTGGAGTAATCTTGAGACCATGAAGGGACAGACATAAGAACTCTAGGATGTCAGAGCAGAAAAATGGAGAAAACTTGGTTGGGTCCTTAATGACAATATCAAGCTGATGGGTTAAAAACAAAAAACAAGAAGTGCTCTACCCTTACACTTCTTTTTTTTTTTTTTTTTTTGAGACAGGGTCTTGCTACGTTGCCCAGGCTGCAGTACAGTGGCTATCCACAGGTGCAATCACAACTCACTACAACCTCAAACTCCTAGCCTCATGCAATCTACCATCCTCCTGCCTCAGCCTCCTCAGTAGCTGGGACTACAGGGGCACACCACCGCACCCGGCTTCTTTTTTTTTAAACTATGGTAAAATGTACATAAAATTTACCATTTTTAAGTGTACAATTCAGTAGCATTAAGTACATTTAAATTTTTGTGCAACCATCACCACCATCCACTTCCAGAACTTTTCCATCTTCCCAAAGTGAAACTCTGTACCTATTAAACAAAAATTCCCTATTCCCATGTCCCTCCAGCCCCTAGCAACGACTATTCTACTTTCTATGAACTTAACTACTCTAGATACTTCATATAAGTGGAATCACACAATATTTGTCCTTTCGTGTCTGGCTTATTTCAACTAGACTTCTTACTATATAATTTAATAAATCCTAACTATTGAAGCCACATGTGTGTTTTCTATTCCTTTCAATTAATACATCCTAACTGATATATCTAGACAGTGTGCACACAGTGGGCCAGGACAAAAGGGCAAAGGCAGAAACCTGGGGCACATCAACATTTAAAGTAGTCAGCAAAAAAGGAGGCCAGGAAAGAGGGTAAGAAACAACCAGAGGGGTAGAAGGGAAATCAAGAGAGCAAGACACCATAGACACCAGTGAGGAAAGAGCATAGAAAAGTGGGAGGGTCAAAAGCTGTAGAATGGTCAAATTAAATAAAGCACGAAAGATACCTACTGAACTTCACTACTAGGCAATCAATGACAACCTGGTATAAACTAAAACATATCTAACTAAAATTAGGCCCCACTTAACTAGTAGTGTTTAGGCTCAGGCCAGAATTGTTATGCCAATTTCCATTCTAGTCAGAAACAGAGACAAAAAAGAGTCCTGGAGAAGACACCAGTACACAAAACCTGGAAGGCACAGCTATCAAGTGAAGAAGGATCCTGAACCACTGTCTGATGGAAATCCAAAACACCTGGGAAGGGTCTAGCTTTTCCCATGGACAATGCTTAGCAAGTGAGTCAGAACAGAGCACAAGGTCCGTTTCAGAATATATGGCCTAGCCAAATAAAACAGTGACCAGATAGAAACTGGACTCATTTGTTTCTCTGGAACATTTTGTGGCATTGCCCTCTGCCCAAAGCTTTCAGCTTGCCTTATTCTTAGAATCCGATCAGCTTACAACAGCTCCATCTCCTGAAATTCTATGGCTGCTCCAGTGCCCACATCTATAGCCTTGGATATCAAGAACACCATACTTTCCTAATTACAAAATCACTGAAAGTCCATCAGTTGTCAGCCTAAAGCCCTAATAATCCTTTGCCCCTAATCCGGTCCCACTGTGCAAATCAAGATGGAGCTGAGAGTACACAGCTCAAACAGGAAGACATGATTTGGACAAGGCCAACCATTATAGAGCCGCCTAAGGATACAGGAGGAACAGGGAACCTTGGGAAATAAGAGCAATCTGTGATCCTTCAGCACCTCAAACACACTTCTACTTTAGGACTTATCACAGCATGATTTATTCACGTTTGTCTGTCTCACTTTCCAGAGCTGGAACTTCCCAATGTGCCTCTAATGCAATACAAGTCAGCTGGAGATACTGATTCCATTAGCCACTGGATGGCTGGGCAGGGCTGGGGTGGCTAGAGGCCGTGCACCAGTCATCTCAGGTTTCATGTCTTGCTATTACCATTTTCTGTGTATGCCATTATGGGGAAAAGGTTGGGAAATACTTCACTAGACCTCGAACCCTTTGCCAGCAGGGACTATGCCTTATTCATGTTTCATGTCCCAGGCATCCAGCACCATGACTGACCTGTAGCTAGTGACTGACAGAGAACAGTTCTACTGAGGGTGGCAAAACATCTGTGGGGTTAGGGAACAGAGTATTTTATAGGTGGTCCCTGACACTTTTCCTGTACCTGACAAACTGGAGAAATGGTTTCCTTGTTCTCAGAGCCCTAGAGTTCCTCGGATGGAATTCAGAGGCTGTCTCAGATGAGGGGGAACCATATGCTCTAATTATGCTCCCCCACTCTCTACCACCACCAGAGCAACTCCACTTTTATCCATTTTATGTATTAGATTTCAAATAAGATTTTATTTAAAGTAAGGTTTGACTCTTTACCAAAAAAAAAAAAAGGATAAAAACCATTGCAACAGAGAGCAAATGCTCTCCTGCATCCTAAGTTCATGCTGAAGTTTACACATTCATGCTATACACTCTTGTACATAAACTAATAAAGGAAGGGTTATGTCAGGCTCTCACCAGTAACGGGAGAACTAAAAGGTAGCAGGAGACCTAGCACACCCAGTCATCTCACCTTTCTTCGGGAACATGGTGATAATGGTAGATTCCTGAAATCTTGAGCCATTTCTTTTCTGGTCCATACGGTGCAACAGATACTTTGCAGAAGTCCATGACAAAGCTCTAACACATTCACAGAATCCCTACCTCAGTCAGTTCTTTCCCAGACTATAATACGAAGTCTTCAAATATTTGTGGGACTCTTTCTAAATGCTCCCCAGGTCTTTTCCTTATCAAAAAGCTTTATTAGCACTCTACCTATATTTGCAACAGATGGTGGGGTGAAGAAGGTATGGTAGACAGAGAATTATACAATCTCTGGACCATGACACAGTATATTCTGAAACAGATACTCAGAGGTAGACATTTAAAAAAGATACGACTAAATGAAAAGAATAGTCCAGGAAAAGGAGGATCCTGAAATACTGACACCTAAAATAATAGGACCCAGGAATCTAAATCCCTCACCAAGGTCAATCAGGAGGCTCTTTTATGGAAGAGTCAACCGTTACCTCAGAGTCACACTGACTTTTCTAACATAAACATTATTCTTGAGCCCCCATGTTTTCACCCTACATCCAACTTGATGGTTCAGGGCCCCTGCTTTGCTCCAGCTTTACCTCCCACTCAGGCAGCAGGAGCTGCCTCTGTGAGGCTGATACTGAAAAAAAATTTCACTGCTCATAAGCCTACGACCAGCATAGAAAGTCATGGTAACAATCATCCCTCTACTCAGGCACCTCAGGTGGCAAGTTGTTCTTTTGTAAACCTCCTTTCCTCTAAAGCAGCCCTGAGTGTTCATATTATTATCACTATTATGATAATGGATTATTAATAGCAGCTAACATTTATTTGGCGATTACTATGTGCTTTGTACAATACTAAGTGCTTTATACTTATTATCTCATTTAATTCTCACGACAACCCTATTAGGTAGGTACTATCATTACCTTCTTTACAGACGAAGAAAATGAAACTGAAAGAAGATAAGTAATGTTACCAAAAACATGCAACTAGTAATTAGCACAGGTAGGATTTGAACCCAATTTTGTCTGATTCCAAGGTCCACTCTTAATTACCATACCATTCTGCCTCTAAATTTACCTGAAACAAAAATGGTAAGGAGAGCCAAAAATAGTGATATGCTGTGAGTCTCAGGCCTCTTGGCATCTATTTCTAAAGGTATATGGGGAAGCAAATTCCACAATTTCCCCACAGTTACATACTCAGCTTTAACGAATCTGGTTTTAAGCCAGGCATGGTAGTGCATACCTGTAATCCCAGTTACTTGGGAGGTTGCGGTGGGAGGATTGCTTGAGCCCAGGAATTCAAATCCAGCCCAGGGAACATAGAGAGATCCCATGTCAAAACAATTTTTTTAATTTAAAAAACAAACAAACAAACCTGCTTTTAAAGTTCTTCCATCTAACCAATAAATCCCGCCCTCTGTCCTCTGAGTCCATTTCCTCTTATTATGACTCTAGTGGAAAAGAGAGTAGGGTGAATGAATACACACTACAATATGACCTTTTATGCACTTAACACTTCACTTCCACTCTTTCCAGCCTGCTGCCTCCTCTCCTTTATACTTGCATTCAGTATAATAATAGCAGCTACCACTCACTGGTACCAATTCCATACTAGGCACCATATAAATACATTGGCCCCTCCTCCATAATCTCAAGGATCCCAATTCATATACAACTCTTCCAAAGACTTAGGTCTGATGGACAGACTCCTTTACCCATAATGGGGAGGCAGGAAATCTGGGATTTCAGATAAATAATGACTGTGTTCTAGTAATATTTTTCTTTTTGGGTCTTAGTTTCCATTATCTATGCCTGTTCTCTGCTTCCTAGGAAGGTGGCGGAAACAAGACTTCTCAATTACAAAGGCTAAGGTCTTTGTACCCTTGCTCAGCTACTTCCAGGCACTTTTGCCGAAAGCCAAGCCATCTCTTTCCCTTTCCTTAAACTGTAGTTAGAAAGCTTATTGAGTTCTATCTATTCACATTCTGTATCCATCACGGGTACCTACTATGTGCATAGGCATTGCAGGAGACAAGACATGAAACCCAATTTTTGCACTCAGAAAGCTTCTAGTCTCTTTGGAAAAGCAAGACACACACACGTAAAAATTCTGACTAGACAAGGTAATAATTCTATGCTGGGAGGCAGGCGGCATGTGAATATGTGATATATGGGAGCCCTTCCTGGCTGAATCCAAGGACAATGATTCATTCTGTTAAAAGCTGAACCTCAATGGATTAGTTTCTTTCTCAGAATGAGCTTTTTACGGTCATGTTATTCAAACTCAAGTCCAACGTGCAATGATCGATCCACTGTCCCATGCCAGTCACAGCAAGTGAAGATACCCCAACAACATGCCCAAGACAAAATGGCAGCAAAGACTGTCACTACCAACCTGACTGGGGACAGGGAAGGAGGTATGCAGAGACTAGATTCTGTCCTGTTGCACTGACCCAGGCAATCAGACTCCTGCAGCAGATCTCCTCCCAATAAAACTTTCATGCCACCGACCAGGGGTGACCCAATCCAACAGCAGCAGAGAACAGGTTTTAGATTACATTTCTCCCTCACCCGGATGACCTCACTATTTCTTCTCACTCTTGACCACATATCACACTCCTCCACCTCCACCACCACACTCCTCCTGGCCTGGCCAGATGGAGACCCGCAATAACACAACCCAGAAAGAAGGGAACTCCCCAAAAAGAACAGCTACCACTTTGCTAATCAAGTGGCCCGTTTTAACAGGGAACTCCACCTCCCCACCTCCCCCTCCTTCCCTCAAAGGACTGGCGTAAGCAATGGCTCCATTTTCTGTTCCGGGAATCCTGGTACTTCCTAAAGAAAGAAAGCGGATTGGAAGACACAAACTCAGGGCCAGTGACAAGATGCTCCCTCCTCCCGTGAGACCGCCCCCGCTTCGACTGGGGGAGGAAGGCCCCACCTCTCCTCTCCAAGCAAGATCAGATCCCCCTCCCCCTTCTCCTGCCTCCTCTCCACCCTCTCCCCACCTGCTGCCCTCTTCCCAACCAGCGGTTCCCAAGACCGAAAGCGCAACCTCCACCACAATAGTGCCCCTGGGGTGTCCCAGCAGCCTGCCCAGTTGGCTAACCCCCAAACCCCCTACGCACCCCTGCCCCGTAATAGGGGGAGGGGGTGTAACCACTGCAAGGCTTCTCTCTGGTCTCCTATTGCTAAGGTGGGGGAGGGAGAGGGAGTAGGGGAGAGCAGCATTCTCTAGCCCTTTAACAGAAAAAAGATAACAAATAGCCATCACCGCCCCCGTATCACCTCTCCCCGGTCGGCTTTCCTCCCCCTCGACCCCGACCCTTGGAAAGCCCACCTCATGCAGGTTGAGAAGAACCCAACTGCAGCCCAAGTCGCCCCCTTGTGCGAGGCGGAGGACAAATCTGTGTGCAGCCCCCACCCCCACCCCAGCTCCGCGTCCTTCAAACGCGGGGGCAGGCGTGGGGCTGGCCCGACGCCCCCTCTCCGAGCTCTCGGGAGAGAAGGACCACACCGCCCCGTGTCAGGCAGTGCCGGGGGAGGGCGGGGGGGCCCGGGGGCCTCTATGTCCTCAGCCCCCACCCCGACCAAGCCTCTTCTCTACGGGGATCCGCCTTCCCTCTCCAGCCCCTCACCTGTTCCTGCTCCCGGCTCCTCCGCTGTGGCCGCCGCCTCCGCCCTTCAGGTTCCGCTCGGCTCTCGCTCCGCTCCCTCCGGCTCCCCAACCCGACTTCAGCGCTGCTGCTCCCCTGGCCCACTCCGCGGCTCCCTCCTTCCTTCCCTCCACCTAGCACCGGAAGCCGCGACGGCGACAGGAGCTGTGCGGCGCACCCCCACCCCCAGCCCGGGATACTTCCCACCTCCCTGATCGCGCGATAGCTGTGCGGCAGGGAGCGGCAGTTCTCGCGAGATCCATCACCATGGCAGCAGCTGCAGCAGAGGCAGCCGGGCGCTGGAGCTGGAGTCAGGGCGGGGGCCCGAGTGGGGGCTGGAGGTTGTGGGTGGCGGAGGCGGGAGCCGGGAATGGGGATGAAACAGCGGGGTCTGAGGTGAGGATCCCAAGCTCAAAGGTTATGCCTGGAATTTAAGGACTGAGGCCGCGCGCTGGCTGCACTGGGGCCTGGAACTGGGCTGAGGGGCCCAGGGGCTCCTTGGGCACAGCCAGGAGCGTATGGGTGCACAAGCTTTACTGTGGCCAGCCTTACCCCGCCAGACTTCATCTTTGTTTCTTACTCTGAGCTAGCTACAATCCCTGGAGAACCCTCACTGCACCATTGTTGCTGCTCACCATTCCTAAGACTAGGTTACGCCGGGTCTGAATCAAGAGATCCTTTCCCATAAGGAAGAGGAGAGTGATGAGTTTAAGAGAGTAAGGGAAACAAATGGACTCTGGGCCAGTTGGGAAGTTGGAACTTCAAAGAAGGAGGGTTGAAGCCTAATATTCAGAGGTGTGGTTTGAGGAAGTGTACTTAGATGTGTATGGATTTTAGTATCCCAAGGAAAAGTGAAGGACTTTGCACCTGTTTCTTGCTTCCTACCCACCCCCACTTCCCTCACACTCATTTTTGCACCTGGTCTAAACATGCAGTGCTGCCTTGAAACAGTCACAGCTGTGATAGAAGCATTCCTAGTAATGTGTTCTTAGCATTCCTAGTAATGCTAAGAACAAAAGAAAGTTCTTTAAGTGCCCTCTCTCATTTACAGCAGTATGGGGGAACACATGGCTCTTCCCTAAGGCTTCAGCCAAAATTGTTGCTCTTCTGAATTTTTTGCCTTGTTTTTTGTCTCCTTTCAAGAAGAACTAGGCTGGTAGCCACACTATGTCTATGCCTATCCCCTGTTCCCATCAATCTCTGGTGTATGCACTCACCAGTCCCTTATCCCAGTCTGTTTTCTCTCTTATGTTAACCTGAAGAATAACATGACCCTAGAATGTAGAGCCAAGAGGACCCTAATTTCAGATGAAGAGGGATGAGATGCCTAACAAGGAATCTGTTATGACAAAGAGGGTTATATCTGTCCTGGGTCATTGCTATAAGGGCCTTTGCCCTGATAAACTCTGTGTTTTGGTTTTTTTTTTTTTAGAGATTGTCTGTTGCTATGTTGCCCAGGCTAGAATGCAGTGGCTATTCACAGGAGCAATAATAGTGACCACAGTGCACTGCAGCCTTGAACTCCTGGGTTCAAGGTATACTCCTGCCTCTGCTTCGAAAGTAGCTGGGACTGCACTGGGCAGGTCTGTGTTTTTAAAGGCAAAAGACTACGCCAGTGTTATTACAGACTTCTAGAGTGGGCATTGTGACACCTCCATGTGATTATTCTTTCTATTTCTTTTCCTAGAAATTTCTAGTAACACCCCACCAGGTTATACCTCAACATTGACCACCAAAATTATGCTTTTCAATTCCTCCCTAGTTCCCCTACACTCACATGCCCTGTGGGACTCTGACATGGAGGTGGAATCTGCCAATGTTCTTGCCCAAGACTTCAGATCCTCTCAAGGTTCTATTCCAGGTGCAACAGAAGGATGGAAATAATGACAGCCCTAGCACTCTGGGAGGCAAGGTGAAAGGATCGCTTGAGGTCAGGAGTTCCAGATCAGCCTGAGCAAGGGCAAGACCCCATCTCTACTAAAAATAGAAAAAATTAGCCGGGCATGGTGGTGTGCGCCTGTAGTCCCAGCTACTCGGGAGGCTGAGGCAGGAGGATCGCTTGAGCCCAGGAATTTGAGGTTGCTGTGAGGTAGGTTGATGCCACAGCACTCTAACCCGGGTGACAGAGTGAGACTCTGTCTCAAAAAAAAACAAAAACAAAAACAAAGAAATGATGACAACCTAATACAGTTAGCAGCAAGCACCATGGTATTTAAGTCAGGACTAAAAATGGGACTGGAGAATCTCCCAACTCTTCTGTCCTTCACCCCTTTGGAGTCTGGAGAAGAAAGTGTCTATTGCAGCATCAGAGTGGGCTGCCCATGGAGCAAACAGGAGCAGAGATAGGAGGAGTGCTACCCAGCTAGCAATGAGCTGGCCTCTGCCACTCCCCAATTGCCCAGCCACTTGGTAAAGGCTAGAGGGAGTAGAGCTCATCTGGAGCTGAAGGAGGACAACAGACCTGACTTACAGTCCATCAGTCTTTCTCCCTCCCTCTAGCTGCCTTGGAACCTAGTAAAAGATGAAATTGTAGCCACCAGCTCTGTGGGTTGCATATTACAACCCTGTCACTGACCCCAGGCCTGGGCCTGAGCCCAGTGTGTGTGCCGGGAGCAGGATTGGGGAGTGGCAGGGGGGTGGGGAGGTTGTTGGCCTTGCTGACAAAATCCATTTGGAATTTGTCAAGGTTGTGGTTTGGGGCTTAAGTTTGCCACAGAGTATGTCTGATGAAAGAAGAAGGAAAGCTAGAAAAGAAAGAAGGAGCCAAAGAGAGTACGGAGGAAGGAAACAGGAAAAAGCTGAAATATTCTTGCTGCAACTCCATTAGAGATTCTCCTTCTTCTTCCTGAGGACATTCCAGTTCTGGATAATCTTTATCATTGTTCTCTCTCATGTCCTATGCCTATTCTAGGTGTATCCCTTCTCCCTTGCTCTTTTCACCATACACACACTAGGTTCAGTAAGTGCGTGAAGTAAGGATGAAACATCTCCTGCCTCCATCAAATTTCCAAGCCCAGAATTCTCAATGCTCAAGTGAAAATTCGGGACATAAAATTTTGCCATAAAGTATTACCCTAACCCAAGACCTCTCAAAATTTCCTTGCTACCCTGGTGCTACACTCATTTCACCTGATTTTCAGGGTAACTTGGGTTGCAGATATATCTGCTGCCTAGAGAAAGTTGAGAGAATAATTTCTACATTCCCTGGCCAAGGAGATGACCTGTTAGAGTCAGTCTCTTGCAGCCCCTTGTAAGTATGCAGTCATTTGTAAAGTTCTAAACATGTGATGCTTATCCCTTTTCAACATTGAATCTTGGAAAGATAACAGTTTACTTTCAAAGATATTGGGGCTAGGAATAGAAAGGATGGAATAAAAAAAATTTTGTTCTCTTTAGTTATGGTTGTCTCTTAAAAGGTAAAGGAATTAGTTTACTAAGATGAAATATGAAAGATCTCTGAATAAGGAAGGACGAAATACATATACAAATAATTCAGTGGGAGAGCATGCTGGTTTTGCTGGTTTCTAGAGCAAAAAAAGTCAAATTTTGAGCATAGAAATCCCTTTAATATATTTCCCATCAGTCTTACATCTGCCTCCCAAGTTCTCTCATTTGTAGCTAGAGAGAAAAGTACCTGCTCTTTTGGGCCCAATCTCAATGTTAAGATACTTATAAGACTGGAAAAACCCCAGAACAAAGGTGACCTCATGGTCTAGGGCAGGTGTCAGCAAACTACAGCCAGAGAACCAAATATGGTCCTGCAGCCCATTTTTGTGACGTTTTATTGGACACAGCTGTGCCCATTCATTTACGTGTGGTCTATGGCTGCTATTGATCTGTAACAGCAGAGTTTAGTAATTATGACACAGTTGAGAAGTTGGGATAAAGACCACAAGCCTAACATATTTACCATCTACCCCTTTAAAACAGAAAAACAAAATTGCCAACCCTTGTTCTAGGGCAGTGATCAAGGTGAAATCTGGAGTTAAGGCACATAGTAAATAGGGCCTACATTTGGATCTTTATAGCCCCTCCCACCTAGAAGCCCCTCTTGGTTTTTACAAACTAAAAGTTGCCAACTAAGTCACTGAAGACCATTTGAAATCCTTTGTGAAACTCAGCAGGATATACATAAATAAAGTCTTTGAGTGTAGGAGAGTAGGAGAATTCACCTGGAAAAGAAGCCATGGACTTGGATCCCAAGTGTGGGTAGATATATCACCATCTGCATCCACCAGTCCAGTAACTTAATTTATTATACTTTAGTTTCAAACAGGAACCAAGAACAAGTCTCAGTACAATAAATTATCTATTCCCGCTCCTCCTGCTGAAGAGGAAAAAGAGGACCCAAGAGTCTTAGGAAAAACCCTTCCTTTGGAGGGTCCCCTTTAACACCTGAATGGAAGGAGACAAATTCCTTAAGGGCCTGGACAGACAACTCTCTGAAGACTCAGGGCATAGTGCCCCCCAGTACTCTGTCCCTTCCCCAAGAAAAACCTCTCTACCACTACTTCCCATTACCCTATAAGAGGGAGCCCAGGCTGCAGTAGAGGAATTTGGGAACAGCAAATAGGAGTAGGTGGTCTCTTTCTAGATACAGGTATGTGGCTCCACACAATGCCTGGGGTTATCCCACAAGGGAGAAGAGTGGTCAAAGTATAGGGAGTCCCCAGCCAAAAGGGGTATGAGTCACGGTTAAAAGGGCCCTGGAGTTGAGAAGGGGGAGCAATACAGTGCATTTCATTGTAGTCCATTCAGGTGTTTAAGGAGCAGAAGAAGGGTAACAGTTTCCCCCCAAGGCCCTCCAACTCTGGGGGGGAAGGCTGCACATCACAGAGTCCACCTGACCCCCACCACCCCCAAAGCTATTTCCAGGTAGATACTTTGAGCCTTCTGGGACCGAGATTGACCCTGGATGGAAATCAGAGCAAAGGGCTGAAAGGGCACCCCTCTCACACAGTCCCCTTCCCCAGCCCCAAGGTGAGGCTGACCCTCACTTACACACATTGACCCACTCCGTGACCTTGCACTCATCACACAGCACATAGCAGCACCAGTGGAAGCGGCAATGGCAGCGTTCAACTCGTGTCTGCCGGAGCATGTTGTGCCCTCGGCCACAGCACAGGCTGCCACAGCCATCCAACAGGTGACTGGTCTTGTTGCAGGCCCGGCCCCTCGTGCCTGGGGAGCCCATGGTGGGGTCTCGCTCACAGAAGTCAGGAGACTTCTCAAAGTACACCAGCTCTCCTGAGAGGCGACGGGGACGCAGACGAGGTTGGAAGGCTCCAGAATTGCTGTTGTGGGTATCAATGAAGATGGCCCGGCCCAGCCGCTCCCTCAATGCTGCCCCCACTGTCCGGAACTCTGGGGCTGCCCTCCAGCATGTCTTGAACTGGCAGCTGCCTGATGTGCCATGGCACTTGCATTTCCGCTTCAGGTTTTCAGTTACCACCTAGAGCATCAGAGGGAAGAGAGGTGAAGGGGAGGGCAGCAAATGGACAGAGGCACAGGAGAGGGAAGGGAACAGAGAACACAGGGAGGGACAAATGGAGGCAGGAATAACATGGACTATCAGAAGAGAAAGGGCATTACGAAGTTAGCTAATAGCCCAACTCTCTCATTTTATGGTTGGAAAACTGAATCCAGAGCAGTGTGATTGGTCCATCTTCGATCACCAGCTGGTAACAGAGCCAGGGCTCAACTCCAGTTGTCCTGACTTCCAGTCCAGTGCCCTATCCAGAGTAAGCACTGATAAAATGGGGAGTCCAGCCCAGAGCACACCTATAGTTTGTAGGGAAGGCAACTGTAATAATAGCTACTATATAATGAGCCAAGAACTAGGCACTATGCTGGGTGCACTATTTGCTAGCTCAGTCTTAACTAAGTATCATTAGGATCTCTTTACAGATGCATAACTGAGGTCGGTGACTTGCTGAAAGTGAGTGGCAATCAACCACTACACCTCATCCTGTTATTTTCCTGTGCCTCTCAAACTCTGACCAGGCCTCAAAAACTAGGGAGACCCAGGACAAGATGTACACACATACCTGGCGCCCCACCCTGTTGTTGTGGATTCGCATTCGTGCCTGGATGTCCCGGGGAGCTTCCCTGGAATCCAAGAAATCCCGAGAGAACTTCTCTCCAAAGTCCATGTCATGGTTACAGCCACCCCATTCCCATGTGTCCTGGGGGCCAGGGCTGGGGCCTGAGCCAGGGCCAGGGCTGGGCAGGGAGTGGGGGAAACTCTTGCCCCGGGACAGTGCCTGCAGTTGCAGCAGTTTGGCCTTCAGCCGATCCTGCTCACCACTGCCCTTCCAGCCACAGCCGCAGCTCACCAGCTTGCCCAGGCTGCAGGCCGTGGCTACCGCGTGCATGACCCCAGCAGCCAGCATGGAGAAGGAAAAAGCACTCTCACGGAAACCTGGGGATGAAAAGGGTGTGATGGTGGAGGTAAGGTTGGCAGGCAGCTGAGAGAGTGGGGAGGTGGAAGGAAATAAACAGCCCCCCTCCAATTCCAGAAATTCCTAACTGAATCCCTGACCCTGCCATTCACCAGCTGAGTGACTTGAGAGAAAGTTCCAGGATGAGAAAGGGAACAGAAAGCACAGAGCCTCATCCTGGAGAATGTTTAAGGAGACTAAAAAATAAAAATAAAAAAAAGAGAAAGCACAGAGCCTCAGTTTCTTCATCTATAAAGGGAGAAGATGGGTCAAGATGATCTCTGAGGCCCACTCTCACCCTGTAAGTCTGTGGTTTTCAGGTGTAGATGAAAGAGCTAGCCTAGAGGGAGAGACCTCTGGGGTTGGGAGATGACTAAGAGAGAGTCCCTGAAGTCTTTGAAGATATATTCACTGAGTTCTACATCTGAAAGTCTTAGAAATTCCCCAGCCCTGCAGGGAGCTTGGGTGAGGTGGAAGCAGAGGCCTTTGGGGTTCTTTTTTTTCTTCAGGGTTTAATCAGTCTTTTAACCAACCTACCCTCCACCCCAACACCCCCAAAGCACTGGAGCTGTAGAGCTGCCCTTCCCCTTCCCAGGTTCTAGTTTTATATTTGCCCTTCAAGACTGCCCTTTATGTTTACCCTAACCTGCTATTACCCTATAAAACACTGGGAGGAGGAGAGAGGCGGGGGTGATTTTCCCTAAGGCCCTCTTAAAAGGTTGGCTTCTTTGTTATGTTTTGGGGGTCACAGAGGCTCAGGATGACAAGTCATTCCCAGGCTTAGATAGACATGCTCACTATTTGGGCATCAAAGCCTTTCCCCTACACCAGACCCTGTGGGGAAGGAGGGGGATCCTTACTTCATTTTAGGCAGGGGCTCTCCGGAGCTCTGAGAAGGTGAGAGTCGGCATCTCCTTAGAGGCCAGGCCTCTCCTACCCCAGGATCCCGGGCTCCAGGGCCAGCCTCCTGATCCCCCAACCCCAACCCTCCAGGGGTGAAGCTGTTTGCACAAGTCTTGGGAATTTCCCCGCAGATGGCAGCTGCCTATTAACCCCATAGTCCCCGAAGCACTGCCCCCACCCCTGGGCTGAGCCCCCATGCATCTTTACTCCTCAGGGAGTGAACTCTGGCAGGGCAGGGGAGAGGCAGTGATGTCTCCCAGACCAGGCTGGCAGTGACCTGTTCTCCATCCCTCCAGCCGTTCCTCACCTGCTCAGGTGAGCGACACCTGGGGCCCCCACAGGACAGAGGAGGGGGCTGCTCCCCATCTTCAAAGCCATCAGGGTCTTTGTTCCCAGCTTTGGCTCCTGGGAACCCCAGCAATTAGGGGAGCATGTTTAACCCTTAAGCGGTTGGGGGCGTCACCCCACCCCCGCTGAGACTCTGGGGACACCAGCCTGGGCTTGTCCAGCAAAGACGGAGAAGAGAGAAAAATGGGGGAGGTATGGGGGGCGTTTGAAGCTTCCGGGCGGGGGCATCTCCTGTTCACAGGTGCAACCTAGATCAAGCTCGGTGGAGGCAGGAGAAGGGGGGCCCTAGGGTAGGGGAGCAGGGACCCAGCTGCCTTGCCGGCAGCGTGCAGGTGTAAGTCAGGCGCGCAGGGGCCCAGACAGGTGGCCAGACCCAGCTCAGCGCGCCGGGGGATGGGGGGGATTCCCGGGGAGGCCCCTCCCGGAGCCGCGAACCGGTCCCTTCTCGCCTCCGCGCGCCTCGGATTGTCCCCCCACCCCCACCCTATTGCCTCGGCGGCGGCGCAGACCCGCCCTGCCAGGCTCACCGCGCTTGAGGATGGCGCTGTGGTGCGGCAGGCGACCGCCGCCCTCGAGCGCTGAGCAGTTCCAGCGCTGGTCGCGCAGCTGGTGCTGACACTCGTGGACCGCGACGTGCAGACCCTGAAGCGCCGACGCTGTCACGTCGGGGCTGCGCAGGCACAGGCCTAGTTGCCGCTTGCTCAGGCCGGACAGCGTCAAGCACACGGTGTTGGCCGTCAGCGGCGGTTCACCGGGCAATTTCAGGCCCAGAATCTCATTGCTTAAAGCCCTGGGAACGGACAAGGCGTCTTGGCGTCTGAGATCCAGGCCTGGCGCCCTCTCCAAATCCCTCCATCAAGGTCGGTGCTTCTCCCGTGGACTGGGAAACGGGGGGAACTGCTCACCGACTGCACAAGGCCAGGAAAAGGAGACCCGCGAGGCCCGAGGGCGGAGGCCGCAGCCGGGGCTCCTCCAGCATGTCGAAGCCCGGAGGCTCCGGTGGGCAGATCGTTCAGGACCTGAGGGACAGGGAGATTTGATGCGGGTTCTGGAATAGTGTAGCTCTCCCGGGCAACCAAAGGATCCCTTGCTTCAGGCTCCTAACCCACTGCCACCCCACTGACCTTTCTCATCCCTCCTGAAACAATACAACAAGACTCACCCCTTCGTTCCCAGAGTCCCTGAGTCCTGGAGGTCTTATAGAGGAAGAGTCCAGCCTCCCAGCTCAGGACTCACACAAGCACCCCTGGAGCCCTGCCCGGTCAGACACAATGCCTGGCACACAGACACACACTCACATGCAAATTCAAACAGACTCACAGACACTTGCTCCAGGACCTCACCCACCGCTCCCTTTTCCAGGGCCCCACAACTAGCTTCCCCGCCCTCACAGGGCTAGGGGGCGGGATAGGGAGGGGGTTCCCCACCACCTACAGGGGTGTTGCCTCCAGGTGCCCTCAAGGTTCAGTCAGGCTCCACGGGAAAGGTCTAAGAATGAGCGCCCTCGCCCCACTTTATCCCCTCCCTGGGCAGCAGGGAAAGATGAGAGGCTCAAGGTGTGGAAAAGACAGGGAGAGGAACTTGGCTACCTTCCGAAAGGGACCCTGGCAAGCTGAGTCCTCTTCCCTGTCCCCCACCTTTCTTAACTACATGCTCTCCTCCTCAGCACAGCGCCCGTCTGGTCCCCACCCTTTGGATCTCATGGTCATTGCCCTCCAAATCTGGGGGCACTCCTTTATTCTGTGTCTTTATCTCTAGCAATATCACTGGCTCTCTCTGCCTCTCTGTGCTGCTGTGGGTGGATGCGTGTCTGTCTGACTACCCGCGTGCCTGTCTCGTCCCCGTGTGCGCGTCCCTGCCCTCCCCGCTTTCCCAGGTCCAATTACCTCCAGTTGTTCGGGTGCGGGGTGCGCGACAGGCACGCTCGAGTCGCCTGGGCTCGGATCGGGCTGCTTAAACCGCGGGGAGACTGCGTCGGGTTCTGCCCCCTCGGCAGAGCCGCATTCTTCTAGGGCCGGGCCACTCCTCTTCGCTGCTTCCCCAGCGCCGCCGCCGCGGCCGCCGGGAGGGAGGGAGGAAGAGAGGGAGTGATCGAGAGAGCTAGCGAGCGGGCGAGCAAAGAACTGGGGGCTCTGGCTCTGCTCGCGCCGAGCTCGCGGTGGCTGTGCCGGGCTGTCGGAGCTGCGGCCCCACCCCGAGCCCCGGGCATCCCCACCCTACCCCGCACCCCCCGCCTTGACCAGGGGAACGCAGCCCGCTCCCCCTCCTCCCAGCGAACACACACACCCTCTCCCCCGACGCCGGTTAGGCTTGGCCCCACTGAAGTGGGAGGTGGCTAGGACTCCTCTCACCTGCTCTGGGGTTGCCAAGGCTGCAGGGAGGGTGCAGTGACCCAGACAAGGGAGCCAGAACCAGTCCCAAGTGGCCAAATCTTTCATCATTTCTCTTTGTCTCAGTTTCCCCACGGACAGCAGGGTGGCTGAAGGGAGCCTTTGACAAGATAAGAATGGAGGTGAACGGTCTTCAGGCTTCTTGGATGTAGGACAGTTGCACGTACAGCCCACAGCTACAGCACACACAGGACACTCGGAGTGGGCAGGAGAAGCGCAGGTCTGAGCGGCTTGGCTCCCGCCCACTCCAAGCCCTGGGCCTGCCCCTTGGGAGGGGTCAGCTTTGGCCTCAGAGTTTGGCCCTAGCAGAGGCTCTGGTAGCCCCAAAGATCTTCAGCCTGCCCCTATGTTTCCCTTGCCTTGCAGGCATCCTTGCCCACAGAGGTTTCCTACCCTTCCTGAGATTCCTGGGTCTGCACTTCAGCTGGGGCGGGGGACTCCGATTCCTGCCCTGGGCTGCAGACTTGCTTCACATGGGCTGAGGAGAGCCTCGGGATCCCAAATTGAGCCCAGTTCAAGGGCAGCCAGGAAAGAGCCTGGTCTTGGGGTGCATAGATGAAGGCAAACCGCCTTTGGGAGTTCCAGCGGCAGTGAAGGGGTTAGGCACCACTGTGCTCCCGCCTGACTCACCCTTGCAGCTCTAACCACTGTGGGCTATTTTTGCCAGAGAGGGGCCCCAGGCTTCCCAGCCACCCCCCCCACCCCCCCACCCCCGCCCCTGCCAGACCGCAGCCCAAGGCACGGCTGGCCCCGCGCGCTCCCGAGGCACGTTGACTCAGAGACTGCCCCCCAGTAAGCAGAGGCAAGAGGGCTGATACCCACAGCCACAGTCACCTCTTCCTTGGTGGTGGCAGTGCAGTTCTGCTGGGCAGCCAGCCTAGTCTGTGCTGTTGCAGGTCCTGCCCCGTGCTGCAGGGGTCACTGTTGGATAGGGGGCATAGCTTTCTGAAGAGAGGAGATCAGCAACTTACCTCTGTTGGGATATTTACTGACCACCAGGCCCTGAGCAAACTGAGGTGAAAGTGTGGTGGTCCCTAACAGTGGACAGCCTGGACCAGAGAGGGTTGCATTTCTCTGATTCCCCACCTCTGGAGTGGAGGAGAGGGAGCGCTAGAGCTCCTGACTCTCCTTCCCATTTAGAGGACAAGAGCCAAACCATGTGTGGCTTTTGAGGCCACCAGACTCTGCAAGCCCTATCTCGGTAGTTTTCATCCTTACACCTGGATTCAGTGATCCCCACCAATGTCCTCATCCTTTTTCCTGCACATCAGCCTGGGACTCCAGCCAGATCCCTGGAAGAGGGAAATGAGGTTTCCTAACCTCCTTTTCTCCATGGGGATGTCATGGACATTAGTATTTCTACACATGTCTCTAGGTCTCCCTCAAGTTTTGGATTGTTTTTTGCCTTCTGATTCTACCCTTGTCTGGCTCCAGCATACACTCAGGTGCCACGAAGGGGCTTGGGTCAGAACGACTACTATAGGTTTCAACTTCTCAGTGACCCTAGGACTCCCCAAACTGGACTGTTCCAAATCTAAGGACCAATACTCCTGCTCCCTCTCTCCACTGAAGCCCAACTCTGGGACAAGAGGCCACAGGCAGGCAGACTGGGTGGCCTGAGCTGGCCCGCAGTGCCCTCAGCCCGACCGGCTGGCCTGAGCACTGACCCGCAGGCAGCTAGAGGGCGGTGGGACAGGCGGGGCCTGGAGAGGGCTGTGGGTGCACACCCATTGCCTAATACCCCAAGCACGCGGCCAGCTCCAGGAAAGGGGAGAGGCGGGAACCAGAGAGCCCTTGACGTGGGTTGGGACCATGATAGGAGGGGGAAAGTGGGGGGCTGTCATCACTGCAGGGAGGAGGTGGGAACAAGCTGGTCCCCTTTCCCTTCCTTGAGAAGAGTAGAGGGCTGTCCTTCGCATCATGGGGATGAAGGGTGTAGCGAGAGCAATGTGGGAAGCACACTGGGGCCCTGGAGGGTGGGGGTCAAAGAAAAGAGTGGGGGCCCCTGGAGGTTGGGGGATCAAGCAACTGAGGCGGTGGCTAAAGCAGCCTCAGAAACCTCCTCCTACTCCTCCCTGCCCCCACCCCATGTTTGCCTTGGCCCGGGGTCCCGGGTGACTCATCTGTTGCTGAGCCGCTGATAGGGGCGGCCAGGCCTGGGGAACCCAAATTATAGGCCCAGGAGGGATGGATGCGCCCGTGGCGGTGAGCTCAGCTGTGCTGCCCACCCTCTGCCTCACACGCCTTCTGCTGCAGCACCGTAGGCCACCACCTGGAGGCACCAAAGGGTCTGCAGCCCAACTGTGCTGGACTCTCAGGAAGCCCCCCCACATTCTGCAGTCCACCCCAACAAAGCTGTGGGATTACCCTAGACAGAGTCTTGTCCCTTTCTCTACTTGGGGCTAATGGATAGGCTGTGCTTTCCCAGCCCAAGGAGGCAGTGCTGCCTGCCTGTGCTTCAAAGGAAGGTAGGCTCTTCTGCCCACAAACTCTCAGCCCTGGTCCCCTGCTGCCTCCCTAGATCCCAATGTCAAGGCAAAGCCCCTTTCCCCTCCAACACCTCTCCCCTATTCCTATTCCAGGGGGGTGGTTTGCTGCTGATTTTCTACTTCAAGCCTTCAAAGTTATCTGTGGTCAAGAGTGATACAGAGAAAAATAAAGCAGGGTAAAGGAGATTGGTAATGAAGTTCTATCTTATAAAGGGGGAGGAAAAAGTAGGTGAGGGAACAAACACATGGAGATATGAGAAAGGGTGTTCCAGAAGACAGCAAAGCAGGTGCACAGACCCTTAGAAAGGAGCATGCTTGGTATGTTCAAAGGATCCTCAAGGAGGTCAGTGTGGCTAGAGGGGAGGAACCCACAAGGGAGAGAGTGGTAAGCAATGTAGTTGGAGGACTAGGAAGGAATAGGGTCAGATCATATGGGGCCTTGTAGGCCACGGTAAAGATTTTGGCTTTTACTTTGAGTAAGATGGGGAATTGAAAATTTTGAGCAGAGGAATGAAGTGATCTGACTTGCCTTTTAGAAAGGATGGCTCTGGGGGCTGTGTGGAGAACAGGCTGTGGGGGGCCAGGGTAGAAGCAGGGAGAGCTGTTAGGAGGCTACTGTAGTAATGCAGGCCAGATGGTGGTGGCCCTCAACCAGTGTGGTAGCAGTCGAGTGGTGAGAACGGATCAGATTCTGCATGTATTTTGAAGATTGAAAGACAGGATTTGCTGAATGATTGGACATGGAGTGTAAGAAAATAGATGAGTCAAGGATGACTCCAAGATTTTTGTTCTGAGCAACTGAAAGGATGAAGTTGCCATTTATTGAGATGGAAATGACTGAAGAAAGAGCAGGTCAGGGGGAGGGAGTTCAGTTTAGGGTGGTGGCTCAGGCCTGTAATCCTAGCACTCTAGGAGGCCAAGGCAGGAGGATCGTTTGAGGTCAGCAGTTCCAGACCAGCCTGAGCAAGAGTAAGAGCAAGAGCAAGAGCGAGACCTCCTCTCTACTAAAAACAGAAAAATTAGCCAGGCGTGGTAGTGCACGCCTGTAGTCCCAGCTACTCGGGAGGCTGAGGCAGAGGATCCCTTGAGCTCAGGAGTTTGAGGTTGCAGTGAGCTATGATGATTCCACTGGAGTCTAGCAGGCGACAGAGCAAGACCCTGTCTCAAAAAAAAAAAAAGTTCAGCTTTGGACATGTAAAATTTCAGATGTTTATTCAAGTGTTAGGTGTAGAAGTCCAGAGTTCAGGACCAGAAATATATATTAGGGAGCATAAAACTGGATAGTCCACCAAGGAAGTTTGTGTAGACTGAGAAGAAGCTCAGACTGAACTGGGGTGTACTCCCATATTTAGAGATTGGGTCAAAAAAGAGCAAGCAGATAAAAAGGCTGAGCAAGTAAGCAGCGAGTGAGGGAGGAATGGTGCTTTAGAAACAAAATGAAAAAGTATTTCGAGAAGGAGGAAGTGTTCAACTGTGTCTGTTGTTCCAGAAATGTTGATTAGGGTGAGAATTGAGAATTGACTCTCGGGTAGGGCAACAAGGAGGTGCACGGATGATTTTGATAAGGAAGTGTAGTGAGTTCAAAGTGTGATTGGAGTGGAAAGAGAAAAAAGAAAAGAAATTGGCATTAGTAACTAAAGCAATCTTTTTGAGTTTTGCAGTAAAAGAGAGCAGAGAAATGGGGCAATCTTGGACAGTAACGTTTGTCAAATGAAGTTTGGGGGTTTTTCAGATGGGAGATATTACAGCATATTTGCATGCTTATGGGTATGTTCCAGTAGAGAGATAAATTGATAATGCAGGAAAGGAAGAGAGGACAATTGATAAAGTGATGATTTGATCTAAATAGAAATTTGGGCCAGGTCATACATAGTATGATCCAGACCTAGGGCCCTTTCCCTCTTCCCCCCTACCCCGTGGTGGGTGGAACAGTGGAACAAAGGATACTGACTCCTTTCCTGTCTTCCTACCTCTGCTTGACATCAGTGGGCACAGACAGGGCTTCCCTGTCTTCCAGCCCACCTCCGACCTTCGTGAAGTTGTATCGACCCACCAGGCCAAAAGATGTGACCCAGGTCCCAGTGCGGAGAAATACCTAAGGGACAAAGGACAGGCTGCCCATAGTACACTGTCCATTTACTTGAGCCATCTACGCTGGGTGCCCTATGCGCAGGGACTACTGGCTTTTGGATCTGTGGAGGATGCTGGGCCAAGTATGCCTTGTCCCTCAGGGATGAATCCAGGGTCAGATACACTGGGCTGGGCAAAGGGTCTGGGAAGGACATTTCCCTCAAGAATAACCTCCATCAGGCTTGATTTGGGTCGATACACATTCCATTTAATACACAAGTGCCCCAGGAATATTAATTAAACTTATCAGGCATTTACTCCTTAGAGTGATTTCCCTGCTTTGGAAGGGAGGCCTGGTCATCTTGGGGACTTCAGACTGTTTGGGATTAGGCCTGGGGAAATTTCTCAACCAGAAAGCATCCTAAAAGACAGGGGAGGTGGAAAAAACCCAAAAAGGACCCAAAAGTGAGACAGGAAGGTCCTAAAAATCATTTTTACCTACCTGTCAATTTTGAGAAGGACCCCTACCCTGCTATTGCTGCACACTGGCAAGCAGCTGGTAAAGTGGAAAAAGCACTGGCTTTGAGTCAAAATGGTCTGGGTTTTAATCTAGCTCTACCATTGATTCATTTATTAGATGTGGATCTTGGACAACTGCCTGATCTATTTTCAATTCTGTAAAGTGGGGAGAGAGGAGAGATGTAAAGGAGATCTTTCCTCCTTCCAGGGGCCATCTGTGTGTAGTGATGGGGCATGATAACCAGGCTGGCAGTGCCCCCTATGCCCCACATAGGGAATGGCAGCTACTTTAATGGGAGGGCAGGGTGGCCTTGAAGCTGAGGTGGAGTCCCTGGGAGAGAATAGAAAAGTGTACAATGGATGAGATGGTCGTAGGTACTCTGGGTATCCCAATGTGGTGAGAGTGGAAAGAACCAGAGTTTTAGGGGAAGAGAAAAACTTGGCAGAAAAACCCAAAGAGAAGCAAATACATGGAGGCATAATTTCCCTAATCTAGGTTCAGTGCAGCCAGCAGCCCTTTTCTTCCCAGTCCTCAACCACCATACACACACACCTGACATCTACACCACTGCCCATCTCTTCTCTTTCTTTTCTTTTCTCTCTTTTTTTTTTTTTTTTTTTTTGAGACAGGATCTCATTCTGTTGCCCAGGCTAGAGTGCAGTGGCATCCTCACAGCTCACTGCAACCTCAAACTCCTGGGCTCAAGCGATCCTCCTGTCTCAGCCTCCCAAGTAGCTGGGACTAGAGGTGCACCACCACGCCCAGCTAGTTTTCCTATTTTTCGTAGAGACCGGGTCTTGCTATATTGCTTAGTCTGGTCTCGGACTCCTGGGCTCAAGTGATCCTCTCTCCTCGGCCTCCCAAAGTGCTGGGATTACAGGTGCAAGCCACCACGACAAGCCCATCCTTTCTGAGCCTAGTCCTCAGAAACTCAGCTACTCCAGACCTGGTCCATTTTGATACCACCTTGGTTGTAGGCTCAGCTCCCTCCCCCAATGACATACACTGGTTGACACATGCCACAGGGTGACACACCATAGGATGCCGCAAGGTACACAGGGCGACAGAGTGACACATACATGCCACATATTTAATCTCTCCATGCACACACTCATCCACCCACTCCACTCACAATTCCAGACACTCTCTATTCCTCAATCAAGCTTCTGGGTCTCTCCTGTCCACAGCTGTCACCTCCTTCCCGACACACTGCCCCAGGTAGTGACTGTGACAAGATGACTGGATGATCCCTTCTGACCTGAGCTACATTCCAAAATTCTTTTGGGAAGTTTCCTAACATCCCTCCTCAGAACAAGGAGTTTCTGCACACGCTGACACACAGGAGTGTGCACCCTCAGAACACACTAGCACATTCTCACTTGCACGCACATTCACATTGTTGCACTTACATACCACACACCCAGCCACTGTGCGCTCCTTCTGGCCCACATGCGCCAACTGCTGCGGCTTTAGGTTTCTCTCCACTGTCTAGCTCCTTTTGGTCAGCTCACCTCCCCAAGCCGCCCCGGGGTTTCCCTGACCACAGCCCAACCCACGCCCCCGTCTCCCCCTTTTCCTTCTCAGTCCAGCCATGGGGGTTCCTGGGTGGTTAAGCGTCTCCCCGGAGTCCCTGCCCAGAACCACATCACCACAGCTTTCCTTCCGCCGGTCAGGATAGGGGAGAGAGGGGACGCCGGCGGGGCCCGGGGTGACGTCGAGGGGACAGCCCCACTGCGGGGCGGTCAGGCTGGCTGGGCTCCTGGCGGGTTCTCCCTGCAGTACGTTGTCGCCGCGCCCCCTGGCGGATGCTGGTCCCCGACGGGCTCCGGACGCTAAGAGAAGTGAGGCGGGCTCGCGTGGGAGGGTGTCCCAAGGGGAGGGGTCCGCGGCCAGTGCAGGCCTGGAGGCGGGGGCCACCGGGCAGGGGGCGGGGGTGAGCCCCGACGGTCAGCGCGTCAGCTCTAGGCTCAGACGGGCGGGAGCCAAGGCTCCGCTCGCTGCCCATTGTCTGCGTCTCTAACCGGTGCGCCCTGGTGCCACAGTGCGGCCCGGAGGGGCAGCCTCCTCCCGTCACTTCAGCCAGCGCCGCAACTATAAGAGGCGGTGCCGCCCGCCGTGGCCTCCTCAGCCCACCAGCCGGACCGCGAGCCATGCTGTCCGCCGCCCGCCCCCAGGGTTGTTAAAGCCAGCTGGGAACTCTCGCCACTGCCGCCACCGCCGCGTCCCGTCGCACCGTCGCGGGCAGCAGCCAAAGTCGCCGCAACTGCCGCACAGAGCGGGCAAAACAGGCCATGGGGCGCTGGACGCTGCTGCCCGGCTGGGTTTCTGCTACGCTGCTGCTGGCACTGGCCGCTCTGCCTGCAGCCCTGGCTGCCAACAGCAGTGGCCGATGGTGGTAAGTGAGCTGGCTCGGGGTCGCCACTTGTCCTGGGGCACAGAGCCAGGGGCCAACCCTATCCAGCTTCCCACGCTCTGGGATCCGTCCGCCGACAGGCTCCCTCCAGCGCTCTGACTTCTCTCCGCGACACCGAGGGGCGCTCTGGCGTAGTGCTGCCCCAGAAATGCCAGCTCTGCTGAAGTGGGGCGAATGATCCGCCCGCGGAGGCCTAAGATGCCCCAGGCAGGGAGCCCACTCGCATCTAGCACCGCCCTTCCCCTTTGAGCACCAGCCTCACAGTGGTGGCCGCACCACAGGTTTCTCCACCTCTGGAAGCCAAGAGCCAGGCGTTCGCAAGAAGAGGGTGGGACTCCTAAGCATTTCACGCCTTGGGTGGGCAAGGGCTGCAGGCCATGAGTTCCTCGCTCAAGCTGACCGGAAGGAGGCTGGAAAAGCCGAGGTAGACACTCAGTCTCGGGGTTCCCCATGCCTCTGTTCAGTCTCCGGACCCGGGGCTCAGAGCGAGAGCAGCCCTAGGACTCCTAGGCACACAAAAATCTAAATGCCAGTTCTTTCAAACTAGTGAGTCTAGTAGCGCGGAGTCATTACCTTATTATTGATCTCCCGCGACTCTCTCCTCATAGCGCCAGGCAGAGAACAGGTGGGCACACAGCCTTTATGGCTAGGGTGCAGGTCCCCTTCCCAAGCCTGAGCTTCTATCATGCGTCCCACCAGGGGTATCGTGAACGTAGCCTCCTCTACGAACCTGCTGACCGACTCCAAAAGTCTGCAATTGGTGCTTGAGCCCAGTCTGCAGCTGCTGAGCCGCAAACAGCGGCGTCTGATCCGCCAGAACCCGGGGATCCTGCACAGCGTGAGCGGGGGGCTGCAGAGCGCCGTGCGCGAGTGCAAGTGGCAGTTCCGGAATCGCCGCTGGAACTGCCCCACTGCTCCAGGGCCCCACCTCTTCGGCAAGATCGTCAACCGAGGTGGGTGCCCAGGAAGGCGACGCTTCCGGGACCAGGGGTAACGCAGGGTCACCCCCAGGGCATGGGCGGACGAGTGCAGGAAAGGTGTTTCAGGCGCCTGCAGGGTCACACGATCAACCCGCCAACTGCCTAGTGCTCAGTGCTAGCTCTGGGCCAGACTCTTTCTATCAGGCGTTTTCCACCCGTGGACCCTGGGGACGAAGCTTAACTTTTCTGAGCTATTGCCCCAGAGAAAGGGAGTTCCGGGTCGTGGACGCCGGCTGACCGCCGCTTTCCCCCAGCCTGGGAAGCTGCTCTCTGCGGGCGTGTCTTGCCTCCTGCCCAGCAAGGCTTGCTTCGCCAAAATGGGCCGAAAGTTTGGACTTCGAAGAGGTCATAGCGATGCATAGTTCTTCGGTTCCCTTCTTTTCGGTTTTTCTCTTTCCGGCTGCCGCACTTCTGCATTAGAGCCAAAATGAGCCCTGAAGAGTTTCAGTAAGGCGTGATTACGACGGTGGACGTGAGTGCGTGCCCATGCACCTGCTTTCTCTGTGAGACCTAGAGACCATCTTTCCAACACAGCGGGCCGCCGGGCTTTCAGAACTGTAAGGGTGGAGTCGGGGCGTGGGACTCCAGGTCCCAAGCTCTCCACTGAGCCGCGCCCCGCGTACCCCCTTGCTGATCCCCTGTCCCTTCTTCCACAGGCTGTCGGGAAACTGCTTTCATCTTCGCCATCACCTCCGCCGGGGTCACCCATTCTGTGGCCCGCTCCTGCTCAGAGGGCTCCATTGAGTCCTGCACGTGTGACTACCGGCGACGCGGCCCTGGGGGCCCTGATTGGCACTGGGGGGGCTGCAGCGACAACATTGACTTCGGCCGCCTCTTCGGCCGGGAGTTCGTGGACTCCGGAGAGAAAGGGCGGGACCTGCGCTTCCTCATGAACCTTCACAACAATGAGGCGGGCCGCACGGTGAGCCGGCTTAGGAGGCTCCGCACCCAAAGCGGAGTAGCAGGGGCTAACCTCGGGCTCGGGAAGTAACGGTCGGTGATTAGGCAAGGGGCACCAGAAGAGGGCGTCCTGAGAGAGCGGGAGGCTTGGAACGAAGCCAGAGAATAGAAAATATAGTGACTGAGGGCAAAGGGATGCCTCGCGGCTGAGCTCAGGTAGAACAGAGGAGGTTAGAAGTCATCCAATACATTCTTGGAATGTATTGCCACAGCCCCTCCACTGTACAGATTCTAAAAATAAGGTTGAGAGGCCGAGACTACCTCGGCCGGCTTGGAGCAGAGTTGACCCGGTTTCAAATCTCAGTGGGACATTTCTCGCCTCCCTTCCCTTGGCTCAGCGAGGCCTGGGCCTTTGCGGAGGTCCGGTCCCGGCGTCGTCCGGGAAGGGGCGGTATCTGGGATGGTGGCTCTGGTCCAGGACCCCGGGACACCCTTTCTTCCCCCCTCCCCCCAGACCGTATTCTCCGAGATGCGCCAGGAGTGCAAATGCCATGGGATGTCTGGTTCGTGCACGGTGCGCACTTGCTGGATGCGGCTGCCCACGCTGCGCGCGGTGGGCGACGTGCTGCGCGACCGCTTCGACGGTGCCTCGCGCGTCCTCTATGGCAACCGCGGCAGCAACCGCGCTTCGCGGGCGGAGCTGCTGCGCCTGGAGCCCGAAGACCCGGCCCACAAGCCGCCTTCCCCCCACGACCTTGTCTACTTTGAGAAATCACCGAACTTCTGCACGTACAGCGGACGCCTGGGTACAGCTGGCACGGCAGGACGCGCCTGTAACAGCTCGTCGCCCGCGTTGGACGGCTGCGAGCTGCTTTGCTGTGGCCGGGGCCACCGCACGCGCACGCAGCGCGTCACTGAGCGCTGCAACTGCACGTTCCACTGGTGCTGCCACGTCAGCTGTCGCAATTGCACGCACACGCGCGTACTGCACGAGTGTCTGTGAGGCACTGCGCGGACTCGCCCCCTAGGAACGCTCTTCTCAAGCCCTCCCCCAAACAGACTCGCTGGCACTAAAGACCCTGATATTCGCCCACCCCCGCGGTTCATACGTATCCCATCGCTCCCACTTCCTTCCACCTGGGGACTCCTCAAACCACTTGCCTGGGGCAGAACGAACCCTCTTGCCATTCTGATGGACCTGCCCGGACCTACCTCCCTCCCTATCCGCGGGAGACCCCTTGTTGCACTGCCCCTTGCTTGGCCAGGAGGTGTGAGAAGGATGCGTCCCTCCCCCAACCCGGGTCAGCGCCTGACGGTGTTGCCCTGCCTGCTCCACTCCTCCAGCGACCCCTGCCCTTCCCCTTTGTCCTCCGTTTTCTCCTGCCAAGGGTGCAGACCCTGAACACACACCTGGGCATCAGGGCCTTTCTCCTCCCCACCTGCAGCTGAAGCGGGAGGTTCCAGGGTGAAAGGGCAGCTGTGGTGATGTGGAAATGAGGTTAGGGGACCCAGCAGAAATGCCCCCATTCTCCCAGCCTCTGTCGTGGAGCCACTGAACAGCTGTGAGCCATGCCTCCCTGTGCCACCTCCTACCCCTTCCTGCCCTGCCTCCTCATCAGTGTGTAAATAATTTGCACTGAAACGTGGATACAAAGCCACGAGTTTGGTTGTTGTAAATAAAACTATTTATTGTGCTGGGTTCCAGCCTGGTTTGCAGAGACCACCTCCACCCCAACCCAATCCATCCCTGCTCTTCTCTCCTTTTGCCCCCCAGCCTCTTCTAGTCCCTCCTCTCAGTTTCTCAAAGATGCCTTTGCCTACTGAAATCAGTATTTCCTTTCACTGTAGCTATTAGTGGCTCCTCACCCCACAAATATAGTATCTTCCTCTGTAGAATAAAATCTCTATTTTTATCAATGACTTGGTGGCTTTTCCTTGAATCCAGAACACAGCTTTGTTTGTGGTGTCCCCTTCCCCCTCCTTTTACCACTCCTAGGCTTGAGGGCTTACCTCTCTTAAACAAATAGGATGCATTGTTGGGGGACTGGTTTCTGGGCCCTGCAAGAGGCCCCTGAGATTCTGACCCTTGGATGACCCTAATGAGGCCACTGGGGATCCAGCTCTCCTGAGAAAAGAACCTGGTCAGGAAGCAAAAGACCCTGTAGGGACTGGTTGTGTGGTATGGGCAAGTGCATGTACTTGGTAAATAGGGATTAAATAAACTAACTCTGCACCTGCTTTTCCTACCTGGAAAGGTTGTGAAAATAGTTACAACTGAGCCACCATCATGTTCTGAAAAGTAGGAAAAGATACTCAAGCAGAAAGAGTGCTGCTGCCCCCAATGGAGAGCTATTGGCCCCTGAAGATCCTCTTCAGCTGTGGTCAGGGCATTGGGCAGGGGTTAAGCCCCAACCCCACACCTAATAAGGTACATACCTTCTTAGGACCCCAGTTCCCAACCTTGGGCTCAGGGGGATCCAGGTAACAGGTGATAAGCTCTAGTCCTGGACCCATAATCTCAGAGATGATTGTGGGAGAGAAAAAGGGAGCAGGAGGACTAGAATCCAAATACAGGCTAGGCTTAAACCAGTGTAACCAAAAGGAAACCCAAGTGTGGTCCACAACCAAACCATTAAGCTAGCCATTCCCATAAAAAGCCAGAATGAGGACTCCCTTACTAATAACACCAATATGATATATTTGTGTGCACATTCACCAGAGTGGGCAGGAGTTCTAATCCTGCTGATAGCCCTAAACCTATCTCTAACTCTAATCCTTTCTCTGTGCCTAGGTCTAGGTCGAACCTTAGCCTTCACCCTAACTTCAGACAAATACTAACCCCTTCCTAAGCTCTAATGTCTGTCCCTAATCCTAGCCTCTCCCCCCAGGGGAGGACCAGAAGGTCAGGGGGAGCTATGAAGCCCCTCACCCACACCCAAAGGGGAACAACTGGTCCCAGCCTACTTGAGAATTTCCCCCTTTCCCCAGGAGCCTTTTGCTGTTGTCCTTGCCTCCCTCCTCTCCCTGGTTGTGTGAACTCTGACTCCCTGTTGGCCTTTCAGATATGTGTGGGGGTAGGGGAGTGCAGCCAGGAGCTGTTCAACTCTGCAATGATATCCCTTTCCCTTTCTCTCCATCTGCCAAGCTAGCCCCAACGCAGCTCCCGTGGGCAACCTGTGGGGAGGAATAAAAACCTATTGGTCCTAGGTAGGTAGCACCCAACAGGTCTTGGGTTTCTAGTAAAGAACATCCTGCAGAGAATGCCTAGTCTATAACTCAAAAAGCTATTAGATTTCCTGGCTCCCAAAGTAAGAAGTTAAAGGGCTGCCTGATGCAGGAGAGGGGCTTGGGCCCCTGTTGGACAATACTCAGAGTTGGGGAGAAGCAGTAGCATAGGGAGCCAAAGGATTGGCAGCTGTCTCTAACTACTCTCACCTAAGTCCTAACTCTAAGAATTGGAGTTGGTATCAGCTTTCAGGCCTGGAAGTTGGGGGGCTCTGGGCTGAGCTGACACACAAAAGCTGGAAGAACAGCAAGGGAAAGCAATGAATCCTTTTCTGTCCCTGAGTACACTTTCAACTAATCTCTTGCTTTCTCAGCCTCAGTTGCCTTGTCTATTAAACAGGGATGGTTATCATTACTTATCCTTTAGGGAGGTGATGAAGTTGACATGAGATTATTTACATGAAAGCTCAGGTCATTTGAACACTTACACCTCTTCTGCACCAGGCATCTGCCAAATGTTAACAATACAGTGATGTACAAGCTACAGTGCCTGCTATCAGAGGAGGTGATAGTCTGGCCAGGGAATCAAGCACCTCAACAGATATTATCAGTATAAAAGGCAGAATGCAAGGAAGACTCAGTGAAGTGTAAAGCCCTCTGCATATGCATTAAGTTTAAGGACAGACTCCCATACTCAAGTCCTCAGCATGGAGTCCCTTCCCTTCCAAGGACTGGGACTTCCAAGGCAGGTGGTACAAGAAGTGCAGAGTGAGGCTGGAGCCTCAATGGGGTAATAATAAAATAAAAAAAAAAAGTAGGAAAAGATCCTATAGGATCTGCAAAGCACTACATAGAAGCTAATTCTTATATTTTGCTGTTATGATCATCTGTGCTGTCCTCACGCAGGGCTAGAGTGGGTAAGTCCTGGGGAGAAGAACAGCTATGCCTAGAAAGAGGCCTCGCAAAGGTCTCAGGGCCCAGAGCGGGCTCAGAGTGGTGGCCATAGAGTAGTGTCATCAGGAACATGTCTGATGCTCCAGCTCTCACCCACCTCTGGTCTTCAGGTGCCAGGTGCCCCACCCTTCAGGGGATCTGTGGCTGGCAGGGACCCTGGACACAGGTTAGCCTCAGCAAGTGAGGGAGAGACTGGTCCTGAACTATACTGGGGGGAGCGGAAAAGCTGAGAGGAAAGGCAGGCCGTGCACAGTCCCCAGGGGGTCAGCAAGCCAGCATCACACACCCTGCCACACGCACCCTGGAAAAACCCTGTCAGTGGGGCTGCAAATACCCTAGGGTCCAGCCTCCCCCTCTCCCTGTCCCAGGCTGGCTCAGTCTTCCTCTCCAGGCCAGAGGGAGAAAAATAACAAAATGAGGAGAAAATAAGCTGTTTGGCTGTGGTGTGAGCAGGAATATCCATGCAGAGCTGCCCACCACTCACCCTTACTCACTGTTTCCACACCCAGCCGGGGCGCCCAGCATGAGACAGACCACCCCCCTGCCCCCTCCCCCGTCTGGGCTAAAAGCAGACGCTGGTGAGAGAGCAGCAGGTTATAAATATGCCCAGGGAACTGCCGCCAACTCGCTCCCCTGTCATCCCCCGGGAGGGGGAGGGTGGGGTGGCTCCTAAGGAGGAGCCAGGGCTGCCCTGTTCCCTGAGGCCCAGGAGGAAGTGGGGCTTCCAAGAGGCCACTGCATTTTTTTTTTTTTTTTTTTTTTTGCCCTTTTCAAGGTGAATGAACCACTGCCACTCCATTTTCTCTGGACATTTGCTCATCTCTGCAGAGGTGGGGTCCCTCCCCTCCCTGGGCCATGGCTGGAAGCTCAGAATGAAGGAGCCCAAAGCCACTCTTTGTCATGGTGCAGCCCAGTGCCCCTTCTCTTCCTCACACCCATTTACTCTCAGCAAAACAGAAGTTCATTCATTCATTCAACAAACATTTACTGAAGGCCTGTGGAATGTCAGCCCCTGTGCATAGGCACACCTGTATGCACAAGCATATGCACATGCATGTGCACACACACAGCTACCTTCCTCCCATGTGTTCACGTCAGCTTTAACCCCTCCTAAGGACTTCCTGGCTTTAATCTGACAGCCTCATCAGGAAAGCTAAAGCTTCAGGCCCCTGGTTGTTCCTCAGAGTAGGATATGGGGGGGGGGTAGCAGTGTAGGGAGGTGCTGAGAATAGAGCCCCACCACGCAGGAATGGGGAACCTGCGGCCTTGGGGCCACATGTGGCCTTTTTCCTTGAGTGAGGCCTTTTGACTGAATCCAAATTTTACAGAACAAATCCTTTTATAAAGGGATTTGTTCTGTGAAGTTTAGATTTGGTCGGGGGGGCCACACTTGGGGATCTGGAGGGCCACATGTGGCCTTAAGGCCACAGGTTCCCCACCTCTGCATGACATACCTGCTTCCACTACTTCCCTGATGAATGAGGGGGGCCCCTCTCCCCTCTCTGCCCAAACATCCTCACAATGTAGATACCATGTGAGGAAGAAAGAGCCGTTCTATGAGATGCTGACTGCCTCCCAGCCACTTGTCAAGGAGGTGCCAAGCTGAGCAAGAGGGGGCAGTACCACCCTGTGAAGCTCCCAGCCCTCCACCCCCAGGGCTGAGCCCCTCCCTTCTCCCTTCTCCCTATTAATCCTCGGAAGTAAAGGGGCCGTCCCTGGTGGCCCCTCAGCCCTATTGTGGCCCCTCACCCTCCTTGGCTGGCGTCTAATTAACTCCTCCTGCCCCTGGTTTTGTGTGCCCCCCTTACCCTACCTTGTCGGCCCCGCCCCTCCGCTCGGCCAGCTCCCCCCCATGGACATTCCAGCCAGGCTGGGCCAGTGTGCCAGGGCAACCAGGGCCGGACTGAGGCCTAATCCCCCTGCCGCCCGGCCCGGGTGGGGGAGCCCCACTCACCTCCCCACTTTCTGGGGGCTGCCCGGCTCTGCTGTGGCGGAGACACACAATCGGGACAAAGGCTCAGCCCCCAGGGGGCTAACTCAGCCTTCACGCCCAGGTTGTGCGGCATTTGGGGAGTTTAATGAATTGTCCATCATGCCTTTCAGGGCCCGCCCGTCAGCCTGGATTAATCTTCGGAGCCCTGGTGGGGTAGGAGACACTAAGCCTGTATTTATTACTCTCCCATTGTCACTAATTGAGGTAATTATCTGTGACTCTGGCCTGGCCAACAATGCTGCATTCACTCCTGGGACTTCGATGGGCCTGGCTCCCACTCTCGGCACCAACCCTCCCTCCCCTCCTCTTCCAAACCCACAAGGGCTAAGATGGGCCCTGGAGCATGTTGGGAAAGTGGACAATGTCCCACAATGCTTCACCTCACAACCAGTGTCTCCCACAGCCACCACTATGGAGTTGTGTCCAGGGAGAGTCCTGGTCCCCCTAAAGAAAGAAAGAAAAAAAGGAAGCCTTTTTCAGGGGACAGGTTTGTCTGGCAGAGCCCTCAGGCCAGAGAGGGGCATGTTTCTGAGGTCTTTGGTTTTCTGGACTCTCCAACTCTTCATATCTGGGTGGGTGGCACCAGGGTCTCACAGGGCACTTTTGTGGATACACTCTCTTGTCCCTGTAGCCTCCAGAGCTCTATGGAGGCCCTAGACCATACCAGGCTACTCTGGGGAGGTCCTTAAAGCTACCAGGGCTGGCAGAGTGGCTGTGGATATGATGGGGGAAGTTGGGAGAAGAACAGGAAAAGCCTTGTCAGGGAACTCAGGGAAAGGACAAGAGGAGCTCTTCCAGGAAGGGTCACAACATTCCCAGGGGAAACACTAATGTGGCCATGCAGCAACTTCAGAGAGAAACTTGGATTTGGAGGGATGAGCAATGCCAAAGAGTATATTTCATGTGGAGACAGCTTCCCAGGTCAAGGGGACTGGCCCTGGGGAACAGGTGTGTGCACATGTGTGTGTATGTGTGTGTGTGTGTGTGTGAGAGAGAGAGAGAGAGAGAGAGAGAGAGAGAGAGAGAAGGAAGGAAGATTTGGGCAGGACTAGGCTGTGAGCTCCTTGAGGTCGGTCACTGTTGTTTTTACAAGAGCTTAACCATTATACCTGGCACGCATGCAGTAGGCACTGTTTGAATGGGTGGTTACAGATGTACTTGCATTGAAATTGGGGCCTGTCAGCTCTTCTCTTCCACAGCTGCATTCAGGCTTTTCATTCTCTCAGGACTTGGTGGAAGGAGATATCTAGGCCATCCCTGGACAGTTCTTGGATGGGTACTTCACCAGCTGAAACACTATAGACCCTGGCAGAACTGAGCCACAGTTGGGACAGCGCCACCTTGTGGAGCCTCTTGGGAGAGCGCTTGGAGAGACCCCAGCAGAGAGGGCAGGGTCATCTCTCTGGAGGAGGGGATCACATCAGGCAGTAGCCATCCCTCCTCCTATATATCTGATGCTGCATTGCCATGCTAGTGTTCCTGTGGCAGTTTTATCATTTGTTCCTTCCTTATGCCAGCATTTTCTGAGAGCCTGCTCCATGCCAAGCTTGTAGGGGATACGGAGCTAAATCAAAGGCACAGCCCTTGAGTAGCTCATGGTCCCACAGGGGATTCCACAAGGTAACAAGACCAACAGGGTTATAATCAAGCAACAGGAAAAACAACCTTATAGTTGCTGAGGAGGCACTAGAACATTCTCAGCTCAAAAACTCTCTATCACTCACCTCTCCCTTTATTCCTCTCATGAAAGCTCAAATGTTTTATCCTTGCTCTCAAGAAAGACTTCATGACGTGGCTCCCACACATCTTTCCACGACCCCACCCCTGATCCTGCACCTCTCCATTCCCCAGTGCTTCTGTTCCTTGTGAAAGCCATGTGCTTTCCCAACCTCTCCACCTTTGCCCACACCCTGGAATGCACCCCTTCCCTCTCTCTCCATCTTGAAACCTGTCTCAGATGTCCCTTTCTCCATGAAGACTCTTCTAACTTGGCAGAGAGGTCTTGACTGTTTGAACTTCCAAAGCACCTTGTTGGTAGGGCTTTCATTAGCAGCACATACTGGCTGTCCCATTGGTGATGATCTGTGTATATTACTCATCCTCCTACTAGGCCCTTGTAGCACTGAGCTAAGCACATCATATGCCCTTGTTAAATGATGAATAGATGGATGGATGAATAAATGGATGTATGGTAGATGGATAAATGGATGGAAGTATGGATGGCCAGATAGATGATAGATGGGTTGGTGGATGGATGGGTGGATGGATAAGTGGATGGGTGGATGGATGGATAGATGAATGAATGCAGCATCCTTCCATAGAAGGACTCACAAAAGGCTACATAGTACCAGGGGCTTCAAGGGAGGGAGGTCACCCCACGCCAAGACATAAAGAGGTAGGGACAGCAACCAGGCTGAACCTTCCTTCACTAACATATGCATGCTCAGCAACTGGTCTCCCAGAGGCCTGGATGTATTCCCATTCCCAGAGATGCTCCTTCCCTCATACTCCCTGGCCCCTCAGGAATGCCTTCATTAACATATATTATGCTATCTGCCTGCACTGTAATGACTCTGTGGATTTCATCTTCCACATCCCCTCCCCTATATCATACACACCGTAGCTTGTGAGCTCCCTGAAAGGTAGGAAGCATGCCTACGTCTCTTCTGTGTCCCCAAGGCCTGGCATAAATGTTTAATGGGTAAGTAAACAAATGAAAAACTGAGTGAATGCCGAGTCTTTTCCCCATAGACACACTTTGCACACTTCCTATGTCCTCATGTTTGGCCATCTCTCGTGGTCCTCTCCTTCGCACACACATACACACTCACACTGCTGACCCTCTGAAGTCCCAGAGTTATGGCCTGGCTCTCGGTTTCCTTTACCCATTTGTGGCTGATCTAGGGAAGTCCCAGGGCTCTCCTGAGTAGAAAGAGGGAGAGAGCTCTTGGCTCCTCTAAAGCCGTGTTAACTGGGCCCCATGTGGGGCAGGAAAGGGCTTCCCTGGGAAGAACCCGGCTGTTGGGAGCATAGAAGGGTCCTGCACTAACCTGAGGTCTGCTGCCCCAAACTGACCACATCCTCCTGTGTCTGCTGTCCCTACTCCTGACCAGTGAGGCTGTCCCAAGGTGGGGGGCGGTTGTGGCCTCCGTCTCAAGGCTGGCTGGCTGGCAGACACAGCCAGATTTAGAAGTCATTTTCACAGCAGGGAGCCTCCAGCCTCCCACCCACGGGCCCTGCAGGGCCAGTCTGAGATAGGGCTCACCAGGGGCTGGCCCTCATGCCTGCAGTTGCTCCTCCCCTTCTTCTCTTTCCCTGTCTCCCCAGAACTTTGGCAGTGGTGCTGACTCTGTCCTTAGGCAAAGACAGAGGAAGTTCTGGGGGAAGGAGTGTGTTACATTGACACCCTAACCACCCAAGTGCTTCCAGTACACCATTCACCCATTCAAGGGACTGTTTGTACCCACCACAGGGCTCCTCTTCCTTTTCAATCTGGCCTCTGCTGCCTGTTTTTCCTCCTCCCCTCCTTCTTTTTTTTTTTAAATTTTATATTTTGCTGGTAATGCAAGCATTTTTATTTTCTTCTTAATACTGTGCAGGCAGGTTTCCAGCTTGGGTGACAAGGTGGACAGATGGCAGAGCCAGTGGGATTTCTCCAGGGCTGGACTTTCTCTGTGATGCCAAAGATTTTACCTGGGGCATGGGCAGGGGACGGCGGAAGGAGTGGGAACAGTGGGGAGGGCAGGTTCGTTCCTGAGTGATAGTCATAAGTGAGGCTCTGTGCCAGGCACTGTGGTGTCCCCAAAGATGGACAGAGATACCTGGCTGCAGCATCTGGCCACCCCCAACTTTTTTGGTTTTTTTAATTTCAGAATATTATGGGAGTACAACACTTTGGCTATATATATTGCCCATGCACTGCCCTCCCCTACTTCTGATTCACTCTTCCTTGTCCTCCTATTCTCATACCCCAACACTAATGAACTAGCCCTAGAGAGAAATGATAATAATAATCATCAAGCACTAACACTTACATATCACTTACTATGTACCAGGCAGGCATTGTTCTTAAGTGCTCTACATACTGAATCATTTAATCCTCCCAATAACCCTAAGAGAGAAGTACTTTTTTTTTTCTGAGACAGAGTCTTGCTCTGTTACCCTGGCTAGAGTACAGTGGCATCCTCATAGCTCACTGCAACCTCCAACTCCTGGGCTCAAGCGATCCTCCTGCCTCAGCTTCCTGAGTAGCTAGGGCTAAGGGCGCACGCCACCATACCTGGCTAATTTTTCTGTTTTTTGTAGAGACAGGGTCTTGCTCTTGCTCAGGCAGGTCTCGATCTCCTGACCTCAAGTGATCTGCCTTGGCCTCCCAGATGGCTAGGATTACAGGTGTGAGCCATTGTACCCATCCGAGAAGCACTTTTAATAATCCCATTTTATAATGACACTGAGGTACAGAGAGGTTGAGTAACATGCCAAGGTCATACAGCTAGTATGAGGTACAGGCAAGATTTAAACATAGGCTGTCAGGCCTCAGAGTCCATGTTCTAGACACAACATATCCCAGTTCTCTGACAATGATAGCAGTGTGGATGAGCTCTTAGAAACTGTTCATCCTCAAAGGGGCTCAGGCAGCATGGTGGAGCCCACCCCAACAGGGCCAGTCCCTCTACTATTCCATGCAGCTCATCTCTTCTATCAGCCTCAGAGCCCTGGAGCCCCTGAGCTGTAGCAAAATCTAGGCAGATGCTGTCACCACTTCCCTGGCCTTCCTCAACTTTTCTACTTGCCTGAAGTTCCAGTCCATCCTCTTCCTAAGCCTGGAGGTCCAAGGCACACGCTCCTCAGCTCGACCAGGTCCACCCCAATCTGGCCTCAGTTTTCACTCCTGCCTTATCGTCCATAAATCCCCCGAATGTACTCTCAACTGCAGTCAAACCAGACCACTGGGTAATTTCCTAAACATACCCTGTTTCACCACATCCATGCCTCTATTTTTGCTGTTCCCTCTACTTGAAATACCCGTTTACCGAATTCTATCTCAGATGCCACCTCCTCCATGGAGCCTTCCCTGATCTCCTAAAATCCACACAATCTGCATGTTGACTCCTTATGGTACTTAACACTCACTGCTCCCTACTATCATTTGTGTATTTTCATCTTCACCCCATTGTCAACCAGGCCTTACTCTTCTCTATCCTGGAGTCCACTACAGTGCTTTGTTCCCAGCAGGTGCTCAGTAAATACTCAGTAGTTAGAATTGGTGGTAGGTAGTTGGAATTGTAGTGGAAGGGAGACAGACCTCAGTAACCTTTGACCTCTGCCCAGGTGACCCCCACTTCCTTTACCTCCTCCAGCAAGAGCTAACTTGAAACCTGGCAGTGGGTTCCAGGTAGGTGCTGGGATGGGCCTTCCCAGGGACCTCTGACCAATGCTCTCCCCTCGGGTTCAGAAATTCAAAGAGAAGAACTCCCCCGCTGAACCAAGGCCAGCAGGCCCAGCTCAGGGTCGAGTTGTCCCAGGCTGCCCTGCCCCACTTCGAGTCCTGCTCAGAGTCTCTCTGGGTGCGGGCGGGAAGTAACGTCGAGATAATTGGAGACTAAAACCGTAAGTGGTTTGAGAGCCGGTTGGGGACCTGAACACTGAGCAGGAGTTGGAGTTGGCGGACTCGGTGGGAGTGAGAGCAGAGGCGAGGCTGGGGGCCGGGCCAGGACCTGGCGACTGAGTCTCGGCGAAGCCCCCGCGCCTGCCGAGCCAGCAGCTAAATTTACCCGGACTGACTCAGTCCTTGCCCGGAATGGGGGGCGGGGGGAGTGAGCCGGGGCAGTGGGTAGAGCCGGCGCGGTAGGGTGGGGGGCAAGGAAGGGAGAGGCAGGACTGGGGGAGACAGGGATGGGCCAGGAGTTACCACGGGAGAAAGGAGTCTACCTCCCCCTCACACCGACGGGAAGGAGCGGAGGAGCCTTGGGGGAGGGACACTGTGGGGAAACGGTCAGTGAAAGGAAGAAGATGCCAAGGCTGGATAAAGGGAAGCTTAGATTTATTGAGCGCCTACGGTGTGCCAGGCACTGTGCAAGGCGCTTTACATACATTATCGCATTAAATCCTCACAACAACCCTGCGAGGTAGGTGTTTATAAACCCCCATTTGACAGATGAGGAAACTGAGGCTCAGGGAGGTGAAGTGATTTGGCCAAGTTCACATGGCTAGTAAATGACAGAGACAGAGGTGTCCAGGATCAGAGAGAAAAAAGACTTCAGTGTCTGAATTCCAAGCCAGTTGGCGTGGATGAGTACAAAGAGGGGTCTCAGCGCGCTCCAAAGGTCTGGGAGGCCGGAGGCCTGCTCCCGGCTCCGCAGGCTGGAGGCGGCAAGGCGGGGGACTGGCGCGCGGTAACTAGGGGATCGTATTAACTGGCAGTGCCGGGATAGTGGGACTAGCAACTGGGGAAATCTGCGACCTGCGCGCGCCCCGTAGTGGCTACAGCGAGTATCACACCCCACACCTACAGGCTTCCTGGGACCAGCCTTCTTCCTTGCCGAGCCGGTTTTTGGAAGAGGCAGAGATGGGAGATATTCTCAGGGTTCTTTCAGGTGGGCGATACCACTGGGAGGGAAATCGTGGTAACGCCTCAGAACATCACTAAGGAACACTGGGGAGGAGGGAAAGGGGAAGGCCTAAAGAAGGTTCCAAGCTGATTCATTGGCGGCCTTCCCTCCCCAGCTCAGACCCCCACAGGCTAGGGTAAGTGACAGGACCACTATCCTGCCCTGCCTTGGGAAGCCCTCACCTAAACTGGGGAGACTAGGATAGGAGCACCTTGCCCACTTCAGCTCTTCTGCAAACCCCGGACAGTTTCCTGAATTGAGGATGAGTGCAGGTGACAAGGAGGCCAGCCAGGAGCCCTCAGACTGAGTTGACTTATTCCTGACTCTCCTTCTTGGCTTGTTGAGGGTAGGATGAGATAGAGGCCTCTCCAAAGATCCCAAAATGTCAGGGATGGAAGGATAGACCTTAGAACTCCACCATTTTACACACCAGGAGGCCTGGAGAGGGAAAGTGACTAGCCTACAGTCAACCAGCAAGTCAGTGGCGGAGTTGGGATTGAAACCCAAGACTTGTGACACCAAGGTGAGCTCTCCTCCTGCTTTTGCTGGTTGTTTCTGGACCTATTCCTCTTCTGCCAAGAACCCCTCTGTCACCTGGTCGCTCTGTCACCTGGTCCAAAGCCTCCCCACTACTTTCTCCCTCCTGCCCAGAGGCCCTGCCCTGCCATTGCCCTCCCATGACTGCCACCATCCCTGCCCTCCTGTCTGATCCTAGCTAGATCTCTCTGCTCAACTGTACACCTGGTGCATTAGCCCTTGCTGAAGATCTCACTCTTGTGCCCTGAGTGGCAGGCATTAAATCTGCTCACCCTCATCTCTCCTGAAACAAAATTACCAATGGGCATATGCACCCTGTCCTTTTTTTTTTTTTTAAGAGACAGGGTCTCACTCTGTCATCCAGGCTGGAGTGAAGTGGTGCAATCATAGCTCAATGTAAGCTGGAACTCCCGGGCTCAAGTGATCCTCCTGCCGCCTCGGCCTCCCGAGTAGCTAGGAATACAGGCACACACCACCAGGTCTGGCTAACTTTAAAAATTTTTGTAGAGATGGGGTCTCGCTGTGTTACCCAGGCTGGTCTCAAACTCCACCTCGGCCTCCCAAAGTACTGGGGTTACAAGCATGAGCACCGCCTCTGGCCCTTTCCTTTCTTTTCTATTTTAAGTATGGGAATGGGAATGGGTAGGGATACAAGGAAAAGAGAAGCAAAGGAAGTCTGTGGGGAAGAATGGGGACCAGTGAACCCAAGGATGGATGCGTTGGGGCACACAAATACAGAAGGGGCCTCTCACTGCCTCTCCCCATTTCCCTGTGGGGTCCCCTTGGTGTCCCTCGCCCCGAAGAGGGCCTCCTCGGTTTGGCTGATGACATCTAAAATCTCCCGGATACTGTCGCTCAGCTCAGCTGTCTTCCCACCTTCCTGGGGCTGACTGTTCCCAACCCCGGACAGGGTCCTCTCATTCCGCCAGGAGGCGCCCGGGGCTTCTGTGTCGCTTCCTTCATAGGAGCTGCTATGGACGCTGAGCTCCTCAGCTTCGTCGGTGTCTGAGTCCGGGGCGGTGTGGCGGCGGATGCGGGACACAGCTTCCCGCAGGGCCCCGGCGTAGGGCCCCGGATTCCGCGCCCAGCCTCGGCCGGCGCGCCACTGGACCGCCGCCACTTCTGATCCCTCCGCTCTGCCGGCGCCTCCCAAAGCTTCTGGGCCTAAGGCTTGGTGCTCTGGGCTACCTGGCTGCGTGGGGGCGTCCCGCAGGTTTACTTCACCGACTGGGAGCCCCAAGATACGGGAGGCACGCTCCTCCAGTGAGGAGTCCCCCGGCTTCCCGCCCTCAGCTTCGCACCCCCGCCCCTCGCCGGGCTGGTGTAAAACGCGACTGCTCAACAGCAGCTTTTGGTAAGGGGAGGAAAACACCGTGGCCCCCTCGCCCTCTTTCCGTTGGCTGGGGGCATCTGCCACAACACGCGGCACTCCAGAGGGCAAAAGCTGCACCTGCTGGGTTTGGGGGGTCGGAACATATTGGGATCGTATCACCACGCACGTGGCGTCAATGACAAAGACGCCTTCTCCACGAGCCGGCCCCCGGGAACTGCGGGGCAAGGTGTGGGCGCGGCGGGTCGTCTTCCAACCCTCCAGGGTCTCGGGTCCTACTCCCTCCCTATGACCCAGGGACTCTCTCCATCCCGTGCCTCCTGGAGCCCAAGGTCTGGGGAGTGTCTGGCTATGCCTGGGCGGCTGCTTTTTAGGAGAGGTAATCCAGCATTTGGGGAACCAGATCGGTTCTCTTCCTTCTTTCCCTTCCCTCGAGCCCTTGAGGTGGTGCCTAGCCCTGGGAGCGGGACGCGGGGGCCTAGGAGTCGCAGTTGCAGACTCTGCTGGAGCTGTCTCGGTGCCTGGGCTCCCTGTAGTTTTGGCTTGGGAATGGCTGTAACTACCACTGTCCAGGCCAGCAGTAGCCGGCCCCAGGCTTTTCTCAGCGGCCACCTTGCCGGACTCCGGCCTTGCTCTGGCCGCTCCACAGCCTGGGGATCCCCCCAAGAGACCCTGCCCCTGTCGCAGACCCCAAGCCCCGAGGACGTCCCGATAGATCCGAGGATCCAACCTCTTCTTTGTGCGCCCTCCCTCTGTCCTGGCTGGGGTTGGAGCTGGGGCTGATGAAGTGGGCGCCTGGGAGAGCTCGGGACCTCGCTTACTCCCCAAGGTCCTGTGAGGGCCTTCGTAAGAAGGTGGAGCCACGTAGGGTGGCGGCCGGTCCCAGCGGCGTCGCGGGGCGGTCCCAGCAGAGCCTCTCAGCAGCAGGTGAGCCTCGTAGCTTGGGGGCCCCGGCCGCCGACCTCCGCAGGGCCCCGCCCACGCCGACCCTGGGTCGCTCTGCGGCTGCGCGGATGGACGGGGCACTCGCCCCACTGGCCCAAGGCGCTCGGGCGGTGAGGGAGCTAGATGCCTTGCTGGCTGGGCCGCCCGAGGGGCGTTGCGGGACTCTAGGCGGGGCCGACCCAGGGGGCTCCGTCGGGGCCCACCAGCCTTGCGCCTTTTTCGCTCGGTCTCCTTGGTCTCCCGCTCCTGCGACGCCGCTTTCCTTTTCTCTTGCTCCCGGGCTCGGACCTCGGCCAGGGACCCCGCCCGCCAGTTGGTCGCCTCCTGCAGCACCCTGGAGGCCCAGGGCCGGCGGGGCGGCGGCTCAGGGGATCCCGGGCGCGGCCCACACCTGGGACAATGAGCAGGAACCCAGGTGAGCAGTTTGTGGGGAAAGGGAGCCGAGGTCCGGGGAGCTGGGAGCACTGGAGACCACTTGGGGCAGCCATGTGAAGAAGGGGTGTGTGTGAGTGTGTGCGCGTGTGCACGTGCGTATATGTTAGGACTGAAGTCGAAGCGGGACTCCTCGCCATCACTCCATGCACACTTTAACAGCGTCTGCCCCATCTCACCTCCTGCCCTTTCTCACGCCCACCCCTGTCCCCCAAACAACACGGGATGAGTCAGGCCCCAGCCCTCGGGAGGGGGTGGGAGAGGGAGGCGTGGGAAAGAGAACGGGGACCAGCAATGCACGCTGGCGCCTGCAGGGAGGTCCGGACCCCACTCCCCTCCCCACCACTCTCTTCCCCTCACCCCTGCTTCACTCACGTGCGGCTCTGGGGCCCCCGAGCCCAGTGGCTGGCATGGAAGTCCATGGGCTGTCGAGAAGGGGCGCGGCGACTATAATGACAGGAAATAGTCTTCACTTCGATCACCAACAGCTTGGACTTCTGCACCCAGAGGCAGCTGCCAGACTCCTCATCCTGGAGTTCCTGGGGGCTGTCGGGCCCCTCGGAGAATAGCGGGCCATCCAGCATCCTGCCCCACCCCACCCCGGCCCCCCACCCTCCCACCCGCCCCGGTAGCCCCCTCCCAGCCCAGGGAGTCGGCGCCCACTGCAGAGCGGCGGGCCCAGGGACTGGGAACTATATATACCCGGGCACACGTGTGTGCCTGTCTGTGTGTGTGCGCGCGCATGTGACACTGCGCGGACTGCTCCACGCTGCTACCTCCCCCATGTGCACGGCCTCCCCCTGGGGCCCGGGATTGGACGCCCCTTCCCACTGCTCTTGTCCCCCAAGCCTGATGGGACCGTACTGGTGGGCGGGGGAGGGACTTAAGATTCTTGCCAAGATGACAATGCCCCCTCCCCCACTGTCCCCCTTTCTTCAACCTTCCTGCCGTTTTAACCCTTTATTCTCCAGCTTGCCAGGTTGCCTGACCACCAGAGTTCTGCCTCTGACTTCCTGCTTCAGATTTCAGTTTCCCCTACAGGGAGTGGTGAGAATGGAACTCAAGGTCTTTGCCTGCCACTCTGCTGGTTTCCATGGGGTTGGGGTGCAGGAGAGACTGGCCCACGGCTGGGGGGCTATTTTTAGCGGCAGTTCGGGTACAGAGATGAGATGAGTAACCAGCTCCCATGCGGTGGAGAGAGGAGGCGGTGGCTTTCACTGAAGCTTTTGTGTGACTCGGGGAGAGCTGCCTTCCCCAAGCTCAAAAAGGGTGACCCCTACACCCTTAACTCCTCACCTTCTCAGTGCTGCAGCAGAGGGCTGCTGGTACAACAGGACACAGGAGTCTGTCCTGGCCACCCAAACTGCCCCACCACTCCCATTCTAGATGTTTGTCCTTGGGCACCCAGGGAGCCCTCCCCCAGCAGCAGGCTCTCCCCCCAATCCAGAAGCCAGGATTTGGGGGTTACATTCTTCTGTGCCTACACAGTTCTGCCCAGCTTTATGGAGGATAGAATAGAGCACTTATGCACTTGCGCCCTTACAGAGGGATGGAGGAGGAATGGTGTGCTCCCTTGGCAAAACTAATCCCCTAGCAACTGAAATGATAAAAGTGGCCTGTATTTCTCAGTTTAGAGCTCCACCACCACAATGACTAGTTCACACAGCCCCCACCTGAAGTGGTGCTCAAGATGCTCACCTTTGGGGCTCACTGTCTTGGGGGTTGTTTCTTATCCACATGACCCCTCCCCCTAAGCCTATACCAGGTGTCCCCTGATTCACCATGGTAATGTTAGTGGCAGCACAGCCCACGCCAACCCTTCCATGCAGAGACTTAGCAACCATGCCTGGCAACCATGGCAGCAGCTCCAGTGGAGGGGAGGGGTGCAGGGAGCAGGGAAAGAGAGTGTGTATGGCAACGGCTCCTCAGGAAGAAGGGATAATTTGCCTGTCCTGAGAGGAACAGGTAAGAATAAAAGCCTATGAGGCTCCCAAATCTTATCCCTTGTCTTTCTCTCAGCTCCATCCGCAGACTCTGAGACTGGCTGAGTTTTAGGGGAAAATGGGAGAAGCAAGAGATCCCAATTTGTTTTACACTATAATACATGGAGCCTTTTGGGTACAGACCCTTCATTTTAAGGGGACAGGGGCCAGAACCGTTGTTATGGGGCAGAGACTGACATACTGAGAAATGGCGCAACAAAACCCAAGCATCATGCTCCCTAACATGGACCTTTAGAGAGAACCTAAACATCTCTTGTCCCATCCTCTTTACCCCTCTTGATTCCATGCACCTACCAGCTGTACTGATGCCTCTTCGCTTGAAGGTGCTTCCTTCTACCCTGGATCCCACTAGTCCTAAGGCTTTTTAAAGCCCTTGCCTCCTCCCTAGACAAATCCTCCTTCATGAGGGAATGTGACATAAGGAGACATCTGTACTTTCCACCATGCACCCACCCCCACACACATAAACATACTCTAATTCTAATAACTTGGAAGCCTCTCTCCCACAAGTTTGGGAATGTGCTGTGAGAGCTGTGAAGAAGAGAATGTAGAAACAGGGGCTTCTCTGCAGTCTTGATGCAGCACTGAAATCTGAGCTCTGACAAGGGCTTTGATGCTTTTCCCCATGTTCCATAAGGAAGCCTGGTTTGGAGGAACCAGTATGGTATGACTGGGGTTTGATCAAAAGGCTTAGGCACAGTGGGGGTAGGAGCAAGGTATTATTCTGAAATTGCTCCTGAATTGGATAGGAAATTGCATCATACCTGCAAGGCACTGGTGAGATGGTACCCACAGTCTAGCAGTCCTTATGGTGTTTGGTGCTTGCTACTGTTTTGGTCCACATGGTTTCAGCCCAAGGAATGGGTCTGATGGGGTGACCATCATCCTGCTGTTCCCTTTCTTCCCCCCACCCTCTATCTCATTCTCACCTTGGAAGAAAAGCAAGGGATTTGTAGGTTCAAAGATAGTGCCAGCTCAGCAAAATCCAAACACAGTCCAACCTTCCCTAACTAAGAAAAGCTCAAGTCTGTCTACTTTTTGGAAAGCTAACACCGTTATGGGATTTCCCTTGGTTCCCAGCTATGATCCAGGTAGAGGGGAAAGAAAGGTAATAAGGGGAACTACAGGGAATGGGGTGGGGAACAGTTGTGAAGGGAGAATTAGAGAGTTAGTAACTCTTCTGTAGTGGTAAAGAACATGAACCCTGGGGCCAGATTGTTTGGGTTCAAATCCTAGCTCTACTTTTTCCTAGCTGTGTGATCTTGGGCTACTTACTTAGCTTCTCTGTGCCTCAGTTTTTAAAAAATGTGTAAAACTGGAATAGTATCTACTATTGTTTTGAGGATTAAATAAGTTAATATATGTAAAGCACTGAGAATGATGTCTGGCACATAGTTACATGCATGTGTGCTATTATTACTGTCATTATTAATGATGAGCTGAAGAAGCCATAAAAAGTAGGAAGGTTGGAGCAGTAGTGTCTATCAACCGCAAAAATCAAACACTGTATACCATGACAAGATTCTTGTCATTTAATTAGATTTGCCATGAAAAGCAATAACCTTGGCTAACCACTCTGTCCTCCTCCACCACCTAACCCCCATCTCCCTTCATATGCAATGCAGCACAAGAACCCAAAGGCCCTCCTCCCCACAATCCTCCCCACTCATATTATGGGAAGAAGTGTCACTAAATGGACTCAGCCTCCTCCATATAGCATGAAAGAGGATGCATAAAAATATCTTTATGAAGAGTTTTGTTGTGCTATTATCTTCGGGTAGAGTCAGGGCAGAGATGGAAGCAAAGGCAGGGTGAGATCTGGGAATCTCTTAGAGATCAGAATTTGCCTGAGGGGCACAATGCCCATAGTTCACCCAGAAAGGGGGCTATATCTAAGAGGACAGGACTAGAATTGGCTAGGCTGAAAGTTTTCTTCAAGTGTATGTGTCAGGGTAAGGGCAGCTAAAAATTCATTCTCCTTCCTCCCCCTACACCTCCCCTAGCTCCCAGATAGAAGGGTAGGGGGCTCCTGAGCAGGGAACAGAGTCACAGTTCTCACAAGTTTCATCTGATTCCCAGAGCTTCCAGCAGTGAGTGGGGCATATCCCCTGGTGCTGCCTGACCCCTTCCCCAGCTCAGAGCTTCTTCTCTCCACCTGTGAGCACCAGGGCCTGCAGGATGTCAGACAGTGATACAATTCCCTTGACCACATCATTCTCATCCACCACTACAAGTCGGTGAACCTGGCGTAGAGCAACAAGGGAGAAAGGGAATGTTTAGTGCCAGCCTCAGTTCAGGTGAGTCCCTCAGCCCCTACCCTCCATGTCAAATCCCACTCTCAAGGCTGCTCTCCCCAGCTGCTTGATGGTCACTGGCCTCCCTACCTCTGCTTCCACAAGCCTGTTGATGATAGTCTCTAGAGTCTCATGCAGGTAGCACTTAAGAACACCCTCAAAGTAGTGTGATCGATGTTGCAGGGCTTTAGTCACAGACACATCTAGGTTGTTGTAGGTCTTCTCTGCTGCCAAATTCTGGGGAGAGAGAGGAAGGAGCTTGCAGAGAAGCAAGAGAGCCAGCCCCCAAACCCTGAACACACCCAACCTCACCAGAGGGATTTAGGGCAATTGTCAGCCATGCCTACAAGCCACACCCAGCTTATTCAATTCCTTTTCAAATAGGTTTTGAAAGCTTAGAAGCTTCCAAGACCCTTAAGTCCCAGAAAAGACTCCCTTCCCTCTCTCCCCATTCAACACCCCCCACCCAATCCCTACCTCCCAGTCCCTCCACAGTCACTCACGATAACATCAAACTTGGAGTAGATGTCCACCACACGCCCTAGGGGGACAGAGGTAGCTCAGCAAGGAGGATCTGGCATCCAAGACTCCCCCTACCCACAGAATCACCCTCCTGGCCAAGCTGAGGGGAAAGCAGATTCTCCCAGAGCCACCCTGACTTTCCTGGATCCCTCCCTCTCCCAGACTTCAGCCCAATCTCTTACCTTTCTCATCTACCACTGGCAGGGCTGAGACTCGATGCTGTACAAAGATGCCCAGAGCCACGTAGACGGGGGTGGTAGTGCGGACCATAGCAATATTGGCATAGGTGCCAATCTGTAACTCTTCCAGAGACTTAGACATGAACTCTGGCTTGGGGAACTCTGTGATCTGAGGAAAGGACCATCAGCTTGACCTTCAATGCCCCCAAACCACCCTTGGATACCCCTCCAACCCAGTATATAAGAAATAAGAACTAAGGAGCACTTACAAACAATTTTAGGAACTTCAGGATGCGCTTGTGGGTGAGGATGTACAAGGTGTTGCCTGATTCTGGGTCAATAACTGGCAGCCTGTGGATCTTGTTTCGAATTAATGAAGATACAGCATCAAACAAGCTGTGGGAAGGTAGGAGATAATAGTAAGTTCCACAGTGCTGGGGCTATGGGGGGTTAAATAGCTCCTTACACTGCATATATAAACAGGAAGAACTGGTGGTGAGGGGAGAGGGGCAGTGTGCAGACCAGACTTAAAGTGTGTGAGTGAGTGTGTGTGTGGGGAGAAGTGTCTTTTCTCTCTTCTGCCTCTTTCCCTGGATTTTTGTAGGGCTTTAGCTATGCTGATGTCTAGGCTCTTCCCCTTTTCAGACAAAGGGATAGCTGGAACTCACCTGGCATTAGGAGAAATGCAGACAAGCGGTTTAAAGGAGTCCTGTAGGTACACCTCTGAAAGGAAAAGCAATGGCTCACAAAATACCACCTTGGAAAAGTGTTTCCCAGGAAACCCTCCATCCTTTTATTCTTTTACAATTCTCTACATACCTCTCCAAGTTTCTATCTTGTGTTCTTCTAGCTCATAGATCTGTACCTAGAAGCAGAAGCAACAGAATTTGAGACCTGCTCTTTCTGCTTTATTAAGCCCTTGTGGCTTGTTTGTAGGAACAGAAATGAGGGACTCTGAGAAGGGAAAGTGGGTCATTTGGCTAAGGTTCCTTACCAAGGCTGATTTATAGTAGCGATGCAGGATATTGATGAAATCGGTGATAGTCAGCATGCCTAAAGGCCAAGACAAGAGCCCTCAGCACTACCCAAAGCTTCTCTCCTTGCCCAGCACAAGATGCCAATAATAGTGTGTTCCAGAAACTTTTGCTTACCCACAAAACTTTGTTTCTTACTATCCCACAAAGGGGCAGCTCGTACACCATTAGTCACCAAAGCAAAGAAAGCTTTCTTCACCTGTAGCCAAGACAGTAATAATCATAAAGGGAAATCCACAGAGGACAGGACTGTAAAAAAGAACAGGGTTGGATAGTTTCGGGAAAATTCATAGAAGGACAAGGATATTACCCTGGGGATGAAACAGGATGAGGGGTATTGAACCAGAGGCTCCAAAAAGGAGGGAAAAGGAAAGAGGATTTCACCCACCTGCAGGGAAGTATCAAATACAACCAATTTGGAGCTCGTGGGAATCAGGTCATAGCAGCGATGAGACTTCATGAAGGAAGTATAGACACTATTGTTGGATTCTGGGGTCTCTGCATAGGGTGGAATAGTTAGTAGCTTCCTTCTACACAATAACTCACAATCAAAAGAGACAGAAAACAGTGGTTCTAATTTCTCAAATATTTAAAGCATGATTTTTTATATGGCCCTTTATTCTATCTGTTTTGTTCCTATTGTTTCCACAAAACTTGTATAAACCCCTTAGAAACCATTTCATCCAACCCATATCTCCAGGTAAGACTACATCTGTTGGCTCCTTTGGTAAAAGAAGACTGACTACAACAGAAAGTCTATAATCTCTCTCTTTAACCTGTTCTAGTCAAAAAGCTTTTCTCATCTTTAACCCAAGTTTTTCCTTTCATATATTTAGCACATTTCACTTGTCTGCTTTTCTCAGCGAAGATGAAAAACCAAGTAAGCTTCTTAAAATTCTTCCAAGATGACGCTGGTGCAGTGGTGCATGCCTGTAGTCCTAGCCACTCGGAAGGCTGAGACAGGAGGATTGCTTGAACCCAGGAGTTCAAGTCCAGCCTGGGCAACACAGTGAGACCTCATCTTACTTTAAACAAACAAACAAAAAACAAAAAACAAAAAAAAAAGGGAAAGTCTCCCAAAAAAAAAAAATCATTTGACTGAATATTTATTATTCAGAGCTAAGCCAAATAGTAAACTCTGGTTTTTTTTTTCTTTCTTTCACAACTTTGTTTTCCCTGGATTTAATAGTGGTCTTGTCCTTTTGTTTGTTTGATTTTCTATGTAGAGTACTTATAACTAATTCAACCATCAAACTCTTCACCAATTGTTTAAATCTCCTTTCAAGAAGTTCAGAAGCATTAGATAGTCTATTAAACAACCCAAAGAAGTCTCTCTGGAGCCTTCTGACCTGCTCAAATCTGGGCTGGTTTGCCTGGTGTGCACTGCTGTCATCCTGAGATCTTCCTTCCTCACCATCTAGGGGACTCCTTTCACGTCTCTCCTCTGTTGGCACTCCTGTTTCCTGTATCCCATGTTTTCATCTTTTTTGATTACTCCTTTGTTTTGGTGGAACATATCTTCCTGTAGCTTCCTGAGAAAGGGTGCATGGCAGGTAAAATTTTTGAGACCTTGCAGCCTATAGATATTTTTATTCTACCCTCATCCTTGCTTTATAATTTGGCTGGATATAGAATTCTAGGTTGGAATTTATTTTCCTGCAGAATTTTGGAGGCATTGCTCCATTGCCTGTTAGCTGCTGGTGTTGTTGAAAGTCCAAGGCAATTCTGATTCTTTGTAAGCGACTTGTTTATTCCTCTCTGGAAACTCATAGGATTCTCTTGCTCATTTGAAATCCAGTGTTTGCTTGAATTATCCATGTATGTATTGGTTCTCATATAAACTAATGACTCAGTTCCGGAAGTCTAATTTTCCTTGTTATTCCTCCCCTTGTTGCCATTTTTCTTTCTGTGACTCCTGTTTTTTAGATATTGGACCTTCTAGATTGATACTTTAATGTTTGGGGGTTTGTTGTTTTTTGGGTGTGTGTGGTTAAATATTTTTTCTCATTGACTCTTTGCTTTTAACTCTATTTGGGAATTTTCTCATTGTTTTTCAAGTGTACGGTGGTTTAAAATTTCATTATTTTTCATTTCTAGATCTTCTTGTGTTTCTAAATCTTTCTGAAATTGTCTCAGTTGTTAAAAAAACTTATAACCTATACTTGTTTCATGGTGGAAATATGTTCTTTTACTTGAGAATATATTAATGTTAATTATTAAAGTGTTCTTCTCTCTGTGCATTGACTTTTCCTGCCAGCTGCTTTTTTCCTGTTTGTTTCTTTTTAGTGTATGTGGGGGGCGGCAGTTTGGTTCACTTTTTTCCATAGAGGCTTTCTTTAGATGTTTGGTAATCCTTGGTTTAAAGGACAATTCAAATCATATCTTAAGAGTGGAGACTTTAAAGCTGATTGGAAGCTCTAAGCATGTAAATGAGCCTTGTTGACCATGAGCCATTTAGATAAGAAACATTCAATACTTATATTTTTAGGACTTTCCCCTCAAGGGGATTCTGGAGAGAAGGATTATTCAATTTTGAGCTTGGAGGGTGAAGTTTTTTCTGCCAGCATTCTGGAAACTGAATGGGAGAAGAGGGCTAACGGCTTAGCACCCAGTAGAGTTCACTGCCTACTCCTTTCCTGTTTTTAGTACAGTACTTCAGCCCTCAACCATGCCTGAGTCCCTCTCTAGATCTCCAGTCTTTGCCAAAGTTGGGAGGAGTTGCCCAACTGTACTTAACGGCATAGGGTGTTTTGGGATCTGTACCTTAGACCTTCAGTGTTTCTTAGCTTTCCTCACTGTTAATTATAATAGTTTTCTCAGGTCTGCTAAGTCATGCACAACTCTTTTGTCTGCTTTCTAGCTTCCAAAAATTCATTGTTATCTCTTCTCCTGTTATCCCTATCCTGGTGGGTTTGTATTATTTTTTAAAAATTCCTTTACAGTGGTTTTAGGAGATTTTTGTGAAGGCATGGAGATGGATGTATATATTTAATCTATCATCTTTAACTGGAAGCCTACAATTGTTTTTCAAACTTGAGAATTCAGACTCCCAAGAACATGTCTTTGATTACCAGTTGAAGATACACTACAATGATAGTTAAATACTATCATTTTAGGCCACAGACCCACAAACTTATTGGATTTGGCTTTCCCAGTGTTTTAAAAATAATTTAAATCAATTGCCAAATTTTAAAAATCTGAAGATTTACATAAAAATCCAAATTCCCAGTTTCTTTTCAAAATCAGATCTGGCAAAAACAGGTCTTAATTGGCCAGACCTGGATGGTTGCTGCCTCCTTTTAGATGTGACACAAGATCTACAGGTTGTCACAGTCATATGTAGTCCACTTCACTGCTTGGTCCATGTAGACCAGCAGTCCCCAACATTTTTGGCACCAGGGACCGGTTTCATAGAAGATTATTTTCCACGGACAGGGGCTGGTGCTGGGGGGGTGGGGAGTGTGCAGGAGGCAGGTGTCAAGCAATGGGGATTGGCTGTAAATACAGATGAAGCTTCTCTTGCTCACCTGCTGCTCACTTCCTGCTGTAAGGCCCAGTTCCTAACAGGCCACAGACAGGCATCAGTCCACAGCCCAGGGTTTGGTGACTGCAGATGTAGACAATTTGAGTTTCTGGCTTCTGCCTTGGTGCTAATACAAATGTACTCAGAAACGTAAACTAGACACTGATATCATGTGGTAGTAATTAATTATGAAGAGTCATCAAAACAGTTCAAAATATGCCCATAACTTTTTGGGATACCCATAAAATAAAAACAGAAAATTTAAAAGATCTTGTTGAGAACCCATAACCCTTGATAACAAGTCCTAGGATCTCTGACATTATAATACCTCTTGACGTTTATACTCAGCCTATATTTCAATCCTCTGGGAAAGTGCATGCCCCTAATGCCATAAATGTGCTAGGAAGACCTAGGAGTGTTCCTGGGCCAAGTCCTTTACCAGAGATGCCTGTGAGTTCTGCTTCTTTCTAGAAGGCCTAGGGTTGGACCAATCCATTCTAACCAGGTATTTGAGCAGGCATTGGAATTGTCTTCTCCTGTGCTCTGGATTTTAGAGGTTTAGTGATTCTACTGCCAGATTAGTTCTAAGCCTAAGGACTTTAAAGGCCTTTCTATAATTTCTTGAGTATACTTAGTGGCGTTATTGAGCTTGCTAACTAAAAATTCTGGTGAAATTATTTTTGGACTACACAGAAAATACCAGGGACTGCTAAAACATGGTTAACCAGCCCAGAGTTGCCTATGGAAGTTTTCCCTGTACCTCAGAAGTTTCTCTCAAGTGGTTTGATAATTGAAGATATTAATCATCTGCACTCTGCCCAAGATTTATTCCTGGGTGATCTTAACAAATTATTGTTCCTGATTTGTACAGTCTGGCACATTATCTGGCCCAGATTTGATTTTCCCAGGAGTAACCCTGGGAGAGATTCAAAAGCATTGTTGAAGACATTGTTACGGTCAGGCTATTGTTTTATGCCATTTCCTTTCTTCAGTAAACTTACCTTGAGGATGCTCATTTTCCAGAGCTGGGGAGCTATCTGAAGAAGTGACCTGGAGAGACAAGAGAAATGGATTTAGCTAAACTGGGCTCCCCCCATTTTAACTTAGCAACATTAGGGGAAGGGCTGGTGAACTAATAATTTCCTTTAAAGCACTAAAAGGCCCTTCATAAATATTATCTCATTTAATCTTCATAACAGTCCTGAAGTTAATATTATTATTAGCCTTATTTTCACAGATTAGGAAACTGAGGGTCAAGACCTGCCCAAGGTCGCAAAACTGGTAAGGGGTAGAGTAGGGATTCAAACACACATCTATCTGGTTCCAAAGCTAATGTTCTTATATACTATGCTATGTAATGAAACATTAAGTATTAAAAGCTAAGACTAAAATATCTGAGCTTAGGGTTTGCACCCACAAGATTCTTACAGATCTACTTTATTAAAACATGGAAACCAGAGAAATAACATTGCCTTCCCCCAAATACTCACTAACCATAGTTGTGGGCACTAGAATAATAGACATACCCCTTACCATTGAGAGAGGGACACATCTGGGAAAGATCCCAGCAGGTGACTGTCAGCCAGACAGTCAAAGCTTGAATGACTGGGGGGTGGATGAGGAACATAAATGTTCTGAACCTGGGAACTTGAGTCCTCTCAGCACCTTTGTGAGTCAATGGCTGCTATAGCCCAGGTAATGCTGGTTTTCCAAGTTTCCTTTCCCAAGATAGTTTGAGATTAGAGATGAGAGAGTGCTTTGAATAGACAAACCTTCAGAACCATCTCTGTGCTCCCTCAAGTGGGAACATTTGGAAATTTCATTGTTCTCTAAGAACCTAGGAGGGATCATGACAATTTTCATCCACTGGCATCAACAGTTTTGGCTCCATTTGCTCTGGGTAATATCCCCCAAACTAACTTAAAGCCATACTTCACCTCCATAGCTTCTGTAGTAACAGGAAGTTAAATGCCTTGGCTTGAACCTGGGAGGTTGGCTGGCAAACAAGGTCAAGTTGGCAGGACAGTCCTAAATTTCCCTCCCCTAATGGGTCGTGGTGGGGGACAGGGATAATCTTCTCTCTTCCCTCTGGGCTGCATGAGACTATCAGCTTGGCCTGGCATTTTGGCAAGGCTATTGGAATAACAGGCTCATCATTGTAAAGATAGATACATGGTATTAATATATCAGAGTTTCACAAAGATCTATCAAAGGCACAGAAACAGGTACTTCTGTAGAAGTTACTGCACCCATCATATGATACATACATACTGCACTGTGCTACAGTTGTTTTGTTCATTATTATCCAAACAGATTATAAATTCCTGGAAGCCTAGAACTATCTTATACTTTGTATCCCCCATACAATTTAACATAGGTTTTTTTGGTGAATTATTTTGCATATAATTCACAATTTTTAAAAATTCTCTAATAATGATGGCCACTGATAAGAACAGAGAAACCTAAGAAACCTAAGTCACAGACAGAGAACAGCTAAATAGATATAGATACCAACATAAGAGAATCAAACACAATTGAATATGTTACTTTAACTTTCTACCTTTTTCACATATGAGAGAGGGAATTACATCCACTCCTCTCTACTTTTAATAACATAGGGAACCTAAGAAAATATTGCTATACTACCTAAGTACAAAATATTATTACAGAGACACAGGCTACATCTGACACATAGACTCACAATTTCTTAAGAACTCCTGACCCACATTTCCAGTTATTTGTTTGACAACACACAGATATCACAGAGACTCCTTAAATGCTTCAATATAAAACAAAACATCATTTGTCCCTTCAATCCTATTATTTTTACTGTGGTTTCCATCTCTTTCCTTTTTTTTTTTTTTTTTGCATTGCTGTCTTCCCAGGTGCCCAGAACTGTAGTCTTGATTCCTTCACTCTCGCTAACATATATATCAGCTAAGCTGACATGTTAGAAATGCCTCAAATTCATATGTGTCCTTTCTACTTTCACAGCCTTAACTTCATGGGTCCCCTATTACAAAACAAAGTTCAAACTTAGCATGGTATGCAATACCTTCAACCTGATCTGAGCCTACTTTTCCAGTCTTTTCTCCCACTGTGACCAAAATCCAAACTCCAGCAATATCAGGCCACTGGCTAACTCCCAATTATTCTCTACATACCCCAATTTCTATGTCCTTGCTCATACCATTCTCTTAATTGGCAATGCCCTCTCCTAGGTCCACAGTAATTCCTCCCTCCTCTATGCTTTCACAATCCTTTGTTTGCATCTTGACTATAGCATTTATTACAGTCTACCTTAAATAACAGCTGTTGCTGGCTTGCCCTCACCATCACTCTAGTTAAGCCAAGCATTTTCAAAGCATTTTTCTTCTTTTTCTGTTTTGTTTTTTTTTTTTTCTGTTTCTGTTTTGTTTTTGTTTTTGTTTTGAGATAGGGTCACTCTGTTGCTGGGGCTGGAGTGCAGGGTGTCATCATAGCTCACTGCAACCTCACACTCCTGGGCTCAAGCAATCCTCCTGCCTCAGCCTTCTGAGTAGCTGGTACTACAGGTGCCAGCCACCATGCCTGGCTAATTTTTTTTTTTTTTTTTTTGGTGGAGACGGGGGTCTAGCTATTGCCCAGGCTGGTCTTGAACTCTTGGCCTCTAACAATCCTCCCACCTTGGCCTCCCAAAGTGCTAGGATTACAGGCACCATAACTGGCCTCCTTTTCTTCTTTTTAAAACAATTTCTATCCCCAGAACCTAATCCAGTACATAAAGTGTGAAAGCTAAATTAGAAAATCTATATAAAAATGCTTTGTAAACCATAACACATTTGTAAGTAAGCAGAAAATGATACATTATTTTCAATTTAATGGAATCAGACCCTTTATTCCTGCTCAAAATTCGCTTAATCTGTAGGAACTGACTCCCTTGCTTGGGTGACCAATTGCAAATCACTTCACCACTTTGGTCTGTTTTTCTTTTCTATAATCTGAGGGACACGACCTCTCTGCAGGAGGAGAAAGGGTATGGCAAAGAATTACTCTGGGCATGTAACTGATCCAAAGGAAAGTGAACCGCAGTCCTTTCGCAACAGTTAGCAATTGATGAAAACCAAGATGGTAAGAGTTACTCTGCCTGACAGGATACATGGTTAAAAACTGTGGATAGGGAAATGGATGGGGGAGGGTTTCCAGAGTACTAGAAAAAGGCTCCTGAGAATGAGAGTGGCTCCAAACATGAAGGAGACAACCTGCAGCATCTGTGGGAGGGTGACAGAGACCTGCCACAATTGGTCAATGCCTGCTCGTCAAGAATGAGCTATGCCAAAAACGCCTGCTTAAGAGTCGCAGAGCAGGGCATGACCTGAACTTGTCGAAGGGACATAGCGGCCTCTCACACTGAACGATTCCCTCTTTCAGGCAAACCCTAATTCTCAGTCTTACTAAGGGAATATGACCTCGCTGAATGCAGTATAAAAGTCTTCAGATGTCCTTCCTGCCAGGGATTGCAGGGATCACAGTCAGACAACCAAGGTCCAGAAGCTACCTGCAAGCAGGGATCCCTCCGGACCGCCCCTCCCCGCCCCCGCCTCACCCAGTAAAGCTGGATCACAACCCTGCTCTCTCTCAAGCAAACCTCTGAATGGGCTAGAGGTGCCCATTCAGAAAAAGGAAAGGAAGCCCGAGATTGCCAGGGCGTACGTAGGCTCCAAGGAGGGAGCTAGGAGTCACTGCCCGCTCGGGCCAAGGGTACCACGGACAAAAAGAAGGCATGGGTGCGGCCCAGTGCTAGGAGATGAGCCTAATGAAGGAGCGGAGAGGCAGGGTCACAGGACAGGACAGACACCCGGCTGCTCCTCGTTTGCTAGTCACCAGCGCTATCCCCTGCCCAGCCCTCCCCGTCTCCTAACAGGGGCCTCAGGCTCCACAGCGCCTCCCGCCGCCCTCCAGCGCTCCTCACCGTCTCCATTGCAAGAGGAGCTGGCTTGGTTCGTTCGTTTTAGGAAGCTTGGTTGGGGCAGGCCACGCCCCACATCCGGTGCCGCGACGCCACTTCCGCCTACGTCATGGCAGCCACAGGACTAGGAAGGCAGGCGGAGAGCCCACCCTTCCGGCGCTGGCCTGGCCTTTTAACCGCCCTCCCCCGGGTCCTGGCGGACCTCACGGATCCGGCTGACGGCGAGGGTCATGGGACGGAGCCGCTTGTATTTAAAATGTCCTTTTTTTATTTGTCGTTTAAAAACAAACTTGGAAGAAGCAAAATCCAAAACTTGCCCTTTGCCTCTCGCAACATAAATTATGTACAGTTCAGAATGATCGCTGATACAAAACATGCCAAGGACAGGGGCGCTGGGGGTGGAGGGAGAAAGGGCGCTTTAAAAAAGGGAACCATTCCATCCGTTGTTACGAAGGACCAACCTTGCTGTACAGGATACACACAACACAAAATAAAGTCTTCACGGGATTCACACTTGTCAGCGATTTATTTTTTAAAAAGGGGCAGGGTCCTGGAGGTGAGGGGAGAAGACTGTAAAGGGGAAAACTGAAAATTGAATATGTGCGAGTGTAAACCAACCCAAAATACAAACACGGGGGTGGGGGGCGGGGGTAGGATTCTGATGCAATTATACAGGCAGGGTACTTAAAAAAACCAACAACCAAAATTCCAACCTTGTAGCTTGGGTCTGAGTTATAGTTTATATAAAAATTAAAAACTGTATAAGGTTTCTTCACTAAAATCTACAGGACTATCGGATACGTAGCATATGCTTACAAAGTCTGCCCCATCCCCTTTTCCCATTCCCAGGGCCCAAGCCCCAACCAGAGCCTGACTCCCCGGAGCCAATCTCACCTTCCCTGTAGCCTAGACCTTTTGCTCATGGAAAAGGAACACCCAAGGGCTGTGGCTTGGGGGCAGCAGCCCAGTCTCCCTACTGTCTGATTCAATTACAGCGGTTCCTGTGGGAGTGGGGCGGGGGTGGGGGTGGGGTGGGGGGTTATTCTCTTAAACATTTGCAGCTTGAAACAGTTGAGGAAGCAGCTTAAAAAAAAAACAAACTCCCTACCCCCAACAATCCACAACCCCCCAAATTCAAAACAAAACAAAAACAAACCTAAAATCACAACAGTGACCGAGCTCCCCCTCCAGCAGGCCCACCCATCTGCCACCACCAAGTCCACCCCTACACTCCAGACATTTGATTCTTGAAAATATTAATTACAAAATGCCCTTTGCCCATAGCCCCTAGGAGAGAACTGCATATAAGCTTCATCTTCACCCCCATGGTTCCCTACCAGAGAGGGGTTTAGGGCCTCACCCACCCCCTACCTACCCCCCACCCCCAGGAAGAGGTTCAACTGCAGCACAAGCTTGGGCAGAAAGGGGAAGGAAAGGGAGGCAGGGAACCCATCACCCTCTGGCTCCCCCTGGGGCCAGCTCACTTTTGTGCGTTATAATGTAGTCCAACTATACAACAGGGGGTGGGACTTGCCCAGCCTCTATACCCCCATCTTACAGCAGTCACAGCCAGGGGGTGGGGAGTGGGGGGTGAGGAAAAGGGCGGTAGGTTGGGTAATGGAGGGGGCCCCCCCACAAGGGGAGCTCCATGTGTCCGCCCCATGCCCCCCTACCATTTATAAACTGGTTTTGTAAAAAGAAAATAGATATATTTATATAGAATATATAAAGCACAAAAATTAGTAGTTTTACATTTGCTCTCCCCGGGGGTGGGGGGAGAGGGGAGGGTTCTCACCTCCAGCCGGCTCCCCCATGCCCCACAAGACTATGTACAATCCCATGTATAAATAGATAAATACCCCCCACCCTCCCCGCGCTGACACTAAGCTCCCCCACCCCCACATCACCACCCCTTCCCACCAGACCAGCAGCAGTTTGGTGACTGAGGGAAAGTGGGAGCTCCAGGCCACACCCTGCCTCACTAGGTATGGGCATGCCACTCAGGGATAGCCCTCACCCTACCCCCCACCCACCCCATCTAGGGGCTGGAGGGCAAATGGGCTCATGATGGGGTTGGGAAAACAGGAGGGAGATATCCTGGTCCTAGGTTTAGCACACCCCTCCTGCCCCCATGTCCAGATGGAGAAGGAAGTCCTAGAGCAACTAGGGGCCAGTCATCCCCAATCTTCATCATCATTTGCCTCAACCACCATCCCATGCCCATAATTAAAAACAAAGATGGATTTTTTGTTGTTGATTTTTCTTCCTCTTTCTACCCCCTTCCACCCACTCAGAAGAGGGCAGTGAGGTGGGGGAGAGGGTTGGGGCAGTAGGGGGCTTGGAGAGGGTCTCACATTTCAAAACAGCAAAAAATCCAACACTTAAATGAGGTAGGTGTGGGTGCGGGGTCTCCTTGCCCAGCTTGCTCAGCTTGCCCTCGTGGGCAGCTGGGCGCCTCTTTCCCATTCATGTTGCATTTGTCAGAGTGAAAAACAAGGAAACACAACCCATAGAGAGACAGAAACACAGAGGAGAAGAGGGAGACAGAGACAGATCAAGAGGGAAGGGGATGGGGGTGAGGGTGGGGGCAGGACCCGGCAGGCAGGGCCAGGTGTGGGACCCGGCCTTTGGGATTGTCAAGCTTAGTCAAGTCTCTTTGCAGCCTTGAGTTGGGCCGGAGAGGTCAGTGGGAGCAGCAGGGCTGTGAGGCCCGGCCACACATCCTCCTCCCCCCTCCCTGCTGCCTCCCAGATGCTTCTGGGTAGTTCCCGGCCCATATCCCCCTCAAACCTGAGATGCCCAATGGCTGCTTCTGTCTGGCCCCTCCTGGAGCTGGGGGCAGAGATGCCAGCCTGAGGGCCGGTGGCGGGGAAGAGGGTTGTCCCTGGTGCCCAGGGTGGGCTTGGCCTAGGGCCCTCTGCCCCAGCCTCCTGCTCCAGGGGCTCCGGTCAGCCGGCAGCCCCAGCCCTGGGTCCTGGCTCTGGCTGCTACCTCTCTTCCCCCTCATCCCTTTCAGGGAAGAGGTTGGGGGTGGGGGGACTCCCCTGCCTGGTAGCCTCAAAGCTTCTTAGTTCATCCATTTCCGACAATTCCAGGCTCCACAGTGGCAGGGGATCTTGTGCTGATCGTCCTCAAAATCAAACTGATAGTCATAGGTCAGCTGGAAAGAGAAGAGGGCAGAATCAATGTTAGCCCCCCAGAGGAAGGGGGGGCCGTGAAGATCTGATCAGAGGGGAGTGGCCTTGGAACCCAGCTCTTAGGGAATGGCAGAGAAGAGGAGAGAGAAGGAGGAGCTGCTCTGTCACTCACTCAGGATACTTCCTCTCACCTCCTCTCCTTTGGGGATTCGCCGGCTGGAGATGATGATGATTTTGTCCTCTTTGTCAAATGTCACGACTTCAGCCACACAGTTAGGGGCACAGGAATGGTTAATGTACCTGGACAGCGGAACAAAGTCAGGGACGCCAGGCAAATGAATTTTGGTTCCTTGTTGGCCTACCCCCAGAATGCCACCCTCAGAAACCCTTAAATCCTTCCTTCCTCATTCTTCTCACCTGGCAGGGCCTCCGGTCAACGTAGCATCAATCACATGTTCATTGTTTATTCGGAACATGTAGATGCCTCGATTCTAAAAAGGCAGAGGTTGTGGAAGAATGAACAAGAGGATCAGAGAATAGAAGCGGTGGGATCAGGTAGAAGACACAGGCACTGGGCTTCTCCTATATACTCTTCATTTCTCCTTCCTCTTCCCTCCCTGCCAACACCCACCCCCAGCTTCCTGCCCGCTCTCCTGGGGCCAATCCTGCCCCCAGCTCCTTGGCTGAGTATGGCCATGCACCACAACAGCCCATACCTGCTCCTCGTAGATTTTTTCCCGCCGGTTGGCCACCTCATTTCGAATGATGGTGCCAATGTACTCGATGACCATTGTGTGTTTTTCTAGGTCCTTGGCTGCATAAAGCCCCAGGCCCTGGATACGGGAGCGAGCCAGATACACATTGTTCTTCCACTCGGTGCGCAGCCGCCGGTACTGAGATGACTTGGAGTGCACAAACTGCTTGCTGTACGGGGTGTTGGTCTCGCCTGTGAAGGTGCTCTGATATGCCTTAGACATGCTGGTGCTGTTCAGGGTATGGGGCCTGGGAGGCGATACAGTCCATGACAAGACGGTTCTCCCTCAGACCAAGCACACACCACCCGCCTCCTCTGCCTCCTCCCTGGGGTGTGCAACATGCCAATTAGGGGCGTGTGCTGCCTTGGGAGTGGAGTGGAGGCAACTGGGTCTCAGCTCTGGTGAGGCAACAACTAGCTACAGGGACCGTTCAGATACCCTGGGTGACACAGAGAGCCCAGGATGAGGGGTGGGGTACGGAGGGAGAGGGGGACACCAGTTCCCCTACACTGAGCCTGCTCTCCCATCTCCCACTTCCTACCACCCTCCTGCCAAACCATACTCAAGGCCACGCTCCTCTGGGAGGTCTTCCCCAAGCAGCCCAGGCCTAGAATTTAAGCTGATGGTTTGCCTGAATGTCTCAGTCCTATCTCCTGCACATACTGGAAGCCCTGAAAATGGGGGCCAGGTCTACCACATTGGGTTGGATTTGGGTCAAAACTAGCTGTGAATTCACAGCCAAAGGTGGTATCCTTCCTTTCTTCAGACTGTCCCCTTCTCTGACATAACATCGGGCTCTGTGCAGATGGCTCAGTGCAGGGGAATGACTGCTGCCTGGCGGGATGCCTTTTCACCACCCTATGGCACCAGCCAATTCTTGCCCATCCCAGAGCAGTGGTTTTCAAACGTCTTTGGTTCTTTTCTTTTTTATTTAGCAGAAATCTTTTTTTTTCCTTTAACAAAATGTTGATTGGAACTCCAGTACATAAACTAGATGACAATGGAGCTCTTCTAGTTGAATCCAATTTGGGAGAGGGGGAGTTATGCATGGGAGGGCCAAGTTCTGCCCATCAGTTTATGTGTTTTTTGGAACACATGTGCTCACAGTTTGAAAACCACCGTTGTAGAGCATCAAGGACGAGGGCTGACTAGGGGTAGAGTCTCTGACGCTCTACGACAGGCTAGGAGCCTCCAAAGGCCTTCAAGAAAGCCCTACTACCAAGGATTCTGCCTCCCTCTGCCCAGGGACCAAGGTCAGGCTACTGTGGCACACAGAAAGAACAGTGACCCACAAGTAAAGAGGTAAAAGAGTCTGGTCCCAGCTGTGTGACCTTTGTCTAGTCACTCAATCTTTCTGGGTCTCAGTTTTCTCAGCTGTAAAATGGGGGTCATACCACCTGCCCTACCTACCTCATAAGGTTGTTGTGAGGATCAAATGAGATAATGGTTGTGAAAACGCTTTGAAAAAAAAAGTATAAAGTGCTATACAAACGTAAGGTTTTATTATCTTTCTATTATATCTCTAATTATTTATTTTTGACATCACCTCAGCCTGGGGAAGGGAAGGTGACCCTAGCACTCATGGGGTGTCTGACGTTTGGGAGAATCACAGGCCCCCCTGGAAGCAAAACAGAAGAGGGAAGAGGTGACCAGGTCCCTTATATATTTTGTGAAATTTCACCACCGTCTACCCAGAACCTCCCCAGCAGCCATTCTTAGGGTGCCCAAGATAACTCTTTCCTACACCCCAGGTCAACCCAGTCACCTGAGCAGGTTGGGGGAGGAGGAAAAGGACACCCTACTGATACCTGTGTACCCTCTAATCAGGAGGTCTAAGAATGAATCCCCAGTTTCTCTAAGGGAACTCTGATCTGCATCCTAAGCCCTCATAATATGGCCAGAAGATCCCTACCAATACCCACACCCACATCCCTTGGCCCCAGCCCCACAAGCTCACCGTTTGTAGTGTGTGAGGATTTTAGGCTCCGATCGGGCACAGCCAGTGGGGTTGATCATGAGTGGCAGCTCCATCAGGGGGTGGCGCCCATAGCGGAATAAATAGTTTTGACAGCTCTCCACCCCAGGCAGCTGTGGGCACAGGTTGTGCACACCTTAGCCTGAGCCCTTCTGGGGCAAGGCCAAAGTTCCCAGTGCCCACCTAGCCCCCCAGTTCCCAGCCCCTTCCTTACTGATTCAGCTATGCGAAGCACTGCGTGCACCGTCAGCCCGAAGAGCTCCTCGCCTTTCAGATACTCAGGGAAGAGCCGCAGCATGTCAGCCTCTTTTCTCATGGCAGCCACAGGCTCAATGATGCGATTCCACACAGCTAAGAGGTAGGGAAAGAGAACAGCCCTCAGAGGCAACTTCTGCTCACTGACCCCCAGTCCCTAACCCTAATCTAGAGCTGCAGTTGATTTCTGTGGCCTTCGAACCTCCCTGTCATGAATGTGTGTGGATCTTCAGGACTCCCTCTTGGCCTCCTAGTTCCACTCTCTCTTAAGAAGCCAGGAGGCTTCCAACCCTGGAGGGGCATCACAGAGCCTTGAGACACAAACCTAGGGCCCAGGAGACCTAACATAGGCCACGGTCCTTGCTGAAAGAGCAGGCATGCTTTGGAGTTGGGGAGAGTTAGGTTCAGGTTTTAGTACTGGCCATGGGATCATGAGCCAAATAGTCATGTACAACATAATGACATTTCAATCAACAATGGAGTGCATATACAGTAATCCCATAAGATTATAATACTGTATTTTTATTGTACCTTTTCTATGTCTGAATATGTTCAGATATACAAATACCATTATGTTACAATTGCCTACAGTATTCAGTACAGTAACATGCTGCACAGGTTTGCAGCCTAAGAGCAATACGCTATACCATATAGCCTAGGAGTGCAGAAGGTTATACCATCTAGGTTTGTGTAAACACACTCTGTGAGGTTCACTTAACGATGAAATCAAGCAACAATACATTTCTCAGAATGTATCCCTGTCATTAAATGACACATAACTGTACTTAAATCTAACACTTAGTTTCTTTTTGTATAAACTAGGCATAATCATAGTAACTACCTCATACGGTTACAGGAACAAAATAACCTATACAAATCACTTAGCTTAGTTTGTGACACATAATACACAGTCAATAAAAGGTACCTGCTCTTATTGTTATTTTTCTCATTAACACTAAAACTAAGATCGAAAAATTTTGTCCAGGGAAAAACCACCACGAGGAACTCATGGTTAGGATCAGGTTGGGTGAACCAGATGACAGGGTCTCAGAACTGTATTCTCTAGTCTCACTAAGGATAGAAAAAGGAGCTAGACTATGTGAGATTCGACAAGCAAAATATTTTCAATTATGAAGGAATTTAAGGTGACTGATAGAGACTAAAACACTCTCAAGAGACTCTTCCTGCCTGAGGCAAGGGAAGGAGGATCACTCACAAGGAGGCTGCAGATCCTCTTATCGACATCCTAACAGTGACCCTGCCAGAAACTTGCCCAATTCCACATCACCATTTCAAGGGCCCAGTGCTCACCCTGGGGAGAGGCATCAGTGAAGACCAGGTCCTCCAGGCCCTGCTCGATGACTTTGATTACAAACTCTGGCCGCCCGTTGTTCTCGCCGATAGAGCAGCGGTAGCAGCAGCGACGATTGTTGGTGCGGAGGCTCCAGTAGATGCGTGTGGCCTCGTAGCCCACAGGATAGAGGGCAGTGGCACTGTGGAAGTCAGCCATCTGGTGAGGGAGCAGCTGTCCGATGGCATGGAACACAAGGCCCCCCACACGGAACATGTGTAGCCGTTCTCCCCGCTGAATGATGCTGGCGATTTGCTTCACCTCATCCCGTTCAATGTAAACCCGCCGGAAAACAGCGAAAGAGCTCAGCTCCTGCTCACAGGGCCCCTTGATCTTATGCATTGGACATAGCATGGTCTTGTCCTTGAAGAACATGCACTTGGCGCGAATAGCACAAGCAAAATGATAGACGTTGGGGCAACGCATGCGATTGCAGCTGCTGGTGGCACCGGTTCGCTGGCACAGGGAGCACTTGGTTAGCAGTCCTCGGTGCAGGGCAACCTCCACATTCATCAGCGCTCCACCCTGGGTCTCATACACCTCCGTGGACCACAGGGCACAGTTGAGGTGCACCCATAGGTCCAGGTCCAGGTTCAGCAGACGGGCAGGCCCATCAGTGGCCCCATCACCCTCCTCATGACAGAAGCAGCAGCGCCGCATGTCTCGAGGCACCTTGTCAGGTCGCAAGGCTGTGCCAAGCTGTTCCATAAACTCTGCCACTTCCCGTTCATCCTCCTGCCGCCCACTACCCTTCTGGATGGTTAACAGTAGCCGCAGCCGCTTCCAGCGTACTCCCTTCCACTTCTTGAGGTGAGGCGGACGGGAATCTTCACCTTCTTCAGGAGGCCGGGCTCGGGGTTTGGGCCGGGCTGAATCAGGGGATGAGGCCAGTGGCAAAGGCGAGGGGACTGGTGGCTCAGCCAAGGGTTCAGCCGGAAGTTCAACCAAGGGTTCAGCAGGGGGGCTGGCAGGAGAAGGTGCCAAGGGGGATGGGGGCGGGGAGGGTTCTTCGGGAGGCGGGGCTGAGAGCTGTCGCACGTCCAGATTGGAGACATTGTAGGTGTAGCTGTGCTGGGTGGGTGGCTCTGGGGCAGGGCTCTCCTATGGAAGTGCACCCTGTATCATTAGTGTCAGTTCCTCAACTAACTAGCCCCCTCCCTCACTCATCCAGATTCCACTCTCCCAAAAGTCCTCTGCCTTCTTTGCCCTAGGCAGCACCTCTTCCTAACACTCACGCCCCTTTTCTTCCCCTGTGACCTACCTGCTTCAGGAGGCTCAAGATGTCTAGCTGGCTCTTGAGGGTATAGCCAGGCAACACTGCATCGAACTGCTTCAGCCAATCAGGGCCAGCGTCTGGGCTCTTACCTCCCAGACCCTTTTCTTTCCCGTCTGCAGGAAGGAACAGGTCAGAGCCTCCCACAAGAATCATTCCCCTCAGGTCCCAAGGGTCTTTCCTGCCACACTCACCAGGGCCCTCAGCTTCCCCCTTCTTAGGCTCAACGCCTGCCCGGGCAGGGCTCTCTGGGAATAGCACCTCATAGGAGTTGGGGATCTTCATGCTCAGTAGCTCTGCCACTGCCACCATCACACCATTCAGGTTCTGCCAGGGCAGGGGAAAGGATGGAAGAGACATGTTAGCAGAGTATCTAAAGTAGTCACTATTCCCAACGGGGTGGGGACAAGAACACCCAGAACCCATTCCTCTGGGGTCAGTCAGTCCTGCCCCTGTGCCACCCCAGCTCTTCTCACACACTTCCAAACTGCTGTGGGCACCGATAGGAGCTCCACAAAAAAGGAACTATGTCAACTAAGTTTAGGAAATGATGCATGCTATATCCACAACTTGGGGATTCATGACACACATAAGCAAATTAAATGACCTGAGGAGTCTTATAGTGAAGAAACCCATATTGTTGTTTTAACTTGAGTTTTCCAATTTTCTTTGACTACAAAATCCTGGTAACGTTTTCAAAAACCACTGGCAGTTTCACCAAATGTGAATGGGGAAACAGTCTTGTAGCATCTGTCACATTACACACATTATTCTCATTTGTTGACTTGTCCTGTCTTTTTACCACTGGACTGTGAGCCCCTTGAGGGCAGGGACCATGCTTTATTTACCCTGATCCCACAGCCTCTAGCCCAGGCTTTCCCATACAGTAGGTACTTAGTACACGTTTCTGAACAATCGCATTTTTTTATCAGGACAAACTCCAGGGACTGCCCTCTGATCAGGGACCCCTTGGCCTCGAGGCACCCTCAGGACATACCTTGGCTGCAGCAGCTGAGACTGTCAGCATGACTGATACCTCACTTCCTTTGCCCTTTTCCCAAGATGTGGCAGGCAGCTTTCCAGGGACCTCCAGGTCAAGGGCCCCATAAGGCTTGGTATCTGGGAAGACTGAATGAGAAAGAGGGACTTGTGTGATACTCAGCTACCTCTCTCCCCCAGCTTCTCACAAGCCAGCCGAACCTGGCCTGGCCTATCCCCACAGCAGCACATACCTGGGATGCTGGCCCGAGGAATGATGGGGATTACAGGGGAGAGGGCCCGGTCATCCTGCTCCCACCGGCCTGAGCCCAGATGAGGGAAACGAGGGGCCTCTTCCCCCAGGATGCTCTCAGGGGACGAAGCTGGCACAATGCTATCAGGAGAATCGCTATCCTCATCACTCTCCATCCTGTGGGCCAAAAGTAGACATTGTTGCTATAGCCCTGTGGACTCCCTCTCCCAAATCTGGAGATCAGTAGATGTTATCACCTTATTTGAAATCTGCCATTGGCCAAAGGAAAAATGAGGCAACTTGCCCCCACCCCCGTTTCAGCCCCACCCCCATTCTGGCCCCACTCCCACCTGACATCCTCAGTCTGATTGTGAGGGGGTGTAGGCAAGGCAGCCAGCAGGTCTAGACTCTTCACCTCTGAAGTATCTGGTGGGTGGTAGGGAGAAGAAAAGTCAGGGTGAGGGTGGCCAGAGCTGATGGCACTTTCTCCCCAAAATTTCAGGCCTAACTAGCATGAGCTCCTAGCTTAGCTATCATGATTGACTATCCTCCCACCCACTGGTTTGGGGCAGACAAGCTGTATTTATTGAGCCTTTCCTGTGTGCCAGGCTCTGGGCTTTAGGTACATTCTTTATTTAACCTTTTAACCACTCCATTAGGTGAGTACTATAATACCCAAGGAAACCAAGGCTCACGCAAGTCAATCAAGTTACTTGGTTGAAGTAACACAGCTAAATAAATGCAGGAACAAGAATTCAAATCCAGATTGGACTGTAGCTCCCCACTCACTAAAGCTAGACTGTTCCTTCTACACAAAGCTTCATTAAGATGCTCCCTACCACCTACCCTGTTGGCTTTGCTCTAGAGTACAGAAGCCCATCCTTGTCCCCCACAAATGAGTCCTAAAAAGGCCCTTCCTAGCCCAGGTGCCCTGTTATGTAAGCACACAGGGCAGCATGCAACCCACTTATTTCTTAAACTGTATGGCACACTAACTGACTTGGCCCCTAGCCACCAAACCCCACTGGGGGAGAAATCTGCTCTCAACTTACCCCTTAGTGCCCCATCAGTATCCCGGGCAGAGGCGGCATCCTTGGGGTGCTCCCCCAGCTCCTCAGATGGAGTGACACCATTTACCATCTTCTGCTGCACCGATGGGGGTGGGGTGGGGGGCAGCGACGAGGGTGGTGTCGGCGGGTTACTCAGGTTATTCTGGGGGGTGGGGGGGTGGGGTGTTGTGTGCAAGATGGCATAGGGAGACTGATATAATCTCCTGGCCCTACACTGTATCAGCAATTTCCACAAGTCTTCCATTCCCACCCCCACTTTCCCAAGAACTTCATTATTCCCAAAAGGTATTGCCATTTTTCTGACCTTGGTAAGCAGCTGGGAATAGTAGTCAGGGCCAGTGGACAGCACCCCACTTCCAAAGGCCCCCCTCAGTTGGCTCTGCCCATTGACTGGGCAACCACTGCCAAAGGGAGCAAAGAGGCTAAAATTGGCGGTGATAGCAGGCTCCGTTAGAGGCAGCAGGGACAGCTCCTAGGAAGGGCAAGATGACAAAGTTGGAAACCTGCAGCATTTGCATTTCTGTCATTACACAGCTGGGGAACAGGATGCCCCCTATCCTGGGATGGGACCAGGGGTCACCTGTTTCAGCTGTTTCAGCAAGGCCTCGCTGGCCCTGACCCCGTCCTCCTTCCGCAGCTTCTTTCGGGAGCTCACCAACCTGTCGCTTGCCTTCTGTACCCGCTTGGGCTTCGGTGTCAAAGGCTTTCTTGCTGCTGCATCCTAAGCCAGATAAGCCTAGTGAAGGCTGCTGCCATCATCCTCAGAGCCTTCATCTCTTCTGACCCAGACCCGCTCACTCTGCCCCCCATTGGTTCCAGGCCCCGCTCTATCTGCTCCACTCTAGCTAGAGTACTCACCTCTTTGTTGCTGGGGGTACCCTGTAGTTTCTGCTCCAGCCCAGCCAGCTTGCTGTCAATGTGTCCATTGATCTCAGTTCGCAGCCCCTCGGACCCCCGCCCACTGCTGAGTTGCACATTCTTTGCCCGTAGAAGCTTCTGCAAGAGCAGATGCCCAGCCTCTGAGCGGGGGCCTGCCAGCAGGAGGTGGTTGCTGGTACCTGGTGCCCCTACTGGTTCCCCATTGGCCTCCCTCTTCACCACCTGGGCTTCCAGCGCACATGGCTCTTCCCGAGGTTCCTGCTTGATGCTGAGTTGGGGTGGCTCAGGCACCACCTGTCCATTCACCTGTTCCAGATGACCAGGTACCAGGCTGCTCTGCTCTGGCTTCTGGGCTTCTGCTAGGTTGTCTGGGGAGTCCCAAGGTCCCAGCCCCTTGCCAAACAAGGTATCCGCAAGCTGGGCAGCAGCAGGTGAGACCCTCCCAGGAGGTAGCTCCAAGGGTGGCCCCTGGGGCTTTGGGGTGCCTGGATGGGTGGGGGTGAGCTGGGCCTCAGCAGGGAGCTGAGAGCTGGGGGAAGGTAATTGTGAAGGTCTCTTTGGCTCTTGGGGGCTGGATGGTGGAGGTGTGGGATGGACAGGGCCAAGGACTGGTCCTGTGGATAAGGCTCCTTGTGGGGCAGGGAGGTGGGGTGGGCCCTGAGATCGAGGACCTGCCCCTAGCTCCTGGAGGGGACCTGTCTGGGATCCAGGGAAGCCCCCAAGTTGAGGTTGGCAGCTCAGGAGGCCCTGGAGAGGGGAGGGCTGGGTCCCAGCCTCCTGGTAGGGTGGGGTCTGGCGTACTGCCTGACTCTGCTGCAGCTGCCGCTGCATGAGAAGTGCCTGTAGCTGCTGCTGCTGCTGAGGACTCAAGTGCCGCAGCTGTGGATTTTTGGCCAGGACTCCTTGGAGCTGTGCTCGAAGCTGACCCACTGTAGGCATAACTCCAACCCCAGGCAAACTGTGCCCAGAATGGGGGACAGGTCCTTGTTTGGGAGGTTGTGGCCCTGTATTATTTTGCATGGGCCGCTCTAACCCAGGGGGCTGCTGGGGACCCAGGAGGTTCTGGGTCACGGGCCCAGGCTGCTCCCCTAAAGAAACAGAGGGTTGGGCTAGCAGGTGGGGCACAGAAGAGGCCTCAGAAGTTGATCCACTGCCTAGTTGCCCATGGCTTCCTCCACCTGCTGTGTGGAGCAAGTTAACTTGCTGCTGCTGCTGTCCTGGAAGCCTCAGAGGTGGCTGCAGCTGCAGAGAGTTGGGCTGAGGCTGGGCCTGGGGTTGGACAAGCAGGAGTTGTGAGTCCCCAGAGAGTGAGGGTTTTACCTCCCCTGGTTCAGTGGCCATTGACTCAGGTGTAGTCCCTATTGCTAATGGCCCTCCCTGATGTGTTGAGGGTCCCTCAGTGACCTCTGAAGGAAGAGCCGTCTCTACAATATTTTGTTCCTTGCCCGTCAGGAGGAGGGTTGGGCCCAGGGCTCCTGGGCTAGAAAAGTGTTGAAGAGGCTTGGCTGGCACACCAGGGCCAAGCGCCACCTGCTGCTGCTGCTGCTGCTGCTGTTGTTGTTGAGGAGAGAGTAAAGTTCGACTCTGGTTCAAGAGGCCCATCTGCTGTTGCTGCTGCTGCTGAAATTGCTGCTGCTGAAGCTGTTGCTGCTGCTGTTGAAGCTGCTGCTGCTGCTGCTGCTGCTGTTGCAGCTGTTGCTGCTGCTGTTGTTGCAGCTGTTGCTGCTGTAAGGAGCCCATGGGCTGAGCACTGAGTTTGGGCTGCCCACTGTGTGACATCAGACCCTGCTGAAGATGGGACAGCCCTGCCATGGACCCCTGCTGTTGGTGCTGTTGGTGCTGCTGTTGCTGTTGCTGCTGCTGCTGAGCTGGGACCAGCCGGTGTCCCATAAGGCCCTGAGCCTGCTGTGCCAGCTGGGGAGAACTCAGTACCCGGGACTGGGTCATAAGCACCTGCCTGTGAGGGCCCTGGGGGCCCAAAGCTCCAGGATGCTGCTGCTGCAACACAGCCACCTGGGCAGGGCCCAGCATGCCCTGCGGCCCCTGGGGTGGTTGGGGGGACAGCTGCTGGACCAGAAGGCCCTGGTGGCTGCTAGGAGGCAGAAGACCCTGAGGCTTGGAACCCACAGCCTGGTTCGTCTGCACTCCAGGACCCTGCTGCTGTTGCTGCTGGATTGCCACCTGTCCTAGCAGGTGCTGCTGCTGCTGCTGCTGCTGTAGTTTCTGGGCCAGCTGCATACGTTGCTGCTGCAGCTGTAGCTGCCTTTCTTGTAAAAGCCTTGAATCAGGTCCAAGGCTTCGAAGAGCAAGGTTGCCAGGGAAAAACCCCCCTGAGGGGCCAGCTAGGGATCCAGCACCACCAGAATGTTGCTGTTGTTGCTGCTGGGCCAGAGCTGTGTTGAGGAAGGGGCCACCAGGCTGTCCAGACAGTGTCATACCCCCAGGGGGCAGGCGAAGACCTCCAGCTTGTCCACCTGGAGGCCCCTGTGGTGGCTGCAGCCCGTGGCCAGGGAGTAGCTGACCAGGGATCTTGGTAAGTAGCCGGGGACTCTGGGAAGGGCTGAGAGCCAACACCGCTGAATGCTGTTGCTGCTGTTGTTGTTGCTGCTGCTGCTGCTGTTGTTGCTGCTTATTCCGATATTCTGCCATGAGATTAGTGTGCTCCTTCTGTTGTTTCCGGACCTAACATGGGAGGGTCAGAGAGGTCAGCCTGGGGCATGCCCACCCATGACATCCCACTTCCCTGGCTTCTGGGTGCTAGGCTGAAGTTTGCTTTCCCCACCTGATCCAGCTGTTTCTGGATCTTGCTCTGCTGCTCTGTAACCAGTTTGAGCTTCTCAGCATCAGCTTCTGGGAACTCACGGCCAGCCTTTTTGGCAGTGCGCTGCTTGGCACACAGAGCCTTCCGGGACTTGCGGTGCACACCAATCTGCTCCTCTAGCACCTTCAGCTGCATCTGTAGGAGCTGCTGGGTGTGGAACAGCCACTCTTCGTATTGCCGCTGGTCAGCCTCATCTGGGAAAGGAAGCAGAGTGTCAGGACCTGCAAAATGGTGATCCCAATCCCTCTTCTTCCCTATGTTCCAAACCACATCCTCACACCCTCCTCTCAAGCCCCATACTCACTGATCACTCCTTGGGCAAAAGTGGGTGGGTTGGGACGAGGCTGGGAGGGGTCACCGGCACTCCGTTCCTGTGATGAGAGACGGTGCTAAAGGGTCTTTGTTCCATGCCAGGCCCTAAGAAGGGTGGCCAAATGGCATAGGACGCAAGTTCCTACTCCCACCCGACCACTTACCTGGCCGCTCCCACCTGCCACATGGTTCTGCAGATCACTGCCAGCTCCCCCGGAGAGCCTCTGGGCTAGCAGAGATACTTGTTGTCTGGAGTCCACCAAAGCACAAAAGATAAGCATTGGCAATGGGAAAGTTGGAAGGCAAAGAAGTGGGACAAGTAGGAAGGGGGGCCAAGAAGGAAAGGGGTGTGACTAGGAAAGAAAAGGGCCAACCCCAGCCCAGCCCCAAGTCTTACCTGTTTATACCAGGTGCCACCCCAATGCTACCCTGAGCCATCACTTTCTTGATGCCTTTCAAAGCCACCATCTTGGCCTTTGCAATGGGATCAATGATATCTTCTGCAGCAAATTTGTCCAGGTCTGGAGAGGAATAGCCGAATGAGCTAGGCTTTGAGGTTAATGCTCCATTGTATGTTTGCTATTCCTTTCAACACCCTGACCTCAACCAAGCCAAGCAGAACAATGGCCCAGCATGGCAGAAAGACCACTGAACTAGGAGCCAGGAGGCCTGGCTGATTCAGCTCTATTATTCACAGGACACATGGTCCTGTTTTTACTTGCGGTGCCAAGAAAAGGGACTCAATAAATATTTGTTCAGTTAATATATCAATGTTATTTTACCTCTCTAAGCCTTAGTTTACCCCTTTATTTGATAGAGATGATGATCCCTACCCTGCCTACTTCATGGAGCTGTTGAGAGGATCAAATGTGACAGGAATATGAGTATACTTCATGACTGGGAAAGCACTCTTCAAAAGTAGTGTTCTCAGTGCAACTAGCACAGTCCAAGAACCCAAGACGCAGGCACTGTGGCAAAGCCCTAGATGCAAGAGCTGTTTTAGGCACAACATGTATCACGTGTAGCCCATGCCCTTGTCTATCCAGGATGCTAGGTAAAAAAAGAGAAATAAGCAACTACCAAGAACTCAAATCTTCCTAAAATCCTACAATTTGTATATTTCTTCACAGCTCAAAAAACTTAACTGACTCCCCACTTTCTAAAGAATTAACCAAACTCCTCCTGGAATTCTGGGACAGTAAAACAATTAAGAGGAATACCAGGGTTCAGATCTAGCTCTGCTAGTTGCTGTGTAATCTTGGACAAGTTACGTAACCTCCACATCTCAGTTTCCTCTTCTGTAATCAAAGATAGTAATAATACCTACTTCAGGAGTCTGTTGTAAAATGCTCAGCACACTGCTTGGCAAATAGTAATTACTCAATAAGTGCTATTATAATTTGAGGTCTTCCTCAATCTGGCCTCCCTTCTTACCTCTCCAAAATTATGGTAGTGCTCACTTACTTCCCTCTACACAAAGTCTACTCCAGCCCAACCACTTTACTCACTGTTCTTGAAATCCCATAGGTTTTCCTGCCACTACAGCCTTACTCAATCTTTTTACCTATTTTGATTGCCTTTTCTGGCGCCACTTCTAAGTCCTAAACTTTCAGCCTTACCACAGCCACAAAGGCTTTGCTAATCAGACTTCATTCATACATTCATTTCATTCATTCACGTCTGAATGCCTGCTGAATGCCTGGAACTGTTCCCTCCCTTCTTAAAAGCTACAGTGCTTCTACCTACACCATTAGTTATTTAGTCAAGGTTTTTTGTGTCCCATCTTCCTTAAGTGGGGATTATCTTAGGTCTCTAGCCTCAGTGTCCACTGGGTGGTAACAACGATCACCTCTGAGTAACTTGGCCATGTTGTCAGCTGAGGTTACCTGTATCCGGGAAGAAGCTGTTAGCCAGCTGCTGCTGCATTGCCAGTTGCTGAGGCTTCATACACATGGAAGGTGGCATGGTGCCCATGGGCTTCTGTGATAGCACTGGCTGTGGGCTCTGCTGGGGTACCAAGCCTGCCTGCCCCCCATGCTGCCCACTTAGCATATGCCCTTGATTGGACACCATGGCCATGGATGGGGCCAGGCGCTGCGGGAGGGCATGAGCTGGTGGTTGGGTAGGCATCAGTGGTTGGGCCAAGCCTGGCTGTCGGGCACCTCCAAGACCCAGGGCAAGCTGCTGCTGTTGGGGTCCAGCTAAACTGGGAGAAGAGCCCTCGTGTGGCAAAGGCATGGCCTGGGCAGCACCTGGTGTGGACAATAGGGAATGCTGCTGCTGCTGCTGCTGCTGCTGCTGCGCAGGCTGCAGCTGTGCTGACAGTTGCTGCTTCTTCTGCAGCTCCTTCTTCTCATGCTCCAACAGGTCCTCAATGAGCAGGGGCAACTCACTTGCCACCAGTGAGCTCTCCATCTTGTCCAGCTCATCTCCAGATGCTGTATGTCCACCAGGCAAAGCCAGGGCCCCACTCTCTAGCTCAAACTTTTCCAGCAAAGAGGATCCTCCTGGGCCACTAAGCGGGCTGGGGGTCAGCAGGTGAGCTGGTGGTCCTCCTGTGGCCCCAAAGGGGCCCTTCTCAGCTGTGTGCCCACTGCTGGAAAATGGCCCTGTGCCCATCCGGGTGTCCCGGCTGCCCATCACACTCTGTCCTGGTTTCAACCCCAGGCCAAGGGAAGTGGTAGCAGGTGCTGGCTCTACCTTGGGGGTGGTAATGGTGAACTGGCAAGGGGAAGGGTGGCGCCCACCCTCCTCTACCTTGGGCTTCACCTCAGGGAGCACAGATGCCAGACGGGGCTCAGAGGCATCATTGGCAGGAGGAGGGCGCTCCTCAGGGCCCAAGGGTCCTGGCTCCACCCCCCTCAGCAGGGCCTCCCGCTCAGCCTTCTCATTAGCAGACTCCACCAGCCTCAGGTGCTCATTGAAGATATCCTTCTTGTCCCCAGTGTCCAGCTCAGGGTCAGTATATGCCAGTAAGTCAAACTCATCTCCATTGAGCAGGTCATCCAGGTGGGGGTCATTGGTTTCCAGGTTCTCCAGGGTCCCCAGCTCATCATCACCCTTGGCCACATCCACACCCAGACCCAAGTGAGCAAGCTCTTCATCATCCTCTAGGGCCTTGTGGGCATCAAAGTCATCATCCAGCTCAGGATCCTCACAGGGTAACTTCCCAGCTTCCAGGGCCAGAGGAGGGGGGCGGCCAAGCTCAGTGCTCGAAGGGGGCCGGCTGACCAGCTCCAAGCCAGTTGGAAGGGTGGGACCCTTGGTGTGGGGCGTCGGATGGAGGCTATTGTTCAATTCAGGGGCTGTTGGGGCTGAAGGTTTCTGTGGGGGAAGGCCTGATACCACCAGGCCCCGAAGTCCTTCAGGAGCCAGTCGGTGGGGGTCTTCACTTACAGGGTAAAAACGTGGTCTCTGAGGCGTGCCCTGACCAGGAAATGGAGCCCCCCCAGGTCCTAGTCCTTTCTGTACATTGTGCCGCAACTCAATGAACTGGGCAGGACCAGGTGGACCAGGCACTGGCTCACCAGGGCCTGGCAGGCGGGTGGGAATTCCCGCCAGGGGGGAACCTAGAGCTTGGCGGCCAAGTTCAGGTCCAGGAGTTGATGGAAAGCGAGCAGACATGGCAAGTCGCATGGAGGTTGCTGCTGTTGCCTGTTGCTGCTGCCACAGTTGTTGCTGTTGCTGCTGTAAGGGCAGGGACCCAGGATAGGGTGCTCGCTGATAGAAAGCTTGAGAGCCTCCTACCAGTTGCCTGGAAGAATATACAGTAGTCAGTAAAATGAAATCAGGATGAAAAAGAGCCAGAACATAGGCTTAGGGCAGTGAGGAAGGACAGAATTAGTGCAGTGAGGGGGAAGGAATGAGGAAGAGTAAGTGATGCTGGAGAAGGATTAGCGAGAAAGGAAAATCAGATGTAGCATACAACAGTAGTAAAATCTGTCCCCTTGGTTTAGCCCCAGGGAACTTCCTGGAGCCTCACCGGCTGTTCACATCCATGGAGGAAGGTGTGGCTGGTGGAGGTGGCCGAGAAAGTCGGTCATCACTAGAGAAGGCCCCTGGCCCCAGGATGGGGCCACTCAGCTTGCTTGGTGGCAGCCCCACAAGGCTGCTCTTATCCTAGAAAAGATAGAGGTAGATGAAGGTAGGGCCAACTGCAGTATCCTGGCCCCACCACCCCTTGCCACTCTACCTACCTGGGTCCCAACGAAGGGGGTCTGGGCTCGACTCAGCTGTTCAAAGGCAGGGCTGCTGGGCTCAGCACCCCAGCTGCCCGGAGGCCCCACTGCTCCTGCAGCTGCCGCAGCTGTTTCCTTCTCCTGCCGCAGGGTGTTGCGCTGGATCTGCTGCCGAATCAGCAGCTCCCGTAGTCGCTGGCGCTGTGCAGAAAACAGAGAAGAGGAATAAGCCCGTTCTACTCCATGGTCTGGCACAGAGACAGCAGAGATATGGCGGTGCTCAGCCCCAGGGTGTCAACTCACCTGCCGTTGCTTCTCCAGCTCTGTCTGGCTGAGGTTGGACATGCCTGGGTCCTGGGTACCTGGGAGTTCAGGCGTTGCCAAAGAGCTACCCATTCCAGCCCCTGGGTCTTCTCGCTTTTCGACAGGAGAGGTGATGCCTGATCGCTGTGAGGCTCCATGGGACAGGTAGGGTAGGGATCCATCGGGTGCAGGTGGTGGCAGAACTGATGGGGGGCGTAGTGGGGACAGCCCATAGCTCTCCCCTGTGGACCCACTGCTGGGCCCCAAGGGGCTGCCCGATGGGTGGAAGTTCCCTGTGGCTACTGCGTAGTTTGTGCTTTGAGGCTTGCCCAAGGTGGGGCCAGGCCCAAAATGGCTGTTGATCCCATGGGGTGGAGGGAGACCAGGCTGAGGGACAGGGGGCTTTAAGGAAGCCTCCCCTACTGCCTGAGGGAAAGTGAAACGCATGGGAGAAGAGGTGCCCACAAATGCACCCGTCCCAGGGGACCGGGCAAAATTGGGGGGCTGCCCACTTGGGACCTTGGCATGGAGCTCACCTGCTGGCCCTGAGGGCAGGGCTGCTGGGAAGCCCCCAGCCCCCAGTGGAGTGTGGGCTAGAGGCCCAGCCTTAAAGGCAACTTCAGGAGGCTGGGGTCGGGGTGGCTTATGCAATGGGGCAAACGGGTCACGGGACTGAGGGCGTGAGGGTGGGCGAGAGTAAGGGTCAGGGGACTGAAAGCGAGGGGTAACAGGGGATGGGCAGAAAGCCTCAGCAGACAGAGGACGGGGTGTCAATGGGGACTGCGAGCTGGACTGGGACTGAGGACTGGCGGGCACTCGGGAGAAAGGGTCAGAGGGCAGTGAGCGAGGTGGCAGGGCACAGCAGCTCTCAGGGGGTGGCGGCTGGGGCCGAGGGGTCAATGGGGGCTGGGCATAGGGGTCAGGGTAGGGGCCAGGGCGAAAGATATCTGGGTGGCTGGGGGGAGAAGGGGCCAAAGCCTGGGCAGGGGAGGGCTCCTGAGGCCGTAGGCCCAAGCCCGGGCTCTGGGGCTCTACCTGAGATGCCCGAGGGGTCAGGGGAGCTTTGAAGACATCAGGTGCCTTTAACTCCAGGCCACCCAGGTGGGGGCCTGAGGAGGGTGAGTCAACAAAGCCCAGGTTTGGGGGCCCATAGCTAGGAGAGGATGCCCCAAGCTCTTCCTTCTTCACCTCTAGGGCCTTCCGGGACTCCCCAAAAGGTGGGGGTGAGAGCAGGGGCTCAGAAGCCTTGCCTCCCCCTACCCCTGGGCTCTCAGGCACAGCCAGGTTGTCCAGTGAGGGGCAGCGGGGTTTGAGGAAGGGGTCAGGTGTGGACGGTTGGTGTCGGGGGGTGCCAGGTGGGGTAGTGTGGAATTCTCCTGGCTGGCCAGTCCCAGGACGAGATGAGGCGCCCAGCACTGGGGGCTGCGTGGGGGCCCCAGTTGGGCTAGGATAAGGGGGATAGGTGGGTGGTGCCGTGGGGAAGCGGGGCTCCAGGGCGTAGGCGGGGGCCAGTCCAAAGGGGTCCTGTGAAGGCACTTGGGCGGGCACCTGGGGTGGGAGCTTGAGGAAGAGCTCACCAGGCGAGTCGGGGCCAGGCACCGTGCCCGCCGGCGGCTTCAGGAACCCATCCGCAGAGGTAGACAAGCCGGCGGGGGTAGTGGGGCTGCCAATGAAAATGGTGGGGGCAGCAGCAGGGGGCGGACTGCCCAGTGCCCCTGGCTGGGGGGGAATGCGGAGATGTAGGGCTGGTCGGTCAGTCTTACGGGCTATGTCGCCCACCTTGGTCTGCTTGTTGATCTGGCTCTCAGCCTGCTACAGGGAGAGATCAGGCACAGAGCAGTCAGATTGCTGTAGGCAGGCCCCACATGCTCCCACTCTCAGAGAGGCCACCTGCTAGAGGACTTAGATGGTTCAGCCCAGCCCAGCCCTGACTCACCTTCTGTACCTTGTTGATGCGGTGAGCCGCCCGGTTATCTTTGGCCTTTTGCTAAGGGATATAGGACACTGCCTTAGGGCCTTGCACTCAGTGTCATGTCCAGCCCCCATCCCTTGCAAACCCATTCACACTCCCTACCCAGAGGCTGATCCCTTCTGGCCCAGCTGCTTTAGGGTGGGGGGAGGATAGAAAGAACTGAGGTAAATGACCCAAAGACACCTCCCTCCCTCTCATTTCCCATGCTGACCCGTGCTCCTTTCTGTCTCACCAGGTAGGGGGCTTTGTCAGCAGCTGGAACCTTTCTCCACAGCTTCATGATTTGTTTGCAACGGCTAGACCAGTCTGGAGGGCAGAGGGGTTAAGTTAGAGAATTGACAGGGGACCCCTCCACCAGCCACGTTGTCAGGCTATTGTCTCCCTTGCCCTTGTTCCACGGGTACCTGGGTAATCCTGCTTGAGATTAGGAAAGTTAATGTTGGCATACAGCACAGGCGAGATGGTGGAGAGCTGGCCCAACTCTTCGTCCTTCTCCCAGCGCTGAAGACTCCGCTGGTTATAGGAGAGCCCGTCGCCCTCACCCTCCGTGGTGGGGGTGGTGGGGGTGGAGGGCGTGGTGCCCCCTGAGCCTGTCCAGGGGCTGTCTGGTTCACCGGGTTCCGGGCTAAAGAAGCCCCCGCGCTCCCTGGGGCGCAGGGGCACAGAGTCACAGGAGGCAGGGATGCCAAGTCCCACCTGAGACAAACTGCCCAGAGCCCCAGGCCACTGTCCTTCCCTAACAGGGAGTGGGGAGGAGCAGGGGAAGTGTTGCTACAGCAGCCCAGGAGTCCAGGGGAGGCAAGGCATGGACCCAGATGGAGGGAAAGGACAACAGGACTGCCCATGAAGGTTAAGCACAGATACCAACCTAGAATCCAGGAACGGGGACTGGCAGAGGCCCGGGTAGGAGTCCATTGGGCTGCTGGAAGGGAGATTGCCCAAAGGGAGTCCACCTACAAGAGGGACCAGATCGGAGAAAAGAGTGACTGGTCCATCCTGGGGGCAAACTTGGCTATGCCAGTCTTCAAACCACTCCCACCATATCACCTTGAAGAAAGGGCCTCTGCAGTGGCGTACGGCTGCCTTCTAGGCCAGGGGTTCCACAACCCAGGTGCTGCTCTCGTTCGGAACCCAGAACATCCTTGAAGAGCTGCTGCAGGTCCTTGGATTCCATTTTGGGCAGTTCTGTGGGGGAATGATGAAGGACACTGTTGAAGAAAACTAGGAAGTTCAGGTGACACCACAGATCTACACAAACAGTCACGGCTAGGGAGGGTGCCCAGGACTCCCCCCCACAAAAGCTGTACAGATCACAGTCCCACAGGTAGGACCTTCCCTTCTCCCACAGAGGGCCCTTATACATGGAAGAGGTGCGGGTCACAGCCTCACCTTCCGTAGGAATCCTGTCTAAGTCAGAGCTAAGCATCCCTTCACCTGGAGTGCCAGGCTTCTCAGGGTCACTGGGCACTGGGGATGCCTTTACGCCCCCATCCTCAGGTCCTGCAGTTGCCAGGAGAAACCCCATTAGTTAAGGCCAGTATGGAGATACCACACTGGCCAGTCTGAACCACAGAGGAGCATGGGACAAGTTTCCAGCTTCCAACCCTCACAGTGCTCAGGGGCAGAGCAGATTGATAGAGGCAAAGCCAATATAGGACACAACCCCCTCCCCCAGCAGCCCTCACCTGGTGTATCAGCCTTGCCCTCGGGGCCACGGGATTCTTCATCTGCAACATCTGGACCATCATCTCCTACAAGCAACAGTCCCACTCCAATCAGAGATGCCCCACACCTGATACCCAGAATGGGTCCCCAGCTCCACAGGCCAGGGCCCTTGGCCCCACCCTTAACTCCTGGAGATGAGTCTATTTCCCACCAAATACCCTTGCCAGCTCTTCAGCAAGAAGGAAGTTGATTCCCTCAGACCACCTCACTCCCACATAACTAACCTTTCTGCAAGGTGGGGAGCTCCTTCCTTTCTGAGCCTCCATCCCCCTTGGGTTTTGGGGTTCCTAGTCCAAAGCTTGGCCGGCCCACCCCAACTGCAAAAAGGGCCTTACGACTCAGGTCCAGCAGCTCCTTCCCAAAGAAGGCTTCCTGTGGGGGGTGTCAGGGAAAAACAGTCTTCTTCATGCCCTGCAGGGCGCAGACACCTCCCTCACCCCCTGCCCCTTGGAGCCTGACACCTACCTGCAGGTAAGCAGGGAACATGTCCTCTAGTTTGCTCTTCTTGCGCCCTCTCCGCTGTTGCTTCTTCTTCTCATCCCCATCAGCTAAGCTCTGTTCCACGGAGCCCTCTGCAGGCAGATCAGCAGCCATCACTATGGACAGAAGGGAGGTGTCAGACTCTCTGGGTTTGGGAGCATGCTGCTCCCAACTAGGCCAGGTGACATTTTCTGCCTACTCTCCCAGTTGGGCCCACCACCCACTTGGCCCTTTCAGTGAGCCCACCCCTGTACCCCTGCTGGCATTGCCCATGGGTGCTGTGATCCCCACCTTCTCCCAGGCCCCACTGGTGCCCTCACCCGTCTCACCCTCGTCGGGCTGCCCATCCCCACTCAACACCTCCGCCTGTGCAGCAGGCCCCTTTTTCATGCGTGTGTGGGATTTCCGCTGTCGCACCATGAAACCACCAATGCCTGTGAGGAGGCAGAGCTGAGGATGAGAAGCCGCTGGAGGACCTGGTGAGCTGCCCACCATCGCCCCATCCCAGGGCCTCACCAGGCCGATAGGGTTTCCGCTTGCGTTTTTTGCTTTCCTCGGTCTCCTCTTTTCCAGGCTCCACATCAGGGCTGACAGGACCCTCCAGTTTAATTTCACACTCCATGTGCTCCACACCACCTGCGTATGGTAACAGAGAAGATGGAGGCAGATCAGAGGTATGTCCTTTTAACCTTGTCATCCTGCCACTGAAAGAGCCGAGCACCTTGCCACAGAGCCACCTGGACAACACCAACAGTGCATGAGGGTGACTGAGAGTGGCAATGTGGCCCCCACCCAACATCCCAACTCTCACAGGCTCACTCCCTGAGATTCCCCAGCCCAACCTTCAGCCTTGAGCAGCTCGTCGGTGTCCAGGTCCCCATCCTTCTTGTCATCAGGGCCAAGGGCATCTGAGGGCTCAGAACCCTCCAGCCCTGCCTCCCCTGGGAGGCCAAGCCGTCCTCGCCGCTGGCGCCGCTTGTGCAGTGGTGACATGGTCAGGTTACGCAGCACAGCCATGCCAGTTTCTGTTAGCCACACACCCTCAAAGCGAAAGTACTGGGGCTCTGCACAACAAGGAAGAGCATGTAACCCCTGGATGGAGGCACCAGGGAAACCAGAACTCCAAGTTTCGACCTATGTCCCCAGCTAAGACAAAGGCAGTTACAGAAGTCCAGCCTGGGGTCTGAGGGCTGGGGAGAACAGGCCTCCAAGGGGTACTGCCTGAGGCCTGAGTTCTCTGTCAGTGACCCAGGGGGATTCAGAGTGGGACTGTAACTTCAAAAGCCTGGCTTTGCTTGTGATCAACTCCAGGCTCACCAAATAGATTTTCTTGCTATCTGGGGCTAGGAAGGGCCAGCACACAATGCCCTACATGCAAGGAGCAGTGCCCACATCACGATGAACGAGGAGATGGCCCTGGCCCCCTTCACTGAGGAAAAAGAGTTGTATTCTCTGGAGATGAAATTCTGACAGTAAAGGGGTAATGTTGCCTGGTGAAAGGAACACTGCCTGAGAAACTGGGGAGGCCTCGGTTCTAGTCATAACTTTGCCACTAACTTACTAGGTGACCTTGGGCAGGCCACTCAACCTCCCTGGGTCTTAGTTTCCTCCTCATAAAAGGAGGAGATGAAGTTGGGGGTTGGTGCTAGACTAGATGGTGTTTAAGGTCTCGTGTGGCCTTGGCACTCAACATTTCTGTGACTCACCTGGCTCTTTTACCTTCATAGGCACCAACTCTGGAGGCGCAATAGGCACTGTGGAGAGAAGGACAAAGGTAGTTTAAGGTCCTATCCCAAAGCAAGGCACCCCTGCCCTGACTCCTCCTCTCCCTCCCCACAGCTAGTACTCACCCACAGGTTTTACCACGTAGGGCTGGCAGGAGACACAGTCAAAGCCCTCATCAGCTGCCTGCTCCACATCATCCTCTGTGAAGAGGCTCTCACAACCAGCATGCATCCACCTGGAGAACACAGATGGGAGGAGATGAGCCCAAGCAATGTGAGGCTGACAACAGGGAACGGGGGCAAATGCAGGTGGACAGGGATGCTCCCACCGTTCACAGTGGCGGCACTGGATTAGTAGGTCCTCTTCCACATAAGGAGCATGACAGATAGGGCAGGTCACCAGGCTGGCACAGGGTCCACAGTGTGTGTAACTATTCTGCCATTCACAGTGGAAGCCAGGGGAGGCGGCCCCACACTGCATACAAGACACACACCTGGTAGAGGAAAGAAAACAGAGCCTCAGCACCCAGAGGCACCCTCACTGAGAACCAAGTGACCAGCCTCTGTCACATACTCAAAATCACATCTACTCTAATATCTCAGGCCCAAGGGCCCTTCAAAGACCCCAGGTTTTCCTTACCACTTGCACTTCCAGCCGCCCTTGGGCACGGTGAGCAGCGGTGGGTCCAAGCAGTATGTGTGGTAGCTAATGTCACAGTCATCACAGAGCAGCAGGCGTGAGGGGTCAGAGGCCTGACCGCACACCTCACACACGATACACTCCACACAACGCCAGCCCTTCAGCAGCATCACCTTGGTGATCTGGCACAGAAGAAGGCAATTCTTCAGGGTGTGAGGTGGAGGAGAGTGGGGACTTACATGGGTAGGGCTGAAGGAACCCCAGTGCACAGGCCAGACCTCCATTTGAGCACAGGGAAGCTTATGCAGAGCACCCTCAGCCCCAAAACAGTGGCTCTAAACTTAGGCTCCCAGGGATCTCTGCTGATCAGAGAACAGCCACACCAGCCACTCATTACAAGTGGAATACCAATCTTTCACTAGCCAAGTCCCCAAAAAGATTGGAAAGAATTAGGTTGTATTTCCTCCAATTTTTCTTGAACATTTAGAACTTGCTACTGCCACTAGTTAGTGAATGTTAGCAGTGGACAAGTCATAAATTAATATTAATAAAAACCCCCAAACAACTGATCATGCTTAGATCAAAAACACTGTTTTCTCTTTGTATTTGTGTACTTATTATTTTGATTTTATGTTTATGTTCCAGATTATATCATGTTTTCTACTAGTAAAGTTGTCATAGTTTGTATGATAAATTGAATTATACCAGCAAGTAATGGTCTACCACAAAGAAACCATAGAGTCCGCCATGAGTTCTAAAGTACTTTTCCCCAAGACAAGTTTGATGACCATTTGTGACTAATGAATGACATCCATGACCAACAACTGTATCAAGTAGTGTGGCCAGGACAGGGAACTTACCCGAGCCCTGAACTCACCTTGCTGTTGACACAGTAAGGGTGGTAGCACTGAGAACACTGCGAACAGGCAAGAAGGTGACCCTCTGCCCCTCGGCCAAAGCTGCCACATACCACACACATGTCCTGAGGAAACACACAAACCTGAATGTCCAACTAGGTCTCATCCCATTAAGTCCCAGCCTACTGCCTATAACACTAATCTGGGACCAGGGAGTTAGGAAATGAGAAGCTCATCCACAGCAATAGGATACTGTAAGCTACCATAGGACCCTGCTCCTCCTAGTCAACCCACAGGAGCTACTCCTGCCTTGCTCACCTAACCAGGTAACTTGAATTTATAAGCATGACATGGGTAAAGGTAAAAAGAAACTAAAAGAAGATAAAATGGGGTAAAGACTGGTTAGGAGAGAATCACATATGTAACAAAATTCTATTTGCTTCAAGATTATTCAGGTGAAAACATATATAAGCTCCCTAAACTATTAATATAAGCTTCAATAAAGCAAAGACCATTTCTGCCTCTTTCATTGCTATTCCTCTAGCTCCTAGCTTAGTACCAAGCTCAGAGGACACACTCAAGAAAAATTTGATGGATGGACAAATGAACTACAGGATTCTGAGTCACTATCTGTTTTCTCACTAGGTAGGTATCCCCAGAAGTAGGTCCCTGGTTTTCCCCATCTACCCTCTCACCAAAACACACAAACACAATGTTCAGTACACCACGTCTCACTGCTGAGGATGGGACTACACCAGTCGAGTATAGTACCTGCATTAGAACAAATTTGTCTGTGTTGGAGAAGAGAACCACGGTATTTTGCATGGTATCATCATCTTCTTCTTCCTCCTCCTTGCTGGGAGAGCTGTCGATATCAGCAACCTTATAGGCAGAGAGTTGTGGAATGTGAGGCAGATAAATCTGCCCCAACTAAGCTACTTCCCTCTTTGGGGCTGGGGAAAAGAAGTGTTCACCCCTGGCTCAGATGAAGGCCAGAAGCCAGGACTAAAAGGCAAAAGAACACCCCAGCTCCCACACTGGGCCTCAGCCTGATGGCAGAGATTTCAGAAAAGCCTGTGGGCCAAATGGACAGAAATACAGACATAGCCCAATAGGCCCCAGGCCAGCAGGCAGGTAGGCAAGCCTGCAAGAGACTGGCAGGATTTAAAGGCTGTTTAATTTTGAAGGGACTCTCTGAAGCGTGCTTGGGGGATGGGAGGCCTCTCCTTACTACCAGAGTCTCAATGGAAGAAGCAGTTGATTTTAGCCGGGCCCGTCCTCTCCCACGTCCTCCATGTGCTCCTCCACGAGGCCGGCGCCTTCCTGGGAAACTACTGCTGCGACCCTGAGTGAAGGAAAGGGGACAACTACAGGAGCAAGTCAAGGGCTAGTGTGTTGGGTTCACAGGCTTGGAGGGAAGAAAAGAGATGAATGGACAGAGTATGGCAAGTAATAAAGCTCAGGAGTCCCACTCAGGGCAGGGTAAAAAGCCAAGCTTCCAGATTATTAACAATTAGGTAGCTCTGGCCAAAATCCATTCTCCCCTCCCAAGGAGTGGCCAACATGGGACAAGGAGAAAAAACAGTGGCTTCAAAGAAGCAGGTTGCTGGTCCCAATTTTATTACTGAGTAACCATGACCTGGGAAAGTCATTTGTACCCTCTATGTATTAGTATTGTCCTTAATAAAATAGTTGGACTAAACAGAGGATCTCTGAGAGTCTAGGATGCAACAAGCCAGGTGGGGAGGTATCAGTGACACAGGACAGTGGTACAACTTTGACCACACCCAGTGGCTGGAGAGCCCCTCACCTGTTTGATGCGGGAACGGGCTGGGGAGCTGCGCCGCCTCCCCTTCTCCCCCTCGGCTTTGCCTCCGCTGATAGCTGTCCCAGCATCACACAATAGTGAGTCATCAGTCTCTGGCAGTGAGTCGGTACAGAGCCGTAGGGAGCCCTCATCTCGGGCTGGACTAACATCTGTAGAGACCCCTAGCTCCATGGACAGGGAGCCACCCCCCTCAGGGTCAGGAGAGCCCAGCAGGGGCTCTGAGCCAGGAAAACTGGCACTGGCATCGCCCTGGCTCAGATTAGAGATCTCATTAACAATGTCGGATTTGATGAGAGTGGGTGGTATGGGGGCCACTGGTGCACGTGGCTCCTCCTGTTCTTCACAGGGTGAGCTTTGCCCTGCTGCCTGCTTGCATTCGGGGCCATAGACCTCCATAGGGGTCACAGGGGCCAGCTCCTCGGGGTCCAGGAGCACAGGGGAACCTTTAAGTTCACTAGCCAAACTGCCAGGAGTCTGTCCAGCCTCTGGCTGTGAACCAGGAGCATCAATCCCATCCAGAGGGGCTGTGTCTTCCCCCAGGCCAGAGAAGTCATCCAGGGCTGGGGCAGGGCTGGGGGCAGGGCAGGAAAGGTCCCCCATAGGGGAGAGGAGAGGACTGGTGGCACTGGGTTCCAAGGCTGGACACTCAGGTTCTGGGACTTTCTCAGTCTCCATCTCATGTGGCTCCGCCTCATCTGAGACTTCCCCTGCCTTCCCTATGGGACTCAATGCGAAGGGCACGGACAGTGGCAGAGGAGGAGGGGAGTTTTGAGGAGGCAGAGAATGCTGGAGGAGTGGAGAACACCGAGGCGGAAGGGGCTCCATCAGGATGGGAGAAGCCAGTTCCATTGGGGAGCCTGGAGATGGGGGAAGGATCATAGGGGGAACAGGCTCAGGGTCAGTGCAGTTAGCTTCTGGTGGAGGGCTGATGGGTGTCTCCAGAATGGGGGCAGCCAATGGTGACTCAGGGTCACTGTCCCCTTTGGCACCAAAGGGGTACTCTAACTCCCCCAAAGGAGACAGGGCCGGTGGGGCCACAGCTGTGATAATGGGTGAGAGTGGAGGAGGAAGAGGATCTGGAGGAAAAGAGAAAAAGAAAAGCTCTTAGATTAGATGTGCCATAAAGAGTTAAGACTGCCGCAGAGAAAAGGGGTACTAACATTCCCTTACCTGGTGGCATCAGCTGAGGTGACAAGGATGGCTCCCCAGATGGGGACAAGGGCAGCTCCCCAGGCAAAGGGGATAGAGGTGGTTCCCCAGGCTCAGACAGGGCCGGCTCTCCAAGCAAGGGGGATAAGGGTGGCTCCCCAGGTGGGGGGAACAAGGGTAACTCTTCAGGGGCAGGGCATTGGCCTGGCTCCTCAAGGGGCTCTTCAGGCTGAGGGGACAGACGTGGTTCCTCAGGCTGAGAGGATAGGCGCAATTCCTCAGGCCGAGGGGACAGGCGTGGCTCCTCAGGCTGAGGGGACGAGTGAGGCTCCTCAGGCCGGGGGGACAGGTGCAGCTCCTCAGGCCGAGGGGACAGGTGTGGGTTCTCAGACCGGGGGGACAGGTGTGGGTCCTCAGGCCGGGGGGACAGGCGTGGCTCCTCAGGCCGGGGGGTCAGGTGCGGCTCCTCAGGCCGGGGGCAGAGATGCAGCTCCTCAGGCAGTGGTGACAAGGGTGACAGGGGTGACTCCTCCAGGGGCAGGGACATGAGCGAGTCCTCCGGTGGCGGGGAAGCAGGTGAGTCTTCAGGTGGTGGGGATGTGGGTGAGTCCTCAGGTGGCGGGGATAAGCGTGAAGCCTCAGGTGGAGGGGACCTGGGAGACTCTTCAGGTGGTGGGGACAGAGGAGATTCCTCAGGCGGTGGGGACAGGCGTGACACTTCAGGCAGGGGGGATAAGTGTGACAACTCAGGCAGAGGAGACAGGCATGATACCTCAGGAGGGGGGGACATAGGTGAGTCTTCAGGTGGTGGGGACATGGGTGAGTCCTCAGGTGGTGGGGACAGGCGTGATGCCTCGGGTGGTGGGGAAAGGGGAGACTCCTCAGGTGGAGGGGACAGAGGAGACTCTTCAAACGGTGGGAAGAGACGAGATGCTTCAGGTGGTGGAGACATGGGTGACTCTTCAGGTGGAGGGGACATGGGTGACTCCTCAGGTGGTGGAGACAGGCGAGATGCTTCCGGCGGTGGGGAAGTGGGCAATTCCTCAGGTGGGGGGGACAAGGGAGATTCCTCAAATGGTGGGGACAAGGGTGATGCTTCAGGTGGTGGGGACAGGGGCATCTCAAGTACAGGAGATGGGGGCGACTCCTCCGGTGGAGAAAAAGGTGATGACTCAGGTGGGGGAGACAGAGGAGACTCCTCAGGCGGCGGAGAGAGGGGCGATTCCTCTGGCGGTGGGGATGCAGGTGATTCCTCAGGTGGTGGGGAAAGGCGTGATGCCTCAGGCGGTGGGGATGTGGGTGATTCCTCAGGTGGTGGGGACAGGGGTGACTCCTCAGGTGGGGGCAGCAGTGGCATCTCCTCGTTTAGGGGGACCTCCAACTTGGGCTCAAGTTGGACCCCTGCTCTCCCTGTAGACACAACATACAATGCTCCTACCTAGCTCAGATCTGCTCCACAGAAAGTGCAGGGTTTGGGGCAAAGCAGAAACTGTCTCTTGCCACAGAATAAAAGGGGATTAATTTCAGGGACCCTCAAACCCTACTCACCTAGTGGTTTGGCTTCACATTGCAGGGGCCCTGGTTCCTCGGGCTGCGTAGAGGTCATGTGCCCACCCTTTGGCTGCCCTTGGCATGCAACGTACAGAGCATCGGGTTCATCAATGGGAGTATCACCAGGCTCTGGGGGTGAAAATCTGCAGAGGGTACAGGGGAGCAGGCACTGTGGCTCTCACCAGCTAACAGCTCCTAGAGAGCACACTGGGGCAAGGCATGAACACTGCAGACAGTACTGCCCACCTTAGGACTCTCCCTTCAGAGTCCACTGGATGTAACACGGCCCCTGCCTATCTCAGTCCTTCCGAATCCCCTCCCAACTTCATCCAGTCCGTTCCACTTACCTGCTACAGACAGGGGGATGCTGCTCAGCAACAGAACTGATAGGCTGATCTCCCTGGGCTTTGTGACAGCGGTGACAGAGTGAGTAGTTCTCAAACCACTCAGAGTTGGGATTCAGCTCTGCTGAGCTGGCCCCACAGGCCCGGCATACCCGGCATGCCTAGGGGAAGGGAGCAGGCATTGGTCAGGCACATAGCAAAGACTGGAGGAGAACACAGGACTTGTCATGACAGAGAAACTCTGGGGACGCTGCAGGAGGCAGAATTAGGGAGAGTAAGACAGAATCAGGGTACACTCACCTTGCACTTCCAGGAGTGAGCAGGCAGTTCCTCCATGGGTGGTTTTAGGCAGAAGGTATGGTATCCTTTGTCACATGTCTCACAGACCAACATCTTAGAATCATTCCCAGGTTTCCTGCAGGGGCACAGAGAACATTACAGTGTTCTCCCTGCTCTCATGTTCAACCCTAACCTATGCTTTACCTAAGGCTTCCCTCCTGCCCTTCCATTCTTACCTGCAGGCTTGGCACACTTTGCATTCAGGGCACTGCCAGCCAGCACGCTTGCGGGCAGTCAGAGCAGTGTCCAGGCAGGCCCCGTGATAGTGATGCCCACAGCTGGTACAGAAGAACAGGTCACACAATTCCCCCGGCCCCTCACATACTGTACAGCGAGCCTCCTCTGCAGTGGGAATAGACAGACAGCACAGGTCAGTTATGGATTCCTTGCAAGACTCAGCACAGTGCTGTATACATAATAGGCACTCCATGGAGACAGAATGAATGAATGACAGTTACTGTCTGCCCAATATATGCCAGGCACTGTTCTAGGCACTGTAGATAGCACAGTAAATGAGACAGACAAAGTCCCTGTGCTCACAAAGTTCACATCTATTTTAGTGGGGCAGACTGACAGTATATAATTATAGACTTTGATGAGTGCTCTGTAGAGTACGAAAATCCAAGGCACACTTGGTCCCTCATTTGCCCTACATCCAAAGGGCAGGACTTCTCACCCAGATGTGCAGCCCTCTCACTGTGCTCCGGGCATAGCAGCTGCAGTGTTTTCATGGATAAGAAGGAACCGCTGGCAGTCGCGCAGGGGAAGTGGTAAAGCCGTGGACATCCGGGCGAGCGGCAAGGGATGGAGGCACCGAGCCTGGTGCAGTGGGAGCAGCGCTGCCAGAGTAGAGACAATGCCTCAGTGCCAGCCAGCTCTCTCCAGAGAAACAGTTCAGGCACAGCTCTGCCCCAATATGCTCACTGTCCTTCTCTACCCTGACTCTTAGAAGTCCACCAGCCCTGCCTACCCTCTGCAAGCCCAGTCCTGCCCTTCACCTATGCAATCCCCTGACCCCAGCCCTACCTGTGAGATCCCTGAGAAGATGGCCTTATCCACACCACATAGTTCTGGGCCCTCCTGCCCCCATACGCCTGCTGACCACACAGCACACCAATGGTGAGCCCAACAGGACCCTTTACAGGTGGGAAGAGGTAAACAGAAGGAAAGAGTTAACAAAAAGGTGATTGCTGGCTCAGGACTACCCAGCCCTACCCCATTTCCTGCCCCATGTCCCCTCACTTACCTCCAGGTTCTCCTAGGTGGGCAGGTGTAAGGCCCTCAGGGAAACCAATCTGTGATAGGTCCTCACTGGGCAGCACTGCCTCATTGGGCCCTGGGTTCCCCCCAGGAGACACCACTGGACACCGGGGCCAGTCAAACGGCAATTCAAAGCGCCGTAGCTCCCGCTGCCCATGCAGACTGGGCTCCCCGCAGTTACAGAGAGCACAACGCCGCACTGGACCCCCACTGTGGACACACAAGCGTCAGCACCACGCCAGACCCCTGCCAACCCCATGATTTGGCACACCCTTGCTCCCCAGACACTCATTTTCCTAAATCCTCTTCCTTGAAAGCCCCAGACTCTCAAATCAAATCCTCATGTGACCTTATATATCCTTATTTTCCCCAAACAAGTTACCTGCAGTCCTGGAGAGGCTCCTGAAGCCTGGGACTCCCAGAACTGGGGATAGAGACCTCTCCCACATGTGGGTTGGGAAGGTCTGGCTCAGTGGCACCTGGGTCCTCAGAGGCTGCGGGTCCATCGGCTGATGAACAGACAGAGCATCACATGTCAGCTATCATCCCCTATTTAATGCTAAGTCCACTCACCAGACCCATGAGATTATCTAAAACCCTCAGTGGATCACAATGATGACATTTTGACTTTTGCCTCAAAGAACAAAGTCCTTCAATTACTTGTCTGTTACACAGACTTAGCTCATGTCCTTGTGCCAGGACCAGAAATCTAAGGTTGCCCATGAAGAGCAGAAAGCTGAAAGCAAACCCAGGATCAGTCCTACTCACCTGCCGGTTCTGAATCTTTATCCTCACCAGGCGACTTCTGGCTGTCCATCCCTCTCTCCGACTGGGCAGGGCCCTCTCGGGGAGACCTGTTGGTGCCAAGAGAGATATCTATATATCTAGTAAGTCCGCCCAACAAGCGCTTTTCTCAGAATCCCAGGAAGAAGGCAGCTAATGGCATCCAGACCCCACAGACATCAGAGCAAACCCATACCTATAAACTCCTATACTAATGACAAGGAAAGTCATTCTCCCTAACCCTTATCCCACTGCCTACTTTCTCCCCAGATAAACACACACCGTCTTCTCCCACTCTGGATTCTCAGGGGATTCACTCCACTTTCCCACTTCCAGCCTCCTCCGTAAGAGTTCACAGGGCAATAGTACCCAACTAGAAGCACACCCAATTTACATCTAGTACTACACTTTGCCTCATCTCTGAGATCCTGGCTTCTGGTGGGCTCTACCCTATAGGCTTTTTCCCCAGGTCTCAAGTAAGCTACCATTCTAGAGGCCTGCCAGTGCCAACCCAGGGGTAGTCATGTCCCAGGAAGTCAGAGTCTACCCACAATCCCTCTCCCAGAGGCAGAGTCTGGGGTCTTGCAAGAGATACAACACACTACTGAAACTAAAGCCTAGCTTTAGATCTCCCCCACCTCCACTGGTTTCAACCAGGACATCCCAATCACAACAGAAGAAACTCCCCAATTTCCACCCACTTCCAACCCAAATCCAGCTCAGGCCCACCCCTGGCCTGGCCCCTGCCCTAACTGAGCTCACGGTCTCACCGAGCCTGAAGGCCTCAGGTCGTTGCCCTTAGCAACGCCAACTGCCCTTCCTCTTCAGATGCCCCTAGTAGTTAACAGAAGTGGACCTTAAGAGTTACTGAGCATGTGTAGCCAGGCCTGAGGCTAAGCATGCTGGGAGTTGTAGTCTCAGGAAGCACACTGCCACTTGGAGGAGTTCTAAACAGGGCAGGACATAGTAGAGCAGAGCAGAGTAGCTTCCTTCCTCTTCCGTGAAGCAGGGTTTCCACACACAGGGGGGTGGGGGAGAATAACGGTCCCCTGTCCCTCCTTCTAAGATATGCATGCCTGTACCAGAGCCAAATGAAACACACTAAAGTTATCTCTAAAAAAGCTGAGACCCACACCTTCGGGCACATTTTCCTAGACCTCAGAGGGAACTAAGCATAATGCAAAAAAAAAAAAAAAGAGTAGTAAAGAACAAAGTACAGAGGTGAGGAATAGGAAAGGGATCCTACAGAAGAAGGGAAAAAGGGATAAGTGCCAGCAGCTCTTAGTGAGAAGTGTAGCCCCTTTCTCTTAATCAGAGAGTATATACAGTGTTACTAGAGAAGGTGGTGGTGAAGGGGGGGAACCCCTAAAACAGAACTCTAAATAATAAAAGTTTGAGAAATTCAGCTCTCACCTTTTCCATTCCTCTTGTTAAATCAAAGTGACCACACCAACCTTAGTAAGAACAACCCTCTCCTCCCCAGCTGGAAGGCAAATACCCCCATCTTCGACTTAGGGTTGAATGACTGGGGCAAATGAGACAGGGGGAACCCTCAGAGGTGCCCAGGATTGGTAAATCAATTCCCCAGGAACCTCAATATCAGTCCTCCTTCCCTGAACTCACACTTCATTTCCAGATATTGGTTATGTGCCTCCTGAGATATGTCACAGGAAAGGAAATTAGTTTTCTCCCTAACACTCTCAGAATATACAAGATAGGGAATATAAAGCATCACCTAATACCTGTCATCTCCATTCCCAAACCATCTCTCTTTCCCAAACCTGCCACACAACCACACCTGAAAGGAAAGCAGGGTGGGTCATCTGGCTGGTTAACAAAAAAGCTGCTCTGGAACTTTGAGGGGCCCTTAGAAGCCACCTATGGGAAGTAGGAATTGGAGATGAGGGCTCCAGCCAGGTCTCTCTTTCTATTCAGTCATTCACAGCCCAACCACACCCAGAAGGTCCAAGGGGCCCTCAAAGTTTTGTAATTGTTTGCATCTTACTGTGTCTTACCACCACATGCCCCCAAAGATCCTCAACCCACTCTGCTCTGAAAGTTGAGGGCAAAGGAGTAACAAACAGCAAGAAATAAAAAGCAACAATGATAACACAGTGGGTAGGAGGAGGACCGCCTCACACAAGGCCAGAGGGACAAATTCCTCAGCCCTCCCCCGAGCGCAGCCCTCTCAGGCTGGTAAAGCTGGTACTGCTCAAAAAGGTACAGAAACCACCTTCGTCCGGCCTTGAGAGACAGAGTACCAACACCCTCCAAACCCAGAGCCCCATTCATGGGCCATGGAAGATGAGAGATCAAGAAACACAGAGAAGAGTATCCTCCAAACTATACCAAAATGAATCTAGCACCTCTAAGAAGTCTCAGCCCTCAATGCCTACCTCTCATCCCTGCAGTCCAGCACTTGCACCCCAATGCTTACACCCACAGTTATCAGGCCCCTGAACATATCTAACCAAATAAAGACCACAGGTTCCCCTATCCCAACATTCACAGCCATTAAACACACACACACATACACACACCCCCCCCAAGGGTTTTTCCCTGGATCTATACTGGGTTAGTGCCCGACCAGGCTTCCTCTAGGGAACTAGAGATCCCAGAGAGTAAGTACAGAGCTAGGGAGTAAACTGTGCTAGCACCCCTTAGTCCTATGCCTAACAGGCCCAGAACAGCAAGGAGGAAGGCAGGGATTTATCCCTCCCTCCTCCATCCCAGACCAATAGCTTTCACTCTATTTTCCCAGCCAAGGGGGAAATGGAGGCTTGGAGAGGTGTAAGGCTGAAGCAGGCCCTTGAGTGAATAGCTCTTCAGTAGGACTCAGGACTTCCTGGTTCCCAGACTGAGAATCAAACCACACCTCTCCCCACCCCCATTTTGGGTCAGCCCTCCAAGATGGATCCAAATGGCAACACTACACACTGCAGACCCTACACACTGTCCCTGTGTCATCCTGGGGGCAGCCATAGCTAACAAGGTGCCGTCCTACCTAAGGAAGTTGTTTGGGGACTGAAAACATGAGGGACTCTCCATAGAACACAGGAGCAGTGAGCTCCTCACCTCACTCTATCACCCCTGTGCCACCTCTCACCTCCCAGAAATCTTTCAAGGGCAAACCCCCCTATTTTCCCCTTTCCAAGACCAGACTCAAAGAGATCCAGCATATGTATGTTGGAGGGAGTGGAGTGAAGGAGCAAAGTGCCCCAGCCAAATCCCTGCTGGGCAATATGACAGGTGTGAGAGGGGCTGTCCCAGCCCAGGGCCCAGAGGCTTGAGGCATCAGGCTCATGCTGCACCCTTCATGTAGGCACATACACACCCCTTCTCCTCAATACCTCCTGCCAGGGCTCAAAACACAGGCTTACAGCAGAAAAGAGCCCTGATGAAGTCATTTCTCCCTCAAAGAGATACAGGCCACCCTATTCTGCAGGGTTGGGACACGATCAGAGGACCAGTTAACATTCCCTGGTCAAAACAAGGTTGGAGAGGTCTGGGAGGGGCTTGCAGGATTGGCCAGGGACTCACGGACAGCCAGCTCTCCACACTAGGCCCAGAGAAAGCGGGAGACAAAAGCCATTTTTTGCAGCCCACATTCGCAGGGAGCAAATCTCAACGGCCTCCTCTATAATCCCCTGGAGATTAGGTCCATCCCAAGAGCAGGGGAGGCAAAGCAGGCTAAGACAGCACTAGGCCTCGCTGCGGTCACTTTGCCAGGCAGGGGTAGTTTAAAGTTGAATAGCAGGGCCAGAGCTGCCCCCAGCCCTGCCTGCTTCTTGCCCCAGCCACCCCCTTCATCACACTAGTCAGTGTCCACACTCTCCCCTCTGCCCAGTGAAAGAAGGCCTGGTGAAGGATCTAGGGTTCCTTGAGTTTCCCAGGGACTGCTTTGGGTGCCCAGCTGGGTAGGAACAACCTTTAAGTCCAACTGGCAGTAAGTCCGACCTGGCAGTGGCACCCTTCCCCCCCCCCCCCAGTTGTCCTGTCCCAAGGCCGACAAGGAACCCTGGGGGGAGAAGGAGCAGCCTGGGATCAGTGCTGGCATCAGGGCCTGGGTCCTAGTTTAGTCAAGCTCCCCCCAACACAAAAATAAACAGGCAGAGAGGCTATCTGGCCAGGTTCCCAAACTCCTGTGGTTCTCTGAACCCCCAGTCTTTAAAGAGGCACACCCCAAGACACCAGGCCTCAGTTCTGCCCTGGAGACTGGCTCAGGTTCCCTTGACAGGCCCTGCCAAAGGAACCCTCCCCAGCTCTGGCACCCCCTTCTCCAACCTAAAGACCAGCTCCGGCCAAGATAGTCCATCTGGCTGTGCCCCCAGTCCAACCCTTTCTGGGCCTTGGCCGGGCGGACTTCACTCACCTCTTCACAGGGCGATCCAGAAATCCTCATCCGAGAACATGGCCAGAGCCCGGGCCGCTCCCCGACCTCCAACCGCCAGAGCGATCACAGCCGCCCCCCGCACGGGGGGGCTTAGGGGGGCCAAGAACGGTAAATCCAGGTCGGAGTGGCCACCCTACCCCCCAAAAAAGCAAGAAGCCAAAGGGGGAGTTCTCTGCCTTGGGTTCCAGCAGTTTAGGTTTCCATGGACAGCCCCAGGGCGGCGAATCCCGAGCGGACACAAAGAGAGCACCGGTGGCTTTGATCTTGGGCGAGCAGGCTCCGCATCCGCGTCGCCGGGCGGCCTCTCAGTCCTAGGGCCCGGCCAGCGCCCCGGCCGCCCGCGCCGGGCTCGGGCGGAACGTCGAGGCTCTCCAGATGGAACGTCGAGGCACCTCCCCGGCAGCCCGGAAGGAATGCCGCGCCGCCCCGCGCCGGGCCCGGATGGAACGTGAAACCCTCACAGGAGCGCCGAGCCCCTCTCCCCGCCCGGGCCGGAGCCCCGGGGCCGCGCGAGCTACGGCGACGCGGAGCCGGCGGGGCCGCGGGGCTGAACCTGACACACACCCAGCGCCGGGCTTCTCGACCCCAAGCGCTCACCCTCGGCTGCTTCGAGCCCCCCACCTTCTGCTCCCCCCGGGGAAGGGAGGAGGCTAGGTGGGCGAGGAAGAGGAAGGGGCGGGCGGTGCGAGCCCTCTGCCCGCTCCCCTCCGGCCGCTCCAGGCCCTGCGCTCGCCTCCCTTCCCCTCTGGCCTCGGGAGCTGCCCCGCCCCCGGCCTGGCCGGCTCTGGTCCGCGGCACCCCCTCGACCCCCAGCTGGCTGTGATCGCGGGAGGCCTAGAGGTGCATGGCCCAACCCCGGCTCCCGGCACCAGGGGGTCAGGAAACTGAGCGGAAAGTGGGGAACGAGGCAGCCATTTGCAACCGGAGAGGAAAGTAGTGCAGCGCGGCGCCGCTCCGCCTCCCCCCCTCCGCCTCCTGTTCGGCCGGTAGGGTGGTTCCTGCGAAGGGGCTATTTCCTGGCCCCAGCTCTGGGCAGCGGTCGTGGAAATTCGTGAAGACTCCGGCGCGAGATCCGAGGGGTCCTTTTGCCCGGGGAACCCCACTCGAGAAGGGGAGAAAAGAGAAGATGCGGCCCTATTTTGTGTTGGAGCGGAGCGGCGGAGGGATACTGCCCTCTCGGAGGAAAGGCTGTGACTCTGCAGTTCTACGCACACGCTGCGGGATCTCTCCGCCACGGGTTAACCCCGACTGCGCCGGACCGGCCGCTGTGCAGACACGTGGGAATGAAGCCCCCCTCCTCTTCGCCTGGGCCCTGGAACTGCCTCATTTACCGCCCAGGCGGGGAAACTAAGACTCTGGCCACTTTCTAATTCCCTTCCCTTGCAATCATTGGTCCCTGAAACTCCAACTGCCCTCTTGCTTTGGTCAGGGGCAATCTTTCCCGGGAGGGGGATGGAAAAAGAGCCAGGAGATTAGCCGCTGCTCTGCATCCTGGGAACTGGAGTCCGCAAATGGAGAAAGTGAGGCACAGCTCCTGGCGGTGCAAAGGGTGGATTCCTGCCACGTTCGGGGGCCTGAAGAAAGCCGGACGAGTCTCTGGTCGTTCCTTCTGGCTCCCAGACCCCTCGTAAGGAAAGACTGTGGGTGCCCACACCACCACCACACACACCTCCCCATCAAAACATAAATGTAGAGCCTCCTGTCCTTTTCAGGGTACTCCCACCCCCACTTCCAGTCTTTTGGGATCTTAAGGACCTGTGTCCCTTTTTTAGTAAACTGAGGTAGCGTCGCTGCTACTTGGCCGGAGTACTGTTACTCTGGACAAGATCCCAAAACACACTCCTTGGGCAGGTGCCCCCCCCCATAAGTCTGGATGAGAGGAAGGGATTGGAATGCCTTTTCTGCATTAGCTATACACATGGTGTGGACCGGAGGACACAAATTAACTATGTGCTAGATACTTTATATATTCTTAGTTATTCCTCACCCTCATGAATTACAGGGAATTATCTCCATATTAGAGATGAAACAATTGAAGCTAAAATAGGTAAAATTGCCCATACAACTACATCTAGCAAGAAGCTGATGATTTAAACCAAAGGCCATGTTTTTCCTAGGATTAAAAAAATACATTTTTATAAAGAAGATGTAAAGAAAGAGGCAGGTAAATTAGGTCCAGGGCTAGTTTGTGGGAAAGGGTTTACAGTGCTGTTTAATAGAACTTTCTGCAATCATGGAAATGCACTCTATTTACACTAATATGGTAGCCATTAGTCACATGTAGCTATTGAGAACTTTGAAATGTAGGTGGTGCAACTGAGGAACTAACTTTTTAACTAAACTTTAATAGCTATATGTGACTAATTGATTCCATTTTGGACAGTGCAGAAGAGCTTCATCCCTACTGGCCAGGCTCATAGGAGAGATCAGGACTAGGCATATCCTCTTCTAGCCACACACTGGCATCATGCTCTCTGCACTGACCATTCAGATCTACTTCAGCAAAAACTCCAGCAGTGATCGCACACCTGTCCCAGTTAATAAGATAAGTTAACCAGGAGACAGAAGTTGGAAAATGGAAGATCCCATCCTATTCTCTGTACCCAGAGGCAGAGCCTCACCAGAAAGACCCCCAGTAGTAACACAGATAGCCACCCTTTCTTAAGGGCTTATTATGTATGAGGAACTGTGCCACATATTACATACGTTACCTCATTTAATTCTCACCTCAACCTAGATTTAACCACACTTCATAAATGAGAAACTGAGGCTCAGAGAGATTAAGTGACTGCCCAAGGTCACACAACTCAGTGGAAGAGCTATTAACCAACTATTAACCACCATTCTTTACTGTCCGCGGGCCTTGAGATTGCTTGAGAAACTTCTAGAAAACCTCAGATGTTTGTAAGTCTACCCCAGACTTCATGAAAATGGCAGTGGGAAGGTAGGCCCCTGTAATGAGTATCCCAGATCAGATGTGCAAAATGACTTAATTATAATGTAAGGAGAAAAGGTGGTGACAGCTCTGAAGAACCTCTTAAGCCACTGAGGTTGCTCTTTGGAGTATGTTTCTTCCAGCAGCCCTTACTTCTTTTTAGATTCTAGATCAGAAAAGCAAAAGCAGCTGGCAGGACTTTTGAAAATCAGCATGACAAACCATACCTCCACTGTAAGCCTGGAGTCAGGCATTGACAAAGTCACAGTTAAAAATTGCACCTAGATTTTGTCCATCCTTCCCAACTAAGTGCATTAACAGGTACCTCAGGCTCCCCCAGTTGGCAGGAGAGGTCTGTACTCTCCCTGTGAAGATATGATACTACACAGATAACACTTACAAGTCCTTGGAGGAGGTATTAGACCAGTTAGGCTCTTGAGCTGCCTTGGAGGGGGAATCAAGAAAAGTAGGGGCAAACCTACTTGGGACCAAAACTTCCTAGCTGAAATATCAATCCTACTGAGGCGGTAGGTCAATAAAGAAGGACAGAAGCAATAGCCTTTGGCACTTAAAAAACATAGCACAACTCTAAAGGTGTGAAAAGTACAAAAAGATCACCGAAGGTATGAAAACAGCAAAGAATGTTCATTTTAATGAAAGACACTGGGGACATGACAGACAAGGGATTGATATGCAACAGGGGCATTATTTCTTACTTTACTCAACTCTCTTGCGAAGTCAAAATCTTCACAACACTTTAGTCTCTGCCTCTATACTGCTTCTCAATTCTTACATCATTAGAAATGAGGGGCTTCCTTCCACCTCCCCAAACCATACCCTCTTTCTGAGTTCCAACAAATGCCAAGGTTCCAGGAATATAGCTAGGTAAGCACGTAGCAGCTGGCCACTAGAGGGTGGTGTTTCTGTAGTTAAGGGGCTCTTGAGTGGCTAAAACTTGGATGGGAGTGGCAGCCAACTGGACTCAGCATAGGGGGAATGCAGCAGAATAGAAAGGTGGGATGGCATGTCTATGGCCATACCATCCTGAACGCACCAATCTCATCTGATCTCAGAAGCTAAGCAGGGTCAGGCCTGGTTAGTACTTGGATGGGAGAAAGTTGGGAAGGCAAATGTTAAGACTTAGGATAAGGGTCCTTAATAAGTGAGGAGTAACAAATAGGAACAACATAGGAGGAAAGATTCCCCAAAGACTGCAGCTATAACTCATTCTTTAGAAAAGGAGATATTGGCCCTGAGCTCTCCCCAGATACACAGAAGTCAACAACAAAAGATTTCTCAGTTTATTTTCATATATACATTGTCACCCCAGGGAGCAGCTCTACTTCAGGAGTCCCCAGCTCCCCTTTCCCAGCCAACATCCAAAACCTGCACAGGAGGAAGGGCCCTGGATAAAAAATGCCCAGGACTCATATCCCAATCCCACAGGTTCCAACAGAATTCATTTAGCAAAAACAGAGGGCTAGAGGCCAGTGCCCATGAGACATCCTCGCCCCTTTGTAAACATTGACATCCAGGCCACTGAAGCCTGGGGAAAGTGTGCAAACATAAGGATACCACACTGTGTGCCCAGAGGGCCAGTAACACAGCTGGCAACCATACCCGTGAAGTCCTGAGGGCCTGCCCCCCACTGGAGCCTGGCAATTGCCAGGGGCAGAAACAAGGCAGTTACCCTACACCCAAGGGCTCACATGAGATGGCAGCGACGCTCCTGCCCATAGGAATTCTCCACACGGGCAATCTCCTGGATGACTTTGGTGAAGATGTCTTGAGTCAGCTACAAAGGATAGGGATTCAGGGCAAAAAGTCAGTTCAGTGCCAATACTATCCAGCTCTGAAGTAAACATGCCACTTCCCCAACATCCCCACCACCTTCCCAATCTTCAGGCCCAGGACCTGATTGTCTCGAGCGGATGACTCCATAAATGTTGCACCCCAGGACTCTGCCAGCTTCTTCCCTTCAACTGCCTGCACCTCTCTGGAAGCAAATTTAGGATATAGAGATGGAGGACAGATGTTTCCAAGTGGTCTGCAAAATCTTTAGACTCTAGACTTCTGATCCATCCCACTTCCCCAAGACTTAGGAGGAAGGTTGGGAAGGAGAAAATGTAAGTAAACAAAGGAACAATGGGTGAATCTAAGACTGAGGCTTGAAATATGAAATTGTGGCTTTTGAGATAGAAACACCCAAGTCAGAGATGAAGAGAGGTGAAATGACTTGTTTGCATCAGTGGCAGAGCCAGGACAAAAACCTGACTGATTCCTAGTCCAGCTCACTTCCTTTTGCCCTGAGTGGCACAGATTTACATACCTGTCTGGAGAGAGATCTGCCTTGTTCCCCACTAGCACCACTGGCAGCCTGTGAGGAAACTGCAGTTACTACAGGATCCCCTTTCATATCCCATGTTCCTCAACTCCTTCACATCAAGGCTGGACAACTCTTCATCAAACCAGGCAGGATCTATGTCCCAGCCTCCCCTCTAATTTGGACAATTCTCCCCTCTGCTCTCTCCCACCCCCTCATGCCCACACTATGTCTCTATTCCCCTGGGCCACTTACCGGGTTTTCCCGTGGCCTTCGTGTAGCTTTTGGTACAGACTCTCAATGACTTGGAAGCTTCAAACACAAGAAATGGAGCTATAACCTTAGTTCTAGGACGGTCCTCAGGTCCTCCCAAGTCCCCCACTCACAACTTTGGTCACTTACCTATGCAGAGATGTGACAGAATACACAAGCACATAACCATGGACCCCAATGATGAATGAATAGGGCAGAATGCTGTACTCATCCTAACAAGAAATAGAAACATCAATACCTAGATCCATACCACTTAGATGGCAAAGGTTGGCAGGACATTCAGGCGACCCTCCCTGGGGCATTCCCTACTACAGTCTCTTCTATTCAACAAGTATTTATGGAGCAGCTCCAATAAGCCCTGTATACTATTAGCAGCTAAAATGCTTTTATTTTAATACTACTGTACAAATGAGCCACAGAGACTACAAGGCCTCATCTCCTAGGGCTGAACTGCCACATTTAGACACCCTACCCCAACTGGTACCTGCCCTGCTGTGTCCACCAGGTGTAGGTGAAACTCATCTTTGCCAAGAGTCACTATCTTGCTGTAAGCTGAAAAGAAAAGAAAACTTGACTGTGAGGTGCGTTGTAGGGCCAACAATGTGTGCCCCCTTACATTTTTTTTTTTTTCTTTAAGAGATGGGGACTGCTTCTCATTGTGTTGCCCAAGGCTGGACTACAGTGGCTACTCACAGGCTAGATCATAGTGCACTACAGCCTTACTCCTGGGCTCAAGCAATTCTCCCACTTCAGTCTCCCCAGCAGCTGGAACTACAGGGGGGTGCCACCTGCCCAGCTGCCCCATTACATTCTTAACCCTGGGGGTGACATAGATAGACCACGTCCAAGGAGTTCTCCAGGTAACCAGAGAGACATGCTAGGGTTCTTATTGTCTACATCTACTCTATTCTGGATTCAGTATCTTGCAAAATCCACATCCTAGCCACTCATAGAAAAGACTGCTAGAGAAGAGATTAGACTTAATGTCTAAATAAATCAGCCCCTTGGCACCAAGGAAATCCCAAATTATGAAGTTGGGTGGGGCACCCAAACTCTCCCAGTCCCATCCCCAGCACACTAGGGGAGAAGTCTACTCACTATTCTCCACTGTAGGATCGTAGCCTTCCAAGAACTTGCCTTCCACAAATTGATGTGCCAAAGATGTCTTCCCTGTGGGGAGCAGTGGTAGTTGTAACCAAATCATCCACCCACATGAACATCCTCTGTTCTTTCAGACTGTGACCCAGGACCAAAAGGGACCCCAAATTAGCACCCTAACCTGTGAGCACCCCAAGCAGTACCTTCCCTTGGCCCACTCTCAACCTCTTTTCCCCCTGGTGTCCACACTTTGGCTACCACATGCATTCAGAAGCGCCCCAAGAAATCTTTTCTGCCGCCTTTCCCACCCCACCCTCGGGAAGATCCAGGATTCCCTAAAATCAAGTCCTGCCTGCCCCAGGATACCTGCAACTATTTGCCCCACGCAGACCCTGCCCCATCTTCAAATCCTGACCCCACCCTACCCCCAGAGTAATGCTGGGGACCATTCTGAAGTTCCCAAAGCCAAATCCACATTAACCCTTACGTGCTCCCGTTTCCTGCAGCCCTCCACACACCTCCAGCCTTTCTTCTTCCACCCTTCCAATCCTTGCTCTACACCCGCGTTCTTACGATGCCACCATTCTTCCCTAGGTCGCGTTCCCGCGGCAGCGCGCCTCTCCGACCACAAAGCCGCTGTGCATCCGTGCTTTCCGCAGGGCGGAGACTCACCTACAGAGCGGTATCCAAGGATGACCACCTTCCTGTAGCGGACCAGCGGCATGGCAGGAGCCCGCCTTGGGGGCTTGCAGAACTGCGGATTGAGATAGCCCGAAGAGGAGGTCAGGATGCAGGAAGGCGCGGCAACCGGTGCAGGAAAGTCGCTCACCCCGAAGCTGCCAGGGGCAAGCTAGAGGGAAACCAAAACAAGCGCCGCGCCCGGAGCGGGCCACGTGATCACAACACAGCACGTCTAAGGCAAAGGAGCCGGGCGCCGGGGAACTACAGTGCCGCGCCGCTCCGGGCTCCGCCCCCCGGGCCGCTCGCCATTGGTCCATTAGAATGGATAAGGGCGGGGCCGCCAGCAGGAGGGAAGGGTGGGCCTCACGTGGAGCGGGAGAGCTGGGAGCTGCGCACGCGCAGACTGGAGCCGGTTCATTCATAAAGAAAAAGAAAGGAACCCGGGGTCCTAGAGGTGTTTGCGCATTTGCAGCCTCGCAGAAGTGGCTGCGAGGAATGGGGGATGGAAAATGCTAGCTGTGTTTAAGCTGGAGTTTCTGGTCAAAAGATTCTAAGGCCTCGCTTTTGCAAGGTTTCTGGCATCCTTGGATAGAAAAAAAGGCCAATTTCAACATATTCCCTCTGCTTCCCCCAGCCTTCAGCCCCAGACCTTTTGTTATCAGGTTTCCAGTCTTCAAGCGTCTAACCTCGGAACTGCAATTCTTGTGCTTGGGAAAATTGCTAGAATTTGTGACCAGGTAGTCCGAGGTTTCGTAATCATCATCACCATCATCGTCATAGTCAATACATTCATTTATTCAATAAATATTTACTGAACCTATACTACATGTTTCAGGTATTGCTCCAGCTTTGAGGATAGAACAGTGAACATGACAGGCAAGGTCTCTGCTCTCACGAAGCTTAAAACTTGTGGGAAAAACAAACATATTGATAGGGAAATATCAGATAATGTTAAGTGCTATAAAATGTGGTGTGATAGGAAATGACCACTTTAGATCAGTGGTGCTTTGTCTCAGAAGAAGCCCAATCTAAACTGAGATCTAAATGACAACAAGGAGCCAACTAGCAGAAGATTCCAAAAGAAGAATCCATCATGCTAAGGAGCTAAGATGGAAATAAATTTGGTAAATTCCAGGAAAAGGGGGGGAAAAAAGCCAGTTAGCCTAAAGCAGATGAAGTCTAAGAGAATGGCAAAGTCCAGGCTACATAAAGGAGTCTGGGCTAATTCTAAGTACCGGAAGATGTTTAAGCTGGGGCATGACATGATCTGAATTGTTTTCCTAAAAGATCTCCCTGGCTGTGGAGAATGAATTGGGGTTTGAGGGAAACAGGAGCAAGAGGGAGCAGGGAGCAGGGAGATCAGCTAAAAGACTGTTACTTGTAGTCCAGATGAGAGATGAGGGTGGCTTGACTAGAGTGGTAGTGATGGAAAAAGTAGAGAATTCAGGATATGTTTTGAAGCTGAGGTCAAGCTGACTTGCTGTAGGAATGGATATAGAAGGTAAGAGAGGGGGGAAGAAAGGAAGGAAAACACTTGGATTTTTAGAGACCACTACTATATGCCAGGTGCATTTTATTGTTATCTCATTTAAAATTCACAGTAGCCCGAAGTTTGATAATTGGTATTATTCATTCATTCATCAACAAATATTTATTAAACAATTACCATCTCCTGGGTACCTTTTTAGGTGCCGGAAATAGAGCAGCAAACAATACACCCAAGGTCTTTGCTCACAAACAGCAAGTATTCTTTTGAGAGAAGACCAACAATCTACAAATAAACAACAAATAAGTTATAATAAAAAAGTAATAACTGAATGGGAAAGAAAACCAGGAATTAATGGGCTAGAGAGTAACACACACAGCTCTCTCTTTCCGGTTTCCAGTAACTCCCTCCCCTCACCCTTCAGGCCTACAGTGGTAACAGCCTCTCTGTTACTCACCTTGGGGTACTGTTCTACCCCTTGTGGCTTCCCTAAACCCTGCCGACACCTTTGTAAATAGTCTCTTTATTAAATCATCTGCAAGCTCTCTTGTTTTTAATCAGGGAGAAAGTGAAAGGGCTAAGACAAAGGCTTTCTCCTCTTGTGGCTTTTTCTTTTTGCTTAGCAAGGGAAGATCTCACAGCAGATTTTCACAACATCTACTTGAACAAAAGTGTTTCATATCATCATTTCTAGCTGAATTAAGGGAGCTCAGAAATTTTAGCAATTTCTTTTACAACCTCCATAGTAAAGGAAGACAAAAGACATCGGGCATTATGGATCACTTGAGGCCAGGAATTTGAGACCAGCCTGGACAACATAGTGAGAACTTATCTTTACCAAAAAAAAAAAAATCTTTTAAAAAAAGGAACCCCGGATGTGGTGGCATGTGCCTCCTGTAGTCCCAGCTACTTGGCCACCACCCTCTAGCTGAATAAGACTCTGTCTAAAAAAAAAAAAAAAAAAAAGGAAAAAGACAAGGTGATTAGAAATAAATGTTTTTACCTTGGTCCCTCTAAAGCAAAAAAAAGAAAGAAAGAAAGAAATGTTTAGTGAGCCAATCTACAAAACCTGCACATATTAGGACCAAGATTTTTTTAATTAAATATTTGTTCATTAAATATCAATCACTTTTTAAAGTAATACATAAATGGTTACTTTGTAAACATCACAGGTATACAAAGATCACAAATACAGGATCAAATAAATAAAGTAAACTATCCTAATGTTGGGTAAATTGGCTTGAAATAACATTTCTACTGACAGCATTGTACATTGCTATGTCTCAAACAACTGAGACAAAATAAAGATAAAATGTTCCCAGAAAGCTGTTTTAAGTACCTCTGTAAAAAGTGAAAGCTTTACTACATTTGCATCTAGAGCATATTGCATTTCTTTTCTCCCATCCAAGTACTAACCAGGCCTGACCCTGCTTAACTTCTGAGATCAGACAAGATGGGGCACATTCAGGGTGGTATGGCCATAGACTATTGTATCCCTTTTCTAATGAATTCCATTGCACAGGTCTTCAGGGCTTTTTGTTCTATAGTTAGGTGTTCACCTCCCTGCTGATGTATCAGTTATTTATTGTTGCATAACTTGGTGGCTTAAAACAACAACAATGTATTTTTTTCAGGATTCTGTGGGTTGAATTGGTGTTTCTTCTGTTGCCTCTCCTGGACTTGCTCATGTGCCTACAGTCAGTGGAAGCTCCACTGGGAATTGAAGGTCTAACAGGACCTCACTTATGTCTGGGGCCTTGGTGCTGGCTATTGGCTGGGCCTCTCTCTTTCCACATGTCTCTCATCATTTAGTGGTCCAGCCTGAGCTTCTTTAAATGGTGGCAGAAACATCCAAGAGGGCAAAGATAGAAGCTGTATGGCTTCCTGAGGCCTTAGGCTCTGGAACTCATCCAGCATGACTTCTGCCACGTGTTAGTAGCTAAAGCAAATTACAAGGCTAGCCCTGATTCAAGGCACAGGGAAATAGATTCCATTTCTTGATGAGAGGAACTACAAAATATTGTGGCTATATTTTTCAATCTATCACAGAGTAGATTTATTATGGCAAGAATTTCAAGCTGCAGATCTCCATTTACCTGGCCCTCCAGGTTCCCACAGCTGTAGCTGAGCCCTACAACTCCATCCTCACTACCCACACCACCCTGGAGCACTCTGATTGTGCCTTCATGATAGACAATGAGGCCATATATGGCATCTGTCATAGAAATTGAGTGCCCACCCTACACTAACCTGAACTTTCTGATATTCAGTCTGTTGTTGTAGTCACTTGGATATTAAGAACATATTTGGATGTAGCTGGGTGTGGTGGCTCATGCCTATAATCCCAGCTACTTGGGAGTCTGAGGCAGGAAGATCACCTTGAGGCCAGGAGTTTGAGGCCAGCCTGGGCAACATAGTGAGACCCCATCTCTAAAAAAAAAGAAGAAGAAGAAGAATTTGGCTGCAGTAACAGAAAAACCAACTTACAATAACGTTTAAAAACAGGGATTTTTTTTCTCATGTCACAAAGCTGGAGGTAAGTGCCATTAGTCTAGTTGCTCCATAATGTCAGGTCTGACATCTCTACAGTTCTCTTGACCCTTTCGCCATGCTTGTCACCTCATGGTCACAAGATGATTTCACCTTCAGGTATCACATCTAAGTTCCAAAAGAGGCTCTAGTGATCATAAAGGCACTTATATTGAAAATGAATATTTTCATATCAATATCAGAGTTTGAACAAAAGTATTCTTGAAATGTAAGAATGAAAAGCAGCAAAATAACAACAGTAATCGATTATTTTATAGGACATGTACTTTTAAATATGTGCAGTACATGTAAGTTCATACATTAAATATTATAAATTAGACATTTGATTATTTAATTCTTAAAAGTGTGTTTAAGTTGGCCAAACAACACCTTTTATTTTGGATCTTCTAATTAGGAAAATGAATGATCATCTAGTTGGTGATCAAAAGCATCAACTTTTTTTTAATAATATGCAGATATAGAGTTAAGATAAAATGCAAACATATTATATTTCTTAGGTTTAAATTAGCTAATAAGGCCAGGCGCCATGGTCACACCTGTAACCCCAGCACTTTGGGAGGCTAAGGCAAGAGGATTGCTTGAGGCCAGGAGTTCAGGACTAGCCTGGACAACATAGCAAGATCCTGTCTTAAAAAAGTTTTAAGGCCAAGCATGGTGGCTCATGCCTGTAATCCTAGCACTCTGGGAAGCCAAGGCAGGAGGATTGCTGAGGTCAGGAGTTCAAAACCAGCCTGAGCAAGAGCAGGACCTTGTCTCTACAATATATAGAAAAATTAGCCGGGCATGGTGGTGCATGTCTGTAGTCCCAGCTACTCAGGTGGTGGAAGCAGGACGATCACTTGAACCCAGGAGTTTGAGAATACAGTGAGCTATGAATCCTGCTACTGCACTCCTGCCTGGGTGACAGAGTGAGACTCTGCCTCTAAAAAAAAGAAAAGAAAAGAAAAATAAATTTGCTAACAGGTTACTTCAGGTGCTCCCTGTCACTTTCCTTTCTAATCTGAAGACATTTCTCTAAAGACACAAACCTTAGAGTTATGGTTCTTACTAAATTGACATCTTCTGTTTGCCCCTCCAGATCCTCTCTCTACCCTTCTCCACCCTGTACTCTGCTCCTGGAAGGCTGACCTTTATAGACTGCATTAACACCTCTGGTTCCCAGTTAGGTTTAGCTAATGGGAAGCATTGACCAGAGACTTGAATGTAGAGGACAGAAGGTTGGAATGTTCATTCCCCTAGACTCTGCTGGGCCACCTCTTGACAGTGGCTATGTTCCTCTACCAGAGGCCACAGACCCTGTTGGGTGGCCCTCTCCTTCAGCTACCAATGCAGATACAGCTCTCTCTAGGTTCTTATAACCCTTTCTTCCCTCAGGCCAAGGGTGGTAATGGCTCCCCACTGATGGCCAGACTCAATGCTTCACCACTCTTGCTGGTAGCCCTTTACTATACCCACACCTTTGTGAACAGCTCTTTTATTGTATTCTCAGCTCCCCATTTGACTGTGCCATTTGTTTCTTCCAAGGACTCTGAATAATACACCTCTGAATGATATAGTAGGGGAAACTATTGAGTAAAAGATCAGAAGGCAAATTTACATTGTCTCACATCACAGTACAAGTAGCTAGAAGCACAGAAGAAAAATCTTTTCAAAGAAGGGAAGGAAGGAAGGAAGGATTCTGTCTGGAAGGATTAGAGAAGTTTTCACTAGGTAACTGATGATTGAGCTGGGCCTTCAAGCCTGAAAAGGCCCTAGAACAAAAGCAAAATGCTAAAATGCTAGAAGTGGACCCTGTACCTGGAGCACTCTGTGTGCAGGCTGCGTGTGGAGATTAAGGCTGCAAATTGGTCTAGAATCAGATCAGGAAGTGCTTTAAATGCCAGCTTTATGAACTTGAACCTTTTCCTCCTGCTAAATTTCTAAAAAAAAGAAAAAAGAACTTGAACTTTATAACCCTAGGGTTCTCAACATATACCACTAGTGGTATACAAGATGACTCAGGTAATGCACTAACTTTTAAAAAAAATTAAGGGCATGGTGGCTCATGCCTGTATTTCCAGCACAGGAGGATCTCTTGAGGCCAGGAACCTGAGACCAGCCTGGGCAACATAGCGAGACCTCGTCTCTACAAAAAATAGAAAAATTAGCTGGGCACGGTGATGCATACCTATAGTCCCAGCTACTCAGGAGGCTGAGACAGGAGGATCACTTGAGCCCAGGAGTTTGAGGTTGCAGCGAGTTATGACCTCCACTCTAGCCTGGGTGACAGAGTGAGACCCTGTCTCTAAAAAATAAATTAATGAATTAATAATAAAAATTTTTTAAATTTTTTAAAAATAAAACATTTTCATGTAGTTTTTAATATGTGGTAGAAAAAAACAATAGCTATAATTCCAAAACTATGACTTCACAAATATTCTTGCTTAGAAGAGGCTAAAGTTGATAGTAAGAAAACCCAGTAGAATTAGACAAAAACATTAAATAAATAATCATATGGGTGGTAAGGAACTATGGAAATAGTCATGAAAATAATACAAGGTTTGGGGAAAAAACTGTAATAAGCAGTGAAATTTTTGCTGCTTCTTTTGGGGGCAGGGCAGTACCACCAGGAGAGCTGTGCTTTGTAAGGATCATACTGCTGGCCCTGTGGAGGAAGATGTACGGAGAGAGGGATTGGGGTTGGAGGCAGGAAACCCTAATAGGAAGCCAATACCCAGGAGGGGGAAAACGAGAGCCTGGACCAGGGTAGCAACAGAGAGGGTGGCGAGGACTCATACAAAGGCACATCAAATAGAAGTTATGACATTGGTGACCTGGTTAAAGGGGACAAAGTGAAGGAAGATGGCAATTCCATTTAAAGAATTAGAGAACATGAAAAGAAGAGCAGGAAGTTTTTAGTGGGGGTATGGGGGACGTTGAATAATTGCAGTCAGTTTTGACATGTGGATTTTGGGGCATCTCCAGATGTTCACATGTTGATGGACCAGTTAAGGATGTATGTCTAGCTACTCCACAAAAAATAAACAGGATACATGTGTAGGCATCTTCTCTGTATGTATGTTCCCTATGTCTGGTTCTCCCCTCACTCATATATACTCCTACCCTTGACTTCTGCCAGCATGGAGTTTCCTATTCAGGAATATGGGATGTACTTGGATCCTCTAACAGACTTTTCTCAATCCAGGGACCACAACCAGTAATTTACAAAATAATTGAAACATGACCTGTTAAAGCTGGAAGAACCTCATAAATATTTCCTAGAATTGTCCTTTCTTTCCATCTCCATTGCCACCTCTTTATCTCAGCCAACATCGTCTCTCGTCTGCACTCCTGCATGATCCTATTTCATTGGGCTCCTCCCTGAACCAGCTAGCTGCCTTCTTTCTAATCCATTCTCCACTCAGCAGCTAGAGTGATCTATTTAAAACGCAAATTTAGTCAGACCGCTCCTCCAAGCTAAAATCTAATCAAATTAATTTAATCCACTAAAGTGACTACCTATTTCTCTTGAAAAATATCAAAATCCTTAGCATAGTACAATGCCTATGAGTATTTGCAGAGGCTTAATAAATATTTGTTGAAGGGGGGAGTCAAATCTCTGGATCTGGGAAGAATTGCCTTGTCCCTTCCTGAGTTAATTTGCCTTGTTTAAATCTCGGAGTACCTCCCCACTTTTAACTTCTTGGAAGCACCTAATTGTAGCTTCTGGCATTTTAAAGTGATTCCCTCAAGGCCACACAGCTGGTGAATAAGAACCAAATAAAATATATAGCCCCATTGTTTTTAACTGTAGAGTCACAGTTAAATGAGAAGCAATCAGTTTAAAAGTGACAACCACTGGTATGATGCTTGATCCTCCCCAGACACTCCCACCAATAGTTTCTAGGCCTTGGTATAGTCTATCAAAGATAAAGGAAATTCGGCAGGACAGGGCGACTCGCTCTTGTGATCCCTGAGCACTTTGGGGTGCCCAGGAAGGAGGATCACTTGAGCCCAGGAGTTCGGGGTTATAGTGAATTATGATTGCGCCACTGCACTCTAGCCTGGGCAACAAAAGAGTGAGACCCTGTCTTAAAAAAAAAGAAAAGATAAAGGAAATTTACCTCCCCTTCATCTTTAGACAATTCTAACAGTTACTGAAAATCAAACAATTCAAAGAATACTCCATCCTAGTCAGTTCATTGAAAGGTAAAGAGAGTGAGGGAAAGGAGGCTATGTGAGAGACAGAGAAACCCACACCCTCCTTTCTGTAGTGGTCCCAAAGTGGTTTGGGCCAGCTGCCTCCAAGAGAAGAAGGTGGGTGACAGGCTCCAGCTCAGTTAAGGAAGAGATCTGCGATATCTATTCTCAAAGATTCTACAAGATACTATAGACTAGCCAGGGACTAGAACAAGGCTGGGATGTGTGTGGAGGAAATGGATTAATCCCAGCTCAAATGTTGGGTGGAATCCCAGCTGCTGCAGCTGCTGGGGGCTTAACCAGCTGTTCCCTGGGCAGCTGCAATCCTCTGCCCAGGCCTGGCTTTCAGGGTGGCAGCTCTGTCTCAGCTTGTGGCCATCAGCTCCAAGCTAAGCCAAGGCTCTGCTAAAGGGATCACTGGAAAGCAAAAGAGAATAGCAGAGAAAGAGTCCTTAGTTCCACGGACTTCTGTTTGGACACCATGTGGTTTGAAATCAGACAACTGTGTTCTTAGGTTATGCAGTCCCAAGAAGAGAAGTTGAGAGACAGTTTAGGTTTAGGTTTAGGTTTCTGAGAGAAGAAAAGCTTGGGCTGGAGGTATCACCTTTGATTTTGTTCCTATCCTATCCTGCTCCAATTTCCCTACGCTGCCCCCACTATCTGCTCCCACAGGATGGTCTGTGTGGGAGTGGAAGCATTTCCTGCTTGTGATTAAAACTGCAGCAAGAACACTCAGATGCTCAGATGAGGACCAGTCTACATAGGGATAAACACTATCTAAAAAGCCCTGTCCAATTGCCAATTTCCTTTTTAAAATGTAAGCTTGACTATTCCTCTCAGCAGAATTATTCCCCTGCTTCAAATCCTACAATTGCTTTTCATCTTTAGGACAAAATCCAAAATCCTTAAAGCAGATCACATCTCTCTCTGCCTATACTGAACTTGTTGATGCTCCTCAGACTCATCTTTCTTTTGCTCCCCAACTCCAGGCATTTGCATGTTCTTTTCCCTCTTCTTGGATAACTCATACCCATCTTCCAGGTCTCAGCACAAGTGTTACTTCTCATCTCTTTGACCACACTCGACAAGCTTCTAACTACTTATGCCTGTCTTGCCAGATGAACTGTAAGAGCCATGAAGGGAAAGGAGTATATCCCTGCCTCCCTTTATTGTCCTGTCTCCACCACACAGCACAATACTTGATGCATAGTGGGCACTCAGTAAACCTTATTGAATGGAAGATAACCCCCTCTCAGAGAGATGTTCATTTGTACAAATCAACCAAGTCACATACAGAGACAATAAAGGGGGGGGGGTTGAATGTGCTAATTGGCCACAAAATCCCTCACAGGGAAATAGACCCCAACCAGCTTTCTTTCCCATGACAGCTGTCTCAATCACCCAGCCAGAGAGGAAAGCTTCCTCAAATGTAGCACAGACCACAAAATCACAGTCAAAAATAAACATGTCAAGTTTCTAGGTCAGAAATGCTCATTTTTCAAGAAGAGCTGATTATTTTCACTAGGGTCTTAGCACTGGCCTCTTCCTACTTCAAACATTTCTGGAAGTTTGTATCAGTCTGGTAGGGCTGCCATAACAAAATACTACAGATTGGGTGGTTTGAACAACAGAAATTAATTTTCTCATGGTTCCAGAGGCTGAAAGTCCAAGATCAAGTTTCCAGCCAATTTGGCTTCTGGTGAGGGCTCTCTTCCTGTCTTGCAGACAGCCACCTTCTCCCTATGTCCTCATATAGCCTTTCCTCAGTGCATGTGCATGGGGTGGGGAGTAGAGCATGAGCACTCTGGTGTCTCTTCTTATAAGGGCGCTAATCCTGTAGGATCAGGGCCTTACCCTTATGACTTCATTTAACCTTAATTACTTCCTTAGAGGCCCCATCTTCAAATACAGCCACCCTGGAGGTTAGGGCTTCAATATATGAATGGTGGGGGAGGGGACACAAACATTAAGTCCATAATAAAGCTCATTACCTTCTCTCCTTCTCTAGTCCAGAAAGAGCTAAGAGTCTTCTTATGCTTTCTGCATTGGTGTACTAGCCTCCCATGGCTTTCTGCCAGAAACCTGTCAATATACGTATTTCCTTAACTGGATGGCTAGACAGCTTTAGTTAGGGAGGCCAGCTGTCCAGTCAGGAGGACGAAGAACCAATGAAAATGAGAGAAATAACTGTCAGAAAGCTAAGAGGACTTTACAGTGACTCAATGAAGGGACTGAGCAAGAGTGCAAGAGTGAAAAACAGCTTAAGGCCCCACATGATGTGGCCCCCTCCATCATGCAGTCTTATTTCTCATTACTCCTGCCCCAGTTCCTTACTTACCGGCTGTGGTAACTTGGGTAAGTGACTTAACCCTCTCTTTGCCTCAGTTCCTCATCTGTAATACCATCTCAGAGGGTTATCGTGAGGATTAAATGAATGCACCTAACATGCCAGAACAGGGCCTGGCATATATTAATATTAAGTTCTCAGTAACCATTAGCTACATATTGTTACACTCTGCAGTCTCCTGCTCTAAATAGGCTGCACATCTTCATCCCAGATTCCAAGTTCTTGCTCATGATGTTCCTTCTGCCTGGAATGCCCTTTCCAGTCTCCTCCGCCTACACATGCTTCAACATCCTAGTCAGGCCCTCCTTCCCCCACAAGGCCTTCTCTGTACTAATATGGCATTTACTGCCAGTTCAACTCATCCCAATTAAGTAACAATGTTGCTTTGGCAGTTACATATTTTATGCATTTATGTCTACTTCTCCAGGAAAGAAGCTGTTTCTTAACCTTTTGTGTTTTTCACTGCCTAATACAGTGCTACACTGTAGATGTTCAGTAAATCCTGCTTGAAGAAAGGAAGGAATAAAAGAAAGATCAGATTCTGGGTGATAAAAAGGTCACCTGAACATTTAAGTGATGGTCCTCAACTCTGATTTCCCAGTATGCAGAGAGATCTTGCCAGGGTTATCACACAATGCTCCTTAAATTCTCAAAACAAGATTACCTTTAATTATACTTTAGTTCTAAAACAAACCCAAATCTGTCACATACCACCTTCTCAAGAAAGGAGTTTTATGAAATCAAACAATCACAGGTGTGACACAAGCCCAGAAAGTTTGCATTGATAATGGTTTTAGTGGAGTGGTGAGAAGAGAAGCAGTCAGAGAACAGAAAGCAGCAAGGCAGCGGGAAATAGCCAAAGAATGGAAAACATTTACTGAGTGCCTACTGGGGACAATCCTTGTCCATGATCCTGTCAAGGGGCTGTTATTATCCCCAGAACTATGCGACTTCCAAGCTGTGCTCTTTCCTTCACCCTCATTGCCTATTTTGTTGAGTAGAAGAGGTGCTGCCATTGGAAGTTGTTGCATGGCCAGGTGAATATGCCCACCTGCTCCATGGAGATGGTGCACTTTGCTGCTTGAGAGCAAGTCATGAATTTTTTTAGAGAGCTAGGAAGGACCTCAAGGATAATAAGGGATGGAAGTGGGGGGGGCAGTGAGAGGTGAGCCTCAAGCCTAGGAATTTACCTACAGGATGTAGTCTAAGGAAAATCAATGAGTTCTCCTTTTCCTTGAATCACCATTATGGTTTTATGGTTAAAGGCTTTATTTTCAACAGGACTTCAAGATATATGCATTATCTGGGAAGGGTAGCAAAACCAAGGAGCCCATCAACACAAGAAGACTAGTTTATGAGATTAGTCATCACCGGGGGTGACATGACAGGAAGGTATGAGGATCTGATAGAGGGAAACAAAAGGTTTGGATAGAAAGTGGGAAAGATCCACAGCTTGGAGTGTGTTTCTGAGACCAGGAAAAGAGAGGGTGGCAACAGGCACCTGGTGTGGATTGAGGGCAATGGTGGGCAACAGGACACTAAAGATAAACTTAGCCCCACTTCCAAATACTGCCTTTGTCAAGCACTACCTGGAACCCTATTATGCTTTCACCTTCCTGACCACTGAACTCAAGGGTCACAAGGTGAGGGACATAAGCAGGCAACTTCAATGTGTAAGGAAGTCTGGATTACCACAGGTATACTACTATACCTCCAGCTTCTGGGAGCCACAGAACTAAATTAGGCATGAGGGATATAAAAGTGCCATGGTTTGGAAGGGCTTTCCCAAAGAGAAGCAGGTGGCTCCTTGCCAGCTCCTGACACATACGGCTCAGTGCTGGCAGGTTAACAAGGCTTATCCACCATCTCTCCCCTCCCAGGAGAGGGCTCGTTTGCGCAGGTCCAGTACGCCCATCCAAGTAGTATAGTTCTGCAGTTCCAACCCCCGGGCCGCGGCTTGGTACCGGTCCGCGAGTCACCGCCTGAGCTCTGCACCCTCCCCCGCCTCCAGTCCGTGGAAAAATTGTCTTTCATGAAACTTAGGAACCTGGCCGCACAGCAGGTGAGCGGCGGGCCTAGAGAGCCTTCATCCGTATTTACAGACGCTCCCTATCGCTCGCATCACCGCCTGAGCTCCACCTCCCTGCCCACCCCCCACGTCCGCGGAAAAATTGTCTTCCATGAAACCGGTCCCTGGTGCCAAAAAGGTTGGGGACCGCTGGTAACCACTTCCCTTGCATCTAGGTGAGAACCGTACGCATAAGCCTAGAATTCTCCTGGAGGCCACCAGAGGGCGGTGTATAGCAGGGAGTTTGTGCGCTGGGAGCGCACAGCTGCTACTGGCAAGGGCGGGCTTCAGGCAATACCAACAACCCCCGACTGCCCGTCCCTCCCGTCCCTCCCGCCCCCCACCACCCCTTCCCGAGCAGCCCGACTTCCTCTGAGCTACCATTTCTAACTCAGGGGCACCAGCCTGGATTCCAAGGGTTATGCGATGGAACCCAAAGGTTCCAGGCCAGGGAAGCAGAGCCGGTGATAATCGGAGAGGGGGGAGGAGGGGCTGCAGAGAAAGCCAGTAGAATCAACAACGGGGTGGGCAATCAGGAGGGGAGCTCGGGTTGCAAGACTTAAATGCCCTTGCTTGGGGAGCATATTTCTCCCACATACACCCAAGCTGAACCCTTCTCTGCGCAGCCCTTCAGTAAGGAAAGGTTCCAGCCCCACCCCAACCCCACCTCCCCTTCTTTCTTTAGGCAACGAGTGTGTGGGAACTGTAAATTATTAGCCAGGATTCCCATGGGTCATCAGTGGGCTCAGTGACATTCCAGAAACAAACATCCACCTGATCCAGACGCTGCTACCAGGATAGGATGTGGGCCAGGCTGATTCATGGCCTTGAGGGTGGGGCCAGGACTGCCGGCTAACAATAGGGGACTGAGATGATTTAAGTACAGTACCCATAGGGGCCTGAACCCCCAGTGGAGCCCTTATAAACAGAGAAGGGATGCACACGGGCTTTCTTCCTCCCCGGCAACCCTAGACCTTCCAGTCTGTGTGCAAGCTCGGGGGCGGAATGCTGGTTCTCTCTGGGTGGGAGGTGGAACCAGCAGCCTAGAAAAGGGCATGACTCTTCTGGTTTCTGTTGCTGATGGATTGGGATGTCCCCTCTGAAGGGAGGAGAAGGGCCCAGACTCTTCTGAGGAAGGATGGGGGAGCCAAAAGTAAAGTGTTGACTAAGGTTGGTCCCCTTTCTCACCCCGTCTGGAGGTGAATCGCCCTCTGGATGGAGGTGTTTTCCAATAAGCTCCTGGAAGCCTTTCCTTTATTAGCCCACCAGGAAAATGTCAGACATCAGATTGGCTGGCTGTGTCAGACAGTGTGAACGCCATGCCCCAGTCCCTCACCTTGGCAGGCTGGGAAAGCAGATCATTATATTACAATTTATAAATAGAAAATAAAATTATTAGGTGGGGTTGTGGCACTGGGGAAGAGGCTATATAGTCCTTGTCAAGGAGTGCCCACCATCATACCCACCTATCTAGGACCGGGAACAACTCCTCTCAGTTCGAAGTTGCCCCTAAACCAGACAGTTCCCATAGAGCCCCATTTTTCTCCCTATCCCTCCCTCCCTCCCTCTCCCAATCAGCATCGTGTGCTGCCCACCACCCCAGATCTCAGCCAACATGCCTCTGTTTCGTTGGGCGCCTCAAGGTTTCTATGCCTGGGGCGCTCAGCCCAACAGCTCCTCCGCCAAGCGATAGAGGAGCCGAGAGTACCAATGCATGCCAGTGGGCTGGACAGCCCCGCCGGGGAGCAAAGCCCCCAGCGCATGCAGCAGGCGCAAGGGAGCGAAAGCGCGGTGAGCCCACTGGTGACTCTCTAGAACCGCGTAGCACGAGGCCAGAACATCGTTGACCAGCAGCGTCCCATGTGCGGTGAGCGGCGCGAACACGCCTACGGCTTCCTCCCGCGCCACGCGGGCCACGCGCGCCGGCTGAAGAGCGTCCCCGCCCGGCGCCAGCACGGAGTCCCCAGCTCGTAGCCGGCGCGCAAACACCGGTGCAAAGTCGCTTGGCGCAGGCGCCGGCCCTCGAGCGGCAAACACCAGGTGCCAGGGAGTCAGCAACAGTTTGCGCGGGGGCCACTCGGTCTCCACAGCCACAAACGAGGCCCGGCGCTGCAAGTCCCGGTCCAGAAAGAGCAGCACCGGCGTGGGCACCACCCGGCCTGCCGCATCCGCCGCCAGTACCCAGTCGCCGCGGTGCAGTTCCCGCAGCCCCTTCCGCTCGCCGCTCCGCAGGCGCACAGTGGCATTTCCCGGAAAGCAGCCGCCCGCCCGGACTGCCAGTGAGTTATCTGTAGGGAATAACCATGGGGAAGATTGAATCGAAACCAGCGGTTCCAGAATGTTGGTACAGATTGTCAAAGATGTGAGTCCAGCCCAGGGCAGACCTCACCAGTCCTGAACAACGCAATTTCCCATTAATCTGGCCCCATCCTGGGTAGAAATGGAAGAGTGGTTTACAACACTAACGCCCGCTTGGTCTCCCCTAGGGTGGCAACAGGGCTACTGCAGACTGGGTTTCCAGAAGGGAGCCCCTTTTGGGCTGACCTTACCACCCGCCCCCTACTGTACCAGCTTTCACCGACACGTGGACGTGGTTGCGGGACTCGTAGTAGACCCAGTCGAAGCCAGCTTCCACTGCTAGGCGCGCTAGCAACCCATACTTATTGCGGTCGCGATCAGACGTGGTGATGTCTAAGGCACGGCCTTCGTAGTGGAGTGAGTCCTGAGCGTGGTGGCCGTCCTCGTCCCAGCCCTCGGTCACCCGTAGGCGCACTCCGGGCCACATGTTCATCACTGCAATGGCCAGCGCATTCACCCGCTCCTTACAACGCTGACGGGGAATAAAGGAGTCAGTCTCCCCACCACGACTACCACCATCGCGGGGCAAAAGAGACCTTGATAAGAGGGTTGATTCTTTGTTATCCGGGCTCCACTCCTCTGTGGAGTGCCTTGGGGAAGTGAGAATCTGAATAGGTGTAGTCGCCAATCTGCCCTCCCTTCCCAGGGTGTCCTTGGAGAACTGTGGGGCCACCTCTGAGGTTGAGGGGAGGCACCCATGCCTATCTAGCTCTTTCCCCATTTTTAATGCCCGCCCCTCACCCCTAATGGTTCTCGGACTTCAGCTTAACCTGGGAGAGGGCCAGAGTTGAGAGAGCGGATGGAAGCGTGCTTGTTGGGGTGGGCGTGGGGGGTTGGCTTCTGGATAGCAGCCCCAGTTTGAGCCTGGCCCCCGCCCCAGGCCCCGGCTGCCCTCTCTCCGCCTGATTCATCTTTTGTTTCGTTGCCTTCCCTGGCACCGGGCATCGCTTCCTTCCTTCCTTCCTCCTCCTCCTTTCAGCCCCTAGCATTAACCCCTTCGTGATCTGGGTACCCCCCACAGAGGTGCCCAAGAGGAGTCGTGCGGGATCAAGGCTACTGGAAAAAGGGTTGGAGTGGCGGGGGCTGTGCGAAGTACAATGGCTATTCTCCGGGATGACTTAACCGAGCGAGAATCCCGGGCCGAGGCCGGGGACGCGCCGGGAGAAGCGGACTCAGCAGCTCCAGCCACAAAGGCGCTTTTCAGCCGCCCCAGCTTAGGGAGAGGAAAGGGCAGAAAGCCGCGCCCCCCATCCCTGCTCCCGCCCGCTAGGTCCCCTCCCCCAGCGCGGCCAGTCCTCCCAGTTCCAGCTAAGGCTCTCTCCATCTCCCTGTTCCAGATGCAGCCCAGAAAGGCGTGGGAGCAGCACCTGAGAATAACGGGAGCTGCCCATGCGCGGATCTGGGGGGCCCCCTGCAGGGTGGGAGTGGAGAGAAGGAAAAGCAGCCGCGGCTGGAAGCCTGCAACCGGGGGAGTGAGACCACAGTTATCTTGGCCGCTCCAGTCTGGGAGCTGGAGACCTTGGCTCGCACCATAGCTCGAACACCGCGGGAGGAGGCACAGAGAGGACAGCTTCCTTTTCTTCTTCCCCCTCACACCTCTCACTTCGGACTTGGTTTTCTCCTAACTGCCAGAGGGACACTTTCCCCTTGCCTTTCTTCTCTGGTCGTCTCCACCTCCGCAGGATTGGGGGGAAGGGAGCAGAACAGGAAAAATGGTAGCTCCTTCCAACTTCTCCTCGTTTTGTCCCCTAAGGAGGCCCTGAGGCCCTGACCTGCGGGGGCAGCAGCCCAGTGCAGAGCCAACTCAATGGAGGCCTTTTGCAGCCAGGGTGTGGGAGATAAGCAGGGCTGAGGGGGTTCCCAGGCCTGTCAGAGGCCCTCCTGAGCCTGTCCCTTGTTCCACCCCCTCTGCTGCAGGTGGCAGCCAGAGGAAAGAGCCACTATGTTCCATGACCAAGGAGGAAAGAAGGAATGTCTCCTTCCCAAACTCTGGTAGGAGAAAGGCTTCAGGGCAGGAGCAAAAAGGAATTCTTTCTCCCCTGGACAGGTTTTCCTAACAAAGTAACCTGGAAAACTATGACAATTAATCAGAGGAAATCCGTACCCCTCCCTCTCTCCCCACCTCCCCACTCCATACACAATTGGGTGGTGTAATGGAAAGTATATTGGGCTTAGAATCAGGAGTCCTGAATTCTAGCCCCAGCCATGCCATGAATTAGTTGTGAGACTTTGATTAAATTGCTTTTCCTCCTGGGAAAAGCCCAGCTCTCAGATGTGATATGGGGGTGGAGTTGGGTGGAGGAATGTGACCTCCAAGTTTTCTTTCAGTTCTAATATTCCAGATCACTGGCCAGAGGTGGTCTTTCTCTTCCAAGGCATCACTAACCTCACCCTAAGTTGTTTCAGTTCCAGTCTACAGCAGATACTGAATAATGGTATTGAATTTATTTAATTCGTTAATTCCAAGGAAAGCTCCTGAGCTAAGCTGAGCTTGGGGGACCTGGGAGCCCTTTGATTCTCAGGTGGGCCCATCTGTTCTCCTTGAGGACTGCTTTTTACTCCAGGACTGTTGTTTAGACCCTCGAATAGCCCTGCCCTAGTTCTAGGACACTTCTCCTGTACCAAAGACAATTCCTGCCTAGCCCTTCCTCAGGTAGATGGTCTGGTGACCTGACCCTAGGCCACCCCTTTCCCAGCCCCCTTCAGTCTCTTCTCTTTGGCCTACCACAGAGCTCTTCCACAAACAGGTCAGGAGCCAGGGTAAAGGTAGACCCTTCTGTCTGCTGCCTAGCCAGCTCCTGGCCCCCAGCTCACCCCAGCCCTTCCTGCCTGGCTGGGTGGCTGACCCCGGTCCACGCCTCAGCCATTTCCCGTCTCGCCTGCCGCCATCCTCCTTTCCCCGCCCTGGCTGCCTCTCGCAGCTTCACTCTCACTAGTCAGTCCCTCCTCCCCCTCTCCAACCCAGTTTCTCCCAGTTGGGATCCTTCCTAGCCACTCTGTCCAGCCAGCAGGTTTTTTTCTTTCTTTTTTTGGAGGGAGGTGACAAAGCGGGGGCAGGGAGGTCTTTAAGACTAAGGTCTCTGTAGATGGAGCCCGGCTCACTCTCCTGGGCTGCCGTAGGAAAACCGAGGAGTTGGCGGTGCCCTGGCGCAGGTGGGGAGAAGCCCTCCTTACCTCGGTCATCAGGCGGTCGGCGCCACTGTTCTCCTCATCCTTGAAGATGATGTCGGGGTTGTAGTTGGGCACGAGGTCCCGGAAGCGCTCGGAACCCCTTGCCACCCTCCCCTCGGCCGGCCCACTGGCGCCCAGGGTCCGCTCGGGCACACTGGGGACAAATTGCTTGTAGAGCAGCGGCACGAGCTGCTTGCGCACGTAGCGGCGCCGGCCAACCGGCCCTCGGCCTGGCCCGCAGCTCTGGGCCGGCAGCGCCAAAAGTGCCAAGCAGCACAGGGGCAGCAGACTGGCCGGCAGCGCCATGGGTACAGCGGATTTGGGCCAAAAGGGAGCGTTCTTGTCCTAACTCGCCTGTCAGTTGGGCATCTCCACAGGCACAAGAAAGCGCAGCAGGCAGAGCTGCCCCCAGAGTGCCCTAGAGCTGTTGTGGCTGTGCGCACCTGGCTGCTGCTAGCTGTGCCCACATGTCCCCAGGGGATCTGGAACCTGCTACTGAAGGACCATCATAGCAGAAAAGGGGGGTCGTGGGTGAGTGCCAGCCCAGCCCGTCTCTGCGCCCAGCTCTGGTGCTGTCAGAACGCCCGGACTCCGCCTTAAGTGGCCCCTGGCCCCGCCCCCCGCCCATCTCCCAGGACCGTCCCGCCCCCTCCCACCCGGGCGGGGGATCTAGCAGGTCACCGCTGGTCCTTTTCGCGACTTAAGTGTGTCTCATCCTGGAAACCAGGCAGGCACCTGCCTAGGAAATCCTTGTAACTTTACAGTCCTTGGCTGCCTGGATAAGCATCCTTCTACCTCCAAGCCTAAACTTGGAACCAAACCACCCTCTGATACTTGAATTGGATCTTTTGCTCTTCCAAAGCCTACCCTGGCAGGCCATGCCCTCTGCTGTCATCCAGGAAGTGTGGGTTCCAGTTTCTGCCCAAGGCCAGCCAAGCCTGTTGAGCATACAACTAGAGCCCCCCTTCTCTGTGGTTCTCCCCAAACCTCCCCCACTCTCATCTCTCCTCACACTCAGAAGTAACCAGGACTGAGAGGTGTGGGTACCAGGGGTCCACTTTCCCTAGTAACTTCACAGTCCTTCACTGGGAACTTCCTCAGAAGCAGGAACAGAGATTGGTACTTATAGCCCAGATTAGGACTTCCAAATTTTGTCCCTTCTCTTCTTTGCCAGGCATCCAACAGCTGCTTCTTTTCAAATGAGTAACTTGTCAATAGGAAGCTGCTAAAGGGTAGTGGGTACTTAAAGTCAGTCTTTAAAAGGTTAAGGGTCACTTCCCTTTACCTTCCATTTAGGCACCTCTCTAGCCTTCTCGCTCTCTCTCGACTCCCAAGGGCTCTACTTTCAGCCACTCAGATCTCACCTCAGGCACTTCACCTACCAATTTCTATCATTTAGACATCACTTCTAAGAAGCCTTCCCTGGTGTCCCAACACCACCCACCTGTGTTCCCTTAAGAACCAGTAATTCTAACACTATTAGAATTACCTGGCACCCTTACCAGACAAAGCAATTCTTAAGTACAAGCTTGTTTATCATGTATCTCCAAGGCTAAGTGCCTAGTTGACAGTAGGGTGCTCTGCAAGTATTTGTGGAATCTACACTTTTTTGTATTCCATACTTACCCTCCCCTCACCCTGCTCTCACAGTAACTTTGTGTAAATTAGAAAAAAAGCATCCCTTCCTTAAGACATCTGACTGCCATTTATGAGAAAATTGTCATACTAACTATCCATACAATGACTCTGAGGCAAATGGTGCCTCTAGAAGTTATGCAGTGCACAATCTGTATAACCCTAAGTATAAATTTTGTCCCTAGACCCAACATAGCAAAGGGGCTATTCAAGGAACTGACAACTCCTGGAAAGATGACGTAGGAATCAAAAACCCAGACAGCCACTTCTTTTACTCTTTATCCAAGTCAGGGAGGACAAGGCTGAAGGTGTGAGTGTATAGGGGAGATTATCCTATTTCTGTGCCCATGTCCTACCCCCAATACTCAAGGTACAGAAACAAGGTCATAGGCTGGGCGCGGTGGCTCAAGCCTGTAATCCCAGCACTTCGGGAGGCTGAGGTGGGAGCATCACTTGAGGTCAGGAGTTTGAGACCAGCTTGAGCAAGAACAAGACCCTGCCTCTACCAAAAATAGAAAAAATTAGGCGGGTGCGGTGGCACGCGCCTGTAGTCCCAGCTACACAGGAGGCTGAGGCAGGAGGATTGCTTGAGTCCAGGATTTTGAGGTTACTGTGAGCTTTGGTGACACCATTGCAGTCTAGCTGGGGGACAGAGCGAGACCCTGTCTCCAGAAAGAAAAAGAAACAAGGCCATGGGTATAAGGAAGAATCAGGGCACCAGCCAGCTCTAAGCAAGGATAAGGGGGGAGGAGTTTCCCACTACCCAATTGTATGGCCTAACACCAGATCCAAGTCCCTAAAGAACACTAAGAATGCAGAAGAAAGGGAAAGGAAAGGACGATGGGAGGAAGGCTGTTCAAATAGGCACAGACACAGGCTTTTTAAAAAAAACAAAGCAAACCCTGGGATCAACTTTATTGCTGATGGGTGTAGCCTCCTTTTCCCTATGCCCTTACTCTTTCCGGTGGTACAAAGCCCCTCCAGGATAGCACAGTGCTTAGGTTCTGCTGGGCCAGAGTAAAGGGAGACAACCTGCCTCCTGGCCTGCCCTGGCCCAGTCCCTCCCCTCCTCTACCCTATTGCACATCAAATCATGTAAACATGGCTACGAGCATGGCCCGGAAAAGCAGTGAGGCAGATTGATGTGTAAACGGATTTGGGACCAGGAGCTAGACCCACTCACCCAGCCCCACCCCATGCTGAGGCCACAGTTAAGTCTTGAAAAGCTGGGGGGCCTGGTCCCAAACTCTGGCTCAGATTATGCAACAGTGCAGATGGCTCAGCTCCCCTCTGCCATCCACCCTCTCAGATTCCTGGTCCTGAGGTCCAGCTACCCTCAGGCTCCCCTCCAGGCCTAGGCAACAGATGGCAGTGTCCAGTTTTCTCCCTCCCATCCCCCAGCTGAGGTCACTGGTGCTGGGTCTTCCTAGATGCCCGGGGGAAACCGGAGACAGGCAGCGGCAGTCTATCCAGCCCTGCAGAAGAGGGGGAGGTGGACAGTCAAAAGCAGGGCATAGGCCCAGTCCCTCAGGCTTAAGACAACCAAACCACAGAATGGGTGGGTGAGGTATGTTACACACAAAGCAAGAAGCACTCTCTCTCCCTTGCTGGGATGACCAGTGATCCAGAGTGCCCCATCTTACAACCACCCCACCAGCCTGCACCCCCCTTTCCTTCTCACCAAAGGCCCGGATCAGCTCTGCCCGCACAGCTGCAGTGAAGGTCTTCACCAGACAGAGTGTGGTGAGGCCTGCAAAGGCTGCATTGTAGAGGAACACGATGTAGAAATTGCCCAACCAGTTGAAGCGTCCGAAGTCACCCAGCAGGTCAAAGCGAGTGAGCCCTGAAGTACAAAGGCCAGGATGAGAGGTAGGCTCCCCATCCCCTCTTCTGCTACCAGCCCAACTTTCTGCTGCCTCCTGGTGGCCACATCTCAACACTGCAACTGATAGGTTAGCCTCTCCTATGAGTCAAATTCTCCTACCTCCCAAGCGCTGTCTCAAGGGCAGTTTAGGACTGTTGAAGGAAGTGTCAACAGCTAGGCTCGTTCCAACTTCCCTTCCAGAGTCTGGCATCTTCTCCTCCAATGGGGACCCCTCTGGCTCCAGGTGTCCCTAGAAGCTCCCCAGGCCTGCTGCTTGTTCCTGGGCCAGGAACCTACAAGCTGGTCACCAAGTTTCTTTTAACAGACAAAGCAGTATCGTAGCTAAGAGCTCAAACTCTCATCAGGCTGCTTTGGTTCATATGCCAACTCCACCCTAATTAGCTGTGTGATCTAGGGCAAGTTCCTTAAACTCTCTGTGCCTCAGTTTCCTCAACTATGAAGTAGAGAAAAGAATGGGAAAAGAAAGAGAATTAAATGAGACAACACACATAAAGCACTATATGTGCCAGGCACTATTCTAACATTTACTGGGCTGTTAGTCATAATAATATTGTCATAAATCAAAACTCTGCCCCCACCCCCCAAATATTCCTACCTGCCTCCAATCTAAAGGAACTAACTGGCGGACCCAAAAACCTACTTTCTTACTAAATTCCCATGGCATAGGTATAAATGATATAGTGGAAAGAGTATAAACTTAAGAACTAAATAGAGATGATTTAAAAATGAAATCATTTATAAAATGCAGAGGATGAAGTGGTAGTAGGGTTGTTACCTCTGTAGTTCCCATACTTCCTTGGGGTGAACTAGTTACATTTTTAAACATTTTTACCAGGTAATTCTAGATCATAGCATTAAAGGCAGGAGAAAGACTGGGGGTATTACCTGACACCCTAATATGTGGAGAAAGCACTGGACTAGGGTTCAGGAGACAAGAGTTCTAGACTGACTTGGTCTTGCCTAAAACTAGCTAGACAGTTCTGGGTCTATCAGTGAGCTTCTCTGTGTCTGTCTCCTTTTATTTTTTTAGAGACAGGGTCTCACTCTGTTGCCCAGGATAGAATACAGTGGCATGATCATGTCTCACTGCAGCCCTGAACTCTTGGACTCAAGTGATCCTCCTGCCTCAACCTCCTGAGTAGCTAGGACTACAGGCACACACCACCATACCCAGCTAATTTTTAAATTTTTTGTACAGATGGGGTTTTGCTACGATGCCTAGGCTGGTCTCAAACTCCTGGCCTCAAGCGATCTTCCTGCCTCAGCCTCCTGAGTAGCTGGTATTACAGGCACATGCCACTGTGCTTGGCTGTTTCTCATCTTTCAAATGAGAACATTTATTAGATGACCCACCCAGAAGGAAGATTTGGGGAAAAGTGGTGCCCCCCACCAAAAAGTAGAAGTAAATGGGAGAGGCATTGGGATGTAGTGAATATAGAAAGTATGAGCTTTGAAACAACACTACTCTGAGACTCCGTGTAGGTACTTTATAGAACCTCAGTTTCTCCATCTGTATAATGGAAATGATACCTACTCAGGTTTGTTGTGGGAATTAGAGAGAGCACATAGGTACTCACAAAAAGCCAATTCTCTTACCTCCTCCTTTTGCTACTTACCCAGGGTTCGAGAGAAGACAGGAAGTGCTGAGCTTAGGACCAGGAGACAGACACAGTTCCCAATTATCTAGGCGGAAGTAGGGAGAGGAGAGGTAAGGGTAGCGGAGCTGCCAGCACTTAGTATCCATCCATATACCCAGGAGGCTTCCCCTCCTCCCTCCCAGCTACCTGTGTCATGGCTGTGTCATGCCATCTGGGCCGCAGGCTCCGAAAGAGTGGGGAGCTATAGAAGCCCACAACCGAGGACACCATCAGGTAACTGCCACTGGGTTAGGGAAGAACTGGCCAGCTCCCAAGGATTAATACTTCACCTTAAAGGGAATAGGCCTCTCTCCCAGCCCTCTTTTCAAAATTGTCTTTTCCTTCTTCTTGAACCTAAGGTTGATGAAGACTTGCCCCCTTTCCCATCACTCCCCTCCAGAGTCCCAGAGGAGACAAACTCCAAGAGGAGCTCTGTCCAGAGTCCCAGGAGACAGGTTTGGAGAAGAGGCAATGATGAGTTTCCAGAAGGATACAAGATGAGTACAACCTGAATGACGGCACCAAAGGAGCCCAGCTTGGAGAAGGAGACCTGGCCCAGGGAGGCACCCTGAGGAACAGAGCAGCGTCACTGTAGAGCACTCCCCACCATCAGCACCACCCAGCACCCAGCCTACCCTCTGTCCTCAGCTTCCACTCCTCCTCCCCAGACTTGCCTAGGCCTCCCCAAAGGATATGGTAAGAGGGCAGCCCAGTACCTGCATGCCTCGGGGCATGGCAGCCTCATCGATGAGTAGCTCCAGGATGTGGATGGCCACAATGAGCACAGACAGGCCCTGTGTGAGGCAACGCCACAGACTCCCATCCCTACCCCAGCCCCCAGCTGGACCCAGAGCTGAATGTTAAGAGGAGAGACTCTGGTCCAACATTTTTAGTTTCCAAGCCTAGCTCTGCTTCCAATTAGCTGTGTGGGACCTCCTCCAGGCCATTATTAGCAACAGAGTGCCTTTGAGGCTATTATAAGATACACTTCTTCCAGGTGGAAGGATTGCAAATCCTCCAGCTGATAAGACCGGAGGGGAATGGACTGGATTTCAATGCTTATTCTCATCACAGGGCAAACCTGCATAACTACTCAATGGCTCTGTGTGACTTTGGGCAAGTTACTTAACTTCTCTGTTTCATCATTTACAAAATGGGGATTGATAGTCTCAGCATAGGGCAGGACACAAAATAGCCACTCAGTGAGAGGAAAATACTATTATTAATGATAACCAGGTCCCCCGTATCTCCTTCCTCTTCCCTGAGAAGGCCTAAAGCACTCAAGGGCCCACTCCCTACCCCCACCAAGGGTGGTATACCCACCGTCAGCACCAGCAAGCACAGCATGGCCAAGGGGTAGCCCAGGTTCCGCTGCCAGGCTGAAGCCTTCCGCCGCTTCTCTGTGTAGGGATGGGAGGCTGTTAGCAAGCACCTAGAACAAAGGGCTACTCACCTTGGGGAAAGCCAGCTATCCCAAGCCCTACTAACCCACATACCCAGCAGGACCCTCTGTGTCTGTAGTGCCAGGACTTGTCTGTGCAGCAGCTCCATGTCTAAAGGTAGCCAGCAGGAGGTGGGATCTAAGGACAGAGAAGATGGTGCTTGCTGCCCCCTAGTCCTGCAGTCCCTGCCCAGGCCAAACCCCACCATCCCAGCTGGGGAGAGCTGCAACTCACTACAGATCCTGCGGGTCAGAGCTGCCTCCTCAAAGGCTGAGCAGTACAGCTGTTCCTCCAGGTCTTCCAGCAGCTAGGGACAGGGGAAAGGGAGGGACTAACTGTCAGGGGCTCCCTGACCATCCCAGGGCTCCATAGTCCCACTCCTTCCCCTAACCCTCATTCACCACTGTGGCCAGCAGCTTTGTTCAGTCCCTCCCAATTGCCTTGTGTTCTGCCTTGTATGTCTGTCTGATGACCAGCTCCAGATGGTAGGGGTAAAGAATACAGGAGTCAACAAAGGCTGTAGCCCTCTGCAAGTTGTGTATTATACAACTATAGGGTTGGCTCCAGCTTTGCAGAAAGCTCACTCTGCAGGATCAAAGGCCAAGGAAAACTACATACCCGGGGTTTGACCAGCAGCTTCCCAGTGACCGAGAACATGCGGGCAAGACCTAGTGGAGTACACACTGTGGGAACAAGAGCCAGTCACCTGCCAGACCCTTCTCTCCACTCTTCCCCTTACCCATCCCTCCATTCCCTCTCCTTCCAGCCTGGTTGCTCTGGCCCAAAGACCCTACCCCTTCTCTCCCAGACCCTGCACACTCACCCAGGAGAAGCAGGACCCCGAGGAAGGAGATGCATGAATAGAGGTAGGGGAGGTAGTACTCCCAGAAGTCTAAGGGTAAAAAAAGAAGCATGTCAGCTCGTCTCTCTCCTCTTGCTTACTGGGGGCTGACAGGCCTCAGAGTCTAGACAGGACACAATACAAAAGCCTATAAGGGATAGGCAAGCAGTGCAAATGAGGAAAGCTGGCCAGCATTATGAGAAGAGGGAGTGGCAGGGACTATAGTAAACTGGAGATCCTAAGCCCTAACTAAAGGGCCCAACTGATATTTGGCCCCAGTTACCAGGGACTAGTATAGCCAGATTCTCTCCCTTGTCAAGCAAAGCCAGATATCTGGATATTAATGTGAAACCTCCCAATTTTAAAATGTTAGCGACTGAATCATATATATATATTTTTAACCATTGCATGAGCCCAGTGGAACATTTCCATAGGTTGGATTTGGCCAGAAGTCCCTCAGTTTGAATCTTCTGTCTAAGGGAGAGGGTGCCAACCTTCTCCACTTCAGGGGGATACAGATGTTCCAGGCAGGGGCCAACTGAAGTGTCACTCAGCCTGGAAGTAGGGGAGGAAGCTGGGCCTCTCACCATAGAGTGACTCCCTGCTGGCTTTGTTGTTGTCCACAATGGCTGACGCCACCCACACCATGCCCAGCACCAGCAGAGTAAGGAGTATCAACATCACCACTGTCTCATAGACCCGGCCCAGGACACCCTACAGGAGGCAACAGGTAGAGGGGAGAAGGGGGTCAACATCAAGACAGTGTGGGTGAGGAAAGAGACATTGGTGGTAGCGGCTAGGATGGGGGAACCAGAGAGGTCTGGATTCAGGAGGTAGGAGAGGGTGTTCCCTTCTTATTCTGCCAAGTTGCTCTGTCCTCCCACTCCCCAATCTGTGGTCATTCCATGTACTGGGTACTCTTCATTTGTAACCCCCTTCCCCAGATCCATTCCTCATCATTGTCTGCCCTGAGAGGCTAACCTCTGAGGTCTGCATCACCCAAGCTCTTTGCCCTCCAGTTTCCTGTTCAGCTTGCCTAATGGGAAGGACCATCCAGAGAGTAGAAGGTGGGAAGTTTCCTACCTGTGTTCCCTCCCACCTTTGGCACCATGGTTTTGGCAGTGGCTACAACACTAAGACAGCAGCTCCTCTGCTAGGTGGCGTCACATCCCTAGCTTCAGCTATCCGTGGGTTTTAGAAACTGTTTCCTCTATTTGCCCCCACAGGCCTAGGGGTGGTGATGACTTCCTACTGTCACTAGAGCCTCAAACTCCTTGTTTGTTCCCTTAACTCTGATTAAATCTCTGCAAATAGTCTCTTTATTAAAATCTCTTCAGGTGAACCATTTGAGTGGAATCCTGTTTCCTGCCTGGATATATATTCCCTACTTACCTTTCTGGAGCCAGCAAAGCCCTCAGACTCAGTGAAGAAGTATGCAAAGGGCATGAGGAAGATGAGGGAAAGGTTGGAGAAGAGAAAAACGAGGTTCCAGAGGCCTGGAGCAAAAAAGGAAAAGCAGAGCTGGTCAGTAAAGGGGGGCAACTCCCAGGGGACTAACCATGTAGTGGGAGAGGGGTGAGGGATGGGTGCTAGATGACTGATTAGCCCATGGCTGCCTGAGCCTGCCTGATTCTACGTGCTCCCCATTCCCACCCCAAGCTGCAAGCAGGAGTCACACACCATGGATGAGGGAGCCGTTGAGCCACTGGATGTAATAGTTCCGAGGCAGTGAGAGCAGCACCTCATTGCTGATGATGGAGAAAGGCAGGAGCAGGACAGCACCCAGGGCGACTGCCAGGGTAAAGGTGCACAGCTCGAGCCTGGGCAGAGAAGGGGAGAGTGCCCCTGCTTAGCTCAGCACTCACCGCCCTATACCCAAGAAGCCCCATTTGTCCTTGAGGGCACATGTAGCTTCTAGAACCTGCTATAACAGTGACTGACCTAGGGAAGGAGCTGTGCAGCTGGGGCTCTACCCACTGCTGCCACACCCTTGCCCTTTACCTCCAGGGAAGCCTTGGCACATGGGATGGGCACAACATCAGGCATTTATGGTAACCTGGTCACCTGCCATGTCACTTGCCCAGGCTGACCCCAGGAATGTGGTCTTCCTGTACATGCCTATAGGGTGTGCTAGGCATGATGCCAAAGCTGAGGGACCTGGCTTATCTTCTCTGTTCAGGGATATGGATTTCTAAGCTTGCCTCCTTCAGCCTGGATAAGAGCAGGGTCACCCCCTGTGGCTATGCCCTGCATGAAGGCACAAGGGCAAAGGAGGACAAGGGGGAGCTGAAACTCAGCTTCACAACCAAGGCCTGTGCCATGGACTGCAACAGCTGAAAAGAAGGGACACTTTTATCTAGTTGGTCCATCAAGGGTGGAGAGCTGCCTTCTAATCTGTTGACCCAGAGGGGTCATCTCTCTATTTCTCTCTGTATGTGCTAGTGAATAACAGCAGCCTGGAATAAGGGCCTTCCTCTTAGAACCAAGCATGCCCACCCTCAGGGGTTTCCACCTTCCCTGAACCTGGCTGTTTCCATCAGTCTACACCCCCAGCCTTCTCCCTTCCCACTGGCCACTGGGAGGTGAAGCCAAGCTGGAGCCATTTCTAGTGACTCAGGCCCCACCTGACAGTTCCTGGCCATGAGGCTCCCAGAAGCTCCTGGCCTAACCAGGGAGACAGGAACAGCAGCTTTTCTGAGCGTCCTCAGTGTGAGGTAAAGCCGGAAGAAGCCAGAAATGGGGTGGAAGCAGAAACTCTCTCTTCACTGTATGAGACCCCCCCTTCTCCCCCCAGCTCCAGAGGCCTCCCCTAGATCCCACCTCCTAATGACGACTGGTGTCAGGTGCTGAGGCACGACACTTACGCAATCTTGTTGACTGTGGCATCTTCATCATCCACTACAAGAGACAGAGGCACAGGGAAAGAGGCAGAACATCAGTGGGCAGCTCTGGAAGCCATCTATTACACTGTGGCCCCCGGCTCCCTCCCCAGCCCCTGAGAGGAGGCAGAACTGAGTAGGAAGCTCTGGGAGACCTCACATTATGAACCCCGCAATCTGTTCTCCAGCCAAGGTGGTAGCTTAAACTGGTCCCAGGTAGACAGGATATAGGCCAGAAATTCACCTACTTCTCTCCTTCCTCCCCACATCTCTCCCATCACAGGTTCCTCTTTGTAAGCTCAAAATATAATAAACAACTGGTCTGTGAAGTTGGTTATATCAGTGGCTGAGGGCAGGGAAGGGAAAAGAGGGGAAGGGCAAGGGGAGATTCACAGAGAAGGTCCCCAGGGGAATTACACTAGGGTAGCTGCCTTGTTAGATGGGGGCTCTTGAAGCATCCTGAGAGGAAGGAAGGCTGGAGCCAGGACAGGATGATTTGGACAGTCTGGGGCTAGGAACTGGGGCAAGTGTGTCCCCCTTCAATCACACAATGTCTATGGGAAGGAAAGCTCCAATCTGAGCACACTTAGGCTCTCTATAAAGAGAAAGGTCACCATCACCAGGTCCTGGGGCCCCAGTGGTCAGGGAGTTCTCTGGTCCTGGCTATGGGAGCACTAGGAGAGAAGACACAGACCCTGTGCCCCTAATGACATTTGCCCTGAAGTTGCCCACTTCAGGTTCACAAAGGGCTTTCACATTAACCATCTCATTTGGTCTACACAGTGGACTGGGTAGACACTGGAATGCCCATTTTGTAGGATGCAACTGAGGATTGGGAAAGTTACATGACTTGCCCAGCAGACACTTCGACCTAGACTTTCCAATATACCACCTTGCCCCCGCCTATGAGGAGGGGAGGCTGAAGGGGCAAAGGCTCCAGAACAGCCCAGCACAGCTACCTCTCCTTTCCTAGCAGGCACCTTAGGCCCATTCCCCTGAGGCTGGCCCCATGGCAACAGGAGATCTGGCAGAAGGGAGGGAAGCCACAGTACCTGTGGTGAACTCCGCAGGCTTCTTGAAGCGGGTCAGGAAGATGTGGCAGAGGATGTAGAGTGTTGCAAACAGAAGGGTTGAGATCTGTGGCAGAATGTGAGCCGGGATGAGAATCTCCAATCCCCAGCACATTCCACAGCCCCAAGGTGCTCTCTGTTAATTCTAGTGGGTCACTTCCCCAAAACAAGGCTCCCTATTTCCAAGGGTTCCTTCTTTCTCACAAGTAATCCCTTCTAGTCAGGGCCTCAGGAGCCTCTAAGGACCAGACAGGGGCTGCCCCAATGCACGTGGGGAAACAGCACCATGCCCAGCCCTACAAGCACTTTCTCCTGGGAGAAAATAGCTTCAGCCCAATCCTGGTTGGTAAATGGGCAGAAAAAATTCCTAGAGATGCACATGCACACACACCTAAAACAGGTCACAGAACCAGAAGAAATTTACTCTGAGCACATTTTTGGAAAGGGAAGCAGGTTTGAGGGGAGGAAGAGGTCTGCACGGCACTCCACCCCTACACAACCCCACCTCCACCCCCACTCCCACTGCTTCCTTGACCCAGGCTCTTGGAGAGAATAAGTAGGAATGATGTTTCTAGACCAAGTCAGAATTTCTACTCGATATTTATTCAGGGGCCATGAAGATCAGGTCTGCTCTGGGCCAAACCAAAGCCTCATTTAATCCTCTGACCCTAAGAGCATACTTTAGCTGGGACCCACCATCTACAAAGTTTATAGAGCCAGCATCAGCCACTTTAAAGGCAGTCCATCCTCGGACCCTACCTCAAGTGACTTCCAACTCCAGGGCCAGGCGTCTCAGGGCCTATCCCATGCCCTTGAGTGGCTGGACCTCCAATTGACAGTTGTGGCAGAACTCGGCCAGGTTAATCTGCACATGCATCCCTACCCTACTGCAAGTAAGCTGCTATTGCATAGGAGGGCCTATGGTCAGCTCTATAATCAAGACCAGAGAATCTCAAGAAGAGATGTTATGGTGTCTGAGGTAGGCCAAGACAGGATCAGTCTCATGGGTCTTCCAATCCTAAGAGCTGACTCCACAGGGAACCTACATACAGCTATCTGTACAAGGATGGAAGAAGCCACAAAGACCCAGGAGAGCCATAGGTCTAAGACAAAGTTGTAGCTTTTGACATTAGGGAAGCAGAATAGAAGGAGCCACTCACATTGCAGCTGCAGGATTTTTACAGCCTAGTGTTCTGCCCTGGGCTTGCATAATAGCTAGGAAGGAGGGAGGGCTCAAAAAGTCAGGCTGGAATTCCATGCAGCTCCAGAGGAGGTTAGGTTGTTCCCTAGCCTCTAGATGGGAGCCAGGTCGGGAGGCACCAGAAGCCTTCAGTCTGCCCTTGGCCAGCACTGATGTCCTCAGCTAATGGGACTAAGGATGGGGGAGACACCCAAGAGGCTGCATCTGTCCAAAGTCTTATCCCTCCCTGTTCTCTACTGTCTCAAAGCCTAGGGGTGCCTCCACAATATGCCCAACCCCACCAGGTGGGACTGTCCACCCAGGAACATGCAAGGGAGGCTGCCTGAAAGCAGACTTCTGGAGTTCCACACAAGGACTAATGTACTTTCCAGTCTTCATCGATAAGGGCAGACCTAGTTATGTCCTGGCTCACTTTACCCCACCTTCAATCTGAGGTTCAGGGCCAGCTAGAGCCCAGCCTGAGAAAAATGAAGGATAACCCCATCAGTGGGTTCTTCCACTCATTAACACTTCTAATTAAACCGTTCCCTTTCTGTTTAGTATTTGGGGATGACGGTTACCCTGGGGAGCTCTGGGGAAGGAAACAGAGAAAGGAGAGGGATGAGAATTCCAAGCAGGCCTGAGGAAGATATGAATCCCTGGGCTCCACTGGGTGCCCCAATCCCATAAGTGTCCATTGCCATGAAGCAGGTTCAGCTGTTGCTCTAGGTAGCAGTGAGGATGTAAGGAACAGCAACCAGGTGCCCTCTGGTGCACTAGGGGAACCACTCACAGGTGGTTCCCTGAATGGCTGGGAAGTCTTACAGAGTTTCAAACAAACACCAATAAAAGAGAGAGAAAAAAAAAAAAAGAGGGGAAAACCTTGGTTGTTCCTCGTCTCTACACATTAGAATTCACCCCAGCAAGAGTTCTTTCTTCCAAGGTGGGAGACGACCCACCAGGTCCTTCAGTTCCTCCCGCCTGCCATCCCTACACCTCCCAAGTTTTTCCTGGAATCTAGCTCAGTGTGACGATGTCTCCCCTCAATATCATACGGGTTTGCCCTCAACCCAATTTGAGGGGGAAACCCAAATTAACCCGCCCTGAAGCAAGCCCACCCTTCTCCAACTATCAGGCAGACTCATAAGACTCTCAAGACACACGAAGACCCACCGCCAGAACACCCGCGGGGGTAGACGATAGAAGGAAGGGCGGGGGGAGGAGCGTGTAGGGGAGGAACGGAAACCGACGGGCTTTGTTTATCGCACAGGGACCCAGCTGATCCGATCTAGGGGTTCGCCAGCCGAGCACCCGCCCTTCTGTCCGGCCGGAGGCCTTCGTCGCCCGCTCCTGGTCCAAGCAGGGTCTGACGGCGCTGTGAGCCCAGGTGGGCTCACATGAACTTCCACCTCTCCCCCCAACACCCAGGCTTCTCCCCGCCTTGGTCCTACTCCTTCCTGCCCGGGTCCCGCACTCACAATGCACTCGCGGACCCTCTCGTGGAATAGCTGTTCTCGCACGGATAGCACTTCGTAGTCAGCTGCTTCCATACTCTGCTCAGCATGACTGGAGTGGGGGTGTCTCCGGGCCCGGGGAGGACGAGCGGGGATGAAGCCGCCGCCAAGCACCCGGACCCAGCCAAGGAGCCTTTCCTCGCAGCCTGCGACGGAAACTCGGGGTAATCGGGAGCTCAGATTCAGTCGTCAGGAGGCCCCGCCCTTAAAGGGGCAGCCACCAGCCCGCCTAGTTTTAAAGGGCTCCGGCCCCCCCTTTGCTCCCTCCCCTTTAAGGTCAGGCCACGGTCACGTTTCAACGCAAACAGATCAGCCACCGGGCTCCCTACAAGGAAACGCAGATCTGGCTCCACCTTTTTAAGAGACAGAGTGACGACACAAGCGATGGGCGGGTTACTTCCAACGAGAGGAACTCATTGGTTCCCAGAGAGCTGCCGCTCATCACTGGAGGAACGCTGATAGGCTGGCCCCAGGGAAGGAGGCGGGATCTTTTGGGCCTACGTATACTCATTCTAAAACTAAGCAACTGTCTCATCCCCGGCTGTTGAGAAGTGACGGTTCCCGGATTTTAACAGCGGCCGAGACTTTAGTTTGACCTTGGTTAAATGAACCACTCGGATCAAGCCAGCCAGGCAGGATGTGAGCGCACCATAGCGGTTCTGAAAGGTACCGCTGCCCAGTAACCCAAGGTCCGTAGCAGCATTTTCTGTGTGTTTGTGTTGTGGTGCTCCCCACCCTCTGCCTCCTCGCCGCCAGGAGTTTTCGCTCTGTCATTTTTGTGGAAGGCATCGTGTGTACTAGAACAAATACTAAGGAAAACTGGATAGAGGATTACAGAAATGTCTTGACACTTTGTGAGGAAATGCCCACAGGGGATCATTGGTGAGTCGGGCTGTGTCGAACATTAGCTAAGCACCACCTACTATGAGCCATTCACTTTAGAGTCTTTTTTTTTTTTTTTTTTTTTTGAGACAGGGTCTCGCTCTGTCGCCTGGGCTGGAGTGCAGTGGCGTCGTCATAGCTCACTGCAACCTCAAACTCCTGGACTCAAGCGATCCTCTTACCTCAGCCTCCCCAGTAGCTGGGACTACAGGCGTGTGCCACCACGCCCGGCTAATTTTTGTATTTTTTTGTAGAGACAGGGTCTCGCTCTTGCTCAGGCTGGTCTCAAACTCCTGGCCTCAAGCAATCCTCTCGCCTTGGCCTCCCAAAGTACTAGAATTACAGGCGTGAGCCACCATGCCCGGCCCTTTATAGTCTTCATCTCACTTTGACATCGCGACAACCCTTCAGAGGAAGGTGTTGTAATTGGAATTTTATTTTATTTTTATTGATTGATTGATTGACGTTCTCACTATGTTGCCCAGGCTGGAGTGCAATGGCTACTCACAGGCTCCATCATAGCGCACTACAGCCTCTAACTCCTAGGCTCAAGGGATCCTCCTGCCTCAGCCTTCTGAGTAGCTGGGATTACAGATGCAAGCCACTGCGCCCAGCTTTGTGATTCAAATTTTAGAGATTAGAAAATAGTGAGAGGTGGTCACATACCCAAGTTCACACAATTAAGGGATGCAAATTACCTTCTTGTGACCTGGGTACCTGTACTGTTTAGGATGTCCCACCTTCATGGAATTGAACCCTTTCTCTAAATTGGAGGGAGCAACACACACACACACACACTATATATTTGTCTTTAGTGATAGCAAAATAATGAGACAACCTGAAGAGCTGATTTTCCTCTTAGCAACCAAGCTTGGAGTGAAAACTCCAACGGGGAGAGTGAATAGAGACAAAGAGGAGAAGACAGCTGGCTGGGTCCTTGGTGTGCAGCAAGGAAGGAAGGGAAAGCCACAAGTAGGTGGCTTGGGTCTATTGAGTTTGTTTTAGGAAAAAACCTGAATGGATCAAGGCCCTGCCCTGGAGGAGGTTTCAACTTGTCAGGGAGAGGGAGGCCCTGATGCTAAACCTTTCTTCTCAGGTATTTATTTCAAATATGAGAAGCAAGGTGGTTTAGTGATATTAATAAAACACAATCAGATCTTGTGTCTACTCAAAGCCCCTCAAAGGTAATCCAATTGCATTTAAAATTCACCTCCATTAAATAAGCCTACAAAGCCCTCAGAGGTTGCAAAATGTTAGCCTTTGGGCTGCATTAGATAGGCTGTTTGGTTTGGCTCACAGCGTTTTTAACAAATTTGAACCAACATTTAAAAATCAGGAGTCTGGCCCGAATGCAGTGATGTTTACAACTAATTGATTGCAACCAGTTACAGATACCTTTGTTCGTTCTCTACTCCCACTACTTCCCTTGACTAGCCTTAAAAAATAAATAAATACAAATTTAAAAAATAAAAGCAAATAAATAAAAATAAAAATCAGTAGATGACACTTTAAAAATTCAGATTCCTCTCTCTTAAACAGAAGGTCTGGCAGAACTAGGCAAAAGGACCTATGGCTCTATAGATAGGACAGGATGTGCTCCAGTCTTCCACACCCCTCATCGCTCAGTTTGACACCTCACTAGTTTTTCCATTTATATTGTCAGCCAAGCTGTGCATTTGAGTTTGTGACCTATAGCCTAGCCCCTCTTTACTGCAACTTGGCATCACCCTCACCCTGGCTAGTCAGTCCCTGGTAGACACTGCCAAGTTCTTTCCCATCTCTGGACTCTGGACTTACTGCTTCCTCTGCCCAAGAGTTCTCCCCTTCCCCTCTTCCTTCCAAATTCACTTTTGGCTGCTTCCAGTCTCCTTCAGCTTTGACCTTAAATGTTACCTGCTCAGAGGAGTCTTCCCCCATTACCTTATCTAAAGCAGCTTATTTTTGTCATATTATTTATCACAGGTTGCCATAATTATATTTAACTTGTTTGCATTTGTTCATCGGCCTTCCCCCATATAGATTCCTCAAAAGAAAGAATCATATCTGTCTTAAACAGGGTTATTTCCTTAGACCTTAGCCTGGTGCCTAATACCTGTAGGCACTCAAACATTTGCAAAGGTAGTGAGAAAAGACGGCATGCATTGCTAATAATCAGAAGAGCTAGGTTCTAGCAACCTGTCTGTCATCTTGGGCTATACTTCACCCTCATCTCCTCTCATCTTCAGATTGCTTCCAAAATCTATGAATCTAATATTCACAGTACTTTATAGTTTACAAAGTGCTGTAACATCACCTGAGTCACAGACTATTATACTTACAACAACTGGTTAGTATGGATTCTGCTTAGAGACTTATCATCTAGAATGCATAGATGTATACAACTAAATGAACTTTAAAAGCAAAATATCAGTAAATGCATCAGTTCAGAACTGCATATAAGATAAGCTGAAGCTCAGAATAGAGAGAAAGAATCTAGAAGACTTCCTAGAGAAAGTAGTTTTGAGCCTAGCAGCAATCTGATTTAGTTGCTTACAGTCCTTGAACCCTCGTTTACAAATCCACTGGAAGCATAATAATAACTTTCTTTCCAGTGCCTATGATTATAATTGGTGAAGTTTACTCTGTTTACTGAATTACCATTCAGGACACTATACAAAAAGACACTACCACAATCTTTCTTTAAAATTTACCAAATGTTTCAAACCAGTGACAAGTTGGAAAAAAAAAAAATTTACCAAATGTCTTTTTTTTTTTAACTAATCCATTATATTGAAGATGTCATCAGATTTCCCTTTGTCCAAATCCTATCTACTTCTAAGGCTCAACTGAAATAATACCTTTTCTCCAATCTTTTGTTTTGTCTTATTTTGTTTTGTTTTTAAGACAATGTCTTACTCTGTTGCCCAGGCTAGAGTGCAGTGGTGTCGTTATAGCTCACTGCAACCTCAATCTCTTGGGCTCAAGCCATCCTTCTGCCTCAGCCTCCCGAGTAGCTGGGACTACAGGCACCAGCCACCATGCCCAGCTAATTTTTTTGTTTTTGCTTTTTGTAGAGGACCTCCCTATTGCCCAAGCTTGTCTCGAATGCTGGCCTCAAATGCTAGGATTACAGGTGTGAACCACCACACCCAGCCTCTCCAATCCTTTCTTAAAGGAATTTCCACCTCCTCTAAATTCTCAAAGCAACACCCAACTGTTCAGTGGGCAATTAACAATTGGCCATATATGCATTGTCTCATAATATTTGTTATCTTGAGCTGTTATTTAAATCTTTTGTATTGTTTAACTTACCTTCATTTATGTCTTTTCTCCTTTCCTCTCCTCTTCAAGGATTAGAAACATGTATTTGGCTTTTAATTTACCCCCCTCATTCCATCCCCAATTCTTAATGCAGTACAGTTCTCATAATAAACACTTAAACAATGTTTGTGGATTTGATCTGCCCAGGAGATTAGTTACGGATTTTTTGGTAGAGAAGGGGCCATCTTGGCCATATAGAGTAAATTTCAGGGTCTTCAAGCAACAAAGGTAAAGGAACTCATCCAGATTGAGCCTCCACTAAGTGTTAAACATTAACAGATACTTTATATAGATTAGTTTATTCAATGTCACAAGGATACTACAAAATAGACTTAATTTTTTCTTTTTATAAATGAATCAGTTCAAAGAGATTAAGTAAGTTGTGCAAGGGCCTACAATAGTAGTGGTGGAGCTGGGATTTGAACCTGGCCTGTCTGACTCCAAAGCCTCCCTTTTTCACAGTATTCTGCTGTTGCCTCTTAGTGGATTACATCCCCCACTTTCGATATTCCCTTCATTATTACATGGCTTAGATGCTCAGTGTAATAGAAAGCTAAAACTTGAACTTCAATACTCTTGAGACCATGGCACTCTCCCATCTGTATCTTAAAGGGCTCATGGTTCTGTTCCTTCCTATGGGGCTGCCTTTGAGCTTCTGAATGATAAAGACTTACTAATGAACAGCACCTTGAGTGGAATAGACAGAATACCCAGGAGCACCTACTCTCAGAGGTGACTGGGGCAGGACAGGGGCAGAGGAATTAAGAAGTCACCCCTTTCTTTAAATGAAGATTTCCAGAACTCTGCATTCAGATTATGGGTTATTTTTATTTTCTCTTTGCTTACCTGTATGTCCTAATTTTCCTACAGAAAACATAGTAAGTATAGAAAAATTCATGCTCACTCTAAGACTACTTTCTGGGTGGTTTTGTTCCCAGGACTTCCTGTGTCTTTGGGAAGAGCTCATGCTGCTCTGAGGTGAAAATACTACAGGCTTTAACTTTTTTCTTCTCTCTAGTGGAAATAGGACCAATTCCTAGAAATGAGCAAGCAATTTTGGAATTTCCCTCCTGTCTAGGGTGCCAGGGAAGCCAGAAAACTATGGATTCCCTTAGGCAAGGCCTCCCTGGATCTGAGAACTTTTTTTTGATGTTGGGGCAGGGAAGAGAAAAGTTTAGGAAACATGCTTTGAGAGATCCTATTTCTTTGTCCCTACCTCTCTCTGACCTCTCCAGAAATATTTGAGAGAATAGTCATAATGAAAGATTGGCTTGAGAAAGCAGGAAAAATTGTGAAATCTTGGACTCTAGGAATGGAGAGGGATCTTAGAAGTCATCAGGTCTACCTGTTTGCACTTCATAACATGAATGGCATAGTGGTCCATTGTTGGTCCTAGCTGATTTTTAGAAAGTGAGATGCAGTGTTCTTTCCCACCTTTTCCTGTACCCTCTGGGGTTTTGAGTGAGTCTACTGCCATTTCTAGACAGCAGTCCTTCAATGAGTTTCTCTTTTCTAAGCTAAACACCCACAGTTCTCCATGTTTCTCTGTCTAGTACCCCTTACCACTCCACTCATCCCTTGGAGGAAACTCTCTTGTCTATGTCCCTCTTGAAATGAGGTGCCCGGAACCACATAACAGATTGCACAGTAAGGTGACCAGTGAAGAGGATAGTGGGAATACTTACCTGCCTACCAGTGGGAATACTTACCTGCCTACCTTTGAGCACTGTTATATAGAAGGAATGTCTAAGGTGACATCAGCCTATTCTGGCACCTGGGTCACACCTTGGTTCATGGCACCCAATGATTTAGTCATTGTGAGCCAACAGAAGTTCCTACATGCCAGTATCATGAGACACTAGAGCTGGGCCAGAGACAGGCTGAGGGATCTTCTTTGTGAAGAATCTTTAGAACAGAGAAGAAACCTTCCTATCCATCTCCATTTGATGTCACTATCTACCCTCTACTCTCTTGAGGTTCCTTAGAGTTTTGGGCCTGGGCTTAGTATGAAAGGAGGGAGGAAGTAGGGGAGGTAGTCATCTTAGCTTTCAGAGTTAAAAGTTTGAATCTGTTTTTGCCTGAAATTAATTCTTAGAATACTTATTGAGTGCCAACCATGCACTAAGCACTGAGCTAGGTACTTTGTGATACAATGATAAACACAATAGACAAGGAGCTTGTAAAATCTGGTGGAGGAGAAATATATTAATTAAATAATCACACAAATATATAATTACAAAATATAATAAATGCTATGAGAGAAAAGTAGAAGGTTCTATGAAAATGTATATTAGGAATATGACCTAGTCTGATCTAGTCTCCAAGTCCTCAAAGAGATAACATTTGGGTTTCCTTCATTGAAGGAAGAGTGTAAGTTAACTGGACAAAGGTTTGGGGGGCACTTATGGCTGTAGAAGGTATTGTAGGCAGAGGGAAGAGTATGTTTGAAGGCCCCAGGCAGGAATGAGGTGATGAGCTCGATTCCATCACGGTTGGACACAGTAACATACAGCAGGCTGTCAGTTGGGAGATGAGTTGGTCAATTGGTCAGTTGGGAGTGGGTGGGGTAGGGCATATATTTTGGTTTATGGACCAGATGATGGAGAGGAGGAAGCTGGCCTTAGCAATACAATGACATCAGTATCTACATGATGATGCCCACATTATCAGGTGGTTATTGACTTTGTATCAATATTGAGTTTAGATTGATGTGGCAACACGCTCCTCCCTTACTACATGTTGACCGCAAGGCCATGTTTTTATACCCATCCCACCTGGGAGGAAGCATCCCTGAGGTAGGGGCTGAGGTCAAGAAACTCCTTGGGTGTGGTGTTTCCTGTGGCTGCCTGACTAACAGTGGCCTAGCACAAGGCCCAGCTGTCTCCAGTAATGTACAGAACACAAAGTGACAAGAATGTGAATGCTAGGGATGCCAGGTCAGTCACTTCCTGCTTGTTGTGCATCTTTTAGCCTCAGTTCCAAGGTGACAAGGGCAAAGTTCACAAATCTGAGCTTGGCTCTCCTGGATGGAGAACTCCTTGTCAGTGGTGCCACCTGCAGGGCATTAAGGAATTTGCCAGGAGTTTGATGGGATTGGGAAGGAAAAATGGCATCTCCAGATAAAATGATCTTCCCTTCTCCCTCGCTCAAACCTCATAGTCTGAGCATGTCCCTAAATCATGTTGAAAGACTCATGTTCCCTCCGAACTTGTGGCAGTCAATATTTAAGACTCCTGGTCCTACAAGGCAGGATGCAGAGCTGTAGTATCATCTCCCTTCTTCCCTACCAATTAAATCTGTCTTCTGTAAAATGAGGCACTGGATTCCTCTCATTTTAACAGAGACCTCAAGGAGGTGAAGAATGCTGGGTTGTGAAGGCATTTCAGCATTCTGGTGTTAAAAAAAAGAAGGTGTTTGTGTAGTTAAGATTAGTTTTCATTATTATTATTATTATCATCATCCTTGTCACTTCTAAGTAAACCCTCCTTGGGCTTTTTCTTATTTCTATTCCTTTTCTGAATAAATGGCTCATTCTTCCTTGGTGGCTCTGGGGCATGGCTGTGCAGAGCTGTCAAGACTTGGGGTGCACAGTCCCTCATCTCCCAAGCATGTACACACATCTCTAAGCTTACTTACAGGCCCTCTCCCACTTCATTGCCCTACTTGCCACCCCTCTGAGAAAGGCAGAATGGAAATCTGTAGTGCATAAGGGAAAATAGGCCCAGAAGGTTAAGGGGGCCTGACTAGTGACAGAACAAGAGGCGAAATATTTTTCTCTGTTCCCTAGGCCTATCCCCTGAGACTCAACTTCTCGGGAGGTGCTTAAAGAAGCCTGGGCCTAGAAAGAGAGTGAGTGAATAAATTTTACAAAACCTTAGAGTTTAAAGTTTACATTGAGTAGAACAATAAACAATCTGGCTTAAGATGGAAATACAGAGTGGCTCACACCTGTGATCCCAGTGCCTCTGGAGCCTGAGGTGGGAGGATCCCTTGAGGCTGGGAGTTCAAGACTAGCCTGGACAACATAGTGAGACCTTGTCTCTAAAATAAAAAATAAAAAAATTAGCCAGGCATAGTGGCGTGTGCCCGTAGTATGTTTGTAGTCCTAGCTACTCGGGAGGCTGAGGCAGGAGGATTGCTTGAGCCCAGGAGTTAGAGGCTTCAGTGAGCTATGATTGTACCACTGTACTCTAACTGTACTCTATCCTGGGTGACATAGTAAGACCCTGTGTCTAAAAAAAAAAAAAAAAAAAAAAGAAGGAAATAATCATTATTTATTTTTGGTTTCCTAGGAACATTCTGTGGGCCATAGCATTACCAGGCACTGTGGTTCCTGCTGGGGCAGAGATATTTAATAAGACTCCAGTGCCCACCCCCCACCCCTCAAAGGAGTGCTTGATGGCATATTCTGGCTGCCTCAGCATTTCCTTATAGTCACCCATGACTCACACTTGGTATCTATCTCATGTCACCCAGGGCCTTGGCTTACAGCTATCAGTGGTCATCTTGACATATAAGACAATTGGGAACAGAGGGAACAGAGGGAAATACTGAATATGAGCAGCAAGTTGAGTCAATAACCAAGCAATTAGGGTATAAAGAGTATATAGTTCAGGAGAGGTGTAGATGGGAGATGTTTGTTCTAAAGGATAGCTTAAAAAGCAACCAAGCCGGGCACAGTGGCACACTGTAGTCCCTACACACCTGTAGTCCCAGCTACTCAGGAGGCTGAGGAAGGAGGATCCCTGCCCAGGAGTTTGAGGCTGTAGTGCACTATTAACAAGCCTGTGAATAGCCATTAACACTCCAGCCTGGGAAACACAGCGAGACCCTTTCTCCAAAAAAAACAAAACAAAACCAAAAATATTGACATTTGGGTTTGAGCTGTAGAAAATGGAAAACCTTTTCTGTCTAAACTACAGATTTTCCTCCCTTTTTAAAATGAAATATTTCAACCATACATGAAAAAAAATATATATGTAACTGTGGTATTGCTCTACTCTATATAAACATTAAACCTTAGGATTTTGTATATAACTCCCATTGATTCTTACCTCCTGTCATTGTGCAGTTTCCTCTCACATTTAGTACATCTGACTGACATGTAAAGAATAGGATATTATAGAAATAACAATATGACTTTTAGGTTAGGTCATTAAGATATTGAAGCTTCCAACTTGCTTTTCCTTTGATCGCTCACTCTGGGGGAAGCCTGCTGGCATGCCTGAGGACACTCACACAGCCCTATGGAGAGGTTCATGCGGTGAGGAACTAAGGCCACCTGCCAACAACTAGCACTAACTTGCCAGGCATATGAGTGAGCCAACTTGGAAGTGAGTCCTCAAGCTCCAACAAAGCATTCAGATGACTACAGCCTCAGTCAGTATTTGACAGCAACCTTATGAGAAACCCCCAAGACAGAATATCCAGCTAAGCTGCTCTTGAATTTCTGACCCACAGACACTGCATGAAGTAAAACCATATTTATTGCTTTAAGCCACAAAGTTTGGAGGCAATTTGTCATTGGTAAAAGATAACTTAGTTGGGTGTGGTGGCTTGCATCTGTAATCCCAACTACTCAGGAGGCTGAGGCAGGAGGATCACTTGAGCCCAGGAGTTTGAGGCTGCAGTGAGCTATAATGATGCCACTGCACTCCAGCCTGGGTGAGAGTGAGACCCCATCTCTAAAAAAAAGTAAAACATAAAAAGACAATTTAATAAAATAGCAAACACCTATGTATCTACCAGCCAAGCTTGTCATCTTAACATTTTGCCTGTTTACTACGAATTGTTTTTCTTAAAAATACTAACGCCCCTCCCCTGCCAGGAAAACAAAATAAAATAAAATAAACCAAACCAAACAAGCCAAAACGTTACATACAGCTGAGAACCCTGGCTGCTTCTCAGTTCTGCTCCTGACTGCCTTGTACCTCAGCACCCTGAAAAAGCACCATGGCACTCTCTCTGCACTAAATGTGTACTTCCCTGATTTTAGACCTCCTAGAAAGCAAGTTCTTCTCTGTATCAGTTTGCCACTGCTTCTCAGGCTGTGGTCTAGCTATCTTTCCTGCTTGTTTTGCAGAAAAAAAGAGGATATAATGTTTCAGACGGTCTACAAACATGTCAAGATGGCCTTCCTTAGTGAGTTCAGCACTAATTCAAAAACCTTAATCCCTACACATAGCCCAAAGGTTAAAAAAAAAACAAAACCTTAATCCCCATTTGGTCACTAAATCAGCTTCAGTCCTGAAAGCGGTTTAAAGCTCTGGTGTCTGCCTTCCCCTGGGGCCTGTGGTGTTATTGTGGTAGGCCTGCAGTGCCACTCACCAGAAATTTTCCTCTGAAATGTTTCTCAGGAGCTGAGGACAACTTCAAGTCCCTAGGTATCCTTGGGGATTGGTTCCAGGACCCTTTGAGGATATCAAAATCTGTGGATGCTCAAGTCTGTTATATAAAGTGGTGTAGTAGTATCTGCATATAACCTATGCACATCCCCCCATATACTTTAAATCATCTCTAGATTGTTTATAATACCTAATACAATGTAAATGCTGTTATTATACTGTACTGTTTAGGGAATAATGCCAAGGAGTCTGTACATGTTCAGTACAGATGCAGCCATCCATTTTTTCCCCAATATTTTCAATCCATGGTTGGTTGAACCCATGGATGTAGAACCCACAGACAGGGAGAGCTGACTATTTTGTAAATTTATAGACTAGGGGAAAAAAACTGGGAAAATTGTAGTTTCCCTTACTCTTAAACCAAGAAGACATCATCAATGTCCTTGGCAGCCTTAATAATTTGTCAGTTTTGAAATCTACATTTCCCCCTAGGTTAAATCCTCCTTGCCTATCTCCTTTAAAAGTCCTTTAGATGTAGCTAAACTATATATTTGAAAGAATGTAAACCGTGCCAAAGGCTATGAATTGTCTACTATCATCCTAACCTTTACATATGTTGCTACCTCATCCTCACTAATGCAGTCCTTTGCCAATGAACATGGCTTATTCTTCAATGTTTGGTTTTTTCCCCTAGCAGAACTACTTGTTGACTACCATGAATTCTGGTCCTGCAACTTTTTCCTATCATTATAGGGCTAGAAACACAGCCTTTACCTCATCACCCCTTAATACTCCTCTAGCCAGCTATTTTCCAGTTCAAGGACAATTCTGGGATTTTATAAAAAGAAATTACAGACAGGTTAGCTGGTCCCTTTAAACAGCAGTGATTTTCAGGATACTCAAAGCTACTTCCTTTTTTTCTTTGTAGTGACAAGGGTCTCCCTGTGTTGCTCAGGCTGGTCTCAAACTCCTGGCAAGTGAACCTTCCACCTCAGTGTCCCTAAGTGCTACTACTTCTACCTAACTCATCAGCAATTACCCAGTCATATTCTCAAGAGCTAAATAAGCTCTGGATTAATAGAACGACTTCCATCGTTTTTCCCAGCCCCCTGTGAAAAAGTTGAAGTGACAACAGATGAGTGTTATAGTATCCTCATGTTGCAGGGACTCTGAACTGCAAAAATCAAGGCAGATTTAGAAAAAAACACAGGAGAAAAAAATTTTTTCTTAAAGCCTTTACTTTAAAACATGATGGAAAAAATCTTACAGGTACACATGGAAAAATAAGACATGATCACCACTGAGTGAAAACAATCTAACCAGAAAGCTTTAATGCCTGTCAGCTAATGTTGAAGCTGAAATTCTGGGAGTATGACATGCTGCAGGGCAGAAAGGAATGGATAATTAGTATTCCTCTCCTTCTTCCTCACCCTCTCCTTCAACAGAATCCACACCAACCTCCTCATAATCCTTCTCAAGGGCAGCCATGTCCTCACGGGCCTCAGAAAACTCTCCTTCCTCCATCCCCTCACCCACGTACCAGTGAACAAAGGCACGCTTGGCATACATCAGGTCAAACTTGTGGTCCAGGCGAGCCCAGGCCTCAGCAATGGCTGTGGTGTTGCTCAGCATGCACACAGCTCTCTGTACCTTGGCCAGGTCTCCACCAGGTACCACAGTGGGAGGTTGGTAATTGATGCCAACCTTGAAGCCAGTGGGACACCAATCCACAAACTGGATGCTGCGCTTGGTCTTGATGGTGGCAATGGCAGCATTGACATCTTTGGGAACCACATCACCACGGTACAACAGGCAGCAAGCCATGTATTTACCGTGGCGAGGGTCACATTTCACCATCTGGTTGGCTGGCTCAAAGCAAGCATTGGTAATCTCTGCTACAGAAAGCTGTTCATGGTAGGCTTTCTCAGCAGAGATCACAGGGGCATATGTGGCCAGAGGGAAGTGGATGCGGGGATAGGGCACCAGGTTGGTCTGGAATTCTGTCAGATCAACATTCAGGGCTCCATCAAATCTGAGGGAAGCAGTGATGGAGGACACAATCTGGCTAATAAGGCGGTTAAGGTTAGTGTAGGTCGGGCGCTCAATATCGAGGTTTCTACGACAGATGTCATAGATGGCCTCATTGTCTACCATGAAGGCACAATCAGAGTGCTCCAAGGTGGTGTGGGTGGTGAGGATGGAGTTGTAGGGCTCAACTACAGCTGTGGAAACCTGTGGGGCTGGGTAAATGGAGAATTCCAGCTTGGACTTCTTGCCATAATCAACAGAGAGGCGTTCCATCAGCAGAGAGGTGAACCCAGAACCAGTTCCCCCACCAAAGCTGTGGAAAACCAAGAAGCCCTGAAGACCTGTGCACTGGTCGGCCTGTAGAGGAAGAAGATAGAAAATGTAGTATTTTAATGCCAGGACACATTTTCTTACCTAGAGCTTCTATTTCATTTTAAAGTTATGAACCATGTGAGACTGATGTTAAGCATGATGAACTGGCAAAACAGACACATTGGCAAGTTGTCCCATAACCCAAGGACTGTCTGGTTTAGAAGTCCAATTAATATAGTAAGCAGCCTATTCCACATTGTGGTAGGCACCAAAGAATAAATGCTGTCATTTAGTCACTCCACCAAACTTGCACTGGAACCCTCTCACCCCATTTTTAAAAACATATTTTTATATGGTGTTTACCAGCTTGCGAATTCGGTCCAAGACAAGGTCAATGATCTCCTTGCCAATGGTGTAGTGCCCGCGGGCATAGTTATTGGCAGCATCTTCCTTGCCTGTGATGAGCTGCTCAGGGTGGAAGAGCTGGCGGTAGGTACCAGTGCGAACTTCATCTGGAAAAGGAAAAACCAGCAACCCATCACTGAGTTACCTGCACTAGCCTGCTCAGCCCTGGCAGGGGATGGGGGGAGACACTGTGTGTGTGTAATCAATGGAGCCTCCAGGACAAACCTCCTGTCCCAGCACGCTAGGATCTCACTTGGGTTATATTGGTCAACTCACCAATGACTGTGGGCTCCAGGTCTACAAACACTGCTCTGGGCACATGCTTGCCAGCGCCTGTCTCACTGAAGAAGGTGTTGAAGGAGTCATCTCCTCCCCCAATGGTCTTGTCACTTGGCATCTGGCCATCGGGCTGGATGCCGTGTTCTAGGCAGTAGAGCTCCCAGCAGGCATTGCCAATCTGGACACCAGCCTGGCCAACGTGGATGGAGATGCACTCACGCTGTTTGGGGGGGGGGGGGGGGGAAGAAATCACAATTTAAACTAATCTATTGGTGACTGTCAAGTGAAACAAAATATTCATGGAATAATTATCTTACAAATTTCCTTTAAAAATTTTCTTGAGACAGGGTCTTGCTCTGTCACCCAGGCTGGAGTGCAGTCGCGTCATCATAGCTCGCAGCAACCTCACATTCCTGGGCTCAAGCGATCCTCCTGCCTCAGCCTCCCAAGTAGCTGGGAACGGTTAATTTTTTGTAGAAATGGGGTCTCGAACTCCTGGACTCAAGAAATCCTCCCACCTCGCCCTTCCAAAGTGCTAGCATTACAGGCATGAGCCACCACACGCAGCCACAAATTTCCTCTTTTAAAACGACATCCTCCCACTGCTAAATCAAGAAGGCTTCTTTCTAGACCAAAAAAAGGCTTAGTCACAACTTCCTCCATTGGAAGAGCAAGATAGGGAGACGGCCATCCATCCTGCATTCAGACCCCAGAATCCCACCTTAGACTAGGTGGGAACATTTCCGGGCAGCTCCTAGCACAGGAAACACGTGGCCAGAGAAGCGCAGAAGAAATGACTGGCCGCAGGGACAAGGGTGGGGCTCTGCGGCACAAGATGAATGAGCAATTCCGAGTGCGCGCGCCCGCGCCACCCCGCGGCCAGCGGGGACGTGCAGCCGCAGAGGCACGCAATGGCCACGTCTGCGGAGGCGCCGCGTTGGCCACCCACCCTCCTTTGCCCGCAGGCATTGGGCTCGGCCTAACACCTCCACATCTGTTCCGGCGCAGTAGGGGATTATGGGGGCCCAGATCCCGGCCAAGATCCGATTTCATTCCCTCAGAATCCCTCAGCGCCACCACCTGTTCCTTTACGAATTCCTAAGGCAGCAGGGAGGGACAGATGGCCTCTACAAGCTGTTGGGAGCGAATTGTTCTAATACACTGGTGTAGTGCGGTACGCTGTCAAGGAGACCTTCCCCACGTTTCTTATTGCTTTCATTTAAAAACTAAAATTTCTGTGTAAGGTCACAAGGGGAAAAAAAAAACCAACTAAAACTCACGGTAACAGGAGACACGCCCTGCAGCAATAATCCTGCCGCGACCCGATGCGCACGCGCAGACTGCAGTGGCGGTTTCCCGCCGCTCCTCGGCGGGAAGGTAACGGTCGCGCGTGCGCTTTCGTCTCCCGCTCCTTCCCACCTCCGGTTTTTGGGCAGAGGAAGTGAGGGCGGGGAGAGTCCGCGCGCGCCCGCCAAAGGCGGAGGAAGGAAAGGGGGGAGGGCACGCGCAGGAAAGGACTGCAGGGCCTTCAGGCGCAGCTCCCAGGAAGGAGATAGGTGCTAATAGCTCCAAATACGGCGGAGGGGAGCCGGCGCCCCGCCATCCCTCCCAGAGTCCGAGAAGAAACCCCGGCGGCCCCCTTCTTTCCGGGCCCCAGCCGTTCTCCACAAACCGAGGTCTCATCTACTCCCGCCCTCGCCTCTCGTCTCGCTTTCTGTGCTCTAAATGGATGGCCTCGGTCCCAGCCCTCTCTAGCTAGAGGCCCTCCGCGCCTCTCCGGCTCACTTTTCCCCGTTTCCCCAAACGAGGCCGGGCGCCGTGCGGCCCACTCACCATGGTGGCTACGGGTTAGGTGGCGAAGGCGACAGGAGCAGACACCGGGTCCCGGTTACCGTCCCCGACAAGCTAAGAGTCGAGGTAAGTAACGCACTGAGGCGGGGCGGCGCCGGAGCCTCTTAAGTAGCGGCTGGGGAGGGGCGGGCGGGCACAGGAGGCGCGGCGGCCACGGCCCCTCCCCCGGCCCGGCGCGCCCACTCGGCGCCGGGCCTGGCCGCCGCAGAGGCGGGCTCCTCACCCGGAGCCCCCTCCCCTCGCGCGGCCTGCGGGGCGGGGTCCGCCGCGCCTGCGAGCCGGGCGCGCCAGTGCTGCAGTCTGCGGCGCATGGCTGCAAGGGCCTGGCGGGGGGCGGGCGCCGAGTCAGAACGAAACCAACATGGGAATGGCATAGGAATGGGAGAGGAGGCTTGCCTTAATTTGGAGGAACCCTAAGACTTGCGAAATCCGTACAGTTTTAAAGATGAAACACCATTAAATGCAGAAACTTCTGGTCCGGATAGCTCAGCTGATTATTTTCATGTTGCCACAGTTTACCAGTGAGTTTTGCTTCTTTATTTTCTCAGTTCCTGTAAAGGCAGTGCATTCTCTACTTACCTGACAATGTAGAGGTCGAGGGCTTTAGAAAACGGAATAGATTTATTTGGTTTACTGTAAGACCTTTTTCTCGAAGCTCAAGTACCAAACGCTGGAAGCAAATAATATTTCAGTCATTCGAAGAGTAGTACTTAAGCATTGAACATTGAAGCTGTTAAAAGGGCAGAATAAGACCCATTTTAAGACCTAAGCCATCAACTTTATGGAACAGCCTAGGGGCTGTTAAAAAAGGAGATTTAAAAATATTTCAAACGTGGTAGCTGAATTGAAGAAGTGAGGAAAAACTTGGAGAGGGAGGAAATAAATTGACACTGAAGGCTGTTAGGAAGTAAGGATTCCTTGTGCTACTTAGAGTTTTGTAAATGAGACTGCTTGGTATTATGTCAAGATAGATCAATAGGTTAGTTATAGCTTAGTGCTTAGAGGCCCAGATTATAGTGAACAGACTAGTTCGTCGTCCCTCCCTCCCCCGAAAATCTATTTCAAGACCATAAACTATATTGCTATCCTTGGAAATACGTAAAGTGGTTAGGGTTAAAATGTGGTTTTAAAATGGTCCTAGCAGAAACCTATTGCTGTTAGTGAACTTCAGAATATCTTCCCAATGATAGTGTATGAGTAACAAAAAGGTAAACATAAGGCAGTAAAAATTCATAGTTCATATTCAGTTAATTACCTTATTCAGATTAAAAAGCCTTCATCCTTCATTTCAGACAACTAACAAATTCACCCTATCTGTGTGTGTATTTTGTAAGGGGAGACACATACATATGTATGTCTCCACCTTTGTGAACCTGGCCTGCAAACTGGGAGGTTCTTATTTATTTCTGATAAATATTTTTTGTAGTCCTGTTAAAAGGCATTTGATTCAAATCCAAATTTTGCACACATTTTCCAAACTAGGTTAGAAAGGGGCAGGAATATACTTGAATATTTTTCTCACTTATTCTTTTTCCCCCCTTATTCTTGAAAAGAGACTGAAAATAATTAGCTTGCTTTAACTGGAAGAATGAATGTTACGGAACCACCCTGCTGAACTCCATTTTGCTGTCGGCTCTGGATAAAAGCCATATGAAAGCAGGCACCTCCTTTCTAGCTCTTCTGCAGAATATCAGAGCTTTCACTGCAGGGATTTGCTCCTGTGGGCTTATATGTCTCCCCAGATACCTTCCTAAAACCATTAGCTTTGCTAGCCTTGTTATCTGTATTCCCCTGTTGTGAATGAGGAAGTATTTTGAGGGTTTTTTCAGGTCCCTGATAATATCTCAGCTTTCATAGAGTAATAGAACTAAAAGAGACCTTTAAATCTCATCTAGTCTGGTATCTTTATGCCAGAAAAATATTGAGTAATGATAAATTATTTTGCCTCCTCTTTAGTACCCGAAGAACTAACTTTTTTTCCTTTTTGCCCATACTAAACCTACATAAGTCTATCTGTTTATATTATATATGCATGTATATACTTTGTCTATATTTAACAGCTAAATAGTGGTTATTTATGTCTGGAACACCAACACAGTATTATTTACTGTCTTATCATTTTAATTAGTTATATAGGTCTTTCTTTTGTTAGACTCTTTCAGGCCTGTAACTATTTGCTTTGACTCTTTGGTGTAGTGGGAAACCCTATGTTGCAGTTTGAGCCACTCTCATCTTTGCCACATAATATCATGCCATTTGCTACTGTTCTAAGCAGTCAGTAACTGTTTTTGGTAGTTTCTATATTGCGGGTTAGATACAAAAGTTCACAAAATATTTTGTTCATTTTATCAGCTCTACAAGGAAAGACAAAAATAACAAACGGGCAACAACTTACCAAGCATCAACTATTTGTAAATATTTGGCCTTTATTCTTATTTATTCTGTTGTTACAAATTTATATATGCTATTTTGTGTTCTGCTTTTTCCACAGGTAGATGTTATAAGGGAAAGGAAGTTGGCTTTGTTGTCACATAGGACTAGATTCAATTCTAACTTTGTCAGTTAGTAGTAGTATGACTTTAGTCACCTGATTATCTTTCTTGAGCTTCATTTATGAATGAGAATCTTTTTCTCATACATTCAATCACATTAGGAAATTTTGTCAGTTTATCTTTAAAATATGCCCACCGCTTTTTATCACATTACCATATTATTTCACAGCTCTTAGAGAGTCTGAAATTATCTTATTTGTACATTTATTTACTTGTTTAAAGTTTCTCCTTTTATGTAAACTCCATGTCTGTTTTTGTGGAAGTCAATCGTGGTTGCCCTTCCAAAAACCACCTTCCATTCTTCCTTGCCAAGAGAATCCCCACTCCCCCTTTTTAAGGAACAAATCAATGCAACCTTGTTTCCCTTTGCCAGATATTTGCTTTCTCAGTCTCTTTCACAACTGGACCTGGTTCTGACCAATGGGACATAAAGGGAAGTCAGCAGGGGAATTTCTGGGAATGGTTTTCCTCTGGGGGGGGGAAGGGGAGGGCAGAGATTGCTCCCTTGAGGAAGGCTCTTTTGTTTCATTCCTCTCCCTTGCTTTCTACTTTTGGAAATGTCCTTTGAAGATACGATGCCTGGAGCCAATTTAAGACCTTGAGGGTCTAGTGCAAAGAGAATCATAGGGATGCCACCTCAGTGGTCTGATATTGTGAAGCTGCTGACCCAATCTTAAAACACCTATCTCAAGATTTATTATTAGGGAAACAGTAAATGTCCTTCTAATTTAAGCCAATATAAGTAGGCTTTATCCCCAGTGCCTAAAACAATGCCTGGCACATAGTAGGTGCTTAATATATAATTTGTTGTTGCATGTTGAACTTAGAGATTGATTGGACATGGGGTGTGAGGTAAAGTAAGGAATGGAGGTTAGTTTGCAGGTTTCTGGTTTAAATAACTGGGAGAATGGTGGTGGTTTTTTTTTTTTTCTTACTATAGTATAAAGGTTTGCAAAATGGTGGTGTTTTTCACTGAGATCAGAATATTGAAGGAAGAAGAGAGTGGGAAATGAAGAAGAGACATGGGAGAGCCTAACAAGTCAGCTTTTGACACATTTTGAGGTTTAAGTGTCTGTGGTATATATACCTGGCGATGTCTGTTACACAGACATATATGCAGATAGGAGAGAGATACAGATGTTGGAATCTTAAGCATAAAGATGGTAATTAAACCATGGGAATGGATAAGATCACTTAGGGTGAATGTATAGAGCTAGGAGAGTGGTGGCCTTAGTAGAAAACCCTGAAGTAGAGAACCTGGCCTTAGTGAGGAATCCAAAGAATGATCACATTTAAAGTAGAGAAAAGAAGCTTATAAAAGGAGTTTGAGAAGGAATGATCAAAGAGGGAGAACTGGGGGGGTCTCACAATCCAAGTAGAGAGTTTCAAGAAGGAGTACAGTGTCAAATGCTATAGAGAGGTTAAGTAGGATAAAGACTGGAAAGTGTCCATTGTATATAGAAAACAATATGGCTTTTATTTTTATTTATTTATTTATTTATTTATTTATTGGACAAATATTTATTGGGAGCCTACCATGGCAAGTACTCTTTTTAAGTGTTGGGTAGATATAACAGTGAATATAAACTCCCTCATGGAATTTATAATCTAATGAAGGAGAAAGAAAATGAACATATAGCAAAGAGATAGGAAATATAATCTCAGGTACTAATAGATGCTATGAAGCAAAATAAAGTATGGAATAGAGATGAGAGTTACAGAGGGGTGCCATTTTAGATAGCATGATCTGGGAAGGGCTCTTTGAGGAGGTAATTATTTGAGCAAAGACCTGAATTAAATGATAGAGTGGGGGGCCAGGCGGCTCATGCCTGTAATCTTAGCACTTTAGGAGGCCGAGGTGGGACTATTGCTTGAGGCCAGGAGTTTGAGACCAGCCTGGGCAACATAGCAAGACCCTGTCTCTACAAAAAATAAAAAAATTCACTCCTGTAATCCTAGCACTCTAGGAGGCTGAGGCGGGAGGATCACTTGAGGTCAGGAGTTTGAGACCAGCCTGAGCAAGAACTAGACCCCGTCTCTACCAAAAATAGAAAAAATTAGTAGTCCCAGCTACTCAGGAGGCTGAGGCAGGAGGATCACTTGAGCCCAGGAGTTTGAAGTTGAGGTTGTAGTGAGCTATGATGATGCCACTGCATTCTACCCAGGGTGACAGAGCAAGACTCTATCTCAAAAAAAAAAAAAAAAAAAAATTAGCTGGACATGGTGGCACACACCTGTTAATCCTAGCTACTAGGGAAGCTAAGGTGGGAGAATGGCTTGAGCCCAGAATTACAAGGTTACAGTGAACTATGATTGTGTCATGCCAGTGCACTCAGTGCTCTGGGCAACAGAGCAAGACCCTGTCTCTTAAAAAAAAATTATAAAAGGATTCAGTAGTATAAAATGAAAAGGAGCAGCCACTGGTGTTGGAAGAAAATAATGAAGAGTGTGGCATTCTGGGAACCAAATGAAGAAAGTGTTTCAAGCAGGAGCAGGTGATAACTATGCCTTCTGGTTAGGTAAGATGAAGTCTGAGAACCAGCTATTAGATTTGGCGATGTGCAGGTCACTGGTGACCTGGGCAAGAGTGGCTTCAGTGGAGCAGTAGGGATAAATGAAGGCCTGACTGAGGTGAGAGAGAGAGAGAGAGAGAATTGAAGACAAGGGTGGTGGAGAAAGTAGAATTTAAATCCTCTTTTGAGGAATTTTGCTTTAAGGGATCAGAGAAAAGGGTAGTAGCTAGGTAGGGATGTTCAATAAAAGGAGGATTTTGGTTTTGTCTTTTTCTCCCCTTGTATCATTCATTTATTACATTCATTTCATTTATACATAAGTATACAGAAGGATATGTATAATATATATAAACATATATATAATACATTGTTGCCATTATTATTTGGAAAAAGTGATTCTTATATTAGATCAATTAGGATTAAGAAAATAGCTTTATAAAATTTTACCTTCACTTACTCCTTCTCTGATGTTTTCCTTTTTTTTTTCCCCAAACTTTTTTAAAATTTCAAAATATTAAGGGGGTACAAATGTTTTTGTTATATGGATACCTAGTATAATGCTTAAGTTGGAGCTTTCAGTGTGCTCGTCATTGGAATAGTGTTCATTGTACCTGATAGGTAAGTTTTTACCCCTCACCCCTTCCCATCCTCTCCACTTGTTGTCTTTTTTTTTTTTTAAGATGAGAGATCTTGTAGCATGTTTGTTTGCTAATGAGAATAAACAAAAGGGGGGGAAATTTATGTTGGGGGAAAAGAGAGAAAAATTGAAGGGGCAAAGTTTTAGAGTAGTGAAATGGGAAGGGATCCAGTGCACCACTGGAGGGGTTAGCCTTGGAAATAAGCACAATGTTCATTCACTGACACACAGGAGGAAACCAGAGTATATGAGTATGGATTCAGGTTGGCAGTTAGATTTGGTAGTGGAACATGTGGAATTTCTCTTCTGATTGCTTCTTTTTTCCTCCCCTACTCCAGTGAAATAGAAAATAGGTAATTTCTCCTCATTCTCCTTCCCTTCCTTAATAACAGAACCCTGATTTGTTGGGAGCAGGGTGCCCAGCTTCTGTTCCCATCACACCAGAGCTGTCTATGTGACTAGGTTCTGCTGAGCTGTTAGCAGAAGTTGTTTGGTGGGGCTTCTGAGAAAGTTTCTAAAACAGGATTGACTGAGTTGGCATATATCTTTGGCCCTTTCTTTTTTTCTTACCTAGAATGTGGAAGCACCATCTTATGACAATAAAGCACTCTTAAGCCATATGCTAAGGATGGAGGAAGATAGAGTCTAGGTCCCTGATGACATCATGGAGCTGCCACACAAGCCCTGGATTGCCTACCTCTGGACTTCTCATTATGGGAGAAAATAAAGCAATTTGTTTAAGCCACGCTGGTCTCTTTTTTTTCTTTCCTTTTTTTTTTTCCTTTCTCCTTTCTCCTTCCTCCTTCCTCCTCCCTCCTCCTTCTCCTCCTTCTTTCTTCTTTCTTCATTCTTCTTCTTCTTCTTCCTCTTCCTCTTCCTCTTCCTCTTCCTTCTTCTTCCTTTTGTAATTCATAACTGATGTGGTCGTGAGACCTTTTGGATTTTTCCTTCTGGTTTTTTTCTTTTTCTTTCTTTTTTCAATGAAACAGGGGAGGGGGTCATTAGCTAAATGTAAGGATTGGGAAAGGAGTATTGGAGGTTTGGGGAGAGAAAATGTGAAATACTCATCTCTGAATGGTAGAGTGAATTAACTAGGGAGATATAGTAGAATTTCCAGGTATTGCTGAAGGAATAAGTAGGTTATTAGACATTTGTGGTTGTAAATATAAAATGAGATCGGTCATCCTGGTTATGTTTTTCTCCAGTCAGGTTCAGCTGCTTAGGTGAAGGTATGAAATAGGTAGAGAGTTGGATTTAACCAGAATTGATGTTTTGCTGCAGCTGTGATGTCACCATTTGCAAAATAGAAGACAAGATAGTCTATAGTGGCTGAGGAGACAATTGACTGAATGGATTTATAAAAACATGTAACTAATAAAAACAATAGACTTTTTAGATACATATTTTTGAACACATACTTTTTGAATAGGTAAAAATTCCCATGGCTCAAATGTTGAAGAGATAAAAAGATATACAGCCATACTTCATTTTATTGTACTTTGCTTTATTGCACTTCACAGATACTGTGTTTTTTTGACAAACTGAAGGTTTGTGGCAACCCCACATCAAGCAAGTCTATCGGCACCATTTTTCCAACAGCATTTGCTCACTTTGTGTCTCTGTGTCACATTTTGGTAATTCTTGCAATATTTCAGATTTTTTCACTATTATATTTAATATGGTGATTTATGATTAGTGACCTTTGATGTACTATTGTAATTGTTTTGGAGCACCACAAACCATGCCCATATAATGGCCAACTTAACTCATAAATGCTATGTGTGTTCTGACTGCTCCACCAACCGGCCATTCCCCCATCTCCCTCTCTTTAGGCCCCCCTGTGCCCTGAGACACAAGAATATTGAAATTTGGCCAATTAATAACCCTACTATTGCCTCTAAGTGTTCAAGTGAAAGAGAGAGTTGCATGTCTCTCACTTTAAATCAAAAGCTAGAAATGATTAAGCTTAGTGAGGAAGGTATGTTGAAAGCTAGGATGCTTTTGCCAAACAGTTAGCCAAATTATGAATGCAAAGGATAAGTTCTTGAAGGAAATTACAAGTACTACTCCAGTGAACACATGAATGATAAGAAAGCGGAACAGCTTTATTGCTGTTATGGAGAAAGTTTTAGTGATCTGGATAGAAGATCAAATGAGACACACATTCGCTTAAGCCAAAGCCTAATCCAGAGCAAGGCCCTAACTCCCTTGAATTCTGTGAAGGCCAGGAGAGGTGAGGTAGCTGCAGAAGAAAAATTTGAAGCTAGCAGAAGTTGGTTCATGAGGTTTAAGGAAAGAAGTTGTCTCCATAACATATTCATAAAAGTGCAGTGTAGCAGCAAGTGCTACAGTAAGTTATCCAGAAGATCTAGCTAAGATCATTGTTGAAGGGGGCTGCACTAAACAACAGATGTCATTGTGGACAAATCAACCTTCTGTTGGAGGAAGATGCCATCTAGGACTTTCATAGCTGGAGAGGAGAAGTTAATGCCTGGCTTCAAATCTTCAGAGGCAAACTGACTGTCTTGTTAGGGGCTAATGCAGCTGGTGATTTTAAGATGAAGCCAATGCTCATTTACCATCCCAAAAATCCTAGGGCCTTAAAAATCATGCTAAATCTACTCTGCCTGGTGCTCAATAAATTGAACAACAAAGCTTGGATGACAGAACATCTGTTATAGGTTGGTTTACTGAATATTTTCAGCCCACTGTTGAGACCTACTTTTCAGAAATAAATATTCCTTTCAAAATATTACTACTCACTGACAATGCACCTGATCACTCAAGACCTCTGATGGAGATGTACAGAGAGATTAATGTTATTAATGCTTGTCTATAGGGAACAGTGTATTTCTTCTTCTTCTTCTTTTTTTTTGAGACACAGTCTTGCTCTGTCACCTGGGCTAGAGTGCTCTGGCATCAGCCTAGCTTACAGCAACCTCAAACTCCTGGGCTCAGGCAATCCTCCTGCCTCAACCTCCCAAGTAGCTGGGACTACAGGGGTGCACCACCATGCCCGGCTAATTTTTTTTCTATTTTTAGTAGAGATGGGGTCTCACTCTTGCTCAGGCTGTCTCAAACTCCTGAGCTCAAGAAATCCTCCCGCCTTGGCCTCCCAGAGTGCTAGGATTACAGGCGTCAGCCACCGTGCTTGGCCCAATATTTTTTATTATTTAAGAAACACATTTCATAAGGCTATTGTTGCCAGATAATGATTCCTCTGATGGATCTGGGCAAAATAAATTAAAAACCTTCTGGAAAGGATTCATCATTCTAGAAGCCATTATCAACATTCATGATTCACGGGAGGATGTCAAAAGATAAATATAAACAGGAGTTTGGAAGAAGTTGATTCCAACTCTCATGGATGATTTTGAGGTGTTCAAGACTTCAGTGGAGGAAGTAATTGCAGATGTGTAAATAGCAAGAGAACTAGAATTAGAAGTGGAACCTGAAGAAGTGACTGAATTGCTGCAATCTCATGATAAAACTTCAATGGATGAGCAAAGAAATTGGTTTCTTGAGATGGAATATACTCCTGGTGAAAATGCTGTGGACATTGTTGAAATGACAACAAAGGGTTTAGAATATTACATAAACTGCCAGGCGCAGTGACTCAGGCCTGTAATCCTAGCACTCTGGGAGGCCAAGGTGGGAGGATCACTTGAGGCCAGGAGTCAGAGACCAGCCTGAGCATGAGTGAGATACCCACCTCTACAAAAAATAAAAAAATTAGCCAGGCATAGTGGCACGGGCCTGTAGTCCCAGTTACTTGGAAGGTTGAGGCAGGAGGGTTGCTTGAGCCCAGGAGTTTCAGGTTGCAGTGAGCTATGATGATGACATTGCACTCTAGCCTCTCTGTCTCAAAAAAAAAAAAAAAAGGAAAAAATATTACATAAACTTAGTTGATAAAGCATCAGCAGGGTTTGAGAGGATTGAACCTGCAATATCTCTGAGGTATGCCTGTACGTCAAGAAGTTTGGTCTCACCCCTGTGCTCATTCACCTCATTTTTTCCCACTGCTCCCTATAGGTAAGCATTTGTATTAAAGTTGTGAATAATTTCAGGGTTTCTTTATGAAAATATAAACAAATATTGATTATTCTATTCTTATTTCACCCCTTTCTTACACACAAAAGGGTAGCAAATTATAATGCACGCTGTCTACACCTTACTTTTTTCTCTTATCGGTATATTCTGGATCTCTTTTCCATATCAACACCTAGAAAGTATCCTCATTCTTATTTTTATCTTTCATCTGCAGAGTATTCTATTGTTATAGATGTATTATGGTTTATTTAACTAATATTTTGAAAGCAAGGAGTTTATTTGAAAGAACTAGGTTTTGTTAAGGCTTTGTGTGTTCCAAGGAGCCAGTATAGCAGGACTTCATATTTCACATTTATGCTAGGATTCATAGGGTTGTGAAGAATGCATTGCATGATGATGAAAAAAATCATCTTTTGGCTATGGACTGAATTGTGTCCCCCAAAATTCATATATTAAAGCCCTAACCCCCAATGTGATGGGTTTTGGAGATCGGGTCTTTGGGAGGTAATTAGATGAGGTCATGAGGTGGCTCTCAAGAAAAGATAAGTAGCTTTACAAGAAGTGAAAGAGAGAGATTGCTCTCTCCACAATGTGAGGACACAGTGAGAAGGTGGCTGTCTGCAAGCCAGGAAGAGAGTTCTCACCAGGGAACTGAATCAGCTAGTACCTTGATCTTGGACCTTCTAGCCTCCAGAACTGTGAGAAATAAATGTCTGTTGTTTAAGGCACCCAGTCTATAGTATTTTGTTATAGCAGCCCAAACAGACTAATACACTCTCCAAAGAAGAAGTAAGGATTCAACTGACAGGCAGAAAGTGTTGAATCTAAGGCAGGTGGATTAAGGTTGGGCTGTTTGTGGGTGCCTGAGACAAGATCTAGCATTCCCATATCTTACTCCACTGGGCTTTCACCCTGGTGGTTGAAGTGAAGATAGGATTAAGGAGATTCTCCTGATTAAGGAGATTCTCTAAGCAGAGAAATCTTGTGTTTTACTTTCCAGGTTATAGCCTGGATGACTATCAGACTCTTAAAGAACATCTAACATATAGTGCCTGAGTAGTAGAGTAACATGAGGCATCTTTGAAAGAGATGCCCAGGAAGATGGGACTAAAGGCAACCTTACAGATTCCTTCCCCACACACCGCCATGATGGGCAGAGCTCTCAAGTTCCCACTGGGATATGGAAGTTTTGAGAAGGCTGGCAAACTGAAAGACAGTAAGAGTAAGGAGGACTCAGACTAGAGGCCAAGGTAGGAACCCTAGCTATAAGCACATGAAGTCCAAAGACAGGTGGGGGTAAACTACAACTCAGTAGAGGCCAGCAAGGACAGAAGGCAGCACGGGGATCAGAGTCCCTTCCTCCAGTACCAAAATAATACCCAAGCCCCTCTAGGAACTTAGATCACCTTAGAGAGGATAAAAGAAGGAGAAGGTGGAAGAGTTTAAATCCTGATTTGACTAAATATTTACCCAAATGAGACTTTTTTTTTTTTTTTTTTTTTTGAGACGGGGTCTTGCTCTATTACCCAGTCTGGAGTGCAGTGGTGCAATCATAGCTCACTGCAGCATTGAACTCCTAGGCTCAGGTAGGTGATCCTCCTGCCTCAGCCTCCTGAGTAGCTAGGACTACAGGCAGGCAACCCCACACCCAGCTAATTTTTAAAATTTTTTGTAGAGATGGGGTCTCTCTATGTTGCCCAGGCTGGTCACAAAATCCTGGCCTCAAGCGGTCCTCCCACCTTGGTCTCCCAAAGTGCTGGGGTTACAGGCTTGAGCTACCACGCCCGGCTCAAATGAGACTTTTAAACAAGAAATAACTGATTTACCTTGAAGTAGAAAATTTAAGTTTTCTGTCCTTATTGGGAGTTTGTGAGACAGTGAATTTCAGTTATAGAGAAGAAGGAAAATACAAAGGAAGCAAAAAAATGGAATTAATATTACTAATAGGCCTTTGTCAGAGATGTGGGAGCATTTGGAAAAATTTATATGAAAAATCAAGCAAAAAATGAGGCAGTTATGAAGTTCAGGAAAAATAAAAGTTTGTATGAGAAAGGACACATGATTACAGTGCACTAATTGCTTCAGCATTCAGTAATATTTAAATAATCATAATAATAGGAACACTGGCTAATGTAAATTAAGACTATGTTAGGGAGATGGTCAGGAAGTGAAGTGTGAAGAGTATAAAAGAACTAAGTTCTCAACTAATATGGTGGAAAGTGAATAGATAATCCTTAACACTGATAAATCAAGAAATAGCAGCATAGGCATATTATTTAGAATTCTAAAGTGGGTAAGTTCTAAAGGAAATAGCTAGATGAATTGGGAGAAATTGCCTCTGGTGAACAGGACTGAAGCAGAGGAGGAATGATGCAGGAAAACTATTGTTGTAAAATAATATTTGATTTTTGCAAAACATTTTAAAATTTTTTCTTGAAGCATAACATACATGTAACAACCTACATACAGACAAGGATATAAATCACAAGTGTTCAGCTTTATGAATTAGCCAAAAGTGAACACACCTGTGTATATCAGCACCCAGCTCAAGAATATTTGATTTCTTAACTATGCATATGTATTCTTTGATAAATATTTAAAATTAATAATAATGTAGAGTTAAGATATCAGGGAGATAAAATACTTTTGATAATACTGCTTTTGAAAATATTACTAAGATCTGGAGCAGTGCTGTCCAATATGGTAACCTATAGCTACATGTAGCTATTGAACACTTAAAATGTGGCTAGTGTGACTAAGGAGTTGGATATTTTATTTTATTAAGTTTTAATAAATTTAAACTTAAATAGCCACATGTATATAGTAGCTACCATATTGGACAGTGCACATCTAGAGACCTGAGTACCTAAAGTTTCTATACAGAGAAGAAGAAAAGAAGACTTAATTTTCCTTGGATTAAATGAGAACTGATGACAAGGCACTTTGAAAGTAATGAAAACAAAGTACCAATAATAAGAGGGTTAAGTAGAAGGTTTTACATAAAGATGAACCATGATCTGAATTTATGTATATGAACACTATTCTTTAGAAAAGGAGCACAGATTTAGAAAAAATATTTTAAAAATTGAGAAAGCAGGCCAGGTGCAGTGGCTCATGCCTGTAATACTAGCACTCTGGGAGGCCAAGGTGGGAGGATTGTTTGAGCTCAGGAGTTCGAGATCAGCCTGAGCAAGAGCAAGACCCTGGTCTCTACTAAAAAAAATAGAAAAATTAGCCGGGCATTATGGTGCGTGCCTGTAGTCCCAGCCACTCGGGAGGCTGAGGCAGGAGGATCACTTGGGCCCAGGAGTTGGAGGTTGCAGTGAACTAGGATGACGCCACTGCACTCTACCCAGGGCAACGGAGCAAGACTCTGTCTCAAAAAAAAAAAAAAAAATTGAGAAAGCAATTCCAACAGCAGTTACAAAGGGAAATCCTTAATAGACTGATGTTTATTCCATGAAAAGAATATGTAAATCTCAATATTGAATGGTAAGATTTGTGGTGATTTAAAAAAATCTTCTTTCCACTTTTTTTTTTTTTAGCATAAAAGCCCAGATAGCATGTCATATATCCAACTATTACAATATTATAAAAAAGAGTTTCCTCACCACAAAAATCCCCTGTGCTTTACCTATTTAACTCTTACCAACTGCCCATAAACCCCTGTCAACTACTGATCTTTTTACTTCCTCTATAGTTTTGCTTTTTCCAGAATATCATATAATTGGAATTATACAGTAGCTTTTAGACTGGCTATAGCCTATAGCCTTTTCAGACTGGCTTCTTTCACTTAGTAATATGCATTTGAGATTCATCCATGTCTTTTTGTGGCTTGACAGTTCATTCCTTCTTATTTTGAATAATATTCCATTGTCTGGATGCAACACAACTTATTTATCAATTTACCTATTGAAGAACATAGTGATTGCAATTGTGAATAAAGCTTCGACTGATTGATTGATTGACTGATTTAGAGTCTCATTCTGTCACCTAGGCTGGAGTGCAGTGGCACAATCATAGCTCACTGTAGTCTTGAACTCCTGGGCTCAAGGGATCCTCCCATTTCAGCCCCCCAAGAACCTGGGACTACAGGCATGCACCATCATGCCTGGCTAATTTTTTTTTCATTGTTTTTAGAGATGGAGTCTCACTATGTTGCTCAGGCTGGTCTCAAACTTCTGATCCCAAGCAATCCTCCTACCTCAGCCTCTTGAGTAGCTGGGATTACAGGCTCGAGCTACATTTGTGTGCAGGTTTTTCTGTGGAATCTATTGAATTTTTTATTTCAATCATTGTAGTGGGTTGTATAGTGGCACCCCCAAAAGATATGTGCACCAACAATCTCAGAGTGTGACCTTATTTGGAATAAGGGTATTCATGGATATAATTAAGGTGAAGATCTCAAGATGAGATCATCCTGGATTAGAAGGGGCCCTAAATCCAATGATGGGTGTCCTTATAAGAGACAGAAAAGGGGAAGACACACAGGGGAAGGCCATGTAAAAATAGTGTCAAAGATTGGAGCGATGTTTCTACAAGCCAAGGAATACCAAGGATTGCCAATAGCCACCAGAAGCTAGGAGAGAGGCATAGGATAAATTTTCCCTCAGACCCTGCAGAAGGAATCAACCCTGCTAACACCTTGGTTTTGTACTTCTGGGCTCCAGAACTGTGAAAGAACAAATTTCTGTTGTTTTAAGCCATCAGGTGTGGTAATTTATTATGGTAACCCTAGGAATTTAATGCAATCATTTTATTTTTTCATTTTATTGTTTCCTGTTTTGTAGAGATATTTTAAAGCTTCTCTTTCATCTCTTGAAGCATAATATACAGAATTATTTTATAATCTAGATCTAATAATTCCCAAATCCAAAATCTTTGCTGGCCTGTTTCTGGTCTGTAAACAATACTGGTTGATGTTCAGGGTGCCTTATTTATTTATTTATTTTAACTATAAAAGCTCATTTTCCTTGGGAAATTAGATTTTGGGGGGAAATTCTTTGATGCCTAAAATAAGGATTTGCTTTTTCTTCTGCCAGGTGCTTGGGAGCACTATCAGTCTAGGATCACTTTAACACATTAACTGCCATTTGAGTTGTATTTAACTCACGCTAGTTTTGAGCCCGGGGCCTCATGAAGCAAAACTTGGGCAAAACTCTGCAGTTGGTTCACGAAAATCTTACTTGTCAATGTTCTTATAGTTACAATTAATATTGACAATTTAATTCTAAAAATGTGGATTAAATGAATAGAAGTCAATAAATTTTGTTTTTCTATTTCTGTTTACCTTTAAATTACACTTAAGCCTGACAGGTCAAGAAAAACACTTTACCTGCATGAACTATTTTTCAAGTTTTCACATTACTTTTTACATTACTAATTTTCAAGTTTTTATATTACTTTTTTATTGAAAAAAACCAGAAAACAATAAAAATAACAAAATTTTCATTAAATTAGAAAGGGTCATTTTGTTTTCAAAGTTTTTATCCTATTTTCATGATTAAACACCATGACCCCAAGAAAAAATTTTTTTTTCTAGTGTGACAGTCAATGTGCTAAATTAAACTCATGGCTTTAGGACTTTTGTAACACTCAAGTTGTGTGAATTAGGGTTGCAAATCCCTGTAAGAGCCAAATTGTTTTGACTATTTCTCAGGTATTTTTTGTTTGTTTTTTATTTTCCCTCTTTTCCCTATTCACTTCAAAGCAATTTTTAAAAAAAATTTTAGAGACAGGGTCTTGTTCTGTCACCCAGGCTAGAGTGCAGTGGCACTATCATAGCTCACTGTGACCTCAAATTCCTGGGCTCAAGTGATGCTCCTGCCTCAGCCTTTAGAGCAGCTGGGACTACAGTTGTGTGCTACCACGCCCAGCTAATTTTTCTTAATTTTTGTAGAGACGAGGTCTCCCTATGTTGCCCAGGATGGTCTTGGACTCCTGGCCTCAATCCCAAAGAGCTGATATTACAATGTGAGCCACTGCACCCAGCCTCAAGGCAATTTTTATTGCAATTCCTTTGAAGATGGGATTGAGATAGATTTACTTTTGGCTCATCCTTACACTGAAGGTTTAACCCTTTAGTGTCTTGACTTTTTGAGGGGGCAGGTCTCTTATTGTGTTTCTCACCTAGGGTGAACTAGGGTGGATGCTAGACTTTATATTCTATTCTAGCACCTATAAAACTGTAGAGGAAATGGTATCAGTGTTCTACTTCATTCTGGTTTAAGGGTTTCTAACTATCTTGTCAGCTTTTTGATGCTTTTAAGAAAATAATTTTATCATTTTATCAGTATTTTTAGCCTTTATTGTAAGGCATATCAAGATATCTAGACCACCATATTATTAGCAACCCAATATTCTGACATCGTTTAAAAATGGATGATGGTAGGTTTCAAATTACTGTGCTTTTAGATTACATTAGATGTAAGAGAATAGTGTAAATTTTACTTTAAAACATTAATATTGAGAATATGCTTAAAATTACATTCCTTTAAACCATTTAAACTTAACTTGAAAAATTCTACTTATCAACTTAAAAATGACTGGACTTAAGTAGTTTTAAGAAAATTTTGTTCCGGCATGGTGGCTCATGCCTGTAATCCCAGCACTTTGGGAGGTGAGGTGGGAGGATCACTTTAAGTCAGGAGTTTGAGACCTGCCTGAGCAACATAGTAAGACTACATTTCTACAAAAAATAGAAAAATTAGCTGGGCATGGTGGTACACACCTGTAGTCCCAGCTATTCGGGAGGCTGAGGTGGGAGGATTTCTTGAACCCAGGAGTTTGAGATTGCCGTGAGCTATGATCATGCCACTGCACTCTAGCCCAGGCAACAGAGTGAGACCCTATCTCAAAAAAAAAAAAAAAAAAAGAAAAGAAAATTTTTAGGTGGTACACAAGCAAAAATGTGAAGACTGCTGATCTAGAGAAAGTGTTACATAATTCCATAAGAAAACATATATAGTCATCTAGTCTCATGGCTTTAAATATTATCTATATATTGGTGACTACCAAATTTGTATCTTCTACCCAGACCTACTCTCTGAAGCACATGTCCAGCTGCCTTCTCAGCATCCAATTTATCATGTCTAGAACAGAATTCTTGAACTCCACTCCCTCCCCACACTCACATGCACACAAACTGCTCCCTTCTTCTCCCAGTCTTCTCCATCTGTGTAAATGTTACTTCTATTCACCCAGTTGCTCGAAGACCTCTGAGTTAGTTAGCCATGACTCTCTCTCCTCTCCCTTTCTCTTTCTTTCTCTCTTATCTAACGCATCAGCAAATCCTGTCAGCTCTACTTACAAACATATCCTGAATTGTCTATCATCTTTCTCCCAGACACTAAAATCATCTACTACTGACTGCTTTCCCTGTTTACAGTCTCTTTTTAAAGTGATTCTATTGAAGTATGTTTGATCATGTTTATTCTGTAGGCTTCCTTTTTCTTTTTTTTTTTAGAGACAGGGTCTTGCTTTGTCACCCAGGCTGGAGTACAGTGGCATCATCATAGCTCACTGCAACTTCAAACTCCTGGGTTCAAGCAATCCTCCTGCTTCAGCCTCCTGAGTAGCTGGGACTACAGGCACGTGCCACCACACCTGGATAATTTTGTTTATTTCTTTTAATTTTTATTTTTGTAGAGACACGGTCTTGCTGGTCTTGAACTCCTGGGCTCAAGGGATCCTCCTGCCTTGGTCTCCCAAAGTGCTGGGATTATAGGTGTGAGCCACTGAGCCCAGCCACCAACTTCTGACAATAAGGGGAATAGTTCTACAGAAGTCTTCCCCACTGCAAATTTTAAAGGGTGGATAACAAATTACTTGTTAGATTTTTAGAGTTTAGATTTACTTTACAGATTTTTCTTTTTCTTTCTTTTCTTTTCTTTTTTTCCTTCCCACATGTCCTTGGGCCACTTTTCCTGCCTCCCCATAATACAAGCATTTTGGTCCCACAAAAAATATTATAAAGTGATTTCATCTTGTGAAAGGGAATTGCTTGTCATTTTAACACAATCCAGGTTCAAAAACTAATTCTCATATACTGTCAAAAAACACTCATCTCTACATGATGGAGAAAACAAGGAATTATTTTAAAATAACCAATAAAAATATCAATCAAATTATCTAATATAATTGCACATAAGTACTAACCATAGTAACTCAGAAAGAATAGCAGTTATGTTGGATCAGTAGTAAAAAATGCTGATTTTACCTCTGGTGTTTTTATTTTAATTTAATTTAATTTAATTATTATTTTTTAGACAGGGTCTCACTCTGTTGCCCAGGCTAGAGTGCAGTGGCATGATCATAGCTCACTGCAACCTCAAACTCCTGGGCTCAGCCCTCTCCGGCCTCAGCCTCCTGAGTAGGTGGTACTACAGGCATGTGCCACCCTGCCCAGCTAATTTTTTTATTTTTTGTAGAGACAGGGTCTCGCTATGTTGCTCAGGCTGGTCTCAAACTTCTGGCCTCAAGTGATCCTCCCACCTCAGCCTCCCAAAGTACTAGGAGTATAGGCATCAGCCACCGCACCCAGCCACCTCTGGTGCTTTGGAAGGGAGGACAAGCTGTAAAAAATGGATGAGAAGCTCATTATTTTGAGGTACTTATTCAAGGTAAATTGCCATTAATAAAAATTTTAAACAATTATATTTTATAGATGAAGGAAGAGAATCAATGTTTACTTCTGTATAGTTTTTTTGGGGGGATAATTATCGAAGAAAGGTCTTTCTTTAAAATTAATGAAATCTATACCTCCTTGACTATACTATATTCAGTATTCTTAAGAAGTATAAATTAGGAGATATATAAATATGTACAGCTGAAGCCAGGTATGTTATTAAGAATGTTGACATATTTTCAACCAACTAACATATGATTCTGTGGGGAAGCAAGCAGATATTCTGCTTGTACATATATACAACATTAGGAAGAAATCATCCTGCATTTAAATGTCCCATCTGGCAGCACTTCAGGTTTAGAACATTGAATAAGGATGCTTTAAAACTTAACTCTCTCCCTTTTAAACAAATTATAAACATACCTTGTCAATTAAACATATTCTACAGAAGGTATCTTAATACTGTCTTCTATTGCAGCTGTAGAATAAGATGTTCTATTTATTAATAGCCCCAGGGAAAAAATTCCCTGCACCCTATCACAGATGTAAAAAGTCATTCCAGTGGAACAAGGATATTGGATCCCTGATGAATATAGAGAATATATTGTGCAGTACAATAGTGTTTCTTTAGGGAAATTAAGATCAAGCATAAATAAGAAACCTAGCCTACCATAATGGAATAGAGATTTGGTAGTTCTGAAAAGACAAAATATGGGAGTGGGGAAGAAAATTTAAATTGAGGACCCATTAAAGATTAAAAAGTCTTCTGGTTCCATTATGACACATAAATATCTCTTCAAAATCTTGAGAAAGAACAGAGAGTCTTGATTTGTAATTACTACATTTTTTTTAATAGTAGATAATGCTGCAGTTAAAGTCATGGAATAACTATAAAACATTGTTGAAAGAAATTTTAAACAACCTAAATAAATGGAAAGACATTTCATGTTTAAGGATTGGAAGACTTAATATTGTTAAGATGGCAGTACTCCCCAAACTGATGTATAGATGCAACATAATTCCTATCATAATCCCCAGCTGGCTTCTTTGCTAAAATTAACAAGCTGATCCTAAAATGAAAATTCAAGGGACCTAGAATGGCCAAAACAATCTTGAAAAAGAGCAAAGAGGATTCACATTTCCTGATTTCAAAACTTTCTATTATACAAAGCTACAGTAATCAAGACTGTGTGGTGTTGGCATAAGGATAAATATAATAGATCAATGGGATAGAATTGAGAGTCCAGAAGTAAACTTTCACATTTATGGTCAGTTAATTTTTGACAAGGTGCTAAGACAAAACAATGATGAAAGAATAGTCTTTTCAATAAATAGTGTTGGGACAACTGGATATCAACAGGCAAAAGAATGAAGTTGGATCCTGTGATGGTAAATTTTAGGTGTCAACTTGATTGGAATAAGGGATACCCAGATAGCTAGTAAAGCATGATTTCTGGGTATGTCTGTGAGGGTATTTCCAGAAGAGACTGGCATTTGAATCAGTGGACTGAGTAAGGAAGATCCACCCTCACTCTATGTGGGTGGGCACCATCCAATCAATTGGCTGAGAGCCCGGATAGAACAAAGAGGCAAAAGAAAGGTGAACTCTCCCCTGGAGCTGAGACGCCCTTCTTCTCCTGCCCTCAGACATTAGAATTTCAGGTTCTCTAGCCTTTGGATCAAGGATTTGCACCAGCAGGTTCTCAGGCCATTGGCCTTGGCCTGAGAATTACACCATCACCTTCCCTGGTTTTCAGGCCTTTGGACTTGGACTGTGCCACACTACTGTCTTCCCTGTTTTTCCATCTTGCAGACAGCCTATCATGGGACTGGTCAGCCTCCATAATTGTGTGAACCTATTCCTCTAATAAATCCCCTCTCATAAAATACTTATATCTAGGACATATAAAGAACACTTATAACTCAATAATAAAAAGACAAATAATAAAATTTTTAAATGGGGAAAAGATCTGAATATGCATTTCTCCAAAGAAGATATGCAGTGGTTAATAAGCACATGAAAAGGTACTCAAGTCTTAAGCCATCAATAAATGCAAATCAAAACCCCAATGAGAAACCAATTCACACCCACTAGGATGGCTATAATTTTTTTAAAAACCAGAAAATAACAAGTCTTGGCAGGGATGTGGAAAAATTGGAACCTTTTTACACCACTAGTAGGCATTTAATTGACATAGCCACTTTGGAAAACAGTTTGGCAGTTCCGCAAAATATTAACAGAGCTATGGTAAGACCCAGCAATTCCACTTCTAGGTATATACTCAAGAGAAATGAAAGCATATGGCCACACAAAAATTTGAACACAAATATTCATAGCAGCATTATTCATAATAGCCAAAAAGTGGAAACAACCCTTCAATTGATGAATGCATAAAGAAAATGTATATCCGTATAGTGGAATATTATTTGTCAATAAAAAGAAATGAAACACTGATACATGCTACAACATAGATGAACTTTGAAAACATTATGCTAAGAGAAAGAAGCCCCATATTATGATTCTATTTATATAAAATGTTCAGAATAAGCAAATTCATAAAGAAAGATAGAAAGTAGATTAGTGTGTTTGCCATGTGCATGGGGTTAATGGGGAGTGACTGCTAATGGGTACAGAGTTTGAGTTTTTTTGTAGAATGATGAAATTAAATTCTGGAATTAGATAGTGGTAATGGTTGTATAACCTGGTGGATATATTAAAGACCTTTAAATTGTACAGTAAAGGGTGAATTTTATGGTATGTGAATTAAATATCAATTAATAATACAAAGAACTTGCTATATTCTAAAATTTCGTGCCCTGATGGTATTTCTCATAATGATCTGGATCGTTGAAATGGAAATATTTCTAAAATATATCTACTTGAATGGATTAGAAAAAGAAGAAAGAAAGAAGTCAGTTATAAATGTCTACATGTTGTATGATTCCTTTTATATGAAATGTCCAGAATAGGAAAATATGTAGAGACAGAAAGTAGATTAGTGGTTGCCTAGGGCTAGTGGTTGTCTAGGTTACAGGATTTCTTTTTGGGGTGATGAAAATGTTCTAAAATTGATTGTAGTGATAGTTGCTTAACTCTGTGAATATACTAAAAGCCACTGAATTGTATACTTTATTTATTTATTTTTTTGAGACAGGGTCAAATTTAATCTTACTTAAGTTCTTCACCTTAGCATGATTAGCCAGATAAAAAAATCCTTATTTAGCTTCCTGAGTAGTAAATATTCTCATCTTTCATTCTTTTCTTATCAGGAAAGAGAAAGGCAATTTATAGCATAATGCCTAAATAAACAAGGTGCCTACATAAGTGATATCTACCCAAGCCTTAGAGTGATGAGGAGGCCTACTCTAGGAGAGCAGACATGCAAGCACTTTTCTTGTTCCATGATGCCACTATTCCCTGTGTTGTATAAAATGGTCTGTAGAGACTTTTGTTTGCTATGTATAAAAAGCATCCTCTGGTATTGTGCCATGTATGATACATGCTCTGTGTCAAGTACATGCTTAGATGGCATGTGTGCATGCACACACACACACACACACAGTCTTTATGATTTTGATTGGCAGTGCATTGAATCTATAGATCGATTTGAGAAGAACTGACATTTTTATTTGTTTTTTTTTTTAAGTCCTGGTCAATCAAACAAAGGAACTGACATTTTTATGAGGTGACTCTTCCAACTCATGGACTAAGCATATAACATCATTTATTTAGGTGTGCTTTAGTGTTTTTCAACGAAGTTTTATTAAAATATGTCTTGAACATTTTTGGTAGATTTATCCCTAGGCATTGTGTGTGTGTATATATATACACACACACACATGTATATATATATTTTATATGATAAATGATATCCTTTTTTATATCCTTTTAAAAGTTAAATTTTTAAACCATTTTTGATATATAAAATGCAATTTATTTTTGTATATTTTTGTATTTAGCAATCCATCTATCTATCTATATTTAAAGTATTGCCTTTTCTCTATCTGTTCTCTTTTCTGTTCTGGAACTGCTATTATTTGCATATTAACTCTTCCTGGATCTATCCTCTAAATCTTATATTTTCCATCATGATTTCCTTTTTTATTTCATCTCTTCATGTTGAGATAGTTCTTCTGTTTGATTTTTCAGTCACTAATTCATATCTTGACAGTAAACACTCTCTCCTTCAACTCACCTGCAAATTGTTTTCCTGGGAGATCAGAGTTTTCCATTCCAGAAATTCTTTATTTTTTTCTTGCCCTCAAATATTCTTAAATGTAAGCTCATATTATTTAAGATTTACCTTTGTATTTACCCTTTTTATTGCTCTTAATTTCTTCATGCATATCTGTGCTTCCATTTGGGATCATTTTCCTTTTGGTTGAGGAACACCCTTTAGTATTCCTTTAATGTCAGTTTGCTGGTGACAAGTTCTCTCAGTTTTTGTTTGTCTGAAAATGCATTTAATTTTTTTTGTTGTTGTTGTTAATTTTTCTTTGTTGTTTTCATTTTTGAAGGACATGTTTCACTGAGTATAGAATTCTAATTTGGTGGTTTTCTTGCAACACTGTGAACATGTCATTTCATTATCTTTTGGCCGTCATCATTTTGCTGAGAAATTAGCATTAGCCTTATGGTTATTCCTCTGAAGATCTGTCCCCTCCTCCATCTGACACCCTCCACCTCCACTGGACTTCTTATAAGATTTTCTTTTCATCTTTGATTTTCAGCAATTTCACTGTGATTTGCGTGGGTGTGCTTTTCTTTGTCTTTATACTGCATGGATTTCATAAAATTTCTTATATTTGTAGCTTGGCTTCTTTAATTGCTTTTGGAAAAATTTTGGAAAAATCTTTAAATATTGCTTCTGTCTCTTTGTCTCTCTCTTGTCTTCTGGGTCTACAGTTATATATGTATTAGATTTTTTTTTTACAGTGTTCCATGTATATTTTATGTTCTTTTCTGTATTTTCTTTACTTTTCTCTTTGAACTTCAGTCTGGATAATCTCTTCTGACCTATCTTCTGGTACACTAATTATTCTTTATCTGTGTCTAATGTGCTGGGTTTTTGTTTGTTTGTTTGTTTTTTGAGACAGGGTCTTGCTCTTCTCCCTGGCTAGAGTGTAGTGGAATCATCATAGCTCACTGCCACCTCAAACTCCTGGGCTCAAGCAATCCTCCTGCCTCAGCCTCCCAGGTAGCTGGGTCTACAGGCATGCACCACCACACCTGGCTAATTTTTCTATTTTTGGGGGAGACAGGGGTCTCATTCTTGCTCAGGCTACTCACAAACTTCCGGCCTCAAGTGATCCTCCTGCTTCAGCCTCTGAAAGTGCTAGGATTATAGGTGTGAGCCATCACACCCAGCCTAATGTGCTCTTAAACCCATCTATTGAGTTCTTAATGTGGTTATTTTTCAGTTCTAGAATTTCCATTTTATATTTCATATAGTTTCCTTTGTTGAATTTCTCCATCTTGCCATGTATTTCATTAAAACCTATTCTTTATGGTTAAAGTCCATGTCTGATAATTCCGATATCTGGCTCTTTTGTGGATTCATTTCTAATCTCTGATTTCTGTTCAGTTTCTGTTATTTGATCTTGTCTATGGGATACTGGTAATTTTTAATTTAATATCGAAGATGGTTTGTGAAAAATTAAAGAGAAAATTTGAAGTCCTGGATGGTGTCTTCCTCTAGCAAAAGTTTACTTTTGCTTCTGGCAGGCAGTTAGAGTAAGATTAGACCATATTAATCCAACCAGGGATTAAGTTGATGAGAAACTCAGCTTTAGTGTTTACAAGGGCTGGTCTTTTCTAAAGTATAGGCCTTTGGGGCCACCAACTAAAAGTAAGAGGTGGTAGTTACCATTGTTCCTCTGTCTTGGTGGGTTCTGAGTCCCTGGTTACTCCCCCCAAGCACTGTAAGACTACAGAAAGACCAGTTTAGTTTCTCAGGCTTTCAGTCACTGCTTTCTGTTCTGCTTCTTAGCCTCTCATTACTACTTTTGAAAAGTGATACCTTGAGGGGAAAAGAAGAACCAAATGTCAGGTTTACCTCTTTGCACTTCTTTTTTGTCTGAGATTTTAGCTCCTCAGGTCCTTGAGGCCTTGGTAGCTCTCTGATACCTACAAATGAATTTTTTATTTTAAATTTTGTTCGTATTTTCCAGTTGCTATTTGCTGCAAAGTTGGTCTGCAATAAGATACTCCATCCATCATTACTGAAAGCAGAAATCCCTACAGAATAACTCTAAAATAAGACAATTGAAGAAAAGCAGTGATACTTAGAGCTGGTCTTAAGTGATTTATGTACATATTGTGTCAATGTCAGCAAAGACAATTTTCTATCTACCTTTGAGATGCCTTGAGTTTCAAAGCCATCAGGTAAATTTTTTATTTAAAATTTCTTCTCTTGGCCGGGCGTGGTGACTTACACCTGTAATCCTAGTACTTTGGGAGGCCAAGCTGGGAGGATCCCTTGATGCCAGGAGTTTAGTGGCTTGAGCAACATAGCAAGACCGGTCTCTACAAAAAAGAGAAAGAAAAATTAGCTGGGCATGGGTGGTGCACACCTGTAGTCCCGGCTACTCGGGAGGGTGAGGCTTGAGCCCAGAGGTTTGAGGTTGCAGTGAGCCATGATGACATCACTGCACTTTAGCAGTGATTTTATTTAAAAATAAATAAATAATAACAAAAAAAATTTCTTCTTTTGGTGGTCTTATTTCTACTACATCCACCATATTCTTTTTAAAAAATTTTTTTTAATATTAAGGAAAGGAGGTTTGTGACGAGGGTCGTCTAGCTGCATTGTGGGTTTTTTTTTTCCTCTGCCCTGGGTAGAGTGTAGTGGCGTCATTGCAGCTCACCGAAACCTCCAACTCCTGGTCTCAGCCTCCCGAGTAGCTGGGACTACATGCGTGTGCCACAACGCCTGGCAGATTTTTTGTTCCTATTTTTGGTAGAGACAAGGTCTCATTCTTGCTCAGGCTGGTCTCGAACCCCTGAGCTCAAGCAATCCACGTGCTTCAGCCTCCCAGAGAAGGTAAGATTACAGGCGTGAGCCACCGTGCCTGGCCATACATCCACCATATTCTTTATCACCTTCTCCATCACCCCCTTCATAATTCTGAGAGTCTTCTAATTTGGTTTAGTAAATCCAGGCAAGATCTGTGTAAATTATCCCATTAAGTTGTATCCACATGTGATAAAATAATGGCTTATTCCCTCCCTTAGCTCTAGAGGCTAAGGCAATCATCAATAAGACTGAGTGAAAACGTTCTTTAGATTGATTTCACAATACTAAATCTCAGGTTAATCTTTTTAGTTTTTATACAGTTCTAATAGCTTTATAGTGTATCTTTGTAATAGATATATTTTCATGTGGCTGCTAAGCCTACAACACTTTCCTATTCCCTAGAAATGGCCATGTCTAAAAATAATATAATGTATTACATGATCTTGTCCCTTCTAGCTAAGCCTTACTGACCCACAGGCAGACCCCTAATACAAACTCGACCAATCAGATCCTCACTCCCAGGAATATGGCATTTGCAACAATTAAATACAGGGATAGAGTTTTGAGAGCTGGGTGATTATGGTACATAGCCTCTAAGATGACCCCCGTTAGCCCTTGCCTTCTAGTATTCATGTCCTTATATGATCCTCTCCCCTTAACTGTAGGCTGGACCTAGTGATTCACTTCTAATTACCTACAACAAAAGTGGGCCACAACCCTGCGCCCGCCCAGGCCAAGTCACATAACAGCCGAAGTTGGCTGTGCCCAGGAGAGTTGAACAAATGTTGCAGTGAGCACCTGTGTGGCTGAGGAAGATAGGGGGCAGGGTGCGGGGAGGCAGCAGCTGCTGGCAGAAGGAGAGCATAAGGCTCAAGATGGAAAATCATAAACCAGATGATAATATCAAGGAAAACTCAACAATTTTCAATATCATAACCAAAAAATAAACCATCTTCCAGAATCAGAAAGGAATTTACTTGAACATGGATCAACATATATTGGACTTAATGCTGCTCTCTGTGGCCTAATAGCAAATAGTCTTTTCAGTGCATCTTGAATGTGACACAGGCTCATATTGCTGCTTGCTTACCAAAGGCAGTGATCCCATTTTGACAGCACATGTAGCTTACAAAAGTTTTGTACGTTTACCTTTGAATACAGGTGATTTGAATTGTGAAAACTGTACCATAACACGGGGGTGGACTCGTTGGTCTTGTTTTTGGTGGTCTGTACTCTGTTTTCTTGGCTATACCTGTGGATGGTGGCCTAGCAGCCAGGTATGAATCAACTCTGCTATCAGAGAAAGGAAACAATTTACTGGATTAGAATTTCTAAGCCTGTATTTAGAAAGATGTTATCTCCCATTTTGTTCCAGACTGTGTTTGCAGCATACCTTGGATCTAGACAATATAAACTACTTATAAAGGCCCTTCAGTTACCTGAACCTGGCCTAGAAATTCATTGATTTTAAGCAAATATGTACACAAATATAAAATGGTAAAAATAAAAAATGAATAAATAAAACTACAGCAAAAGTGATGAGATATTACTTCTGAGATTAGATTGCAAAAAGACTGTGACTTCCATCTTGGGGGATCTCTCTTGCTCTCTTACTTACTTGCCTTGAGGGAAGATGGTTGCCATGTTGTGTGCTGCCCTTTGGAGAAGCCTGTGTGGCAAGGAACTGTGGGAGTTTTTCAGCCAATAGGCAATAAGATCTTGAATATCTTGGCTTTCAATATCCTGGACACCCAAAGGAGCATTGAGCTGTTGTTTCCCTAAATAATCTCTAAGATGGGAGACAATCAGTCTGCCTAACAGGTCTCTGCCTGGGTCCCTGATGTATTCCCTTTGAAATATTTCTTGGGTACTTGGCCTGATCTCATCAAGCTCCTTTCTCCAGGCTTAGCTCTTCTTTGCCGTATTATCTTGGGCCTTATAATTCATTACTTCTGATACTGGATTGGAACTGGTGGTCTACAGTACTGTCGTTCTCTTTCCACCTATATTCCCTACCTCTCCATTCGCCAGATGGAAACCTGCCCTATATCTCAGTCATTTTTTATGTAGACACTACAAATTAGGTTCTAACTCAATCTCAAATCATACTCACTTCCCACCATGGCTGCACTATTTATGATGATAGTTTAATCCATTCAGCTGATTCATGTATGAAATTATATCTTGACCACATTTTTTTGGTGTAGAACTTTGGATCTGCTTTTGTTCATTTCTCTGTATATAATTTTTTCCCCCTTAAATAGTTGTTTATTGGCAGTGGGCTATAAAGAGTGATGGAGTTAGTATACACAGACAACACCACATACCAGTGTAATGCAGTCTCTGTATATATAATAATTTTTGTGTGTATATTTTCACATGTTCACGTTTATATTTTCTTGTGAAGTTTTGGTCTAGTCCTCAAATACTACCTAAACTTGCTTCAGAGCAGAGGAGGGATGGTCCAATAACTTATCTCATTTTTATTCCCATGAGATTGCTAAAGTATATGATCTTGCATTTAACTGACAAATTCAATAGCTCAATAGCTACACTCTACTTACATGGAGCAAAAGAATATAATCTTAAAATACATGCTGATAGTATCTATCAAAAATACACTTAAAAAAAGAATATTTATGAAGGATTTCCTAAAGAATTTTCAGTATTTCATTCCTCTAGATTAGTGGTTATAATTGTCTTGGAGAATGTGGTGAAAACAGTATACAGTATTCTCTCTCCAGATGTGTATGTATGTTTCAGTTATCTATTGCTGTGTAACCAGCCACCCCAAAACATACTGACTTAAAACAATAATTTATTATTTCTCATGATTCCATGTGGTGTCATCTGGCTTCACTCATGCAGCTGTATTCAGCTTGGAGCTCACCTGGGGTTGGAATGTCTAGGATGGTCTCACTCACATGCCTGGGGCCTTTGTGCTAGCTGTTGGCTAGGGTGCTGTGGTTCTTTTCCACAGGATCTCTCTTTCTTACCATGTGGTCTTTTATCCATCATTAATCTAGCTCAAGCTTTTTTTACATAGTAATTTACTTTTAAAAGAATGAAAACAGGCTGGGTGCAGTGGCTCACGTCTGTAATCCCAGCACTTTGGGAGGCCAAGGCAAGAGGCTCGCTTAAGCCCAGGAGTTCAAGACAAGCCTGAGCAACATAGCAAGACCCTATTTCCACAAAAAATACAAAACTTAGCTGGGCGTGGTGGCTCATGCCTGTAGTCCCAGCTACTTAGGAGGCTGAGGCAGGAGGATCATTTGAGCCCAGGAGTTTGAGACTGCAGTGAGCTATGAATCCTGCCACTGCACTCTAGACTGGGTGACAGAGCAAGACCCTGTCTCTAGAAAAAAAGAATGAAAACAAAGCTGCCAGGCTTCTTAAGTGCTTGACCTGGATCTGGCATAGCTTCACTACTACACATTCTATTTGTCAAAGCCATCACCAGGCCAGCCAGGACTCTATCTCTCTATCAGAGAAGTAGCATGTACCTACAGAGATGAGAGGAATGGTTAGCAGCTGTCTTTGGAGAAAATCTATGATAAGCATATTCGTACAGAATTTTGCATACACTTTAGGGAGTTCACTGATCTATGAGAATTGTCTATGGAAAACTCTATGCTTTCCTGAGCCCTGGGTTAAGAACTCCTGCTTTAAAATATAAACCAAGTGTGGTTTATGTCAGGAATGCAAGGTTTGTTTCATATTCAAAAGACAATGAATCCAGTGCACCATATTAATAGAATATAGGAGAAAACCCATATGATCATCTTAATAGATGCATACAGAAAAAGAATGACAAAATCCAACATCCATTTGCCAAAAACAAACAAACCTCTCATCAAACTTTCCTAGGAAACTAGGGAACTTCCTCAATCTGATAGAATGTCTACGAAAAACTGACAGCCAACATCATATACTTAAGAGTAAAGGATATCTGTTCTCACCACCTCTAGTCATCAAGAATAAACCTCTGCTTTGGATACTCTAAATTTTATCTCTGAATTAAATCAGACAATCAAAGACCTACTTTCCTGGACTGCACTATATAGGCTTCTAGTGGAATCACTTTTTTCCCCCTGGAATGTACTCTAGTATATTCCACAGTCTATATAAGATGCCACAGTGTGAAACCGCAGTCTATACTGAAGAATAATATACAACTCAGGCCTATACACTGCTTGTGGAAGTGAAACTTCACATCATCAAATAGAATACGGCAGCACATTAGAAGAATAACCACTGTGACGAAGTTTTTTAACTAGACATGCAATGATGATTCAACATTAGGAATTCTTTTAAAATAATGCATCGTAATGCGTCGAAGGGGAAAAATCATATGTTAATCTCCACATATGGCTGAAAAGACATTTAATAAAATTCAATATCCATTCTGATAAAAATTTTAATATGGAAATAACAGATATTCTTATACTGAGATATATACTTTCCATATATTGAGAAAAGGTTTATAAAACATATGTCTCAAAGCCAAAAGCTACATTCCAATTAAAAATAGGAAAAGGGTTAGCATAAGCACCATAGCTACCATTATGATTATATTTTTTTATATAGAGGAAATAATACACATAGGACAATTATAAAACTTTTCATAGTCTCAGGATAAAATTTTTTTTGCTGTCTTTTTCTACATTTTAATTTTCCCAAGATTCTTATAATCTTATAGATTAAATAGTGGGATAAATGTGTTTTAATATTAACAATCCAATTAAAAAATAAAGAACTTCAATAGACATTTCTCCAAAGAAGTTAGACAAATGGCCAATAAGCATATGAAAAGATGCTCAACATCATTAATCATTAATCATTAGGGAAATACAAATCAAAACTACAATGAGATATCACCTCATACCCATTAGAATGTCTTCTATCAAAAGAACAGAAAATAACAAGTGTTGACAAGTATGTGGAGAAATTGGAACCTTTATTAAATGTTGGTGGGAAAATGACACAGCATCTATGGAAAACAGTATAGTGGTTCCTCAAAAAATTAAAAATAGAACTACCATATGATCCAGCAATTCCACTTCTGGTATATACCCAAAAGAATTGAAGCAGGGTCTGGAAGAGATATTTGTATCCCCAAATAGCATTATTTATAATACAGCATTATTTATAATACAGCATTATTTACAGTAGTCAAAAGGTGGAAGCAACTCACATGTCCATGGATGGATGAATGGGGTAAATAAAATGTGGTATATACATATAATGGAATATTATTCAACCTTAAAAAGAAAGTAAATTCTGACATGCTACAACATGGATGAACTTGGAGGACATTATGTTAAGTGAAATCAGCCAGTCACAAAAAAGACAAATATTATATGAGTCTACTTATATGAGGTACCTAGAATCAGAAAATAGAATGTTAGTTGCCAGGGGCTTTGGGGAGGGAGGAATGAGGAGTTCTTTAATGGGTATAGAGTTTTAGTTTTGCAAGATGAATAGAGTTCTAGAGATTGGTTGCAAAATAATGTGAATACACTTAACACTACTGAACTGTACACTTAAAAAGTAATTAAGATGGTAAATTTTGTTATATATATTTTACCACAATTAGAAATAAAACAAAATAAATATATATAAATAAAAACAAACAAAACTAAGTGTTTTAACATTGTGTAAATTCCAATCATAAAAATATCTCTTGGCTGGGCACAGTGGCTCACGCCTATAATCCTAGTACTTTGGGAGGCTGAGGCAAGAGGATTGCTTGAGGCCAGGAGTACGAGACCAGCCTGAGCAATATCGAGACCCCGTCTCTACAAAAAATAGAAAAATTAGCCGGGCATGGTGGTGCGTGCCTGTGGTCCCAGCTACTGAGGAGGCTGAGGCAGGAGGACCGCTTGAGCCCAGGTGACAGAGTGAAACTGTCTCAGAAAGAAAAAAAAATCCCTTTATAGATTTATAAAATTTATTTTATTTTAAATTATTTTTAGCACTATGTTTTATATTGAAAACAGTTGGCTATTGAGAAAATACAACACCGGGAAGCTTAAAAACCTCATTCTTGAAATTTTACAAACTGTTTAAAAATGCTGAGTCATCTTCAATCTGCATCTGTTTATGTTCTATTTAGTGTCTATATATATGATATGTATATAGCGTCCATATATTGTCCAATTTTTTTCATTTTGTGTTTCATTTTGGATAATTTCTAATGTTATGTCTTCAATTCATTAATCTTTTTTTCTTATAGCATCTAATTTACTATTAATCCCATCTAGTTTTATCTCAGACATATTGTTCATCTCTAGGATTCTGATTTGGATCTTTCCTCCCACAATGCTACTTAAAATTCATCTACTTTGTTGAACGTCTATAATATAGTTGTATTAATAATAACTCTTAAGGTTCTTATATACTAATAGCATTAGTGAATTATTTATTTGATTTATTCTAATATATAATAGTTTTAAAATAACAATATCACTGTTATTACTAGCAAAACGATTATACTGAAAACAGTGTACATTTTTTGGGAGTTTCTTTTATTTTTAAGATATCTCACTATAGATGTATAATCAAATTACTACGTCAAGTTTCAAGTAATTATTCACTTGAAATATATACCCTCTCTATAATTAAGAACCAAATTGAAACTTGGTTAGATTCATTTGTTTTATTTTGGTTTTGATTTTTAGGGATTTTTTCCACCATAATTTAATTCTTTCTTGTAATTACATAATATAGTTATATGTTTCCGTAGTCAAATGACACAGCACTTGTATCAAAAGAAGTCTGGTTAGACTATATTCTCTCCTCCTATAGGCAACCAGTTTTTTTGTTCTTGATTTATTCTTCCATTGTTTGTTTTTTTCCCTAAAATTGTGGTAAAATATATATAACATAAAATTTACCATTTTAATAATTTTTTTTAGTAGACAGGGTCTCACTGTGTTGCCCAGGCTGGAGTGCAGTGGCTATTCACAGCTGTGATCATAGCACACTATAGCTTCAAACTCCCGGCCTTAAGTAGGCCTCCAGTGATCCTTCTGCCTCAGCCTCTTGAGTAGCTGGGATTAAAGGTTCACACCATCACACCTGGCACCATTTAACAATTTTTAAGTGTACAATTCAGTAGCATTAAGTACATTTGCATTGTTGTGCAACCATCACTATTGTCTATCTCCAGATCTTTTTCATCATCCCAAACTGAAACTCTGTAACCATTAAACAGTGACTCCCCATTATCTCCTTCCCCCTAACCCCTGGTAATCACTATTCTTTTTGTCTCTATGAATTTTAGTCCATGAACCTCATATAAGTGGAATCATATAATATTTATTCTTTTGTGTCTAGCTTATTTCACCTAGTATAATGTTTTCCAGGTTCATCTATGTTGTAGCATGTGCCAGAATTTAATTCTTTTTTAAGGCTGAATAATATTCCATTGTATGTATACACCACATTTTGTTTATCCATTCATCCATTGGATAAGGTTGCTCCAACTTTTTGGCTGTTGTGAATAATGTTGCCATGAACATGGATATACAAATATCTGTTTGAGTCTCTGCTTTCAATTCTTTTGGGTACATACCTGGAAGTGGAATTGCTGGATGATATGGTAATTCTATGTTTCATTTTTTGAGGAATTGGTACACTGTTTTTCTTTTTTTTTTTTTAAGACAGGGTCTTGCTCTGTTGTCTGGGCTAGAGTGCAGTAGCATCATCATAGCTCACTGCAGCTTCAAGCTCCTGGGTTCAAGCCATCCTCCTGCCTTAGACTCCCTAGTAGCTGGGACTATAGGTGCATGCCACCACATCTGGCTAATTTTTTTTTATAGGAGTCTTGCTATGTTGCCCAGGCTGGTCTCCACCTCCTGGCCTCAAGCACTTCTTCCTCAGCCTCCCAAAGTACTAGGATTACAGATGTGAGCCACAGTGCTGGCCGCTGTTTTTCATTTCTAAATAAAAATGTTATTATGAGCTCATGGATTTTAACATATTTTATATTTTTCAATCCATTGCTGTCACTATTGTTTTCAATGTTCATGTTGTATCAGCAATGAGAGCTCTTCAAGTTGGCTTCTGTATCCTTTTGATATGACTTTAGTAGTCTGTGATATCTTCCTTGCTTTCTGGAATGACAAAATATTTGAGGCAGAACTTGTCTATTTCCTGCTCCAGGCTTGGAACCAGTCATTTCTCTAAAACATTCTGGTTCCTTGTAGTGGGAAATGGCGTTTAGAGATCACCATCTGGGTACTGGGGATATTCATTACTACATTGATCCTAGGCCTGTTTAGTGGACAAAACTAGAAAATGTTCTTTTTTTCTCTTTTGTAATTCAAATTGGGATCATTGGGCTTTTGTTTAACTTCTTTGATTTTATACCTGTATCTCTTTTAACCTACATTTGGTTCATTCAACCAACAATCTTGTACACCTACCATATCCCTATACTTTGCTAGGTGCTGGGAATGTACATTCAAAATTTACATCTGATCTAGTGTCCATATTGTTTTTTATCTGAATGAATGAGGCTTTTTACTTTTTTTTTTTTTAGAGACAGGATTCTGCTATGTTGCCCAGTTGAGACTGGTCTCAAACTGCTGGCTTCAAGCAGTCCTCCCACTTCAGCATCCCAAAGTGCTGGGATTATAGGTGTGAGCCACGATGCCCAGCCCTGATGCCCAGCCTTGATTTTTACTTCTTGTGTTGGCTTCTAGTTAAAACTGCTGAGCAGTATTGGATTGGCTTTGAAATTAGTTGATCTTGACTGATTTCTTATATTACATTTTTTCCATTAACTTACATTAAACACAGATTCCAGTAACTACAATACTATTACATCCTATAGTTGCCAGTGTCAAGGGAAAAAGAGATTAAATAGGTGATTAATACCAAAAAACCATTTCATTCCACTGAGTATTATCCCAGGACAATCAAATGTGACAGTGGGAAGACAATTTGCTGTCCTTGGGAAGAGACAACATTTTGGTCAGTTGAACTGGCAGGAGAGTTCTATTGTTGGAGAAACCCTTGGTCCAAAACTTTTCCTCAGTGTTGGCAGGTTTTGTTCTTTGAAGTTATTGGCCCATATTAACTTGGAAAGTTAACATTCAGATATGTAATTAACACATTAGAGTAGATAAATTTATCAGGATTTTCCAACATGACATTCAGATAAAAATAGGTTTGGAAAGAAGGTAAAGAACTAGGTCTAGCATAGGTGACACTCTCTTGGAGAGAGCCAACTTCTTTTGGGAACCCTTGGCAGAGGGAGCATAATGGCACTAGACACATGCCAAGGAGTTGAGGGCACATGAAAAGGAATATGCATTTGGAATATTCACTGTTTTATCTGTTAATTGTATGAGATTCAGCGGCCAACCATAAGACCATGGCTATGCATTAGCAACTTTCAATCTAAAAAGTACTGACAGTTTAAATAACTTTATTATAATGAGGTCCAAACTTAAGAATAGTATGTGATGCTATGTAATAGTAATCCTTAGATATACATTTTATACTTTATAAATAAAAGTTTGAAAATACTAAGATAATTTAAAATAATATAAAAGTAAGTTACTTCATGTATATGTATAAACCAGGCAACCATTGTTCTTTATTCTCAAGGTACTGTATACATGAAAATTTTCAGACACCCAAATAGAAAACACAGAACTGAACTCATTTAAGACAGGGAATACTTTATTCAAAACCCATCAGAGAAATGGACAGCTTGGGTCTATAACAAAGCATTCATGTTTTAAAGCATGGGTCAGTAATTGTATATGAGAGCATACACTGCTACATACAAATTAACTGATCAGACCACAACTTTTCAATGTTTAAAACAGAATAAACTTCCCTGTAAAAGCAGCACCTTTGTGACATTTTAACTTTAGTATTCCTCTCCTTCTTCCTCACCCTCTCCTTCAACAGAATCCACACCAACCTCCTCATAATCCTTCTCAAGGGCAGCCATGTCCTCACGGGCCTCAGAAAACTCTCCTTCCTCCATCCCCTCACCCACGTACCAGTGAACAAAGGCACGCTTGGCATACATCAGGTCAAACTTGTGGTCCAGGCGAGCCCAGGCCTCAGCAATGGCTGTGGTGTTGCTCAGCATGCACACAGCTCTCTGTACCTATCAACCTATTCAGGTTAGTATAGGTTGGGCGCTCAATATCAAGGTTTCTACGACAGATGTCATAGATGGCCTCATTGTCTACCATGAAGGCACAATCAGAGTGCTCCAAGGTGGTGTGGGTGGTGAGGATGGAGTTGTAGGGCTCAACTACAGCTGTGGAAACCTGTGGGGCTGGGTAAATGGAGAATTCCAGCTTGGACTTCTTGCCATAATCAACAGAGAGGCGTTCCATCAGCAGAGAGGTGAACCCAGAACCAGTTCCCCCACCAAAGCTGTGGAAAACCAAGAAGCCCTGAAGACCTGTGCACTGGTCAGCCTATTAGAAAAAAGAAGAAAAGAAGATAAGCTTTTGTTCTTTGTGATACAGTCATAGTAACTATGTTTTCACTTTTCATACATCTCCAAGGATTTAGATCTTATTTTGACAAATACTTTTTAAACAGTGTAGACCTTCTTGGAATTACTTAGCATTTCTAAATTTAAAAATCCTCATTAATATTTATAAAATGACATAAAAATAGTTTATGTTATAACTGAATTTAAAATATCCCTAAAGGAATAATTCACTTCCCTCTTTATTACATTTCAACTCTGTGTTTGAAAAAACAACATTATTTCAAATATCTTCCTTAGACTCATTAATTTAATTCATTCTTGAGAATAAATATACCAGTTTACGAATTCGGTCCAAGACGAGGTCAATGATCTCCTTGCCAATGGTGTAGTGCCCGCGGGCATAGTTATTGGCAGCATCTTCCTTGCCTGTGATGAGCTGCTCAGGGTGGAAGAGCTGGCGGTAGGTACCAGTGCGAACTTCGTCTGGAAAAGGAAAACAAACCAGCCACCCATCACTGAGTTAACTGCACTAGCCTGCTCAGCCCTGGCAGGAGATGGGGGGAGACACTGTATATGTGTAATCAATGGAGCCCCCAGGACAGACCTCCTGTCCCAGCACACTAGAATCTCACTTGGGTTACTGAGGTCAACTCACCAATGACTGTGGGTTCCAGGTCTACAAACACTGCCCTGGGCACATGCTTGCCAGCGCCTGTCTCACTGAAGAAGGTGTTGAAGGAGTCATCTCCTCCCCCAATGGTCTTGTCACTTGGCATCTGGCCATCGGGCTGGATGCCGTGTTCCAGGCAGTAGAGCTCCCAGCAGGCATTGCCAATCTGGACACCAGCCTGGCCAACGTGGATGGAGATGCACTCACGCTGTGGGAAGAGGGAGTGGAAAAAATTGTAAAATTAAGCTATATTAGCATTTTAAATTTTCAGTAAGTTTCTAAAAATATTTCTAGGAATATACAGGTATTCTTCACATTTATTTGAGGTCGTATCTCTAACATGATAGAAATGATTAAGGAAAAGCACCTGCTGCAAATGTAGCATATGGGTGTGTTCTGAATAATAATGTCACCTTGGTGTTGTTTAGCACATGGTGCACACCCATTGTTCCCACAATCATGCTCGAATAGAAGATTTTTCATATTTAAAAAGTATTCAAAGCACAGATTTTGTAAAATGAAGTAAATTAAATTTGATCATTAATTAATATAAATTAATTTCACTGCTTCATTCCCCTTTAAATAAAGATGAAGGTTTTTTCTGAATAGGACTTGGTATTACAACATAGATATCTGTACTGCAGCTGAAGCTAGAAGCCACACCCTTTTGCAGTCTATCTGCAGAATCTGTCAATACTAGGGGGTTAGAAGCTAGACAAGATCTGCCTCCTGCTTTACTGCATTGCTGTATTTGCTGTGCCTGGTGCTAGCCTGTACTGTCTGCTACATTATTTAACAGAGCAAGCTCTATTTCCAGCAACTGCCTACATGATCTCATTGTGCTGTTTTTGCTGGTTTTCCTCTTCTGACCCAGCCTGGGACCATGTGCCTGAATTGAAATGAATTAATGAAGATGCACTAGAACAAAAGACAACGGGATGCAGAGTATAATTCTTCTTTGTCTGTAGCAATTGCATTACTTTTTAAAGAAAATATTTTTCCAGAATCTCCTCCACTGTAAAAAACTGAAAAATTATTAGTATCTTAAAAAAAAGTTCCTAAGTTAGAAACAAATATCACACAAGAAGCTATCAAACGAAGAATAAAAGCTAAGTTAAAGGATACAGAAACATTTATTTAAAACTACAAAATAGTATTTTCATTCTGAGATTCTCTACCCGCCACATAATATTCATACTCTTTGCATCCAATAGAGATTTTTTTCTCTATGGTCTTTAGGACTACTACTTTCATTGTCTATTCACTGACGAATGGGAGGGGGGCGGGGAAGGGCGTTTCCCTGGGTCCTGACCATTAGGGTACCGTGGGGCTCACAAAGTGGGCTTTCTCCCTCGCTGAACACGTGGCCAAGACAGACAGACGCGTCTGTCTCTGTCTCTCTCTCTCCAGTTGGTCAGGGCGGGGCGCCCCCAGAGCAGATATAAAAAAGCTTGTCAAGTAATTGTGATTTTGCTCAAGAAAAAAAAATTTAATCTAAGTCATAACAGTGAATGAAAAACATCTTGAAGGCTACAGTTCCGCAATGATGAAAGGCTTTTATTAAAAGTCGTCTTCTGACAGAGGGGGTTTAGTCAGGGCGAACCCCGCCCAGTGGCTCCAACGCCAGAGAAACCAGAAACAAACAACTCCGCCCCTGCGCCGCCCTGACACTGGCTGCCAAGAGCTCCAGCAGAAACTAACCATTTTTTCCCGTTAATATATGGGTATCTTTCTAAAATGCCAACCAACCCGCGAGGGATTTTCTTAAACTAACCCAAGGCTCCGCTTTGTCCCTGTCTTCTCCGCCCCTTTCCCCCATCTACACCCAACGCCCCTCGGTCTTTTTAGACCACGACGCCTCTCCCTGTCCCTGGGGAACGAAGCGAGAAAGAAAAGGGCCTGAGTCACACGAATACCGTGCGCACATACACGAGGGCCGAGCAGGCGACGCCACCGTCGTCTTTCCCTACCCAGTCCCTTCCATCACGACAGATGGGCTGCCTGCGGTCCCGAAGGGCTCTGGGTTAACAAAAACTCCCTCGCACCGCCTTTGTTCTTTCCCGTCGTTCTCCTGCGTCCTGGGCGCAGTTCTGGCCCGGTTCCTGCTCCCCGCACCGCTGCGGCGGCGAGCTTAAGGATGTAGGGCAAACAAAGGTAAACCTCACAACAAAGCTTAAGACTATCCTTCCCCAAAGAGGTTGCAAAAGAAAAGAGCTTCAGGTTTTTCCAGTAGACCCTGAGGGACTGACTCCACCCAACAGCCACAAAGAGCCGGAGAAAACAGATTCTTACCATGGTTGCTGCTTCGCGGCTGCAGAGCAGATGGCGGAGATGAAGAGGAGAGGTTGTTGCTTCTTACAGCGCGACTCTTAGGCGGTCGATGTAAGAGAACCTGCGGCACATGGGCGGATGCGGCTCCCTATATACAACTCGGTCACCATGGGGATGGGCTGGGGCCTTTTCCTGTTGGTCCAGACCCCTCAGTCTGCCCAGAGAAGCCATGACAGGAGAGTGGTGATTGGTGCAAGCAACATGGGATGAGGTAATCTCTCCCCCACCCCCTTTTTCCCTAGCATCCATAGACTGTTTGCATCCTTTAGACAAAGAGGCCGTGCAAAAGCAGTCGGCGGAGCATCCATTATGGGGTGGGGTTGGGGAGGGGCGGAAAGGGAAGAAAGAGGACTAAGGTTAGATGATCTTACATTGCTTAAACCTCAAACTACAGATAAAATCCCCTATGTCGCCTAGTTTACTCTTAACGCTGCGCATTAAAAAAAAAAAATCCCCTATGTAAGCTTTTTTCCTACACTTAATCGCAGAATTTATGTTGAGATGAAATATTTAATGGAAAATTACTCACAGCCCCTCCCTCATAGTATATCAAACTCGACTACATTCTGTTAGGGTTCAGCATTTCTAATTTTTAAAATTAGGAGAGAAGACGGGAGTAATGCTCAAAATGGCTTAGATAAATGTGATTTTTTTTTAATTAAAAAAAAGATTTAGTAATAGAGTCATTCCAAATGGTTTCTCAGGTTCAAATAATTTATTTTCAAACCTTCTTTTGCACACAGGCACCCCAAATAGCTTAACAAAATTGGAAGATGGAAAGAATAATGTTACTAAATAAAGCACACAAATAGTTCTAACATGGCAGTAATTAAGAGCTAATGAATATACAGTAGTTGAATAGTTTACTAGAGCTAGTTCTTTATGAGAAGTCTATGTAACATATTTTGTGTGGTATGTTGTCCCTAGGAATGAATCATCTTTCCTGATATAGAATTGCAAAAATAACAGGGAAAAAGAATTGAGTTCAGAAGCTAACACTACCTATGTGTGTAGTTATATTTCTGCATTGTTCTTTTTTCTGGAAAGTAACAAGCGAAATGATAATAATAATAATAATAACGAAGAAACCAAATTAAAAAGAAGACGAGAGTTATATAAAGAGCAGACCATTTTGTAATGTTGCCTCCATCCACAGACAACAGTGCAATGTCAGCTCGATAACTGCGTTTCATTTTTATGTAGTTTGTATGTGAATTTGGTAAATATCCTCCTCCACAGTTGGGCTTCTGACTGTGGGAATTGTAGCTGCCTCACACCCTTGCTATTCAACTAGAGACTCTGGTGGTTGCTCAATTGCCCCTTTGGACAAAAAGGCTTTGCTTTCACCCATAGGAAATGAATTGCAGTAACATTCTTTTGCTTTTTAGAAAGGCTCCATTATCAGCAATGATGGGCTATGCAGAATAAGTCTCTGGACTTGATATCACTTGATATTGCTGATGAAATTTCACAGGTAAAGGGGTTTGTTTGGCCACCAAAGTTGAAAATTTGTATTTTGGTAGATAATTTTTCCTTTTGGTTTTAAGGGACAGATTTTCAGTGTCTGCAGTGCTATTTACAGTGCTCTGCAGAGCCCATTCATTCCTGCTGGGCTGGCAGGCAGAGCAGGGTGTGGGAGGGAGGGACTTGAGAAGACAGCTGCTGCAGGTTGTGGTGTGACAAAGGCAGCCATGGATTTTTCTAGCCTGCCATCCACAGCACTGCTTTACTTGTTCAAATTTGCTGCAGTAGTCTTCTTTAGAAAAACTAAAACCCAACACAGAAACCATTTTATCTACTTATCGCATATTTTGTAGGAAAAATAATCCTTGACATCATCTTATCTCTATCCCTTTAGCAAATAAAAGTATATTTCAGAAAAAGACAGGAGGATTACGGATGACTTGAATGCTTCTTTCTGAACCCAGAAGTCCATTTAACAAAAATAAGAATTAAATAGCATGACAGAGCATAAAGATTAATAAGTAGCCCATTCAAAATACTTTCACTATTTTAATAATAAAATAAATCAGACTGCTGGACAATGGTAAAGTGTACAAGTCTTCTTTTTGGAAAGAGTGGCACAGTTTTGAATTTTATTTTCTTTACAATATAAAAAGATTAATTACAAAATATGTTATTTTTCCAGTAGCCTTAGTTCTTTATGCAATTTACAGAGGATTAAATAAAAAAGAGAAGGGTTCATGCAACTGATTCTTTGTAATTCTTTCTCAGAGCCATTTTGTTCCTTATGTAAATGAGGGTGTTTTTCTGCCCTTGGGCATAAGTAACAACAAGATCTAGGTCAGAAATAGACTATTAGAGCACTGATAATCTTAAATATATAAATAGGAGATCAGGGGAAATAACCAATCTGTTCTTTTGCTCATCATTATCTGATGCAGTAGCATTCAAACTGTGGAAAGTAAAAAAATATTTTTTTAATAGTTCACTTCTGGGCCAGACACAGTGGCTCACACCTGTAATCCTAGCACTTTGGGAGGCCGAGGCAGGAGGATTGCTTGAGGCAGGCCAGGAATTCAAGACCAGCCTGAGCAAGAGCAAGACCTCATCTCCACAAAAAACAGAAAAATTAGCCAGGGGTGGTAGTGCACCCCTGTAGTCCCAGCTACTTGGGAGGCTGAGGCAGGAGGATCACCTGAGCCCAGAAGCTTGAGGTTGCAGTGAGCTATGATGATGCCACTGCACTCTAGCAACAAAGCAAGACCTTGTCTCAAAAAAAAAGTTCACTTCTCTTTTTTTTGAGACAAGATCTCAATCTGTAGCCCAGGCTGGAGCACAATGGCGAGGTCATAGCTCACTGCAGCCTCGAATTCCTGGGCTCAAGTGATCCTTCTGCCTCAGTCTTCCCAGTAGCTGGGACTACAGGTGTGTGCCACCACACCTGGCTAATTTTTAAAAATCTTTTGTAGAGACAGGGTCTTGCTATTTTGCCCAGGCAGGTCTGGAACTCCTGGCCTGAAAAGATCCTCCCACCTCTGCCTCCAGAGTGCTGGGATTACAGGTGTAAGCCACTAACCCTGGGCTTTGCTTCTCATTTTTACTGCCAATTTCTTTTTTTTTTTAATTTAATTTAATTTTATTTTTTTTCCCGGCTTCCCACCCCCCGCCCTCTTTCCCAGCGTGGCCCAATTTCTTTAACTTACATCAATATACATGTATAAGTATTCGCTAATGGATTCATTCTTGTACACAGTGATATTAGCATAAAACATTTTTCTTTCATAATATTTGTGGAATTTTAATTATTTATTTGTATTTCTATACTTCTCCTCCATCAAAATGAGAGTCCTAGTTCCTGTCAAAGTACCTAACATACAGTAGACATTGTATACATGTTTGTTGAATTAAATGAACAGCTCTCTGTGCATATTTTCATTAACTGTTATCATGGTTAGTAATGTAAAGGTATTTAATAAAGCATTTTACCATTTATATTCAACAAGCATTTACAGAGTGTCTATAGTGAGCCCCAAACCACGCAAGGTAGTGGGAAATTCAAAGGTAGTAGCATGGTCTTTTTTCTACAGACTCTTCCAATCCAATTGAAGAATTAAGACTTATACATTTATATAGGTTTGAGAATGACATGTGTTTGTGTGTGTATGGAGAGGGACCTTGTTGAATTCATTGCATGACCCCCTGTATCATAATTTATGTAGGAAACAACAATAGTCCAACCCTTTTTTTTGTACTTTTTTACTTCCTTTTTATCCCTAAATCCATTCCAATCTGGATTCTGCTCCTACCACTCCTTTAAACTAAAGTCCCTCCATGTTCGTTGCTAGTCCACTGGACACTTTTTAGTTCCTGTTGACCTGTGATAGGCTTTGTCACAGTTGACAATTATCTCTTTCTTGAGACACTTTCTTCCTTTGGCCTCAAAAACTACATTTTCTGGGTTTCCCTCCTACATTTTTGTTTCTAGTCAGTCTTTGCTGCTTTCTTCTCCTTTCTCTAATCTTCAAATGTTAGAATTCCTCAAAGTTCAGTCCTAGACCTTTTCCTCATTTTATTCTATGTGATCTCATCCATTCGTAGTGGATGGTAAGTGCATTCATTCTCAAGGCTTCACATCCTTTCTATATGCTGATGACTTAATGATAGCTCTTCTTAGCTTCAGATCATATAGTAAACTTCCAATCTCTGGCTTGTTTTCTCACAGGTATCTCAAATTGAACTAGAGTTTATCATGGAAGACTTCATTAGAAATGGTGGCTCTTAAACTTGAATGGGATGGGAGTAGAATGAGTACTTTAGATAGAGAAAATAACATTAGCAAAGACAGTATAATGATGATCTGCTGCCTGTATAAGGAAGGACAAAGAAATTGACTTAGAGCATGCAATGGAATTGTGGGTATTCTGTTATATGGGAAGGGTGGAGCTAGTTAACAAAGTGTTTTGAACTTCAGTCTGAAGAAGTTTGGGCTTGAATCCATATACAGTGTGAAGCTTTTATATTCTTATGGAAAAGAGTGACAAATTTATGAAGGGAACAGCATTTTTGTAAAGTTAATCTGACAGGTGTGTGGAGCAGGGAAAGAGACTGGAGACAAAGAGACCAATAAGGAGGTTATTGCAATAATCTAAGCAGAAGGTCTCAAACCATCGTAATTATAGTGAGAATGGATAGGAACGGATAACAGAAGAGACCATTCAAAGGAAGAATAATGGTGATGATTGGTGGGACATGGTAAAAAGGATGGAGTCAAAATTAACCTTTAAAGTTTTTAGCCTTAAAGACTAAGGGAATGAAATGGTAACAGGGATGCAAGTCTGAGCATGAAATGCATTTGTGTGTGCAGGGGGGAAGGTGTTGAGGGCAGAAAAGTTCAATTGATGTGATCTAACACGTTAAATGTTACACCATTTGAGGTAATAGATAGATTGAGGGCAGAAGTCTTGGAGTCTTGGAGGCTACTGGGAATATGAGATTGGCACTGCTCAGAGAAAGGTCAGGACTAGAGGAGTGGAGATGTATATTTGGAGTCTAATGACAACAGCGTGGTTATAAGGCTGGTAGTATGGTGTGAGAATAGAATTGTCCAACTATAACTTGGAATTTCAAGTTATGTCACTGAATGGGAAAGAGATAGATTCAGGGGATATTTAAGAAGTTGAGTTACCAGATTTGGGGACAGATTTAAGAAATTAAAAACAGTAAAGAACTGCAAGAGAAAAAGTGTCAGAAAATGAAACAAAGAAGGAGCGGCCAAAGAAGGAGGAGGTAAAGCAGAACACATTGATGTTACAGAAACAAAGGAAGAAGAGGATGTCCAGAAAGGATGCTGAGTAATATCGAATACTGCCAAGGAGTTGTTAAATAAAGACAGAAGAGTGCTCACTGGATTTAGTCACAAGGAAATCACTATACAGCAAGGATTTGGTGTTAAAGACATAAAAAATATTTCCTGCCCTGGAGGAGTTCAAGGTACAAGGATGGAAACTGTTACTACAATATAGTGTGATGAGTGCTATGGGAGGTCAGTGTAGGGGCTGCCGAACACAAAGACGTTGAAGCTGGTTGTCTGGTTTTCCAGGTACTGACAGTTCACGTTTCCCAATTTGATTTCACTTCACGCCATATCGCTGCCTCTGCACCATTTGTGAAATGACCATGCCTGTCCATGTCGCACTACCCTCTTGGTGCATGTTTGAGTGTAAATGAGTAAATTTAAGCAACTAGGTTTCCCTTAAATTCTCCAGCAAAACGCACTTCAAACTCTAAATTTAAACAAGGGAATGGACATAATTATGATGATACATTGAATTTACATTTATATTCATTTTAAAGTTCGGTGCCTATCAATATATTGAATGAATTGGCTTTTACTATGTGTGGCCATTAAAGACTATCCACTGAATTCACCTTGGTCAAATTCCAATGCTAACAATTTAGATAAGAATATGACCCCATATCTAGACTTCAGAATTTTATTTAAAGCTTAACATTCTTTTTCTCAAACTCTGGTCAACACAATGCAATATTACTAAATAATAGCTTTTTCTGGATAACTATGGTAAGAATTATCTGTGGTCATTCTGGTACCTGAGCTTTATCTATTTTGGGAAGGATTTTTATGTGTGTAGCAGAGACAAATATCAATGGATTTCTATTCCAGAAGTAAGACTTATAAATAACACAATAAATATCTATACTCTGTAATATTGAAAACATATCTCTGTTGGTAGGAACAGCCAAGTTAAAAAAAAGTGTGTGTGTGTGTGTATATATATATATATATATATATATATATATATGGCATTGGAATACAATGCTTTGAAGTCACTCGTTGATGTTCATTCATTTACTGAATCACTCTTTTTAACAAAATATTTATGTCTTGAGACACACATTCTAATTTGTAATTTTGCTGTGGTAAATTGGAGTGGTGGTTTACCCAAGCCTGCTAATGAAATCTGATACTTAAAAAAAGGGGACAAAACTTGAAGAGGCTCAAAGGCATCCTGAGAAGAGAATAAAGAGAAGGAAATGCAGACAACTATAGATAATCTCAGTTTTCATGAAGCACAATTTATGACTTGGTTGTATTTTACACATACTCACAAGAATGCACATTGAACCACCTCTATCCAGCCCCCTTCCTTCTCCAAAGCAGATGGAAATGAGGTGGCAGGCTAGGAAGGTTGCCATGGTGCACTGGCTACAGGGATTTAATAGTAATCAAAAGAATCTCCAGAATCCCCTCCCCCAACCTTTCAAATGTAGGTTTCTGTCTTTCCTCTCAAATCCTTCTCTTAATTAATTCCATGTTATAGATAAACCAGGATGAGATAGATGTACTAGTGAACAAACAAACATTTAGTGCCTTCAAACGTTTATAGATGCATTGATCTTCTTAGATATAAAATACTAAGGAATTACAACTGGTTCATTTTTATGTAAAGCTAGCCACACAAAAAGTCAGAATTCATTTTTAAAATGTCTTATGCAACATGCCTTCATCTTTCAGACTTATATTTCTTACTGATTTTATGTCCCTATAGATGACCTGCAGATATCGTAAATGCAATATATGTAATGGAATTAGTTCTTTTTCTCCATTACTCTCCTCAGTATTTTATATTCTCAATATTCTCAGTTATTCTATATTCTCAATATTAGTTCATTGTCACCATCTTTCTGGTCTACCAAGCTAGGTTAAAATAATAATAACCTCATATAATACTATGTTCCAGGCACAATTCTAAGTACTTTATGTTAATTCATTTAAGTTAATCCCAGCTGATTACTAAAGTATGTCAATTATGTTTCAAAATTGTCTTAATAAATATTTGCAGAATGAATGAATGACTAATCTTCTAAAGCTTGACCAGTTTATCAGCCAAAGGGCCAGCTGTACTCGGTGGCTTTGCCAGTAATCCTAGCACTTTGGGAGGCCAAGGTGGGAGGATCACTTGAGGCTAGCGATTCAAGACCAGCCTGGGCAACATAGTGAGACCCTGTCTCTACAAAAAAATTTAAAAATTAGCTGAGGCAGGAGGATCACTTGAGCCCAGAAGTTTGAGGCTGCTATGATCGTGCCATTGCACTCCAGCCTGGGTGACAGAGTGAGACTCTGTCTCTTAAAAAAAAAAGAAAAAAAAAAACCCCACAATGGGCCTAGTTCAAGGGGAGGATGTCGCAGAATATTTAGGACTGACTCAGTCTTTGAAGTTACCTCCTCAAGCATTACAGGCATAAATCTAAGACCAAAATATTAATAGAATCAATCCCCCATGACATGTTGGCATGATCCTGTACACCAGTGTTTCCTAAATGTGCTGAAGCAATTGAGGTACTATTTAAAAATACGGATTCCCAGTTCCTTCACCAGAGAGCCTGATTTTTATATGTCTAATTCAGTAAATACTGTTCTCTTAGCATTAATAATGTATCATTTAGAACTAAACAATTTTAGTGTGTTTGGTGTGATTCAGTTATTTCTAAATTCTAATAACCCCTGGATAAGTTGACTAAGTTACTCTCTTTATGGTTGTAGCCCTAAAGGCACAACTCCCAGTGAAGCCCAACCTAAAATGGCATTTTAAGAAACATTTCTCCATCTTCCTTTAGATTTAAAAACCGATTATGCATGTGCAAAAGAGAAGGAGTTAGAAAAGGCTATGTTTTTCTTCATCTGCCCAGCCTAAAAGATCATTTAGGAAACATTTCTTCATTCTCTTTTAGACTTAAACATTGATTATCCATGTATAGAAGAGAAAGGGTTAGAAAAGGCTGTGGGTTTTTTCCTTCATTTGCTTATATGAACAGCAATCTGTTATTCTAGTACTGTATATAGATTATAAGAGATGTGGAGGTTTCCCCAGGATAGCATATCCTGAAGTAAGTCTCCTACGTGGTAAGATTGTCTGTGGATTTAGCATATTTTAATAAATAAGCCCACTATTAATCTTTGTTTAATGATTTCAGTATTTTTAGATATGTAAGAGTGACTTTCACCCCCCATGTTACTAAGCAACCCATTATACAGTTGCTAGGAGACAGACTAGCAAGGCTGGGGGTATTTCAAATATCCTTGTCACCTTGTGTATCACGTGACTATACCCTAGAGAGTTTTACAGCCTTACAGAAAAGAGAAAAAAGTTAATGGTACATAAAAAAGATGGAAAGACAGACAGGGGTTGGGGAATAAAGGGATAGAATAAGGAAAATAGCAAGGTATTTGAGAAGAAGAGTGTGTGAACTTGGCAGGGAAAGGCTATTATGCAATTTCCTTGAATAAGTCATGGAAAAACCTTAAATTGCCAGTGCTGTATTTCATATTCTGTATGCTTCTACCTTTTCTAAAAACAAATTAGAGAATACACTTGGAGAAGAAGATCTTTAAGATACTATTCCTGAATATTTTCAGAAGGGTGGAAATCAACTGTAACTCTTACAGAATACAGGCAATTACAAACAAGTTAAACAAGTCACACATTATTTAAAATTCCCAAGTCTGATAAGCAGCACTATTTCCTTCTATTTCTCCCTCAAAATAGTAAAACGTGACAGTACTGAGATGGAGGTTAGAATATAAATGTTCTTGGACAAATTTAGGAGCAAGATGGTCGTATAGGCTCCTGGGCAGTATGTGTTTCTGTACAAAATTTTAAAAATCTAATATAAAGGGGAGAAAGAAGAAGCTGTTGTACTCTACCTGGAGGACTCTGTTGTATCTGAAATAAGAAACCAGGCTCCAGGTTTCATTGTGTGCATGTGAAAGGGTGAGTCTTTGTGTCTGTGTCTCAGTGGTATTTACTGTTGCTAGCAACCAGGAAGCTCCCCAGCGATTGTTGCTAGGTCCTTCGTGCCTCTGTTCGCCTGAAACCTTGATCAGTGCCAGAAACACCAGAGATAAAAATCATCGCAAAAAGTCCAGCACCCGTTATCCCCAGTGGTTTTACAGCAAACAGTCCATCTTGTGTTCAGTGAAAATCAGTGTAAAATGGAGGCTTCTCACAGAGAGTTCATCCTCAGCTTCCTCTTCACGAATGCCAGTTCCCTCAGTGCAGAGCTCTGAGAGGACACAGGGGAAAGGTTTAATTCAAATAAGATTTATATTCTGGTGTCACTGGCTTTAACTAAATGCATAATAAAAATCTGGGACAAGGAATACAGACAAGAAAGATTTCACCACATTTAGGTGACTTCCAGTTCTGGGACAGGATAGTCCCATCAGTGTTTGCTGACAGCTTCATATCACCTTTGTGTCCATAGAAGCCATGGTACAGATAATGGTGCCATTTCCATATAGGACTTCAGAAGATTCCGATTAAAGATCCATGCCAGCATCATTCCCAGAAATGACTGACATGATCTCTCAAAGTCGAATATCTCAGCTCTTAGATGAACCCCAGAAATCAATACAATCCACTTATTCAAGCCATCCTGTACAAATGCAGACTTTATATTTTGTTCCCTATGTGTCTCCTACCCAAAGGTAGATGGTTACAGCTATGAACTTGGAAACACTTGCAAATCTGGACTGAAATTTAGAGAAGATTAATGTTGAGATGACATAAATATCTACTTATGTCAGGCACCTAGACTCCAAAAAAGGGTCTGAAGAGATATTTATTGTTGTGATTACATCATCTAGGGAAGGCTAACAACTTTGTATTTATTTTCTAATTCAATCCTCAAAATAATTCTAGGAGGTAGGAACAATTACATTCATTATTTTTCTCAGTTAAAGAAACTGAGATCTAGAGAAGTTAAATAATATGTCCAGGGTCTCTCACAACTGGTAAGTAGCAAAATGAAAATTCAAATCTGAGTCTATCTGGCTTCAGTGTTTGACTCTCAACCATTATTCTACATATTTTGTTTAATAGAGAATGCCTTCTATGTGGAAATAAATTGCATAGTACAGTATTGTGTCAAGGTGAAGAGCCCAGGCTCTGGAGTCCCTCTGTCCCCTTGAAGGATGGTTGAGATTCAGAATCTCTGCTCACTTCAGGGTTGGCCTGGCCACAGGGGCCCTGCCAGAATGATCCTCCAGAACCCAGAAATTCTCCATCCTTGGATTTCCCGAAATCTAGGTTATTCAGTCTGAAATAACACTGCAGGGTCTTTAGATGGTTGGTTCCAGTTGGGCTCTGCAATCCCAGTGAAATCAACCTAGTTCTTTTTCAATGTGAGGCAAAGACTTGCTCCTAGAGCCTCCTGCATCCATCTGATTCATCTGATCTCCTCTGCTTCTTTCTTTCTTTTTTTTTACTTTAATTCAGTAGGAATGCACTTTCCTCCTTTTCTTATCTAATAAGAATAGATCATTTTTAGGGACGTGTGTGGTCTAAATTCTAATTTAGAAAAGAATGTTTTTTTAAAAGAACTATCTGAAGACTGTAGCATTTTACATTATCCAGAGCTTCGTTCAGTGCTTTGGAGCCACAATGTCTCAAAATCTTCATTTCAGAATAAAATCTTTGCTTTCTCTTTGCATAATCAAAAAGTCCATTGAATTGGTGTTCTTAGGACAAAGAAACATTTGATATATATACATATATTTTAATTTTAAAAAGCTTCCCTTCTTACATATACACTGGGCAGAAAATATGAAATAGTTACATGCCAGTGTTGTGCTGGAGCCTGCTTGTAAGGGCTCTTGAGAACCAATTGTATACACTATTCCCAACTCTGTGTTCAGTGGTATCACATTGGTAGCTTGAAATTGGCCATGATGAGAACATTTACATCATGGAAATTGGCAAATATACAAATTAAGCCTTTTTTTCCCCTCTCTCTGTGCCAGTTGTTAAAAATTTATCAGAAAACCACTAGAAGAGGAGTTCTTAAAGAGAAACGTGCCAGCACTCTAACTTCAGTGACACATGGTCCATCCTTGTGTCACCTGGCATCATATTGCTGGATTTCTCATATCATATAAATGAAGGAAGTCATTTGCTGAGTGATGTGTGCTAATACAGGTTTTATTAAATGAGGGTTAATAGCATGTGCCCTCAAGCACAAGACTCGGTAGAATTTGTGTTCACTATATATATATATACACACATACACACACACATTTTTTTTTTTAGCGAAAAGGCCAACCTGGGATATGTTCACCATTTAACACAGGATAGGCTGTAGTATGATCCAGATCTTCTCAGAGGGTTGAATATATCTGGGAATGTCTATGAGTGAAGGTACAAAGCAGGTTGCAGGGATAGCATAGTTTTCTCATTGCAGTGTCTGTGGGTGGCTTTTGGATTGTGAGATGATCACCCAAAGAATCTTTATTGAAACCTATAGATGATTGGCCTACTCACTGCATGTGAGAAGCCTTGTGATCTGGCTTTAAATAGTAATTATTCGAAAAATGGGTTGTAAAAATCCTTCCTATTGCTAAATGATATGAGAATATCTATAAAAATAGTTAACATTTCTTAAGTTATTATTATGTGCCAGGCTCTGTTCTAGGCATTATACTTGCATTAATTCATTTATTCTTCACTACAACTGTCAGAGACAGATACTATTATCCCCATATAATTATTCCCATTTTACAGATGACAAAATTGAGGCATAAAAAGTTTAAGTTGCCAAAAGTTACCAAATAAATAATAGAGCCAGAATTCAAAACCAAGCAGTCTTTCTGACTCTTTATGGGCCTTCTGGTATAATTTTTCATGCTAAATATAGGTCAAAACTTACATTTAGGTTTGTCCAGTAATTTCTTTTTTCGGAGGCAGGATCTCACTCTGTTACCCAAGCTGGTGTGCAGTGGTGCATTCATAGCTTACTATAGCCTCAAACTCCTGGGCTCAAGTGATCCTCCTGCCTCAGCCTCCCAAGTAGCTGGGACTACAGGCACAGGCCACTATACCCAGCTAATTTTTTTTTTTTTATGTTTTTTAGAGACAGGGTCTCCCTATGTTGCCCAGACTGGTCTCAAACTCCTGACCTCAAGTGATCCTCCTGCCTCAGCCTCCCAAGTTGCTGGGATTACAGCATAAGGCACTGCACCCAGGTACATTTTGCTTTTATATTATATATCCAAAACAAAATAATACCCTTAGTATACATAATACCATCTGATATTGTTTATCCTATTCTATTCTGTTTCATTTTTTTAGATGCTGGTCACAACTCACTAAGTTGATTTCCTGACCCACTAATGAATCATAACCTACTGTTTGAAACTCGCTGCACTAACTTTTTGTACATACCAAGGCTCAATTTACTACTGCTGTCCTATTTTAAAACTGAATTCACACTATCCTATTTTCTTTCCAATTATGCTATGGTCTAGTGGTAAAGTCACTTGAAGATGAACATATGATTTGAAAAGATGCAAGAGGTAATGAAAGTCTGAGCTAGGCTAGTGGCAGTGCAAATGGGAAGAAAATATCCAATGTAAGAGATTTCAGGGGTAGATTTTCAGGATTTGGTAACTAACAGAACATGAGTGTCTAGCGTCCCTCCCCAGATGCTGCAGTTAGTACTGTCCAGTGTCAAGGCTAGGCAGAGAGGTGAGATATAAGGTATGCTGTATAGCCAGATGCAATGGGCCCATCAAGTTTCCAGGCTAGTGGTGTTAGGGTTACCACATTCTAAAGCTGAATTTCTCAATCCAAATGGTTGAAACAGGAAGAGAAGTCAAGATGTGAAGCAAACACATTGGAGACCCAGGAGAGCCCCTGCCTGCGGAAGTTCTAACAATCTAAGAAGACAGTAGAAAAGTGAATCTTGAAAAATTTCTTAAACCAAAAAAGCATGCAAATGATTCCTGACTAGCTGTCTTGGTGTTCCCTGAGAATCTAAGTAAAGGAGAGCAAAGGAGAAGATGGTGGGCACAAGCATATGCTAGCCACTGTTAGGGACTAAAAGATTAATCAGATATGACTTCCCTCCTTTAGAAGCTCAAAGTCTAGTGCAACATCATATGAAGGAGCATCATTAAGGAAAAGATTTTATTTCTCCACTACCCCACATAGTAATAATGATATTTTATAGTACCTTATAGTTTACAGAGAGCTTTTACATCTATTATCTTATTTTATCTATACAACAACTATGTGGAATACATGTTCTTATTCCACATAAGAATATCTATTCCACATAATAGATATATACTTAAGAAGACAGAAACTCATATAAAGTCTTGATCGTGGTTATATCTAAATTTAGGTTTCATTCTCTTTCCACTTTTAGAGATATTTCTTAGCAAGAAACTATGAGCATTAAATGAAATTTAGTAGTAGCTATAGTCCCAGCTACTCAGGAGGCTGATTAAGTTTCCTACTATGGAAGATGTGTTGGGAAAAGAGCAGAGATACAATAAAATTCTATGATTAAAAACAAATGTCTGTAAAACCTATCGGGTACAATGAACTCTATTCAGGTGATGGGCATACTAAAAGCCCTAACTTAAGCATTATAAAAGGCATCAATGTAACAAAAACATTTGTATACCCTTAATGTTTTGAAATTTAAAAAATATCTGTTATCAATTCACACCCACTAGAAGGGGGCTATAATAAAAAAACACAGATAATAAGAAGTGTTGTTGAGTGTGTGGAGAAATTGAAATCCTCATACATTGCTGGTAGGGACGTAAAATGGCACAGCCACTTTGAAAACAGCTTGGCAGTTTCTCAAAATGTTAAACACTGAGTTACCATATGACTCAGAAATTCTACTACTAGGTATATACCCAAGAGAAAAAGAAAACATATGATAACACAAAAGCTTGTACACAAATGTTCATAGCAGCATTATTCATAATAGCCAAAAAGTGGAAACAACCTAAATGTTCATCACCTGATGAATAAATAAATTATGGTATATCCTTACAATGGAATCTTATTCAGGAATAAAAAGGAATGAAGTACTGATACATGCTATGAATAAATGAACTTTGAAAACATTATACTAAGTGAAAGAAGCAAGACACAAAAGGCTACATATTGTATGATTCCATTTATATAAAATGTCCAGAATAGACAAATCTTTAGAGATAGAAAGTGGTTGTCTGGGACTGGTGGGGAGGGGTGGGGTACATGAAGGGGTTTGGGAAAATGGAGAGTGATAATGGACACAGAATTTCTTTGTGGAATGATGTAAATAATCTAAAATTGGTGATGGTTGCACAACTCTGTGAATGTACTAACAATTAAATTGTGCATTTTAAATGGGCAAATTGTATGGCATATTAATTATATCCAAATAAAGCTATTTTTAAAAAATAAAACATGATTATGGCTATAAAAAATTATTACCTGGTTCTATTCACTGAATAGGTCTAGAAATAATGACATCCTAATAGCAAAAAGCTCCCTTAGCACCAAGATTGTGAGTTTTACAAACTATTCTCAAATTGTTTAGGAGGTCAGGGGAATCCTGGAATGGAATCTGAAAAAAGAATATCATAAATTATAGATACCAGACAGTGGGAAAGATGTGTAGGGTGGGGGTGGGGGTAGGATGAAGAGAAGTTGCTTAATGAACACAAACATACAGAAAATATCCTGACCTATGTAGCTTTGGAAAAGAGTGGCATCTGTAAGACAAAAGGCAAAAGAAACTGCAAGTAACCATTATACTCTAGTTAATAAAGTTGTTTTCTATGAGGTTTCTTGCTTACAATTCTGAAACCACTAAACATGTATACTAAAATTGAACAATTGAGTGAATGGATGGTGGATGGTGAGGCCAGATTTCTTTCTTACTATTGGAGTGGGATTTTACAGACAAGCAAGAGGAAAAAGCTAAAATGATCCATATGATAATTGATTAGACTTGGAGACATTAGCATGAACCCATGTTTAGGGTTTTTTTGTTTGTTTTTATTGTTTTGTTTTGTTTTTAAGATAGAGTCTCACTTTGTTGCCCAGGCTAGAGTGCAGTTGTGCAATCATATCTCACCGCAGCTTCAAACTCCTGGGCTTAAGCAATCCTCCCACCTCAGCCTCCTGAGTAGCTGGAACTACAGGTGCAGCCACCACACACCGCTAATTTTTTTATTTTTTGTAGAGAAAGGATCTCACTATGTTGCCCAGGCTGGTCTTGAACTCCTGGCCTCAAGCAATCCTCCCGCCTCGGTCCCCTAAAGTGCTAGGATTACAGGCATGAGCCACTGTGCCTGGCCTCCATGTTTAGTTTAATATAGATACAATGGTTACATATAGAAATATTTATAGATGTGTATATATAAGGATTAGCATACACGCATATATTTCCTTTATCTGTCAACTGAGAGTGCCTAGAAGAAATGACAACCTAATAGTAAAAAACTCACCTGTTTGTATTTCTAATAACATTCTCCAATAAAAGGAACCAGGACTCCTTGGAGAAATGGCTGATTCTAGGACTAGGGCAAGAAATATACAAGATGATCCTGGAGTATCTTGTGCCAAAAAGTAAGTAATTGCCCAAAAAAAAAAACCCCAATGATGCGGGTACATCAAAGGGACTCAGGAGCCAACTGAAAGAGCCCAATGGCCAGAGCTGGAGCAACAAATAAATTAGTTTTGGATTAAAACCCAGGATATAAAATAAATATCTGAGTCCATATTGATATAAATAAATTAATTGAACAAATAAATAAATAGGGACAAATAGACAAATCTCCCATGCAGAACAATTCCAAATAATTTATGTAGGTACTCCCCTTCCAAGTAGGTGGAGCATAATTTACCACTCCTTAAGGGTGGGCTGTGCATAATGACTTCTTTCTAAAGAGTACAGTTGAAAAGGGGGTGGGGGGAACCGGGTGTGGTGGCTCACACCTGTAATCCCAGCACTCTGTGAGGCCAAGGTTGGAGGATTGCTTGAGCCCAGAAGTTCCACCCTGGGCCACAGTGCAGAGACCCTCTTTCTAAAAAGAAATTTTTTCCCCATCACGCAGATAAGAATGGCAAAATAATAATAATAATAATTTGTTAAAGAAAAAAAAAGAAAAGAAAAGGGGATGGGGGAAGAGTAACTTTATAGTGGAATACCTGACAAACAATCTCAGCCAGGTGATCATGACAAACATCATCAGTGCTGAGTCATGTTGCTAGCGTGCACCCTTGATATGATGTGATGAAAAGTGTGCTTTATCTCTATGGTCTTCCTCCCAAAAACCCACAGCCCCCAGTCTAATAATGAGACAAATCCTAATTGACAGACATTCTATAAAATATCTGACTATACTCCTCAAAACTGTCAAGGTCTTCACAAAGAAGAAAAATCTGAGAAACTGTCAGAGCCAAGAGAAGTGTAAGGAGACACGATGACTAACTGTAATGTGGTATCATGGATGGGATCTTGGAACAGAAAAATAGGTGAGGTTAAAAACTAAGGAAATCTGAATAAAGTTAATAATAATGGTTCATTAATTGGGAAAAATGTATCATAATAATGTAAGATACTAACAATAGAGGAAACTGGATGTAGGGTATGTGGAATTTCTCTGTACTACCTTGGCAATTTTTCTGTAAATCTAAAATATTCTACAACAAAAAAAATTCTTTAAACTATATTCCACTAAAAAGAATCAGGGCTTCTTGGAGAAATGGTTAATTTCTGGTCTGAAGCATAAAATGTGCAAGATGTGCCTGTTACATCTTGTTATTCCAGAAATCAAGGAAGTTATCCAAAAAATTAGTGGGATTGTCAAAAGGGCACAGGAGCCAACATGAAGTTCCTATGGACCCAAAAAGGGACACTACAAGCATTCAAAAGAACAATTACTGCAATTGAAAGAAACACACAGATCATATTTTTTAAATCATGAATTCATAATGAGATTTTTAAAGAAAGGAAACAAAAAACATTCATTTGTCACTATATTCTGAAAATTGGCAATTTAAAGGGAAAGAGTTATACTTTATCCTCTCTTTTCTATATGAACTGTTTTAGGCAACCAAATAGCACTTCTTTACAAAATATTTTAGCTAATAAATGCAGGAAAAAGTTTGAGGTTGACTGAGGTTAGTTAAAAAAATAATAATAAATAAATAAAATTTTTTAAATGCAGGGAAAAGTACAGAATTAGAAAATCACCACTTTGCAACCTGTAATGTCAAATCAGTGATTAAGAGAAAGATCATTGCTGGCTGGGCATGGTGGCTCACGCCCGTAATCCTAGCACTCTGGAAGGCCAAGGCTGGAGGATTGCTTGAGCTCAGGAGTTCGAGACTAGCCTGAGCAAGAGCAAGACCCCGTCTCTACAAAAAATAGAAAAATTAGCTGGGCGTGGTGGCACACGCCTGTAGTCCCAGCTACTCGGGAGGTGAGGCAGGAGGATCGCTTGAGTCCAGGAGGCTGAGGTTGCAATGAGCTATGATGATGCCAATGCACTCTAGCCTGGGTGACAGAGTGAGACTCTGTATCAAAAAAACAAAAAAAAAAAAAGAGAGAAAAATCATCAAAGGATGACACCATTACAAGAAAGGTTGACGGGGCATTTTACAATGGAGGGAACAGGCTGTCATGACTTGAACCTGCTGATTTCTCAGCATCTCTGACAGTTGGATAACCAGAAATCGTGTGCCTCTTTATGTGATGCAATATGAAGCATACAGTACTACCCACGATATAGACCCTTAAATCTGGATCTAACCAAGCATTAGAGCTAACTTCTGATTTACAGGTAATATGGAAAATAGAGGAGCAAGTTAAATAAACCACTAAGGGCTGGGCATGGTAACTCATGCCTGTAATCCTAGTACAGGCATGTGGCAGAGGCAGGAGGACTGCTTGAGGCCAGGAGCTCGAGCCCAGCCTGAGCAAGAGCAAGACTCTGTCTCTACAAAAAATAGAAAAATCAGCCAGTTGTGGCGAGTACCTGTAGTCCCAGCTACTCCAGAGGCTGAGGCAGGAGCATTGCTTGAGCCCAGGATTTTGAGGTTACAGTGAGCTATGATAACACTACTGCACTCTAGCTGGGGTGACAGAATGAGACCCTTTCTCAAAAAAATAAATTAAATTAAATAAGTTTTTTGAGGTAATCAGGGAAATTTAAATATGGACCAAGGAATTATTGTTAATTTGTTGTGTATGATAATGACATTAAGGTTATATAAGAAAATGTCCATATTTGTTAGAGATAGATACTTAAGTATGCAGGGGTAAAATGACATGAAGACTGATTTAAAATTATAATAATAAAAAAAGAGAAATGGATGAAGCAAGTGTTGCAAAATCTTGATAATTGATGAATCAGGATGATGGGTATATAGGGGTTAAGTATATTATTCTCTCTACTTTTGAATGTGTTTGAAAATACTCATAAGATTTTTTGAAAAGCAAATTGCAGAAGACATATAGCATGGCTCCATTTTTTTTACGTGGGGTCTTGCTCTGTCACCCAGGCTGGGTTTTTTTTTTTTTAATTTGCAGCAAAACTGTCTTAACTGATATAATATTTTGTTTGTTTTTGTTGTGGTTATTGTTTTTTTGAGACATTGTCTCACTTTGTCACAACCCAGGCTGGAGTGCAATGGTGTGATCATAGCTCACTGAAGCCTTGAACTGGGCTCAAGCGGTCCTCCTGCCTCAGCCTCCTGAGTAGCTAGAACTACAGGTGCAGGCCACCATGCCTGGCTAATTTTTTTATTTTTTGTAGAGATGGGGTCTCGCTATGTTGGCCAATCTGGTCTCGAACTCCTGGACTCAAGTGATCCTCCAGCTTCAGCCTCCCAAAGTGCTAGGATTACAGACATGAGCCACTATGCTTGGCCTCTATTTTTATATAATTAAAAGCCAGCATTGTGGACACTGTGATGTACTGCTCAGATACCCCTTTACTGAGGGACTTGTTGCCCCTGCTGCTGGAGTGCTGTTGGCAGATGCCTTCAGCTGTCAGACCCTTCAGAGACTGCCTCAGCTGCAGAGAGCTGTCTCACCCAAGGTCATAACCCTTCCTGAGGTGGCCAAGTCCAATGACTGATTGATGTGGTAGTATAAAGGCCTGTCCATCTTGGCCCAGCTTGGCACAACTCTGAAGGGCCACTGTTGCTTCAGAGCCTCCTGTGGGGTCAGCCAAGGCAGTTGTGGGCCTGCATTTCAACTCGACTTTCCCTCTGCCTTATCCTGCTTCCTTTCCCTCCTTTCCCTAGATGTTGATCCCAAGGACAAGACTTCATAAACATCACGCATGCTAAAGTCCATCTAAGAGTCTGCTTTCCTGAGAACCCTATTTGTGACAATGTAAGGGGTCGTGTCCACCCAAAATTCGTATGTTGAAGTCCTAACCCCCAGTAGCTCAGAATGTGACCTTACTTGGAGACAGGGTCTTTACAGAAGTAATTAAGTTAAAATGAAGTCATTAGGGTGGGCCCTAATCCTATATGACTGGTGTCCTTATAAGAAAGGGAAAGTTGGATAGGAATACAAACATGCATAGAAAGAAGACCGACATGGAGAAGATGGCCGTGTACAAGCCAAGGAGAAAAGCCTGGAACAGCTCCTTCCTTCACAGCCCTCAGAAGGAACCAACACCTTGATTTTAGACTTCTAACCTCCAGAACCGTGAGACAATAAATGTCTGTTGTTTAAGACACCCAGTTTGTAGTACTTCATTATAGCAACCCTAACAAACTAATACAGACAACAAACAAAACTAAACACTTTTGTCCAAGAATGTGCATATATATATATATATATATGTATATATGTAGCAAAACTATCAAGAAAAACAAGAGAATAATAAATACATTCTCCTGTGGGGGAGTCGGGAGATGCCATACAGGTGGTAAGTTCATGGATATTGGTTTTATAATTATGCTTTAAATTTTTTATATTGCTTATAGTCTTATGTTTATATAAAATATTTCATAATTTTTTTTAAATATAAAAAACTTACCTGAATTGAGGGAACATGTGCAAAGTTCTCTTGCAGAGTTTGGCATTACAAGAGAGGGGAAGTATGGACAAACACAGAAATCTATTTTCTTTTATAGGGACCAAAGTTCAGATAGGAGACTTTTTTTGGTAATATTCACATCTGGTCTTTCCAGGACTCTTTCATGGCCAGTGAAATATGAGAGGGAAAAATTCCTACTTCAATTTTTAATGCCCCAGGAAACATGTTGCTCATATGAACACAATGATGAATCAGCTGAAATGACTCATTTATGTAGTTTTGAGGATGGATTCAGCAGATTTCTTTAATTCCAACATTGACTGCAGCAGAAAATAATGTGCTTGACCTCATTCTACAGCTTGCTGGAAAATAGGATTAATGTTTACCTCAGAACAGTAATATGAGGCCTGATGTTTCAGAGGCATTTTTTGATGAGAGGTGTTGAAGAAATCCAACCTGTTTGGACAGCAACTGAGGTTAACTATTTCCTTGTCTGGCTAAATGAGAACTCTATTTTACTCTTTCTTTAATGCTGGTCTGGTGCCTGGTACTCCCCCAGAGGCCAACATCCTGGCCCTCTCACATTTTGGGGATAGTTACTAGAGTTCCTAAAGCCATAGCCAGGCAGGACACTGCCCCTGCCCCTTGTGTGGTGTTGCCCCAGTGGAGGGTTTGCCTTCCCTGCTGCTCAGAGGATAGGATGAGCCATTCCTTCCTTAACTAACACTTTCTATACACAAGAGGAATACTTAGGGCTGGGCAGCTTCAAAAAGGCAATTAGCATAAAGTGGGAAAGCAGTCCAGTCTCAGAACCTGGCAGCTACAGGGACTGTAACTCAAATTACACATCTAAATGTTGGGAGTAGGAAACAATGAAAAGGAACAATTGCTTAGCGGACATATAAAAACTATTTTCCTAAAGCAGCAATAGTGTCTTTTTTTTGAACCCAAGGTAAAGGATGTGGTTGCAACTCTTCTCAGAAAACAGGTGGGATTAAGATTTATTTATGACTTACTGGAAGCACAAAGAGAAGCTTTTATTGTTGATAGATAGGCTGGGTGGATGCCAGGAGACACATCCCAGAGGAGCTGTGCTGCCAAACACTGACACACAAAGAGAGCTGACCTAGTCCTTTTTTATGCTGACTGCTTGCTCAGAAATTATATCAGAGGACTGCATTGAAAGACCCAGCGTGGTTTAGAACAATTATGGAGACTTTAAGGAACCATTTGAAGGGAAATAGAGAACCAGTATATTGGTCAGCTTTGTGTGGAACTACTGTTCGGCCCCTGTAGGGAAACTGCCTTGAGAGAGCTCCACATGGCTGCACATTCAGTATTATCCTCCTGCCTTTTCCTTTGAAACTACAAATTTAAATTCAAGGTTTCAGCAAATGCCTACCAGACACCTCCAGGGGAAAAAATGTAAGGAGCACATTTTTGTAACCAATATATTTAGGCTTAGGAATATTTCTCAAATTCTGAACTGAAAGTCAGAGGGAGAGAGGGACAAAGTGTGCATGCTGGGAGGGAGAGGAAGAGGGGCAAGAAAAAGATCAATTTTTAAGGGAAATAGTAATCTAAAACCCAGAATAATGAATAGATTTGTTAGACTCAACAGAATCACAAAATGCCAGTGCTGGAAGAGGTTTAGAGATGATTTTCCTGTCTCTCGCTGGTCATCTTACTGATGAGGAACCTTAGACCAGAAAAGTGGAGTGACCTGTCCAGTGAGGCAGAGCCAGGTAGTAGCAGAACCAGGCTGGAAGCCGGGTGTGCCTACTCTTCTCATGACACTCCTGGCCTCCCACCACATCAGATCCCAGCTTGCCTGATAACTATCGCCCCTCATCCATCACTCTAAGAGGTTTTGGACAAAGGGAACCATAAAGCAGGTGGGATTGGGATTGGGATTCAGCGCCATTGCCTTCTATCCTCCATGGCTTGTATCTTCACATCCTAAAGTAATAAATCAGTTCCACTTTTCAACCAGCTCTTGCTCTTATTTTTTAATCTTTCATTTGGAAAATATGATATTTAAATGTGATAGAAGAAGAATAATTCCATAGAATTTCTTTTCAAAACAATTCACATTCTACAATCTTTCATGATGGCGTGGATCCTGTGCATGTCCAGTGGCCGTCAGCTGTGGCGGTCTCTTTCCTCGCCAACAAGAATAATTTGTTTTCTCCATAGTAACCTGAGTAACAAGGATTTTACCAGGATGCAGTCCAGGGACCATGTCAAATTCAAAGCTTTGGCTCTTCCAGATAATCTGGTTGACACCATTTAGTTTGTAGAGTACTGGGAGGAAGGGCAAGCATGGTAATTGGTATAATATAAAATATAATAATAGTGTGTGTCTAGAGCTTAGCCTTGCGTCTTTAATTACCTTTTTCTCACCTTTATTATTGCCTTGCAATCTACGAAACATACTGTTGTCTCAGCTACCAACAGCCGGTACAGTAACTTATGTTTGTTTCTTTGAGGTACATGCATTCAAAACCAGAAAATTCTAAAAATAGGGATTCTTTTGTATGCATTCTTAGCAGATTACTGGTACTTAGCACCCAGGATACCCCAGGCATCTCAGTTGTATTTTGCTGTCCAATGCTCATCCCTAGTCCTTATGAAGTGAGAGAGAGAATCCTTCCTATTCCTTGCCTGAGCTCCAGGAGTCAGGCGAGGACACGGGGGCAATCGTAAGATGCTCCTTAGCACCTGGGAAGTAAAACTGTCCTAATGAACATTTAAAAATAATTATCATCTGTACAAATACGCCCCTTTTGCCTCAACCCAAGAGTTTCTGATTCTCTTAGACATGTAAAAGAGATTTATATACAGCCTACCAACTCAGCAAAAATTAATTTTTAGGCATCTACTCACTGTTTGATGACATGCTACGAAATGTGGGGGGGATAATAAAAATAGCTACTGAGTTTTTACAATGTGCCAAGCGTCTGCTGAGCACTGTACATGAGTTGCCTCATTTAGCCCTATAGCCACCCCTGTGAGATGGATACTTTTATTATCTCCATTTTAATATTAGGGACTAAAGCATAGAGAGGGTTAAGCCATTTGCCCAATGCCACATAACTAGCAAGAAGAAGAGCCAGGCTGTAAGCATAGTCTGATTCCAGAATTCATGATCTTAAGTATAAATTATGGTTCCTACCCTCAATAAATTTATAATCTAGTTGAGGGAAACATGACTAATATACATTGAAACAACATTAAATTATGTAAGATAAGCATATATAATTAAGTGTTAAATTGGATGCTACCAACTCGGAATGCTTCAGAAGTTCAGAGGGCACAAGGAGGCATGGACAAGGCAGGCAGGATTTCATGAAGAAATGACCTTGAAGCTGAGCCTTGAATGGTCCCTGAGATGTGCATAGGGAAAGTACTGCTGCAGGTGAGGGGGTGGCAAAATGCTAGAAGCAGGAATGAGCAAGACCTTGTCCTGGGGCATGAAGCAGCCAGCCTGACCACAGCTGGGTGGAGTTGATGGGAAGGGCTGGACCAGCTGTGAAGGCCTTTAAAGCAAGGCAGAGTTTAGGCTTGGTGCATTAGCAAAAAAGGGAGTCTTTAAAGGCCCTGAATCAATAAAGCAACATTATAAAAAGGATGTTTAAGGAAGATGTGTTTGGCAGGATACAGAGAATCCATCTGATTAAAATTGCAGATGACAATGAGCTTGAAAAAAAATATAAAATTAGTCTAAATTGTTATAAATTCTTATTGTCAAATTCACTGTTTATTTTGCTTGATCTTTAGGATTTATTTATTTTTACATCTGTTTCACATTAGCAAGTTCTACCAAATCTGCCTCCTTAATAATTTTCAAATTTGTTTGTTTCTCTGCATTTCCCTTGCTATTACCTTAGTTCAGCCACCATCCTAAGGTAAGGGGAAGTGTCAGAGAAGCCCTCCTGGAAGAAAGGACATTTTTGCAGAGTCCTGAATATTCAGCAAGAGTTAGCCAGGTACGAAGGGAGGGGATGGGGCTGGGTGGAAGTGAGGAGACAGGAAAAAGAGGAGGGGAAGGATAGCACAATGGGCAAAAGAAAGCAAAAAACAAAACAATAGATATGGCCTTTCATGCTACAATAAGGAAAATTAAATGTGGCATTAACTTGACGAAAGGGGTCACTGGTGGGTGGTGAGGGCCCAAGGATTCCAGGCTAGAAGGCTGATGACCCTTTTGATGTTATGTGGCATCAAAACATGTGGTCAAAATGTCACCTCTTATACTCTGGAAGGCAGACCACTTCTAGTCAGGTGGAAAGGAAAGGCCTTTGGAGAGGTGACGTATGACCTGGGCCCTGAACACACAAATTGGCCTTCTCAGTGGAGGGAACCATCTTGGCAAAGGCAGAGTCTGGTGGTGCAAGGAAGGAGGATCCTAAAGGCCAGTCTGAGTTCTGGCAACATAATCTGCTGATGTGGGCGCAGGGAGCAGGGAAGTAGACCTAAATAGGGAGAACTAAGTTTAGGGAGAAAACCCAGCTGAAGACTGCCTACTTTTTTTTTTTTTGATCTTTTTTCTTTTTTTAATATGGAACACTTCGCAAACTTGCATGTCATCCTTGCACAGGGGCCATGCTAATGTCTGAATTGTTCCAATTTTAGTATATGTGCTGCTGAAAAGAGCACCTGCCTACTTATTTTAGAGAAATATTGAAGAATGGAGTGAAATTTTAAATTATCTTTCAAAATCCAGTGAGAAGTGAGAGCTAGATTTTTTAACAGCTGTATTGAGATAAAATGCATGTACCATATAACTCACCTTTTGAAAGTGTACAATTCAATGGTTTTTAGTACATTCGCAGAGTTGTGCAACTATCACTACAATCAATTTTGGAACATTTTCATCACCCCAAAAAGAAACCCTATGCCCACTTCCATCCCCTCCCCCTGGCTTCTGGCAATTATTAATCTGCTTCTATTACTATGGAGCCACCTGTTCTGGACTTTTCATACAAAGGAAATTATACAATACATGGTCTTTTGTGACTGGCTTCTTTCATAAATGCTAACATTTTCCAACTCCATGATTTTGTTATTAAATAATCAATGGTTAAACTATACGTTTTCAAATATATCAGGAAAAAATAATAGTAAATATTTGGAAAACAGTCACTGGGGCAAGATGCTAGTACAAGAATAAGAACTCTGAGGCCAGGCGTGGTGGTTTATGCCTATAATCCCAGTCTGAGAGGCCATGGTGGGAGGATTGCCTGAGACCAAGAGTTCAAGGTTACTGTGACCTATGATAGTGCCGCTGCACTCCAGCCTGGGCAACAGAGTGAGACCCTGTCTCTAACTTAAAAAAAAAAAGAAAAAACAAACCCTGATCCAGGAATAAGGAGGTTTGAGTTCTAGTCTTGATTCTGCTTTTAACTAGGTGTGTGATCTTGGGCAAGCCAGCAACCTCTCTGGGCCACAGGCTACCATCTGTAAAATAAAGAGAGTGGGATTAGAGGCCAGGCAAGGTGACTCATGCCTGTAATCCTAGAGCTTTGGAAGGCTGAGGCAGGAGGATTCCTTGAGGCCAGGAGTTTGAGACCAGCCTGGGCAACAGAGCGAGACCCCATCTCTACAGATTAGAACAGTGATTCTCAGTCTTTTCATTTCCCAGGCTGGTCTTGAACTCCTGGGCTCAAGCGATCCTCCCACCTCAGCCTCCCAAGTGATTTTCAATACTTAGTGTATAACAGAATCTCCTGTGAAGCTTTCTGAAAAATATATTAACCTGGATCCCCACCCCAAAGATATTTTAAGAGCTCCTAAGTGAGTTTGTTATTTATCAAAGGTTAGGAATTTCAGGGCTTAGATGTTCTTTAGGTTTCCTTCTAGATCTGACATCCTATGAGGTAATTTATTTACCAATGCATTTTTCCTAGAGCCACATCTGTGGTTTTTGATCAAGTCCCTCTGTCTGTGGTCAGTAATTACTTCAAGTAGGAGGAGGACTTTATGATGATGTTCTGGATACAGCAATTGCTGGTGGCAGTGATCCTGAGCCTGACCTGAATTTACTGTGAATCACAGTAATAACTAAGAACAATTTGCCTTCCATAATGCTCCCCACTTTATGGAGGACAAAAATAACTGAAAATAAGGAAGAAGCTATGTGAGTAAATAGTATATATGTGGTATATTGCTAAGCACTAACATCTGTGTATGTGTGTGTGTGTGTGTGTGTGTGTGTGAGAGAGAGAGAGAGAGAGAGAGAGAATGCTTGACATTTTTTAGCCTACTTCCCCATGGACAGCTGGTCAAATTCCTAACTTGTGAGACTGCTTTGATAGAAGTGGTTGAATTTCATATAACAGAATAATGCTTACTGAAAGCTTTGAACAAGATGGGAAGAGATACAGAATGTCCTTTAAGAGAGTCTTGAGTTGCATATATTATGTTTACATGAAAAATGCAGACATTTTGATCCTTCTCCTTGAGTGCTAACAATCCATTGTTCCTATACTTTTTTATCTCTCTTTAGCTGCCAAACAGCTTAAAACAGGGAGGAGGAATTGAAAATTACAAGCCCAGCCTCCACTTCAGAAAAAATAGAGAAATAAACCTTGTACATGTAAGTTAATTAACACTCACTGTTACCAAATATATAGTGTCCAAATTAGGAGGGAGAGATGCTTGCTTCTTTTAGTTACAGAATTAATCTTCCATGCATGTTCTTGTTGCTGTGTTGGCTGCCTTTCACTAGCTCCTTTTCACTAAGTGTAAAATAATTTTGTTCTATAAACCATAAAACACTCCTCTTGAATTTATCTGATGATCTTAGTGTCCCATTTCCCACCATCCTACTCTTCCCCATGCACAATTTTCTGCCCCTAAACATATTGTATTGGTTGATTCTAATGTAACATTTTTTCACATTTTAACATCTCTGAAATCAGGGAGCATCTTATAATCAATGGTATCTGAAATTCAATGAAATATAGAAGTCCTTTCTGAGTGAACAGTTTACCTCCTACCAGTTACTGAATGATGTTCTTCCTTCCAACTCATTGGTTCCAATTCATAATCCTTATAAGTCTTGCCTTATTTTTGTAAAACCATTTGATATTATTATAATTCCAACATTTCTAGCACTCTGATACATGTGTTCATAACAAGTAGCATATAAATCTACTTTATCATTTTAATGACTACATAATATTCCATTATTTGAATATATCATAATTTTATTAGCCAATCCATATTGATATTATAAATCATGCTCAGATAAATATACTTCATATGTTTATCTAATTTTTCTTTTTTTTTGAGACAAGGTCTAGCTCTGTTGCCTGGGATAGAGTGTAGAGGCATCATCATAGCTCACTGCAACCTCAAACTCCTTCTGCCTTAGCTAACACTTACCCTCTGGAACCTTTGGTTCACTGTGTACAGAGTGCACCCTCCTCCTCCTTGCATGAGCTAAAACTTGCTTTGTCTCTCAACAACGCACTTCTTGTGCAGAGGTTACTGATCATCCCATTGGACCTAAGGCTTGCCCATTTGCAAACTATTTCTCACCGTTGCCTTGCCAACTCCCTCCTCCTGTCAGGACCATGCAGTCTAGCTCTCCTCCATCTTCACTTACTCATCCATCATTTTCTTTTCAGCACATTACATTCACTCTCCTGAAACTTCTTTGGCAATTGTCACTTGGATGCTAAATTCAATAGACTTAACATTTTAACTCTGGGGCAATTGACCCATTGTTTTTTCTTGACAGATTCTCCAAAAATGACTTTTTCCTGTTCTCCTCCTACCTCTCTGGCCTTCTCTGTCTTTTTCCCTTCCTCTCCCCACTTCCCCCCCCCTTCTTTTTTTTTTTTTTGAGACAGGGTCTCACTCTGTGGCCCAGACTGGAGTTCAGCAGTGGCGTGATCATAGCTCATGGTAACCTCAAACTCCTGGGTTCAAGTGAGCCTCCTGCCTCAGCCTCCTGGGTAGCTGGGACTAAAGGTATGTGCTACCACGCCTGGCTATTTCGTGTGTGTGTAGAGACGGGAGTCTCTCTATGTTGCCCAGGCTGGTCTTGGACTCCTGGCCTCAAGTGATCTTCCCACCTCGGCCTCCCAAAGTGCTGGGATTACAGGTGTAAGCCACAGCACCCAGCCCTCTCTTCACTTCTTAAATGTTAAGTGTGCCTTGGGCTTCTTCCTCAGCCATCTTTCCTTCTCGCCTGCCAAGCTCTTCCAATGGTTTGAATTACTACTACCCATGTATTGGTGAGCAGATGACTCACAAATCTACACCACCAACCCCAGGCTCTCTCCTGAGCTCTAAATCTACATGCCCAACTGCCTACTGGAAAGCACTAATACAGTGTTTCACTGGAACTCCAGTTCAACATACCCCGAAGAGTGAACTTTTTCCCATCTACTTCAGTACCCAATCAAAAGTTTGGAAGTCACTTCAGCTCTTCTATTTCAATAACTACATTTAATCAGTCACTGAGTGTTGTTAATTCTGCCTTTTTACTATCTCTCATACCTGTCTCCTCCTATTTTCACTATAGCTTCTTTAATTTAGGATCTCATTTATCCTTTGCCAGAAAATGGTAGCTTTTTATTTTGAAAATTTTTGAATATCCATCATCTGGATTTAATCATTATTAACTTTTTGCCATAGTTATTTTATCTATTTTTTCTTTTTCCTTTTTTTTTTTTTTAATTGAGACAAGATCTCACTCTATTGCCTGGGTTAGATAGAGTGCAGTGGTGTCATCATAGCTCACTGCAACCTCAAACTCCTGGGCTCAAGTGATCCTCCTGCCTCAGCCTCCTGAATGGCTGGGACCACAGGTGTGTGCCACCATGCCCGGCAATTTTTTTCCTGCTTTTTGTGGAGATGGGGGTCTCACTACATTGCTCAGGCTGGTCTTGAACTCCTGGCTTCGAGCGATCCTCCCACCTCAACCTCCCAAAGTGCTAGGATTACAGGCATGAGCCACAGCACCCAGCTCTCTCTTTTTTCTAAAATGTCTTAGAGCAAATCCAGACATCATGACATCCTACTCATCAACACTTCAGTAGGCTGTTTTATTATACTATCACAATCACATTATCACACTGAACAAAATTAACAATAATTCCTTCATATCGTCTAATACTCTGTCTCCCAAATTTTCTCTTTACAGTTGGTCTGTTTGAATCAGGATCCAAACAAGGTCCACAACATTGCATTGCAGGTATTAATAGTTGTATGTGTCTTTGCATGTAGTTGAAGTCTCTTAGAAACTAAAGTAGTCTCCTCCCCTTTATCCTTCTCATGGACTTGTTGAAGAGACTGTCAGCTGTCTTATCTTACTTAAATTCTTGTGGTGGTCTCCTACAGTCTCTTTGCCTTGAGTCTTGCTCCTTCTCACCCATCCTCCAAACCATTTTCCACACTTCCATCAGAACCATCTTTCTAAAATGCAGTTTGGATCATGTCGCTTCCCTGCTTGAAACTCTTCATTCGTTTCCATGAGCTACAAAAAGAAAATCCAAACTTCTCCTCTTGTTTTAGAATGTTTCCATTGATCTCAACCTAAATTTCCAATCTCATCTTTGGTGTTTATTTCTTTATGCTATAGAAGCCAAAAACTTCTCTTTTTTTTCCTCAAAACACCAGGCTTACTCTCTATCTGAATGCCATGTCCTTGCATCCCTCCCCCCACCTCCAGAAAATAACCTTTATTTCTCAAAGCTCAGCTCAAGTATCACCTCCTCTATGACATTTTTCTGATTCCTTGAACCTCATCCAAGGAAAATCAACCATTTCCTCCTTCCATCGTGGCTCCTACAGCGCTCTACTGCATGTAATACTGTTGACACTACCAGCTCTTAGAGTCTGGGTCCTACTCATTGAAGTAGTCTTATCAGCCCACAGGGGCTTAGCAAATAATGAGTTTTTAATAAATGCTTTTGAGTAGGTGAAGGAATGATGAATGAATGGGTTTACATTACAACCTGATAAACACCAAGTTTGTTCCAAGAAGAACTTCCTAGTGGTCACTCCTGCTCACAGCTGTCCAGGCTATGGGTGTGGCCAGAGCTGGGTCAGGGACAAGGCTACTCCTCTGTGAGAGCAGGGCCCAGCCCTCTAGCCTACTGAGTTACATCCTGTGCCCCTATGACAGTTGAGTAGCATTTGGTGAGTCAGGTTCTATTACAAGGCCATTGAGTTCTGAGCAAAGGGAAGCATATCTGAAAATATAGTCCTTGGGTTAGAGAATTTCTTTCTCAGAGAAAGAAAGTTGCTTTCCTGGCCAATAGAGTTTATTACCAAGCATAGGATAAACTGGAGAGGGGCAGGTTAGTGATGAAACTTATTAGCAGGCTATTGTTCAGTGCTAGGTGTTGACTAGATGATCTCTAAGATCACTTCCGGTTTTATCATCTTATTATCTAATTCTTACATAATACCAGTATAACATGTGTTTGATATGGTAAAGGTTCAGGAATTATTGATGACATTTTACAGATATGGAAACTGAGGGCAGCGGGGCAAGGGATTTGCTTCAGACACGTGGGTCCTTCCCGAGCTGTGTTTTATTAAGCAATCAATATTTCCTGACTCCTGGGTGAGACTGCAGTTATCTTTCCCTTTAGAGAAGCTGGTCTCTCTAAGGGTCACAGTATTATAATTAGAGCACTACTTATTCCACTCCCACAGCCTACCTAGGCTTTGAATCTCACAGTATTGAAAGTAAGAAAACTCAGTGGTGCTAAGACTGCCAGGGAGCATATAGGAAAGAGGGTGGAGGACAAGGAGAACAGATTTGAAGCTGCTAATGATGCATTTCAGTGATCTGTGGACAAAGATGGGGGTCACTGATCCCAAGGGTGTGATGACAAGGTCAGCCTCATCTTTTCTCTGTTCTTGGAAACAGCCAGTCTAGCCAGAAAGAGCAATCTGTCGAATCTAATTAGAGTAGAAGAAAGTGAACAATGAGCACCCAGCTCTAAAATGACAGCCCAGTTTAATGGGGTGGAGGAGCTTGGGAGAGATGTGTGCTTTGTGTGCTTGGAATTAGTTCCTTCAAATGGATCCTTTCTGAACTCAAACCGTAAAACATCTCTAACTGGATTCTTATTTACTTCACCAGAACTCTCCAGTTTCCTGTGCTTTTAAATATATGCACATCCAGCAAAAGCAGAGTAGAACTTGGCTCTGCTTCAAAGGTAAGGCTGTAATCAAAAACATCATGCGTGGCTTGGACATGGTGCTGTGTGCATGCAACTGATGTTTATGGATTTTTTCATATTTCTTTTTTGTGTTTAATTATATTGGTGGCATTAGTGTTTCTCATTATTTTTGCAATCCTTTTTATTATAAGGCTTATAACTGGATTCTTGAAATTTCAGAATAGCCTGAAATTTTATTAGGACCACAAATAAACACATTTTAAGATGCAAAAAAAATTAATTACATTTTTGGGTTATACTTTAAATGGCTTCTCTGATTTGCATATTTTAGTTCTTGCATCAAAAGTGGGTTTCACAGGGAAGAGGTATATTTTATAAATTGAATCAAATAAGTATATTCCTTAAAATAAATGCATGAATACAGGTTATTGAAGCTTAAAAATCATGCATCTGCTTTATCTAAAGTCCCAAATAACAGAGGGCTAGCTGTTATCAGCAAATATTACACTGAACACTAAAGGCTTATTCATTTTACTGTGCCTCAGTGTGGGACATTTAGACATCTTGAGAGTATGAGAAAAAATAATTCTGTGAAGTAAGAGGGAGAGAACGGGAAGAGAATAAATTTAACACAATTTGTAGTTTATATGTCTCAGTCTGCCTGGTTTTGATGTTTTCCTCTGCGTTGTTTCATCTGATCCTCACAGCACCACGTAAACTATGTTACTATTCTCTCCACTCTGCAGATAAGGAAACTAAGACCCTGAGAAATTAGCCCAAGGTTACAGAAAAATGTAGTGTCAGGCCTTGAACCCAGGTCATCTGGTTCCAAGTCTACTGAACTAAGGACCGTATTTCTGGTAGAGACAGGAGACATTAAATTTAAGAAATGAGTAAATTATTAATAATGTTAACATGAGGACTCTCTTCTAATCTATTGGTCTTTTATGGACATGAATGAGGCAGTAGATTTTAGCTTGGTGTATTCACATCACTTACCTTGCTTTACCTCATGTTGCTAAACTTTTATTTTCTAACAGCATGGCTTATTTTTTTTCTGTCATTTATTCCTTTTTTTCCTTTACATATCCATTATATGAATAAATGATTTTTCAAAAAGACAAAGGAAAAATCTGCCAATACTACCCACCTCACCCCGAACCCAGTCATCTCCCCAGAAAACATCACTATTAACAATCTGGGATATAACTGTTTTCTACTTGTGTTTGCATAGATGTGTGTGTGTATATATATCAGTATGTGTCATATTGTTTTGTGTGACTTTTTAAAACATAAATGATACCATGCTGTACTTTTTGTTCCCGACTTGTTTTTTTTTTAACTTTCTATGCCTTGTGGAGATCTTTTCACAGCAGTATGTTTAAATCTAATTCATTCTTCTTAACTGTTACATACAATTCTATACATCATCACTTTTACTGTTTTCTCTTTACCTTGTCTGTGCTTTTGAAATGGCTTAATGGCATAGCAAGTCAACATTTAACCATATTTGTATTTATGGGCAAATAGAGATAGGCACAAGCTTTATGGCTGATTGGAGTGTTACTAATATAAGGAAGGAAGGAAAGGTAGGAAGTGCCCACACCAGCACTGTGAGCCCAGATGAGAGGCCTAGTGCAGGCACAATGCTATAAGTAGCTTTGTTACCTCTCTGCCTCTGAATATTTTAGCATTTACCTTTTTTGAACCCACATGTTCTCCAGACATTTATTCCTTACATGTGAGATAACAGTAACATACTTCACAGGGTGCTATGAGGATTAAATGAGATAATGTGTAGGAAAAAAACATCAAACCCAGACATACTGAAACATGTTAAGTTATGAATTGTGCTATGTTTACCCTTTTCCCTCCCCCTCCCACTTCAGATATTATGTTGTAAGGCTTGAAGAAGGGTGGTTAATAAATGGAGCTATGAATGTAATCATTAGATATTCTGGTGCAAGAATGTGCCTAAAAGCATTGGAGACTGACTGACAGCTGGATTCAAGTCCTGATGTGGCTATTTACTAGTCGTGTGATTCTTGCAATGTTTTGTTATATGTAAAATAAGGGTAAAAATAATTACTTAGTCTGTGGGGTGTGGTAAGGTTTAAATGAGATAATGTATATGAAGTACTTAGTATAGTTTCTGGTATATAGGAATGTCAGCTGCCATCATCATCATTCAGAGAAGTTGCAACATCCCCACTTCCGTTTTTTGTCTATAAAGTATCACTATTCAGTTTCCACAGAAGTGACAATAAAGACAGGCCTTATCTCAGAATTAGAGCACAGCCATTCATTTTTCCTTTAGTCTATAATTTTTTTCTAAGCAAGTATTCCCTGAGTGCCCACTGCATGTCTAATACTACTCTGGATATTGTGTGAAATATAAAGGAAATGCAAAATAGGGCTATTGCCCTCAAAGTGCTTACAGTTTTTAAATCAAAGTGCCTTAATATATGAGCTAACACTGGAGAGAACTTTGAACCTGTCAGATTAAAGGCATTCTGTAATACCCTCTCTGGGTAACAGATAACATAAACACAGGGTAGTATTGTGAATATACATGCCATGGCTATTTCATAAAAATTTTCTGTTAATTTCAAAGGTATATATAATCTTTGAACACCTGCTTAGATGTTCTGTATCTAGCTTCAAAATTATTTTAGAAGCTTGCCTGGGCTTCACCTATAGAACTTGATCATTTCTCCCTTAAATGCACGCAGGGCTAGTTTCCTGACTGGGGTTGCTTTCACTTCCTCCTTAGAGAGCCAAGCCAGAAAGAAGGAGTCCAGGCGGAGGCTGAGAGCTGCTTGGGAGAAGCTACACTCCAGGCTGCTGCCTAAGGCTTGCTTTCACAGTAACACGCAGATAGTCCCTTGTTCTGGACACAATATGGGTGGATAGTTAGGGGCAGATGAAATCCAAAGAGTAGGAACTGTCTTAAAGGGCCTGAGGACACTGTGGGAAGGGACTGAAACTACCTTATTTTGGGGGCATATTCCCAGGAAATAAGCCTATGGTATTTCCAAAATGTCCACCTAGTCCTTCTCAGCCCCATAAGCTTTCTCTGACCCACAGAACCCATTTTCTGTTTGTGTGTAAAATCATTCCAGCTGGCCCAACATGAAATTCCAACTGGACATAAAAAGCCACTTCAGCTGTCAAGCCAGGTGTGGATTTTGGTTTAAGAATCACTCCAGGCAGCAGATGCTCTGGGTGCTTGGGGAATGGTATGCATATTCCTGATACAGAAGCCAAACACCCTTTGTCTTGATTCCACACTTAAATCAGGGATAGGCAATCCTGAATGTTTTTTAAAGGGGCTATGTTAAATCATTCTTATGAAAAAAATATCACTTATAATGTAAAAAGATGAGGTTTCTCAGAGAGCCCTCTCTTTTACTGCTGAAGGGATTTCTTAGCAGACAAAGAAATCTACTCACTAAATCATACCACTGTAAAGAAAGAGATTCTAAGTGTATGCTGTATGACATGTAATTATTGAGTTTAGTACAATTCAAAACCTCTCTCCACAACCTCTGTATGGAGGTGATCATTTTATTTTATTTTATTTTATTTTGATAAAGAGGAGCACATTTCTGAAATTTTTGTCTGGAAACTCAGAATAAAAACTTACAGCACATTGGAATTCTAAAAATAGTTTGACCCTGCATTTCACAGAGGTCAGGGCTCCAAAAATATGCTGTCCAAATCATTATTGATGATTAATTTATTTTGCCCTCCTGCAAGAGGTAAAGGCAGCTGGTATATGAGACTTGAGAGAGGGCCCATTTTGCAAGGAAGAACAAAGAGAAAGTTGCCACCCCTCCCCCCTTGCAGCAGCCGGTTTGCTTTGGCTGAGCAGACTCCCTCAGGGGACTGCGGCAGCAGACGCTCAAAGCTGCGTCCCTGAGATCAGTTTGTTACACTTGGTTCAGCAGCCCGGGGGATGTGGGGAGATGTGTGCCTGCACAGTATTAATGTTATCAGCTGCCCTGCTCATGTATCCTCTCCCTGAAGGACATGTGAACTAAAATAAAGTCTTAAGCCCCTCAGGTGACTGAATGGACCCCCTCTTAGCCAAGGGGACCCCAGAAATACCCTAAAGCTGAGTTGCTGGCCATGAGAAAGGAGGTCAGACTTGCCTCGTCATGCCCCCGTTTCTTCTTGGAGATATCCTTTGTAACTCATTAACAGGCCTAATGGTATGCAAGACAAAGCTTAAACCATACCTGCAAGTCATCACTTTACTTAACAGATCACTTGAATCTGGGTATATGTCTGGTATACGTTCATTGGCTTGTCTCTGATTAACAGACTTCCTTATCTTAACTTAAAACATTCCAAGCCTTTAGACAAAGCTTCATTTCTTTAACCAATCACAAATCAAAGAATCCTTAAACCCACCTATAACCTGTAATCCCCTGCTTCTAGATGTCCTGCCTTTTCCGGCCAAACATATGTACACCTTCCATGTATATTGATTTATGACTTTATGTGTAATTCCTATCTCCCTGAAATGTGTAAAAGCAAACTGTAACCCAACCATGGGGAAACCACTTGCCTAAGGCTTCTTGGGCGTGGCTCTCCAGGCCAGGGTTGCACATATTCGGCTCAGAATAAACCTGTTTAAATTATTTTACATTATTTTATTTGGGTTCTTTTCCGTTGACACTTTTATAACACAGTAACACTTAGGGAGATATTCCCCTCCTTTACTTTTGTTTCTCTGCTGATAAACAAATGTCAGGCATCTTCCTGGATCCGGTCCCTGATTCACTACATTACTATGTAGCCAATGCTCTTTTCTGTCTTCCGAACATTGAGCTCTCAGTGCTCAGTGCTCATCTGGTTGGATCCAGATTGTGAGGGTTACAGCCCAAGTGGTGACTTATAGGACTTGGGGGGGGTTCCAACATTCCACTTCCAGGGCCCCAAGAAACCTTCTATTCCAGTTGAGTTCCTAAGTACGGAGTTGATGGTGCTACTACGCAAAAGAGAGGGTTCTGCTTTGAACCAGAACCCATAATTTGTGCCTACAGCTATGCCCTGATGGGAGATGGGAATCTTCATGTCCGACAACAGGGACCTGGTAAACAGCATGACTTCTAGACCAAGTGAAATGGTCCATCTGTAGGCCTTCACTCCCTTACTAGAAGAAAAATGGAGATGTATAATTCTTACACCTAAAGCAATGAATCTCTGCAAGTGGAAGGGACCAGAGGGTTATTACTGAATCACGTGGACAACGTGAAGGACAGGGCTCTGTAGAAGAAAGCATCTGCTTAAAGAAGGGCAACATAAAGCTCTGTGCAATGTAGAAAGAGAGAAGCTGCATTTTGGCATCATCTTGCGGGTTACAGTTCTCGGCAACAGGGCTGGCTCAAGAGCCAAGCGCAACCCATCATCATCTTCTGTGGGCTTCAGCCATAGGGGGAGAAAGGTGGTACCACAGTTCTCTCCCAGTGGAGGATGGTGACGTGTTCTAGGCAGATGATTGCAGAGGCTCCTGTCAAATGAGTGAAGAGAAAAAGGAAGTGGGGAGAGGAGGAGGGACTCTAGAAATGGCAGTGCAATAATCCTGGAATAAAAATGAGGGGCCATAATCAGGAATGAGAAATATATTCACCTTGAAACTCAACACTTCGCCCATTTTTCCAATTTGCTTCTGATAACGTCTCTTAATATTTTGTAAACCCCATTAATATCAGGATAGAATAAATGAAAGCGGGCCCCTATCAAGTTCTATTGTTTATTCTCCTTTAGGATTGTTTTAAATAACAATGACACCCTAAAAATCAAATCCACCGTTTTTAGCTTCGGGAAGCATTAAAAACCGTTAAGCCCTTTGAAAGACTGCCTACCAAAATCATAACAGGCCTCTAGGTTTCTCTTCCCGACCGAAAGGCGGCTCTGGTGGTGTCCACCACTTTCCGTTTCGTTGTCTAGGGTGCATACATACACGCAGACTCGAGCGGAGGGGCTGCTCGGTCTAACCTCTCACGGCAGCGGCGCCGCAGCCTCTGGCGAGCTCCCGGGTCTTTGTCCCTTTCCACCGGCAGGCGGCGCTGTCTTGGGGAGCCGCGGCCACGGCCCGGGCCGCCACCAGAGCCATTTCCGTCGCGGCCCCGCGAGCGTGTCCCCGCCACGTCTTGCTGTGTGGAAGCCGCCGTGCTTCACCCAGCGCTGCCTGCTGAAGTTTCTGAACTCTTGTGCGCTGAAATATTACTGCTATTTGAAAACTTACATCTTGGGTCTTTTGAGAGTGGAAAACCTTAAAAAAAAAAAAAAAGCCACACGTGTATTTTGGGATTGCGTAATCAATGACTTTTTAAACATCTCAAATGTATTTCAATTAATTCGAATAAAAGGGGCAAGGGGACTCTGACACAACAAATAAGTCAGTATGTGTTGAAAATTAAAATGCTTAAAAAAAAATTCCCCTTCCTGTTTATTCCAGACTCTTCTACAGGCGTAGAGGACAGCTCGCGAAAATTCAGCTGCGGCGCCATCTGCTGGACGCTCCGCGCCCCTGCAAGGCCCGGGAAGGGGTCGGGGTTGCCGGTGAAGGTCCGGCTTTGTGCCCTGGAAAGGCTCTGGCACCAAGGTAGCATTAACATGCGGTATCCTTATCTAAAAAGAGTCTAAACTGACCCTCTATGAGAAAATGGTCAGTGTTGAGGAGCCCTCGGACCTAAATGAACCGGCATTTATTATATTGGTGGTCTCTAAGGAAAACCTGGGGCTTCAGCAGAGAGGCATAACTCATATACACGGGCCCGTCTTTCATGCACAGGGCTGAAAACAAACTGTTTTCTATCAGTGCACACAGGGGAGTACCAGGGACAGAAGTTACAGTGTACTTGTTCTCCTGAATGGAACTGATTCTGCTGAATGGAAGGAATTTCAAAGGTGAAGAGGGTGGCAGAAACAAAATTAATCTGGGAGTAGGGAGGTGTTAAAATGTGGCCTTGGCCATGGTTTGATATGAGAGTACTAAGCTCTGTTACTATTTTCCAAGGTCTTAAGTCAGTTCTGATGCACCTGAAGGTTTTTCTATTTAGGACACTTCAGGCCCCTTCCACACAAGGATCTAAACCCATTTACAAACACATTTATATACATACTTCAACATAAGCCTGTGTTCACCATTGTTGCAAACTTTGTTAAATCCCACAATCAGAAAACGCTGTGGAACTGGCAGAAAGCAGAATTTTAGAGCAGATTACGGTTGGCCCACCCATCTGGAAAAATGTGGTATCACTGATAGGAAGCATTTGTAATGGAAACATGTTATCAAACATAGTTCTAACCCTTCAGAGTTTGATAGCTACTTTCTAACAAAACTGAAATTTTGTATTCTGAGATGAGCTTATAATGGTTTTCCTGAAAGAAATGAAGTAACTTTATCAACAATATAGCCTACTTGAGCTTTACTAATTATGTAGCCTTTGGGGTCTATGTCATGTGACTTCCTTATACAGTCATGTAGGGGTGATTTTGTCATTTTGTAAACATCATAGAGTGCACTTACACAAACTTAGATGGTATAGCCTACTGTACTCCTGCGTTGTGTGGTATAGCCTATTGCTTCTAGGCTACAAACATGTACAGCATGTTACTGTACTGAATACTGTAGACAACTGTAACACATGGTAAGTATTGGTGTATCTAAACATAGCTAAACATAGAAAAGGTACAGTAAAAATATGGCATTATAATCTTATGGAACTACAGTAGTAAATGACGTCCTCATTGACTGAAATGTCAGTATGTGGCACATGACTGTACAGTCAATGTTTTATAAGGACATCCTTTGGTACTTTAATAACTAAGCCCTAGGGATGAGACCTGTCTGATTCTACCACCATAGTGATCATAGAGAAAATGTTAACCCTCTCTGTGGGTGTTTGAAGAAGATACTTAGGCAACTGTATCAGAGAACTAGAAGACTGAGTATATTTTCTGTTTTGAATGAACAAAGAATTATTGGGTACCAAATTGTAACCAGTATAGGAAATATTTGATGGCTGATGCCACATCAGCCTGCTGAGGTATGACACATCTGTCATACCTCAGACTTCTGCTAATGTGAGAATATATAAGAAAAAACAGGCAAGGCCTGGTGGCTCACACCTGTAATCCTAGCACTTTCAGAGGCCAATGTGGGAGGATTGCTTGAAGTCAGGAGTCTGAGACTAGCCTGAGCAAGAGCAAGACCCTGTCTCTACAAAAAATAGAAAAATTAGCCAGGCATGGTGCCTGGTGCCTGTAGTCCCAGCTACTTGGGAGGCTCAGGCAGGAGGATTGCTTGAGCCCGGGAGTGTGAGGTTGCAGTGAGCTATGATGATGCTACTGCACTCTAGCCTGGCCGGCAGAGCAAGACCCTGTCTCAAAAAAAAAAAAAAAAGGAAAGAAAAAAAGAAAAAACAAAATCAGTTGTTCCTATACTCTCACTCAACAATCAACACAGAACACTTCTATGACCTCTGGTCACCAAAATGTAGGTGGGGACTTCTCTCCACCAGCAATCAATCAGTTCTTTTCCACAATGGACACCAGCTGAGTGTCCTCTAATTCGATTTGATTCTAATACTGTCTACCTGGAGATAGCATCAGATCCCACAGATTGAAGATTCAGTCCCACAAGACTGAACCCCCACTTCTGATGCCGATCTCAAGCCCCAGGTTGTTTTTACCTGTGCTCTTACTGACCGGCTATAAATGAGGGTTCCCACAACCCCTTACTTGGGTTGGATTAATTTGCTAGAGCAGCTTACAGAACTCAGGGAAACACTTATGTTTACCAGTTTATTACAAATTATATTTTAAAGGATACAAATAAACAGCCAGATAAGTAGATGCATAGGGTGAAGTATGGGGAGGAGGGGTGAGGAGCTCCTGTGCCCTCCCCAAGTGCACCACTCTCCAGAAACCTCCATGTATCGAGCTATCCAGAAGCTCTCTGAACCCAGCTCTTTTGGGTTTTTATGGAGGCTTCATTATATAGGCAGATTGATTAAACCATTTGCCACTGGTGATCAATGTAGCCTTCAGCCCCTCTCCCCTACTCAGAGGCTGGGGGATGGGGCTGAAAGTTCCAACCCTCTGAGGTGTGGCTGGTTCCCCTGGCAGCCAGTGCCCCATCCTGTGGTCATCCTGACTTTCCAAAAATCACCTCATTAACATAAGACTGAGTATATTTTCTGTTTTGAATGAACAAAGAATTATTGGGTACCAAATTGTAACCAGTATAGGAAATATTTGATGGCTGATGTCACATCAGCCTGCTGAGGTATGACACATCTGTCATACCTCAGACTTCTGCTAATGTGAGAATATATAAGAATATATATTAACATAAGGTCAGGTGTAGTTGAAAAGAGTTTGTTATAAATAACAGAAGACTTTCACTTATTACTCTGAAGCTGTTTGGGAGCTGCTTTGGAACCTGAGACAAAAGCCCAGATATCCTTTAACAAAAGATATCCTATTGCTTTAGTCACTTAGGAAATAACAAGGCTTTTAGGAGCTGAAAGCCAGGAACCATAGATGAAAAGCAAAATATATATAATCATAATATCACATAATGTATTTGTAGAGGAGAGTCTTCCAAAGAAATAAGTAGCTTGAAGCTGGGCACAGGCACAGTGGTGCCCACAGCTACTCACGAGGCTGATGTAAGAGTATTGCTTGAGCCCAGGAGTTCGAGTCTAGCCTGGGCAACATAGCGAGGGGCCATCTCTGAAATAAATAAATAAATAAATAGCTTGATAACAAATCAGCACTGAATGTTGGCATTAAGTATAGAATTGAACCTTTGTCAGTGAAGGTGCTTTCAGGGCCTCTCTTGGGACAGTGCTGGGAACAGAGGTGGGAGCCTGATGCCATGAGCTCACACAGGCTCTTCCTCTTCTGTAGCACACGGCAGTCCCTTGAAACTGTTTTTTCCTGTTCTCCTTATTTGCTTAGAGGGTGACTCTACCCTCAGAACAGAGCCCCATGCACAAACTACCTCTCCCTTTCCTCACAGACATCCCAAGAGCATTCACTGAGCACTGTTATTGGTGAAGCCAATGTAAAAAGGCTACCCATTCCCCCAGCAGTTGAGGTCAGCATTCAAATATTTGTGTTTGGCAAAAAAGCAAGGGGAAAATTTTTTAAGAAATGACCTCTCCCTTGACTTTCAGCTTGTTCTAAATTGGGCTTTTGAGAGTATGTGACCATTCTCTGAAAAAAGCATGAAACAGATTGAATTTGGTAGTTTCTATCTGGACTCTAGAGTTAAGTAAGTGTGTCCCTCATGGTTGAAATCCTGACTCCACAGAGGAATTACCTTAACAATTCAATTCAATGCATTTTAAAATCAATTCAACACATTTTTGTTCTCTCAGCATAGATCGGTGTTTTCTCCTCTCATTTTCCTCTGGAAAATGTCAGGCTCATTGGAGGGTCTTGGCTTTGTGGCCACTTCCTCTGGGAAGACTTTCTTAACCCTCCAGGTGCAGGGGGGTGCCCCTGCAGTGCGCTGGCAGCACCTCATGGCTCCACATCATACCTCTTATAATACCCTATATAATACTGCTTATCTGTCTGTTTCCCATACCAGACTCTTACATTCTGTGAGAATGGGGCCAAGGCTATGATGTTCTTTTTGCATCCCCAATGTGTAATTAGTGCCTCAGACTAGGCTGATGTTAGGTAGGTATTTCCAATGGAGGAACTGGCATGACCACATAGAAAGGTATAGACCTGATAGAGTACCAAGGAGCATAAGCGTGGCTTGGCTAGAGCCTGAGGGGGCTGACAGGAGATAAGGTGGGGTGGTTGTGATGTCTTAAATGTGGTCATCAGAACTTGAAATAGTTGCAAATGATGAAATTTCTCATGTAATTATATATTGGAGAAGTGCTTTCCATATATTTTCCTCAAAAGCTTGGAGCCACAGATCTAGCTCATTCCATTTGTAGAAAATATCACTTAATGGGCAAAACCAGTGCCCATGGCCATGGCAATCAGTCAAATAGACTTATTTTCTATCAGAAAAAGTTTAGCTTCATTTTTTCAACTAAAAATAACTCTGTATTACAACAAAGCCTTTCACCATCTCACTTGTGACTTCTAATTCTAAGACAGTTGTCTGTTCAAGGCACAGAGGCTTGCCACACATTTGTCAAGTGGATGAAATAAGGCACTACCCTGTCAGCATTTCTTACTTGGCTCTCAAGAGGTTCTCCCTCAGGCATGATGCATTGTCAAATTAACCTTTTGTTTGGGGACATAGTACATAGTACAGTTCAGGATGGCTGAGGGATACCTTTCTATTGTGAAGGCTAAGAGCAATTGGGAAGGGGAGGCTGGAAAAGAGAAATCAGCTCATTGCAAGCATTTTTCAGGCAGATCACTTTCAGGAGACAGGACATGTGATAGTTCAGAGTCTGGAAATTGGGCCTCTTAATACTATCTTGTTAAAAGAAAAACTTCACACAAATTAAATTTAACAGACTTTGATTGAGCAAAGAACGATTCGAGAATGGGCAGCCCACAGAATGACTCTGGTCCTGTTGCATGGTTGGATAGCATTTGTGGACAGAAAAAGGAAAGTGATGTAGAGAAAACAGAAGTGAGGTACAGAAGCAGCTGGGTTGGTTATAGTGAGGTGTTTGCCTTATTTGAACACATCTTGAATAGTTGGCTGCCTGTGATTGGCTGAGATTTGGCTACTTGTTACAGTCTGTTTACGCATCCAGTTAGGCTACAGTTTGTTATGTATGGAGAAACCTTTAGAGCAAACTTAAAATATGTAAGGAGGCCGCTTTAAGCTAAACTTAATTTAACATACTGTGTACCCTCAGGGGATATAGACCCCAGTTTTGAAGACTATGGTTTTAAAAAACCTGAATTTCATCCCATAGACCAGTGGTTTCCAGAGTGGGGTGTGCAAGAAGTGCAGAGAAAAAAATATTACATGGTTTGCTAAAGCTGGCTAGCTAAAAATAAAAAAACTACAGATTCTATTTATACTTTTAAAATATTATTCTCTTAAACTTTCTATTTTGGTAGATGTTTGTAATTTATATAAAACAGAAATGTAATAGTATATAAACAAATTTATATTATACATATGTACATATATACATATATGGGTGTGCATATATATCACATATTGCCTAGGGGTTCCTAGGCAATCCCTAGGAAGCCAGATGTAAAAATAAAAACAAAAGAAAAGAAAGAGAGAGAGAGGATGTGCAAACATTAGTATACTGATAATCACATGCAGTCAAACAAAATCTGGGGACCACTCACTTTTAGGCACAGCGTAGAGTCATCGAAGGCTTCTGAGCAATGGAGTGAAGACATGATTGTTGACTGGAATAGGAAGGAACAGTGCGAAGCATTGAGAAGAATACACAGAGGTACCAGGACTGCCTTCAAAGAGCTGGTAGATTGACTGACACATGGAAAAACAAGTAATAATAGTGAATGATAAAAAGTACATGTCCAATTAGAAGGACAATGAGGGAGAAGTTTAGGAGAACATAGAGCAATTTTTTTAATTCACGTATTGCCTGCAGAAAGAGCTGAATTTCAGTAAGGCCCTAAATGGGGCCCTAAATGGCTTCACCACACTATTTTCATTTCAAATTCCACACATTCTGTTTGGTCATATTTTTTCTTCTCCATCTTTAACCACCAAATTGATGTTTAGCTTCTGATTTGGGGGACTGTGTCCTTTAGCTCTTACAAGAAACATCTAAAAATGGGAAAGTTTGTGATTAACAAGGATCTACATCTATAGTCCTGGTGTTCCAGAATATATCTACATTATTATGGTTAAATTGTCCAGGGAAAAAGGAAGTTGGGGGAGTAATTTGAGTAGCTTCCCTATTTTTAGAAATTCTAGTATGACCAAAATTTCCCAGAGAGGGATTTTTAAAAGTTCCCAAAGAACACCATAATAAGTTATAATAACACCTTACAGTTGTGTATAAAGGATACAGTCTCAAAGGGTTTTCATGATCTTATCCCTGCGTTCCCACCAGTTATGTCTCCATCGTGTATAAGGATGATACAAGAGGTCGAGAGGCATCCCCGGCTCACAGTGTGAACAGGAGCTCAGGTCTCCTGACAAATACTATGTTGGAAAAGATCTCTGAAGCATCCACCCAGTTGCTTTCTTAGACCTCACCTTACTTACAATAACACCATGGGTATTATTTTAGCCATTTAACAGAAGAAAAAAACAAGACTTGGAGAAGATAAGTGCACTTTCCAGGTATGCAATTATGAAGTGACAGAGCTGTAATGCAACCCAGGTCTGTCTTACTCAGAGCCTGTTTTAGTGCCTGGGAAGTAAATGATAATTTTTGATAAGACAGTTTCAGTATGGTAAGTATAGAAGACAAATTACAAGGGGTTTATTCACTTATTCATCAATAATTTATTCAGGAGGGTCAAACTTCCATCTATGGCAGAGTGAGGAGGTAAGCAAATCATCTCCCTGAGAAAACAACTACAGAGGTGGAAGAAGTTGACAAAAGCAACCATTTTTAGCACTCTGGAAATTGACCAAAGGCATATAATATTATAATCTGAGAAGCGTTTACGCTTGAATAACTGTAGAACTTCAGTAATAACAGTGACCCTTGCCTGGGCATGCTTCCATTCCCAGCCCTCCCCTCAGCCCAGTCAGCCTGGAGATTTTGCCCACATTAGGAATGCTGTGAGGACCAGCTTTGCAACCATAGTCAAGGAGGGCTTACTTGATTTGGAGTAGGGGAAGGCCAAAGGTTCCACAAACCTGAGGTTACAGCTGGGGCTGGGGCAAGTGTATTCCTGACTGAGGTTGTGCACATTTATAGCAGATGGGGCCTAAGATTCCCACATGTTCCTGGCTGACCCTGGGGCTCCCTGCACAGAGATGTGATGAAAGGGCCCAACAGAGAGTAAAAGTAAAGACCAAACAGAATTAAAAATGGCCTGAACTTTGAACTGTGTGCTTGCTCAACTACACAGAAGTTCATTATCAGAGGATGGAAGCCCTGTTGGCTTGAAGTGTTTCAGCACAATTTCTGTCCCATCATTGGTTGACCATGAGGCCACTCAGACAAATGGGGGCACCCCTAGGAAGCCAGACTTAAAAATAAAAACAAGAAAAAAGAAACTGAGCAGAGATAGCAGCTGCACACCTCAGAGGAGACAGAGCTTATAGATCTAACCCAGGCAAATTACTAGGCAAAGAAACCCACAAACAAACCAAGAAACAGTCTTGGGGGAAAAAAATCAGAATCCTTGAAAATCTTGAAATCACCAAGAGAAAAACCACTGTCATGTGCATTAGTATGATTAACAGTTAATGTTTCATCTGAAACAATGGAGGTTTCTCATCTGAAACAATAAAGGCCAGAAGGCAATGGAATGGCATATTCAAATGTGAAAGGAAACTCCCTGTCAACCAAGAATTCTATATCCTACAAAACTGTCCTTCAAAAATGAAGGAGAAATTAACACATTCCCAGATAAACAAAAGCTGAGGGAGTCTGTCGCTAATAGACTTGCCCTACAAGAAATGCTAAAGGAAAAGGCTATACCTTCAGGGATCATTTCTATAGTCTGTTACTAGAGAAGTTTCTCTGAACATATAGAGCACAAAAATAAAAAGGAAAGAAAGAAAGAAAGAAATGCTAAGGGGCGTCCTTAAGGCTGAAAGGAAATGACATCAGATGGTAACTCAAAACCACAGGAGGAAATGAAGAACACTGGAAATGGTAAATAATGTGGATTAATTTTAAATATTCTATAAATATATTTTTCTTATTAACTTCTTTAAAAGATATAAAATTGGCTGGGCACAGTGGCTCACACGTATAATCCCAGCACTTTGGGAGGCCAAGTCAGGAGAATCACTTGAATCCAGGAGTTCAAAACCAACCTGGGAAACATAGCGAGGCCCTGTCTCTACCAAAAAAAAAAGTAGCCAGGAATGGTGGTACATGCCTGTAATCCCAGCTACTTGGGAGGCTGAAGCTGGAGGATCACTTGAGCCCAGGAGTTCAAGGCTGTAGTGAGCTATGATTGTTCTGCACCACTGCACTCCAGCCTGGTCAACAGAGCAAGACCCCATCTCTAAAAAAATAAAAAACAAAAAAGACATAAAGTTGTATAAAGCAATGACACAATATTCATGGGTTTATAACATACACATGTGATATAGATGATAAATAATATATCTGTAATATAAATACAGTAAATTATATAACATAATAAATAATATTAATTATTACTACAATTATATATAGACAGCAGAAAGGAAGAGAAGCAAATAGCACTATATTGGAGGAAAGTTTATATATTTTACTGAAATTAAGTTAGCATTAATCTGAAGTAGATAATGATAAAATGTATATTATAATCCTTAGAGTTACCATTAAAAAATAACTAAAAATATATGGTAAAAACAAAAATATATAAGAACTAAATGGCCCAGTAAAGAATATTTAACACAAAAAGAGGCAGTAAATGAGGAAGAAAGGAACAAAAAAGACAGGAAAAATATAGAAAACAAATACCAAAATGGCAAATGTAAATCCATTCACATCAATAATTACATTAATTGTGAATGATCTGAACACCTCAATCAAAAGAGAAATTGCCACACTGGATTTAAAAAATAAGATCCAACTATAAGGTGTCTAAAAGAGACATTTTCAGTACACAATAGATACAAATAATAAGTAAAAGAATGGAAAAGTACACCATGGAAATAGTGATCAAATCAGAGCTATAGTGCTCTATTATATCCAGACAAAATAGTTCAGACGTGCGTTTCCCTAAAAAATGTCAAGACAAAGGAGGGCTTAACAATGAAAAAGGGATCAATCAAAGGAAATATAACAAAAATAAAACAGTAGATGCAACCAAAATATCCAAAATATCATAACCAAAAACTGCAGAATTGAAGCAAACAATAGACAACTCAACATATGAAAGATGGATATTCAATACCACTTCCATAACTGGTAGAACTACACAGGAATACAGCAGGATATAAGATTTGACAATACTAATCACCAACTTGACCTAACTGACATATATAGAATGCTTTGACCAATGAAGCAATCACTTTACAAGCGCACAGGAACATTCACAGGAATAGACGTTGTAGCCTTAAGGATGGCACTCACCTCTCAGAGGAAGCAATACACTGAGACAGCAGGGGATCAACAGCAATGGAAAGAGTTTATATCGCAGGTCCAGTTCAAAGGAGAAATTTGTAATTCTCAAATCCGTCTCCCCAGAATTTGGACGGAGCGGGTTTTGAGACAGCCTTGGCGTGGAAAGGCCTGCCATGGTGCTAGGCTGGATGAACTCATAGGACTCAGGACAGAAAGTGTCTTCTACGTGAAGCTAATTTTGATGGGGGGTCAAGACCAGATAGACAGCTGGATGGGCACTGGTCTAGTGTCAGCTGTTCCACTGGAAATCGGGCCTGGGATATTCAAAACTGCTTAGTTTTCAAGGATGACGTTATCTACAGTGAAGAAAGCTAAGAATATTTATGACCATCAGCTATATGACTCCTAAGCAATTATAGGAAAGCAAGCTAGGGAACAATGGCTGGTTTTATATATATATATTTCCCCTACCAAACTTCCCACCTTGTGGCCCTTTATTAACTTTATAAAGGGTGGTTTCAAGATCATATGTTAAGACATAAAAACAAGTGTTCAGTAAATTTAAAAGAACCAAAATCAACAAACTATGTTCTCTGACCGCATGGAATGAAGTTAGAAATCAACAACAGAAAGAAATCTGGGAAATCCCTAAATATTTGGTAATTAAACAGACTTCTAAATAATCCATGGGTCAAAGAATATATCACCAGGGAAATTTTAAAATATTTTGAACTCAATGAAAATGAAAACACAACATATCAAAATTTATGGGAAGCAGCTAGAAGTGCTTAGAGGGAAACACCTATGTCAGAAAAGAAGAATGGTCTCAAATCAATAACTTAAGCTTATACTTTAAGAAAATAAAAAATAAAAAGAAGATCAAACTAAACCTAAGGCAAGCAGAAAAGAGGAAATAAAGATTAGAGTAGAAATCAATAAAATAGAAAACAGAAAAACAGTATAGAAAATCAATGAACCAAAAGTTGTTTCTTTGAAAAGATCAACAAAACTTAACAGACTTTTAGCTATATTAACAAAAGAAAAAAAAAAGAAAAAAGGGAAGACACAAATTACCAATATCTGTATGAAAGAGGGGACATTAATATCCATCTTACAAAAATTAAAATGATTATAAGGGTATATTATGAACAACTTTATACCAATACATTGGACAACTTAAATGAAATGGAAAAATCTCTAGAAAGACACAAATTACTAAGACCAACTCAAGAAGAAATAGAAAATCTGAATATACCTATATGAAGTAGGAAAAAAAAAAAGAATTAGCAATCAAAAATCTTCCCACAAGGAAGAGCCCAGCCCCAGATGGCTTTACTGGTGAATACTATTAAGTGTTTAAAGAAGCAATAATACTAATACTTGACAAATTCTTTCAAAAAATGGAGGAGGAGGGAACACTTCCCAATTCATTCTATAAGCTCAGTATTACCCTGATACTAAAACCTGGCAAAGACACTGCAAGAAAAGAAAAGTACAGATCAATATCCCTTATAAATATTGATGCAAAAATCCACCACAAAATACTGGCAAACTGAATCTGGCAACATATAAAAAGGATTATAAATTGGATTTATCCCAGGAATGTTGACTTAACATCCTAAAATCAATTAATGTGATACACTATATTAATAGAATAAAGGACAAAACCTACGTGATCATCTCAATAGCTGCAGAGAAAGCATGTGACAAAATCAACCCATTTATGATAAAAATGCAAGAAACTAGGAATAGAAGGGAATTTCCTCAACCAGATGAAGGGCGTTTAAGAAAAACCCACAGCTAACATTGTGTGTCCATCAACCGGTGAATGGATAAACAAAATATGCTATTATCCATACAATAAAATACTATTTAGCAATAAGAAGGAATAAAATACTGATTGATACATGCTACCATGTGGATTAACTTCAAAAACATTATGCTAAGTAAAAGTAACCAGATACACAGGTTATGATTTTTTGCTTCGTAAGGCATTAACCAGTTTGTATCTAACCTAGAAATTTTATTCTAATATTTTTAAGTGCCTTTCCTGATGAACTACGTAAACTCCTGTTCTTCAAATGCTCTTTGCACCAGCTTTACCATTTTACTGTTTCCCTTAGTTAGTCAATAAATCTTGGGCATGTGTTTATTCTATAATTTATATAAGTTATGATTTTAACTTTTTGAAAATTATATTTTTAAAGGAAGACAGTAGTGGGGGCTTGTGGACATTCTTTTTTGCTTCTGTTTTCTCAGTGAATAAGGATACAAAGTCATGAACTGAGTGAGAATAAGGGAGAAGGTTTTAGGGGAGTTGAGAGTAATGAAGAAGATATTAAAAAAGACTTTTAAGACAGTGGGAAAGTGAAGAGATTAAAGAAAATATAGTACAAGTGCTGAGCAATGTAAGGCTTACTGAAGGTTAGTAGTCATGAATTTTTTTTTTTTTTTTTTGAGACAGAGTCTTGCTTTGTCACTGTGGCTACAGTGTGGTGGCGTCATCATAGCTCACTGCAACCTCAAACTCCTGGGCTCGAGTGGTCCTTCTGCCTCAGCCTCCCGAGTAGCTGGGACTACAGGCATGCACCACCATGCCTGGATAATTTTTTCTATTTTTTTAGTAGAGATGGAGTCTCGTTATTGCTCAGGCTGGTCTCGAACTCCTGGCCTCAAGAGATCTTCCTGCCTCGGCCTCCCAGAATGCTAGGATTACAGGTATGAACCAGCAAGCCCGGCCAGTAGTCATGAATTTTACATGGATCCGTCAGCATGCCACAGCCATGGTTGCAGGCATGGAGTAGGCAGGGTTAAATTTAATCAGGTTTGTGGTTTTGCTAAGTGAGCACAACCAAGCAAATGGAGCACGGGAGTTGCAGGCATAGGCAAGAGCATAGTTACGGTGGACTACAGAAGGAGAAACGTGAGGACATAGTGGGGTGAAGGACAGTGAAAAGGTGGTAGGATCAATTGCTTGTCAGTCCCAGAAGGGTTGTGGGGATTGGTTTTTCTAGAACTGGAAAAGTGGGAGGTGGTGGTTGTGTACTTAGATGCTTAAAATTGAAATCATGAAGGAGGGGGGCTGAGGTGGGGATACTTACTAGAGCTAAGAAGTGAATGGAAGGATGGAAAGAAACCACAAATATAAATAAAAGGAAGAGATATAGCATAGAAATATCAAAAGACAAAATTATAACAAATTTAGTTTAAAGTTCTTAATTAGCTTTATTTGTGATTCTAGAATTGGGCAACACTTCATTCAATAAAACAGAATAAGTGTTCCAATGAGCTAAGCAGAAGAGTTGGTTTTATAGGCGGAGAAGAGCTGAAGAAAGCAGAAACAAAGAACAAAGAACAGATTGGTCATTTCAAAGCTACTTTCTTTGTAAGGCGATGACAGGGAAAGAGAACAATAGAAAAACGACTGATTGGTTGAAATATCAGGCTACTGCAGGTTAAGGATTAAAAACAGAGGGAACTTCATTATCATGCTGATTGAAGAGTGAAACTGGCCTGTTTGGGAAATTGGCTGTTCTCTCTCTCCTGGTTTCTTGGTAGGTAGTTGCAGTTTGGTGACACAGAACCTTAGCATGGGTGACTCCATTTTGACTTTTAGTCTAGTCTGTTGGGGCCTAGTGCAGGAACTTGGTCAAAAACAATGCCCTTCTATAATTTTTATTTTAACAGTAAGTAATACTAACACTAGAGTTTGGTCCTAATTTGTGTAAAAAAAGAGAGTGAAGGATCAAGAAAAGGGGTAAATTTGTGGAGCAAGAAACCAGAGGCTGTGAGTAGGAATAAAAACCAAGGCACAGGTGGATGGGATTAGTATTAATAAAATGGGAGGGGGACCCTAAAGAGATAAAGGGGAAAGATAAAATCAGGAACAGGAGACAGAGACATTTTGTTGAGGATAGAATCAAAGCTATTAGAGTTCAGGGTTAGAGCCCTTAATCCTATCGCTAAATAGGAATCTAGGTAATCTGCTAGGAGTGAATAGGTAGGTGTAGATTAGGAGCTTGAAGGATGTAGAAAAAACTGGGAGCAGCTGGAATGCCTCGGGTAATAAGGAGTCAAAGAGATGGGTAAAAGAATGTACAGCAGTGTGGAGAAGAATGTGAGAAGCTGAAGTCTTTGAGGAAGGTGAGAGACTATCTCAACTGCCTGTATCTCTAAATGTGGGAAACACAATGAGCTACTTATATGGGTTAATTTATATAATTTACATACATTACAAGATTGAGTACATAGAAATTTTACTAGTGTTTTCCATAATAAGCACTACAACAAGGGGGGCTTTAAACTCCTCTTGAGCTCCAGATCCCCTGCTTTCTAGACCTCTCTACTTGTGAGTTCTGAAGGCATCAAAACTCTACTGTAAGACCAAAAGCAACCTCACTTCAGCCTCGGATCAAAAAAATAAACAGAAGTAAACCCCTCCGCCTCTATTATTTCCTAGCATGATTACCAGCTCAGTCTCCCGAGATAGAAAATTCAGAACCTTTTCATGTTCCTCACTCTCTTTATCCAATTAGGCACCAATTTCTACTGATTTCTACACTTGTGAATACCTCTCAAAGTTTGTCCCTCCTCTCTGTTGGGATTGTCCCCAAACTGTCCAAAATCTTGGAGATTCCAAATTGGGGCATGGGAGTGAGGCAGATTGGTCGTGTTCCACCGCCAAGCATAGAGAGAATAAAGGGAAACTGGTTTTCTACTCACAACAGTTCTGACACCAAATCTGTGGGGGTTTTCCTCCATACCAGCCAATTCTCCAAATCTCTGCAAATGCCACCTGGGTGTCCTATAATTTAATTCAATTCTGATACTAACTACACAGAGTTAGCACAGACCCCACAGGTTAAATGCTCAGTCCCACAAGACTGCCCCCCACTTCAGATGCCAGGGACAAGTATTGGGCACCCAAGGTTCCCACGCTTCTGTCTGACTTGGCTACAAATCAGGGGTTCCTACAACCCCTGCCTCAGGTTCAATAATTAGCTATATAGCCGCTCAAGGTGGCTCACATCTGTAATCCTAGCACTTTGGGAGGCTGAGGTGGGAAGAATGCTTGAGGCTAGGGCTTGGAGATCAGTCTGGGCAATATAATGAGACCTCATCTCTACCAAAAATGGAAAAATTAGCCAGGCATGGTGGTGTGTGCCTGTAGTCCTAGCTACTTGGGAGGCTGAGGCAGGAGGAGCGCTGAGCCCAGGAATTTGAGGTTGCAGTGAGCTATGATCCTGCCCCTGCACTCAAGTCCAGGCGACAGAGTGAGATTCTGTCTCAAAAAAAAAAAGAAAATAATAATAATAATTTGCCATTATATAATGGCTCACAGAACTCAGAGGAAAACTTAATTTACATTTACTGGTTTATTATAAAGGGTATTTAAAGGATACAAATGAATAGCCAAATGAAGAGGGTGAGATCCAGAAGGGTCCTGAGTGCAGGAGCTTCTGTCCCTGTAGAGCTGGGGTGTGCCACTCTCCCAGTATGTGGATGTGTTCTTGTTCACAAACCTGGAACTCTTGGAACTCTGTAGTTGAGGAATTTTTATGGAGAGTTCATCACATTGGCATGATCGATTATTAACTCAATCTCCAGCCCCCTCCCCACCCTGGAGGATGGGATTGGGGCTCAAAATATCCAAGCTTCTAATCAAGATTTGGTATTTCTGGTGAGCAGCCCCTATCCTGAAGCTATCCAGAAGCCCACCTAGAGACACCTCATTAGAACAAAAGATGCTCCTATCACCCAGGAAATTCTGAGGGATTTAGGACCTCTGTGACAGGAACTTGGGGCAGAGACCAAATATTTATTTCTTATTATGTCACAGAGAACTAGCTCTTCAAGGTCAAATTGGCACACACACTTGGATGGTTAGGCTCTGATGGGCTTCCAGTACCCAGTTCCAGGATGTGTAAGAATACAATCTGTTGTTCCACACCAATACTTGGGGACTTGTCTTAAATTGCATTGCCAACATAGACTTCTCTTTTTCTTGAGGTGATTTTATTTTGGGTCTCGTGTCCTTTTCTGCCACTGGGCTATTGTCAAGCACTCCTGGTCTACCCTGACTGGATTCCCTAATACAGAAACTTAAGGATCTGGGTTGGAAGTTCTGGCCCTTTCCACCCTGGGATCCTCATGCATATTAATTTCCTACTTCCCATCTCTACTTGAAAAGAGGCATCTCAGTCTTAACACATCCAAAGCAAACCCTGATCTTTCTACTCCTCACCACCCTTAAACCTGCTCTTCTCCAAGTGTTCCTCATCTCAGTAAATATCAAATCCATTTTTTCAGTTGCTCAGGCCCAAACCATTGGAGTCATTTTTGACTATTCTTTTTCTCGTAACCCACATCCTATCCAATTCATAAGAAACTCCTGTCCAGAATCTGGCCGCTTGTCACCATCACCACTGCTACCACTCTGGGCTTCTGCACAGATTATTGCAGTTGTCACTTAACTGGTGGCCTCCTTCCATTCTTGCCTCCCTACAGTCTATTCTAATCACAGAGGCCAGAGTGACCCTGTTAAAACAACAGTCTAATCTTGTCTTGAGTTTTCTTAGAACCCTCCAATCCAATGGCGTCCAGTCTCACTCAGAGAAAATGCCAAATCCCTTACAGTGGCCTGTAAGGACCTACACAGTCTGGGCCCCATTCTCTCTCTGACCTTATCCTCTATTAGTTCTTCCCTCTGCTGGAGTGCTCTTCCCCCCGACACTGCATGGCTCAGTTCTTCTTTCAAATCAGAGAGGCTGCCTTGGCCACACTGGGGAAAGTGCATTCCTCATTACTCTCTATCTCCTGTGTTCAGCTGTACATTTCTTTATACACAGTGTCTCTTCCCCAGTTCAGTATGAACTCCTTGATAGGCTTTGTCTTCTCCTCAGCTCCTACTACAGTGCCTAGTATACCCTAGGGGTCAAACAAATGTTTATTAACTAAAGGAAAGAATAATATAATTTTGCATTTCTAGAAAATTTTTACATTTTTCAGGATACTCTATAGAATGACTAAATTATATAAGGAAGCTTAGAGTTTATATTTTATTTTACAAATGATGAAACTAAGATTCATTCAGTCAGTTATGCTTTAGCTAGAATCCAGATTCTTTGAATCCCAATCCAGTGATCCAGGCTGCTTTAGAGTATTACTCTCACACTGCATGCAGATGGGGAAACTCATTCAAAATACAGCTAGGGACCTTGCCAAAGGTCACTCTATTTAATCACACTAGAAGCCAGAATTCTTAATAGTCATAATGGCTCTGAGAGTTTACACTCTTGTCACTAGGGAGTCAATAAAGTCCTTACTTCAATATTTTGTTATTCTAATCTTTACTTTCCTTGCCCCACAGTGTTTTTCCCTTTGTGTTTATCCTGTCCTTGTCTTTAGGGGTCAGAATGATTCTATTGCTTGCTAAAAAGTAACTACTGCTTTCCATAACAGCTGGATTTATCATTTTAGGCTTCCATAAAAATGTTCTTGGGGTTAGGTCACCTAGGCCTTGACCAGAAGCCATGAAACACCCTAATGCACTGAGCAAAGCAGCATCAAGGAAACAGGTTTCATAATTTGTTAGGTCACCTATATTCCAGGGTAAGTTTTTTTTCTCTGAAACGACTTTGGTTTACTATCAGTCATTTCAGGCAGAGTAAAGAGAAAGAACAGACTGAATTTAAAATTTGTTTCTTTGTTTCGAACACAAATTATTCTTTCCTTCTTTTTCTTTTCTACAGTGTGTGAGCCGGGCTCTGTCCCTTGGGTTCCATATAAATAAACAGCTGCTGAGGAAACAGGGTAAGCAAGTTGATTTTCCACATTGCCCATTTACAAGGTCAGTGGGGACCACAACTTAACAAAACACAGAACTATGTAATTTAAAATGAGGAAATCTTGTTCTACCAGAAACATGCAAAGACCTTTCAGGGTTTCTAAATGGCTTATATTCCTGACTCTATTGAACAAAATATGCTGGAGGGTAAGGGAAAAAAGTACATGGCTAGAGGATCAAAATAGCAAAGTGCTATAAAAATAGAGGCCTGTGAGTACAGGCCCACATCTGTTAGAACTCTGTACCAGCCTCTTTCCTTCAGCCACATTTCCTGAGGGGCTGGGGAACATTTCAGATTTGGGCAATTTGGGAAAATAAACATGTAATCAAAGTTGTAGATATAAAAGTGGTTCTGTATTAATGTTTTTGGAGAGAAGACAGTGGTTTAGAAATGAGGGCCTTGAAGCCAACCTCCTAAGGGGAAGGGTGGGGATTCCAGAGAGGAGGCTGGATTGAAGGCAGCACAGCCAATGTGTGACCCTAGATCAGTTGCTTAACCCCGTGAGCCTCAATTTCTTCTTCTGTAAAATGGAGGTAACAATAGCTTCTACCTCATAGGGTTACCATGAAGAAAAGTGATGAAAGCCCAGCACGGTGATCCTGGTACTGGTGGTGGAAGTGCTGGGGCAGGGGCAGTGAAGGAGCTGGGGGCTTTTAGAACCCAACGGATAAAAGGGCTGGAAAAGAACATGAATGAGTTGATTGGGATTGGAGAGGCTGAACCCTTTCACAGCCCTAAAAAGCTGAACTAGGAGGAGCCAGGCTGGGTTTTGGGCTTTAGTTTAGTTTGCTGTGACGAGAGGGTTCAGCCTGAAACCAGGGAATGCCCTGAGCTCTCAGATTTAAAAAAAAGACTTTTGATGCAAGGAGCAAAAGACCTAAGTGAAATGGCCTGATTTGGACTAGTGTAAAGTAGGGACTGTGTACTGGTAAATGTTTAACAACCGTCTGGGAGTGGGGGGGTGGGAGCCTAGTTTGTAGCATTCACCAATTTCCATTGTGTAAAAACATCCACCATGGCTGATTTCAAGCCACCAATGTGATGTCCAGCTGGCCCACACAATTCCTGAAACTCTAACATTTGGCTCTAGCAGGCTCCAGCACACCAAATGAGTAGGGGGTCAGGGGTATTAGCACAGAAGAATCCTAAGGGGTTCAGATTAGGGAGAAGCCCACTGACTTGAAGTGGGGAGAAACAGGCACTGAAGAAGCTGAATGCTTTCAGCCAAATTAAACTAACTACAGTCATGTGCTGCATAATGACTTTTCAGTCGATGAACAGTTGTCCCACAAGATTATAATGGAGCTGAAAAATTCCTATCGCTTAGTGACTTCATAGCCACGGTAATGTCACACAGCACATTACTCACACATTTGTGCTGATGCTGGTGTAAACAAACCTACTGCTCTGCCAGTCTTACAAAAGTATAGCACATACAATTATGTACAGTACATAATACTTGGTAATGATAATAACTATGTTACTGCTTCATATATTTACTATACTCTACTTTTGTTACTTTAGAGTATACTCCTTCTACTTATTAAAAAAAAAAAAGCTAATTGTAAAACAGTCTCAGGCAAGTCCTTCAGGAGGTATTCCAGAAGAAGGCATTATTATCATAGATGACAGCTCCATGTGTATTATTGCCCCTGAAGACTTTCCAGTGGGACAAGATGTGGAGGTGGAAGACAGTGATATTGATGATCCTGACCCTGTGTAGGCCTAGGCTAATGTGTGTGTTTCTGTTTAGTTTTTAACAAAAAAGTTTAAAAAGTAAAAATAAAAAAATAAAAAAATTTTAAAGTAGAAAAAAATTCTTATAGAATAAGCATATGAAGAAAGAAGATGTTTTTGTACAATGTGTTTTTATTTTACGCTAAGTGCTATTACAGAAGAGTCAAAAAGATCTTAAAAAATTAAAAGTTTATCAGCAATAAGGAACAACAGTGAATTAACACATCTGGTATTATCCTGGTCGGAGCTAGAACCCATTCTTCGAAGCGAAGTGTCACAGGATTGGAAAAACAAACATCACTGGTACTCACCATCAAACTGGTACTAACTGATGAACACTTACATCACACAGGGCAATAACATTCATCTGAGGGCGGCCGGGCGGGCGGGGGGGGGGGTGGAAGGGATGGGAAAAACTCTCACTGAATGGATGTGGGGAGCACAGTTTGGGAGACAACCACGATTGTGGCTCTGACACGGGCAGAACAGGGGCAATGTGTATGGCCAAAGTGTTGTACCCCCATGATATTCTGAAATTAAAAAAATAAATTATAAAAAAAAAAAAAAAAAAAATTAAAAGTTTATAAAGTAAAAAAGTTACAGTAAGCCAAGGTTAATTTATTATTGAAGAAAGAAAAATATTTTTAAAATAAATTTAGGGTAGCTTAAGTGTACAGTGTTTATAAAATCTACAGTAGTGTGCAGTAATGTCCTAGGCCTTCACATTCACTCACCAGTCACTCACTGACTCACCCAGAGCAATTTTCAGTCCTGCAAGCTCCATTCATGATAAGCACCCTATGTAGGTATAGCATTTTTTATCTTTTATATCGTATTTTTAACTGTACTTTTTCTGTGTTTAGATATACAAATACTTACCATTGTATTACAGTTGCCTATAGTATTCAGTACAGTGACATGCTGTACAGGTCTGTAGCCTAAAAGCAATAGGCTATACACAATCTAGGTTTATATAAGTGCACTCTATGGTGTTCACATAACAACAAAATAGCCTAAGGACACATCTCTCAGAACTTATCCCCATCATTACGTGACACATAACTATACCTGACTAAAAGGAGACTGCTTCACCTGTTTCCTAACTGTATAATTTAGGCACTGATATTCCCTTGTATTGAGATTCTATTGTCCTAATTATGTAGGAAAACCCAAAAATTTAGTGTACTTGATAATGGCTGGCTTGGTGTCCTGGGAGCAGGAGGAGGAGGGGACAGGTGGAGAGATACACAGAAAAGTCAAAGGAAAAAGATTGTCCTGAGATTCACAGTCCCTAAGAAAGTTTCCCATTGTCTTGGCTGGTGGCAAGAAGTTGTAGTTACAAGGAAAGAGAATCTTCAGGGGCCTTCCACTCTGGGCTGCCTGAGTGCTTTTTGTATACATGAATAAATTTATTAAGTAAACATTACTATAAATAGAAAAGATAAGGTCCACTTACTAGAATAATAATATAGATAATTCAAGAATGTGATTAGTTCCTTTTAATTTTCTACAAGAGAATTTTACCTGTATATCCTAAAGGGATGGGGGAGGTGGAGACAAGGGAATGGTGGTTAATTACAGAGAAGATTAGAAAGAGTTTGTGTAAGAAGCCTTGGCTGTAGCGATACAGAGTGAAAATACAGGGCAAAGGCAACCTACTCAGTTGTTTCAGTTAGTCACTGTAAGGAAATGATTCCAAAGCATTATATTTGTAGAGGATATAAAGCAGATCAGAATAAGCCAGATGACATCTCAATGGAAAAGAAATGTAAAATTTAAGAGGTGAAAGTCAGTCTTCTGTGGTAATCTCTCAGAATGGAACTGGCATTTAAGATACGAAGTCCTGATGAAAGGGAAGTAGTCCAAAACACTGCTCTGATCAGAGAAGAAGAACTTTGAAAGAATTTGTAAGAAAGTTATAAAGCCTGCAAACATTTGTGGGATACAAGAGCAGTAAGTGAAAGTTAAAGGATCTTTTTTCCCATAAAAGAAAATAACATATTACCTTAGATGATAATGTCCTGCTATTCTGTATTTACAAGGGGTAAAAAGAAGAAAAAACAAACTGCCTCAAAATGCATAAATTTTTAAAATGATTTTTGTAAAGAAGGTTGTTGAACTGCAAATAGTCCTAGCTGTCCTTGGAGGTCTTAAAAGTAGGGTAAATTCTCTTTTTTTAAAAATTAGTAGTTATATTAAACTATAAACTAGAGCCAGTGACAGGTTGAGGAAGAAGATAGAAATAAAAGAGGCAACTGTCATTTTAAGCATTTTTCTGAGTTCTTTCTCTTGTGGTTTGGGGTAAATTATTTCAAGTCTCAGGACCTTATTTCTCACAGTTCTGTAATAAATACTTTTGTTTAAAAGGCAGCTTATGCCTGTAATCCCAGCTACTCGGGAGGCTGAGGCAGGAGGATCACTTGAGGCCAGGAATTCAAGAACAGCCTGGGCAACATAGCGAGACCCAATCTCAGAAAAAAAAAAATCAGGCATGGTGGCACATGCCTGTAGTCCCAGCTATGCAGGAGGATCACTTGAGCCCAGGAGTTTGAGGCTGCAGTGAGCTATGATCCTGCCACTGACTTTAGCCAGGAGAGAGAGTGAAATCCAGTCTCTAAAAAAAGAAAAAAACCCTCATTTTTGAAAACTCCACCACAGCACTATTGGAGTAGGAAATATTTTGTTATAAATTGCTATATGAGCATAAAATATTCCTAAACCATTATTACTTATAACATGTAACTTATAACTGAACACAAATAAATTCTTCAGTATTACCAGTATCCCAGCATAGAAAAGAGGAGTTAGATTGAAAAAAAATATAGTTCAGTTTTATCTGAATTCTTTTCTCTTTACTAATGTTTTGTGGACATGCTATAAGACAGCAATTTAAAGTCCAAGTTCCCCCAAGCTAGAGTAGGTATGCAACACTTATTCCCCTAAAGCGTTGTAAAACTTCAGCAAAAGCCCCATCTATAATTATTTATCTAACATACCGGTGATTCTTCAGTCAAGAAGATCTTGACTGAATGAAGCATGTTTTCACTTTTGCTCATATTTGTCCAGCTCACTTGGACTGCAGAAACCTTGAGTCACACAACAGAGTGTTAGGGCTGGAAGAGGCCTTAGAGAGGATTCTGTCCAACTTTCTCATATGGCATATGTGGAACCTGGAGTTTGAGGAGGAGAAATGCCCATCCAAGGTTAATATAGCCTGTCTCTGTATCCCTATATTAGTAACTCAACATGCCAGGAAAGGATGCAACAAAAAAAGAAAACTACAGACTAATATCCCTTATGAATACAGATGCAAAAATTCTCAGCAAAATCTTAGCAAACCAAATTCAGCTGCACATTTGCACATCAAAAAAATAATCCACCATGATGGCGGGGGCAGGGGGGGGCTTCATCCCAGAGATGCAAGGATGGTTCAACATACACAAATCTATAAATGTGATTCACCACATAAATAGAAGCAAAAACAAAGACTATATAATCCTCCCAATAGAAGCAGAAAAAGCATTTGACAAAATTCAGCACCCTTTTATGATAAGAACTCTTAACAAAATAGGCATAAATGGAACATACCTCAAAATTATAAAAGCCATATATGACAGACCCTCAGCCAACATCATACTGAATGGGGAAAAACTGACAGCATTTCCACTTAGAACTGGAACCAGGCAAGGTTGCCCACTGTCACCATTTCTATTCAATATACTGCTGGAAATCCTAGCCAGAGCAATCAGGCAAGAGAAGGAAATCAAGGGTATCTAAATGGGGAAAGAAGAGGTCAAACTACCACTCTTTGCTGATGATATGTAGAAAACCCCAAAGATTCTGCCAAGAGACTCCTGGAATTGATAAATAAATTCAGCAAAGTCTCAGGTTACAAAATCAATGTACACAAATTAGTAGCATTTCTATACACCAACAACAGTCAAGCTAAGAATCAAATCAAAGACTCAATACCTTTCACAACAGCAACTAAGAAAATAAAATACCTAGGAATATATTTAACCAAGGAGGTGAAAGACCTTTACAGGGAGAACTATGAAACACTGAGGAAGGAAATCACAGAGGATGTAAACAAATGGAAAAACATATCATGCTCATGGATTGGCAGAATCAACATTATTAAAATGTCTACACTACCCAAAAGTGATTTACAGATTCAATGCAATCCCATTAAAATACCAATGTCATTTTTCACAGATCTAGAAAAAATAATTCTATGTTTCATATGGAACCAGAAAAGAGCCCGAATAGCCAAGGCAGCCTTAAGCAAAAAGAACAAATCAGGAGGCATCACTTTAGCAGACTTTAGCAGATAGTAACCAAAACAGCATGGTACTGGCACAAGAACAGAGACATATACCAATGGATCAGAACAGAGAACCCAGATATAAAACCATCCTCATATTGCCACCTGATCTTTGACAAAGTAGACAAAAACATATACTGGGGAAAAGAATCCCTTTTCAATAAATGGTGCAGGGAAAATTGGATAGCCACACATAGAAGACTGAAACAGGATCTGAACCTCTCACCACTCACGAAAATTAATTCACAATGAATAACAGACTTAAACCTAAGGCATGAAACTATAAAAATTCTAGAACAAAATGTTGGAAAAACTCTTATAGACATCGGCTTAGGGAAAGAATTTATGAAGAAGACCTCAAAAGCAATCATAACAACAACAAAAATAAATAAATGGGCCCTGATTAAATTAAGATGCTTCAGCACAGCCAAGGAAACAATCAATAGAGTGAATAGACAACCTACAGAATGGAAGAAAAGATTTGCATGCTACATATCTGATAAAGGGCTGATAACCAGAATCTACAAAGAACTCAAACAAATCAGCAAGAAAAAAATCAAACAACCCCATTAAAAAGTGGGCAAAAGACATGAACAGAACCTTTTCAAAAGAAGATAGACTAATGGCCAAAAACCATATGACAAAATGCTCAATGTCTCTAGTCATCAGGGAAATGCAAATCAAAACCACAATGCAATATCACCTAACTCCAGTAAGAATGGTTTTTATCAAAAAAGCCAAAAACAACAAATGCTGGCATGGATGCAGAGAGATAGGAACTGTTGAGAGATATACACTGTTGGTGGGACTGCAAACTAGTACAACCTCTATGGAAAGTAGTATGGAGATACCTCAAAGAACTAAAAGTAGGCCTACCATTTGATTCAGCAAGCCCACTACTGGGTATTTACCCAAAGGAAAAAAGGACATTTTATAAAAAAGACACCTGCACCCAAATGTTTATAGCAGCACAATTCACAATTTGGAAGATATGGAAACAACCCAAGTGCCCATCAATACATGAGTGGATTAATAAAATGTGGTATATGTATACCACGGAGTACTACTCAGCCATAAAAAAATGGTGAACTAATATATCTTGTATTAACCTGGATGGAACTGGAGACCATTCTAAGTGAAGTATCACAAGAATGGAAAAACAAACACCACGTGTACTCACCACTAAATTGGAACTAATTGAACAACGCTTATGTGCACATATGGAAATAAAATTCATTGGAAATCAAGCAGGGGTTGGGGGGAGGGGATGAGTAAATTCACACCTAACAGGTACAATGCACACTATCTGGGTGAGAGCACACTCATAACTTTGACTCAAACTGTACAAAAGCAATTTATGTAACCAAAACGTTTGTACCCCCATAATACTCTGAAATAAAATTTTAAAAAAATAAAAATAAAAAAGAAGAGAGAGATAACAGCTAATTTCCCAAACAGGCCAGTTTAAATCTTCAAGGGGCATGATAATGAAGTTCCCTCTTCTTTAATCCTTACACAAAAAGGGTGGCCTACAGTAACCTGATGTTAACTAATCAGTTATTTTTCTATTGTGCTGTCTAAAAGTAACTAATAACATGCTTTGTTCTTTGCTTCTGCTTTCTTCAGCTTTTCTCTGTCTATAAAGCCAACCTCTTTGGTCCAGTTCATTGGAATACTTATTCTATTTTATGGAATGAGGTGTTGCCCAATTCTAGAATTGTAAATAAAGCCAATTGAGATCTTTAAACTTAAAAAAAAAAACTCAACAGGTTTTTGGTGAATTCTGGAAAATTTTCAACTACAAATTTAGATCAGTTTCTGCCTCTCCTCAGTAGTTTCTAGATTCATAAAGATCTGTTTACATAAAGGTTAAATTTTTATTTTTTATTTAATTTAATTAATTTATTTATTTGGAGACAGGGTCTCGCTCTGTCGCCTGGGCTAGAGCACAGTGGCGTCATCATAGCTCATTGTAATCTCAAACTCCTGGGCTCAAGTGATCCTCCTGCTTCAGCCTCCCGAGTAGGTGGGACTATAGGTGCACGGCACCACACCCAGCTAATTTTTTTATTTCTTGTAGAGACAGGGTTTTGCTATGTTGCTCAGGCTGCTCTCGAACTCCTGGGCTCAAGCAATCTTCCTGCCTTAGCCTCCCCAAATGCTAGGATTACAGGTGTGACCCACCGCACACGGCCTTTAAAGGTTAAATTTTTAACTGTCCACCCAAGAAAGAGATTTTCCCCTCCCAAAAAATCGAGCAGGGGGCAGGAAACTTAAATATAGATCCCAATGCTTAAAATGATTTTAAAATGCAAGAGAATGCATCTTTCATCTCTAATTTTGTCCACCACCACCACCTCTAACAGTAACAGCTACTGATTTTTTTTTAGTGCTTCACTATGTGCCAGGCATTGTGTATGTGCTTTGTATTATTTACCTCATTTAATCCTCACAACAATGTATCACCTAAGAGTTATATATTAATATTATCCCATTTCATAATGGAGAAGATTTAAAGAGCTTAAGAAATTTTCCCAAGGATCCACAGCCAGAAAACAAAAAAAAAGCCAGCATCTAAACCAAGGTCATTATAACTACAAAGCCATTAAACATCTTGCCTGCTTGAATATGAGGTGGTAGCAAGTGAAAGGAAGAAAAATAAAGACATGTTGTCATTGAATTAATTGAAAACAGAATCTAAAAATAAAATGCCTATTATTAATATACATATTTTTAATTAAGACAGGGTCTTACTCTGTTGCCCAGGCTAGAGTGCAGTGGCATCATCATAGCTCACTGCAGCCCCAAACTCCTGGGCTCAAGCGATCCTCTTTCCTCAGCCTCCCGAGTGGCTGGGACTATAGGTTGTGCCAGCACGCCCAGCTAGTTTTTAAATTTTTTGTAGAGGCAGGGTCTTGCTATGTTGCTCATGCTGGTCTCAAATTCCTTGTCTCAAGCAATCCTCCTGCCTTGGCCTCCCAAAGTGCTGGGATTACAGGCATGAGCCACGGCTCCTGGCCTCTATTATTTTTTAAATTGCCAAAATGAACTGTTATCAAGGTCACCAGTGGCATCCATGTGGCTAAATCTAGTGGTCATTTTTTTCTTTTTTCTTCTTTTTGTTTTTTGGAGTATCAATTGTGACCCATCGGTGGGTCAATTCTGAGTCCTCATCCTACTTGACCTATCAGTGGCATTTGACACTGCTGATCACTCTTTCCTTGGTTTCCAGGACCTCACACTCTTGAGTTTCCTCTGGACTCACTGTCTGTTCCTTCTCAATGTCCTTTGCTGCCTCTTTTCCCAGAGCTCAGTCCTTGGTCGTCTTCTCTTCTGTATCTACACTCACTCCTTTGGTGATCTCAGCCAATGTCATGGCTTTAGGATGTATATCTGTAGCCCAGATCTCTCTCCCTTGAAATCTCTCATTTCCAGCTGTGTACTGTTCATCTCCACCTTCACCTGGAAGTCAACATGTCCATTTAACATAACTGAAAACAAACCCTGATACTGTCCCCCTCCCCTTCCTCCCCATTCGCAGCCTTTTGCATTTGTTGATGGCAAATCCATCTCCCATCCACTCAGGCAAAAACTCTAGAGTAATCCTTGACATCTCTTTCCCTCCCCTTTGAGCCTTTAGGAAATTATTTTGGCCCTATCTTCAGAAGATAGCCAACTCCAGCCGCTTTTCATCACCTCCTTTGCTACCACTCTGGTCTGAGTCTTCACCATCTTCCAAATGCATTACTACAATGAACATCACCTTAAGACGTCTCCCTGATTCTACCTGTGCCCTTCTGTAATCTATTCTCAATACATCAACTAAAGTGATTTTTCAAAAAATTGATCAGGTCATGCTACTTCTCTTTCTGAACCTACATTGGCTCCCCATGTCAGTGTGAAAGCCACAGCACTTGCAGTGGCTTACAAGGAGCTACAAGATCTGCCTGTTTCCTCTCCAATGTCATCATCATCTCTTACTATTCATCTTTTCCAGCCTTCTGGCCTCCCCACTCTTCCTTCCTGGAGCACAAAAGGTTCACTCTTGCCCGGGGGTCTTGGCTCCAGCTGCTGGGTGTTCTGAGACTACTCTTCAGGGTTAACCCCTTTAAGCCTTTGCTCAACACTCATTTATTAAATCTCAACCTCAATCCCCCATCCCCCCCCCACACTCTCATTCAGCTTTACTTTGCTCTATATATTGTTCTACAGCATTCTTCACTTTCTAACAAATGACATATAGTTATTCATTATGTTAGTTGTTTGTGTTTCTTTCCTATCCCTCTCTAGAATATATTCTCCTTGAGGCAGAGACCAGTCGACTTTGCTCACATATATATTCCTCAAGCACCTAGACACTGTGCTAAATATATTTGTGAAATGAAAGAAAAAGTTGACAAACTCTACAATTTAAGACGAACATTTAACAACAGACTAAAATACTAGTTATTGCAAATTTCAGAATATCCTGCTATGCAATCAGTTTGGTGCTCGATAAATTTTTTTTTTTTTTTTTTTTTTTTTTTTTTTTAGAGGCAGGGTTTTGTTCTGTTGCCCAGTCTGGAGTGCAGTGGCAAGATCATAGCTCACTGTAACCTCAAACTCCTGGGCCAAGCAATCCTCCTGCTTCACCCTCTCCTTTAGCTTCCTAGGTAGCGTGGACCACCATGCCTGGCTAATTTTTTTCATTTTTTTGGAGACAGAGTCTTGCTATGCTGCCCAGGCTGGTCTTGAATTCCTGGTTTCAAGCAATACTCCCACCTCAGCCTCCAGCTAATAAGCATCTGATGAAGGAGCTATGCACTGTAATTTGAAAAGGAATCTCCACACATATTTCCACAAGGGCCATTTTGTGTGTGTGAGTTGGAGTGTATCTTGAGTTCTGCCTATTCTGTATCCAAAACCCATTTTTGGTTTCATTTTGCTTTTCCTACTTCAGGAAAAAGCCCTGTAACTTCTATTCTGTAGAAATTCACTTTTGTTCCCTCAATATTTCCATAAACTGTATCTCCCAGAGATGGTTAAAGAATATATGATCTAAGATAACATGATGAAGTTGCAGAGAAACAAAAACAACAGAAATAAAGTAAAGGATGCTTCTGAGAAACAAACCTTTGCAGAGATGGTCAGAGAGGTATACTTAGTAGGAGGCAGTACAAGTTAGTGCTGAAGGGCAGTCACACATAGCTGGGTTCTAGCTCCTCCTCTTCCACTGTGTGACCTTTAAGTATTTAATTCCTCTGAGCCTTAGCTTCCTCATCTGTAAAACGGGGATAATAACTCACAGGGCTTGTCCTAGGGATGAAATATGTGAAAAGCCAACTATTCTGCATAGTAAGCAATCAAAAAATGGAAGCTATTATGATAACGAACTGAAAATTGCTTTTGCACCTACTGGGAGGAGATTATTGTTAGGAACCAAAAGGGCCACTTAAAGAGGTGAAGAAAAGCAGCCAAAAAGGTGAGAATAAGGGTTTAAGGCCCGTTCGTGGTAATTAAGGTCTAGCATGGGGGAACAAGGCCTTCTCTCTTGACATCCCTCAGCTGCAAGGGGAGCGGGCGCCCGCGGGCTCAGCCGGGTGCCAGGCAGGGCCAGGACTCAACGGGGCACAACCGGCCGCCGGCGGACCCAGCGTCTGCGCTTCCCCGGGCGCTCCGGGCGGGCGGGCGGCGGCGGCAGGCCTGGCCTAGTAGGGAGCTGGGCGGCGGTGACTGGTCCGGCCCGCGGGGGTAGAGTGGCCAGAGGCTGGCCTCCCTTCCCGGGGCGCGGCCGCCGCCCCCTTTCCCTGGCGCTTTCCCTCTCTCGGGCTTTGCCCAGCTGACGCCCCGCACCCACTGAGGACTGCGTAGACGCCTCGCCTTCCTTCTCCTTCCAATCGCGTCTCCGTCCCCTTCCCCACCCCACCCACTCTCCTGCTCCTGGATGATTCCTCCCCTTCCCACTTCGGGCTCCTTCCGAAGAGTTTGGTTTGAACTTTTGAATCCACCAATCAGCGCCCCGCGCCCCTCCCCTCCCCGGAGGCCCGGTGCTGCCGGGCATCGAGCCAGGGGCCTCCGGGCTTGGGGGCGGGGCCGCGGCGGTCCGGGGCGGTGTCCGGGGCCCGCCCTCCCGACACGTGGCCGGGGAAGAGGTATATAGGGCTCCTCCGGGCCCGCCACTCTCTCACTACTTCTCCCCCGGACTCCTTAGTAGTCTGTTAGTGGGAGATCCTTGTTGCCGTCCCTTCACCTCCTTCAGCCCCGCGGAGCCCTACAAGTCCCGGTCATGGTGAGTAGGGGACCTGGAGAGTGCGGGAGGGTAGAGTGTGCGTCTAAAGGGGCGGCGGGGCGCGCGAAGCTGGCGCCTGCCCCTGGGCCCGTGCCCGAGACGGCTCCCGACGGCTCTGGACACCTCCGGTCAAACTGGCTTCTGGTGGCCGGGCAGGGAAAGCCGAGTTCACCGGGCAAACACCAATTAGGGCTCGAAAATGTGGCCCGCGTTCTGTCCTCGGTGGAAATGGAAAGTCCTCTTGATCCTAGCGAGAGGGCGTCCCCTCTAGGACCCGCTACCGCCCTACAAAGGTCAAGGAGCCTTCTCATTGACCCCCAAGAACTTGAAACTAAAAATCCCCGCCCCCATTTCCCAAGTGACCTCACCTTCCCGCTGCCTCACGCACTGGAGCCTGGAGGACCTCGTGCGCTCCCGCACGGCCGGTGCAAACACTTCTGGCGCCCCCTCTCCAGCGCCCTGTGACTCGCTGCTGAGTCACCTGTGGCCGAGCTCTGGGGAGAGCTTCCAGTTGCGCCAATCCACCTGAAGGACGGAGGCGGGCTCCTCCTCTGAAGGGAATAATTAACTGGCACTTTGTCTAATCCTGCATTTCTAGTGGGAGGTTTATAGCTGAAGCTTTCTGCTGAAGCTGAGTTTTAAAAACAAGTCCATAAAAGGATGTTTTCTTAAAAAAACCACAGAGTAAACTAGTACTGGCAACGTATTCTTAGGTTCGGATTTCAAGAAACGTGAAATTATACATAACTTGACTATTTTCTATATAGTTTCCAGAGGTATTGAAAACAACTTAGAGAACATCTGTTGGAGGCCTACCTAAAAGAAACCATGTTTTTAAAGAAGTATTCATGTATCAAATGTTTCAAAATAGTATCTTAAGAAAAGAAAGAATATAGTGAATAGTTACTTGACCAGAGACTTCTGAGACTACCACAGTTATCAAAAATATGTCTGATTATAACAACTTCCTTGTGCTTTTTACCAAACAAGACCAAAAAGATAGTGGTAAAAGTGTGATTCAGAAAGTAGTGGGACTGTTGAAAGGGCTGGAGAGCAGCAGCAGCAGATGGGTTTAGGCAGACACTGGTCACATTAGTGTTTTTCTAGGAGAGATGCATGAACACTAGACTGAGTGACTCCATCACCTGCACCTCACTACATCTCCCAAGTGGCCAGGGGAGAGTGGAGGGCAAGCAGTGGCCCTGGCTTTGCCTGCTAAGCTTCAAGAAAGCAGCTTAGGCTGATGAGCAATGAGAGGAAAAATTGGTGGTTCAAAAGGTTTCAGTAGAAGAAGCACTTTGTTAGAATGAGTGGATCTTCTCAGATGCTTCATCTCCTTGGGCCTGGGGCCCTCGTGGACAGCTACCTGGTTCTCTCCAGCCTTTTGGGGCTGTGGAATTTCCAAAGTCCGGTTAAAGGTAAACATGATGCAATGGTGGATAATCATGGGCTCATTAGAACAAACAGCTCCGGTTCTCCCACAGCCCTAGAGCTGGGCGAGTAGACACAAGTAATACTGAGCTTGCTGATGTGGTCAGAAGACCTTGATTGTTTTATGGGAAGTGTAGGTGGAAAGGAGGTGATCATAAGTCAAAGGTTGTGAGTAATTGGGGTTTTTATTATCTTAGGTTATGAAACTAGGCCCTTTGAGAACTTAGGTAGTGTTTTCTTTAACTAGTTTCCTATTATCAGCTTTTTAAAACTTGAAACCCTACTATTTGGGGAAAATGTATTGGGAGAATTTGGTGTTGATATTTCAAAAGGCCTCTGCGAGTCTCCAAAGTAGCTAATCTGATTTATGACGAAATACAATGAACACTTTTTGTTTTCCTCTTAAGTCTGTGGGTACAGATTCTATGTTCATTGCCTTATTTTACTAAGCAGGAACAGGTCTGGGGAACTTCTAAATGACCATGTTCAGCAAGTAAAGGAAAATAAATATTTCCTCATAATTGTTAAATTCTTGAAAGCATAGACTTTTTTCCACAGTGCCAGACATGTATGTACATTTTACTAGGAAACAGCTAATTTCTTAAACTATCAGTAAAGTCTTGGTAACACTTCTAGCCTCTGTTAACATGTCCCCCCTACTCAAAATGTGTTGGTGAAGGAAAAATGTTCTTCCTAAAGATTAAATTCTACCGCAGGGTTAAAAAGCTGCTTCTGACCACAGTTTTTAAAATACAGCTAACTGCTGCTTATCTAGCATTTTCTCCATGAGTCATATGCCTGTAGTTTGCTGGTTTAAGCTGGTTTTAAAGGGGAGAGGGAGAGCTTTTGTCTTGTAAAGAATAGGATTAAAGAGGGACCAGAATGAGCAATCATTCTGGTAGTTACACAATCACACAGAGAATGAATCAGAGCTGCAAGGGGGAATTTTGCATCAGTTTAAGGAATCAGCAGGCACATTTCCCAGGAGCTGGGGGAAATATATTGCTATAGAGCAGCTTATATCATTCTAAAATGGTAGAAACCCAGCCTTGAATATCTACTGTGGTTACAAAGCAAGGGTCTGGTCTTGCCTAATAGTTCATTAACATATCTTTGGTTTTCCAAAGCATTTTCTCCAAATTAGGTCTTTAACAAAGATTTTTGCTTGTGAAATAGTTCCTGGGCAGGAGTGGCCTGCAAAAAGGTGATTGTCTATCTTGAAGGTTAATTAGTCATTTAGGTGTGAATCATTCCTAAGTGTCCCGTCTGATGTGTCATATTCTGACATTTTCTTTTCTCTTCCCACAGCGTGAGTGCATCTCCATCCATGTTGGCCAGGCTGGTGTCCAGATTGGCAATGCCTGCTGGGAGCTCTACTGCCTGGAACATGGCATCCAGCCCGATGGCCAGATGCCAAGTGACAAGACCATTGGGGGAGGAGATGACTCCTTCAACACCTTCTTCAGTGAGACAGGCGCTGGCAAGCATGTGCCCAGAGCAGTGTTTGTAGACCTGGAGCCCACAGTCATTGGTGAGTTGACCAATGTAACCCAACTGAGATCCTAGTGTGCTGGGACAGGAGGTCTGTCCTGGAGGATCCATTGATTACACACACACAGTGTCTCCCCCCATCCCCTGTCAGGGCTGAGCAGGCTAGTGCAGGTAACTCAGTGATGGGTTGCTGGTTTTTCCTTTTCCAGATGAAGTTCGCACTGGTACCTACCGCCAGCTCTTCCACCCTGAGCAGCTCATCACAGGCAAGGAAGATGCTGCCAATAACTATGCCCGTGGGCACTACACCATTGGCAAGGAGATCATTGACCTCGTCTTGGACCGAATTCGCAAGCTGGTAACACAGTACTTTATTCACAGTAGAGTGAGAGTTCTCTCGTGTACTTTTAAGATAGACCAAACTATAAGGATCATTCCTTGCAACTAAAATGAGATTAAGGCTGCTCACTAAATTAACTAGACTTCTAAACCAGATGGTCCTGGGTTATGGGACAACTATGGGGCAGGAATAAGTACTCTTTTGCCTATTTTGCTTCAAGCAGAGACACCCCTTTTTAAGTCATCTTGGTCACAATGAGTCGGTGGCTGACTCCTACAGGTAACTAATTGATCAAACTCATTACAAAAAAAAAATCTGGGCTGGTGCCTTACGTTATACAGAAAGTTCAGAGCACAGGCAGCCAGCGTAAAGCTGACTAGAACAGCCAACCCTGGGAACTCCCAACAAAGCTGAAAGTGGAGTCAGGGGAGCTTCCTCATGATGTGTGCTCTTTGGATCATTTTAATTAAGAGCCAGGTGATCAGAGGACTCTGCTCCTTAGGCATGTGGGCACCTTGTAAGTAATTAACCAAAAATCAAGCATGAAGGCCTGGGTAGAGTAACTTGTCAGGAAAATCACATTATACTAAGCCCAGCCACAACTGGTATACTCTAAAAAGAATGGTCTTGCATCATTCATGGCTTCATACCTTTCTCAGATGTTTATCGTAGTCTTCCCAGCAAAATTGGATTAATGGTTCCTGTGCTTTGAAATCAAGCTTCAGCTACAAGCACTGACTTGGAAATTAGGACCTACCTTTAGGGACAAATAAACCTATTAGAAGCCATTTAGAGTTCTGGAGTGAAGTTCGTTGAGTACCAAAACAATTATATTTGTCGTTGGTATTATTACTGTGTCCACAGGAGGCTTAATGGATGTAATTGGTATACTATGGTCTGCCTTGTACATGAGTAGGGACCTACAGGATGAGTGAACTGAGGGGTCTGTAGAGATTGTCCACAAATCTCTGAGCACCTTGGAGAAGTAAGGGTTGTCAACAGAATGCTTTGTCTGAAAAGTCAAAATCCTCCTTTCATGGAACAGCAATTTGCTACCCAAAATAGCCCAGTGAGGTGGTGGCAAGCCCCAGTGATCTCAAGTCTTGATCTGAATTGTGGTAGTAAGTTACCTTCCCCAGAATGAATAGGCTTCCCAGTACCTAAAGTCATATCCTGAGTGCTTATTATGCCAAGCCCTATTCCAAGTACTCATTTAATTCTCAGCAACCTGAGGTAGATTACTATTCTCATTTAATAAATGAGAGATCTGAGATAGAGAAATGAATTTGGTCACAGTCACACTTTAAGGAACTGGTAGAGCCGGATACAGACCCAGCCTGACTTTAGTACCAGGGTATTGGAACTTGGCTGTTCTGTCGTATTCCAGCTCAGAAAGCAGCTGCCAAATCTTTGTAAGACACCCATTGTACTGAGCTGGTGGTCCCGGGCCTGCTCCCTGGAAGCTCTCCAGCTGATTAGAAGTTGTCCTCTTCTGTGGCCACAGCAAGGGCAAAACTTGGGCCCTGTATCTGTTCCGTACTTTATGATTCCTCTGCCTGAGGAAATGAAAATAGTTTATTTTTAGATAGTCTTTAGCAGATTTTTCCCCCCAAGGAGTTAATTGTAAAAAGTTTCTCTGAATCACTTAGCACTTAAAAGCTCTTTATGACTGCTTTCTTAGCAAATATTGTTCAGAAGAGTTTTAAAATCTCGATCAGTGTAACCATGGATTCATAGAAATCCATTGCAGCTTTCACCAAATGTCTGTCAATACTAAAAACTCTTTTCTTTTGCAGGCCGACCAGTGCACAGGTCTTCAGGGCTTCTTGGTTTTCCACAGCTTTGGTGGGGGAACTGGTTCTGGGTTCACCTCCCTGCTGATGGAACGCCTCTCTGTTGATTATGGCAAGAAGTCTAAGCTGGAATTCTCCATTTACCCAGCCCCACAGGTTTCCACAGCTGTAGTTGAGCCCTACAACTCCATCCTCACCACCCACACCACCTTGGAGCACTCTGACTGTGCCTTCATGGTAGACAATGAGGCCATCTATGACATCTGTCGTAGAAACCTCGATATTGAGCGCCCGACCTACACTAACCTGAACCGCCTTATTAGCCAGATTGTGTCCTCCATCACTGCTTCCCTCAGATTTGATGGAGCCCTGAATGTTGATCTGACAGAATTCCAGACCAACCTGGTGCCCTATCCCCGCATCCACTTCCCTCTGGCCACATATGCCCCTGTGATCTCTGCCGAGAAAGCCTACCATGAACAGCTTACTGTAGCAGAGATCACCAATGCTTGCTTTGAGCCAGCCAACCAGATGGTAAAATGTGACCCTCGCCACGGTAAATACATGGCTTGCTGCCTGTTGTACCGTGGTGATGTGGTTCCCAAAGATGTCAATGCTGCCATTGCCACCATCAAGACCAAGCGTACCATCCAGTTTGTGGATTGGTGTCCCACTGGCTTCAAGGTTGGCATCAATTACCAGCCTCCCACTGTGGTGCCTGGTGGAGACCTGGCTAAGGTACAGAGAGCTGTGTGCATGCTAAGCAACACCACAGCCGTTGCTGAGGCCTGGGCTCGCCTGGACCACAAGTTTGACCTGATGTATGCCAAGCGTGCCTTTGTTCACTGGTACGTGGGTGAGGGGATGGAGGAAGGAGAGTTTTCTGAGGCCCGTGAGGACATGGCTGCCCTTGAGAAGGATTATGAGGAAGTTGGAGCAGATAGTGCTGAGGGAGAAGATGAGGGTGAAGAGTATTAACCTGTCTGTTACAATTTTACACTCCATTGTCTTGGGACTGTCTTATTTCTGTTCTGTGAAACTGTCCATTGTGGTCCTACACTGTCAATAAAAATGATGTTTCCATTTTAAATGTCAAGCTGGCTTCTCTATCACAAATACTTGACCCACGTAATCAAGACCAGCTGGGGAAGTATTTGGCTGGCAGATGAGCTACCTGATCATGATTTGATCAACATTCAAGCAACTACTATGTGCCATGTATTATGCTAACTGGTTTATCTGTGTTTCATTTAGACCTGAATTGATGCATTTTTTAAGTGAAGCAAAAGGCTCAGATAGGTTGGGCCAGTGCTTCTTGAACTAAAATGGATGTGAATCACCTGTAAATATGAAAGTGCAGGTTCTAATTCTGTAGGTCTGAGATGGGGCTTCAGATACTACATTTTGAAATGAGCTCCCAAATCATGCTCTTGGTCTGCTGTGACCACATGTACATATGGTAGAGGGTTAGGTAACAGCTAGTAAACACTGGAGCCAAAATTCAAGTACCCAGCCACACTGCCAGAACTATTGCTGCCAGTCTCTAATGTTAGAGTCACATGGGGACGGCTTGGAGTCCTTCTGATATATGCCATACTTAGCCAAAACCTGTAACAGCAAATAAGATGGTTTGTACTAAAGGTGTTACTGCTTGGACAAAATGGGGACACAAAATTACAGTAGGCACTGGCTGTTAATGGTATTGGTACTTGGCCCACTGCATGTCACAGAGAATATTTGAAGTAGGAATTATAAGGAAAATGGAGAATGGTGCATGCATAGGAAAGATTGGACAGGGGAGAGTTCCCTGATTTGGACCCTCTTCCAGGCACCCTCTGGGAGCAGTGTGGTTCTTGGGAGCAAAAGGGAGCTCAGGAGAGGGTGAAGGCAGGGGGATGGGAGGCTTGGTGCTTATTATTCAGGTACCAGTGGTGTGGCCTGTAAGGTTAAACTGAGCAATGGGAAAGGACAATGACCAAGAGGCCAGGCCTCATGCAGAGGGAGGAACCAGTTTTGTTGCTTGCCAGAGTGGGAACGCCTAGCAAGTGGCTGGAGATGGGGCCAGGGGCTGAGCAGCACAGTGTTCACCTTTGCTCCATGACGTACCCCATTACAGTCTCTCCCTCCCACTGGTGTTTTGTTCCCCTTGCTCTTTGAAGAGAGCACCTAAAGGTGCATGTTATATCTGCACGAACAGCATGACATGCTTTTATAGTCTGAGATGCTTCCAGTGTGTGCTCAGGATGGTTTTAATAGCGTTTGTCATGACAGCAGCCATGGTTTTATGTCCTTCAGGGAAAAGTAAGACCCCAACCCAGCCGTCTTTTTTTTTTCTTTTAATTTTTTTTTTCTTTTTATAAATAGAGACAGGGTCTCTGTTTCCCAGGCTGGAACTCTTGGACTCAAGTGATCCTGCTGCCTCACCCTCCTGAGTAGCTGGGATTATAGGCTCGAGCCAGCACACCCAGCTAATTTTTCTTGATTTTTGTAGAGATGGGGTCTCACTATGTTGCCCAGGCTGGTCCCGAACTCCTGGGCTCAAGCAGTCATCCCACCTTGGTCTCCCAAAGTGCTGGGATTACAGGCGTGAACCACTGCACCTGGCTTGGCCCCATCTTTGAGCACAAATTTAGCTATTGCTACTTATCAGATGGGCAAGGTTCTTCTTGCAGCCTGAGCTGGGGGTGGGGGTTTGGGATGAAAATGAACCTTGGAGAGACCAGCCAGCCTGCCAGAGGGGCTCTCAGAGACCTTCCACAACCCAGGAGATCTGCTGATTGCCACAGTGCAAGCACTGGAGGAAACAGGACACCTACATATGCAAAGTAGCAGATAAGTCCTGCAGCTTCAGCCAAGTGTGACACCTGCAATACCTGAGAGGGCCATTCTCTGAGCCAGCGTTTTCCAAGCAGGGAGCCTTGAGAATGGGATTCGGGGGTGCCCACATATGATTCCTTAGCCTTTAGAACAACACAGTGGAACCTGGAAAGCCTCACCCTCCCCACCCCCGCCCTGGGACAGTCACCCCTGGTGAGGAACAGCCCCTCTAATTACCTCAGTAAGTCTTACAGATGAATTATTTTCTACCTGTGCCAAGATGTGAAAAAAGTTGAAAAGCTTTAAGGAGCCACAAAGGTAAAGGGTGAAAGAAGGTGAGAGAAGAGTTTAGTGGAGAAGAAATGTTCAATAGAATAGAGCCTGGGGAACTGGAAGAGCGCCTGTGGTCGGGGAGGGATCTGTCCTTGTAACGATGATTTCCCTCCTCCCCTGTTGGAGGCAGAGTGAATAGAAGTTAGCCCGCAGCAAGAACAAATATACCCCAAGGTCTAGGTCACTGCTTTGTAGCTGACAATCATCTGACCTGCCCTTGAGCGCTAATGGCAAGTCTGGACTCAGAACTGCAGCCCATGCTGAGGCTGCTGAGGCTCGATGGGGATAAGCACACACCGCCTAAAAGGGTGTGGGCTCCTGAGGTTGGCTGTGGCCCCAGACCCTGCTGTCTGGACCGAGGGCTTAGACTGCCCTTGCCTGACCTGGCCAGAGGAGCGAACTGCTTCCACCACATGGAGGCCACTGGCCACCGAGAGGTGAATGGGTGTAGGCAGGGGTGCTCTGGGCTGGGGTGAGGGACAGAATGGCTGCAAGGGGCTGAGGGCTGCCTGTCCACTCGTTGTCCTGAGTGTTTGGGAAGCAGCTGGCAAATGCCTCTGCTGCAGCAGGAATCTATCAGGCCAAAGGTCAGCAAGGTGGGTTAGGAAATCACAAATCCAGCTTGCAGAGGCCCTGTCTTCAGGCCCCTGACTGCTGGAGGGCTGTGTGGCAGTCCCGAGTGAAAGGCAGGGAGGCCCTGTCAGGGCAGGAAGAAGGGGTGCATGCACAGCTTCCGTGTTTCATCAGCTTCACAACTCCCCAGGAGGTGATGTTATTATACCATTGCCACAGCTCAGGGAGAGTAAATATCTAGCCTAAGGCTACAGAACAAGTGGCAGAACTGAAATTTGACCCCAGGACTCTCACTCCACTCTGCTGTGTGGCTGGGCCTCCAGCCTTTCCAGTCCTGGGCGGTGCTGGGCGTGAGGCCCACAGGGCTAGCCCTCCCGTGGAGCACTGAATGGAACCACAGCCACAGAAAGGAGATCTTGTTATGCCAGCGATTTTCAGAAAACGTCCCAGGAACCCCATTCCTGGGCCCAGGTGGCAGCATGCTGATCCAGAGTGGTAAAGCCAGCTGGTCCCCACTGTCCAGGCTGTAGCTTTCCTAGTGAGGGAACATTTTTGTCCAGGCCTCCCTCTAAACTCAGTGAATCGATTCTCAGATCATGGGGAGATATGGTGTCCTTGCAGGATAGCTGCTGCCACCCGCCTGGACTCCTGCTGAGAGGATACCAGCCGATGTGCAGACAGAACAGCTCACACCTGGAGCATTGCTCCCCTCAGCACTGGGTCCAGGATAGTCAGTGCCCATCAGCCAAGACCACAAAGTGAAGCTGGCCAAGATGACCCTGGCAGATGGCTCCTGGGGCCCACTGCCAGGGCAGCCATCTAGGGGACACAAGGCAGTAGAAGCTGAAGAGAAAATAGACCCCTGCATGTCAGGGTGTGGGGAGGGAACTAGCCAGTCTTTAGCCAGTGGAAAGGTCCCCTTTGCTGACATCTCATTAGCCTATCACTGCACCATTCATTCCAAGAACCTGGTGTCCCTAAGTTTGTCAGCCTTGAGCAGATTTTAGGAAAACAGTTCTTTCCTCCTCTAACACTCTGAAAAATATTCAGAATCAATGAACTTTACAGAACTAGAGACATGTCTGTATTAGTCATAATACAGACAATGCTTTTAAACACTTGTTTCACCACCAGAAGATTTCTTTCTCTCTTTTAAAAATTAGAACAGACTATAAAGGTTTTATAGAATATAAGGGTTTCTTAATGACACAAAAGTTCTGTCTATATTCACAAATTAGTGTAGCTCATGGAGGGGGTGGGTGTAAACTCAACCTCCTCACTGCTGCCCCCTTCACCTCTCCCCACACTGTTCTGTTTTTATCAAATATCTCATTTGGCTCACAGGAGATGTCTAGTTCAACAGTAAATTAATACCGAAACACCCTTGGCAAAGGTAACGCAATTATACTACTATAGCAATCATTTCCAGTTTTTTAAAAATTTTTTGTAGAGACGTGGTCTCACTATATCACCCAGGCTGGCCTCACACTCCTGTCCTCAAGCAATCCTCCTGCCTTAGCGCCCTGTGTCACTGGGATTACAGGTGTGCACCACCATACCTGGCTTCATTTCGAGTTTTAAAGTTTCATTCATTTATTATTTTTGGAACACCTATTTGGTGCAAGTCACTGTGCTGGGTACTACAGGGACTATATTTAGTTTTTTTCTCACTCAGATTGTAGAGACAGACCACACATGCATAACCCTAATTCGAGGCAGTATATGCCACATGTCACAGAAGAGACTGTCATAGGTGGCAGCCACTGTTGCATATCTACCCCAAAGCCATTCTCAGCTTATTGTTTTACCTGCCAACACAGCCCAGTTCTGCCCAGGTGTTGGGCACCCATGTGCATCAGGGGTGGCTGGGCCTCCCCACCACCAGGGTGAATCTTACTCTATGCTGCTCAGGTAATTCTAGTTCTCTTGCCAGTGATTGGTTAAGAAACCAGCACATGATGTAACTGTGGAAATGAGAGGTGAGGTAATGTCTGCTGGTTGGGGGTTGGAGGGAAGATATTCTTGGAAAATTTCCTTGCTCTTAAAAAGGAACGCAAGGAAAGGATTTTCTCTCTGGCAGCCTTCAGACATTATTATATGAGTGTATGATGCTTGTGCTTGATGCCTGAAGATGTTGCAGCCATCTTGCAACCAGAAAGGGACAAACACGAGGACAAAAGCTAACACTCTGAGCATGGCAGCACAGAAAGATGAAAAGAACCTGGTCCTTGCTAGAGCGTTGAGCCTCTGAATTAGCCAGCCCTGAAATGGCTTTGCCTCTGGGTTTTTTTACATAGATTATAAGTCCCCTTATCATTTAGGACATTTTGAGTTGGGTCTTCCTGCCAAAATCATTCTAACTAACACTGAAGACTTATGCAATAGTTCGTAAAAATTTTTAGTAAAATAACTGAAAATAAAAATATTAAGACCCTTTTACATTTGTACAACTCCTTTTCCTGTGCAAACATTGCCTTGGGGGAGTAAAGATCCCAATACCCCCTTCCTTTCCTCATTTTTTGGCCTTCTTGCACCTGTGGTTCCTGGTAAACTTCCTTCCAGTCTTCCCAGGAGGCTTGGCCAAACTCCAGCCATAAATCAAAAGAACACAGAGAACACCTGCAGGTCCCATGTGCCACCTTCTCCCTTTGTACAAGCGCCTGTGAGTGGGGCCTGCAGTCCGCTGTGGCGGGTAGAGAAGAGCAAGGAGGCCCACTCCGAAGCAACCTCCCGCTCCCAGGAAGCCCCCCAGAATGAGCCTGGCCCCAGGGTAGTCTCAAATCTTCTGGAGCCTCCCACACTATTTCAGACCAAGGATCTTTGAGCTGCCCCTGTAGACAAGGGGTGTCTCTTGCAACAAGAACCAGACCAGACTCTGAGGGCTCCGAGGTGTGAATATGTGTCACCCGACTGGTCAGTCCCCTGTGTGGGGGCTCTTGGGCCCTTGAAAGGAGAAAGCCTGAGAGTGTCCTTCTCTGGCCCATTTGGTTTCCTCCCTCCTCCCTCCCTTTCGCGCCTCTTTACCTCACCCCTGGCCTCCTCCCCCTTCTCCTCTCCCCTTCTCCTCTCCCCCCACCCCCACTTCTCCTTTCCCTCTCTCTCCCAGTCATCTCTGCCTTTTCCCGTCTCCATCTCCTCCATCACCGCCGCCCCCTCCAGCCAGGCGCCAGCCAGCACAGCAGTGCCCTGCAGAGACAATTCACTAGAGAGTGAGGGAATGTTCTAACAGGCGCTGAGCGCTCTGGCGGGGAGATCCACAGGCTCCAGAAGCTCGGGCCTGGCCGCAGCTGTCAGATAAGCACCTGTGCGGCCTGCAAGCGGAGGGCAGGCAGGGCAGCTTATAGGGCTTCAGACCCTTTGAATTTGTTCAGCTGTCACTAACTTCGCCCTGCAAGAGGTAGGGTGAGATGGACACGCTGCAGAATGTCACGATCGCAGAAGAGCCTCTGACAACTGGCCTGATGGGCCCAAGCCCCTGTCTTGTCTCATCTCAGGCTTACACATGTGCTCAAGCCCCTGCCTGGGGAGGAGTAGTGACCGTGAGTCAGGGTGGTATCGCTTCACAGCCCACAGAACTGCGAGTACTGCTCCCATCTCAGCATCTTCGTCAGGAAATAGAGGAGCTGAGGGGTGGTGCCTGGGTGATCCCAGAGTTTCCCACCTGTTCTAACTGTCTGGGGCACCAGGCTAAGAAGCTCAAAGAAGTTGTGCAGGGGAGGGAGGGAGACTGCCAGGTGGGCCAGCATTAGGTCTGCACCTCCTCTTGGACAATCCAGGTAAACAGAGTTGGCAGGGGGTGGGGAGGATCACTGCCTTCTTTGGACGCCCCGACTGTGGTCTACTCTAAAAATGAGCCCTTCACCCAGGGATGAGAGCACACGCACACTCCAGCTCCCGCACAATCCTGAGACACGTTGTCCTCGTTCCCCAACCCCCTCTCCTCTCTGCAAAGGGATGACTGCTCCTTCCCACCTGGAGGATCTTGGGGCATCCCCCTGTGAAGGAAGAGCTTGCAGCTCCTGGGAGCAGTGGTCTGAGACCCACCACTATCTTTACAAAGCGCTTCTTTTATTACCTGAGTCCTCTGCTCAAGTACCTATATGCCTGGAGAGGACATCAGAGATAATTTTATCCAATCCCTTATTTTACCAATGAGGAACACAAGGCCCAGTGACTGGCCCAGACCTGGGACCAAGTTTTTTAGTTGTGGTCAGGCATGCCTTCCTCGCGACACGAGACATGTCATGTGTAAACCCTTCTGCCTGGCTTTCCCCCCTTCCCTAAACCAGTCCCACCTACTTAGGGTTCCCACGGCTTCCCTGAAAACCTCCTCAGCTCCCGTCAGGCTGCCCTCACTGCTGCCACCTTGCCTCTGTCATGATCCCTGGAGTTTAGCCACTCAAATCCCTGCCATCCCTCAAGGCCTTATAACCAGCTCCACACAGAACATTCTTACTGAACATTCACCCTACACTCGTATACCAACTGCCCTCTTGACGTCTCCTGGTGGAACAGCTCCAGGTGAACGTAGCCAAAAGAGAACTCCTGCTTCCCTCACCCAGAACCAGCCTCCAGTCTTCCCCAGACTGGAAAACAGGACTGCCATCTCCCCAGCTGCTCAGGCCGGGGGCTTGGGAGTCATCACAGATGCCTCTTTCTCCTGCATTGCCCACACCAACCCAGAGCAGTGCTGTTCTGTGAACTCTGCCTTCAGAGCACACTCTGTGGCTGCCCACTTCTCTTTGCCCCACCTGGACAACTGCAGCCTCCTCTGCACCCACTCCTGCACCCACCCCTACAATCCATTCTCTCCTCAGTGGCCAGACTGATCTCTTCCCCCACCAACTTTTTTTTGTCCTTGCCAACTTTTTATTATGAAAATGCTCAAACATAAGAAAAGTTGAAAGAAGAGTCTGATAAATACCCGTATACCTTCCATCTAGATTCAACAGTTGCTAATATTTACCATATTTGCTTTCTATCTCAGGAACATAAACTTTTTCTTTGCTGATCCACTAGAAAGAAGGTTGAGGACATCATGACACTCCACCCCTAAATACTCCAACAGGCATCTCCTAAGAACTCTACCACCTACTCAACCACATTCCCGTCTTCACCCCTAAAACAGGAATAATCATTCCATAGCAAATAATTCTGCTAATCCTCCAATAGCTCCTTTTTTTCCTCAAATTCAGGGTCCAATCTAGATTCATACATGCATTTGGTTGTGACATCTCATAGTCCCTTCTTGTCTAGAACAATCCTCCACTGCAGTGATTGAATGGTGGCCCCCAAAACATAGGTCTGTGTCCCAGAACCAGTGAATGTGACCTTATTTGGAAAAAGGATCTTTACAGATGTAAACATGTTAAGGATCTTGAGGTGAGATCATCCTGGATTACCTGGGTGGGCCCCAAATCTAGTGATAAATGTCTTCATAAGAGGGAGAAGAGAAGACACGGACAGAGGAGGAGAAAGCCATGTGAAGGCAGAGGCAGAGACAGGAGTGATGCAGCCACAGCCAGGGGATGCCTGGAGTCACCAGACGCTGGAAGAGGCAAGGAAGGATTCTTCTCGCCTAGAGCCTTCGGGAGTAGTGCCCTGCCAACACCTTGATTTTGGACTTCTCTAGATCTATGAGAGAGTAAATTTTTCTTGTTTTAAGCCACCAAATTTGTGGTGGTTTGTTATGAAAGCCCCAGGAAACTAATACACCCACTTTTTAAAAAATGACATTAACTTTTTAAAGAGTCTGGGAATACTTGTTTTATAGAGTGTCCCAATTCTGAAATTGTCTTCAGATTGAACTTTTAAAATCATAAATCAGATCAAGTTATTCTCTGCTTAAAACCCTCCAGTGGCTTTTCATTGCATTTAAAATAAACTCAACTTGGCCGGGCACGGTGGCTCACGCCTGTAATCCTAGCACTCTGGGAGGCCGAGGCAGGAGGATCACTTGAGCTCAGGAGTTCGAGACCAGCCTGAGAAAGAGTGAGACCCTGTCTCTAAAAAAAAAAAAAAAAAAAAAACTCAACTTGTTACTCTGATTTAAAAAGCCCTGTGAGCCCTGACTCCTTCCCACCCTCTAACCCCACATTTCCCATCTCCTTCCTCACCCACCTTGCTCTGGCCTCACTGACCTTTCTTCAGTTCCTCACACACACCCCAGGCTCCTCCCAGCCTTACCCCACTCTGGCTCCTCCCTCTGACCAGGTGACAACCAAATACAATTCATGATCTTTGAATCCTGGATTGGGGGACATAGCTATAAAGAATGTTATTGGGAAGACTGGGGGAATTTGAATATGGACTGTGTATTAGATAACATTGTTATATCAATATCTTGATATATCTTGAGTGGGCTAGTAGTACTGTGGTTATGTAAGAAAATGTCCTTGTTCTTAGCAGATGCATGCTGAAAGAAGTATTTGAGGATGAAATGCAATGATGTCTCACACTTTGAAAGGAATTATGACAAAATATTGACAATTGGCAAATCCAAGAGAGGGGTATACTGGTATTTGTAGCAGCATTCTTTCAACTTTTCTGTTTTTCAAAACAAAATGGGGTAGCCAGCTGCGGTGGCACATGCCTGTAGTCCCAGCTACTTGAGAGGCTGAAGTGGGAGGATCGCTTGAGCCCAGGAATTCTGATGCTAGTGTCCGCACTAAGCTTGGATTCAATATGGTGACCTCCCTTGAGTGGGGAACAACCAGGTTGCCTAAGGAGGGGTGAACCAGTCCAGGTCAGGAACGCAGCAGGTGAAAACTCCTGGGCTGATCAGTAGCGGGATTGCGCCTGTGAACAGCCACTGCACTCCAGCCTGGGCAACATAATGAGACCTTGCCTCTTAAAAAAAAGTAAATAAACACAATAAATAAAAATAAAAATAAGATGGGGTAGAAGATGGACAATTTAAATAAAAAATATCCTAACTTAGGAATAGTAAAAGATCACAAGGGAGTTTGTCAAAATACACATTGTAGAGAATCAGAAGATCTGGGTAGAATACAGGACTCTGCTTTTTAAGGCCCCCGGTGATTCTCAGGCAGGGCCCAGGCCACACCTTGAGAAGGCTCACTTAGTGTTCTGCTATGGAGTGTGGCTTGCTGGGCACAGCCATTCCCTTCTGTTCTCCCGCTGAGGACTAGCTGGTTGAAAAAGTCAGGCAGGCAGACAGAGATGTGATTTTACAGTGAGGGCAGGACTGGACATTGTGGGCATAGTGAAGGTGTATGTGGGGTGGGGTGGGTAGCTGAGGACAGATTTTGCTCTCTTGCCCTGGCTTTTGGCTTCTGGGGGAACAGAGAAGGCTCCTAGAACCCAGGAGAAAAATGGAATCAGGGCTCTAAACTCCTAATACCAGTGATGCTCTGACTCTACTTTATACTCACTTTGATAAGTCTCCTCATCTGAAAAAAAGAGGTCACAATAAATAATTTAAAGCATCCCCCAACTTCCAACGTTCCAGGAAGCCTTCAGTCTTGCACTCAAGCATTGATGCATTCACACTGCAACATGTCATTCTGGCTTATGACCAGAAGGTGGCAGCAACACATCTCTTTATTTTGGGACTAACGAGAGAGATTTTTCAGGTGCCTCGCAAACATTTAGTTGATTTAGGTCCCACTCTAGACACCGTGGACACAAGTATGAATAAGACATGATCACTGCCCTCAAAGATCATATTGTCAGAGTGGGGGAGTCAGACACATAAACAGATTACTGGTTTGCTCACTGTGTGACCTTGGGCAAGTTGCTTAATCTCTCTGTGATTCAGTTTCTTCAACTATAAAATGAGACTAGTAATAGTACCTATGTCATAGGGTTAGTGTGAGGATTAAAAGTGATGAAATGTGTTAAATGCCTGTCACAGTGCTTGGCACGCAGGAAATGTTAACTATTACTACATGATACTGTGATGGCAAAGATGCCCGGCTGCTCCCCACTGGGAGGGGCAGAGCCCCCAAATGGAGATAAGGGGGAAAGTATTCCACCTTGGTGAAGCCACTCTGTTGGGGGGGACTCTGCACCTAGACCAGGCAGGGAGAGTTCACTTGACAACTGTGGAGGTGGATCCCTTCTGGCTGAGGCTCATCTTGGGTCCTGCAGGCCCAGAGCACAGAGCACCAGCAGGGCCACCCAGGGCCTGACCACCCAGGACACACCCTCCCAGAGAGGGAGCTGCCACTAGCTCACTGTGCAACCTCAGACAAGCAAGCTGGTCCCTCTGAGCCTCAGGTCCTACCTCAGTTAAGGAGAAAGGGAACCACGGGAACCAAGGGACAGTGCCGAGTTACACTCTGGGACATTTCGAGAACAACTTTAAAGTTAGCCAATTCAGGGGCAGCAGGGACTGGGACCTAGGGACTTAAGGAGGAAGCGCCTAGGAAAGCAAAGGAATGTTGGGGAGGACTTCGGACTTTTCCCAGAGGTGTAGTGGACCTTTAAGCCAATCCTAGACCTTGAGGGGCAGGGAGACCCCAACTGACGCTTAGTTACAAGTAATTAGGAATACACCAGAGCAGAGGGGTAGGGCTGGGATGAGCTTGGCATGTCTTTGCACTATATCTGTTCCTTGGTCTTGCCCGGGAGCCCAGCTATGAATCTCTTTACTCTCCCCATCTCCCACCTTCTCTTGCCTACATGTCCCTCCTAATCTGGCTTTGAGGCCATGGCCTGTCATTTAGCAGCACTCTTTCCTGTAAACTAAACTTCTTTGTTCACCTTCCTTGCAAACCCCTGAACAAATCCAACTGTTGTTTCTCTTCAAGCCTTCACCAGAGCAGCAAGGGAGGGATAACAATAATACTGGCTAACACTTTTATAGCATGTACTATGTCCCAAGTACTAAGTGCTTCACATATTGTAACTCCTTTAATCCTCCCAACGCTATGAGGTAGGTCACCAGTCCCCAACCTTTTTGGCACCAGGGACCGGTTTCATGGAAGACAATTTTTCCATGGATGGTGGGGTGGGGGGAGATGGTTTCAGGATGATTCAAGTGCATTACATTTATTGTGCACTTTATTTCTATTATTATTACATTGTAATATATAATGAAATAATTATACAATTCACCATAACACAGAATATAATGTCGCCGCTGATCTGACAGGAGGTGGAGCTCAGATAGTGATGGAGCGATGGGAAGCTTTGCTGGCTTGCCCCCGCTACCCTGCTCACCTCCTGCTGTGTGGCCCAGTTCCTAACAGGCCACGGTTCCTGCTCCATGGCCCAGGGGTTGGGGACTGCAGAGGTAGGTAATAGTATTATCATTCCCAATGATGGATAAAGAAAATGGAGTGAACAGAGGTTAAGTCATTTACTAAAACCCAAAGCACACAGCTGATTAAGTTGAGCAGATGATTGAACCCAAGCAGTCTGTCCAGAGTCTCAGTACACTAAGGAAGGATGAGGCCACCTTCCCCTCCACCCATCAGCCAGGAAGTACTTGGCTCCTTCCACCTTGCATCCAGCACTGCTCTCAGCCACTAGTGGGGACAATCCTAAAGAAGCCCAGATCCTTGGTGACTAACAATATCACTCAGGAGGTTAGTAATAATAATAATAGTAATAAAACTAGCTTACATTTTCAGCCTTTACAATGTGTGTCCTAAGCATTTTACATGCATTTATTCATTTAGTCCTCACAATAGCACTATGAGGCAGAAGCTACAATTATCCCCATTTTACTGAGGGCCACAGAGGGCCATAGCAATGAGCCTAAATCTGTACAATAGAGAGTGGTGGGATCAGATGGGAAGCATGGCAGCTGGATGCCAGAGCCCCAGCTCTTAACTGAAACTCTTTTCTTACCTTCCCCCCCCACCCCAGGCCTGCTCCTGTGGAGTAAGGAGGGGCTTCCTCTCCTGCAGCACCCAGGCTCCAGCCTTGCTCACTCCACAGCTTCCAGAGCCCGGCTGAGGAGGCCCCCTGGTCCCCTGTCCTCTGAGGCATCTGGGTGGTGAGCTGGGTGCTTAAGCAAGGGAGGGGATGAGAACTCCATCCGGAACTCCCCAGGCCCAGTCGCCTCTACTTTCAAAGGCCCAGGTTACCACCAGCTTCCTTTAAAGACAGGGCCTGAGTTGTCCTCCCCACACCCTGCCTGCCCCTCCCCTGCAGTGCTGGCTCCCAGTGTGCTCCTGGGTGGGGGGCGAGTCTGGGGTGGATGGGGTTCCAGACTAACAGCCTCTGGGGCTCAGTGCCCAGGGCTGCGGCAGGAAGCACCAAGGCTTCCCTAGCCCCCTCCTCACACCTGCCAAGCCACCACCCCCATCCCAGGTGGGACCCTACCCCTCCCCACTCCCAGGAGTTAGCGGGGGACAGGCCTTGGTTTATCCATCCCGTCCCCTCTCTCCCATCCTCGCTTTTTCCATTCCCCTGGCAACCAAACCAGGCCCATCAAGGAGAAGGACCTGGCAACCTGGCAGCTGCGCAGGGAGAGACTAATGGCCCGGAAGGAAGGAGGGGCCTGGGGAGGAGAAGAAGGCGGTAGGGATGTGAGCAGGCGCTGGCTGGCGGGCGGGCGTTGGCCCTGGCCCATCTCAGAGGACACAGAAAGGGAGGAGGGATCCTCTGCCCTGCAATACAGAGGAGCTGACCAGCCAGGGAGCCACCCTCCTCACCCCCAGCCAGAGATCCAGCCTGGACCCCCAAACCTGCTTCCTCAGATGCCCCAGCTCTCATCCTCGGGTCCAATGTGAGGCCGACCTGCCCCACAGGAGAGCCCTAGAGTCCACGGCAACAGCAGCAGCCCCAGGGCTCCTGGCAGATCCAACAGGCCTCAGCAACCTGGCTTCTGCAGACTGTCCTCGCTGCCTGTCCACTCCTGGGCAGCCCGTACTTGTGCTCTGGAAGCTGTGTGACATGCAGAGGCCAGACATCAGCCTTCCCGCTGACTTTGGGGTGGGGGAGGGTACGAAGAGATGTGTGGTTGTGTGTGTGTTTGTGTGTACAATGTGAGTCCACACAGGTACACAGGGCTATGCATATGCATCTGTGTGCACAGGTTTGTGGGTCTGTTCCGGGGCCTTCTCTCTTCTTTCAGCCATTGGGGATGGGCACCTTCTCTTTCCCCATCTCTTCCCCACCCAGCCCCACCCAGCCCTGGATACCTGCAACTCCTCAACACTGGAAACCGGCTCCTGCCAGTCCATCCATCTCTCAGCCTTGGCAGCAGCTGTTGCCCCTCAGCCCCCTCCCCTCCCTACCTCAGGAATCTCTCTGGTTCCCGGAAGGCCCATGACTGAGCAGCAGTTGGTGGGGGGAGGGAGAATCCAGTAAACCCAGACAGCATACAACACCCTGCTCAGCTCAGCCTCTGGCCCGGCACAGACCCTCTCCAGTGGGATCCAGAGCTGGACCCAGCCACCCTCGGCCCCCTATGATGTTCCCACCCTGTTGGGGCAGTCCAGGATTGGGGGCTGTGTCTTTAAGGCTGAAACATCAGCAGGCAACCTCTGCTGGGCCAAATGATCAGGAGAGGGGGAGGGGAGCTGGTCAGCCCATTAGCAGCAGAGCTGGCGCCAGGAACCAGCCCTTCCCAGGGCTCTGGGGATTGGGGAGAGACCAGCCCTGCCCCAGCCCCTCTGCCTCTACTCTCTCCTGTCCCCCATTTCTCCCTGGGTGTGGTGAAGGAGGGGGTAGTTGACCGCAAGTGAAAGTAAAGCCCAGCCTTTAGGGTACAGGTTGAGGCACAAGCTCTGGTGCCTTAGCGGGCCAGCTGTCCCTCCACCTGGCCTCCTGCCTACTCATGTACCAGAAGCCTGCGCTTTAACCTCAGGTCCCCCGTCCCCTAATTTTTACCAACTCTTTCAGACAGGGACCCCAGCTCTGAGTCAGGCCCTCCTACCCCAGGCTCCAGCTTCCAATGCTTGCTGGAAGGTGCTGACCCTACCCCTGGCCTGTGGTTGCCCTCCCTGCTTCCTTCCCTGCCAGCAACAGGAGGAATCAAGTAGGCAGAGCACCAGCAACCACATAGGGGAGGGTGCGGCGCCCCTGCTGTTCCGCAGGGGTGGGGCATCCCCCTCCCCACACAGCCCCACTCTCCCCTGCCGTCAGGCCAGTGGGAGGAGCTGCCCGTGCCCCCCCTGAGACCGCAGGGCTATAAAGCCGCCTCACAGCGGTATGCGGCTCCCTCCCAGCCCCCCGGCCTAGCTCTGCAGAACGGTGACTGCCCATCCTCGGCCGCCATGAGCCACCACCCGTCGGGCCTCCGGGCCGGCGTCAGCTCCACCTCATACCGCCGCACCTTCGGGCCACCGCCCTCCCTATCCCCCGGGGCCTTTTCCTACTCTTCCAGCTCTCGCTTCTCGAGCAGTCGCCTGCTGGGTTCGGCGTCCCCGAGCTACTCCGTGCGCCTGGGCAGCTTCCGTGGCCCCCGGGCGGGCGCGGGCACCCTCCTGCGCCTGCCCTCGGAGCGCCTCGACTTCTCCATGGCCGAGGCCCTCAACCAGGAGTTCCTGGCCACTCGCAGCAACGAGAAGCAGGAGCTGCAGGAGCTCAACGACCGCTTCGCCAACTTCATTGAGAAAGTGCGCTTCCTGGAGCAGCAGAACGCGGCCCTGCGCGGGGAGCTGAGCCAGGCCCGGGGCCAGGAGCCAGCACGCGCCGACCAGCTGTGCCAGCAGGAGCTGCGCGAGCTGCGGCGGGAGCTGGAGCTGCTGGGCCGCGAGCGCGACCGGGTGCAGGTGGAGCGCGACGGGCTGGCGGAGGACTTGGCAGCGCTCAAGCAGAGGTCAGGGGGCAGGGCTGGGCGGCGGCCGTCGAGGCGGCTGCTCTTCCCTCTCCTCCCTTCCCTACCGGCAGCCCAAGGGTGTGGCTCCCCTTGGCAACCCGGGTTTGTGCAGGCAGCAGCCTCGCCCGCGGGCTCCAAGCCCCCTCCCCCACTTTGCTCTGGGAGTCTGGGGAGGTGTGGGAGGGGTATCTATGCCTCCCCTGTGTAATAAGGAGACCTTCTCAGCTCCCAGCCCGTTAGTGAGAAAGTGGGGTCAATACCATCAGGCAGCCTGAAGCCCTCCCTTTAGAGTCCTGAGCAGCGGCAACAGCGTCTAACCTGATCCTGGGGGACGCGGTCTGGTGTGAGAGCCGGGCCCTAATCCTGCAGCTCGGCCTCTGCGCACCCTACCCATCAGGTTGGAGGAGGAGACGCGCAAGCGGGAGGATGCGGAGCACAACCTCGTGCTCTTCCGCAAGGTGAGTCCGGGCCCCACGCAGAGTTCCGCCTCCCCATCCCTACCCGCGGCCTGTGTATCCAGGGTGGCATCGGTGGGTGCGCGCAACCAGACTCCTCCCAAAGCAGGCAGGGAAGGCCTGGCCCTTCCTCTGCCTAAGCAGCCCCGCCCTTCTCTTAAACCCCACTGCCACTCCACGAAGGACGTGGACGATGCCACCCTGTCCCGCCTGGAACTAGAGCGCAAAATTGAGTCTTTGATGGATGAGATTGAGTTCCTGAAGAAGCTGCACGAGGAGGTGGGTGGACCCGGGTGTCAAGGGTGGCTTCGGAGGTTGGGGGGGTGGTCTCGCTGGAGTTGCTTAGTGGAAGTTCTGGAGGAGGCTGGCGGGTGGATCGGAGGAATGGTCCTGGGGATGAGAAGTGAGATTGGCTGGGTGGACGCTGTCACTCGACCCCCCTTTACAGGTGGTTTGACTCCCACCCTTGCGCCACCTGGTGGCAGGCAGTGGGGCTGTACCCTCGTGACCTGGCAGCTGGTTTAGCGCCAGCCAGGGTGCAGGTCGCGTATTCCTGGGGTCGCTGCACTCCCTGGTGCCCCCTTCTGTTCATTCAAATGTTTCTTCTCTTTTCTGTGCGCGAACGGCGTGGCCCGCATGGAATTTGCGCCGTCGGCTCGTCATCTGCCTGTCCTGGGCCGTAGGAGCTTCGAGACCTACAGATGAGCGTGGAGAACCAGCAGGTGCAGCAGGTGGAGGTGGAAGCAACTGTGAAGCCGGAGCTGACGGCGGCGCTGAGGGACATCCGAGCACAGTACGAGAGCATCGCAGCGAAGAACCTGCAGGAAGCGGAGGAGTGGTACAAGTCCAAGGTGCGAGAGACCGGGAAGGACTGGGAGGAGGGAAGTGCTGGGTGGTGTGGTGCAACCCTACCAGCTCAAGCCCAGCTGCCTCCCCATCACTTCGCAGTACGCAGACCTGTCCGATGCCGCCAACCGGAACCACGAGGCCCTGCGCCAGGCCAAGCTGGAGATGAACGAGTCCCGACGCCAGATCCAGAGTCTGACGTGCGAGGTGGACGGACTCCGCGGCACGGTGAGTATGAAGCTGCGCGCCCAGGCCCGGGGAGCCGACGACGCAGGGTTCCCCGACTGTCCCCTCTTCTCCCCCACCCCAGAACGAGGCGCTGCTCAGACAACTTCGAGAGCTGGAGGAGCAGTTCGCCCTGGAGGCGGGCGGGTACCAGGCGGGCGCCGCGCGGCTCGAGGAGGAGCTGCGACAGCTAAAGGAGGAGATGGCGCGGCACCTGCGCGAGTACCAGGAGCTCCTTAACGTCAAGATGGCCCTGGACATTGAGATCGCCACCTACCGCAAGCTGCTGGAGGGCGAGGAGAGCCGGTGAGGGGCGGGGCGGCCGGGGAGTGGCAGGGCGTGGTCGGGATTGGGTGTAAGGGGAGGGGCGTGGCCTGGGCAGGGGCGTGGCCTGGGCAGGGGCGCTGACCGCTTGCTTCTCCCCCAGGATCTCCGTGCCGGTCCATTCCTTTGCCTCCTTAAGTATAAAGACGACTGGTGAGTCTTCCACGTCTGGCTTCCAGCCTGTACCTCCCCTTGTCCACTTATGTCCTGATCGGACTTTTGCTCTGGCTCGCTCAGGGATCTCTTCCCTCCACGGAACCGCTTAGCCCTAGCCTATACTCGCCCCTCCCCACCCCTCCTGCCCTCTCCTCCCCTGCCCTTGGGGATGGGAGTGGGAGCATACAATGAGAGAAATCCCAAGCCTTCCCCCTTCCACCCCTCATCCTGTTCTCTCCAGTGCCCGAGGTGGAGCCTCCCCAGGACAGCCACAGCCGGAAGATGGTCCTGATCAAGACCATTGAGACCCGGGATGGGGAGGTGAGACAGGTCCTCTGATCCCAGGACCCCATCATTTCCCATGTTATTTCTGAGCCGCAGCCTGGCTGCAGTTGATCTTAGGGTGTTGTGGGTGGGTGGTTCTTGGGGAAAGACAAGGAGACAGAGAAAGTGGATGGATAAACCGGAGCCTCAGCTGGTTGTGCCAGTACCATGATCCAAAGGAGCTGGAAGGAGGGTGATATTGAATGGTCCATGCCCGTCATGTGCCTTGGCCCCAGCAGGTGGTGACGGAGTCCCAGAAGGAACAGCGCAGTGAGCTGGACAAGTCTTCAGCTCACGGCTACTGAAACCCTTGGTCCAGAGATGCTTGACCCTGCCCTAGGCCTGCTCTAAGCCCAAATCCTAACACCAGTCCTGAATTAGTCTCCCCACCCTCTGCATGTGTCTAAGGGGTGTTACCAGCCCTTCCTTTCCTGGCCCATGGCCAAGCCCTACCTGACCAGCAGTCACTGGGCGTGTCCCTGCCCTGACACAGATGTGACCCAGGTGCTCTCCTTTTCCTGTCCTGGTAAAAGGCTGATAACCCCCAGGACGAGTCTGCTCCAGCCATGATCCTATGAGTAGTGGGTGGGCCAGGGTCTGAGTTTCACTTTTGAATCAAGTAAAACTGCTGTCATGAGAAACCTCTCCCGTGCATTTGTGTCTGTGGGAGTGGGGGATGGTGCCTAAGGGGAGGAGCCTCGGTGTGTCTTCCCTTTGTCTCTAGTCATTTCTTTACTGACTCCCACTCACTTGGCATTTGTGACTCCTCTTTACCCTTCTGGGTTTTCTCCGATCTCTCTGTCCATTCCTTCTCAATGTCCAGCTGCCCGCTGGGTGTCTCATAGGCCACTCAAACTCATCGTGTCCCAACAGAGCTCTCACCTCCCTCCATCTGCAATCATGTTCTTCTTTGGATTCCCCTCCCCAGAAGAAGGCACCTATTGCCCAAATTAGAATTCATCTCAGTTTACACACCTTTCTTTTCTTTTCTTCACCTACCTCCCATCTCAGCTTACACACCTTTCTTTTCGTCACCTTCCTAACTCTTTTGCAAGTCTGTGTGGTTTTCCCCATCCCCACTACCACCTCCTAGTCCAGGCCACTATCACCTCTTGCCTGGGACACATTATCTGCATTATCAGTGGTTTTCTTCCCTTGGCCTTGCCCTGCCATCCAACCAAATCTATTCAGATTCTGCTACCACCACCCCTGCCCCTGCTTGAAAGTGTCTATTTCCACACTGTCCACCAACTCCATTCCATGCTACCCTTGCTTTCATGTCAAAATCCACTTCTGGATTTAAGATTGTCTTCTTCACTCAATTATGGTGCGGGGAATAATCAAGAGTCCCTGTTCTCAAAGAGCTCCCAGTCTGGGGTGGGGGAGGTAGACAAATAAGCAGACAATGGCAGCTTAGTGCTGAGTGCTCTGCCTGGGATAAGCAGATGGTGGTGTGGCAACAGGAAGGAGTGCCTAACCCAGTATAGGGGGATAGGGATGGCTTCCCAGGGAGGTAATATCACACTGAGCACTGAAGGATGAGCAGGACTTAGGTGAAGCAGGGAGAGAAGGAGGACTTTCTAGGTAGAGAAATCATCCAGGAGGTAAGAGAGAGCAAGTCTGGGAATGGGAAGAAGTCCTATAATGCTGCAGTGAAGGATAGAATGGAAGGAATGGAGTTGAGGCTAGAGAGACGAAATAAGGCCCCAGTCATGGAGGGCTTGATAAGCCATATTAAGGCATCCATAATTTATCCTAAAGAAAAGGGAAAGAAACTTAACAGTTTTAATCAGGAGAATGAAGTATTCAGATCTGCATTTTAGGAAGATCACTCTGGCTGAAATGTGCAGAAAGAATTGGAAAGAGATTGGAGACCAATTCAGAGGCTTTTGTAGTAAAACATGCAAGAGATGATGGTGGGTGGGGTAGCAGGAGATGAGTTTGAGGGTAGAATCTGCAGTTCCCAAGGATTTTGATTGGCAGTATAAGGGAAAGGGAAATAGTAAAGATGACCCAAGTTTTTGGCTTGAACAGCCAGGCAGATAGATGGTGGTATCTTTCACAGAAAGAGGGAAGATTGGAGTTGGGGAAGGTGGGAGCCTAAGACAGCAAAGTTAGTTTAAGACTTATTGACTGTGAGATGCACTGGAACATCCAAAAAGAAGGGATGGTAGGCAGTAGGATACACTGGTCTGGAGTTCAGGTGTGATTGGATATTTTGAGATACTGAATTTATTGGAATGTTTTTTATTACAAGTAACAGATAACCCCTTTATTGTTTTTTTTAATTTCAAAATATTAATTAAGTGGGTACAAGTGTTTTTATTACATAGATATTTTGTATAATGCTTACGTCAGGGCTTTTGGTGTGCCCATCACCAGAATGGTGTTCATTGTACCCAACAGGTAAGTTTTTATCCCATACCCACCCTCTCGCCCTCCCCTTCTTGGTTTCTCATTCCCTTTATATCGCTTTTTGCCCATGTATACCCATCTATTACCTCCCACTTGTTAGTGAGAACACAGGGTGTTTGGTTTTCCATTCCTGAGATATTTCACTTAGGATAATGGTCTCCAGTTCCATCCACATTGCTGCAAATGACATTATTTCATTCCTTTCTGTGGCTGAGTAGTACTTCATGGTATGTATATACCACATTTTCTTTATGCACTCATGAATTGAAGGGCACTTAGGTTGATTCCACATCTTTGCAATTGTGAATTGCACTGTCATAAACATTCAAGTACAGGTGTCTTTTTGATAAAATGACTTCATTTCGGCCAGGCGCAGTGGCTCACACCCATAATCCTAGCACTCTGGGAGGCCAAAGAGGGAGGATCGCTTGAGGTCAGGAGTTCAAGACCAACCTGAGCAAGAGCAAGACTGCATGTCTACTAAAAATAGAAAAAATAAGCTGGGTGCAGTGGTGTGTGCCTGTAGTCCCAGCTACTTGGGAGGCTGAGGCAGGAGGATCACTTGAGCCCAGGAGTTTGAGGTTACAGTGAGCTATGATGACGCCACTTCACTCTACCCTGGGGGACAGAGCAAGACTCTGCCTCTAAATAAGTAAATAAATATATAGATAAATATGCCTTCATTTCCTTTTGGTAGATATCCAGCAGTGGAATTGCTGGATATGGTAGGTCTACATTTATTTCTTTGTGGAATCACCATACTGTTTTCCATAGAGGTTGTACTAACTTGCAGTCCCACCAGCACTGTATAAGCATTCCTTTCTCTCTGCAACCATGCCAGCATCTACTATTTTTTGACTTTTTATTAATGGCCATTCTGATAGGGGTAAGGTGGTATCTCATTGTAGTTTTAATTTGCATTTCCCTGATGATTAATGATGTTGAGCATTTTTTTCATATGTTTGTTGGCCATTTGTCTATCTTCTTTCAAAAAACTTCTGTTCATGTCTTTTGCCCACTTTTTGATGGGGTTGCTTGATTTTTTCCTGCTGATTTGTTTGAGTTCTTTGTAGATCCTAGATATCAGTCTTTTGTTGGATGTACAGTTTGGGAATGTTTTCTCCCATTCTGTAGGTTGTCTATTCACTCTGTTGATTATTTCCTTTGCTGTGCAGAAGCTTTTTAATTTAATTAAGTTCCATTTATTTATTTTTTTTATTGCTAAATTTGCCTGTTGTTGCTAAATTTGCCTGTCTTAGTCATAAATTCTTTGCCTAGGCTGATGTCTGAAAGAGATTTTCCTACATTTCTTCTAGAATTTTTATGGTTTCATGACTTACATTTAAGTCTTTAATCCATCTTGAATTAATTTTTGTATATGGAGAAAGATAGGGATCCTGTTTCATTCTGCATGTGGCTATCCGGTTTTCCCAGTACCATTTATTGAATATGGCTTCCTTTCCCCAGTTTATGTTTATTGTCTGCTTTGTCGAAGATCAGTTGGTTATAGGTAGATGGTTTTATTTCTGGGTTCTCAATTCTGTTCATTGGTCTACATCTCTACTTTTATACCAGTACAATGCTGTTTTGGTTACTACAACTTTGTAGTATAATTTGAAGTCAGGTAATGTGATGCTTCCAGATTTGTTCTTTTTACTTAAAGTTGCTTTGGCTATTTGGGCTCTTTTTTGGTTGCAAATGAAGCTTAGGATTATTTTCTCTAGATCTGTGAAATATGATTTTTGACTTTTTTTTTTTTTTTAGGCAGGGACTTGCTCTGTCACCTAGACTAGAGTGCAGTGGCATCATCATAGCTCACTGCAACTTCAAACTCCTGGGCTTGAGCAATCCTCCTGCCTCAGTCCCCCAAGTAGCTGGGACTACAGGCCCACTCCACCATGCCTAGCTAATTTTTCTATTTTTATAGAGATGGGGTCTCGCTCTTGCTCAGGCTGGCCTCAAACTCCTGGCCTCAAGTGATCCTCCTGCCTTGGCCTCCCAAAGTGCTAGGATTACAGTGAGCCACCATGCCCGCCCCCCAGATAACCCCTTGTTTTAAAAAAGGAAATATCTCACATGATGAAGAGCCAGACATAGGGGGGCAGTCTCTGAGGTTGTTTCATTCAGCAGCTCAATGTTGTCATCAAAGACCCAGGCTCTGTCCGTGGCTATGCTGAGCCTTCCTCCTTGGAGGGGAGCTTTGCCTTCAGTATGGTTTTCCTCATTGATCCCAAGATGGCTGCCAGCGCTACTGGGTGATATTTCCCTATTCACACCCAGTGGAAAAAAGACAAAATCCTCCTTCCAGGTATGAAATATAAATCCTTTCCATTAGGCTGTTTAGCTAATGTTGTTGGTGTGTCCATTCCTGGACCAATGACAGTTGCCAGAGGAAAGCTGCTGATTGGCTTGGGCTCATCATCTGGTGTGGGACGGATGTTGGGAATCCATCACAATGTCTGCAGCAGGTGTTATTCAGGCTTCTTGCCACCACCACCCTCCCCATAGGGACACACAAATACACACATTCTTTATACCCCTTGCCTTTGCTCCCTTTCATTCGGTGGTCTTTATTACTTCAGAAAAGCAGGCAAAAGCTTTGGACTTCCAAATGTTTAGGTTTTTAAGTGAGCAAAATTTCAAGTTTGAAAACTTTTACGTCAGAGTTTGCGGCCTGTGATTTTTACTTGATACAATGAAGAGAGATTGAGCCAAAGTTAAGGGCCTGGGACTCTCAGGTGTCACACATGAGAAGATATAAAAACACCCAGGAACAGTGCCTAAAGTGAGAAAAGACAAGGGCCTTGGGGAGAATCTCAAGAATTTACAGGCTGAGATGGAGGAGGAGAACAAGGAAAGTGCGGCCTTGAGAAGCCAAGGCAAGACAAAACTTTAAGGAGGGAGCAGCTAGTCATGGCAATGATGCTGGGAGCCCAGGTTAGATAACAATAGGAAAATCTGGGATTTGTTAACAAGGAAGATGCTAGACACTTCAGTGAGGACAGCTCAGGACAAGGTAGGGTCAGAAGGCAAAAGCAGTCAACTGAGGAATGAATGAGAGATGAGGAAGTGGAGAGCAGATTACTCTCCCAAGACTTTTTTTTTTAATTTTAATTTTTAGAGACAGAGTCTTACTCTAACACCCAGGCTGGAGTGCAGGGGCTCCATCATAGCTCACTCTAATCTCCAACTCCTGGACTCAAGCAATCCTCCCACCTGAGCCTCGTCAGTAGCTGGGAATATGGGCACCAGCCACTGTGCCCCACCTCAAGATATTTGACTGTTGAAAGAAGAATTCTTAGCAAAGAAAGACCTGTGTTTTTAGGAAAGGAAAAAAATTTTTTTAGGGACAGGGTCTTGCTCTGTTGCCCAGGCAGGGTACAGTGGTGCAATCATAGCTCACTGCAGCCTCCAACTCCTAGGCTTAGGCGATCCTCCTGCCTCAGCCTCCGGAGTAGCTGGAACTACAAGCACACACCACCATGCCTGGCTAATTTAAAAAAAATTTTTTTAGAGACGGTCTCTCTCTGTCACCCAGACTGGTCTCAAACTTCTGGGCCCAAGCTATCCTCCTGCTTTGGCCTCCCAGAGTGGTGGGATTACAGGTGTGAGCTACCATGCCCAGCCTAGGAAAGGAAATTTTGAAGAAAGGAGAGACTGGACCAGTGTTTTTGAAACTGCAGGTCATGAAACATTGTAATTTAAATTATTGGGTCAAGACTAACCTTTCTTTAAAAAAAGAAAAATATAAAAATTTAGGGTGTTGTGAAACTTTTGTTTTCAATGCATTTTTATACATGTGTACTGGGTTGCCATATAAAATTCATTTTTTAAATCTTAGATTGTGGTTTTTAAAAATTGAAAAAACCGCACTTAAACATGTTTAAATGCTGGAGAGAATTAAAAAGAATCAAGTTGTCATGGGTGAGCTCAGCCATCTATTAAAATGATATACTTCTGACTTGGCTGTGATTGAAAGTTTTAGGAAAACCCCAAATCCAATTCTAATCAAGAGGATCTAAAGTTAACCTCAAGAAGACAGGGTTGGGATTTGATTGTAATTAAGAAAGCTTATACCACATTGATTTTATTGTATGCTGCTTGTTGGAAGGTTAACTGAAGGAAGACAGTTCTCATGACATCTGTAAAAAGGTCATCTCAAGGGTGAGGATGTGGCCACACTTATTTAGTACTGTTCCTATAGACAACTGGACTATGGAGGACACATGTATCCTGGGCCCCACTGAGGTGCCACTGCTATAGCAGGGATAATTCATCAGGGGGCCACCTGCAGAGGGTGGAAGAGGGAGTTCAGTTATCTGGGCCGCAAATAAAAGAGACTAATCAAATATCTCAAGCAAGGGGGAGTTAATTGTGAGGTTATGTGAAAATAAGGAGGACAAGAATTGCAGCTGCCTGGGGTGGGAGTGGGGGTTGCTTCACAGGGACCCAGAAACATCTGTACAACCTGGCCTCATGGGAAGGATAAGCCCAGCTGTGCTTCACAGAGCCTGTGAAGTGGCCAGTAGTGCCCTTAGCAGGAGGGGCACACTGCTCCCTAGCCCAGGGTTTTCTATGGCTTCTACTGTTCCTGCCATGATGAACGAATGACCACGCCCAGCTAATTTTTTAAAATTTTTGTAGAGATGGGGTCTCACTGTGTTGCTGGCCTTGAGCTCCTGGCTTCAAGCAATCCCCCGACCTCGGCCTCCCAGAGTGCTGGGATTACAGGTGTGAGCTACCGCGCCTGGTCATTCTTACTTATGGCTTTGATTGCCCCATGGCATCCATGCCTTCCATGGCCTAGTAGCAACTGCATGCTGACTTCTGGGGCTTTCTTTGGTTCTGCTGTCACTTCTCATCACAGAAGATGCCCACTTTACCAGTATTGCCAAATTAGTTGATACTTCCCATCCCCTCCATAAGACATACCAACTGATATCCCAAACATGCTGAGCTCTTGAGACTGGTTGGCTGCTCTAGTTCCCTGTGTACTTTGGCTCCCACAGGTTGAGTTAGCAAATGTTAAATGCATAACAAATGTCGGTTGTATTTGTTCCCAAATATGTTTTTGACACTTATACTTGTTATATAATCCTGTAGTTTAATATTTCTTAAACTGTTGAAAGAGTGTGAAAAGTACAATTTTTATTTAACAGATGGCATAGTGGTTAAGAATCTCTGCACTTGAATCTTGGGTCTTCTGCTTACTAGATGTATGACCTGGCAAAATATATTTCACTTGTCTTTGCCTCAGTTTCCTAGTCTGTAAAATGGGGACAACAATAGTTGTATAACAGTTACTTTACAGGATTTCTGTGAAGATGAGATGAGATGAATTGTGCAGATCTGGGTGGACTTGGCTGTCCTGCAGGCAGGAGAATAGGGTGACACTGTTCAGAATATGACCTCTTAGACTCCTTCCCTCAGCAGGGTAGCATGGGATTGATCGTAATTGTAAACCAAGGATTACAGTTCTAGTTGTTCTTCAATAGTGTAAACTTCAAAGGTTTTTTCTGTTTCAAGCAGAAAACTTGAACATATGATGCAGCCTTTTTCATACTACATTAATTTCCTACTGGTGTTGTAACAAATTACCACAAACTTAGTGGCTTAAAATGACAAATTTATTATCTTACAGTTCTGGAGGCCAGAAGTCTAAAATGGGTCAGAAGAGCAGCATTCCTGTGGGAGCCTTTTCAAGATTCCTTGCCTTTTTCAGCTTCAAAAGACTGTCCACATCCCTTGGCTGAGGTCCTTTTTCATCTTCAAAGCCTGCAATCATAATCACTCCAAACCCTACTTCAGTTATCACATCTTCTCTGACTCTGACCCTCCCACATCTCTCTTATAAGGATCCTTGTTATTACATTGGGTGCACCACATAATCCAGGATAAACCTCCCCATCTCAAATTCCTTAATTTAGTCACATCATCAAAGTCCCTTTTGCATGTAAGAACATATTTTCACAGGTTCTGGGGATAAGGATGTAGACATCTTCTGAGGAGGACATTATTATGCCTATCATAGTCTGTCCTCTGGCCTCCAGAGATTCATGTTCTTCTCACATGCAAAATATATTCACCCCATTTCAAGGTCTCCAAAAGTCTGAAGCCATTACAGCATCAACTTGAGTCCAAAATCTCATTTAGGTCTGATCAGCTCAGAAGTCCCAAATCTTACCATTTAAATCATCTAAGTTAGGTATGGTTGAGGCTCTGGGTATAATCACTCCTAAGGAAGAATTCCTCTCCATCTGTGGACTGTGGATCCAGAAAACAAGTTCTATTCCTAAAATACAATGGTGGGACAGATGTAGGATTAGAGTTACAGACAATGCATTCAAAAAGGGATAAAATGGAAAGAAAAAAAGGATTTGCTGGTCTGAAGCAATTTCAAAACCCAGCTGGGAAAACATTAGGTAGTCAAGGCCTAGGAATAATCCTCTGTGGTTCCTGGTTCCCCTGCTGGCCTTGTTTCTGCCCTTGGAGTCATCCTTCCTTTTCCATGTGTTTTCATCTGTTATTTCCTGGCTGTAGAATTTTGGGAGTCTGACAGCCTTCTTTCATTTTGCCCTCTCTGTCCCTTTTAGTACAAGCTGGTGGTGTTTCTGCTTGTATGACATTCTCGAAAATCTTGTGGATCTCCTCTGTATGTCTCAGGGACTCAATCCATTTAGACAAGAGGCTCTGCCACAAATCTTTTTGAATAATCCCATTTCTATGCTTGGCTTCTGCTTAGAACGACTGAGGATCCATGAGTCATATGCCTAATCTCTCACAAGGGCCCTTTGGGTGACTGAATGACCTTTGATCCTTCCTAGGCATTAGCAAAAGATTGTCCAGGTACACCCTTGGATTGCTCTTCAGAGCACATTTTCCTGACAGTGGATGGCCTAATTTAACATATTTGGCAATAGGCATAAGTTGAGAATTTCCCGGAGAGCAAGTCCTTGTTCCTTTTTGCTCAACAGTTCTTCCCTCAACTTATCTTTCCTCTTACATTTTACTATAAGCAGCAAGAAGAAACCAGGTCCACCTTCAACACTTTGCAACACAGCTAAATATCCAAGGTCATCCTTACAAGTTCTGTTTTCTAAATAACTAGACACAATTCTGCTGAACTTTTTGCCACTATATTAAAAATATCCCCTTTCTGGGAGGCTGAGGGAGGAGGATTGCTTGAGGTCAGGAATTCAAGACCAGCCTGAGCAAGAGCGAGACCCCCATCTCTACAAAATAAATAAATAAATAAAAATAGAAAAATTAGCTGGGTGTGGTGGCACATGCCTGTAGTCCCAGCTGCTGGGAAGGCTGAGGCAGGAGGATCGCTTGAGGCCAGGAGTTGGAGGTTGCAGTGAGCTATGATGACGCCACTGCATTCCAGCCTGGGCAACAGAGTGAGACCCTGTCTCAAAAAATTGCCAAATTTCTGAGAAAATAACTTCAAGCCTAGACTTCTATACCCAGCCAAAATATTCACAAATATGAAATTTTCACATATGTGGGATTCAGAAACTTTATAATCCAAAGATTCTTTCTGAAAGAATCTTTACAGGAGATACTATAGATAGGAAGTAAAGAAATAAATCTAGGAGAAATAGGAAGAAAGTAGTAGGATACAAAAAGCAAGGGTTAGAAAAAGAAAAATGAATAAAATTTATTAAATCTAAATAAATAATAATTGTAAAAAATATTTCCAAGATAGAAACAAAAACAAAGGAGGAGAAATTTTAAAATGCATAATAATTTTGGAATATTTTTCCAGCTTTATTGAGGTACAGTTCATGAATAAAAATTGTGTATATTTACAGTGTACAATGTGATGTTTTGGTGGTATATCTATACATTGTGACATGATTTCTACAATCAAGCTAATTAATGTATCCATAACCTCACATATTTATCTTTTTTGTGTGTATTTGTGTGAGTGTGTATGGTAAGAACATTTAAGATCTATTCTTGGCTGGGCATGGTGGCTCCAGCCTGTAATCCACCATTTTGGGAGGCCGAGGTGAGAGGATCACTTGAGGTCAGGAGTTCAAGGCCAGCCTGAGCAGAGCGAGACCCCATCTCTACTAAAAATAGAAAAAATTAGCCTGGCATGGTGGCACATGCCTGTAGTCCCAGCTACTTGGGAGGCTGAGGCAGGAGGATCCCTTGAACCCAGGAGTTTGAGGTTGCTGTGAGCTGTGATGACGCCACTGCACTCTAGCTCAGGTGACACAGCAAGACCTTGTCTCAAAAAAAAATCTACTCTTTTAGCAAATTTCAAGTATACAATACAGTATTACTAACTATAGTCACTATCCTTTACCTTAGATCTCCAGAACTTATTTATCCTGCCTAACTGAAATCTTGTACACTTTGACCAACATTTCCCCATTTCCCTCAACCTTGACACCCTGGCAACCACCATTCTTCTCTTTGCTTCTATGAATTCAACTTTTTTAGATTCCACATGTAAGTGAGATTAAGCAGTATTTGTCTTCCTATGTCTGGCTTACTTCACTTACCATAATGTCCTCCAGGTTTATCTACGTTGTCACAAATGACAGGATTTCCTTCTTTTTCTTTATCTTTAAAAAGAATTTTTTTTTTCTTTAGAGACATAGTCTCTGTCACCCAGGCTGGAATGCATGGTGCCATCATTGTTCACTGCAACCTTGAATGTGTCTCGGCTCAGGCAATCCTCCTGCGTCAGCCTCCTGAGTAGCTGGGACTGCGGGTGTGTGCCTCCATGCCAGGCTGATTTTTCTTATATTTTGTAGAGGCAAGGTCTCTGTGTTCTCAGGCTGGTCTCAAACTCCTGGCCTCAAGCAATCCTCCCAGCTTGGCCTCCCAAAGTGCTGGGATTACAGGAGTGAGCCATCATGCCCACCCAGGATTTCCTTCTTTTTAAAGGCTGAATAAGATTCCATTGTGTGTGTGTGTGCATCACATTTTCTTTATCCATTCTTCCATTGATGGACTGGCTATTGTGAATACTGCTGCAAAGAAGAAAGGAATGTAGATGCATCTTTGAGATCCTGATTTTATTTCCTTTGGATATATACCCAGTAGTGAGACTGCTGGATCATATGGTAGTTCTATTTTTCATTCTTTGAGGAACCTCCACACTGTTCTCTGTAATAGCTGCACCAACTCACACTCCCACCAGTAGTGTACAAAGGTTCCCTTTTTGCCAACACTAGTTATCTTTTGTCTTTTTGATAATAGCCATTCTCTAAGGTGTGAGGTGATATCTCATTGTAGTTTTGGTTTGCATTTCTCTGATGGTTAGTGATGTTGAATATTTTTTCATACATCATTTTTATGTCTTCCTTTCAGAAATGTCTACTCAGGTCCTTCGCCTTTTTTTTTTTTTTTGAGACAGTGTCTCAGCTCACGAAGTCCTCTCACCTCAGACTCGGAGTAGCTGGGACTACAGGTGCACGCCACTTTGCTTGGGTAATTTAAAAAATTTTTTTGTAGAGATGGGGTCTCACTATGTTGCCCGGGCTGGTATTGAACTCGGCCTTAAGCATTCCCACCTTGGCCTCCCAAGTGCTGGGATTATAGGCATGAGCCACTGTGCCTGGCCAAGAGTTGGTTTTTTGAAAGGATAAACAAAACTGACAAACCTTTAGGTAGACTAAGAAAAAGAGAAATGACTCAAATAAATAAAATTATAAATGAAAGAGAAGACATTACAATTGGTACCACAGAAATACAAAGGATCATAGGAGACTACTATGAATAATTATACATCAAAGAATTGGATAACCTAGAAAAAAATGGATAAATTTCTAGAAATATACAAGCTACCAAGACTGAATCATGAAGAAATAGAAAATGTGAACAGATCAATAATGAATAAGGAGATTGAATTAGTAATCAAAAACCTTCCAACAAAGAAAATCCTAGGACATGATGATTTCACTGGCGAGTTCTTCAAACATTTATATATTTTTTTAAGCCTAGGTCTGAGAGCCCATATCAAACATTTGAAGAAGAATTAATGCCAATCCTTCTCAAATTCTTTCAAAAACTTGAAGAGGAGAGAACACTTCCAAATTTATTTTATGAGGCCAGCATTACCCTGACACCAAAGCCAAACAAAGACACTACAAGAAAAGAAAATTACAGACCAATATGCCTGATAAACATAGATGCAAAAATCCTCAACAAAATACTAGCAAGCCAAATTCATTCAACAGCACATTGAAAGGATCATCCACCATGACCAAGTGGGATTTATTCCTGGAATGCAAGGATAGTTCAACATGCTTAAATCAATAAATATCTACCTCATTAACAGAATGAAGGATAAAAATCATATGATCATCTCAATAGATACAGAAAAGGCATTGACAAAATTCAACATCTTTTCATGATACAAACTCTGAACAAATTAGGTATAGGAAAAATGTCTCAATATAAAAAAGCCATATATGACAAGTTCACAACTAACATCATACTCAACGTTTAAAAGCTGAAAGCTTTTCCTCTAAGATCAGGATCAAGACAAGGATACTCACTCTCCCCACTTCTATTCAACATAGTACTAGAAGTCCTAGCCAGAGCAATTAGAAAAGAAAAAGAAATAGAAGGCATCCAAATGGGAAAGGAGGAAGTAAAACTGTTTGTTTAAAGATGACATGATTGTATGTGTAGAAAACCCTAAAGACTCCAAAAAAAACTTGTTAGAACTAATACATAAATCAAATAAAGTTGCAGGATACAAAATCAACATACAAAAATTAGTAGTGTTTCTATACACTAACAATGACATATCTGAAAAAGAAATCAAGAAAACAATCTCATTTACAATAGCATCATACAACAAAATTCTTGTATCTCTTTGCCCAGGCTAGTATGCTTGCTCCTCTTAAAGGTTTCAATTAGAGAATAGCAAATGCTCCCTTCTTAATACTTCAAATGAGAAAGAAAAAGTTGCAATTGTTGTCCCCACTGTCAGCCATTTCTGCACTAGTAAAAAGGTGAATGCTGACTCCTTTCTTTTAGAAAATAGTTACCAGACAAAGTACATAGAATTTGATCATTAGTGAACATCTATTTGCTATCTTTTTTTTTTTTTTAAGACAGGGGTCTTGCTCTGTCATGCAGGCGAGAGTACAGTGGTGTGATCATAGCTCACTGCAACCTCAAACTCCTGTGCTCAAGCGACTCTGCTGCCTCAGCCTCCCGAGTAACTGGGACTACAGCCGCATGCCACCACACCTGGCTAATTTTTCTATTTTTTGTAGAGACAGGGTCTTGCTCTTGCTCCAGCTGATCTTGAACTCCTGGCCTCAAGCGATCCTCCCACCTCGGCCTCCCAAAAAGCTAGGATTATAGGTGTGAGCCACTGCACCCAGCCTATTTGCTATCCCTTTTAAGACAAAGGAGTCTCAAATATTTGAAGTGAAAGAATAAACCTTACCAACAGAGGGCTGAGAAACCACTGTAGGTTATGTCTGATTATTACTTAACATTTGGGTTGGGTATATTGAGTTTAAAATAAAGAAACTTTAGAAAATCTCTTTTTTTTGACTGATCTCTCTCTCTCTCTTTTTTTTTTTTTTTTTTAGAGAAGGGGTCTTGCTCTGTGTTGCCCAGGCTGGAGTGAGTGCAGTGGCATGACCATACCTCACTGTAACCTCGAACTCCTGGGCTCAAGCAATCCTCCTGAGTCACTGGGACTGCAGGCACATGCCACCACACCTGGCTAATTTTTTTATTTTTTGTAGAGACAGGGTCTCGCTATGTTGCCCAGGCTGGTGTCAAACTCCTGGCCTCAAGCAATCCTCCTGCCTCAGCCTCCCAAAGTGCTGGGATTACAGGCATGAGCCACTGTACCCTGATCTGTTTCTTTATTGTGAAATGTTAAAATATTAATTCACTAATTGGGGCCTGGCAAAGAGAAGAGAGCCTACCCTTATCTTTGCAAGGTCCTAAAATATTTGGTAACAGTAAATATATTCTAAGGATAATAGTAAGCTTTGAAATATTTTAAAGCAGGCAAATGATGTTTTTTGAAGGTCAGTCTAGAACTTACGGTTTTCATTATATTTGGATATAGAAATAATACAGATGTAAATGTTGTGTGTGTGTATGCGCGAAGAATATATCCCCTAGCTCTGTCCACTGAGAAGGCCTAGGAGCAACAACACCCTAACAGCAAGGAGCACAGCTAGTATCCAGATTTTGGTTTCTAAATAACATTCTCCACTAAAAGGAACCAGAGCTCCTCGGAGAAATGCTGATTCTAGAGCTGATGCAGAGAACATATATTGGTCCTAAAACATGTTGCTATGCCAGAAAGTAAATAATACTAAATAGTGATGAGGTCATGCTAAAAGGATACAGAAGACAACTTGAAAGGTCTCCCCACTGACAAAATCTGAGAAAACGTGAGTGTCAATAAACAATATTAGTAATTGGATAGTAATACACTGAATATAATAAGAATTTATGAGTTCACACTGATATGATTTTTAAAATAGCAAAAGTTTGTTGAGGAATGAAATATTTACATAATCTCAAAGTATCCCCCAGCTACACAAAATACTTCTTAATTACAAATGGAAAGAGTCATTTGTGGTGAAGAAACTTGGCAGATACCACTTTAACCAAGTAATCAAAGTAACAGTACAATTTGAAACAGGAGCCACCTAATAGGATGCAGCAGGAAGAAAACAGCATCACTCCGTAACAGTCCTGCCAAAGAGACCAATATGAGTCTACTCATAAGAAAACATACAAACCCAAACTGAGGGAAATTCTACAAAATAACTGGTCTGCAACCCTCAAAAGGTTATAAAAGTCAAAAATGAACTGTTCCAGATTGAAGGAGACTAAAGAGATATGACAACTAAATGCAACATGTGAATCTGGACTGGATCCTTCTATAAGGGACATCACTGGGAAAACTGGTGAAACTTGAATGTATCTGCGTTAGTCAGGGTTCTTCAGAGAGACAGACTCAATTGGATATATGAGAGGGGTTTTATGAGGGAATTGGCCACGTGATGATCACAAAGGCAGAGAAGTTGACAGTAGGTCCTCTGCAGGCTGGAGAACCAGAGAAGCTGTTAGCATGGCTTAGTCCAAGTCAAGAAGCCTCAGAATCAGGGAAGCCCACGGTGCAACCCTCCAGTCCCAGGTCGAAAGTTCAAGAACCCCAGGAGGTCGCTGGTACAAGTCTCAGAGTCCAAAAGCCAAAGAACCTGGAGTCTGATGTCCAAGGGCAGAAAGTGAAAAGCATCTCACTCTAGAAAGGGGAGGAGGAGAGAGAGAGGGAGAGAGAGGAGAGAGGGAGAGAGGGAATCGCCCTCTTCCTCCAGTTTGTTCCAAAGTGGGGGGGCAGCTGATTGGATGGTGCCTGCCCACATTGAGGGTGGCTCTTCCTATCAGTCCAGGACTCACAGCCAATCTCCACTTCCCCAAACACCCTCACAGACACACCCAGAAGCGATGCTTCACCAGCCACCTAGGCATCCCTCAATTCACTCCAAGTTGACAACTAAAATTAACCATTATAGGGTCTGAGGGTTAGACTGTAGGAATGTATCAATGTTATTTTCCTGATTTTGATGGTTGTATTGTGGTTATGTTAGGAGAATGTCCTTGTTTGCAGGATATACACAATAAGATATTTGGGGGAGATGGGGCACTATATTTTCAATTTACTCTCAAATGGTTAAGGAAAAATGTTAAATGTATTCATGCAAATTTTCTGTAAGTTTGAGATTGTTGCACAAAAACAGGAAAAAAAATAGTTACTCTTTGGAGAAACTTTAGATGGTTCCCCACAAGTCAAGGTTGCCCCCGGCACTGCTGTTAATATAATATTGGAAATTCTGTACAATGATGTAAAAAAAAAAAAGGGCGAGGAAATCGACTCTCCCTTGAAGACTCCAGAAGGAACAGAGCCCTGCCAACACCTTGATTTCAGACTTCTGATCTCCAGAACTGCTTTAAGCAACGAAATTTGTGGTAATTTGTTACAGCAGCAATAGGCAACAAATACACAACCGTACATATTTTATAAGCATGCATGCATAGTTAAGAACATCTATCAAGTATGTTAGAATGAATGTCTATTGGAGAGGGGAATAGGAGAGCAGATAGGGAATGAAGGGGGGATGGTGATAGAATAAAACAAGAGGGGTGGCTTGCATGTCAATGAAGGTCCTATGAGGAGTAACTCAAATCCCTGCATGTAAGGTCCAGCAAAGACAAACAAGCAGGTCACTCTGGCTGCTGTGTAGAAAACAGACTGGATGCTCTGATAGGTGTGGCAGGTATTCTGACCACTGCCTCTTTTAAAGACTTTTCTCATATAAAATCAGTCTCCCTTGTATTTTGATTTTTGTGAAGGTGGTGCCCTTAAGAGTAGGCATAAATATTTTGGTCATTGGTAAATAACACAACTTCTCTTATGAATTTGCCTAGTGTGAGTCAGTCCCATGATCTACCCTGGGTAGCCTGGCAAACTCAAGCTTCCAGGTCCATGAAGCTGAAGACAAGACCTCAACTGTGTAGGCTAGCTTAAAAATCACATAAAGCCACTGTGTAGCCAGTCTCCATGCTAGGGCCTGCCTATCCTTCAAACTTCAGCCATATTCCTCTCTGTAACCCCAATCACTAGCAAAGAGCCTCACACATAGTACTTGCACCATACTTGTTAGTAGCCATCCCTGCTGATCTAGTTAGAGTTTGGCACATTCACAGTACCTGTTAGTGGAATGAGGTGACTCTCCCTTTCCCTCAACTCAGACCATCTCTCTAGTTTTATTTCCTACCACTCCCTACATTCCATCTACCCCCAAGAACTCACTATTCTCTGAATACTCCATATTTTTTCATGTTTCCTTGTCTTGACAAGTACTATTCCTAGTGACTAAAATAGAATGCTTTCTCTCTTTTACAAAGGAAGTTCAAATATTACTTCTTGGAGGTCTTCCCTGTTTCTCCATGCATTCATTCAATCATATATTCATCCATCCATTGAGTCATTCAACAAAGATTGAACATTTTTACAAGGCACAATGGAAGGCATTGAAAATATGATGGTAAGCCAAAAAGTCACCTTCATCACCCTCTTAGAGGTCTATTGGGAGAGACTGAGTTTAATAAACATTATGTTCACATAGATGAATATATAATTACCAACTGAGATACATCTCTGAGGATACAAACACTACTAACCAAGGAATCTTTTCTAGATTGGGGTGGGTTGTGGGCAGAGGGGTTCAAGGAAGGCCTCTCTGAGGAAGTAACAATGGATATCAATTTGGAGGTATAAATAGGAAAAGTGGAAGCAAAAAAGGCATTCCAGACAGAGGGACTACAGGGAATACGACAAACTTGAGGAACTAAAAGAGGCCATGGAGTTGGAAGGCAGAGGGGACGAGTGCTACAAAATGGAATGTCTGAATGGGGAGAGGTCAAGGCACAGTGGTAATGTGACCAGCTTTGCATTTGGGAAAGATTATTCTAGCTGCTATATGGAGAATGGATGAATGTGGAAATAAAAAGAGAATGCAGACTAAAAGACTCTCGAAATCCTCTATGTGAGATTAGGGTGGCGGTAATGAAGATGAAGAAAGTAGATGCATTAAAGTAAAAGTGTGCTGGGCGCAGTGGCTCATGTCTGTAATCGCAGCACTTTGGGAGGCCAGGCGTTCGAGACCACATGGTGGCCTGCACCTGTAGGCCCACCAATTTAGGAGGCTGAGGTGGAAGGACTGCTTGAGCCCGAGAGTTCGAGGTTACAGTGACCTATAATCGTGACGCTGCACTCTAGTCTGGGCAACAGAGCGAGATTCTGTCTCTTAAAAAAAAAAAAGTAAAATTTGTAAGAGTGGACAAGAGATGGGATATAGCAAAAAAGTTCAGGAGGAAGTTCAGGAATAACTCCGAGGTTCCTGGCTTGTGTAACAGGAACACCTGTGGTCAAGGGGAAAATCTACCAAAATCCTGTACGTTTGAAACCGTTGTCCATTTCCCCTCTTCCATTAGGGGTTACCCCTTCCATTCTAAGCAGGATAGGATCTCACAGCCTCACACCCCTACCTGCCAATAATCATCAGGGAAGCTCCCTCTACCCAGTCCTCTAGGCCTGCAATAGGCAACCCAAAGGTGAGGAAACCCCCAGCTGTGAGTAGCCATTCATTCGGGTGTTGTGTTAACTGAGCTCGACAACAACGAGTCTTCTGTTTTCTTTTTTTCCGCTAATGACTGGAGAGTCTTATTTCTTATCCGTGAAATGGAGACCACACCTCACTGGTTTGTGAGGCTCCAGTGCGCAAACGTTCTTGTTAGGCTAAGTTCAATTCCCTCCAGCCCTCTCTGCCCCTTTGAAGGCAGTTCCTCGTACCGGGAATAACTTGCATATGTTATCTATAAGCGTCTGCAATGGCGTCCCCAAAGCGTAGCGCCTCACTATGGTCAGAGTCGGGTCAGCGGCCGCGGCCAGCCTCCAACACGGCCGGCTGCAGTCATGACGATCACTCCTTCCCACAATGCCATGGCCTTTCTTGTCAGCGGTCCATCCCTTGCCAGTCCCGAGAGCTCGCGAGAGTACAACTCCCGCTGTCGCCCAGACTCGGAGCGCCACGCCTTTCCCCGCCCCAGAACGGCCTCCTCCTTTCCCTTTCCCCGCCTTCCACCCGCTCTCCGCTCTCGGATTGGCTGATTGGGCTAGGTCAGTTTTTTCCTGGCCACAAAGCGTTTCGACCACCAGTCCTTCTTTTGGCCCCGCCTCTGAAGCCTGCGGATTGGACGGCTTCCTCAGCTGTCACGCCCCTCCGAGAAAGCGCGGACAAGCCAATCAGGAGCTTCGCGTATTTTACAAATTGGGGAAGTAGCTGCAGAAGAAACCGAGAGAGTCAGGGGAAAAGCGAAGAAAGCGGGGGCGACCGTGAGGGGTTCCCGGAAAGGTGCGGCGCGGGGATCTTGGAGGGAATGAGGGCTGTGGAGGCTCATAGGGAGGAGAGTAGTTTGGGGTCCGGGAGCGAAAGAGTAGGTTCGGGGGATCTGGAGGTGGCACCTAGAAGAGCGGCCTTGCAGGCGCTGGGGGCTTGTGGGCGCAGGGATATGGGTAGAGGTATGAGGGGTATCACGACCGGTAACCCGAGAACTGGTTAACCCTTGATCCCTGATCCTGTCTGCCTTCTTCCCCATCTCAGTTGTAGCCGTCATGACCACCCTGCAAGCCACGAAGGATACCCTCCTCCAGGGTGTGTCCCCCACCCCTAGCAAGATTCCCGTACGCTCTCGGAGACGCCCGCCTTTCCCCACAGTCAAACCGTGTGCCCTGGACCAGGAGAACCAAGATCCAAGGGTAAGAGGGGCCTGGTGGGTAAAGACAGTAGTTACAAGGAGATAGCATACACCAGCAATGCACCCTAACGATGAACCCCAGCTTTTTGTCCCCTTTCTCTCCCCCAGAGATGGGTGCAGAAGCCAACGCTCAGTATTCAGCATACCCTCGTTGACTCAGCAGACCCCAGGCCTAAAGCCACACACCAAACAGAGGCATCACAAAGATTGGTGGGGATCACTCAGCTCCGGAACCCCTTGGAGGAGCTCAGGCCTAACCCTGGGGGTCAAAATGTGGGGCCTGGGCCTCCTCCCCAGACAGGTACCTGTTGGAGGCCTGGCAACACAGCCTCCATGGCTGAGTGAGGGACTGGGAAGGGCACGGTGGGGTTTTGGGGCTTTGCACTCCCCCTGGTCTCCTGCTTACTATAAGAGTGCTGGTGCCAGCTCCTGGAAAGCTCTTTGTTCTTAGAAGCCTTCATTTCCTTCAGCAAAATGTCTGGAGCCTTTTCCAGCAACTCCTCACCCCAACCCCAGCCCCAGTCAATCGCTCTGTGTTTTCCTGATACTTTGCGGTACTTCTTTTATAACATGTCCATACTTTGGCTTGAGTCTTTTACCTCTCTCTAGTTTGATGATAGCTTCTCGAGTATAGGAGCTTTGTCTTATTCATCTTTGGGCCCCAGTGCTTAGAACAGTGTCTTATGTAAAGTTCTGTGAACATTTGGGGAACTGAGTGCAATTAAAAGAGTCTTTGTGCTCATACTTCCACCTCAAAGTGAAGACACTGGGGTCCCTAGCCCCTCAGTCTTCCCCTTCCTGTTCCCTTCTCACCTTTCCTTCTCCTCTTTCCTTGCAGAGGCTCCCGGGGCCATAGAGTTTGTGGCTGACCCTGTAGCCCTGGCCACCATCCTGTCAGGTGAGGGGGTGAAGAGCTGTCAACTGGGGTGCCGGCCCAGTCTGGCTCAGAGAGTACTGGTTCGAGGGAGTCAGGGAGGTACCATCCGGAGGGTCCAGGTAATGAGACAGGATTTGAGATCAAGCTGGGGTGGGCTGAGGAGGAAATCTTGAGCCTGTGCTGATAGCTTCTGTTGGGGTCCCAGGGCGCTCGGGCCTCTGCATATTTGGCCCCCAGAACCCCTACCCACCGACTGGACCCTGCCAGGGCTTCCTGCTTCTCAAGGCTGGAGGGACCAGGACCTCGAGGCCGGACTTTGTGCTCCCAGAGGCTGGAGGCTCTGGTGAGTGCCCTTGAAGGGCTGATACTTAGTGCTTCTGGGAGCTCCTTCCAGGGACAAAGCTGGGCCCTGGGAGAGAAGGTACCTCATAGTGAGCCAAGGGATTCTATGGGGGGAGATGGGGTTGGTGGTGAGGCCTGAAGGCTTGGAGCCCACCTCTGAGTCTGCTTTCATCTCTTGTTCCTATGGATCAGATTTCACCTTCAGGATCTTCCTTTCACCCCTCCACTCGCCCCAGTTTCCAGGAGCTAAGAAGAGAGACAGGTGGCAGCAGCCGGTGAGAAGGAGAGCGTATGGGAGAAGGTCATTGGGAAAAGAACGAACCAATGTCTGATACAGGGATCCCCCAGATCTAGGGCCTTCCAGTAACTTTAGGACTCTCTACCAACCCAGGAGGGGAAAGGGGAAGTCTGTGACTGCCCAGGGTGAGCCCCTGGAATAGGATTCAGGCCTTCGTAGCCAGGTCTTAGTATGATATCAGTTTCCTCAATGAGGAAACTGGGGGGATGAGGACAGAAATGTGCTATCTCTTTTGTTTAGTGTCTAGAGTATAGACTATGGCAATAAATGGGATTTGGGTTTAATTCCTGACTCTTATCACCTAGTAGTTGTGCAAACTTGCCTTAACCTCCCTGAGCTTTGGTTTCTTTACCTGTCAAGTGAGGATCATGTTTGTACCATCATTAGAGGTTGCTGTGAGAAGGAAATGAGATGATGTTTGTAAAGCACTTAGCACATGCCCAGCTCATACTTGGTCCTCAGTGACTGCTAGCTGCTGTCCTTATTATCATCAGGACTTCAGTGAGCGAAGCCTCAGGATTGCTCCTGGAGACTCCAGTCCAGCCTGGTGAGTGTGTCTGACTGTGGGGAGAGAACAGGAGCAGGTGGGCTGCCCACAGCAGGGAACAAGACAAGAGAAAGCTCAGCAACCTGTGGGGGGTGGGGTGGGTGAGGAAGTGGGGAGGGGTGTGAAAGGAGATGGTCCCCATTTCTGCCCCCTCCCTGCCACTTTCTGCAAGATTTACCTTCACTCACTGTTCTATCCCCAGCCCCTAAGAGCCATCACCACACCCCCAGCCCACTCAGGGTGTTCAGATTAATAAGTGTTTACTGAGATAGTGTTGGGCTTTGAGGGGCTATTGGATGGGTCCCTGCCCCTAATGGTGCAGTGGGCGCTATTAAACTGGTATACCCTCTTCAGAGGTCGCAAAGCCCTGTGCCAGACTTTGGTGAGTGTTCTAGACACTACAGCAAATTTCCTATTTCTTCCTAGCTTCCTCTCTCCCTAAAGGAGAATGTGAGGTTGTCATTCACTCAGATGAAGGAAGAGTGGCCTCCCTTGGTCTGGCACAGCGAGTACCATTAAGAGAAACCCGAAAGATAACACACACCAGGGTGAGCTGGGACCCTCCTGGGATGGGAGGTGGGAGGCACAGGAAATGCTTGGGGGAATTGCACAGTAGCAGCCCATACTAAAGATAGTGGGTAGAGCCAGGAAGTCCTGGGCCTTGGGATGCTATTGGGTTGGGTTTGCCCCAGATGGGCCCAAGCCCTCTCCAGTGTGGGACTGACCTCTCTTTACCAGGTGTGTGGGGCCTGGGGTGAGAGGTCACAGGCTGGTATGTATCAGATCAGTGCTGAGGGTGAGACAGATCTGACACTTGTAAGCCAAAAGCATTCATCCCTTCACTCCACAAATATTTACTGAGTGGCACCAGCCACTGGGTGCCAGACACTGTGCTAGAATCTGGACATACAGCAGTAAGCAAGTTCATATTCTAGAAGGGAGAGACAAAAAGTAAACACATGTGAAATATATAGTATGTCAAATGGTGATAAGTTCTCTGTAAAAATAATAATAATAATAATAGTGATAAGGCACTGAAGGGGATTGGGAGGAGGGGAGCTGGTATTGTACTTTGAAATAGATTGGTCAGGAGACTCTTATTGAGAAGATGATGTTTAAGTGAAGACCAGAAGTTGAAGGAGTGAGCCATGTAGATATCTGAGGGAAGAACGTTCCAGGCCAGGAGAACTGGGGAGGCAGAGGCCCTGCGGAGGGAATGTGCCTACTGTGTTTGAGGACCAGCAAAAAGGAGAGGCCAGCGAGATTGGAGAACAGTAGGAAATGAGGTTACAGTGATGACAGGATCAGACTGCATATGGACTTGTACCCCAGTGGGAGTCCTTAGCTTTTTCTTGGAATGCGTGGGGAGAGGGGATGAACAAGGGAGTGACGTGATTTGACTTGGGCCTTAAAAGAATCACGCTGGCTGCTGTAGTGGGAACAAGACATAGGAAGGCAAAGGGAGACGGGGTCGCTCTTCCTACCTTTTTCCTCTCCACAGGACAGCTGTGACTCCCACCTGATGCCTTCCCCTTCCCCTGTGGCCCAGCCCATGCCTGGTCATGAAGTCCCACCTTCTGTTACCCGTCCATCACCCTTTGGACGGGCTCAGCGTGTACCCTCCCCTGGCCTCTCTGCTCTGGTTTGTATCAACAACTCCTGGGGGCTGGGCAAGGGCAGAACATTCTGGCTAGAGATCCCTGCTAGGTCTAGGTTTTGTCCCCACTCAGCCACCCACATCTCTCCCCAGAACTCACATTCGGTGTTGCGGCGTCTTGCTGTTCGGCCCAAAACCCGGTTCACACCCATGCCATCAGCCCCCAGAGTTCAGCAGGTAAGAGAGGGCAGGGTATTTACCGGCATAGGCCAAGGCTGGAGGAGGGAGGAGATGGACGGGTACAGGGGGAGTTCAGACAGAGGCAAGGGGAGATTGGGTCCCATCTGTGGGTGCTGGGCCTTGCTAACATCTCACTTCTGTCCCAGGCCAGATGGTTGAGTGGCTTCTCCCCTCCGTCCTGTCCTGAAGAGCCTGCCCTGCCCTGGGTAAGTATCAGAAGCCTTGCCATGCTGAAATTCCTCGCTCTGTCCTCTTGGCCTGGAGGCCCAGGAGTTTGAGGCAGATGTGCTGTCTGGAAAAGCTACCTTGCTCTCCAGCACTCCCTACTTCTCTGCTGCCCTAATCAAAGTTTAGGGACTTTGATCCCTTCCTCATGATGGTGGGACTCAGACTAGCCTTTTTCTGCCCCAGCCTGGCTTCCACATATGCCCCCTTCCTCCTCTACATCAGGAGCAGATTGCAGTGCGGTTGTTTGACCAGGAGAGTTGTATAAAGTCTCTGGAGGGACCTGGGAAGCCACCTGTGGCCACCCCTTCTGGACCCCACCCTAGTAGAACCCCCAACCTCCAGGAGCTGAAGATGCAGGTGAGTGTATGGGGGCAGCAGCTTTGATGTCTGATGGGCAGTATTCAGGGTTGGGGAAGGGAAAAAGGAGAGGGGTTAGGGGTATGGGAAGAGGACACTGTGGGTAAACTACTTGAACCCACATCTTGATATCACATTGCGGTACTCTCTCCCACCACAGCGCATCGGTATCCTGCAGCAGCTATTGAGACAAGAGGTGGAGGGGCTGGCAGGGGGCCAGTGTGCCCCCCTTAATGGAGGCTCCCGTCTGGATATGGCTGAAATTCAGTCCCTGCTGACTGAGATATCTAGAACTCTGAATGCCCCAGAGCACAATTCTGGGGCTTCCCACCTTCCTAGACTGTTACAGCACTCTGGGCAGCCAAAGCCCTGCTTTTCAGAAGAGTGTGGGGAACCACAGCCCTGCCCTCTAGCAGAGCCAGGGCCCCCAGAGTCCTACTGTAGGAGCGAACCTGAGATCCCAGAACCCTCTCCCCAGGAACAGCTTGAAGTATCAGAGCCCTGCCCTCTAGCAGAGCCTGGACCCCTTCAGTCCAGCCCCCAGGGGCAGGCTGGACCTTCAGAGCCCTGCCCTAGGGAAGAGCCCAGGACATTGGAGCCCTGCTTCCTGGATCCTAGAAGTCCAGAGTCCAGCCCACTGCCCTGCTGCAGTCAGTGGGCTCCGGAGACCACCAGGCTGATCTTCTCTTCCCAACATCCACTTTGTGCCAGCCCCCCTATCTGCTCACTCCAGTCTCTGAGGCCCCCAACAGGCCAGGCAGGTAAGGAGTTGGTTGGGAAGGGGTGTGAACAAAGGAAGTCTCCATGTCTCAGTGCAGGCTGGGCCCCTGCCCTGCACCAGGTGATCCCCTGCTTTCTTTCCTCTGCCTGCTACCCTATTCCCTCTAGGTGCTCCCTCAGGAAAAGGGGAGGAGCTGCACCTCTAGCCTTGTGCTCCTAATTGGCTGGGCCCGGGGAGGGGGAGGGAGAAGGGTGGTACATGGTGGGAGTTTAGGACTCCAGAGTCCCCTCTACACTCTCCATGGCCCTCAGACCCCAGCAGTCTGGCCCCTCGAGCCCTGGCCCTGAGGCAGCGCCTCAAAGCGTGTCTAACCGCCATCCACTGCTTCCACGAGGCTCGTCTGGATGATGAGTGCGCCTTTTACACCAGCCGAGCCCCTCCCTCAGGCCCCACCCGGGTCTGCACCAATCCTGTGGCCACCTTACTTGAATGGCAGGATGCCCTGGTGAGACTCCAACCCACAGCCAGGCTGTGTCTGCACAGCAAGCCTTTGGGGGTGGGGGCAGGAGGCCAACCTGGGCTCTTTTTTGGAAAGGTCAGTGGGAAGGGTTGGCTACAGTTCAAGGATGGCTGGGCTGTGACAAGTTCTGCTCTCTCTTCAGTGTTTTGTTCCAGTTGGTTCTGCTGCCCCTCAGGGCTCTCCATCATGAGGCACCCACCTCCACCCACTCCTGCCCTGCCTTGCTTCTTACCTTTAGCCCTTATTTATTGTTTGTCTGCCCCCTAGTACTGGGAGCTGACACCCTTTTGTCCTTTAATAAAGTTTCTAAAGTGTCTAAAGTCTTAAGTGTCCAAGTAGGCCAGATAGTGTTGTTGCTCTCCAATTGCCCACACGGTGGCAGTGTGATCCAGCTTAGACGCCAGCCCTGGGCTCTCAGGATCCCCCAGGCACCCTCACCTAGAAGCTGTCCTGAAGGGAGAAGTCATCCTACTTCTCTGAGTATGTTGGGGGGCAATTTTAGGACCTGCCCTTTTTGTTCCTTGACATCAGTCCCTCTTCTAGGAGCCATCAGTTCCTCCCTCCTCCCCTAGATCTCCTCTTCTATAACTCTCTCCATGCATTAGGCAGAAGAGCAGAAGCACCAGACCCAGACCTTTGGAATCCTCCCTTGCTAGTGTCACTCTGGTTGGTGTCTCCCTCCACCTACAGTGTGAGGCCCCAAAGCTCTCCTGAAGCTCATACCATCCCCCTTCTTTCCCTTAGAGTAGAAGCCTTGGGCTGCCCCTTCCTCTTTCCCCTCAAAGGCAGGCCTTGCCAGGAATTAACTAAACTTTGCCTTTAGGGGGTGTGAGGGAAAGGGTCAGCCACTCTTCACCAAGTTAAACAGCCGCACACAATCCCCCAAACTCACTTTATTGGAAGAGGCAACAGCAGCTGTAGCCCCCGAGCCTAGCCCAGATAGGGGTGGAATGGGGACTGTACAGAATGAGTTTTCAATGCCAGGAAAGAATTCACTGGTTCCTTCAGTTCACAGGAAAGCTGCCAAGGCTAGAGCCTAGAGCCTGAAAGTGGAGATGAGGGGAGGAGGGCATGGCAAGAGAAAGTTGTCATGACAGAGAACCAGCCCTACCCTGTCTTAAATGTTTCCTCTCGCCTAGATGGGCTCCTTCTGTTTCTGTTCTTTCCCTCCTAAGCTGCCAGGGCTTCCCTTCAGTTTTCTGAGCCCCGGGTAGTAAAACTGCTGCCCATCTCTGGACAAAAGAGAGAGCCACGACCTCCGCCCCTCTCTAGTTCTGGCTTTCACAAGCGCACACATAGATGCTGGGATGCAGTTCTGCTCCTCCTCCAGCCCGGCTTCCTCCCCTCCCCAGCCACTTATACCCTTGAGCACCAAGAGTCCGTCCATTTAGGCCACCTCTGGGAGCAAGAGGGTCCACCTAACCGCCAGGTTCTCAAAGGATGGGGTGGTGCCTTGGGTGGGGACAGCTGGAGATGGGTAAGGAAGCGAGTGAAGGGGCAAGCAGGGCAGAGGGGAGGAGGGGGGCGGCTCAGTCCGGGTAGATGATGAAGCCGGAGAAGGTGCTGTACTTGTTGGTGTTGCCGCCGTGCACCTTCCCGCCGTCCAGCTTGATGAAGACCTCATCTCCCACATCCAGGTGTAGGATGACGCTGTTGCTGGCATAGTCGTAGTTCTGGTCCGCGTCCTGAGCAATGGCGCTGGCCCGGACCTAGCGAGGGAGGAGAACAAGACAACCTGCTCATGCCCTGTGCTGAGCTGGGGTAACGGAAGGGGTCGGGCCAAGGCTGAGCATGCGGAGTTATCATGTAGCACCAGGGCAGCTGGCTGCAGCGGCTGGGGAGGACAAGGGGAGGGTAGGAGACCGCTGAGCTAATCAGGCTCTGCCATTCACTAGCTGTATGACTGGGGCAAATTTCACATCTCTGGGCCTCAATTTGAGCTATAAAGGGAGGGGTAATAATAGAGCCTACCTCATAGGTCGTTAGGATTAAATGAGTTACTATATGTGAAGTGTGTTCAAAACAGTAGCTTGCATTCTCAAATCATTATTTTCATTTTCAAAATAAAATTAGCCTGTAGGATAATTTCTAAGATTCCATACCTCCTCAGGCTTCCTGTTAGTCCTAAACTTGGGTTTGATTCCCCAAGTGATGGAGCATAGGTGTGTCTGTGCGTGTGCCACAGGGTGCGGGCCATGGGAAGGTGCACTGTTGCCCTCTCGCCTCTAGGGCGCCAATTTCCCACTGGTGGTGCCCCGACCCGGGTCGCCTTCTGCTGAACAGGAAGCCCGGTCCTCCCCTCTGGCTCACGGTGGGCGCCTCGGCTGCCAGCCCCACTCTTCCCGTCCCACAGGGGCTGGTTATTAACTCATTAATTATTCATCATTATTCTAATCACTATTTACCATCCCCAGGGCTGCAGCGCCCGCACAGCAGAATACAGAGTGGGAGCCGCGCGGTCCCCTCCCCTTCCGAACCGACACACACACTAGTTACACACTCACCCCCTCTGCCTCCTCCCGGATACCCTGCATAGTCCAAGCACACCTACTCGGTGCCACACGCAGATAGAAACCTCTATTCTCACACCTACGTACTCATACACCCACATTATGCATACACACTTTCACACTCCCTTACATACACACACTACCTCACCCCTATACAGATGCACACACTCTCTCACTCCCTTTCCCCGGGTTCCTGGGGCCATCCTGCTGGGAGGAGACCCCCCAAAGCAGATCCGGGGACAGGTAGGTGCTGCAGTGGTAGCAGGACTCCAGGCTGGGACAGGGCTGGGAGGAGTAGGCCTGGTGCTCCTGGGTCACCACCACTGCCATCATAGGGGGGCATTCGGAGGTCACTGCTCAGCCCCAACCTTCCCCTGGGGCCTGCCCCCACCCCACTCTACCCCACACCTGCGGCCTTTGGGTCCTGCTATTCCCGGTCCTGGTCCTCCAGCTGAGTCCTTGGGGCTACCCAGATCAAGGTAGCAATGACTCCCACTCTGCCCTCAGGGGCAGGGAGTGGTGTAACCTGGAGACTGAGAGGTTGCTCGGCAGGAGTGGGGCCAACAGGACCAGGCCAGGGTCCAAAGCTTCTGTTCTGTCATTTTCCTCCTTCCTCCTCCAAATCCGTTCCTTCCAGCCGGTGGCTGGCTGGCCCCTGAGCTGCCAGGCCCTTTCCCACCTCTGTGGATGGACTCAGTATTAGCTGATGGCAAGACCCATTCTAGGCTTGCTTGAGTGTTTTCTTTCCTTTTTACCTTTTCCCCCAAAATCCAAGCTGAATGTCCCCTACATGGGAACAGCTGCCAACTGCCCACTGCCTGAGACATGGATACTATTCTAATTCAAAGGAGCCTAGCCTCTGGGTAGTTCGCCCAGCGCAAGGCTGGGAAACCCAAAGGCCAGGAGGACTGCCTCAGGAGTGAAGGTAGCCGAAGACAGGACAAGAACAGAGGCTAATTGGCAGGTCTAGACACCAAAGACGTTTGGTGTGGTTGCTCATAGTTGGAATGTGGGGTCACAGCTGCAGAGACACTAAGCTTTGAGTCCTGAATTCTAATTCTGACACCGTATCTAAAGCTCCGTGAGGCCCTGGGTAGATAGATAGTTTTCTTTCTCTGGTCCCCAATTCCTTTTTCGGTAAATGAAGCGATTTATAAGTTTTTGGCAACCTCCAATTCCTGGATTCAATGACTCCATCTCGCGGAAGGAGTTGGAGCTGTGGAATGAGTGCGCAGAGATTTAGAAAGCTACCAGTCGCTGCTGGGCTGGGTGGGGGAGGGGATTCTCACCTGTCCGTTCTTCATCAGGTCTGCCCACATGCTGGTGCCGTCGCCGCCGCGCATAAGCACGTGGTAAGCGAAGAAGTAGACACCTGGCATGGGGCAAGTGAACTTGCCACTGGCTGCCTCATACGCGTTGCCCACGTTAGTCACCACGTCGTCGAAGCGCAGCACCTCGTAACCCTCGTGAGGCCGCCGCAGGCCCGCGTAGAAGGCAATTCGAGGCACGTAGCCAGCAGGGGGAGCCACCCCTCCCGGGCCTGGGCCAGGAGGGCCAGGGGGACCTGGCCTGCCTGGCTCTCCTGGGGGCCCTCTGGGGCCTGGCGGTCCCGGGGGCCCCCGCAGGCCTGCCTTCCCGCGCCGGCCCACCTCTCCCTTGGCGCCTGGCGGGAAGGGAGGTACGGAAGCTGGAGCGCCGTCGGGGCCCGGGCCTCGGGGCCCGTGCGGGTCGCACACCATGCGGCAGCGACCCAGCATCTCATAGTGCGCGGGCCCGCGGGAGCTGTGCACCAGCAGCGGGATGGCCACCAGTAGCAGTAGCACCATGGCCACCCCGACGGCCGCGCCAGCCACCCGCTTGCGGCGGCTCAGCCGGGACGCGGCCAGGGCCAGCAAATGTTCCTCACTCTTGGGCGCAATGGCGGCGGAGGCCTGGGGCTCTCCGTGGGCCCAGGAGACGGTGGCCCGACTTGAGCCTGGATCTGGATTTCCCCCGACGGCTGCACCCGGCCCTCCCGCCCCTGCGGGCTCCTGCCGCAACGGTGCCGTTCCCCAAACCGTCCGTTAAGGTGGACGGAGGTGCCCTGTGGGTTATGTCAGGGGCAGCTCCCGACGGTTCAGAGCCTGTGGTCCTATATTACCCTCCTGTTCAGTCCTAACGATCCTGGGCACCTGAGATCCGCGGCTTCTCGGACGGCTGGTTTCTTACAGATCTGGGATGACTGCTCTCCATACAGCTTCTTTGTCACGGATGGTGGTGCCTGGGTCCCAGGCTACCCAGACGGATCGCTCCCGGCTGGAGCGAGGACTACTCCCCGCGCTCCGGACGTCCCGGGCTCTGAGCTGCGGGTGGCGCCCACCGGACGCGACCTCCTCATAGGTTTGGCGCTCTGGCTCTTGGCGGTCACTGACTCACCTTCCTACCCCAGCTGCGGCCCCGGCCCCTGCTAGAGCCCTGGCCTGGTGTCTCTTTCCTGCGAGAGCTCTCCCTCTCTGCGTCCCTAACCTTCCTTCTCTACCTCCCGGGGCGGCAGTGCGGGTGATGTGAGTCGCCGCGCGGCGGGAGTCACTATAAGCGGCTGGAGGCGGAGCGACCCCTGGCGTCCAGAGCGGGAAGCGCGGGGGCGGGGCAGGCAGCGGCCCCCACCCACGTCCCCCGGCCTCTAGGTTCCTTCCCGGCTCTGAGCCGGTTCTGCGGGGTTTCGCGGCCCCCCACCCTATGCTTACTTTTACCCTTTACACTGAGTTTGGCATTCTCAGAGCCCAGAGGAAACCAAAAACAGCGGTGGGATGAAGAGGGGTCGAGATACAAACAGAGAAAGAGGTAGATTCCCGAGCTAAAATAAAGGGGGGGAGGACCTCACAAACAAGAAACAAAACAAGAAGGGCGAGAAAAGATAGAAATTCGCCACTCCACGCTCTGCAATGCCGGTGACCGAATGACATGGTAAAGGGTTCAACGTATACTTGTTGGCCTGAACTGGAAAAGGCAAATCTCCAGCCACCTCCACCCGTCAGTGTTGGGGGCGCAGAGCCGCGCGTGTGTGTGTGTGTGTGTGTGTGTGTGTGTGTGTGAAGAGAGAGAGAGAGAACAGACCTGGGGGAGCGAGCAGGAAACAGACAGGAAAGCAGAGAAGGAGCGACAGAGAAATCAAAGAGACTGAAAGCCAGATAGAGACGCAGAGACAGAGACAAAGCTTGGAAAAGAGACTAACTGACAGCCCCAGAGGGGAAGAGGGAGAGACAGAGACGGAGAGAGAGAGATGGGAGCCGAGACGGGTTGACAGATCGAGAGAGAAATGTAAATGGCCTGCTGCAGAGAGACACCCAGGTCCGTGTTTGGACTCCAATGTGGCATATCAACTGTGGGGAGACGCGGGGGCAGGGCGGTTCTGCCAGCAGAGTGGTAGGCTCTTGGCCTGTGCATTGTGACAGTGTGCTCGAAAGTGTGGAGGTAGCCATGGGATCCTGGTCTTGTGTGTTCCTGGGTGAGTGGGGTTTCGGATTCTATGTTGTCTTTGTGTATGTATGTGTGAGGGCTGTTTGAAGGGAGACGTTTGTATTTGTCTTCCTCTTAGTCCCTAAATTTGGGACCCCACAAATGCCATTTCTCCTACCTCAGTACTGAAGAGCAGGGAGTCTACTGGGGAGAAAGAAAGAGTCAGAAGACAGCTCTAGTCCTACTTGTCCAGTCCAGCCCAACCTCACCCCTGCCCTAGTCCTAGACCTGTCTAGCCCCAGGAGTCTCTGCCCCTTCCTCCTTCCTCAAGGATTTGTTGTTAGATGAAACCCAGAGAAGCTGGATCCCACATAGTGGGTCTTTGGGGTGGGGATTGAAGTTGGTTATGCAAATTTATCATTAAAATGCAGATTAGGGGCTAGGCACTCTCCTGTAAGAAGTGACTGTGTCTGTCTTTCAGAGTGACCAAGAGGGAACACAGGCTTCAGGCTTTGATAGATCAGAGTCCAGAGAAAAAGTTATTGGATGCATCCTTCCCTGACTGAGCCCTCTGGGGGAAATTTGCTCACAAGGACCCCAGGGCCAGAGGCTAGGAGAAGAGGCTCTGGGACTGGTGAAAGTTGGGATGTTTGGAGACCCTGGAGGTGCACAGCTGCAAAGGCCTCTTAGAGACCGGGATAAGCCAGGACTGTAATGTATGGGAAGACATTGTGTGAAATGGAGGGCACAGGGCACACCAGGGCATGATGAGTGGAAGGTGATTTCCTCGTTTCTCTTTTCCTGTACTCCTTCTCTGCACACACACCCCCCCCCCACACACTCCTCCACCTCATGAAGATGCAGGAAGAGAGAGGTTGCTGGGGCTGGGCCTGTGTCGGGCAGGGGAGGCCCCTATATGCCTGAAAGGATTGGGAGAGAAAGGATTGGCAGTCGGTGGGAGAGGGCCTCCCTCCTCCTCCAACCATAAATACAAATTTTATTCAAGGTCTTTGTCACCATTTGTCTTCCTCGGGGGGCTGAGGGCCATGTCAGCCCTGTGCATGTCTAATTCCAGATCTGCTCCCCCAGGCTGGATGATGGATGGATCAGAGAGAAGAGAGCAGGCCTGGGCTCACACCAGCCTCCTCTGCCCAACCCTCAGGCCCCATCCACCCCAGGTCCTGCCACCCCTCTCCTTCCCCCTGCCCTCCCTCCACGCGCCAGAGGCCCTCTCTGCCCCACCCCGCTCCCCACCCAACTCGTTCTACTCACCAAGGGCCCCTTTTTGAGTCCCTCACCTGAGCCCCTTTCAGGTCCCAGTCCTCTTCTCTCTAGACCTTCCCCTCTCCTCCCATCCCCAGCCCTGGCTGTGAGCTGCGGTGACCAGCAGGGCTGCAGGCTGCAGCGGGTGTGTGTGGTGGGGGGGGAGCAGGCATGGCTCACAGGGAGCCGAGGGGCCAGCTCCATGAATTTATTCATGTTCTGTTGCTCTTTCCCCACGCTCTGGAATGAAGCTGCCAGCTCACCAGGTCCTTATTGCTTCCCCTGCAGCTGTCACATTCGGCCGAGGAGGGACCTGGGTAAGGCCAAGGCCAGCCGGTGCTCCTGGGGCCAGAAGCCAAGTGACTAGGCTCAAGGAAATGCTAGGGCCTAGGCTGGGGTCCAGGACAATTTACACAGACCTCTTCTGGCAGCCAAACTGGGAGGCCCCAGGGAAGTGGTGTGGTTGGGAAGTAGATAGAGAAGGGTATGCTGCAGGACAAAGAAGGGGCTAGGGGAGATGGCCGGCAGAGTTGGTAGGGGGAGGGGAGAGGAGAGGAAGCCTTTAATAATCTCCTAGCCTCCCTCATTTAAAAGCACAGCCCAGTGTGGATCCTGCATTAACCCCTACCCTTGACTCTGCACTAACCCTGACTCTAATCCCAATTTATACACTTGACTCCTCTTCAATCCTAAAATAAATTTTAACTCCATAACCTGATCCTAGATGGAACCCATCCCCAGCTGTCCTGGAGCCCAGGGGTCTCCCCAGAATTTCACCCCAGGGGTATAGCTAGGTGTGTGTCAGATTCTGAGGGCCAGACTTTGGATTAGCATGTGATTAGCATATGATTTGCATGTGATATGTGCCTTCTACTCTGCGGAAGTTTTCATGTTAAAATTTTATGAAGTCTAGCAAAAAGGTCCTGGCTCCTTGAAAGTTCTGTCTTTTTGTTCCTTCTCTCACACTTCTTGTCACTGACCCAGACCCCCTCAAGGGAAGAAAAAGGGTGAGGAGGTGAGTGAGGGGGCTCATGGGAGGGAAGACTATGGCAGTGATATGCCTCCATCACTTGCATAAGCCTCAGTTTCCTCATGCATAAGAGGAGAGGAACCTCCTCTCTGGCTGATGTTCCATTAAGACCTAAAGAAGGACTTTTTCCCCTTGCACTCTCTCCTTCCTCTCCTTCAGGGCCAGTCATGGTGTGGTTCTCCCCACCTCCTCCGACACTCTGGCTTTCAACTCCCACATCGAAAATCACACAGAGCTGGAAGCAGCCTGGGTTGCCTGGTACCAGACCCCTGGTATGAAGAGAAGGGAACTTTGCCCACCTGAGAGGATAGGGGATAGCATGGAAAGGGCAATAACATAACAGAATGCTTATTGTATTTTAGGGCTTTTAACAGGCAAGTACTTATTGAATCCTCACAGCACCCCCGAGAGGTGGATATATTGTCCCCATTTTACAGATAAGGAAATTGGGGCCCAGAAAGGGGAAATGGCTTGTCTAGTATCAGCCTGTAAAGGGCTAGTGCTAGAATTGGAGTTGTGATCGCCTGGCTTCCTTCTCAGTGCCCTGGAGAAGACAAATGGCACCCAAGGCTGTGGAAGAGTGAGATAGGCAGGACAGGAATAAGCAGCGAGATTTGAACGGGTCTTGGGGAGACCTATGTGTGTGAGGCCAACAGGGAATGGTCTTGGCTTCATGTGTCCCCCAACCTCCATCCCAGCTCTGTCAATCCTGACACCCAGCAGGCGCTCAACGGGTGGCCAAAGTTGGTTGCGCAGAACTGTCCAGATGGAGGAGGAGAGAGCAGAGAAAAGGGAGGGAAAGGAACCCGAAGCGAGCCAGAGGAAAATTTGCTCAAGGGGTGAAAGGGAGGGCTGAAGCGGGCTCTCCTCCGATCTTGGGTGGGAAAACAGTCGTGGCCCAAGACCTGCGCACATTTTGCCTCCTTGCAAAGACTACCGACGTGCCTCGCCTCCAGGTCCAGGACTCCCACTCATCTGCCAGTGTCCCTGGCTTCTCAGCGGAACCTTGAGTTCAAAGAGTCGCGTGAGGGTCCATAGGGCTAAGGACAAGCTCTTGGCTCCCCAGAGAGTGGGTAGTGATTGCTTCCGAGGTGTCTGTCAGGGCAGAGCGCGCAGCTGATGTACTTCCACAGCCCCGGACCCCTGGCCAGGTGCGGCTCCTAACTTTCTCCTACTTCTCCACCTCCCTTTGCGCCCTCTCTTGGCCCCCACTGCTCACCTGCTCCAGCCTCCAGTTAATGAAGTGTGGGGATCGGTTGCACAGACAGCTGTCAGAACCCTCATTTCTCAGCGGGTATAGTGGATCCCGCTCTAGGAGATAGGTGGGAGGAGGGAGGTGGGGTACAGGGAGCCGAGGGAGGGCGCGGGCTGGTGAGAGCCCTGAGCGCAGGAGGTAGCGCCAAGCTCAGAAGTCTCCAAGGCTCTGTTAGCAGAGGTAGGCCCTAGGATACTCTTTCTGCTTGGAACCCCTAGCTCTTTTCACTTCTCCGACGAGCAGGAGACTTAACAAGCCCCACACTCACTGCACCCAGACCCAGGTGGACCCCGGACTCTTGGTCCCGGGCCCAGGGCGGGCCGGGAATC